>JAVANC010000012.1:59400-1416900 GCA_033319125.1 Parnassius glacialis | reverse complement strand
AGATTTTTAATTACCCGCTTTGAAAATTAATAATTTTGAAAAGAAGTAAGTTATGAAAGTATTCATTGAGACTCCAAGCTGATTAGATTTTCAAGTCAATCGAACTCAAAGATTTTCAAAAATTAAAACCAAAAAAAAAACGAAATTTAAATAGATTTTTTTCGTTCGAAAATAAGGGGGAAGTTCAAGGGATGAGTTGTAAGGTCAACCGTTTTTCCGATTTTTCTAAGAGTTTTACTGTTACCGTATTCAACCGATTTCGATAACAGCATTCTTTTTAGTATTTTGAAATTAGTTTCTTAGTTTTAAAGTTTAATTATGACGGCTTAAATGTAATAAACACTTGGAGTGAAAGTTCTCAAAATTAATATCAACTGGACCTACACATAATTGGCTAGTGAAAAATATGAAAAATACATTATACCTTTTATTTTTTAAATAAAATAAAATAAGATAGAAAACTTTTGCCGATTTCATATTTCCAACTCATTGTCAATGTACCACATTGATGTTGAAATCTTGCGATACTGAAAACAGGGGGGCAAGGGGTTCTCATTACGCTTTAGGAGCTCTGAGTGACAGCAACCCTTGATATGGCACTCAGGCTATTTCTTTTGAACAAACTTTAAAAGAAGGAGGAGGTACCTACTCAATTTGATTGTATGTTTTTTATGTGTTACCTCATAACTTTCTTCTAGGTGAACCGATTTAGATAATTCTTTTTAATTTGAAAGCTGGTGCTTCTCATGTAGTCATCAAGTACCAGTAGTACTACTACGTGACCAGTAAGTGACCAGTAGTTTTTGAGTTATTCTTAATAATTTATATTGAAGTCGGTTGTACAAAATCTTTAATTTTACCGCTTAAACATCGTCTTTCCAAGTCGTGACGTCACCGGCCGCTTGCTGTACTTACGTTACAAGCTCCATTATCGGAATTAAACTTGATTTTATACTAAACCTTTTCTAAGTTAGTTACTAACATCATTATTTTAGACATGGGTTCCGCATATAGATTTAAAATGACTAGGATTACTGTATAGTGGCAGTGTAAAAATATCCACTGTCCTATGTGGTACGATATCTCGTCCCGTGGGTGTCGCAAGAGGTTGACGGAGGGAACTTAAACAGGACATGGGCAGCAGCAACTTGATCATCATCATCATCAATCATCATTACAGCCTTTCATAAGTCCACTGCTGAACATAGGCCTCCCCCGAGGAATGCCGCCACAAGGCACGGTCCTAAGCCACCTGCATCCATCGAGAGGTTGCCATGTCCATTCTTTGGCCCATTCTTAGGGCTCCGTACCCGAAAGGTAACTTACAGGACCCTATTACTCCTTCGCTGTCCGTCCGTCCGTCGGTCAGTCGTCTGTCAGCAGGCTGTACCTATCTCATGATCCGTAATAGGTAGACAGTTGAATTTTTCACAGAATATGTATTTTTGTTGCTGCTATAACAAAAATTAATAAAAATAAAAATAAATTAAAGTACGATAATACGGAACCCTTCATGCGCGAGTCCAATTCGCACTTGGCCAGTTTTATTGTTTTTTTTAAAAACTAACGTTTAACTAACTAACTTAACTAACTAACGTAAGGAGTAGGCTCTAAAGAGCCTACTCCTTTTTAAAAGGCTGGCAACGCATCTGCAATTCCCCTGGTTACCCTGGTGTTGCAGTTGTTCATGGGCGGCGGTAGTCACTTACCATCACGTGAGCCGCATGCTCGTTTGCCCCCTCTCCTTAAAAAAAAAAGGTTTTTCTCCTGTATCATGGGGGCAGTTACCTATATAGTTTTTGTACAATTTTAGCAACTCAGTTCTGCAACTCATTACTAAGTCACTGCGCCACGGAACTGTCAAACGTCAATTATAATAAAATAACTGCCGCGTTTAAACATTTCGTAGATTATAAAAAAATAATAAAGGGTTTTCACTCTTGTTTCGTCATGCGGAACCCTACTCGCGCAAGTTGTACAACCGTAGTAATTACACCGGAGCCATGTTGGTGGGGCTCCGCCCCGTGCAGGCCTCCTCACGCCGCCGATTTGCATACGCTATACATATATAGGCCTATGTAGACCAGTTTCTATGACTGAAAGAACTGGGAAATCCCACTAAATAATTTTTGTGTGTATTTTTAATTCAGAGAGCCGTGGTAGCTCAGATGGTTAGCGCTCGCTGTAAGCTTCACAGTACTCGAGCAACCCGGGTTCGATTCCCGCCGGCACCAATGAAATTGTTGATTGCAATTTTAAGTGCTGATTTACCACGTGCTCGGCGGTGAAGGAAAACAGCGTGAGGAAACCTGCATGTCTGAGAAATAAGAAAAAAATATTTCGAAGACACGTGAAGTTCGCCAACACGCAATGGGGCAGCGCGGCAGACATTTCCTTGCCCTAAAACCCTCTCAGAAATGAGAGGAGGCCTGTGCCCAGCAGTGGGACGTAAATAGGCTGCAACTTTACGTTTACTTTACTTTTTTAATTCAATTTAACTATCATTCTTACTTTCAATTCTGTTTTTTTTTTATAAACTGAAGTGAGAACAACCTTATAGTACACCCGGTGGTAAGTATTTATTGAAGTCCATGTACTTCTGTGGCCTACTTCAAACAAACAATGCTAGAGATGCATTGTCACATCTGGGGACTAAGAGAGAATCCATCATAGCCTATAATCATACTGGCCCTCTCTACCCTTCGGACTGGAACACAACACTACAGACACTGCTATTTTGCTGCAGAAATACTAAAGAGAGTGGGAGTAGTAAGGCAAGTAGTAGACGCCCAGGCCCAGAGAAACCCAGACGGAATCCAAAACAGAAAAGGAATTCTTTTCTTCGGGATTCTTTTTTCAATTCTATTATACATAATTAAGTATAATTTTTATTGATTTAACTTCATATACACTGTAATTTTGACTGCCTCGATGGTCTAGTGGTTGTAGTAGTGCGACTACTGATCATGAGGTCCCGGGTTCGAACCCGGGTCGGGCCAAAAAATCACTTATTGGGCTTTTCCATCAAGAAATTCTCAGTAGCTGCCCGGAGTCAGGAAGTTGGCGGTATCTCACCCCCGAGCCTCGGAAAGCACGTAAAGCCGTTGGTCCTGTGCATGATATCTCTCCGGTCGTGCCGGGTTACTGTCCCATCGGACTATGAGAGTGAGGGAATAGAGAGTGCACCTATGCTTGCGCATACACTCGTGCACTATAATCCTGTCCTGCGCCGATGGCTAATCTCCGTTGAGACTGGCCGCCGTGGCCGAAATTAGGTCTGAGGGACATTATTATTAATGTATATAGGCGGACTTGGCATTATCTACCAGTCTCCCTTAAAGTAGTGCAGAGATAATATATATATATATATATATATATATATATATATATATATATATATATATATATATATATATATATATATATATATATATTCTAACAGTGGTAGAATCACGCGGCAGCTTTTGCTGTCGCACGGATGGGTCGGCTCGAACCGGGGTGGTACCACGACCTCACAAAATACCAGCGTGAAGTAGAGGTTTACCTCTGCGTTTCGCTTGGTGAGTGCAGGTGGCCGGAGGCCCTTTTTACCGGAAATGAGGCATTCCATCTTAGTCCTCACGGGTGACAACGCATCTGCATTTTGATTCGCAAACGAGGATGGATGTAGATGTCTATGAGCCGCAGCAACCACTTACCATCAGGTGGACTGTGTGCTCGTTTGTCACCCTTACTTTTACTTTTTTTTTCTGGCTTGAGTCTACGTTATAATAGTGTTTTACAAAACTATTTGTTCTTATAAAGATTACGTTTTAAAGGTAAAATTTCATTTTATTTAGGTCATTTTGTTTTTATAGTTTTCAGGAAAACTTACAGTTATTTACAATCAATTGTTTTTGTACATTTTTGAAAAAATAACCATTACAAAATTTTCACATATAGATTCGAAAATGAAAGGGTAGAGTCGCATACTAAGAGAGTTTGCGATAAAATCATGCAACAATTATCTTTTAACTTAAACTATTGTGATAAAGAATTATAAGCTTTTGTTACTTTTTTTAAACCTTACCCCACAATATGATTTCCTTCCACTGAACTGAACACAGAACTTCCACGACACTTCGTGGACGTCTTTTACATGATGTATAAATTGCAAATGGACAAACATCTAAACTCGCAACAATTATTTGTAAACCATACCAAATATCCACTCGGTATATCACTATCTATACTTGATTAATATTCAAAATGTAAATGCGTTGTCAGCCTTGAGGACCTTAGTCCATCTTAATCTATCTTAATCTTAATCTTAGTCCTTCTTAATGAAATGCTCCGTACCAGTAAACAGGACATCCGGTCTTCGTCCCTCACTAAACGTAACACATTAGTACATATTATGCTGCTATTTCACGCTAGTATTCTGTGAGAGTGTGGTCCTTCCATAGTTGAACTGACTCATCTGTACTGCAGACATTACACGTTGCAGCGTAGATCTACCACGTACCAGTGTCATCATCATCATCGTTTCATCATTACAGCCAATAACAAGTCCACTGTTGAACTCAGACCCCCGAGGAATACCACAAACATAGTATATTTATGTATTATTTCTATTGCCATATTTATTCCTTCGTACCAGTGCAGTAAATTTTTTTATCATAAATTAAGGGTGAAAAACCACCTGATGATAAATGGATGCTGTGACCTATAGACATTTACATCTATTCTGGATTAAAAATCAAAATGCAGATGCATTGATACCCCTGAGGACTAAGATGGAATGCCTCGTTTCCAGTAAAACGATCTCTAGTTCTCTACAATCACCATACGAAACACGGCAGCATTAAGCTTCTTTTTCACGCTGGTATTCTGTGAGAGTGTGGTCTTTGCCAGTCGATACTAATTTCGGTTAAATTAAATTCAATGTAATGTTTTATTATCTGTACGATTCTTCACGCACGTCCGTGAAGGGATAAACATAAATAACTGGTTATCCCGAAATATCAATGACCTGTATAAACCTGACTTAATATCTAAACCATTTTTTTAAATGTCAACACAATTTTTTTTAAATTGTTGGTGTACAATAATGTTATATTGTGTGTATGTATGTATTTTTGCTAGTCAACTGGACTAAGAGATGCATAAATACTTATAAAAATATTACAATCGTTTAAGTACCTACTTGTTACAATAATATTCCTCCTGTTTAGGTGTTAAATAACAGTTTAAAAAATCTACAAAAAAGAGAAAAAAGAAATTTAGGTTGTGGTCTCAGGGACATATAAAAGTTGAATTATTAATAAAAAGTAAAACCCGCCTTCAGAAACTGCAAGTGATAAAATTAAAAATGTACAACCGGCTTCAATACGCATTATTAAGGATAACTCAAAAACTATTGGTCAGACCTTGATCAAATTCATATGGGACCACATGAGAAGCACCAGCTTTCAAATAAATTAAGAATCATTGAAATCAGTTCACCCTGAAAAAAATTATGAAGTAACACACATAAAAAACATACAGTCGAATTGAGTGCCTCCTCCTATTTGAAATCGATAGAAAAAAGGCTAAAATATTTTCTTCACATAATAGCTACCGAAGTCGGTGCCAAGACACTGTTTATATATCAATTAAATCTCCAGCTTCAGAAGCTGTTATGAAGAAATTATTCTATTCTCTTTAATTTTTTAATTAGTTTGCAACTTTTTGACTAGTAGTGGCGGTGTAAGAATACCCACTACCTCATATCATCCCGTAGTTGCCATAAAAGGTGACAGTGGAAAATAAACCAGGAGACGGGCAGCAGTGTCTTACTAATAACAATTTTGAAAAAAAAAACTGTGGTTGCCGACTCGCCTGCCAAGCGTGGCAACTGTGGCAAAAACTAAAATATCAAATGAGGCACTCTATATGGACGCCTATATTCAGGAGAGGACTTGCGGCGTGGTTATAACGGTGACTGTAAGGGTTTCTATTTTTATTACGTTTTTTGTGTTAAGTTTAAATGTTTTACCCTTTTAGTGATCAAAGAAATTTTTCAATTTCAAGGTAAACTAGAATATCGTCTATAGCTACATTACAGCCTTAATTCCCTTTTTTTCAGCTTTAACGATGGAATTTCAATTCAATTTTTTTTTATAGGATAGGGTGACAAACGAGCATACAGTCCACCTGATGGTAAGTGGTTACTGTGACTCATAGACATCTACATCTATCCTTAATAAAGACTCAAGATGCAGATGCGTTGTCACCCGTGAGGACTAAGATGGAATGCCTCGTTTCCATTAAAAAGGGTCTCCGGTTCTCTACACTCACCATACGAAACTCAGCAGCGTTAAACTGCTATTTTACGCTGGTATTCTGTGAGAGCGTGGTCCTTCCCCGCTCGAGCCGACCCATTCGTGCTACAACTATACAACTAATATAGCTGCAGCATGGCTCTACCGCGTAAATTCATTCAAATTTATATGGAAACACCCCTGAAGTTATCCTGCTTATCAAAACAGAATCATTTAAATAGGTTCAGCCATTCCCGCTTTTATGTATGTTTATTGATTTCTCAATAAACATAAATAAAAAACAAACGTTTTTAACATAGAAACTCCTTGTTTTTTGAACTCGGTTAAATTTTAACTATTAACGAAGTAATCGACAGTTTCTACGTAAATACTCAAGGTAATTAAATTATCATCTCTTAAAGACTAGTGTAAGTACATGTAAACAGCGCCTAACTTCACAACACTGACGCCAGAATTAAGTTGTTTAAGAATGACTTATCTCAAAGCAACAAGAGATAAAAGATAAGCAATATATACGAATATGTTTAGGTGCGTTGGGTGTTTGATTTCATCAGGGTGTTGATAAGAATTTCGTAGGATGTATTCTTTTATTTATCATCATAATATAGGCTTCCCATTAGACGGTTTCACTTACGTTTGCGGCAACTTGGGGAGGGTTGAAGTGGAAGAAGACGAAGACTTTCCCTATATTACTTTTATTTTCTAACTTACGAGTTAACTCAACTACTGTGACAATGTGAGTACACAGGAATACAAGACTACCTAACTTAAAAACTATCTCAACCTAACAATTAAGCCCTAGGTTTTATACTAGGTTGAATATTCTTAAGTCACGTAAGTGAATTGAGTCACGTCTTTAAAGACGTGCTGTTATTTGTTTAGCAGGCGGTGCTGTATGGTTAGGTGACTCCCTGATTGCTTGCCAGTTCTCGATAGGCATATGTAACTGGCTGGTAGACAATCACCATTGTTTTATTTTCTTTTTATTATTATTAAGAATACGCTGCTGTCTATCTTCTAGTTGGTTTCCCTCTGTCGTCTTTTACGACACGGGAAGATATGGGGTAGTGGATATACGTACACCGCCACTACATGGAACACCACGATAAAATATTTTATTTTTAGTCGTTATCAGGTGGACGCTGATGCCTAGCTCCTTGCTTGTTTCCCTCTGTCACCTCTAATGACACCTACATGACGATATGGGATAGCTTGGCAGCTTGGCAGGCGGGTTGGCAAACACAGTTTTTTTATTTTTGAGTTGTTATTATGAAGACGATCCCTCTGTTTATTACGACTCCCACGGGACCATTTGGGGTAGTAGATATTCTTACACCACCAATACACGATTTAAATAACCACAGAGGTCTAATATTTTTTTATGGCGCACCCGATAAACGTCAAAAAACTAATGATTACGCGGGAAAATTTCCGAACTTAACCAGCAAAGGCTCCGAATGGTCTATGATACCGCCGGCGGCTCACAATTGATGGTTTTATAATTGACATGTCATCTTGGATGGCCACTTTTTATTTTCGTGCCTCCTTACATTCTCTTAAACTTTCCGGGGCACTCATTTCGGCTATTGTCAGACGGCTTAGTCAAATAATGCTCGAAGAATTAATATAATCATTTTCGATATTTTAAATGGTGATTGATTATGGTGACTTGGCGATTTCGCTTTGTGATACGCAACACTTGTACCTTATGGTGTTGCACTATTAAAAACTATCGTATATTGTCTATGGTAAGGTTCTTTATATGTGGGATTTATTTTTCGGTGCATTGTTTGCGTCGATCAAAGCGCCCACAAAATACATCACGGCGCGCTCGAGACGTGTTTGGGATCATCATTCTTTTTCTTTTGTGGTACCTATGCTCTTTTTTGTTTCCGACGGACAAGTGTCATCGGTCAGGCGCTGCGTCACGTCATGGTGGAATGTCAGAGATTTCTTGTCGGCTTTCACGGACGTCTTAATAAGAGAGTTCATTTTTAATAAACTTATATACATATTTGCATTACAAACTCATTTTAGAAAGTATAGTTGTAAAATGAATAACTTTACTAGAGACCTTTTTTCACGTGACAGAGCCATGCTGCAGCTATACTGGTAGTACAGTTGTAGCACGAATGGGTCGGCTCGACCGGGGAAGGACAACGCTCTCACAGAATACCAGCGTCAAATAGCAGCTTAACGCTGCTGTGTTTCGTATGGGGAACGTAGAGAACCAGAGACCATTTTTACTGGGAAAGAGGCATTCCATCTTAGTCCTCACAGGTGACAACGCATCTGCATTTTGATTCGCAAACGAGAATAGGTGTAGATGTCTATGAGCCACAGCAACCACTTACCACACACACAGTCATCATGTGGACTGTGTGCTCGTCTGTTACCCTAATTCTATAAAAAAACGTGCTTTCTAAGACACGGGTATGAAACAATATAAACTTCTTGACTCCTGATTGCTACTGGAAATTTCTTCACAGAAAAACCGAATAAAAGATTTTGATCAGACCCGGGATTCGAATCTATTATTATTATCGTGCTTACGAATAATAGTCAACGAAGCAATTGAAAAAGTGTAGTGAAACATTTCTGGTCATCTGAGCAAATATTTCCTGCAATGAGAGAGGTCCATATCCAGCGTTGGATAAATGATACTTATTGAAAGTCACTCTTATGTTTAAGGGTCGGAAAATACCTCTGTTTTAGGAAGAACCAAAAATAAACGCAGCGACACATTATTTTAAAGAACAGTTTACAATGAGGGCACCCACGACTTTTTCTGCCACCAGGGCGGCGCCACGAGAAAGTGAGGTATAATATTTGACATATCATAGCGGGGAGGTTCATTTGTGCGAAAAATGTAAAAGTTAATGTTTCTTCCTGTACTATTAGCTGTATTTTATATTCATAAGATTAAAAATAAATAAACCAAACCACAGATATTCATCAAAGTAGAATAATGTAAAAAAAACTTAAAAATGTGCAAAAAATGAAAGAGCAAACCACTGCGGCATTGTTTTGTGTATTAATATAATACTTTTGAAACTAATAAACTTTTATTAAAAACTAACTTCTCAATTAAATTACTTTGTGTAACAAGAAACTTTACCTCAGTGTAAACTAGCGACATCTGGTGAGCCGAAAATTATTAGCCCTTATTATTGAAGTTACACAAAAATGAACCACATAAAACAAATTAGAAATAGCTTGGTAGGGATTACCTCATCGGTTATTATCATGCATAAATTCCTTAATATTATAAAACCTTTTATACAATGTTTGTTTAATAAAGTTTTTAAGAGAAAAAGTCAGATTTGTATATTTCTGGGATGTTGTTGTAAAAGCATATGTACATCGCACGAAGAATGAATTACTGACTCTGTGGAGTCAAGTAACCGATACGTGACACTACTTGGATTTTTATGAGCTGATGAGAAGATTTTATATGTATGTTCAAAAATACATTTTTGGTATTATATTAAATAAAATTACTTTAATTATTATTGTCGAGACAAAACTCAGGTCACCATCCACATCATCTGGATGCTTGGCGGTCCACTACAGTGCGATTGTCTAGGAGCTTTCTTCCTCGCACAACTACTTTGTGGAATCGTTTACCACCAGTGACTTTTCCGGACCGATACGATTTAGGGACCTTCAAGAAACGAGCTTACTCCTATTTAAAAGGCCGGCAACGCACCTGCAAGTGCAATTGCCCTGGTATTACAGTTGTTCATGGGCGGCGGTCGTCACTTACTCGTTTACTCCCTCTGCTATAAAAAAAAAACAAATACAAGGAACGTTTAAAAATAGAACTATTCGACAATTCAAAAATTCAAAACATGAAACGTTACGTGTTTTCGTTTAGATAAAAATAAAACTGACTCCAGGCAATCTAACACATGACGATAGTGAACAAATCAAGTGCGGGATATTATTCACCGGCTCTACCTCTACACACGTTATCGACGATCAAAACACAGCTCGCACAGCGCCCGCCATCTTGGATGATCTATGACGCGCGCGCGCGGTTACACGCACGATTTTGTTAATGTTATTTTTTTCTCTTTTGAAATATTACGTGCAATATTTTTTTTTAAATGGGTTATTTATTTTTTTCTGTATCTTTAAAATACGTTACCACTACACTAGGATTTTCTCCTGTATCGTGGAGGCAGTTTACATATTATTATGTAAATTGCACAAGTAGGTACAAACATACAGACCTGGAAAAATTAAGTATTTGTAGCTCATACAAATAATTTCACTTACGCAATGGAATGCATGGATATATGTAGGTATCGGTTAATTAAAAGAGAGGTTTGCTTAATATTGTGAATAGCTTTTTATATAATATGGGTGACAAGCGAACACACAGTCAACCTGATGGTACATAAATGAATACTGTGGCCATTGAGTTATACATATATATATAAATCAATGACTGTGACCAATGTGGCCCATGTGACCCAATTTTATTACAAATGCCTAAGATTATATGCCCCTTATTCTTTAAAAAAGGTCTCCAGTTCACTCACTATATGAAACGTGAGACTATACGAGAACGTCCTTGTGTAATAATTGTTTTCAAGTGTGGCCATAACGGCAAACCCTTTCTAAAATGGGAGATTGCCATGTTCAATGTCTATCAGTGAGATGTTAACTGGCTGATAACATGTTTAGAAAAAAAAGAATGTTTATTGATTGGTATTCGATTTTCAAATTCACGCTACGTAAACATGTAAACAATTAGAATAATATTTAACTTATATTAAAACTTAGCTTTCAAGTATAATATAAAAAATAATAAGGTATCAAAGTCCGTCCACTCAACATTGTGTCTAGGCCGGTAAAAACCTCGACGATGATATTCCGCGGGTACCCAAAAACAAAATAAACTAACAATAGATACCTACTTCCTTTATTAATAAGTTCTTTATATCGTCTTATTCATTTAAAACCAAAATATTCAATACGAACATGTGCGGTCTTTAAATATAAATAATAATAAGATAACATGGTGCCATTGTCACCACAAAACCAATATATTTATACTGTGCCATTTTGTAAACATTTACTAACTAATTATTTAATAATTATTTAATATTAATTTTGTAAATGCTCGAAGTAAAAAACTTTTGAAGACTTACGCGTCTTGTCAAAACTTATTTATTTTTGTCAATTTATAACATAATAAAGAAATTATGTCTATCTTAGAACAAAAACCTTCGTACTTTCAACGACCGTCATAAAATGGCTGCTTAATACAATTTACAACGTTCGAGTAACTGGAACCGAGCGGCCATTTTGTGTCATTTTTTAATTTATAAATTTTTTAAAGTAACTGTAAATGAAACCTTTTGAAATCGAAATTAACAACGAATGTATATGGATATGAAGTATTTCTTATACTTATACCCAAAGACGTATTAAAAAGATAAGAACATCTTAGCTTATACCATACTAATCTTAAAATCTTAAAATGATTTTCCGTTACAGCCTATCAAAGGTCCTCTTCTGAACATAGATCTCTCATTAGATTGCTGGGGGGTGGGGGAGATTTTCCATCTTACTACTATCCATAATTACTACGCTCAGCAGACGTGCTGGCAACCCCACTTTTTATTTTTTCCATTGTTATTACGAATACAATGAGGGCATCCACGACTTTTCTGCCACCAGGGCGGCGCCACTAGAAAGTGAGGTATACTATTTGACAGATTTCATAGCGGGGAAGTTAGTTTGTTCGGAAAATGTAAAAGTTATTGTTTCTTTCTGTACTATTGTGTTTATGTAAGCTGTATTTTATATTAATAACATTAAAAATAAATAAACCAAATCACAGATATTCATAAAAGTAGAAAAATTAAAAAAAAAAGACTTAAAAATGTGCAAAAAATTAAAGAGCAAACCACTGCATTGTTTTGTGTATTAGGTAATATAATATTCTAGAAACTGATAAACTTTTATTAAAAAACAACTTCTCAGTTAAATGACATTGTGTAACAAAAAACTTTACCTTAGTGTCAACTAACGACATCTGGTGAGCAGAACATTATTAGCCCTCATTCTCCCGTCACTTACGATATCCACATGATGATATGGGGTAATGGATAATCTTACACCGCCACTACTTGGTGTGTAAGTATAATAAAATTGGACTTAATTTATACGTGGTACAGCCACGCTGCAGCTATACAATGGTTGTAACTCTCACAGAGCACCAGCGTAAAATAGCAGCTTAATGCTGCTGTGTTTAGTGTGGTGAGTGTAGAGAACCGGAGCTCCTTATATTACTGGAATTGAGGTATTCCTTCTCAGTCCTCAAGCGTGAAAATTTATCTGCAGTTTGATTCTTAATTGATCATATATCTAGATGTCTATGGGCCATAGCACCTTCTTACCATCAGTTACCATCAGGTGGACTGTGTGCTTGTCTATCACCCATGTTCTATAAAAAATATTATATTGGGATACTAAAGGTCTGGATAAGTAACCTATTAAATACTTTTCCCGCCAATCAGCAATGCACAATTCCTGTTACAGTAGCAGCATCACTTTAAAAAGTACGAGGATCAGTATACTTACAGGTTATGAAGAATTACACCTCAGTTGGAAGGAGTGGCTACTATTTTATCTTAAAGATACGTAATCACTAACCATGCACGTGCTTACGCAAGCAACAGTGGTAGAGCCACACGGCAGCTTTTGCTGTCGCACGGATGGGCCGGCTCGAACCGAGATGGTACCACGACCTCACAGAAAACTAGCGTGAAGTAGAGATTTACCTCTGCGTTTCGCTTGGTGAGTACAGGTGGCCGGAGGCCCTTTTTACTGGAAATGAGGCATTCCATCTTAGTCCTCACGGGTGACAACGCATCTACATTTTGATTTGTAATAGAGGATAGATGTAGATGTCTATGGGCCGCAGCAACCACTTACCATCAGATGGACTGTGTGCTCGTTTTTCACCCTTATCCTATAAAAAAAAGCAACTTGCGTTCAGTCCGCCCCAGATTTACCACGTGCTCACATGAAAGAAATCATCAGGACCCTGTACGTCTTAGAAATAAAGTATTTTTATATTTCGAGGACATGTGAAACCCGCCAATACGCACTTGAGCAGCTTGGCAGTAATTTAACATTGGCAGGCGAATTTCTTTATAAGCCAAGCTAGTAGTACCAGTTACTTGACTCCATCGAGTCAGTAATTCATTATTAGGGCAATATATGCGCTTTACAAAATTTGAATAAGAAGGGTTATTATAATATTAAGGAATTTATGAATGATTATAACCCCTAGGTTTATAACCCCCATGAGGTGATCGCTACCAAGCTATTTTTAATTGCTTTGTTTTGTGTTGTTAATTGTGTATCTATATGATTGTCACCAGTTTTTTTTTAATTTCCGTTGACTTTCTTGCTGGTTCTTCCTAGAACAGATGTATTTTCCGAAAAAAGTGACATTTAATAACTATTATTTATGATCATAATAATTATTATAAAAAAAAAAAACTATTTCTATGAACCGATCCGAAAGGAGCGGAGGTCTGTGCCAAGCCTATTCCGGTTACACCTAGACGTTGTCCTAGGCAGAATGGAATAATAATAATAATAATAATGTTTATTTCTCCTCACAAAAACAGACAATACATAATAAATCTTATATCTATTTAAATACAAGTATGTTCATACCCATAGTCTGGAATATGTGAGGAGCTGGTGTCTGAGTTAGACCATAAAATGCCTGTATTACATATCACCAGGTCCCCACCCCACGGGACAAACAAGAGCATTATTCGTGATTGAGTGTTGTATCAAAGAACTTATAATATAAACTTATAATGACACTGTAATGAATTATTATGACATATGAGGCTATTTAAATTATATATAAAAAAGAATAAAATTGTGCTAAAAAAACTTACAGTGGAATAGAATAATTTTTATTCAATATAGAAACAAACATACTTAAACAAAAATAGTTATTGCAAGTTATTTTTAAGCTTTTACCAGACGTCCTAACATCTTGTGAGACTAGATAGATTAATTTTAAATATTACCGTACCGCAAATCGATTCCTAAACTGACCAAAAAGTTGTCTATCCGCAATTGAAAAATTACAAAATTCAAAAAAAATTCGAGATCTCATCTCAATTTTACACGTTTAAATAAACAAATACAACACCATGCTCGCGAACCTAACAAAAGACTCCTCAAAAATCTCCAACGCTTTCACAGTGACGCCCATTTAGCAGATTTTATAAAAACTAAGTCGATTTAGCATTCATGTATAATAATAATTTCTGACGAGAGAACCGCCCTGCTCTCTCAGGGTTGCCTCCTATTGGAACTTTGTGCGTTCTGTTCAAAAATTAAAAATTATTGTAAATGATGTTGATATAGTTCTAAAAAGAATAAATCATTATAAACGACGATTCCAAATCGATAATTATTTTAAGATTTACTTTTTACTATTAGTACTTTCTTTAATATTATTTTTTTCATTGCCATTTATTTAAATCAACTACATACGACATAAATTATGTACAAAAATAAATATTTTGCATATTGCTTTTGACAATGTGTTAAACGACAATGTGTTTATTTTTTTATCGTACGTTTTTAATTTACTAACTTTGCTAACATTTTGGAAATAAGAAAGCTTTTGATAACCATACGCTCGCTGGCCCATGTGGCCGAAATGCCAACTTCAAATGAATTGAAAAAAAAATCTATCCGCACATGACGCCCGTTCCAAATTCGAAATTCCCTCCAAGGCGATCTCACGCTGTGCTCAGAAAAAATCCTTTTCGTTCTTTTTTCGAATAGCATTTTTTTTCCTTTCCATTGTCAGAGACATCCGAATCGGACCCTTGATTAGGCTCACCAGATATTACAAATACCACAAGATTTACTTTATTACTAATTTTGTATACCTTTGAATTTGTTGTATTAAAATCCAGTATTAATTATATTAAATTTTTATTCCATATCACACTAATATTAATTATTATTTATACGTTTAAAAAACAAAATTTCAATTAAATAACTAATAAATCAATTCAAACTCTACCAAATTAAAGAAAGCAACTATATTATAACAACTAGACTAACTTAAAATAAATTAACTTTTTGCATAGGCATTTCAAGAAAATTTAAAAATCACTTTTCATTAAAATTAAATGCTGTTATTTGTAAAACTCTCATGAAGAATGGCCTTAAAATTTAAAAAGAATCCTTGCCACCGTATAACTAGACTCTTTATTAACAAGATTTTGAATATTCCATTGTCGCTAACACTTTCACAAAAATTTTATTTTATTTTACTCAGCGCAGTTTGGACATTTCGCTTGAATTATCGCCGGCCAGTTTTGTTAAAAGCTTTAAGACGCCGATTGCTCTTTTTTTTTTCATAAACGTCAGTGAGCGAGTATCTTTTGACGTGGGTGAGCCTATAATTGCTATCAGGTAGTTTGGAGCGCGGACTCCGTAATATATTGATAATTAAAGTACGGCTTAAGGTGGAATTTTTGTCAAAGTTTATTGTCGTTTTGATTGAGGTTACGACTCCTCGCGTTGTTGCCTTACCTATATAGCCGTGAAGATGTTATTCAGGACCGTGGGGCGGTAGCTTTATTGTCCGATATTAAAATATTCAACGGCTATCCAGTTTCATAGTCCAATCGGGACGCGATTTGTCTTGCTACATTATAAAAACATTGAAACCTCCATTTAATATGTTACGAACTATAAAATGGAATAGGACCTCCTTTTTATTAGCTCTCATTAAACATAGAAATGGGGTTTTATTATATTTTTATAATTATAATATTTGATATATAGTCTCGGCGATACGTACTACGTTTCATGGTAATAATTTTAATAAATTTTGAACGCATTTAAATAACTAATTCAATGTATTATGTCCGATCGATTAAGGACCGCTTAATGACGCACAAATGATCCATTAAAACCGAAATGCCTATAAAAATCAAAATAATGCAGCAGTAAAATTGGAACAGACAATCAAATAAGAAAATATAGTCCAATATATGCCTTATCTATTTTTAATAATGCTATTAGTAATTTAGAAGAGAAACTTTTCAATTAAATACAATCGCATTTAATGGATTAGTTAACATAGCTCATTGCTGTACTGCCGGCCGGCTTTCTTGGGTCTGACTCTATACTCTGTGGGAGTATAGAGTCTCTCTCTCTTAGAAAGCGAACTGACTTACAGACATACACGTTTCTGGAAAATGCGTGCGAAACTTAGCTACGTAAAGGTTAATTTAAAATCAATTTCGAGTACAATAATTTTAATAGAGGCAGCGAATTTCGATGTCAAAAATATTAATTATAGATTAAAGCACTAAAAACAGTTGTAAAATCTTAATCAAAAATTGTGGTGTGACCGGTTTGTGACAATTTTTTTTGAACTTATTAAAAAACTGCCAGTTTCAACTCCGTGGAAGTAAAAGAGAAAAAAGTTTTATCTTTGACTTTATCTATATATTTTTTTTTCATGTATTGTGGTTCAACAAGGCCGAAAAGAACACATTGAACAGTATAATATATGATCATTCTTTATCTGTCCATAAAAATCTACTACTGGACTTGGGTATTATTCATTGTAGGATATTTAAAAGTTGTCAAAACAACATTAACACGCTTAGGCACTTGTCATTGCTTGGCGTCACCTATCAGGTTATTATACATTTAGCATTATCTGAGTTTATATACCATTATCAACTAGAGCCAATGAACCATGAGGTCTTTCATGCTTTTCGCGTAGTCTCTTACGAAACCTACAAGAAATATAGGGTAAATGATCCGGGACAAAAAAATAAACTGCGGTTGTCAACCCGCCTGCTAAATATAGTAGTAGTAGGGTAAATTGGTCGGTTACTTTCTTATAACTCAAAAACTACAGCCATGTTTGCAGAGAAGGCTCTATGATACGATGTCTTTTCATCAGTCAATTAAATAATAAAGGATCAAAAGGGCGCTGCTTTATCGACGCCATTTTGACAATTGATGTCGTAGTAAATATTTTAGTCGATTTTATTTAGTATTGTATATTTTAGTTTATTTAAGTTGATTTTTCGAAGTGTTCCTAATTATTGCCAAAGCATGTTTGCTTTTTTTTCTTTATATATTAATTATCATATGCGACTTTGTGTTTCTGTCTCTGTACTTCTCCTAGTTTTGGTTTGTTAGGGTGATAAAGCTTAAGGTGACCATTTTACCCTCACGTACCTTAATGTCCTAAAGTTTACTTTCGGTCACGGCAGCCACTCGCAACGGAGACTAGTAGTCACAGTCCGATGGAACGGCAATTCGACACGACTGCAGAGAGAACTGGCTTAAAAATTACGTGCTTCCGAGTCACAGGGATGAAACACCACCAGCTTCCTGACTCCAGGCTACTACTGAGAATTTTATTAACATACGGTTTGTTCATAACTTCCCGGGATTCGAATCCAGGACCTCCACTACCAGTGACTCACCTAGTGGTAAATATCTCCCATATAAAGCAATTTATAGGGAAGGCTTTTGTTCCACAATGAACTTTCGATAGGTTAAAATAGAATGAATGAATGATATTTTGGCATAATGGTTACGTGACTTTGTTTATGAGCCGTGTCGTACATTTGATATCAATCGCGTTGGACCGCAAATGGACCAAAATTCTGTGGTTATCTCGCACCGAATTCGGTTACTACACTGTATCGTGTTTTTTGGTTAAATATACCCCATTTTTGTGATCGTGTTTACATTTAGGTACACATATAAATTGAAAATGAAATGAAAACTGTCGTAATGCGTTTAATAAATGAAATTATTTTAGAAATATCTTGTTTTATATATATATTATATATTTTTTTATAGAACAAGGGTGATAAACAAGCATACAGTCCACCTGATGGTAAGTGGTTGCCATACCATAGACATCTACATCAAACCTCGTTTGCGAATCTAAGTGCAGATGCGTTGTCACCCGTGAGGGCTAAGATGGAATGCCTCGTTTCCAGTAAAAAAGGGTCTCCGGTTCTCTAAACTCACCATACGAAACACAGCAGCGTCAAGCTGCCATTTTACGCTGGTATTCTATGAGAGCGTGGTCCTTCTCCGGTCGAACCGACCCATTCGTACTACAACCATACTACTAGATAATATAGCTGCAGCATGGCTCTCACACGTTTAAAATGGTTAGGCACCACGTAATAACTATCGAAAAATGATTAAATCGTTAGCTCCAGCCTATTAGCTATATGGTACTGCTGGGCACAGGCCTCCTCTCATTTCTGAGAGGGTTTTAGGGCAAGGAAATGTCCGCCGCGCTGCCCCAATGCGTGTTGGCGAACTTCACATGTCTTCGAAATATTTTTTTCTTATTTCTCAGACATGCAGGTTTCTTCAAGATGTTTTACTTCACCGCCGAGCACGTGGTAAATCAGCACTTAAAATTGCAATTAACAATTCATTGGTGCCGACGGGGATCGAACCCAGGTCGTTCGCAAGTTCGCACATTGTGAAATTTGCAGCGAGCACTTATTTTCTTTTATATAGGAATAGGGTGACAAACGAGCAAACAGTCCACCTGATGGCAAGTGGTTGCTGTAACTCATAGACATCTACATTTATCCTCGTTTGCGAATCAAAATGTAGATGCGTTGTCACCCGTGAGGACTAAGATGGAATGTCTCTTTTCCAGTAAAAAGGGTCTCCGGTTCTCTACACTCACCATACGAAACACAGCAGTGTTAAGCTGCTATTTGACGCTGGTATTCTGTGAGAGCGTGGTCCTTCCCCGGTCGAGCGGGCCCATTCGTGCTACAACTATACTACTAATATAGCTGCAGCATGGCTCTACCACGTATAACTTAGCCCCTGACCTACCACGGCTATCGTATTAACGGATTCAATCGTATTTCCTATGATATCATAATAACTTTACGCGGTAAAGTCAAGCAGCAGCTGTACTAAGGCTGAAGCACAAAGGATCGGCTTGACCGGGGGAACAATAGCGCGTTCGCTAAATACGAGTGTAAAATTTTATTTATTTACTAGCTGATCCTCGCGACTTCGCCCGCGTGTTATTTGGGGTTTTAGTTTTTTTGCGCGGAAACCTAATTCTTTTTATAAAATAAAAGTAGCCTAAGTTACTCCTTATGACATCAGCTATGCGCCAGTGAAAGTCCCGTCAAAATCGGTCCAGCCGTTTCAGAGATTAGCCGTAACAAACAGACAGACATACAGACCGACAGACAGACAAAAATTTTAAAAATTGTGTTTTTGTTATAAGTATCGTATATACTTTCATATGCATTTAGTAAAAAGCCGTAATTTTGACATTACAAACAGACACTTCAATTTTATTTATTTGTATAGATATAGATTTCTTTATTCATATTATTATTATTTATTTATTCAGCCAAGCTAATCACTAACATTAAACATCTAATGACCTAAAGCGCTTGTGGCGGTGCTGTCGTCGCGCCACAAGCGAAAATATAATATCGAAACCTAAATCTATCTATCTATCTAGCTATCAAAGTTGCGAAGTAAAAGCAGTGTATACTATATACTATAGCTCCTAACCACTCGGAGCGTTGGTCGCTCCCCAGGCTTAACACCTTGCCCGGCGAGATATCTCCCCTTTTCCTTCCACCGGCTACAGTTGTGACCAACCGACGTGATATGAACACGCAACGAAAAACCTTCGGAAACTACAACTTCAAACATTCGTTGTCGTCTTCAAGTACCCCATTCATTCGCTCCCGAGCAGATATTTTTCCCCTAGCAGGCAAGCTTACTACGGGATGGACTGTGGTGGGCAAACATGACGGTTATACCCTTACCCATTGCAGGCCGTTTGTTGACTACTGAGAGTCGCTTCTCATACCTTCTTTCGCCACCATTGTATGGACGAACAATAATAAATATATCACTCGTATTTTTTATAAATTAACTATTTACTAGCTCGCTAACCAAACGTTGTTCTGCCCTTTCCGACGAACCTTTGTCCTATAAGAAAACTCTTAAATTTGCAATAAAACGATATTATTTAAAAGTACATTTAAAAACTAAATTAATCCTATCATCATCATGACCATCATAGGATAGGATGAAAACCACCCTATCTCTTAAGTTGGAGCAAGTAATACACATTTTACATTGTAATGTCATTAAAATCAGTTGAGCGGATTCGTAAATTAGTGTGAACGAACATCGTGACACGGCATTTTTATATATTAAAACTAGGTGTTCCCCGCGACTTCATCCGCGTGGAATTTACTACGCTTAAATTTTATGTGTTTACTCCTTATAACATCAGCTATCTGCTAGTGCCGTCAAAATCGGACCAGCCATTTCGGAGATTAGCCGGAACAAACAGACAGGCAGAGATTAGACAGACAGATGGACTGAAAATTAAAAATTGTTTTTTGTTATAAGTACCTTATATACTTCTATATGCATTAAGTAAAAAGCTGTTATTTCACGTAACAAACAGATGCTTCAATTTTATTTGTTTGTGTAGATTTGGCAGCGGGCCGGCCATTTACCTCGAAGAACCGACAACCGATGGGGAAGAAAGGTTCTTGAGTGGCAGCCTCGTACCGGTAGACGAAGTGTAGGGCGACCCCCCACGAGATGGAGTGACAACCTGGTAAGACATGCAGGAAGTCGATGGATGCAGGTGGCTCAGGACCGTGCTTTGTGGCATTCCTTGGGGGAGGCCTTTGTTCAGCAGTGGACTTATGAAAGGCTGTAATGATGATGATGATGATGATGATGATGTATAGATTTGTTCCTATATTTATTTTATTTTCTTACTTAATTTAACAATTTCAGCCAATGAATGACTTTCATTCCTCCTGATGAAAAGTGGCCAAGAAGTGGTTGGTAAATCGTACAATATTTGCGACACAAAAGCCTATTCATTCTTACGCTGAAGACACCCAGACCAAAATTGTAATCAAACTAAAAGACAGAAGCCGGTAAATTATTCCACTCTTTTTTTATAAGATACGGGTGACAAGCGAGCACACAGTCCACCTGATAGTAAGTGTATGCTGTGGCCCATATACATCTACATCTATCTTCGTTTGCAAATATAAATAAAGATACGTTTCAGCTGTGAGGACTAAGATGGAATGCTTCTTTTACAGTAAAAAGCGTCACCGGTTCCCTACACCCACCATACGAAACACAGCAGCATTAAGCTACTATTTTAAGCCGGTATTCTGTGAGAGCGTGGTCCATCCCCGGTCGAGCCGACCCATTCGTGCTACAACATGGCTCTATCACGTTTAAACCTTTGCTAGACGCATTAGAAAATTAGTTGTCACAATCTAATAAAACTAAAACAAACACATTTCATCAAAGTAATGAATAGAGAACGTTAAATATAAATATCTCATTTAGTCCAATTTGAAAGCAAATTTATTTTTATAGTTTTGATGATTTCAAGTTTGAAATCATCAAAATTATAATTAAATGCGTTTCCAATATACCTCCGGATAAAAAAAAGTATAGAATATTCGAGTCTGTAATGAGCTTGAAGCAACAAATGCAAAACGATCTCACCCAGCGGTGCGCATTCGATACAGGTTTAATGCACTCAGGGTTGCCAGGTGTGTACACGAAACTGGTTAAACTGTTTATTTTAGAAATTGAATTTGCGATTGATAATCATTCCTTCGATGTTTTAAGTGGTACTAACGACCCGCACCAGCTTCGCGTGTAGATACACGAATATATATTATATATAATACATTAATAGATATTTAAAAAAAATACAATTTTTGTTTTAATTTGTCAACATAAATCGGATAAAAACATAGCCTAGATCATTCCTATAATTGCTTTCTATCTGTTCGTCAAGTTTCATTACAATCAGTTCAGCTATGTCATGTCAGCCCGGCAAGACAGACAGATAAAAATATTAAGAATAATAGCATGCAGACGACGTCCTCGGCTCAATAAAAGGTAGTTATTTCAATATTACACACAGACACTTCAAATTTATTGATATGTATAGATTAGACACGAGTATTTCGGAACAAGTTTCTCCGTACCTGTCCGAGTTTTTTGTAAATTATATTTGCTATTTATTGGCGACGTAAGAGTACCCCTATTTGTCCCGTGGGTGTCGTTGGAGGGGACTATGCCCAAACTTTTTTTAATATAGAATAAGGGTAACAAACGAGCACAAAGTCCACCTAACGATAACTGGATAATGTGGCCCATAGACATCATTTATAGAATCGCAATAAATGCGTTACTTGTGTGTATCCAGTAAAAAGGGTATCCGGTTCTCTACACTCATTAAGCTGCTATTTCACGCTGGTATTCTGTAAGAGCGTGGTTCTTCCTCGGTCGAGCCGACCCATTCGTGCTGCAGCATGGTTCTACCACGTGAAAACTATTGTATATGCTCCTGCAGATGGAGTTGTAACCTTATTTACACCAAGCGTAAAACACCCAAGTCGACGACGGGAATTAGCGTCAATGGTGCCTAACGTCTGTTACTGCTATCGTCAGTCCGTATGTAACTATTTTTTTTTTGCTTAATGGTAGAATTTTTTTTAGGTACTTAAATTACATCCCTAAGCGTCACTACTCAAAAAGCGATATAAATTCTATATTACGGCTCTAGCAGTAATGGGTGAATTCGACTGAAGAAGGACCACACTCACACAGAATGACAGCGTGAAATAGCTGCGTATTAAATTCTGCTGTATTTCACATTGTCAGTTACAAGAACCAGAAACCCTTTTTATTGGTTACGAGGCATTCCATTTTGGCGACGATTATTAGTAAAGGATAGATGTAGATGTCAATGTGCCACAGCTTTCACATACCATCAGGTGATATGTGTGCTTGTTTGTTTAAAATAAGTATAAAATGCATATCGAAGATTCCCATAAATTGAACAGTCAGCCCTGGCGACATCCCATGCCAGCGAGATGGGGTAATTTTCGCGGCCTGATCACCGCATAACGGGCGCGGGTTAAATTATTGTCAATACAATGACACCGTTAACCGCGCGGGTTGAATTAGTCCCCACATCTCGCTGATGTTACGAGTAGATATTATTTTATAGAATAGGGGTAACAAACGAGCACACAGTCCACCTGATGGTAAGGTGATGCTCTGGCCCAAAGATATCTACAACAGTCATCGATTGAATATCAAAATACAGATACGTTGCCACCCCTGAGGACTAAAATGGAATACCTGGTCTCCGGTTCTTTACACTCATCATACGAAACATAGCAGCATCATTCTGCTACTGTACACATTTTCTGTGACAGAGTGGTGCTATCCGGTAGAGCCGACCGCATTGTGTTGCAGCTATGTGTAGTTAACATAGCGTTTCTCTATCACGTAAAGTGTATGCACAAAAAAAAACAAGACAAGGTTAAAGTAGCGTATGCTTAAAGCCTAATGCTAGCTTTACTATTCAGTACTATGACTCTAACCTAGAAGGCGTCATTACAGATTCCATCACTATAGGAAATTCTAATGCTAACATGCCTAATGGAAGTGGTATAGAAATAATGTATAATGTTATATTTTTTTATAGGATAGGGTGACAAACGAGCACACAGTCCACCTGATGGTAAGTGGTTGCTGTGATCCATAGACATCTACATCTATCCTCGTTTGCGAATCAAAATGCAGACGAATGATGACCCGTGAGGACTAATGTAGAATGCCTCTTTTCCAGTAAAATTGGTCTCCGGTTCTCTACACTCACCATATGAAACACATCAGTATTAAGTTGCTATTTTACGTTGGTATTCTGTGAGAGTGTGGTCCTTCCCTATTCGAGCCAACCCCTTCGTGATACAACTATACTACTAAAATAGCTGCAGCATGGCTCTACCACGTGTGATATATGTTATAATATCCTCCAGACTAAATTTCGGTCGCGGCAGTCAGTTTCAACGGATACTAGATATCTACATGCATGGCTGTACCACGTGTGGTACATGTTATAATGTCCTCCAGACTGAATTTCGGTCGTGGCTGTCAGTCTCAACGGATACTAGACATCTACGTAGAACAGGATTAAAGTGCACGAGTGTACGCAAGCACAGGTGCACTCTCAATTCCCTTAAACTCTGGCCAATGGGACAGCAATCCGACATAACCGAAGAGAGATCAGTCGCAAGAACAACCGCCACAATGACACATACAGAATACATACATACATACAAAGATTATCGTTGATGTCATCTCGGTTGACCTACATATTTGAAAAATGATATGCATCAATCACTACCATAAATACCTACCACAAAAATATAATTTGTAATAGCAGGTATTGAAGTTAGTTACAACGATTTAAAAATATACGGACATGGTTGGTATTAACTTGCACTGGACACATGTCCTCGACTCCTCGACTGACGTGTTCATTTGCAACAATACGTTGTTAAAGCGCTTATTGCTAATTGTTTGCCATATTTTAATAACTATTTACGACTAAATGAGTTTCGAGAGAGTCGGTCATTAAGCGAATTTATGTAGGTACCTACCTATTTGTAGTTACTTGATAAAATATCTTGTTGTGTTTAATGTTTACGTAGTAGAACCAGTGTTTCGTATGGCGAGTAAAGAACATCGGAGATCCTTTTGACTGGAAACAAGACATTCCATCTTAGTCCTCAGGGGTGGCAACACATTTGCATTTTGATTCTTAATCGAGGATAAATTTAGATGTTTAGGGGCCGCATTATCTATGACTATCAGTTGAATTGTGTCTCTTATTCTATTAAATTTAAAAAAAAACAGACCCGACTCTCAACTTTTATGCTGCTCTGTGGCTTGTCTGTAATGACTTCCAATAGATGATGGTCTAACTGTACGTAAAATATACAAAGGACAACTTTTTTTTATAGGATAAGGGTGACAAACGAGCACACAGTCCACCTGATGGTAAGTGGTTGCTGCGGCCCATAGACATCTACATCTATCCTCTATTACAAATCAAAATGTAGATGCGTTGTCACCCGTGAGGACTAAGATGGAATGCCTCATTTCCAGTAAAAAGGGCCTCCGGCCACCTGCACTCGCCAAGCGAAAGGCAGAGGTAAACCTCTACTTCACGCTGGTATTCTGTGAGGTCGTGGTACCACCCCGGTTCGAGCCGGCCCATCCGTGCGACAGCAAAAGCTGCCGCCTGGCTCTACCACTGTTAGAAACTTAAACAAAGATGCGAATCGTTTGATACTGCGATCTTCCAACCACTTGCCAAGCGTGACGAATAAAGAAATCCTGTAGATAAGAGATTCCTTGTCCAGTATAGATTTGTACAAATACTTAATGAAGCAGAAGAAAATACATGTATAGTTAAAAACTATCAAACACTTTATAGTCATGTAAAATTTATTCAAACTTCATCATCACTTTAAGTCACTCCTGTCAACTAACGTTTGGCGATTCTTACGACAAGGACCAAGCAAATAATAATTTGGCACACAAAGTCTGATTTCGTTTGAAGAGCACAACAAAAACTTTAGGAACTAATTAATGAATCATTCATACAAGATAGTTGATTATATTCATAATAAACGTAATCAACAAAGTGTATTGGAACTTCTCGTCCCTTATTCACATTCTACACGATGTAGGTATATAAAATAAAAGTCACAAGCTTATTTGATTAATTTAGAGTTTTTAAACGTAAATTAATGTTTCATTGTTTATATTTATATAAAGAACAGAAGGCAGTTAGTGACGTTCGCTTCTTCCGACGTCTGAAAGAGTTATTTGTGTAACAATTTAAGGCGCCATATTTTACCAATATGGCCGCTGTTAAAATGAACAACAGGTAAGTTAATTAGCTTACATTGTTATTGGTTATTGTTGTTTTTCTCTACGAAATTGCAAGTTGTGTGCTTTGTTTTCGTATTTGCCTCAAGAACGAATGTCTGTATTTAGAAAGTCCTGAGATTTCATTGCAAATTTTAAATTTTAAAACAGGTAAAAAGTCCGCGTAAATCAATCATAATATGACAGCTAAATAGTGGTATTAAGACTAAAAAAGCTTGTAGGCGTATATATATAATGATTATTATATTATCCTGTGTTAATAACATACATTTCTATAGAGGTATAATACCAAACGTATGGAAGAAATTTTCAAATTTTAAATTTGTTGTACACTATTTTATTCTTTATTTTTTTATTCTTTAGCAAGATATTATAGCGGTTTTCGAAAAATAATATCTTTACGAGTCATTTATATTGAAATTAAAACCAATATCACGTCGAACCTTTCTATTATTAGCTAATATGACGTGCCACATTTGCATATTGATTATAATCAACGCATCTGAATGTTTTCCCAGGCACGCGGATTTCTCGTTTTTACCTGATTCTACTTAATACTATGCTCTTGACATACATATTATGCGTTTTCATCGACTGCTTCATTAGTATAATGGTCATAATTACGGCCGCTGATCACGTGATCCCGTGTTTGAATCCCGGGTAAAGTCAAGAAATTTATGTTTCATTTTCAACCCCTCGGAAAGCACGTAAAGTCGTTGGTCCTCCACCTGAACTATCTCTGGTCTAGCCCCACCAGATTATGAGAGTAAGGTAATATACAGAGTGTACCTGTGTCTGTGCACACACTTGCTATATATCTGCGCAGATGGCTAGCCTCCGTTGTGACGCCGCTGTGACCGAATTCGGTCTGGAGGACATTATTACAAATTTGTATTTGAAAATTCAGTTTTGTTTACAAAAAAATATTTATTACATGAAAATACTTATGATCTTCTTTAAATAATGAAGCGATATAACGGGCATAATATTTGTTCCTTACATTTAATGCACTCAAACTTTTAGATACACAAATTACAAGTGCATACAAAACTTTTATTACAGGAAATTATTTATTTATTTATTTACTAACTCACAATTGTTATTACAGGAGTGGAGCCTAATGCAAGAATGTGGCCACGAATGTAAAAAAGACAAATATTTTAATGTCACCCTCTCGAATTCCGCCAATGTACCTACAATTAAATACGTATGTCTAATCGTTGTGCTACGATGTTAAGCATTCTAGCTACGCGAACAACCGGTGCGTACCTACTGTAAGATATTTGTACGAGCAACTGGTAGGTCTAGCAACCCTCTCCGTAGCTCCCATCGCAGCCTAGGATCAGGCACGAGGAACCGCAGTGATTCCAGAATTTCCGGATTGTTTAATCTATCACGTAAGATCAAGAATACGTACTTAAGTAGCGCAAAGTTCCGTCTCACCTCCAACTTATAATATCCAGCCATTCCTATTACAAAAAGGGTTGAATACATAAGAGGATAAATAGCATGAGGCTATATTTGGTTTCATAAGGATTCCGGATGATAGCACTGGTTTCTAGATTGCTTCTTACTAAAGCATTATATAATGACTTCAGGGCGGCAGTGTTTGTGTCAGTGTCAGTGAGGAAGTCATTCGATTCACGCATTATGAAGCCCAGGTTTTTAAAGGTCTTTTTACACACCTGTACAACATGAGTACGAAACGTCGCGTTCTCGGTAAATAAGACGTCAAGATCACGCATACAGACAACGCGATTGATGACATCCCCTTCCATGAGGTAGTTGAAATGCAACGGGGTCCTCGAGCGGGTGAGAAACATCAAATCATAATTATATAATGTTTGTAATATTCCTAATATAAGTAATTACTAATTAATATATTTCAAAACTAAGTAATATACTTAGAATGTGTTTTGAATATAAACTTTACGGTGTTGCTTCTTTGAAGGCGCATTGTTTTTTTTTTAATGAAGATCGAGATCGAGGCAAAAGCGGCCGACTGCGCGAGCGCAGTGCCCCCTGCCCCGTCTCGGCAATGTCTCCCCAAGATGCCCGCTAAACTGCTCCTTATCTTAGATCTCGACTGTTGTCTCTACGTAGCTCTGCAACTTTATCACGCCACTTTCGTTTTAATAACAGGTACGATGTTTGCCCGCTAATCCTCGCATCCTAGTTTTGTTAGCGGATGCCAAACGGTAGCACGGAAATTTATGACATACGGCTCTATCTTATCTGTGGCCACTCAGTAACATATGTCACAACACGGCGCTAATGGAGTTCTAAGTTAATTCAACACTTTCGCCCTAAAATCCCGATCCGTTTGCATAAGAGCGCTGCTGGACATGAACATAGCGTGTGTTAATTTATTCATTCGTTTCAGTTGATAAAAACTTTACAAAAATAGACTAGTGTCGACGTACTCTAAATACCAAATTTAATATTCAAATTTTTTAAATGCATTATAAAATCAAAAATA
Source organism: Parnassius glacialis (assembly GCA_033319125.1). Taxonomy (NCBI): domain Eukaryota; kingdom Metazoa; phylum Arthropoda; class Insecta; order Lepidoptera; family Papilionidae; genus Parnassius; species Parnassius glacialis. Next base: position 1,388,256 of record JAVANC010000012.1, on the reverse strand, counting down.
AACTTACTAATAACGGCTATGAAGAAAAAAATAATTACACATAACGAGCAGTCCACTAGAGATTTGTTTTTTAATTAGGTGTCCATTAGTTTAAGCTGATATGTTTAATAAAAACTAATGTAGTTGCGATCCTAATGCAGTATTAATTAACATTTACAATGAGAACGAAGTCAAAGGCATACAATTCCTGATCGGGCGGATACTAATTCGCGCCCTTTCAACCGTCAATCAAACGTCAGTGGGCCCAAACGCAAAACAGGAATTAGCAGCGTAACTTCGAACACACATTCGCAAATTACGCCGAGATTCAAAGGCAATACAAAATTAAAACTAAGCTTTAACAATCAAAGAAATAATCGAAATCATTTACGAACGGGCGACGGCCATAAAATTTTCCGCGGTATAATTTGTCAAGTTGACAGAAGTTTCGCGCGCAATCACCGCGCGTTCGGAAACTCTGCTCATATTAAATTTTAAATGAGATTAATATCGCGAACGAAATAATTATGTTGAGTTGGCTTGTCTTCAAGTATTTGTAATGGGCGCCATTAGCATAAACCAGTCGATAACCTCATCACGCTTAAGATGGCAATAAAATCTATTAGGTCACACTCGGGAAATTAAGGTTTGTACACGTCACAAATATATCGTGCCCAAGGAAACTCTTAAGTTATTTATGTATTATCATTATTCACAGTGGCAGTTAATTTCCTACATTTCGTTATAACTGTTAATGAAGATAAGATCAAAACATCTTTCAAGAAGCTGTATGTTTCTTTTTTTTAGAGTCAAATTAGTAATAATGGTGGCTTGAGGTCTCTTGCTGGTTAAACTAAAAAATAACTTTCAATAAGTATTATTTATAACCAGTATGGAATAAAAAATCTATTATTTAATCTAATCTACTTAGATATTTTTAAGTAATTTAAAAATAATTTAGTAAGCTACTTTAATAAGCTAGCTTAATACAAAATTAGTTTAATACAATACTATTCGTCCGTAATTCGTCAGTAATAGCCGTCGTTAATCGGCCTAGAAAACGCATGGAAGACTTCGCGTCATCTCGTAATGCAATCCACAATTAATTATATAATTAATATTATTACCAATTCGAGAGAGATTATATTTGAATTTATATTCGAATATTAATTTAAGAAGTTTATCTTCAAATAGAAATTCAAATATAATCTAGTATGTTTATATTATACTAAATAAATTTAAATACATAGAGAGACATATGTTGGTGCCAATGAAGTTTAGTTTTTTTTTATAAAACTGAAGTGACAATCTAATTGGTGCCAATTATGAAGTGTAGAGTAGAAGGAGAACCATCTTATAAGGTGCGAAAGTTGAAAAAGTGTCCCACTATATACTGAAAATAGAGGTTCCAAAACCTACCACAATAGCGCTGGCGTCTGAAAAACTACGATATGAATATAGCTGTTGTAGACGGAGTGACGTCAGCTGAATTCAAATATTTAAAAAAATTTATGACTAGAGTAGTTAGTAAAATGCCAGTATACAAAACCTCAACTATTTACGTAGTACAAAACCAAGCGGATTGGTCGGTTCTTGTTTATTTCTCCATTTTATTCTAATTAATTTCGGCGCCTTTTTTTAAATTTATCCTATGCTACTGCAGCGCCACCCTTATTGGACGTGTTTTTAGGGACACTTTTCATATAAGGAGATGGTCCCCCTTCTACTCTACACTCCATAGTGCCAATGAAGTTTAGTTTTTTTTTTATATAACTGAAGTGACAATCTAACTTACAGTCTATTTGATGGTAAATAGTTACTTCAGGTCATAGTCACCTGCAGCAAACTTCCAACAAAGAAGATTCCATATGGGTCGTTTCCTCTGAGTAGGTACTAAGATGGAATCCCTCGTAGCGTGTTAACACTGACTCTCTGTCCGGAACACAGAGGCAGCGTCAGAAGTAGGTAAGAAGTACGTACCTACCCAAACAGAAAGAAATAGAAAAAGAAGTATTACTACCTCGTAGTTATGTTTGTGTTTGGTATTCTTTTATTTACTTCATATTCCTGAATTTAATCGCTTTGATATACTTATGACCTGATCATACTATTCGTTATTAGGTACGCTATTAACTTACAAGTTACTATTCCAATATCTTTATTATCTATCTTATAGCTCATCATAACTCCATTACTGAACAGAAGCTACCCCCAAAGATCACCACAAAGTTCAGTCCTTCGCAAGTGCATCCATTGTGCACATGTAGTGAGAGTTGCCATGTGCACGTTGCTACAAGACTGTCTTTAATAGAGGTAAATTTACTTCTAACATTATTATATTCTGCTTCTTATTTTTCATCAGTTCTTAAAATCTTTCTTTTTTAGAGAATGGCGGTGATAAACGAGCACACAGTCCAACTCATGGTAAGTGAATGCTGTGGCCAATAGAAATCTACATTTATCCTCGATTAACAATCATATTGCAGATTTGTTGTCACCCCTGATGACTAAGATGGAATGCCTCGTTACCAGTAAGAATGGTCTTCGTTTCTCTACACTCACCATACGAAACACAGCAGCATTCAGCTGCTATTTTACGTTGGTATTCTGTGAAAACGTGGTCCTACCCCGGTCGAGCTGACCCATTCGTGCTGCAACCATAATATAGTTGCAGCGTGGCTCTGCCACATGAAACTTACATCAGGACAGACCCTTATCCCTTTGTAGGGAAGATTGGCTCTAAACGTCACGTTTGGCTAGTGGATCGACGATGCAATGCCACACGTCTCGCACCTTTCACGCTGACTCCTGTCTCCGGTCAGTATATCTTATGCTTAACGTAAACAAGACTGTTATACCACCTTATTACATAGTGAGGAAATAGGCGATGGAATCTCTAACACCGCGACTAGATGAAAAGACTGAAGAGTGTGAGATTTGGCATAGTTAAAGTTTATATGGAGAAGGAGTGCAGAAAGCTAAAATTTATTTAAAATATGTGTTACAAATACATTAATTTTTTTTTCTTAGTTTGGCAACTTCCAGTGGATTCTGCCAGCGTCAAGTATTTCATGAGTCACACAGAGTATTAAAGAGTAACTGTGTTCTGTGCAGAGTATTGACTAGTTTCCGTTTCCGTAAATGCGCTTACTTAGCTTTATGTTACGAACTTACTTATGTAGTTACATTGAGTTATATGTACTACATACTAGAGAAGCCATTCCAAACAAAAATTGTGTCCTACTCTATGTCTTCGCGCATGCGCGGGAGTAGTATAGTCGCGCATACGCGAAGACTTTAATTTGATATAAAATAAATATAAGAATTTAATATAAAATACCTTAATTTCATCTAAACAAACATGTTATATTTCTAAATAAAATGTAATAATAATTATTTTATGGAATTCACAAATCTTCAATTTACACAATATTTAGTTTGTACGGATTGCAGTACAGTTGAGTTGAAGATAGTCAATGTTCGGAATGGCTTCTCTAGTACGTAGTACATATAACTCAATGTGTAGTTATTTTCGAATGACTAATTCATTCGAAAATAACTACATAAGTAAATTCGTCATTTAATGTCAATAATTAAAACAAACATTGCTTACGTTCATACTGTCAATGTCAAACATATAAATGTCGCTTGGACAAATTATGTCGTTTTTTTAAAGTCAATACTGTATGTTCAAAGAGTATACAATCACTGTGTTTTGGGCAATAAACGTTTATTTTATATTTCGTATATAAGACACCTCTGTTTTTAGATTAAAGTACAATTGAATGTGAAATTCACCTTCATTAATACACAAACCTAAAAATTTAATGAATTACAGTCGAAATTCGACCACTATGCGATCACCAGTTATTATTATGTTATGAAATTACAAATAAGCATCAACCTGTATATAGTACACACGTCAGTGCTCTATCAGCATAGCAGGAGCCTACTCACCCCACATTACCTGGAGCATTATCGCAACACTGATCGCTTCTATAACATACCCGTCATACACATGTCACTCAAAATGCTGTAGGATAAATGTTTCCTTGAATATCAACGGCTATTTCACTTATCTGTTACGATCTAAGTACATTCTCATAGCACGCGCTCTTTTGAAATACAGTTCAGAGTATGCTGCGACTAGATATTAGTTGCGATTGAATGGGTCAGCACAGCTGAAGGTTCTTCTGACGATTGTTCCAAAAGCGTAGTTACAGATCATCATCATTATTGTACGTGGTAGAGCCATATTGCAGCTATATTACTGGTATAATTATATCACGAATGGGTCGGCTCGACCGGGGAAGGAACACGCTCTCACAGAATACCAGCGTAAAATAGCTTAACGCTGCTTTGTTTCGTATGGTGAGTGTAGAGACCCGGAGACCCTTTTTACTGGAAACGAGATATTACATCTTAGTCCTCACGGGTGACAACGCATCTGCATTTTGATTTGTAATCGCGGATTGATGTAGATGTCTATGGTCCACAGCAACGACTTACCATCAGATGGACTGTGTGCCCGTTTGTCACTCTTATTCTATAAAAAAAATCATCATTACAGCCTTTCAAGTTCCACTGTTGAACATAGGCCTCCTTCGTTAGGAAAATACTGGCCAGAGTTGCCACGCTTGGCAGGCAGGTTGGCAACCGTTTTTTTTTTTCATTTTCTAATTTTTGTCAAGAAGACGCTGCTGAATATCTCCTGATTTGTTTCCCTCTGTCGCTTCTTACGACACCCACGGTATGATATGGGGTAGTGAAAATTCTTACACCGCCACTACATGGTAATTACAGATGGTCACACCTTTTTTATTCTAACGCCTACTTCATTCTATCTCTGCTTTACCCCATGGTAGACTTGTAGAGAATACCCCAGCTATTAAGCCCACCTATGTACCACGTGTGTATATAAAGTTTTAAATAAATAAAAAAGAAAAGGCGCATATTGAACATTTTAATAACGACACCATATTACTACGAACATTATATATCATCGAAGACCTGAGTCGTGACAATTGACTATGCGGTCATGTCTTTATTTCAGTTCAAAAATTTGTCAAAAAGATCAACGTGCGTGAAAGTAAAACCTCTATGCTAACAATCTGTTCTTTATCCACCTAAAACTACTTGAGCTTATCGAATCATGAAGGCCTCTCTCTCTACATATAGTCAATGGGCAAATATATGAAACAAGCTTTATGAAAATAATATGTTGGCTTAACGTCCATTAGCAATTTATAATTCAGCCATGTATAGACTTTTCAAAGTAATAATAAATAATTAACTTAATATGTTCGTTTAAATATAATAATAAACGTTTAAAAACTAAACCATGCATCCAAAGAGTATAGCTAATATAGAGGAGAGTCTATTCTTACACCTGCTTCTATGAGAAAACTTATGTTAAGAACCTTTGCTCTTAAAAATTAAAAAACAATTAAAATGCACGCACGCGCCGTTTATGATCGGACACGTCGAATGCGCGCGCGCGAAAAACAGTTTAAAGAAGTCGACACACCAACTGCATTCCCATGCACACAGAGAGCAGGCAGTGCATGTAGTAAGTGTAAGTTTCAAATATTACAATCTACAAACTATTATAGTGCCACAACACACACACACACACACACACACACATTTTGTGTGTCTGTCCCTAACGCTCGCACAGAGACATAGTAAAATGAATATAATATTATTATAATTTGCTACAATGTAGAGCTGCAGTTTGTTTTAATTGCTTAAGCCCTTAGTTTACGTTGGTATTTTGTAATTTAAAGCGCTCATAAACGGGCTAGTTTTGTTGCAATTTCTAGCTACAGTTGCATGGCCATCTTGTTTTTTTTTTATAGAAAAAGGGCGCCAAAAGACCACACCTCCACCTGATTGTAAGTAGATGCTGTGGCCCATAGGCATCTACCATCTTCCCCATCGACATCGACTGTCTATCCTCAATTAAGAATCAAAATGCAGATACTTTGTCACCCCTGAGAACTATGGTGGCATGCCTCGTTTCCAGTAAAAAAGGTCTCCGTTTCTCTACACTAACCGTAAGAAACAGCAGCATTGTGCTGCCATTTCACGCTGATATTCTGTGAGAGCGTGGTCTTCCCTTGTCGAGCCGCCCCATTCGTGCTACTACTATAATATAGCTGCAGTGTGGCTCTATCACGTATAAAAGTTTTGAGGCAATTTCTAATTTCGATCTACGCAGTCCTATAGCCTCAGTGTTGCTCCACATTTATGAACTCAACTGCTCAACTATACAGTTAAAGCTACATGGCCATACTCTGTAAGGCGTTGTACAATAAAAAAATACTATATCTAATGATGACAGATGAGCACACAGTCATGCGTTTATTTACTAATGATGAGTGGATATAGTGGAGACGTGGTCCTTCACTGCTGGCCGGACGAGGAAGCTCAAGGTGACTCAGCGAGCTATGGAGAGCGGTATGCTCCGAGTTTCTGTGCGTGATAAACTTAGAAATGAGGATATCCGCAGCAGAACCAGAGTGACTGACATGGCCCAACGGATTAGTAAGCTGAAGTGGCAATGGGCCGGTCATATAGCTCGAAGAACCGACAAGCGATGGGGAAAAAAGGTTCTCGAGTGGCGGCCTCGTACCGGCGGACGAAGTGTAGGGCGTCCCCCCACTAGATGGAGTGACGACCTGGTAAGACATGCAGGAAGTCGATGGATGCAGGTGGCTCAGGACCGTGGTTTGTGGCGTTCCTTGGGAGAGGCCTATTTTCAGCAGTGGACTTGTGAAGGGCTGTAATAATGATGATGATGATGAGTGGATACTGTGGCCTATAGACATCGACATCTATCCTCGATTAAGAATCAAAATGCAGGAAGGTTGTCACCACCGAAGACTAAGTTGGAATGCCTCGTTACCAGTAAAATACAACAGCATGAAGCTGCTTTTTTCAGCTGGTAAACTGTAAGAGCGTGGACCATTCGCGACATAACCGTAATATAGCAGCGTGGCTCTACCGCGAAAACAAAAGTATTACATTACATCAAAATTAGCGCCGCCAATATTGCTGAGCTTGAGCATCTTGCTGAAAACATTCAGCAAGATGCAGTTTTACTATGTTTTTATTAACTCGCTTTCGTGTTATATCCGTTCGGATCGAATTTAGTAACTGATTTTAAACTAACTTTCCAAGGAGATAGACTTGAAATTTTATTTTAAACATTACTCAGCATCGGATGACAATCTAAGAATATGAATAAAGTGGTATTTAAAAAAAATACATAATTTATATTTAGGTCCTTAATCAAAATAGTTTGTCTTAAATTACATTTTTTTATTTATTATAATGAAAATTTAATTTATTTTGTTTGATTAGTATACGTACATTATATTTTAAACTATAGCAATATTTAGACAATTCTGCATATTTTATAGTCCGCTTACGAGCCCTTTTATAAAATTGATACCCAATGGTGGTGTATCTTTTCAATGGCCAGGTTTTATTTCCCGATTTCAAACTTCGAACTCTTGCATCGGAAGTAATGACGTCTAAATTTCTCCCGCCTAAATAACATTAAGTGTGGATAGTACTAGTCTAAATGTTGAAAGAATTTATTACAATAATGAAGCTATGTGATGAGCCGTCGGCTACGTAACGCGAGGTGTTTAGTGGGTGTGTACAGTCGTAAATTTTCGCAACTCTTGGAAAAGTCAAAACACAAACTAATGGTTCTTAAAATATGTACGTCTTTATTTTTTTTTAAATACACCATCGTTGAAAGTTTAGTGTTTGAAATGAAACTTATTTATTGACGTAGTGGAGAATTCTGTACGGTATGAAAAAACCAAAAAGTCACCTTTTCATCTAACGTCCCACCGAGGCTGCATGAGTGTAGTATTATTTAACCTACTTATGTAAAATATAAAAAAAGAAGAATGATATGTCGTACAGAAGTTTCACTTCGTACGTGTGTACACGATTACACGTACAGTTTTTTCTAAGAAGCGTTAATGTAAGAGTTATTGACTTACATGTCAGAAACCAACTTATTAAGACACTGAAGTTGTTTATTAAAATTGTGTTTTGTATTTTTATTACCTATATTCGTGTACAGCCATATAACTATCTCTGGATCTGGATATCTTGTACACGAGCAACACGGGTTCGATCGCCGCAAGCACCAATGAAATTGTTAATTGCAATTTTAAGTGCTGACTTACCACGTGCTCGGCGGCGAAGGAAAACATCGCATCGTGAGGAAACCTGCATGTCGGAGAAATAAGAAAAAAAATTTCGAAGACAGGTGAAGTTCGCCAATACGCATTGGGGTAGCCCAGCGGACATTCCCTTGCCCTAAAACCCTGTCGGAAATGAGAGGAGGCCTGTGCCCAGCAGTGGGACGTATATATGCTGTAATTTTAAGTTTAACTTTAAACTTCTCAGCGTCATGAGACGAAGTCCACGTGCTGGAATTAATGTTAAATGTATAATTTCGTTGATTTATTTTATTTATGTATGCCACAATGTGATGCCAGTTACTTTGGCAATTATTGACTTCACAGAGTCAGTGATTTATTCATAGAATGGCTTCAAATAAAAATATACAATTCTACAACAAAATCTCATCGCACAATGCCTACATATATATATATATATATATATATAATGAGGGCTAATAATTTTCTGCTCACCAGATGTCGCTAGTTGACACCGAGGTCTAGTTTTTTGTTACATAATGTTATTTAATTGAGAAGTTGGTTTTAATGAAAGTTTATCAGTTTCTAGAGTAGGTATTATATTAATACACAAAACAATGCGTCAGTGGTTTACTCTTTAATTTTTTGCACATTTTTAACTTTACTTAATTTTTATACTTTTATGAATATCTGTGGTTTGGTTTATTTATTTTTAATTTTATTATTATGAAATATAGCTAATAGTACAAAAAGAGACAATAACGTTGATATTTTCCGAACAAATTAACTTCCCCGCTAAAAAAATTGTCAAATATTATACCTCACTTTCTAGTGGCGCCGCCCTGGTGGCAGAAAAAGTCGCTGATGCCCTCAGTCTGTTAATAGTTTTAAAGATTAATAACTGTATAAAGGATTTATTATGAACCAGCTGTTCCCCGCTAACAATCGACTTCAATATAAATTATTAAGAACAACTCAAAAAGTACAGGTCAGACATGTACTTGATGACCACATGAGAAGCTGATTCAAATGAAAAAAGAATCATCAAAATCGGTTCACCTAGAAAAAAGTTACGAGGAGTACACATAAAAAAACATACAGTCAGATTGAATACCTCCTCCTTTTTGAAGTCGGTAAAAATGACTTTTAATAAGAATTTCTTGTAATCTATATCGAACAAAAATATTCTATTAATTCTATTCGAAAGAGGAGTGTTAGTACGTTGCGAAATGAAAGTTCGTAGTCTCTACCTACTCCTTTCGGATACAGGCGTGAGAGTTAATGTACGTATGTTCCAACACGTATAACCATAATATTATCATAATGAATTATTGGATACCTATTTAAGTACACAGAAGCTATTTCCAGAATAAACACTTTTCTTTCATTCATGAGTTTACCTACGTAAACCAATAAACAAAACTTTTTTAAAGTGAACGCTAAACTGGGTTAGTATGAGAAGATTTCGTGTTTATAATATGCGAGTGTTTTCAGTAATAAATAACGCGATGATGTTAGGTAATGTGCACAGATACGAGCACTTGCTGATACAGACGGATACCAGACGTACGTCCAGATCATTTTACAAACCGCAAATATGTTAACACTTTCACTGTCCGGTTTTCAGACACAATAGTAAGACAATAGCAATGACCTATATGTAGTGCACGGGACAGCGAAAGGGTTAAAATAGGGCCGTGTAGTGACGGGGTAAGAAAATCTACCAGCCCATATCAAGTATATCATTTCAAGCCGTTGATGACGTAAGAGGCGACAGAGGGAAATACAACAGGAGATGGATAGCAGCATTTACCCGATAACAACTCCAAAAATACTGAAGTTGCCAAGTCTGCAGTCTGCCAAGATTGGAAACTATGGCCCTATGAGGCAATGTATACACATCGTGTAAAATATGACCTTATGAGGCCATCTATACACGAGGCAAACGTTCATTGGAGTTTTGATTAGCTGTCAAATTCAAAGTCAAATAAACAGATACCTCAAACTATTGTCGGATAAGAATAAAATGTAGATTCGTTGTCATCCCTGAGGACAAAGATGTAATGCCTCGTTTCCAGTAAAAACGTAAATATAGACGATATGGTTTAGTAGATAGGTGAAATTCGATTGCCCTAAAACAGAAAGATAGACTTAGATCATTCGATCCACCTCATTATGACCTGTCACTTTCAACTTATTTTTAATCTTAGCCTAATAAATATAAGAATGTAAGAGCACTAACATATTTAATGACGTAGAGGGTAATATGGTCATCCGGTTAATATGCTCACTTTCTTATAACTCAAAATCTACTTACTACCTTGTTGGCATGGATGGTTCTGTTATCGACGCCATTTTGACAGTTCACTTTATAGTAAATATTTTAGTCGATATTAGTATTGAATAGTGTAAAAAAAATTAAGTTGATTTTTCGAAGTATTCCTAATTACTGCCAAAGCTTGTTTGGTATTTTTTTTCTTGAATATTAGTTATAGTATACGACTTTGTGTTTTTGTCTCTGTCCTCCTGCTAGTTTAGATTTTATAAAGCGGTAAAGTTTAAGGTGACCATATTACCCTCGCGCCCTCGCGTACCTTGGTAGTTTTCATAACTGCAAAAAATTAACTATAAATGTAAAGATCTTAACTTATAATGTATAATTACCTTCATATTTTTTGTACGATTGTTTTGTTTTCAATTAAAAATTAATTATTAATCATTTTATGTTTAAAGTAACGAAACGTTTCAACTCATTATAGTATATAGTTTTCCTATTGGTCCTGTTAAGATTTCAATAAGATTAAAAACTTTTTACTTTAATCAAAATGACTTCTCAATGCAATAACCTTAACCTTAAACCTTAACCTTCATTTTACAAACTAATTCAGTTTTTCAAACTGCAAAATAAAAATAAGTTATCGAATGCCAATACAGATAACCGCCCACCCACAAACAAAAATCATAGCACGTCCTTCATAATATATCTCAGCTCAACCAATAAATCGATCAAACTCCATCACAAAACGTGTTAATTCACTGCCATATATCTCTCACAGATTTACGTTATGTGCTGCATACGTTCCGCCATCTTATTAACCCACCGAATAAAGAAGACGCATAATAAAAAGGTATACAACAAGCGACAGGTGTCGCTTCAACTTGCGTCATAGTCCAGCCGCCTGGCCGTAAACAAGCGCTGAAAAAACATTTACTTCAAAAATAGAATTCGAATTCCCGCGCTTAATTACGCGCCTGCCAATGAGCGAACGACGGGTGCGAGTGGGAAAACTTGATTTTCGTGTATGGGCGAAAGAGATGGGCGACAGAACTCCGCCCTGTTAACAACATGGCGTTTCTGTTGATTGGCGGGCTTTCGACCGCCTCCCGACTTTAGGGTGTAACTAAGTACGCGGGAAAATAGAGGCCGGCGGGAAATATCACCGGCTGACGACTGCGAGACGGTGAATGGGGAAAACGTTAATACAACGATCGCTCCGTTTTAAAAATATCGCAATACACGACCTAATAAGGAAGTGTTCTACGACCACTGTGTTCTGACTCTGTTACAGCAGATATTTTTTTGACTTGATTAATATTTATTTATGTCACTAAATATTAATATAGTACGTGAAGGTAATATGGTCATTCTGTTAATATGGTCACTTTCTTATAACTCAAAAACTACAGCCTTGTTTGCATGGATGGTTCTGTGATACGATAGCTCTTCATCAGACAATTAAAGATTAAAGGGCCAAAAGGACGCTGCTTTGATGATGCTTTTTTTTAAAGAAAAAGAAAAGTTGACATTATTATAGCAAATATTTTTAGTTAGCTTTTTTTTCTAAATTGATTTTTCGAAGTGTTCCTGATTACCTATTGCCAAAGGTTCCTCGCTATTTTATTCAAATATATTAGTTATAGTATACGACTTTGTGTTTTTGTCTCTGTCCTCTTCCTATTAGTCATTCGGGTCAAGTGTGCGCACTTTGGTAAATATTACTTCACTACGCATAAAATAAAAGAGTTAGGAATATGAAAGACGGCTCTGAGATAAACCATATAATAGCCTATAAATTGAAATAAAAATAAGAATAGAAAACTTAGTGCTTTTTTTTCTGTAAGCTTTTAATTACATAAAATCGTAATGCGCTCACTTGACCCACGATGCGGGACTGTGCGCACCCGAACGGGGTAAGTATACGCATTTTATGGGGTAAGTAAGCGCATTCCTTGGATTAATAAAAATATACACAATATTCAAGAATAAAGGTTCTTTATTGTCATGCCACTTAGAACATATTTTTATTAGTTATTAGTCTTTGCATAAAAATAACAATTATCCCATAAAATAAAATAAACTTAACATTTATTTAAATTAAATTATAGAAAGTTTTAATTATTAATATTTAGAGATTAACATATTTTTGTTGGGATTGTCTAATTTATTAGAAACAATATCAATTTAGGGATCATCAATTCAATTATCACAAACAAAACAGCTCTCTCATATGCAGTGCATCCTCATCAGATGGCATCCTCAAGTCACCAGTCTTTGCATACATGCACTGACTCCATTCTTCAGTATTTGGCTCTGTATATTTTTGCTTACGTAGAGGATAACAGTATTCTACTGCTGTAGAGGTCGAGGCCATAGAAAACTTTGTTCTTCCTCTTCAAGACGATGATGTCGTTTTCGAATACAATACTCACTAATACCAATGGCACTTCCAGCAGCTCTTTTGCTCTTTCTTTTGCTCATGCTCAATGAGTGCTTTGGCTCTAGATATTTGGTCGTCAGTGATCGATGCAAGTTCAGGTTTCTTTCTCATATAATTTCACGGCATGGTGATGAGAAACTGAAAATAACAGCGAAGGGGCAAATGTACGCATGCGCACACATACCCGCGCACACTTTCCCTAAAACACCAAATTGCAATTGAAAACTCATAAAATAAATTGAAAACAAATATAACATGATTTTTTTATATAAAATGTAGCGTATACATATTATTATTCAAAGAAAATACAACTTACCGTTGTGAAATCGACAACGCTGATGATACATTGTTTTCCATTAAACAAAAAAATTCGAATTAAAACACCATATTATTCTGTTTTTTATGAAAAAAAAGTTATTCTTTAACCGCCGCCACAGAGACAAGTCGCGACTAGCAGGGCACTCTGGCGTCACTTTTCGACCTAAACAAAAACCTTATATCACGTTCCCCGTTCCCCGTTCGGGAGATACACCCACTGCGCTCACTTACCCACTGCGCTCAGTTACCCCGAATGACTCTATTGGTTTTATAAGGTAGCGAAGCTTAAGGTCACGTACCTTAGTAAAAACTAAATTAGGTTCGCAAAATAATTAAGTATTTAAAAAAAAATTGTGTCAGTTTTACATTTCCAATTTTCCAAATTTGTAAACTATTTGTTAGCACGTTCTTCCTTCAATTATCTACGCTTTAACGACTGGAAGAATTCGAATGAAATTGGCATAGAATTCGATTACGTCGTGATATAAGTAGGTATAGGATATAAGATAAGTACTTTTTTATTTAGGTTTGCTAAAATGAAACTAAAGTATAACGTACCTACTTACCTAAGTAGATAACAGCTAATATTAAATTAATCTAATTATATGTTTATTATAGGTGATTTTGTAAGTGTTTATTCTATATTCACTATCTATAACTCGTTTTGGAGAGATCCATTGGTTTAGTATAAGTTATAGCAACTACGAACTACGAAAACAAAATATTATGGATTCGAATTCGCTATCCGGCCACTGTAATAACCCATGCCCTGTACAAGTATTTAAAACATATCGATTTCTTATACTAACGAGAAAACTTCACATCGAATAAAATTAATTTTACAGGTTTATGGTGTTTAATTAGAATTTCTTTTTAATTTTTAAATTAAATGGAAAATTCGTTTATTTCTTTAACTTTGATTAGTTACAGTATTATGCCGTGGCCAGAACCATCCAGGATACATGTAAATATGCTTGAACTGGTTGCTTCTGCTTGCCTATAATAAGAAAAAAAACATTAATAGTTTGGACATACCCGTGAAAATTTGACTCTCGACACTTGATGCTTTAACTGCTCTATCAGAAAAAGATAGAAAGCCTGTGCTCAACAGTAGGAGGTAGGTTTTTTTATAGAATAATACGAGCACACAGTCCACCTGATGGTAAGTGGTTGCTGTAGCCCATAGACATCTACATCTATCTTCATTTGCGAATTAAAATGCAGATGCGTTATCAGCCGAGAGAGCTAAGATGGAATGCCTCTTTTTCAGTTAAATGGGTCTCCGGTTCTCTACACTCACCATACGAAACACAGCAGTGTCAAGCTGTTATTTTACGCTGATTTTCTGTGAGAGTGTGTTCCTTCCCCGATCGAGCCGACCCCTTCGTGATACAACAATACTATTAATATAGCTGCAACATGGCTCTACCACGTATAAATATACCAACATAATAACGTAACTTTATTTTTACTATGAACTGCTTAATTCTCTGTTACAAAATATTTTTGAAGGTCAAACAGAAGCAAGAAAATATTTTTTATAAGTCATAAATATACCAAAATGTATTACTGTATATTGGCGGCGTAAGTTTATCCACTACCCCATATCGTCCCGTGGGTGTCGTAAGAGGTGACAGAGGGAAACAACCCAGGAGATGGATTGCAGCGTCTTCCCAATAACAACTATAAAATAAAAAAAACTGCGGTTGCCAACCCGCCTGCCAAACGTAGAAACTACGGCAAATATCCCCCCTATAAGACAATCTATAGGGGAGGCCTATGTTCAGCTGTGGGCTTTTAATCGGCTATTACGGTAAATGTTTTATTGTGGAGATATCAATGTACCTAGGTATTTGAAAACTGATAGTATATACTTATTTGAATTGTACTAAGTAACGATTCGAGATCGAGTTATGGATAAGGCTTTGCTTGGGGTTTCTCTGCGTTATAAACTTAGAAATGAGGATATACGCAGTAGAACCAAAGTGACCGATATAGCCCAACGGATTGGTAAGCTGAAGTGGCAGTGGGCCGGCCGTATAGCTCGAAGAACCGACAACCGATAGGGAAGAAAGGTTCTCGAGTGGCAGCCTCGTATCAGTAGAAGTATAAGGCGTCCCCCCACTAGATGAAGTGACGAACAGGTAGGATATACGGGAAGTCGATGTATGCAAGTGGCTTAGGACCTTGCTTTGCGGCATTCCTTGGGGTCGGCCTATGTTCAGCAGTGGACATGTGAAGGGCTGTAATGCTGATGATGAAGTAAAGATTAACGTCCTAATTACAGCAACATCTTGAAGTACACTACTAGTCCACCTCTCCGTATGCCGCCTCAAATATTTCTTCAAAGTGAGCCTAAATTTCTACCGAGCAGACAGAACTATGAACGCGGAGGCTATCAGCTGCTTCCAAGTCTAAGAAGGCTCAACATATTCAAATAAGATAATTGATAGAATCAGGCGTTACTTTACGGAAATCCATTATATTAAAGTTAGAAAAGTTTACTTTGCTAATATGCACTCAATAAAATAAAATGATGGGTCTTACCTACTTTGACTTTGGCCCTCCCTCAATTGCGTGCACTATCCCCGTCACCACTAATCCCAGCGCCACTACTCCCAACACCACTACACTAGGAAAGACACACCACTGACGATTATACGGCACGTGTTTCGCCTCTACACGAGGCATCCTCAAGTGAAGTAGACTTTGCGGTGGCTGACCGGTCACTAAGGTCAGCCAGTAATTCTTTCCAACATTAATATTCAAATAAATTTCCCACCATCAGTGGACCGCCGGGATCTTGTTAGTCATTAGGGTGCAACGCCTGCAAATTACTATTTGGAAAATGTTGGACAAACTCACTCTCACAGAATATTAGCGTAAAATAGCAGCTTAATGCTGCTGTGTTTCGTATGGTGAGTGTAGAGAACCGGAGACCCTTTCTACTGGAAAAGAGGCATTCCATCTTAGTCTTCACGGGTGACAACGCATCTGCATTTTGGTTCGCAAACGAGGATAGATGTAGATGTCTATGGGCCTCAGCAACCACTTACCATCAGGTGGACTGTGTGCTCGTTTGTCATCCTATCCTATAAAAAATAACATATTAGCCACGGTGCAGCTATATTATAGTTGTAGTACGAATACCACGCTCTCAGAAAACCAGCGTGAAATATCGGCTAAATGCAGCTGTATCGTGTGATGAGTGTAGAGAACTGGAGCAATTTTTACTGGATACGAAGCATTCCATCGTAATCGTAGACTAGAGGATACATGTAAGTGGTAGCTATGTCCCATAGAGGGCCACAGAAACCACTTACCATCAGTGGACTATGTGCTCTGTCACCCTTATTCTAAAAATACAAAAACAAAATGGATTAAATATATGTAGCCGATATTTTATCATGGACAGAAAAGCCGATCACCTAAAAATCTCCTACATCTACATAGGCGAAGAAGACTAAATGGGTTTCAATCTTGGAGTTTTAAATTTAATTTATTTAAATAAAATTTCTAAATCGTTGCCTGATTTTCAGAGTAACAAGTAATTAAACGCTTTTTGTTGCCTGTTTAGTAGTTTTCTTTTATGTTTCAAAAGGTTCATTTCGATACTATCGTCGATTTAAAATACAAATACAAGTTTTAACTACATATTAGAAGACCCTATTTTATACTTAGTTACTTGACATTTAATTTTATTTCATGAATAATAAAATATTTGTTAATTAACTATTTAAAACCTATAAAAATGTTTATACGCAATGACAGTTAATGTTATTACTCGTAATTACTATAAAATGTATACATAGATACGGTATAATAAATTAAGTATATATATATATATATATTAAACTATTTTTTTTTGTAGATTTTTAGCCTATCCACCTTTGAAGGCTAATAAGCCTTCGGTCATCGAATAATAGCTCGTTAAGTACCAATTTTTTTAATGTTTTAAATACCTTAGGGATATGCAAAGTTTTAAAGTCAGCTAAAATCTATAGAAACTCCTTTTTGTATTTTTAAATTAAGGATGAAAGTTTGAGTCTACCCCACTAAAAACTAAAATTGTTACTTTCGATGTTTTTTTAGTAACTTGCAGGAATGTTAGGAAATTTATTATTTTATGTGTGAAAGTATAATTTAAAACAATCATGTCAAAAAAAATCTGAATAATACTACTACGGCAGAAAACACTAAAAAAATACAAAACAAATTATAACTCGAAAACTACAAAAAATCGGATAATATGGGATATTTTCAGATACCTCTAGGTGTGGGGAATTTAAATTTTTCTATTGAACGTCACTATTTGAACCATTCTGTACATAAATAATGCTTCGTTTTCCCTGATGAATCATGTCATACAAAACACGAAATAAATAATAATTATTATTAATTTCATTATATATGTACAAATTATTAATATTTTAATAGGGCTTGAAATACTTGAATATAACTACAGAATAAATAATAGTATAAGAATGTTACAAACTAAACGCCTGTCTATTTATAATAGCAACGCTCTTCAGCTAAAAGCAATCACATCATAAAAATAAAATCTTGAATAATATAACACGATCTGAAAATAATGAAACCTAATTTTTACTGAGTTTTATTTAATTATTTTTATTTTTACGTGGTTGAACTATGCCATAGCTATATTAAGATTGTAAAATGAATGATAAAATGAATGAATCGATCGGGAGAGAACTCTCACAGAATACGAGCGTAAAATAGCTGTTTAATGTTGTTTTTCATATGGTGAGTGTAGAGAACCAGAGACCATTTTGACTGTAAATGAAGTATTCCATCTTAGTCCTTAGGAGTGACAAGGCATCTGCATTATAATCCTAAATCAAGGATAGATGTAGATGTGTATTGGCCACAGCAACCACGCACCACCAGGTAGACTGTGTGCCTATTGGTCACCTTTTTTCTGTAAAAAAAAAAAATTCCCGACGTTTCCTACTAAGGCTGATTTTTGAGGCTATTGAAATAAAAATATCCAAAAAAAGAGGGGTTCTCAATTCCACTGTATTTTTTAATGTGTGCTACCTCAAAACTTTTATCTAGGTGAGCCAATTTTGATGAAGCTGGTGCTTTTCATGTGGCCCCATATAAACTTGATCCAGATCTGACCAGTAATTTTTGAGTTATCCTTTGTAATGCCTTTTTTATAGGACAGGGTGACAAACGAGCACACAGTCCACCTGATGGTAAGTGGTTCCTGTGCCCCATAGACATCTACATTTATATCCTCGTTTGCGAATCAAAATGTAGATGCGTTGTCACCCGTGAGGACTAATATGGAATGCCTCTTTTCCAGTAAAAAGGACCTCCGGTTCTCTACACTCACCATACGAAACACAGCAGTGTTAAGCTGCTATTTTTCGCTGGTATTCAAAATATATATACATATTTAATTGACCTCGATTACATTGATGATGTTCTCATTTTGTTTATATTGAATTCGGTTGTACAGAACTTTTAATTTTACCACCTGTAACACATACAGATAATGGATGAGTGAGCAACTTCATCATTAGCCAGTTAAAATCCACCGTTGGACGTGGACCAGGATTGACAGATGCTGTACCACTCTTGTGTACCTTTGACACTTTGCTCTCTGTCTCCGGTGTTATCAGCAGTGTCAGAGGTACCTTTAACACTGCTGGCCGGATGAGGAAGCTCAAGATCGCTCAGCGAGCTATGGAGAGGGGGCTATGCTCGGAGTTTCTCTACGTGATAAACTTAGAAACGAGGATATCCGCAGTAGAACCAGAGTGACCGACATAGCCCAACGGATTAGTAAGCTGAAGTGGCAATGGGCCGGTCATATAGTTCAAAGAACCGACAGCCGATGGGGAAAAAAAGGTTCTCGAGTGGCGGCCTCGTACCGGCGGTCGAAGTGTAGGGCGTCCCCTCACTAGATGGAGTGACGACCTGGTAAAATATGCAGGAAGTCGATGGATGCAGGTGGCTCAGGACCGTGCTTTGCGGCATTCCTTGGGGGAGGCCTATGTTCGGCAGTGGACTTGTGAAGGGCTGTAATGATGATGATGATGATTTCGTACACTAATCAAATCTTCATTATTTATATGAAAAATTGTCTCCAAAATGTCAACTAACACGTTTGAGACGAAGGGGATAACTATTCGTCCTTGACACCGCAAAGTGGAGAACTTCAATTTTTCAAAAAATTATAAAAGATCAAGGAAACATTTATTATTCCTCGATTACTAGCTTTTTTTCATCAGAAAATTAAATATTAATTTATCTCTCAAGTAGGTAATACATATTATACTAAACAATCTAATTTTTAATATAATAATGTTTTACTTGAGAGATACATTGCGTTTTCATGCGATGGCCAAGTCAATCTATTTATTTAAAACATAAAAGATTTTTAACATTGATATGGTCACTATAAGATGTTGTTGAGTTAGCTAATTACGTAATAACTTAAGACAGAAGGACCCTTAATTAGGGACTGAATAAATTAACCGACTTCGTATTACATGGATCTCACAACTTTTTAGGGTAGAACTGAGTTGCGAGACTTGGTTTTTTTACAAGTTATGTTTTTGACGGCATTAAGAAATTACATGATTTAATCCAATATTCCGCTTTTCACCATTGGAAAAGCAAACCGGTCGGTGAGTCTCCAGCCCATTGTTATTAGACGAAATCGAACCAAATGATGAAAACATTTTCCGGTGTCTGCCTTTCCATCCGATTACAATCTGGTTGTCTTCACGGCAAAAGTGAATAGGTTATTTGCAATCTAGGGCATCATCACTTACCCTCAGGTTGCGATTGTGGCCAAGCACTAGTATAATATAAGTAAAAAAAAAAGAACTGAGTATGCCACAGAATAAAAATTACTAACGCAACGCAACCTAAAGCAACCGTAATCCTGAACAGTCTGTACACTATAAAATTAAAAAAAAACCTAGTTAGATACCAGCTTACTACAAAAGGCATAATTTTTGACTGTCTTTCCGTAGCTTTCAGACATTTTTAGTTAAAATGTCACACACATTTCATTTTCAATACGACTCTTAAAGATAAAAAAATCATTTTACTTTTAAATAAGGTTATACGATAAGATTCACATAAAACCTAATATACACAACCGCCATTCACAGTAACAATTATACAATTCCCGCCAAAAAAAACAACCGTTTTCGTCTGTTACACGTCTTTATAGAAACATCAACAAAGAGACTTTAAGGGACACTTTCACACAAATGGAACTATTTAGTAGAAGTTCAATAAAGGAAGGTCGCTTAAGAACTGTGAGCAAGACAATACGGGCCGGCTGCGCCTTCCAACCACCTACAGCGACCTCCAGAGAGGGGTCACTAATAAATCAAATCGAGTGCACCCGTTTTGACAGGTCGCGCCGTTCTTGAATTGCGTGCTCCGAGCCTGTGTGGTCCGCAATTTGGGGAAAAATTCTGGAGACGTTTTTTTTAAGTCAGTAATTAACATGTATTGACAACGCCATCTCGATGATTTATTTGCGTCGAATCATTAGAACTAAACTTGTCCCAAAACTGAGCAAAAAACATAATTTACTTGGGATTACGAACTCTTTGGACATTAAAACTTTTACGCGACATAATTTTTCTAATCGATTTAGTTATTTTTTTAAAGAATAAGGATGACAAACGAGCACACAGTCCACCTTATTAAAAGTTGATATTGCGACTTGAAAACATCTACAACAATCCTCGGCTAAGAAACAAAATGCAGATGCGTTGTCACCCCTGAACAGACATGCAAGAAAGAGATTTAATTGAAGCGTGGTCAAAACGTTTGCAACTCGCATAATTGACTCCTTTTAGTACCCAAGATAAAAGTATACCAGTTTCAGGTAAACAAAAGAGATAGAGAAGGTGATCACCGTCATTATACGTATTAAATGCGCATAATCAATCAATCAATTGTACGTGGTAGAGCCATGCTGCAGCTATATTAGTAGTATAGTTGTAGCACGAATGGGTAGGCTCGACAGGGGAAGGACCACGCTCTCACAGAATACCAGCGTAAAATAGCAGCTGCTGTGTTTCGTATGGTGAGTGTAGAGAACTGGAGACCCGTTTTACTGGAAAAGAGGCATTCTATCTAAGTCCTCACGGCTGACAACGCATCTGCATTTTAATCCGCAAACGACTAGCTACCGACAGATGGCGTTTTAACAAACTCGCTTACAACAGACTTAGACAAACCAACGACGATCACTAGCATTTAAAGTCTAACGATTCCTTTACAATTTATTGAATTCTTTATAAATAACTCAGTTGCACACTAAAAGTCGATGTCTAAATCAACTGCGTCAAATACGCATTTTAATTAAACACTTCTAATTAGATACAGCATAGTAAGACGTGGACGGAACGACGAGGCGATTGACAAATTATACCTTAACACTTGCTTAATTTAATTTACATAAACATCGGAGGTGCGTGCACAGGACATAAATAGAACAGCTGTTCGAGTGTCACCTTTACGATTACTGCGACACCTTCCAATTGAATTAATGAATAAGTTAGAATTTTTGATGAGTTTGCGTTAAAGTTGAAGATTGCCACGGTGTTTAATATCGTAAACAACAGGCCGTGTTTGAAACCGTTAATGCTATTTGAGTACTGTATTTCGTGGTAGCTAGATAATCAACTTTAAGAAACTTAAAGTTTCTTTTTTTAAATATGTCTCTATAAGGCTGTATGGTGGTGGACTCTATGGTGGACTTAAAAGTAACTTAAACCTTCCACTGTCCCATGAATCACATATGAATATTTCGGTTGTTTAACTGTTGTGTCTGATTTCGTGGACAGAAAAACTGTTAATATTGTAAATCAGGCGTTGTTTTGCAGGAGTTCGTTATATTAATGATGTTTAGAATTAACTATCTAATCCGCGTCATCATTTTATTTTAATGATGTGTCTTAGGTCAGTCACCGCAGAGTCTACTTCACCCGAGGATGCCTTATTTAGAGCCGAAGCACGTGTCGTATTATTGACTGTGGTGTGTCTTTCCTAGTGTAGTAGTGTTGGGAGGAATGGTGCTAGAATGAGTGGGGATAGTGCACAGAATTGAGGGAGGATGGGAGTTGCTCTTCAAATAGCTAAAACAAAAAAAAATTCATTACGCGGAACTTTAACAGTGGTAGAGCCACGCGGCAGCTTTTGCTGTCGCACGGATGGGCCGGCTGGAACCGGGGTGGTACCACGACCTCACAGAAAACCAGCGTGAAGTAGAGGTTTACCTCTGCGTTTCGTTTGGTGAGTGCAGGTGGCCGGAGGCCCTTTTTACTGGAAATGAGGCATTCCATCTTAGTCCTCACGGGTGGCAACGCATCTACATTTTGATTTGTAATAGAGGATGGATGTAGATGTCTATGGGCCGCAGCAACCACTTACCATCAGGTGGACTGTGTGCTCGTTTGTCACCCGTTTCCTATAAAAAAAAAACTTAACTAATTAATTTTTAAGATCTTTAATAAAAGCGTTTCAACATGGTAGTGTTATATTAGAGCTACATTATAGTTGTAGCAGCGAATGGTTCGGCTCAACCGGGGAAGGACCACGCTCTCACACTACACTAGCGTAAAATAGGTAGCACCTCAATGCATGTTTCGTATGGTGAGTGACTATAACTGGGGTGTCTTGCTGTGACGAAGCATTTCATCTAATTTTCGTTTAAACTCATGAGTTACATTCATTAACAACATGTAGTGGTAAGAGCCGTGGTAGCTGAGATAGCGCTCGCTGTAAGATTCACAGTACTCGAGCAACCAGGGTTCGATCCCCGCCGGCACCAATGAAATTGTTAATTGCAATTTTAAGTGCTAATTTACCACGTGCTCGGCGGTGAAGGAAAACATCATGAGGAAACCTGCCTGAGAAATAAGGAAAAAAAATATTTCGAAGATATGTGAAGGTCGCCAACACGCATTGGGGCAGCGCGGCGGACATTTCCTTGCCCTAAAACCCTCTCAGCAATGTGAGGAGGCCTGTGCCCAGCAATGGGACGTAAATAGGCTGCAACTTTATGTAGTGGTGGCCTAAGAGTGTCTACTGACCCGTACTGTAGAGGGCCGGAGACACTTTTAACTGATAACGAGGCATTCTATCTAGGTTCTCAATCGAGGATAAATTTAGGTGTATATAGGCTCCAGTCTACACTTACCATCAGTAAACTTTATGCTCGTTTAAATGTCGGTGAGACGCAACGTACGCTTAAGTTAAAGAGCTTCGGGATCCCCAATACTTGGAAAAATTTTATATCACAAATTCTCTTCATTCTTCGTTTTTTTTTCTTTTCTTTAAATAAATGTTACCTCCACACAAAAATTTTCCCGGTATCGCGTGGGCAGTTAACATACATGAATTGCACAAGGGCAAACATCCAGACCGGGGACAATTATTTGTAGGCCATACGAATACTTGTTCCGTGCGGGATTAGATCCCGAGGCCCCAGCGCAACAACTCATTGCCACAGAGCCGTCACAAATCCGCTGTTCTAAAATCAAGCCTCAGCCATGTTCGAAAAAGAGAAGGGCAACGCACGTGCAGTTTGTAATATTTCAAAAACAATTACAAGCTACTTTCATAGCTCCCCCCCCCCTCCATGTCTAATAATCCCTTAAACCTGTTTTCTACATGAGGAAATACCGACCCGTACGCCCCAAGTGGGGCAAGAACGGGTTTTGTCGGACTTGTACAGACTAAAATCCCATGATGTTTCATCTTCGTCACATATAAGCAGCACCAGCCGCCCCCTCCTCCTAGGGAAAGGACAACTTCTCTCTTCTCCACCTTTCTTTTCAGACAAGGTGCCCCAGAAACCTAAGCGACTCGTGTCTCGTGCCTACGTTACAGTGACCAAGTGAAGCCAGTGAAAGTCGAACGTGTGCCATCCTAGCTCCCTACCATATGTAAAGAAGTCGTAGATACGATTGATTACATCTTGAAACGAGCTTCTATAAAAATCTACTACAAGCCGTCCAAGAAGATTAGTCAGTTTTTACCAACCGTCAAGTGTAATATCTCTCTACAAAATGCAGGAGTGTACAAGCCTTTAACAGTGGTAGAGCCACGCGGCAGCTTTTGCTGTCGCACGGATGGGCTGGCTCGAACCGGGGTGGTACCACGACCTCACAGAAAACCAGCGTGAAGTAGAGGTTAACCTCTGCGTTTCGCTTGGTAAGTGCAGGTGGCCGGAGGCCCTTTTTACTGGAAATGAGGCATTCCATCTTAGTCCTCACGGGTGACAACGCATCTACATTTTGATTTTTAATAGAGGATAGATGTAGATGTCTATGGGTCGCAGCAACCACTTACCATCAGGTGGACTGTGTGCTCGTTTTTAATCCTTATCCTATAAAAAAAAGCCTGCTAGTGATTGTGTTCTCTCTTACCTAAGACCAACAAAAGGATCGATAAACCGCGCGTATAAGAACACATTATTAACGTAAAGTACCGATACTCCGGCAAGTCTGCAGTCTGTGAACATGTTCAAGATTGTCCCCATCATTAATTCAGATTTGATCGACCTCAAATCCTCGATACGACAAAGAACACCGTTTCCTACCAAGTGCGATTCGCGAGACTATTGAAATTAAAATTCATATTATATTTAATCCAGATGCCTTGGTGCTATCGTCCGCTTAGAGTCCTATAATTAATACAATTAAATCTGATTCTAAGCATACTACTGCAGAACTTCAAGATAGGTACTGTAAACTCGTTTGGCGTAGATCGGACAAAAATTAATATTCAAAAGCGGAAGATAAACTATGAAGTCACGACGTCAAACACCTTAAACGTCGGCAATAAAAATAAGTAAAGCAAAGCGATGGAAGGATCCCGGTTGTGTTCCAAACGGAGGTTCCGGTTGACCCTTCGTATACGTTGATGGTGACCACCGTAGGGTTTTAGCCGGCATTACCTTTTCATTGTTCCCGCATTGAGAGTTACCCATGAGGATCACTCCACGCCAAAAAAGGCAAAAATCCAAAAGTTGAAAGTAACCCAGGTTAATTGTGACATCGAGACGTCAACCGTGGTAGAGCCATGCTGCAGCTATATTACTAGTATAGATAGTTGTAGCACGAATAAGTCGGCTCGACCGCGGAAGGACCACGCTCTCACAGAATACCAGCGTAAAATAGCAGCTAAACACTGCTGTGTTTTGTATGGTGAGTGTAGAGAACCGGAGACCCTTTTTACTGGAAAAGAGGCATTCCATCTTAGTCCTCTCGGGTGACAAGGCATCTGCATTTTGATTCGCAAACGAGGATAGATATAGATGTCTATGGGCCACAGCAACCACTTAACATCAGGTAGACTGTGTGCTCGTTTGTCACCGCATCCTATAAAAAAACACCTCAGTACCCAGTAACCACGGGTGCTATGAACGACCCGGAATGTTGGAAATTAAGATAACAAAAATGAAACGCGATAAAATCAATAATATTAACTTATTATTAGGCATCATATACAAATGAAAAAATCTGAAAAACTACAAATAATCGATATTCAAGGTCGACAAATTCATCAGAATAGTTAGTTTTTGTTCGTTAGGCAGAACCCATATGAGTTTTTAACAAATTAAAATTATAGGTAGAATTATTAAAAAAAAATTACATATCTATAAAACAACAGAAAAATTCAAACAGTTGTAAGATATATCCACTCAACAACATATACATTGTTATGCTGCTGTGTGGACCCGCACCCACGCTTGTAGAAGTGGCAAGTCCCACCGATCAACGAATACCCCAAGGATACTGTTGGTGCAGTTCCGCAAACGGGTCAGCGTGGAGGCGCACCGCCTCCTAACTATCGCGGCGAAGTCGTCAATACGGCTCTTAGCAAACATACTATGGTATCAAGAACACAGCGCTTAAACTTATTATTTCATATTTAAGTAATAGAAAGCAGAAGGTTATTATCAATGGTAAACGTTCTTCCGGGTCACCTGTACTAATGGGTTCCTCAGGGCTCGATTCTCGGCCCATTCCTGTTTCTGGTGTATATTAATGACTTACCTCACCTTGTAGGGGATAGTCATGATATAGTATTATTTGCTGATGATACTTCCTTGATTTTTTTTAAACATACCTGAGGCGCTGCATCGCCATGGCAACCCCAACAGTACCCTCAAGGCATTGTGGTATTGGACACGTAGATGCTGCCTGCTCGCTGTGTATAGCTCACCCACAGACTGCAACACTAGAACGATTGACAAAAAGCTTTAAAAAGCGTTACTTTAACCTGCCTACTACAACGCGCAAACCTGCGAGCCAGCATATTGCAACGAACCGCCAATAATCTACGCTCCCTCTTCATGTCCATATGGTATTTCAAATCA
The DNA here is from genome assembly GCA_033319125.1 of Parnassius glacialis. Lineage (NCBI taxonomy): Eukaryota > Metazoa > Arthropoda > Insecta > Lepidoptera > Papilionidae > Parnassius > Parnassius glacialis. The sequence goes on along the minus strand of JAVANC010000012.1, from coordinate 1,361,668 downwards.
ACTGTAACCCAGTGGCCCAGGTATTTAAAACTCGCAACCCGCTTCAAAGGTTTCTTCCCACACAATGTAATTTCCGGAAGTACAGTGTAAAGTGCGTGAGGGTTATGTGGTCATTCGGTTAATATGGTCACTTTCTTATAACTCAAAAACTACAGCGTCGTTTGCATGGATGTCTTTGTGATACGATAACTCTTCATCAGTCATTCAAATAATAAAAGGTCAAAAGGGCGCCGCTTTATTGACGCCATTTTGACAGTTGATATTATGGTAAGTACGTGAGGGTAATATGGTCACCTTAAGCTTTATCGCCCTATAAAACCAATTAGGAGGAGAACAGAGACAAAAGCGCAAAGTCGTATACTATAACTAATATATTGAGAAAAAAATAGCAAACAAGGTTTGGAAATAATTAGGAACACTTCGAAAAGTCTACTTAAAAAAACTAACTACACTACACAATACAAAAATCGACTAAAATATTTACAATAATATCAACTGTCAAAATGGCGTCAATAAAGCAGCGCCTCTTTGATCCTTTATTATATTTGATAGACTTATCAAGAGCTATCGTATCACAGAGCGGTCTATGCAAACGACGCTGTAGTTTTTGAGTTATAAGAAAGTGACCATATTACCCTCAAATACTATAGTTAGTTCTTTTTTAAGTTGATTTTTCGAAGTGTTGCTAATTATTTCCAAGGCTTGTTTGTTATCTTTTTCTATATTAGTTATAGTATACGACATTGTATATTTGTCTCTGTCTTCCTCCTAGATTTGGTTTTATAGGGCGGCAAAGCTTAAGGTGACCATAATACCCTCACGTACCTTAGTCAACTGAACCCGATTTAAATAGAATCCACTCACTTTTACTTGTGTTGTACTTAAGTCCGTGAGCCGCTGCGTAGATCTCACAAATAGACAAATAAAAGTCGTCTCATGCCGCTAATAAATGGACTTAACAGCACCATATCATCAGCGTAACTGATATTATTCACACAAACACCATCAACGTAACATTCAACGTTGGTACTGTTGAGTCGGCCCATCAGCTGATGTTCATAGAGATTGAACAGTCTTGGAGAGCTTAATCTACCCTGTTTCACGCCGGTTACTCAGGTGCTACTGCAGATCATTTCTAAGTTTATCACGCAGAGAAACTCCGAAAATACCCCTTTCCCATAGCTCGTTGAGTGACCTTGAGCTTCCTCATAAGGACATCAGATCCATAAGTCATCACTGTCAACATGCACTGGCTTCAAAATCTTGTTTTCAGGTTTTGAGGTGTACCTGATATAATAATAGGCACTACAACGGTTTTAGTAAGCTTAGCCGGTAAGTAACGATGACTTACACATAAGCTATAAAACATAGCATGAACTCGAGGTAAGTGATCACCAGCATATTTCAAGTGTTCAATGCTCAAACCATTATAACCGGGTGATTTACCTCTAACCATTCGTTGAATAGTGTCTCTAATGATTTTAGCCGAGAATCCAATCTGGGAGCCACCCGGATAGGTGGCCCTAGCATTACACACCTGCTCAATACTAACTACTGCAGGCTCAACCATAATAATAATAATAACCTCTTTGAGGAAACCGAGGGTTTTGTCTGTGCGATACACGATCAGGTTATTAAGACCAACAATTATCGGAGATACATCCTAAAGGATGGCACCGTTGACTTGTCGCCATCCCGGTGAATCACTTAGGCATGTCATCTCCGGTTGTTCGGCGCTTTCTAACTCTGAGTATTTGCACAGGCACAACTTAGTAGCCAGGATTCTACACCAGGAGCTCGCTCTGAAATACGGTCTCGTGGATCAGAAACTGCCGTATTATAAGTACTTGCCGGAAGCCGTGCTCGAAAATGACCGCGCCAGACCCTACTGGGACCGGGCCATCATCACAGACAGGACTATTATTGCGAATAAGCCTGATATTGTGCTGATGGACCGGGCACAGTCAAGGATATTTTTGGTCGACATTACCATTCCTTATGACGAGAAACTCGTGAAAGCCGAAACAGATAAGCTTACTAAATATCTGGACCTGGCTTACGAGGTGACCGACATGTGGGGTGGATTGTCGGCCGAAATTATTCCTGTGGTCGTTTCTGCGAACGGGTTAATCCCAGTCAGCCTCTTGGGTCATCTGAGGCGACTGGGACTCCGTGACGGACCGCTCCAAGCTTAAATGCAGAAGGCGGTGCTCCTCGATACCGCCCGCATAGTCCGCCGGTTTCTTTCCCTTTCCCCCTAACCCTCGGCCGTTTGGTCTCCCCTGCCGAGGGCTTCCATCTGGTTGGGTTTTTATTTATTTATGTATTTTTTATGTATTTATTTTATTTTGTTGATATTTATGTATGTTTATCATTTTCATTTACAATTATATATTTATACAGCCCAACCAGATGATAAAACTATATAGATACCCCTAAAATAATAATAATGTCCTCCAGACCGAATTTCGGCCACGGCGGCCTGTCTCAACGGAGACTAGCCATCGGCGCTGGACAGGATTATAGTGCCCAAGTGTATGCGCAAGCACAGGTGCACTCTCTATTCCCTCACTCTCATAGCCCGATGGGACGGTAAATCGACACGACCGGAGAGAGATCAGGCGCAGGACCAAGCTTTACGTGCTTTCCGAGGCACGGGGGTGAAACACCGCCAACTTCCTGACCCCGTGCAGCTACTGAGAATGTCTTGATGGAAAAACTCAATAACTGATTTTTTGGCCCGACCCGGGATTCGAACCCGGGACATGATCAGGAGTCGCATTACTGCAACCACTAGACCAACGAGGCAGTTAAAGGCTCAACGATAAAATGCTTACGAAATGCATTAGCGATTTCAGATGGCCCGCCCACCCCTGCCAAGCTCTTCGGGAGGCTCGTCTTGTGATTTAAATTTTTAGTATATTTCCAGAAATTACTGAACTGTTTTCCCGAATGACACTGAGCAATTTTGTCCATTCTTATTTGTAGTTGACTGTCCTGTTAATTTTAATTTATTTTGAAAGATATTTCTTGAAATACTCATTTTTTCATATACATAACCAGATCTCGGTTTACCATATAATATCCAATTTTTATAATGTAATCGAGCTTCACAATGAGCCTGACGTACGTACTTATTCCAAACGGGTATGTATTTTTTTGTTTTTACATGTATAATTTCCTTTAAAAATATACGAAAATTCTACGTCTTCTTTAAGTATACATATTATCTCTCGATACATTTTGTCTAATAGCAAAAAGTGTTCAGTATTGTTACACAAATCATGCGCACAGTCACGACGTTCGGTATCAATCAATCAATTTGACGGTTTTTCGGTATAAATCAATTTAACGTAATTTAGAATTACAATAATCTAGGTATTGTTTTATTTGTTGTTCGTCTTTTACACTCCAATATACGTTGTTACTATAGGCAGGTGAGGTAACGATCTTTTAGGTCTAATCATACTAATATTACACTCGATAAACATAGGCATGTTGTCTGACAAATATACACCATACAATATCGTGGCCTTAACTACTAAGGGCTTTAGCCGACTTTAGCAGGTCACAACACAGTGATCTAAACATCTTAGAGACCCATTAACTGAGCTCGTAAATGTATGAATGTCAGTGGGTAAAAGTTCCATATCAATGCGAGACCATAACTGATCAGTACAAACAGTTGAAAATCTGGTACCTGGATGAGCATTAAAGCTATAATATAAAACGTTTCTTATATTTGATTAAAATAAAATTTGATACGCTCTTTGTTATACAGGGCTATTTTGAGATATATGGCTAAATTTGCAGAGAATATTATATTATATTACTATAATATTATTTTATACTATTTTACTACGCACGCACATATTCGTAAAGGTCGCTCAGTCGGCATAAACGTAAACTGAATTGCACACAGAGGAGCGGGCGTACGCGTAGTTGTCGCCCATAGATCACATTCAATTTGGGATAATTTCAAATAAAAGTAGAAGCCTTATTTACTCGTATTTTCAAAAACTGGAATAACGGTATCATTATTTATATCATCCTCATTATTACAGCCCTTCACAAGTCCACTGCTGAACATAGGTCTCCCCCAAGAAATGCCACAAAGCACGGTCCTGAGCCACCTGCATCCATCGACTTCCTGCATGTCTCACCAGGTCGTCACTCCATCTAGTGTGGCGTCACCCTACACTTCGCCTACCAGTACGAGGCTGCCACTCGAGAACCTTTCTTCCCCATGAGTTGTCGGTTCTTCGAGCTATAGGCCGGCCCACTGCCACTTCAGCTTACTAATCCGTTGGACTATGTCGGTTACTCTGGTTCTACTGTGAATATCCTCATTTCTAAGTTTATTACGCAGAGACACCCCGAGCATATCCCTCTCCATAGCTCGCTGAGCGACCTTGAGCTTCCTCATACGGCCAGCAGTGAAAGACCACGTCTCAGTACTACTACGCTGTTCTGTGGTCATCACTGGCAACACGCACTGGTTGTACAGCCTTGTTTTCAAGTTTTGAGGTATACCTGACGAGTAGATGTGCCGTAATTTCCCGAACGCTGCCCAACCGAGTTGAATCCGCCGATTGACCTCTCGGTCGAAGTTGGACTTACCTAGTCGGACTATTTGTCCCAGGTAAACATACTCGTCAACAACTTCAAGCTTAGTGCTCCCAACAACTACCGGCATAGATGTGACATGGACGTTTAACATTATTTTTGTTTTGTCCATGTTCATCTTAAGACCTATCCGTTGGGAGACACTATTAAGGTCATTGAGCATAGTGCTTAGGTCCTCCAGCGATACTGCCATAAAGACTATATCGTCGGCAAATCGAAGGTGAGTGATATACTCGCCATTGATGTTGATACCGTATCCTTTCCAGTCCAGAAGCTTGAAAACGTCTTCCAATGCAGCGGTGAAGAGTTTCGGGGACATAACGTCACCATGTCTTACACCTCTCTGCAGTTGGATAGGTTTCGTACTCTAATTCTGTACTCGGATAGCCATCGTAGCTCTACTGTATGAACACTTCAGCACTTCGATATACCGACAGTCAATTTGGCACCGCTGAAGGGACTGCAGCACCGCCCAAATTTCGACGAAATCAAAGGCTTTCTCATAGTCCACATACGCAAGGCAAAGTGGCAGATTATACTCCTCTGTCTTTTGTACAATCTGCCGTAGGGTATGTATGTGGTCCATGGTACTAAAGCCTTTTCGGAAACCGGCTTGTTCGGGAGGCTGGAAGTCGTCAAGTATGCGTGCGACACGATTCGTAATGATTCTCGAAAACAGCACGTAAACGCGGCTCAGAAGGGAAATCGGTCTGTAGTTCTTCAAGAGAGCGTTCTCGCCTTTCTTGAAGAACAAGACCACCGCACTTCTTCTCCACGACTCCGGAGTAGTGCCACCATGGAGCACGGAATTTAAGAGCTTCTGAAGGACTTCAAGTACCGGTTTTCCACCCGCTTTCAAAAGCTCCGCTGTAATTCTGTGCTCGCCCGGGGACTTGCCGTTTTTAAGGTGCTGGAGAGCCATTCTAATCTCGCTCAGACCGACATCCGGGATATCTTCGGAATAGTGTCGGATAAGACTCGCTCTTGGATTGTTACTCACACTTGTGTGTGGCTCCAACGATGACGTGTACAGCTGCCCATAGAACTTGTCAATCTCACTCAAAATCTCCGGTGTCCCGGAAAAGATGCTGCCACACTTGGTCTTCAGCTTTGACAGTTGGCTCTTTCTGGGAGACAGATCTCTGGCAAAGACTTTGAATCCTTGGTTTCACTCGATCGCTTCTTCAATACAAGCTGTATTGAAGTAGCGCAAGTCCTGCCGCATGCATTTGGAGATCTGTCTGTTCAGTTGCCTGTATGCTGTCAAATCTGTTGAAGAATGTAGCTTCATCTCCCGTCTAACAGCCATGAGATTAAGAGTGTGATCGGAGAGTTTTGTGGCGAGTCTTGCAGAACTTAGCTGCGACCGCATGGACAGTTTCCACGAGCTTGCCATTCATATCTTCCACTTCATTGCAGTCTTCTAGGCACTGAAAACGGTTTTGTAACTCGAGCTGAAAGGTTTCGGGGCTTTGGAACAGAGCACGAGCAGGACGTAACGTTGACTTCATTAGACGAGACCTCTCTAATTTAACGCTTAGTTTCAGTGTGCCTCTAACCATTCGGTGATCGCTACCAGTTTTTACCCTCGCGATCACGGAGACATCACTGCACAGTTGTCATCTGGTCGTCATAATGAAGTCAATCTCATTTTTTGTCGAACCATCGGGGCTCGACCAGATCCACTTCCTGTGGGGACGCTTCTGGAAGAAAAAGTTCATCATAAAGAGTCCCTCTTTCTCCATGAAGTTGGCCAGCTGCTGGCCCCTTGGGTTCCGTTGCCCTATTCCAAATTTCCCTACTTTCAGCTCACTGTTCTCTCTTGTGCCTAGTTTTGCATTGAAATCTCCCATTAACACCGTATAGTGGGTTTTGGAGGAATGCATGGCTCTAGAGATATCCTCATACATTTCCTCCACCTCCTCATCGGGATGTGCCGAGGTTGGTGCGTAAACCTCTATGACCTTCAGCCAATACCGGTTGGTGATTCTGAGTATAAGGTACGCAACCCTCGTCGACACACTCAATCTTTACAACGTTGTTAACGAAAGACTTGTGGACGATAAATCCGACACCTCCTTGGGACAGATGGTCGCCCTCTCGGTGATAGAGCAAGTTGCCGGATTCGAGGATTACCGTGTCCTCCCCTCTCTTCGGACCTCGGATAATCCTATCATATGCCAGCGTAACTTGTCTATCTCTTCTTCCAGCTCCACGATCTTCTAGTCAGTCCTCAGGGTGCATACGTTCTATGTTGCCAGGTCGAGTCGTCTTAGGTGGCAACCGAACCTTCACCGGAGATTCTTAGTAACCCCTGCCCCGCCGTTACCATGGTCGCCACCGTAGCCAGGAATAGCGGGGCTGCCGAGGACTGGGGGCAGTCTCTTTGTTGCTCTAATCATTGAGGGGTATTTTCCATAGTTGCCACGTTTGGCGAGCGGGTTGGCAACCGCAGTTTTTTTATTGTACTTTTGATGTTATCAGGAAGATGCTGCTGCCCATCTCTTGCCTGTTTCCCTTTGTCGCCTTTTACGACACCCACGAGAAGATATGGGGTAGTGGATATTCTTAACCGCCACTACACGGCCATTATTTATATATTTAAAGTTAAATATAAATTTTGGCTGCTCTTTGAAAACTATAATAATATAAAAATATGTTAAAGGTCATTATTTAGATTAATAGAAGGAAGACTTATAGAAAATTAATGATATCTCACCAAAAAATAATGAGAAAAGTGGGTCATCAAGCTATTGTCCAAGTTGTTGACTTCGACCTTAAATAGTTGAAACCTACCGAGTATCAACTACCAAGCTCCAGTTCCAAGTCTAACGTTCTTGATTTTACATGGTAAAGCCATGCTGCAGCTATAATATTATAGTTTTAGCACGAATGGGTCGTCTCGACCGGGGATGAACATGCTCTTACAGAATACCAGCGTAAAATAGCAACTTTATACTGCTGTGTTTTGTATGATGAGTGTAGAAAACCGGAGACGCTTTTTACTGGATACGAGGCATTACATCTTAGTCCTCAGGCGTGACAACGTATCTGCATTTTGATTCTTGATTGAGGGTAAATGTAGATGTCCATGGGCTATAGCATCTACTTACCATCAGGTGGACTGTGTGCTCATTTGTCACCATTCTGCCTTACTATAAAAAAACACGCAGAGTGTCGTAGAACACTCGGTGGGAACCAAGTTCCTTTGTTAGTATATTATTATTGATTAACAAATACAAATAAATGAATTACTAGCGTCTATTAAAATGAAGCGTCATTTAAAATAAAATAAATATTTCATTCATGGCAAGATAAGAAAAAGTGCGAGGTAAATGGATCCATCCATATCGTTTCCTTATAGCCGCCAAGGCCGTCTGCACAACGTCAGAAGGGGTCGTGACGGAAAATTCTTACACTTTTTCTCACCTAGCCCCCATCCGCCATATTCGTACCGTCCGATAAGGAACTTCGTTCCAATAATTTATTTTTATATTTAATCCGAATCTTGGTAAGTTTTACATCCAACTATAAAATAGAACAATTAAAATGTTTAACTTAAGCTCGTATTAAATATCATCGAATTAAACGTAATTTATAGATATTAAAACTGCACTATTAAAGGTGCACTCGAGTGTAGACAAGCAGCTAAGCTCATCATAAACTACGCGAGCTGGTATGATGAAGCTGTATAAAAAGAACATGAACGTAGGTGAGACAACGTCTAGAGGCGGTGGCGCGCGTCTCGAGCGCGGGCGAGCGTTGGTGAAAGTAATTAAAGCAATACGTATACGTACTAGAAGAGACACCGTGACTTGGTTGTTTACAACACGCGCTTAGAGCCCACGGTCAAAATTTTTTTTAACACGCTTTTTTATCTTAGTATGAATAAGTATGAATTTTTAAATGTGATTTTCATCCCCTCCGAAACGTCGGATTGATTTGCAACTTCACACTCTTATCAAGGACCGATGACATTGCAATAATTTAAGTAGTTTGATCCATTATCTTAACCAGGATTCTCAGGATTTGCGAATAATTCATAAAAAAGCAACTACAATTTCTGCCAATTCAATGTACTGTAAGCCGCGTAAAAGAACTTCGTTCCAAAAAAACACGCTTTTGTAGTTAGCGCACTAGAAAATAGAAAATAAATAATAGTTTAAAAAAAAACTAAAAAAACACGCTTTTGTAGATAACGGAACTAAAAAGTAGAAAATAGTTTGCAATACATTTAAAATAAGAATCGTTAATTAATCTTCTGATAAGAATCGTAAGTTAATCACTATTATTAACAATAAAACATTATTGTAAAAAGCATGGGGTGCTTGATGTCATTTGTTGTAAATATTTTTGTGGATATTTGTAATATTAGCGTCATCGTAAAAATATCTACAAAAGCGTGTTTTTTTTAGTTTTATTTAAACTATTAATTATTTTTTATAGAATAAAAATGATTTTGTTCGCGGTGTCCGTTCTAGTGCGTAGTACATATTATTTCAATAGTGAAAGTAAACTATTATCGGATCTCGCTTTACGGAACACTTCTCTTATGAACTACTCGAGTTAAATTTGCTTCCGCATTGCACTAACGGAGATGTTTTAATAAATTGAATAAAATTATTCCTAAAAACATTGTTTACATACAATCGAAGTGACAAAAGAACTTACTGTCCCCATGATGAGTGACTTTTGCAGCTTATGGACCCCTGTTACCAACTTCAAGCAACCGAACTCCGAACCAAGGCAGAAAATAAGTCGTACTTACCCAGAGAAAACGTGTACTTTATCATCAGATGTAATCGCTTATGTCACATAACGCGTAAATAAATTAGCTAATAATTTATTCAAATTAATTAACTAAGGTACCTCGCCTCCAAAGGTAAAGATGAAAAATGCCTTTTATCCTAGCTACGTACCCTACGTACAGGAACAAAACAGTACACTGTTGTTTTGGTATGTTTTTTTTTACGTATTATAAGGCAATGATTGACTACAATCCCACCTTGTGATACTGAATATAACCCACAATGAATCGCACTATCTTAACGTAACATCAGCCTAATTCACTCTCACTTTGAAAACATTTACATTGTAATCAGATATAGAGACACTGGCTAGAAAATACGACTCCTTTTCTTTACGCATAACGAATTACGAAGCAAATTGTTTGGTTGGAAGTTGCAATGCATGGAATATGAACTTCAGAAGACTGGAGATCTGCCAACCGTGTGGTTGTCAAGTGGTAGAAAGGTTAAGGAATTACAAGATTTAAACCATGTAATTCCTTAACACATACGGACAAAATTTTTTTTTTGTAAGTACCGTAAACAGTGGTAGAGCCACGCGGCAGCTTTTGCTGTCGCACGGATGGGCCGGCTCGAACCGGGGTGGTACCACGACCTCACAGAGTGCCAGCGTGAAGTAGAGGTTTACCTCTGCGTTTCGCTTGGTGAGTGCAGGTGGCCGGAGGCCCTTTTTACTGGAGGTGAGGCATTCCATCTTGGTCCTCACGGGTGACAACGCGTCTGCATTTTGATTCGCAAACGAGGATGGATGTAGATGTCTATGGGCCGCAGCAACCACTTACCATCGGGTGGACTATGTGCTCGTTTGTCACCCTTATCCTATAAAAAAAAAAAAAAAAATTACTTTCATGTGTATTTAGTAAAAAGCTGTTGTTGTGACGTTACAAACAAACACTTAAATTTAATTTATTTGTTTAGATTATATTATAAATCAATGGCTTCCAATTTAAACATTATATTAATTACGTATTATAATTAAATATAATGTAAAGTAAATGAGTTGGCTCACTTAATAGTTAGCTATGGTGGATCTCAGCTACTTAAATTTCACATCTATACTCTGTATTTTATATATAAAATTGAAGTGTCTGTCTGTCTGTTCGGACTAATCTTCGGAAAGTAAAATCAAAAAATATATAAATTAATAGTCTTGGATGATTACCTTATATTATCTAAATAACGTCACATTCATAGAGATCCTACCCAGACGAAGTCAGAGCGCATCGCGTGTCATAAATATTACTAACGCGCTGTCTCGTCGTAACTTGTACCACAAGCCGGACGCGTGTTTTTTCGCGTTCTTACGTCACACCGCACCCGACGGAAAGTCGCAGCTCTTTGAATATGTATGAAACGGTAGCCTACAATTACGTTCAGATAACCTGCATCCACGGTCTTATTACTGTACTGCGCACAACTCTGGCGCAACAACCGGAAGGAGTGTAAGTTTCCTCCAACGTAACAACCCGTTCCCCGTTGTCGCCACGTTTTTTTAAAGAGTGATCTATTTATTTGATATTTAAAACTAAAACTATATACACACAAGGGATAAAAATATGCACGAGTCTGACTTAGACTGGCTTGTGCACTAACAAATATCATAACTTTTAACAAAATGTAAAAACCGACTTCAAATTGCTAAAAAAGAAGTTACTTATTTCTTACCCTTGGGGGTAGAACTTTTTCTCCAAATTTCTTGAGGTGTAACCTATTTAATAAAAAAATAATCATCAAAATTGGTTTACAGACTGCGAAGATATCGCGTAACAAATTTAGAAAAAAACATACACTTGATTTGAGAATCTCGACATTTTTGAGGTCGGTTTATAAAAAGCAGTTCATACATGCGTAATTATTTAAAAATAAAATTAAAATGTGATATCCAATAGATCTCCAACTCAGCACAATTTTTACGTGATAAAGCCACACTGCAGCTAGTAGTACGCTGAGACAAATATTGCTAAAAACCCATTGTATTTTTGGAATTATTTCAAACGGAAAAAGAAATATGAGTCATCTTTTCCCGCATTAATGAACCTGGACAACAAAGTTGCTAGTACTGGTACAGAAATCGCTAATCTATTTGCGAATCGTTTCTCCTCAATTTATACCCAAAGGGCTGATCAATATCCAATTTCTAACTTACACCAAAACAATAACACTCAACAGCTATCCAAATTTAAATTACTAGAGGCAGAAGTGTTAAAGAAAATTAAAATGTTCGACGTTCAAAAGGGGCCAGGTCCAGATTTTCTTCCGCCTATTTTTGTAAAACGTTGCGGTACAGGTCTTGCATTCCCTCTTACGCTGATCTTCAATCGTTCTCTTGATGAAGGTGTATTTCCTGAAGTGTGGAAAAGAGCACGAATCGTACCGATCTTTAAAAAGGGTGATCGAATGGATCTTAAGAATTACCGACCAATATTAATTCTGTCATGTTTTTCAAAACTGTTTGAAAATCGTGTGCATCCCATCCTCACCAAACATTTGAATAACTTTCTAACAAGCGCTCAGCACCGTTTCAGAAGCGGCTTATCAGTTACAACTAACTTGTCAAACTTTACCTGAGATCTGTTAGCAGAGGTAGACAATGGACAACTTGATAACGGATCTTGATAGAATCACAAATTGGTGTGGCGTCAATAGTATGACTTCAAATGTTTTCATGTAAAATATACCAGAAAGAAAAAGCCACTTGTCTCAAGTTATTCCATTGATAATATAGTATACAAGAGTTACCAGAAATCAATGACTTAGGAGTTACTATTGACAGGAAGTTAACTTTTACAGCACATATAAACAATATTATTAAAAGAGCCACGCAGTTCCTCGGATTCATTAGACGAAACACAAAAGCATTTACCCGCAGGACTAAAATTATTTTGTACAACGTGTTTTGTGAGAAGTTGCCTCGAGTTTGCCAGTGTCATTTGGAATCCTTACTATCACATACATTCCCAATGCATTGAAAACGTACAACGCGCTTTTACAAGGCACCTTGCATTCCATGAAACTGGTATCTCACACAGACAGCCCTATGATCAAAGATTGGTTGAATTTAAAATGATGTCTCTCCGAAACAGGCGGGAGATACTTGATCTGTGTTTCTTGCATAAAATAATTAATTCCAAAGTCAAGTGCAGTAAACTGCTTGAACAGGTTTCTCTATCAGTACCAATTAGATATCCTCGCTGTTGCAATACTTCTTGAAAAACATTTCACATACCTTTCACTAGAACGCATCTTGGTAAGCATGCCCCCATGGTTCGCATATGTGCGAAATATAATGAAATATCTCGAGCTATACCTGGCATCGACATATTCCACAACTCTTATGCTGTCTTTAAAAAAAAACTCACCGATCATCTATCGGTGGGGCCGCATTTACATTGAAAAAAAAGAAATATATTTTTTTTTCCTTCTTTTTCCTTCTCAATATTTACGTGTATTTTTGTTGGTAAATGTTATGTACACTTGTTATTGATATACATATCAGTGAGCGTGTTACTTGTTATATAATGTAGTGTTATAATAATGTTTAATATGTATATTGTAAGTGTGCTTATGAAATAAATAAATGGTACGAATGGGAACGCCCGACCGAGACGACCACTCTCTCACAGAATACCAGCGTAAAATTGCTCAACGCTGCTATGTTTCGTATGATGACTGACTCGACCGGGGAAGCACCACGTTCTCACAGAATCATCATCATCATTACAGCCCTTCACAAGTCCACTGCTGAACATAGGCCTCCCCCAAAAAATGCCACAAAGCACGGTCCTGAGCCACCTGCATCCATCGACTTCCTGCATGTCTTACCAGGTCGTCACTCCATCTCGTGGGGGGACGCCCTACACTTCGCCTACCGGTACGAGGCTGCCACTCGAGAATCTTTCTTCCCCATCGGTTGTCGGTTCTTCGAGCTATATGGCCGGCCCACTGCCACTTCAGCTTACTAATCCGTTGGGCTATGTCGGTTACTCTGGTTCTACTGCGGATATCCTTATTCCTAAGTTTATCACGCAGAGAAACTCCGAGCATAGCCCTCTCCATAGCTCGCTGAGCGACCTTGAGCTTCCTCATACGGCCAGCAGTGAAGGACCACGTCTCAGTTCCGTAAGTCATCACTGGCAACACGCACTGGTTGTACAATTTCGTTTTAAGGTTTTGAGGTATGTCTGACGAGAAGATGTGTCGTAGCTTCCCGAACGCTGCCCAGCCGAGTTGAATCCGTCGATTGACCTCTCGGTCGAAGTTGGACTTACCTAGTCGGATTATTTGTCCCAGGTAAACATACTCGTCAACAACTTCGAGCTTAGTGCTCCCAACAACTACCGGCATAGGTGTGACATGGACATTAAACATGATCTTTGTTTTGTCCATGTTCATCTTAAGACCTATCCGTTGGGAGACACTATTGAGGTCATTGAGCATAGTGCTTAGGTCCTCCAGCGATTCTGCCATAAGGACAATATCGTCGGCAAATCGAAGGTGAGTGATGTACTCGCCATTGATGTTAATACCGCATCCTTTCCAGTCCAGAAGCTTGAAAACGTCTTCCAATGCAGCGGTGAAGAGTTTCGGGGATATAACATCACCCTGTCTTACACCTCTCTGCAATTGGATGGGTTTCGTACTCTGGTTCTGTACTCGGATAGCCATCGTAGCCCTACTGTACAAACACTTCAGCACTTCGATATACCGACAGTCAACTTGGCACCGCTGAAGGGACTGCAGCACCGCCCAAATTTCGACGGAATCAAAGGCTTTCTCATAGTCCACATACGCCAGACATAGTGGCAAATTGTACTCTTCGGACTTCTGTACAATTTGCCGTAGGGTATGTTTGTGGTCTATGGTGCTAAAGCCCTTTCGGAAACCGGCTTGTTCGGGAGGCTGGAAGTCGTCAAGTCTGCGCGCGAGACGATTCGTAATGACTCTCGAAAACAGCATGTAGATGCGGCGCAGAAGGGAAATCGGTCTGTAGTTCTTCAAGAGAGCGTTGTCATCTTTCTTGAAGAACAAGACCACCGCACTTCTGCTCCACGCCTCCGGTGTAATGCCACCATGGAGGACGGAATTAAAGAGCTTCTGAAGGACTTCAAGTACCGGTCTTCCACCCGCTTTCAGAAGCTCCGCTGTAATTCCATCCTCTCTCGTCATCTCACAGAATACCAGCGTAAAATAGCAGCTTAAAACTACTGTGTTTCGTATGGTGAGTGTAGAGAACCGGAGACCCTTTTTAATGGAAAGGAGGCATTCCATCTTATAGCTATATTATAGCCATCTATAAGCTAACGCACATACATAGATTTGATTTGATTGTATTATACACTAAGACTAACATAGCTAACAGATGTATAAATGTGATTTGGATGTTTTCGACATCGGACCCGAAAGGAGTTCCAGAGACAGATAATCTTCATCATCATTACAACCCTTCACAACTGTAACATAAAAAATGCTGAACATAGGCCTCCCCCAAGGAATGCCACAAAGCACGGTCCTCAGCCACCTGCATCAATCGATTTCCTGCATATCTTACCAGGTCGTCACTCCATCTAGTAGAGGGTCACCCTACAATTCGCCTACCGGTACGAGGCTGCTACTCAAGAAACTATTTTCCTCATAGGTTGTCGGTTTTTCGAGCTATATGGCCGACCCATTGCCACTTCAACTTACTAATTCGTAACATACCTAATGTATAAATGCAAAAAACATCCAAATAGGATATTTTTGGACATTGAATCCGAAAGAAGTTCCACAGAAAGATTTTGTATAAAGCTGTTTAAAGCCGCATACTTGTTTGCCCCCTGTTCTATAAAACAAAAAATATTATTTAACTGTTTGTTCTTCTTAATTTTGACAAGTTTTATCGGATGGCTGGAATGCATCGCATACCCGACAATCGTGTCGGACCCTAGTTGGCTCCGTCAAGTTTTATCGGATGTTTCGAAACACAACACCCGAACTCAAAGCGTGTTGCACATTTCTTACGTATTAGCTACTAGCTAGTGCCGTTGCTCACACTAGATGATCCGATCCGATCCGATTTCCTTCCTGCTTCCGCTAATCTATATATTTCATCGCCGGCTCTCATCATAACTGCTGAGAACTTACGTTTTAATTACGGTCTTAAAAGTTCCAAAAGAAAATCTTTCCTTCATGATCGAGTGTACCTAAAATTTACTATCAACTGCAAACCCGTCTCGGCTTTGCATTGATAGGATCTATTGAATTGGCTCAAGACCGTACATTATTTTGGGGGAGGCATATATTTAGCTGTGAACTTATAAAGGTATCTAATGATGATCATGAGATTAAGATAGTCAAAGACTATTTATTTTATCAAGTTTACGTTTTTTCAAAAAAAATCTTCAAGGTTTTTGGATAAAATATAGTGAATATCCCTACTGGCACTGCTTTCTACCTCTTGGAAACGTTTCATCACAATCGATTCGGTCATTCGTTAGATCAGCTCAATTTTTTATAGGTTTTATTTTTATAGAATAGGGGGCAAATGAGCATGCGGCTCACCTGATGGTAAGTGACTACCGCCGCCCATGAACAACCGCAACTCCAGGGGAATTGCAGATGCGTTGCGGACCTTTTAGAAAGGTGTAAGCTCTTTTCTTGAAGGTTCCGAAGTCGTATCGGTCCGAAAAATTTGCTGGTGGTAATTGATTCCACAAGTAAGTCGTGCGAGGGAGAAAACTTCTTCTAAATCGCACAATGGTGGACCGCCAACCATCCAGATGGTATTGTATGGATGGTAACGCGAGTTTTGTCGCGATGTGCGATGGTGAAATTGAGCGGCTGGAATTAGTCCGAACAATTCCTCAGAGCACTCCCCGTGATAGATGCGATAAAATACGCAAAGAGATGCAACATCTCTACGGAGTGCCAGTGTATGGAGCCGATCAGAAAGAACTCGGTCGTCGACGATTCGAACCGCTCTGCGCTGGATGCGGTCAAGTGGAATGAGCTGGCACTGGGGTGCCCCGGCCCAGAGATAAGAACAGTATTCCATGTGGGGCCGAAGTTGCGCTTTATAAAGTTGCAAGCGATGTACCGGCATGAAATACTGTCTCGCTCTGCTGAGCACGCCAAGCTTTTTAGAGGCCAATTTGGCCTTCCCTTCCAAGTGACCACGAAACTGCACACTATTCGATATGTCGACGCCAAGAATTCCGATACTGGCTGAGGCAGCAAGGGGAGTGCCTTGAAACTGATGAGATACGACAAAGGGGTTCTTTTTAGCGGTAAACGCTCAAACTTGTGTCTTCTGGGGATTGAACTGGGCTAAATTTAGTCGGCCCCAATCCGAGACTTTGTTAAGCAAAGACTCGACTTCAGACACAAGTTTGTCCCGGTACTCGGCGACGTTTTCCCGAGAAATATTGGCACGGCCGGTATATAAAGCATCACCAGTGCTGTCGTCTGCATAGCAATGAATGCTACCAGTTAGCAACATATCATTGATATGCAGGAAAAACAGCGTTGGTGATAGCACGCAGCCTTGTGGAACACCAGCGTTGATAGGCTTGAAATCAGAGCATGCACCGTCTACTACGACCTTGATGTTTCGATCAGCAAGGAAACTGGTGATCCATTTGCACAATTTCTCGGGAAGCCCATAGGAAGGAAGCTTTGAAAGAAGCGCTTTGTGCCAGACCCGATCAAAGGTAAAGGTTCGAGTAGCTAATGTAATATCTGTTTATATATTATACATAATACATAAACACTCACGCCTGTCACCGAGCGGGGTAGGCAGAGACTACGGACATCCATTTAGCACAATTCTGACAGACCTCCCTCGCCTGCTCCACATCCATGTACCTACGTTTACATGCTCGTCGGTTAGGGGTATTCTTAATTTAACTCTTTTGCAATATATCGCCAATTTAGTCGATAAACTTTTACCTAGAGCGCCCCTTCCCGACCCTGCCGTTCACTTCTGTAAAATAAATTTGCTTTATCACTCTTTCCTCATACATTCTTTCTACATGACCAAATCACTGAAGCATTCCCTTTTTAATCCTGATCACAACACCATCTTGCAAACCACATTTATCACACAATTTCTCACCCTGTCATTCAGATTCAGCCCTTAGTGGCTACATGTCTACAGCGTTTATTCTACTCTCATGCTTCTTTTACCACACCCAACTTTCACTACCATACATTAAATTAGGGACTAACACAGCACTGTGAATTACCATAAGTGCCTTTTTTGACACATTATGACTTTCTACAATAGAGTGTAAAGTCCCATTTACTCTATTTCCTGCGTTCACACGTTCTATATCCTTATCATATCTAACATCCCTGCTAAATACGCATCCCGAATACACAAACTCATCTACTTGCTCGACCAACTCCCCTTCTATTCTTATATCACATAACGTTTCACTTTCTTCTCTTTCAAATATCATAACTTTTGTCTTACTTTCGTTAACTTTCATTCCCCTTTCTTTTAATTACCTGTTCATTAATGTAAACCATTATTTGCAACTCGGCTGCCGACGACGCAAATATGACTTAATCATCGGCGTACAAAAGGCATTTGACGGTTAACTCACCCATTTTTAACCCGCATTATTCAACTTTCTAATTTTCCAAACAATTGTCCATAAATAGGTTGAACAGCCACGAAGAAGTCACACAGCCCTGTCTGGCACTTTTTTGAATGCTAAACCAGTCCGATTAGACTCCGTTGATCCTGATACAAGCACTAGAGTCCCCATTAAGAGACCTCAATGCCTGTAATCAACCCAGCGCTCAACCCAAATGAGTTCACTGTTTGCCATAAACATCCCTGTCCACTCTGCTATAAGCCTTTTCCAGGTCCATGAACGCGCAAAAAAACTATTTGGTTTTTGGAGAAAAACTTCTCCGCGATCATGAGCATGGAAAAGACTTGATCCGTACACTCCATTTCTTTGCCAAAAACAAGCTTGCACATCCCAAATTTTTCTATCAGTTTCTTTCATAACTCTTTCAATTAGTACCTTAGCATACAGTTTTCCCACAATGCTAAGAAGACTGATATCACGGTAGTTTTTACAGTCCTGCTGCGACCTTTTTCTTTATATTTTGGGACTATCACGGCTTTGCACCAGTTTCCCGGTACCCGCTTCAGTTCCCAACATAAATTAAACTACCACTCCCTCTCCAGCTCGTAGTATTTCGAGTGATACTCTATCATATCCGGCTGCCTTACGTGCTTTCATGTTTTTCATTGCTTTCATTATTTCATCTATACTTATCTCCCTATATCCTTCTCGGAGTTTCTCTGCTTGATACAATTCATAATTAGGACATCCGCAGTAAAACCAGAATAACTAACATACACCTTGAAGAACCGACATCCGTTGGGGAAGAAAGGTTCTCGAGTGACAGCGTCCGGTTAGCGAAGTGTAAGGTGGCCTCCCACTAAACGGATGACGACCTAGTAAGACATGCAGGAAGTGGATAGATGAAGGTGGCCCAGGATCGTTCTTAGAGGTATTCCTAAGGCCTGTGTTCAGCAGTGGACTTATAATTAAGATATTGATGACGAAGGGTCTCATATGTAAAACTACGTGCGTAAACACTTCGCTTACCTTACATTATGAGAATATCGTGATTACGTCAAAGAACAGAGTAAGAGGAAGGTCAATTCATTACCATATAAATATTAGAGTACTTAATAGATGTATTAATAGAATACGTGCGGGTAATATGGTCATCCGGTTAATATGGTCACTTTCTTATAATTCAAAAACTACAGCCTAATTTGCATAGATCGCTTTGTGATACGATAGCTCTTCATCAGTCATTTTTCAAGTGAAAGCGGCGGCCTTTTAACCCTTCATTATATGTAATGAAGGGTTAAAAGGCCGCCGCTTTATTGACGCTATTTTGACAGTTGATATTATAGTAAGTACGTGAGGGTAATATGGTCACCTTAAGCTTTATCGCCCTATAAAACCAAAATTAGGAGGAGAACAGAGATAAAAACACAATATCGTATACTATAACTTACTTAAAAATAGCAAACAATCTTTAGAAATAATTATTGCCACGGCTTGTTTGTTATCTTTTTCTATATTAGTTATTGTATACGACATTGTGTATTTGTCTCTGTCCTCCTGCTAGTTTTGGTTTTATAGGGCGGCAAAGCTTAAGGTAACCATATTACCCTCACGTACCTAATTTGTTGCCACGTTAGAGACCATCGGTCTTTGGAGTTCAATCGCGATCAAATTTATGAAGGAACTACATCCGCCATAGTTCTTCTCGACCAAGGATTTTATAATAATCATTTAGTAAAATAAATTAAAGAGAGAGTGTGTGTAAATTATATGAACACAAAATCGTAAATTAGTAATTAAAATTGCAACAAACAATTTTAGTGTTGCAAGACCTTAATTTCTCCTGATATCATAATTACATTAACGCGAATACTACTCGTAGACATTGTATAAAACAAATTTTAGGTACTTTATCACGTTTAATTTAACTAAAATTACTTATTATAATTTATGACGTTTCGGATGTTTTACTTAATTTTCTTTTATAGAATAAGGATAACAATCGAGCACATAGTCCAACTGATGATAAGGTTTTGCTGAAGCCCATAGACATCTACATCTATCATCAATAAGAATCAAAATGCAGATGCGTATCCATTAAAAAGGGTTTTTTTTTATTGTATAGGGTGACAAACGAGCACACAGTCCACCTGATGGTAAGTGGTTGCTATGGCCCATAGACATCTATATTTATCATCGTTTGCGAAACAAAATGCAGATGCGTTGCCAGCCGTGAGGACTAAGATGCAATGCCTCGTTTCCAGTAAAAAGGGTTTCCGGTTCTCTACACTCACCATATGAAACACAGCAGCATAAGACTGCTAATTTCCCCGGTCGAGCTGTGTTATCCCGGGCGACCTATTTGTTTTTTTTTATAGGATAAAGGTGACAAACGAGCACACAGCAGAGAGCACAGAGCACAACGAGCACGAAGACACAGCTATAAAAATCCACTGCTGAACAGCAGCTATCAGCAGCTATAAAAGTTCACTGCTGAACGAGGGCATTTACCGTTGTAGGGAGGCTTTGCCTTAACCATTACGCTAAGTAAGTAGTCTGATTTTTGCTACTTAAATCGTTCGTCATGCGTACAGCAAAGGAGTG
This sequence comes from Parnassius glacialis, assembly GCA_033319125.1. Lineage (NCBI taxonomy): Eukaryota > Metazoa > Arthropoda > Insecta > Lepidoptera > Papilionidae > Parnassius > Parnassius glacialis. Next base: position 1,341,051 of record JAVANC010000012.1, on the reverse strand, counting down.
AAATAGGCCAGCATCTGTCTTTCTATCCAATTACAATGTGGGTGTCTCCAAGGCAAGAGTGAATAGGTTTTTGTTAAGTCAGTGCGCTTCACCGTCTTCGGCTGCATCACCATTTACCGTCAGGTGGGATACTAGTTAAGAGCTGGCTTAGAATATTAAAAAAAAATTATCGGGGCATCAAACATCGTATAGCGACGCTACAGTTACATTATCATTGTAGCACGAACGGGTCGCGTGAACACAGTCGTATCTCCTTTATGATAATTAGTTATGCTGAGATCCATTGATTTAAACTCATTGATTAGTAATCAAATTGCAAATATGATAAAAATGAGATCTCACATTACTAATTAAAAAGTCTCCGTGCTTCGTCACTCACCATACAAAATGAGATCATTTTGTTGCTTTTTTATTTTAAGCGGGGAAACGCAGCCAGCGTTCTTGGCACGATACCGCGGGAAGTACGACTGTATGATAATAAGTTACTAGTTTTAGTTATTTTTAATTATAGTTTTTAATATTGTATATAATAAAATATTGTATATTATGTTATGTAAATAAATTTTAAATGTATATTGTTGTAAAATAAAGAATATATTGATTTTAAGTTTATCAATCAATATGTAAAAAAGAACGAAAATAAAATTACATAGTATGTATTTAGTATCGACCATAATTGGTAAGGGTTTTTACAGAATTAAAGATGACATACGAGCACAGTCCGTCTGATGGTCAATGGATCTTTGACCTATTGGTATCTACATTATCCTCAATTACGAATCAAAGTATCCCTCACCACGCCACTTACTTTCTGATCACTTACACTTTTTAGTTCTTTGAAGCCAGCTGTTTTTCGCAGACTTCCAAAAAGGGGACTGTACTCAATTCGACTGTACGTTTTTCTTTTTTTTATTTGTGTTACCTCATAACTTTTTACTGGGTGAACCGATTTCAATGATTCTTTTTTTGTTTGAAAGCTGGTACTTCTCGGTGGTCCCATATGAATTTAATGAATGTCAGACCAATAGTTTTTGAGTTATTCTTAATAACTTATACTGAAGTCGGCTGTACAAAATTTTTAATTTTAATTTATTATTTATTTATTTTAATATGTACAATATTAAAAAACTATAATAACAAAAAACTAAAAGTAATAACTTAATTATCATACAGTCCTACTCCCCGTGGTATTGTGCCAAGAACGTTGCGTTTCTTCGCTGAATGGCTATACTGAGCCTAGAGAGCGAGAAAAGAACCAGCACTTTTAGCAGCAACAACCAGTCGCGGGTAGAGTTCCTTTAGGAACTTCACCGCACGTGGACCCCACGGAGCGACCGGTCTCTACAGCAAATGGCACAAATATGTAGTCATCTCTCAGAGACTTAAACTTCATACAATATGATGTACAGACGGACCGTTTCGGGATTCCGTTTCGACATTCTGATTCAGTTTCCGAACGCAGCAAGTTCATACTCGTATAAAATCTGTGATCCGTCACACACGTACGGTACTTTTCCTTCCTTTTCGTTCCTGACATATTAAAATCTTTTTAATTGAAAACTCCTTGGTTTTAAAAATCGAATACCATTTATTTATTTAAAAAAAGATTCTCGGTCTTGTCACAAGGTTTTGTCAAACTTGTTTAGTCGTTGAGAAAATGGAATTGACTCGAGAAAATTCAAGAGCGATGATTTATTAGGACTTTCAAAGTGGTTTAACACAAAAACAGTGTGTTGACCGGATGATTTCTGTATTTGGTGGTGAAGCTCCATCTAAAACCACAATTTATCGCTAGTTTACTGAATTTCAACGTGGACGTGTCAAGCTCAGTGATGATCCCCGTCAAGGTCGTCCAAAAACTGCAGTCACCCAAGAAAACGTTGATGCTGTGCGTATGCTGATTGAGGAAGATCGACATGTGAAATACCGCGAAATTCAGGCAATTTCAGACATTGGCATGAGTCAAATACAAATAATCTTGCATGAACAATTAGGTTTAAAAAAGTTGTTTTCCCGATGGATACCGCATTCGCTCTGTGAAGAGCAAAAAGCGGCTCGCGTTACTTGGTGCGTCAGTACTCTCGAAATATTCCACGCAGGATCCTCAAATGCTGTATACAACATCGTATTAGGTGAGGAATCCTGGGTATATGCGTACGAACCCGAAACAAAAAACCAGTCACGAGTTTGGGTGTTCGAAAATCAGTTAAAGCCAACAAAAATTGTTCGTTCACGGAGTGTTCACGGAGCAAAAAAAATGGTGGCCACGTTTGTCTCCAAAACCGGCCATGTTACAACTATTCGTCTTGAGGGACAAAGAACGGTTAATGCAACCACTCCATTCGGAACAAATGCTAGCATTTGTTTGCCACAGGTCGTTTCTGAACTCCGTAAAGAGAACTGCAACCGCCGCATCATCCTCATCACGACAATGCGAGTTCTCACACTGCACACAGAACAAAAGAGTTTTTAGAGCAAGAAATCATAGAATTATTAGACCATCCGCCGTACAGCTCCCGATCTAAGCCCTAATGATTTCTATACTTTCCCTAAAATAAAGAATAAATTGCGTGGACAGAGATTTTCATCACCTGAAGAAGCTGTGGATGCCTACAAAACGGCCATTTTGGAGACCCAAACTTCCGAATGGAATGATTGCTTCAATGATTGGTTCCATCGTATGGAAAAATGTGTCAAATTTCGCGGAGAATACTTCGAAAATCAATAAATACATTTTTAAATAGTAATGTTGTGTCACTTCCTTGATTCCCGAAATTTTCAGTGCCGCCCTCGTATATGACCCATCACACATGTAGATACGGTAGTTATCGGTTAAAAATTTTGCGGGCGAAACGGGATTCCGTATGCGTGTGGCCGAGCCGTTCGGAATTCCGAAACGGAATCCCGAAACGGAATTCCGTATGTATGTGGCCGGGCTTAAAAAATAGAAATGTAAATTAAAGTACCTAAATAATTAGAAAACAAAATTATACATATACATAAAGTTGCATATCAAAGTAATTTAAAACATATGCATAATATTATGTATAAATTATGTACATATAAAATAAACAAATAATTATATATTTATATAAATACAATACATACTACTAATGATATGATTTTACCAGTTTATTAAAATAATGTTCGCAAACTTTCTACTTGAATGCATAACGATCGTTAGCCGTTGTAATTCCAAGAGGGAGTTCGTTCCAGAGGAGAACAGACTGTACAGTGAAGGAAGCATGCAAGAATCCAGATTTATGGGAGGGAGACTCTTTAGTAAAAGGTTATTCGAAGAACGCAGGTTTCTGTCATGGCTAGAGCAAAGGTGACTTAAGTTGGGAACATTTACTTTTTATTAAATAATTTCTAAGTAATTAAAATCATAAAATTGTGCACTAAAATTCTATAACTAAATGCCTTTCAAGCACCTCAGTAGTGCAGTGGCTAGTAAGAAACTACAGCTATTTGAACCATAGGTTCGATTACCACACTGAAGGTGATCTCCAAATCCGTAATTATTCCGAATAAATTAGAGGGCACAACAAGTTTTATAAAAAAAAAACAGAAGCAAATGAAGTTGATATACTTTTAATAATGGACTCGCCCGCAGTTTCTATTTCTATTTCTATTAAAGAAAATTATATAATGAATACGAATAATAGCAGCTTTAAACCTGAGCTATAAAACATGTGCTTAGACTGGTCTTAGCTCAGGTTCCGAGGGTTACGTAACAGACTTCCGAAGTCATTATTTAATGTTCAGTGTAACTTTTATATCGACCGGAGAATATATAGAATAGAAAAGAATCATTTTATTAGATATCGATTATAATTTTTTTTATTGAAAGTCATTTAAGCTTTACCTCTAGCTCGGAAAGACACCTCTGTGCTGTAAAAAAAAAACAGTAAGAAACCCAGCGGGATTTAATTTACAATATAATATTTTATACAATTAAGTTGAAACATCTACAAACGTTATGGTAGCAAACATCCCGTTCCCAGTAGTTGTTATCAACTATGTACTCTTTAGTAGTATTTAGTAGTAAAAATTGTTTAGTAATATAATAATCCATACTAAACAATTTTTGCCTATTTTTTTTTTACTTTTTGATAAATATATATAGAAAGGGGAGAATATTTATGTATGGTGGCCGGCATTATAGAATCTATCATCCATTGTACGTCATCACACGAGGCGACAGCCTACTAAAAACTCACTACTGAACATGGGCCTCCCCCATAGATTACCTCATAGGAGGTATTTTGCCATAGTTGTAATGTTACTGTTGATTTAATAATTTCACTTCTCAGTGAGTCATGTGCTCCTGGTAGGTTATTTTCTATACATACATCCATTACAGCCTATAAAAGTCCACTACTGAACGAACATAGGCATCTCCCGTGGATTGCCCCATAAGGGGTATTTTGCCATAGTTTTAATGTTACTGTTGATTTAATAATTTCACCTCTCAGTGAGTCATGTGCTCCTGGTAAATTGTCTTCTATACGTACATCCATTACAACCTATATTCCACTTTCACTGAACAATGGGCCTTCCCCATTGATTGCCATTAAGGAGTATATATGCCATAGCCATAGCCACCTTATTATTTATAGTTACTATTAGCAAAACGATGCTGCCCATCCCCCGATTTGTTTCCCTCCGTCGCCTACCACGGGGCAATATGTGGTATTAGATAATCTTACCTCGCCTTCTTACACTGCACCTTAAATTTAAAAGTTAAAGTTACAACCTATATTCGTCCCACAACTGGGTACAGGCCTCAGCTCATTTCTGAGAGGGTTTTAGGGCAAGGAAGTGTCTGCCGCGCTGCCCCAATGCGTGTTGGCGAAATTCACATATCGAAATATTTTTTTGTCATTTCAAAGAACTCCTTTCCTCACGATGTTTTCCTTCACCGCCGAACACGTGGTAAATCAGCACTTAAAGTTATAATTAACAATTTCACTGGTGCCTCTCACGCGGTAGTGATTAAAAAAGTGTTAGATAATTATTTTTTTATATTTACGCGAATACACATTAAATTAAACTAATTTTATGTTAATTAGTGTTTAATTTAGCTTTTTAATTCCCGACGTTTCGAGTACTTTACATCACCCACGATGACGGGGGAAACTGAGGTGTTTGACGTTTAAATATTAATAAGCTGAAGTGAAGAAACGTAAAAAGCACCCAAAGCGTCAGGAATTTAAAATGTTAAATTAAACGCCATAAAATACATCTTGTTTTAACAGTATTTTATCTGACGTCGTTAAGTTGGTGGTTTATTCTTATTTGTGAGTACATGTACATTGTTTTAACGTGCGTAAGTTCTATAGTCAAAGTTATTATCGATTAGGTACCATGAGAACGGAAAATAAACGAAGAAAAGTGGTCCGCTAATTGTGTCCTGTACAAAGTAACAGTAAGACTCGCGTTGTAATAAAACTATGGAGTGTAGAGTAGAAGGAGGACAATCTCTATATATGAAAAGTGTCCCTAAAAACGTGTCCAATAAGGGTGGCGCTGCAGTAGCATAGGATAAATTAAAAAAAAGCGTCAAAAGTTTAGAATAAGATGGAGAAATAAACAAGGACCGACCAATCCGCATGACTTTGTACTACGTAAATAGTTGAGATTTTGTATACTGGCATTTTACTAACTACTCTAATCATTAAATTTTTTAAATATTTGAATTCAGCTGACTTCACTCCGTTCACAACAGCTATCTTCATAACGTAGTTTTTCAGACGCCAGCGCTATTGTGGTAAGTTTTGGAACCTCTATTTTTAGTAAATAGTAGGACACTTTTTCAACTTTCGCCCCTTGTAAGATGGTTCTCCTTGTACTCTACACTCCATAAGTAAAACATCTAGATATATTTTATATAATCTATCTAATCTATATAAATAACATGGAAGTTTCTGTCAGTAATATTGCAATAACTGACTTCTATTAAGCCTTGAGCTTAATATTTGCTGGGCTGGTTATTTGCAGGCTATTAAGTCATAAATAACTATATTTTTTGAATGGCGGAACAGATTGTGATGAAACTTTACGAACAAACAGAGAGCAATGCTGATGTAGGTTATATTTTGTTGAAAAACGCATTTATCTATTTCAATTTATATTGAAGTTTTTTTTGTAAATACAAAAAATTAGCAAAATAAATTGTCTTTCATTGTCTTAAATCTAAAGAACGCGACATTAATAAATACTGTCCAGGTGAAGTAGGGGCGATTCGCTGGTATACAAATAATTTAAATGTACATAGTATTATAAAAAAATATTTATACACAGCATTATATTCTTTTGTTTTATTTAAAAAAACATGAAACTAAAAAAATATTGCCGAATATTATGTCAACATCCTAAACCCAGCATATAATTTTAATAATAAATCCTAAATTTTAGTACAATTTAGTCGTATTTTTTTTATAAAAGTGAAGGTGACAAACGAGCATACAATCTACATAACGGCAAGCGTGTGCTGTAGCACTTAGGCACCTATAACGTTATTTGATTGAAAAACTAAATGCACATGGGTATTGTTACCCCTGAGGACTAAGACGGAATGCCCATAATTTAAAACTAAAAATTTTGTACATCCGACTTAAATACAGTACATAATACAATACAATAGGTACTGTTTATTGTACCCAAGAAAAGATAAAAATATCAAAAAAAAAAACAACTATTGAGAGAAATACACAGGGAAATATAAATTATTAAGAATAATTCAAAACTTTTGGTCTGACCTTGATCAAATTGAAACCACATGTGAAGTACTAGCTTTCAAATAAAAAAAGAATCATCGAAATCGGTTCACCCAGTAAAAAGTTATGAAGTAGCACACATTAAAAAAAACATACAGTCGAATTGAGTACCGTCTCTTTTTGAAGTCGGCAGATAAAATGGGTGCAGCGGCGCTGTATTTCACGCTGGTATTCTGTGACAGTGTGGTCCTTCCCCGGCCAAAACATTCGTGTTACAGCTAAAGTACAGTTGCCGCGTGACTCTACCTAAAATATATGTGTAATACAATAAATGTAGCTTACAAAATCCATAGATATGTAACTAAAATTATATAGTTTAAATAAAATTGCTCAAACTCTGATTTGTTGGTTGTTTTATGTACAGTTTTGGTTAAAAACTAGAACAACATGCACACGTTATTATACGTGGTAGAGCCACGTTGCAGCTATATTATGATTGGAGCACGAAATACCAGCGTAAAATAGCAGCTTAATACTGCTGTATTTCGTATGGTGAGTGCAGAGAACCGGACACCCTTTTTACTGGAAATGAGGCATTACGTTTTAGTTGTCAAGGGTGACAATGCTTCTGCATTTTGACTGATTGAAGATAGATGTAAATGCCTATGGGCTACAGCATACACTTACCATCAGGTGGAAGTACAGGTTTGTCACCAATATTCTATAAAAAATAAAACACAGTCCACCTGAAAGTGAGTGGATGTTGTGGCACTTAGACATCTGTAACTATTCTCCATTAAGAAAAACAAGACTGTACCAAAGACAGGACTACGATTCAACCAAGTCGAGCCGACATATTATATAGTGCAGTTGCTTCGTAGCTCTACAATGCAAATTCTAACATGTTATCAGTAATAGTAGTACAAATTGATAATCCGCAAACATCCAAGTGGTAGAGTTGCAATGGCATAAAAATTCATTACCCCTTTCCATCCCGTGGGTGCGTCAAAGGCCACAAAGATGTTATAACATTCGAAATACATCCTATGACGGATACATATTTTAAGAAATTATTCCACTTCCGATATTAGAAATTATTCTCAATATTATTTAAATAAAAGAACACTACTCGGTAATAAACCCTGCTTACTATCAGGACCCAATTACATGATAACACCAAAGTATGCAAACCAAAAGCGTCACTACCCATCTCAATGTAACACAGGACAGCCTCTAAGCAATACGATATTCCTTGCCTAGACTAGCAGAATGCACCAACGTCATAGTAACGACAATGAAACTAGAATTACCGACTGATCGTTATTAGTCGCCTGCGCGATAATTTATACTGCTAGAACAGGTAGGAGATTAACGTTCTACCTTCATTTGTTCCTATTTCTTTTTACTTTTTACCTTCATTCCAACAATATATACTACACGAACATGAATGTGAGCGCAAGCACAGGTGCACTCTTTATTACTCACTCTCATAGTCCGATGTAACGGCTATTTGACACGATCGTAGAGAGATCTGAAGCAGGACCAACGCCTTTACAAGCATTTCCAGCACGAGGCTGAATCGGTCGGTATATTTCCCCTTATTACATACATACATACATACATATAATCACGCCTCTTTCCCGTAGGGGTAGGCAGAGACCACTTCTTTCCACTTGCTACGATCCTTACATACTTGTTTCGCTTCGTCCACTTTCATTATTCCCTTCATACATGCTCTACGGTTTAGGGTACTCTTAACCTGGCCTTTTTTCAAGACGTCCCCAATTTGGTCTAGAAATGTCCGCCTAGGTCTACCCCTTCCAACACTTTCATTCACACTCGCCTTATACACTTTTTTCGTCAATCGTTCTTCATTCATTCTCTCGACGTGGCCAAACCATCTCAGCATACCTTTCTCAATTTTTGTCACTACATCTTCTTTCAGACCACAACTTTTCCTTATCTCACTATTTCTTATCCTGTCACTCAGTTTAACTCCTATCATACTTCTTAATGCTCTCATCTCAACTGCATTTATTCTGCTTTCATGTTTCTTCTGCCATACCCAACTTTCACTTCCGTACATGAGTGTTGGAACCAACACCCCCTCATGCACAGCCAAACGAGCCTTGTTAGACACCTTCCGACTGCTCATAAAGGAGTGCAAAGCTCCATTCACCATGTTTCCTGCATTCACTCTTCTTTCGATATCACTCTCACACTTTCCATCTCTTGTAAACTTTGACCCCAGATACACAAACTCTTTCACCTGTTCAATTTGTTCATCTTCAATCACGATATTGCAGTCTGTCACTGCCTCATCTTTTTCAAACACCATCACTTTCGTCTTCCTTACATTCATCTTCATTCCCTTTCTAACAAAAGCTCCACTCATAGCAGTTACCATCTCCTGCAACTCCTCGGCCGAAGACGCAAGTAATACTTGGTCATCAGCATAGAGAAAACATTTGACGAGTAACTCATTCATTCTCAACCCACTTTCATTCTCTTTTAAATCTGTCAAACAATTGTCCATGAACAGATTAAACAGCCACGGTGACGCTACACATCCCTGTCTAACACCTTTTTCGATATTAAACCATTCAGTGTATGCCCCGTTTATCCTTACACAAGCACTAGAATCCCTATAAAGAGATTGCAATGCTCGTATGAGGATACTGCTCACACCGTTCACGGACAGTGCTGACCACAATTCATTCCTCACCACTCTATCATAGGCCTTTTCTAGATCTACGAAGGCGCAGTAGACTTTCCTGTTTTTAGCCAAACACTTTTCGGCTATGCACCGCAAGGAAAAGACCTGATCCGTACATCCCATTCCCTTTCTAAATCCCGCTTGTGCATCCCATACTTTCTTGTCTGTTTCATTCACAACCCTTTCAATCAACACTTTCGCATACAATTTACCGACAACGCTAAGAAGGCTTATACCACGGTAGTTTATGCAGTCCTGCCGTGACCCTTTTCCCTTATACAATGGCACGATAACGGCTTTGCACCAGTCTCCCGGTACTTGCCCATTTCGCCAGCACAGATTGAAAAGGCGGTACAGCTGACTAGCCACCAGGCCCTGTCCAGCCCTTAGCATCTCGACGGTAATCCTGTCATACCCTGCAGCCTTACCTAATCTCATACTTTTCAACGCTTTCACTATTTCATCCATGCTTATCTCATTTTCATCAACATTTATGTTAGTTTCCGTGGAAGGTGGCAGATGCTGTACCTGCACTTCCTCTCTTTCAAACAAACTTTCAAAATACTCCTTCCATCTCTTTAACACACATTCTTCTCCTTTTATAATGCTCCCATCTTGACTCCTGATTGTACTCAGCTCCGAGGTAGAAGTATTTCCTCTGGCTGTTTTGATGGTTTTCCAGAAAAACTTAATGTTTGACTGGAAATCTTCAGTGAGCCTCCTATCGAAATCATCTTTTCGTTCTTCTTTCTTTCTAGACACAATTTCTTTCGCTGCTGTTTTCAATCTTTTATACTTCGTTCTTGCTTCCTTTATCTCGTCATCCGTTGCCTTTTGAACTTTTTGGTTAGCTTTTGTTGCTAACCAATCCAACCACGCTTTCTTCTTTTCTTGCACAACCCTTTGTACATCTTTATCCATCCACACGTTATCATTCTTTCTCCCTTTCCTTCTTTTAGCTATCCCGCATACCTCAACCGCAACATTTACAACCCCTTTCTTAAATGTCTCCCACAAATCTTCAATCACTCCTATCTCTTCTATCCCTTTAAAACTTTCTTTCAATTTCTCTACATACTCGTCTTTCTTTTCTTTATCTTGTAGATTTTCCACTTTTACTCTGTCCAAAACACTCGTAGGCTCGGCCCCTCGGTGTCGCCACCGTTTAAAGAGGCCACGCATTCGGGCTATGACCAGGAAGTGGTCTGTGTCGAGGCCTACACCGCGGTATGCCCGAGTGTCTAGCACTTTCTTCCTCAGTCTTTCATCCACAATTACAAAATCAATCATACTTCTAGACTCACCCTCATCTCTTGTATACAAATGGATCTTTTTGTGGTCAAACATTGTGTTGGCCACGCACAGATTCCATTCCAAGCATACTTCAAGCAGTCTTCTCCCATTGTCATTCACTCTCTCGTCCCCAAACATACCCAGAACTCCTTCATACCCATCACGCTTTACTCCAACCCATCCATTAAAGTCCCCTAACATCACGATCCGTTCATTTTCTCCGCATTTATTCAAGACTTCTCTCATGCTATCCCAAAATTCCTCTCTCTCTTGTTGTGATTTTAGTGACCCACCTCCACGCAGATCCGTCGGTGCATAGACCCCAAGGATAAATAGGCGAGTGAGTCCGACTTTTAACCTAATCCAGAGGAGTCTTGGGCTTACACATTCATGCCCCATCACACATTCAACCATTCGAGATGAAAGAATGACACCAACTCCCTGACAGCCTCGGCTGGTTTGGGGGACTCCCGACCAGTATGCCGTGTAGGGGCCATGAACCGTGGTGTCACATCCTTTCCTCTTGGTTTCGTTCACGCACAGAATATCAAGGCAACGTTCATCCATCATCTGACATACTTCATCTACCTTACCATTCATTCCTCCTCTTACATTCAACGTAGCGAAGCGGCTCTCAGTGGGCCGCTTTTCGCCCCCGCGAGAAACGAGACGTGATGGGTGGCGAACCACATCGCCGCCATTTTGGTAAATTTTTTGGTTATCCATTGCGTTCCCACGAATAGTTCCCCTTATTAAACGTATGATATCACAAACAGCAATTTTCATCTTTAAATAAAACTGGTTATTTACGGATTTAATCGCGTATATTAACTTATTTTATATTCTCAACGTTTCGAGCACTTTAGGGTACCCATTGTCACGGGAGGGACTGAGGTGTTTGACGTCCCAAAATCACAGTACACAGTCCACCTGATGGTAAGTGAATGCTGTGGCCGAAAGACACCTTTTTTATAGTAAAGGGTGACAAACGAGCACACAGTCCACTTGATGGTAAGTGGTTGCCGCGGTCCATAGACAGCTACATCTATCCTCTATTACAAATCAAAATGCAGATGCGTTGTCACCCGTGAGAACTAAGATGAAATGCCTCATTTCCAGTAAATAGGGTTTCCGGTTCTCTACACTCACCATACGAAACACAGCAGCGTCAAGCTGCTATTTCACGCTGGTATTCCGTGAGAGCGTGGTCCTTCCCCTGTCGAGCCGACCCATTCGTGCTACAACTATACTACTAATATAGCTGCAGCATGGCTCTACCACATACAATAATCTATCCTACATCTATCATCAATTAAAAATGAATATGTAGATGCGTCGTCATGCCTGCAGACTAAGATAGAATGTCGTCGTATCCAGTAAAAAGTTCTCCGGTTCTCTACACTTACCATACGAAACTTAGCAGCATTAAGCTGCTGTTTTAGTATGTTGTTTTGCGAGAGGGTTGTTCTTCCACGGTCGAGCCGAACCATTCATGCTGCAACCATGATAGCTGCATTGTGGCTCTACCACGTTCATCGTCATAGTTTTTCATTATAGCTATCTTTTAGTTTAATTAAATTTTTTTATGGAATAAGCGTGACAAACGAGCACATAGCCTACTTAATGGCAAGTGAATGCTGTGGTTCATAGACATCTACATCTATCCTCGATTAAGAATCGAAATGTAGATGCGTTGTCACTGTTGACAACTGAGATGGAATAGCTCGTATTGAGTACAAAGGGTTCTTTACGAAATGTGACAACTTACGAATTAACAGTGGTAGAGCCACGCGGCAGCTTTTGCTGTCGCACGGATGGGCCGGCTCGAACCGGGGTGGTACCACGACCTCACAGAATACCAGCGTGAAGTATAGGTTTACCTCTGCGTTTCGCTTGGTGAGTGCAGGTGGCCGGAGGTCCTTTTTACTGGAAATGAGGCATTCCATCTTAGTCCTCACGGGTGACAACGCATCTGCATTTTGATTTGTAAGAGAGGATAGATGTAGATGTCTATGGGCTGCAGCAACCACTTACCATCAGGTGGACTGTGTGCTCGTTTGTCACCTTTATCCTATAAAAAAAATGTGAGAGCGTGGTGCTTCCCCGGTCGAGCCGACCCAATTGTACTACTACCATAATGTAGCTACAACTTGGCTCTACCACGTAAGAAAGGTTCAAAAAAGACTATCATGATAAATACAAAATCAACTTACACAACTAAAGCACTAAAATTCATAGAACTATCTCACTTTCTATAGCTAACAATATAACTAGGTGCATTAATAAAACAAAACTCGGACATATATAGTCAAAAATCAAAAAAATCAATCCCATTACGTGAAGTTACATCGATGGCTTTACTTCGTGACACGTGCTCGACAGAGCGATCCATTACTTATTAAGTTGTGGTATATACAATCCACTCCAAATAAAAGCAGCAGTGTTGTACTCATTAGCGAAAGTACTGCAATCCATAATGATAGGTGTGGTGTCGTGGTGCGAGGGACCTATCACTGAATTGAAAGGCACAGAGCACATTTCACCAAGTATAAAACGCAAGTGAGGGCCGAAGAGTGCATCAGTCGTTACCACGAAGTCAACAACTCCATCTAAACCCGCCAACATGATCGCCTTCGTAAGTCACTTATTATTTATTTGTAGCGTTGACGTAATCGAAACGGAAGTCGTAAGGAATGTCGGATTTTGGAACTCATTTTGTGCAATTTAACTCATTTCTGTTCCGCGTTCCAAATTTGAAACAATTTCATCAGTTTTTCTTTTTATCGTATTGTATTTCGAATTATTAGAGCTAGAAATATAGAACGACTTAGAATTATAATTATAAAAAGTTTATGTAATTAATCAAAATTGGCAATTTATATGTGTTCATTTACCACACAGTCACAACCTGAATTTAAAATTATAAAAAAATAATTTTAACATTAAAATGAAACATAAAATTAATCTGTTACATAAACATTGATTACTTCCATAGTGAAAGGAAGCTGAAATATATGCTCTGATATCATTTCAAACCTGTTCTCTTCGCTATATTGTTTTGTTTGCTACGCTGGTTCCGTTATCTTGTAGTAGAAATAATCATAGACAACTTTGGCCGCTTGTTAATCTTGGTGTTTTCGGCTTATCTTCCCAACATATTATTGTCTCAACTTTTTTTTTAATATAAACCGCTTGGATACAATATATATATATTAAAGAAAAAAAAGTTAAATTGTAGCCTACAACTATAACGTCCTGTCAATTGTAAGGAGGTTATGGAACAATTAATATCCTACGGTACTGAAGTGCATGTTAATGACTTCATATGTTCTCCTATTTTAGACATATAGGTTACCTCACGATGTTTTTCTTCACCTCAGAGCTTCATCGATTACCAATAGCGATTTTTCCGGACCGATACGACTTATGAACCTTCAAGAACAGAGCCAAAAAAAACCTACATGACGGCTTAATATTTAAAAGTTTAACTATAATTGCAAATATTTCAATAAAACAATCGATGTTAATTCCCGACAACTTCAGAATTTGAATAACACAGAAGTTTGTGAATCAAGGAGCCTCTGATCTGATTTTGCATTTTCTAAGAAAAAAGATGATCAAAAATGTGGGTGGATTCCCTCTTATCTATTTCTACCGCCATTAAGTACTTGTACTTCTGTATTCCGAACTGAAGAATATAGAAAATACTTAGACCTCAGAATGAAAACGATTGCAGCTTTCTTTGTTTTAAGTTGTTTGCAGGTGTCTACTTCCCATTAAATAGGGTGTAAGTTCACTTGCCACTTCAGTTTTATAAAAAAAATCATGCGAGACATAACCTTTGTTTTTCAGAAAGCAACAACCATCCTTCTCCTCGCAGCCATTGCCAGCGCGCGGCCCTCAGATGAATGGGAGCCCGAAGGCCACTCACACTCGGAGCACACCAAGCCATATCACGTAACAGTGGTGAAGAAGATCGGAGTGCCCATACCTCATCCAGTTGCGGTGTCGGTGCCGCAGTACGTGAAAATACCCATTCCCCATCCCTACCCCGTTCACGTCACTGTCGAACAGCCGATTCACGTACCCGTATACAAGGTATGCTTTATCGACTTACGATTATTACTACAAAACTGTTTACTCTTTGTCTATGGTTAAAATGAAACTCTTTATTATCTCTCTATCTTTCATGTTATACTATACAGTACGGTGGTAGTGTAACAAATATCGAGTGTATGAATCTCCAATTTTGTCCTTTACGTGTCATAAGAAGCGAGGAAAATGATATACGCGTTAGAACCACGCTGCTGCTATATTATGGTTGTATATTAGTTGCACGAACGGGTTGGCTCGATCGGGAAAGTATCACGCTCTTACTGTTAACACTACATTTTATTTTAGCCCTTAGGTGTGATAACAGATCTACATTTTTAATTCTTAATCCAGCAGTATGGGCTCCAGCATCCACATCCACGAACTGTGTGCTCGTTTAGCACCCTCTATAAAAAAATCTCGTACGTAGACTCTTCTTACAGGTAACAAGGCGTTCTATATTAGACTTCAGAGGTGACAATGCATCTGCATTCTGATTTTTAATCGAGAATAATAGTTGTCTATGGGCCACAACATCCACTTTCCATTAAGCGGACTGTGTGTTAATTCGTCACCCATGTTTGTATAAAAATTTAATGTACCTATATGCTATTGCTTAGAGCTCAGTGTCCATTATTCTTTACGAATTGCATTACTTATTCAAGTCTTAGTCCGGTATTCTCGAATATTTCTAGTCCATGTTTTTATGCTCCATAAATGTTGGCATTGTTTCGATTTGACTCGAGATTGTCACTGTTTTTTTTTAATTAATGTTAATCAAGGAAGCAAGAGATATATAGCATAAATAAAAGAATACACATTTTCAAACTACAAAAAAGCTTACTCCACAAATGTCATGTAGCATTCGATAAAGAGAAACTAAACATTTTTTTATCAAACAATAATGGCGTGAGACTCGCCTCTATTATGTCACACCTATTGTATTTTTGCGCGGTTTTTTGCACAGGTTAATTTTTGTAATCAGTGACATAAGTGTTCCATTCATGTCAGTGCGCTGATTATTATTACGCAATCAATGTAACTGGCCGCGATGAAAGTAAAAGTGACGGTCAGTCGAGCGTGTTTAAAAAAAAAACATCTTAATAAACCAGGCATTGACTAAACGTCTTTATAAAGGATAATTTCTTTTTTTGACGTTGGCAAAAGTGCAACCTTACGAAACATTAACCAAAGAAGTTTCTAAACTAAAAGATCACAATTTCGTATTTTGACCACATTTTTAAAATCCCTACAGTGATTAACGAAATAAATAGCAAGCCATCCATAATAAGTGCAGCCCATGGTAATCTACGTCCTGCCAATCAGCTACCAAAACTAAGATACAATTCAAAATCCAAAATGTTTAACTCTTTATTATACTGCTATTGTAATGGTACGACGTGGTGCCGCGTGTTGGAATCTCGAACGGAACAAGTATTTGTGTGTGGCCTACAAATAATTATTTCGGGTCTGAATGTTTGTCCTTGAGCAATTTACGTATGTAATACTCTGCCTCCACCATACAGGAGAAAATTCTATTGTGTGGGTAACGGTTTATTAAGAGAGAGAGAGAGAGAGATAGA
The DNA here is from genome assembly GCA_033319125.1 of Parnassius glacialis. NCBI lineage: Eukaryota > Metazoa > Arthropoda > Insecta > Lepidoptera > Papilionidae > Parnassius > Parnassius glacialis. The sequence goes on along the minus strand of JAVANC010000012.1, from coordinate 1,324,645 downwards.
GAGAGAAATATTGACCAATTAATCGGAGTCAGCACCACAGAATTAAAAAGTTTTCTATATGCATAAGTTTTCACACTATATTTTTTTATTTCCGCAGGTTGTACCTCAAGTAGTAGAGAAACCAGTGCCTTACACAGTCGAAAAGCCTGTGCCTTACGAAGTCGAAAAGCCCTACCCAGTTGAGGTCGAGAAGAAGGTTGAGGTCCCGATCCCCAAGCCTTACCCTGTCCACGTTCCCGTGTACAAGCACGTCTACCACTACAAGGGCGGCAAACATTAAGCAGAGCGAGAAATAGCTTATATTGTAGGCTCTTTCGCTTTTAAAATCATTCATTGGCTTGATTGTTGCCACTCTACCTAATTGTAAATACGATTGTGCGTAATATACTACTTAGTTGGAAATAGTATTTCTATTTCCCAGTTTGTTATTGTGATATTTATTGTGTGTTAATATCAATGTTTTGCTGTTTGTTGCTTGTTGTTTGGTTGTATTATTGTTGACTATTGTGTAATTATTGTTGTTTATTTTTAAAAAACATTACAGTATTTTAAGATTTATTGATGTTGTATGTTAATTCCTATTCCTCCTACAAAGTTTGTAAGGTTCATTTACTCCACCAGTGATGACATATGGATCTGAGAAGGTGTCCTTCTCTGCTATCCGTATGAGCTATAGAGCGGGCTATACACGAGCTTTCTCGGCTTAGAAATGAACATATTCGCAGTAGAACCTGAGCCTGAACCGAAAAGCCCAACGGAATAGTAAACTGAAGTGGCAATGGGCCGGCCATATGGCTCGAAGAACCAACAACCGATGGGAAAAAGGTTTTCAAGTGGCAACTCCATACTGAAGTGTAGGGTCACCCCCCTCCCGCATTAGATGGAGTGACCACTTGGTGAGATATGCAGAAAGTCGATAGATTCAGATGCATCGACGGTTTAAGTGTGTGCTTTGTGGCGTCCCTTGAGGGAAGCCTATGAACAGCAGTGGACTTGTGAAGGGCTGTAATAATAAAAATGATGATGATGATCTACTCCTAAGGTGTCTAAGTAGTTGGGGAGGGAGGTTATGCTTATGTGGAAGAAATAATTTTTCCAGTATAAACCTACTGTACTTTATAATTTACTAGCTGTGCCCCGCGGCTTTACCCGCGTACATCAGACGTTTGAGCCGCGCGACATGACAACTCGCTTGTAAAGGCGTTCATTGTTAGTTTCTCTCGGCTCATAGACTAGGGTCGTTCGCGCGCCGTGCCGAGTGTTGAATTATGTTAATTTTTCATTATCCCTTAAACAATGCTTTCAAATAACATACTATAAAGAGCAAAGTTTATCTTAATAAAATTGTCTTGATGAAAAAGTAACTTTCGTTCGTAAGCAGTAATAACAACGCTAATGAATCACTTTTTAATTTTCAATAATTTTTATTAACCGACGAAAAAACGGAGGTTCTCAAGTCGACGTGTATATTTTTTTTATGTTAGACCACGCATAACTTTTTACATAGTGGACCGATTTTGATAATTTTTTTTTATTAGATAGGGTATACCCCGAAATTGGTCCCATATAAATTTGAAAACAAACCGTCTACCCTAAGGGTGGTAAAATAGGGGTGATTTATTGTTTACTCACAATGCTGAGTTTCAACTCAAAATTACTTAGGTATACTTTCATTAGTTTTAGAACTTAGTTATTAAGGTTAATTAAAAACTCAAAATAATTACAAAAATATATACTTAGGTATACTTAAACTAGTTTAAGAACTTAGTTATTAAGGTTAAATAAAATGGTTTATTATTTTTTGCTTTTTAGTTTTTTCGGCGGTTTAATTTTTTTGTTAAAAAGTTTTTATTGGCTTATGTATAAGAAATAAGCATATGATATCACAAACTTTTTTTATATATAGAAAAGGTCAATATTTTTCTAGAACATTTTATTTGCGTATCACTAACCATCACGCCAGCGCACGCGGATAAAGCAGCTCGGGAGCACTTTTTCTTCTGACCTGTTTAACAAAAATTTATTTTAAGGCTAGCTAAGAAGTGTGGCTAGCCTATACTATTGCTCATAATTCTGGCTATCATATAAAAATATCTTTTTAAATTGGATTGTTACTTCCAGAGATTACCGCGTTTAAACAAACAAAAAAACAAAAACTCGTCTGCTTTGTTATATTATAGTATATAGTATACTGTACTAGTATAGATGTACAAAAAAGAGTACCACTATTTACTACTAAATATAGAAACAGATTTAGAGATTGTGAAAGTAAAATGAGATTGTATTCTGTGAGAGCGTGGTCCTTCCCCGGTGGAGCCGACCCATTCGTGCCTATAACCATAACATAGCTATAGCATGGCTCTACCATGTAAGGCATAAGTAGTAGGTAAGTAAGTAAGTAAATTCTAAAGACAATTAACATCTACATCTACCATCGATTAAGAATCAAAACGCATGTGCATCGTGGCAGGTGGAATCACCTGAGGATTAAAAAATGCCTTGTTACCAGTAAAAAGGGGTCTCTAGTTCTCTACACTCACCATACGAAACACAGCAGCATTAAGCTGCATTTTTACGGAAAAGTCTGGGAAAGAATTATTGGAATACACGTGACATTGGTATAATTAATATTAATTTGTTATACAACAAGTAACAAACAAATTGGTGAAAGTATTAAATGAAACCAATTTTTACGGATTCTATCGCGTTTAATTTAACTTTTTAATTCCTGACGTTTACACAGCACCCATGGTCAGATGACATGACGTTTCGGGAAGTCTGCAGTTTGTCAACATGTTCAAGATAATCCCCACCCACCATTACATTAGATTTGATAGACCACAAATTCTTGCAAAAGAACACCGATTCCTACCAAAGATGATTCTCGAGGTTATTGAAATTTAAAAAACATCCTAAATTCAATAGAGAAGATGGATGGGTGCTGCCATCGGCTTGGGATCTTATAATTAATAAAATTAAATCCAAACCCAAGTATACCACTGTAAGATTTCAAGACACTGTAAACTCATTCTGCGTAGATCGGACCAAAAATTAATATTCAAAAACTGAAGTTCGCCGGGCTAACTGCGACATCGGGGCGTCAAACACATTAAAACACATTAGTCCCCCCCCCCCCCACGTGACCGTGGGTGCTGTAAAGCACCCGAAACGTCGGGAATTAAAAAGTTAAATTAAATGCGATAGAATCCGTAAAAATTAGTTTCATTTAAAGGATGACTCACGCTAGACCGTGCCGGGTCCGGGCCGAGTGTCGGCCGTAGCACGGTCAACTAATATTACATATGTTTTGTATGGACACACTCACGCTATACCGAGCGGCAACCGAGTGACGGCCGAGCAACGGACAACGCTCGGAAACAACTCGTCTCGGCTCGGCCATTTCCTTGTTGTAGAAGATTTATCAGATTCTTCATCGTCCATAGTGATCTCAATAGCCGCTAATTCCAGATCGTCAAAATTCAACATGATTGTAGTCTAGTTACAACAGTATTTTTGCTCGGACGAGTATACTGCATCACGGCGCAACGATAATTGCTCGGTCGAGGCCCGGTCGGTTGCAATAACATGCACGGGATCGGCTCGGTGACCGTGCTACGGCCGACACTCGGCTCGGACCCGGCACGGTCTAGCGTGAGTCATCCTTAATGTGTAGTCTTCGCGTAAATATGAGAAATCATTGGTGAAAGTATTACGAAAGAATTGTAGGAGTTTATAAAGTGTTATATTATAACTTTCTTCCTTTGCATAAAATTGTCCATCGTCATCATCACCATCATTTCCCAATAAGCGATTTTAAGTTCGATCCAGGATTCGAACGTATGAAAAAATATCAATAAGATCGCAAGCAAAAATATACTTTGCTTACAAAATTTCTTTGTAAACAATGTTATTCGTTGCTCCATTTGTAGCTAAAATATATAAATTATCTGGGTTAGTAACGCGAGAGCAAGCGACGTACAGCTGTTTACCGTGTGAAAGACCCCGTATACAAATCGTTGTTTCATAAAACTTTAAATATTTTATTTAATATTTAATATTTATATTAAATGAAAATATCGCAATATTTCTTTTTAAACAAGGGCCAAGTGTCTAAGAAATAAAACTTAGAAAACTTAATTGAAATCTATCCAGTAGTTTTTTTAGTGATGCGAACACAACTGCAAACCTCTATCATTTTCTGTCGACTTCCAAAAAGGAGACGGTACTCAATTCGACTGTATGTGTTTTGTTACCTCATAACTTTTTACTGGGTGAACCGATTTCGATGATTCCTTTTTTATTTGAAAGCTGGTGCTTCTCATGTGGTCTCATATGAATTTGATCAAGGTGAGATCAATAGTTTCTGAGTTATTCTTAATAATTTATATTTAAGTCGGCTGTACAAAATTATTAATTTTAAATTATAGTTTATATTTATATAGATAAATGTTAGCTTCCTGCACTCCTTGTCCATATAAACTTTAAGCCACCTTCTTCTTTTATGATACTTTACTATGATTACCTTTTTTTAAGTCAGTCAATAACTTTATTTACTCAAAAATCCATCTTCAAAATCTTTAGATTGATGCTCCTAGATAGTAATAACTTATTAAGTTATAACTCAATTAAAACAACTTTTCATTGATTAACGCAGAACATGAAAATTAGATTATACTTAACTTATTATAAATCATTAAGATTTATAAGAGCTTAATACTTGTGTTATTCACCGTAAAATCTTTTATATCGGACTTATATAGCATTGGATTCACTTGACTCGACCACTTTCACTGTCGCGGTCAAGGCTCGGGTCGATGACTTGATGTCAGATTGCAATTCACGATTACACCGTAACCAATGCTGCTTATTGTATCAAGATATTAAATTTCGTCTATACAATTGGTAATGTATAGCGTGTTTCATTACAAATGTTTACTTGTACTTTTGTCGTTTTGATCGCGAGCAGGTGCCAACGTAAAACTATGACATTTAAGGCTGCGTTCGCATTTCAAACATAAGTTACAATGTTGTAGGTCGCTAATTAAAATGATTATGTCTAAATTGATAAATATGTGTATTAAATTTATAATAAAACGCTTTTAGTTAAATATCTAGTCTTCGAGTTCTTAAATATATAGATCCGAATTTCACCCAGTCTCACGTGAGGGAGAGACTTCGCAAATATCAAGCAACTTTTATCCGTAAGAAACAGTGCAAAATTTGAAGAAAATTGAGTTAAATTAAGTAAAATACGAGTATGGCTAAATTCTACACTTTAAATAAACACAGCGCAATCAAGCACAGATTAATGTATTCACAATAAATACGCATTTTGAACAATTTCACGTGATAGATATGGAGGGAAGGAGAAGAGGGGAGTGGGGTTAGGGGGTCGAGCCATATCTCACGACATTTCACCACGGGGAGGAAGAGGGCTGAAAAGCGCCAAAATCGCCTCAAGTACTTATTGGACGCCCCCTAACGAATAGAATGGAATAATTTTTATTCAATATAGATTACAGGTATACTCATTGAAAGTCATTTATGCTTTTAACACTGGTTCGGAATAAAACTCTGTCCTGGGAAGTATCAGCGAAAATCCTAGCGGGACTATTTTTTGAAAAATAATATACAATATGCTATATATATTTATATATGTTATGCATTTATCGTAACGATATTTTTGAAGAAGTTTTATGGAATAGTAGTCAAGAACTGGCTTAAAAGTATAAGAAAGTTCACGTTGTGACCTATATAGACTCATGTTCTAGTGTTTTACCCTCTTTGCGTCTGAAAGCACGTAAAACCGTTGATCCAGTGCCTGATGTCTCTCCGGTCGTGTCAGATTGTCATTCCATCGGACTACGCGTATGAGAGTAAGGAAACAAAGAGTGCACCTGTGTCTACGCACACAATAGTGACCTATCATCCAATATTATAAAAATTGGTCTGGAGGACATTGTTATAATTTGCTTATTTTTATAGATTGCGAACAATGAACATTAAGCTACCCCCACAGTATGATATTCTTTTTTTTTATAGGAGAGGGTGACAACCGAACATACACTCCACCTAAAGGTAAGTGATTGCTGTGACTCAATAAAGAATAAAAATGCAAATGCGTTGTCACCCATGAGGACTAAGATGGAATGCGTCTTCTCGAGTAAAAAGGGTCTCCAGTTCTCTACAATCACCATACGAAACACAGCAGTGTTAAGCTGCTATTTTATGCTGGTATTCTGTGAGAGCGTGGTCCTTCTCCGGTCGAGCCGACCCTTTCGTGCTACAACTATACTACTAATATAGCTGGAGCATGGCTCTACCACGTATAAAGGTCCTATATGGTGAACGTCGTCAAACATTCAGACCTAAAAGAATTATTTGTAAACCATACAAGCCCTGCAGCGTCACTACTGACGCTTAGTCACGCAAGAGCCGTTATCTCTGGAAAATTCTACAATGCTTTATCCTTTCTTTGAAAATATTTAAACATAGATTCGCAGTAATGTTCAAATTCAATTTGATTATTTTATACATTACCTTATTCCTCGCTTTATTTCGCATAAATCCAAGACTCAAAATGGCGTATGCGCTGGAAAATCATGTTGCGCGGCAGGGTGCCGGTGTACGCACGCAGAAACCTTCCAGATAGCATAGCGAAAGAGGATATCTCTGAAACCTGCGTTATATTACTCGTTTATAATATATTGTATATAAATAAAATCTCTAACATATGGTTTTCGTTATTTCTTAATTTTAAACGTTTTATATGATAATCAAATATTAAGTGTTGCAATATAGTTATGGGATAAAAGAGAGTTTATTATTTTACAAAGAAAGAATTAATAGTCATGTTTTTAGTACATTCGTTATTGAAGAGACTTTATGTTGACTAGTATTTTTGCATAATGCCAACATCAAAAAAAACCGGTCAACTGCGAGTCGGACTCGCGCACCGAGGGTTCCGAACAAATCCGTAGGTATATAAGTTTAAAATTATTAAAATATTTTTATTATATAATGTAACTAAAAATTTATGCTTTTCGCAATTTTTCCTTTGTCTGTGCTATAATACGTTGCTTCGTACCAAATTTTAAGATTCTGAGTTCACAAGAGAAGTACCTTGTAAGTTTTGATTCCCTTGCGAATGTCGAAAATTTGCGGCATAAACGGCTGTATCTTTTGATTGCGTTGGCTTAGAAGTTTGTTTTTTTCACAGCTCCAAGGGACAGTAGACTTATAGTAGATTAAGTGTTTGATATGAATTTCAGATTGATACCTCCACGCGTTCCTGAGAAATAGTATTGAGTTATAATATGTACTACGTACTAGAGAAGCCATTCCAAACAAAAATTGTGTCCTACTCTATGTCTTCGCGCATGCGCGGGAGTAGTAGTCGCGCATGAGCGAAGACTTTAATTTGATATAAAATAAGATATTGATATAAAATAAATATAAGAATTTATTATAAAATATCTTCATTTAATCTAAACAAACATATTTCTAAATAAAATGTAATAATAATTATTTTATGGAATTCACAAATCTTCAATTTACACAATATTTAGTTTGTATGGACTGCAGGGACTGCACTACAGTTCAGTTGAACATAGTCAATGTTCGGAATGGCTTCTCTAGTACGTAGTACATATAACTCAATGAGAAAAAGGGTCTTGACAGACAGACAGAGAGACGGACAACAAAGTGATCCTATAAGGGTTCCGTTTTTTTCCTTTTGAGGCACGAAACCCTAAAAACATGAAATATTGACTAATTGGGAGCTCTAAATAAAATTAAATTTATTTCATTGGACCGACAATAGCTGGGAAAGAAAGATTATGAAATATTTTCGAATCAGCGCTGGAAAGGCAGGTATATGCATAAAAGTGGATCAAAACCCTAGTATACGATAGTTTCTGGGAGATATTTCACTCATTAATGAACTAAAGCTGACCTGTGGGAGAACTCCATGAAAACTCCTTTTCGAGCTTTCTTTGCACTCAAAACTCCAATAAATAACTTTTTTATGGAATAAAGGTGACAAACGAGCACAAAGTTCACTTGATGGTAATATCGGTTGGTATAGGTTGTTTTCCTATACACAGTGTGACCAATAGTGTTATCAGGATATCTGATGACTAAAACATCTAGGAAAGCTAAAGAATTGTTTGGCTCTAACTCCATTGTGAATTGTATTTTAGAGTTTATCGAATTAAGGTGGTCTAAGAATGCAGTTACTTTGTCAGTTAGTAAAATTGTGAAAGTATCGTCTGCGTAGAATTGTTGTAATTGTAGAATCTTGGATTTACAGGAGCAGTAAGAAAGGCTTTCTCCTCAAAATCCTCCATGAATATATCGGCGACTATGGGAGATACAGGTGAGCCTATCGCCACACCGTCTACTTGCTTGTAGAACTCTTCCTTCCACAATAGATAACCAGATGTGAGGCAGTGTTTGACTATACATTCTGTAGACATGTTGTTGTCTTCTAGCTTCCTAGTTACAATTGAGATGCAGTCTTCAATATGGAGCAATATGTCAGCGAGATGTAGGTCTTTTATCTCACTAACAAAATGAAACGAATCATTCTTGTGTGTTCTGGTTTGTCCTCCCAGCGGTGATAGAATTTTTGATAAGCGTTGAGCCAACTCATAAATTGGTGAATCGATCTGGATCACTATTGGACGTAGTGGAGCGTTTGGTTTGTGTATTTTCGGTAACCCATACAGTTTGGTACATGGTGATATTATGGAATTTACGTCGAGATTTAATTTTTCGGAGAAATTCTTTACTAAATCACTAGTTGTTTTAAGCACTTTCGTTGTAAGGTTTGTTTTGACATTCTTGTACGTACCTACTTTCGTCCGATAAAAGTTGTTGTATTTTGAAATTATAATCTGACGTATCCATTACTACCGTAGCATTTCCTTTATTTGCACCGAGAATCGTGAGCTATGGTCTGTTGCGTAAGTTGTACAACGCTTTAATGTCGTCTTTGAGGAGATTTAGTTTCAGCAAGGCTCTACTATGGCTGTGGTAGAGCCGCGGAACATGTCGCAACAATATGTCCGAACTAATAACTTCATAGCCCATTCAGGAATAGCAGAAGGCGTGTACTTAGCCGTGTGTATATTCTGTGAGAGCGTGCAGCCAGTCAAGCCGACCCATTCGTGCCACAACCATATTTAGCTGCAGCGTATCTCTACCACGTATAAATTGAACGTGACTAAAGTCATAATTATTTTAGCTCTACCACTGACTGCCGTCCAAATATTATGACGCTATCAACAAACCAGAAAAATACGATGACAATCAATTGCGAAAAGTTCTTTAATATTTTTTTTTAATAATAATTCTCGTTAAATTAGTTCCGAGTAAAGCCATAAGGAGCGAAAATATTTGCTCCATACCTCCCATTTCATTACGCACAAAAATTACAACCTTTCCGCTATCCACTCAACTACAACCCTTATTTCTATATGCATTGAATTCAAAATCGCAATACGCAAAATCGCGGATAATTATTGTACCTACATTATGATTTTATTGATCCAGACTCTATCTAGATGGTCACAGAGGGGGGTTGAATTGAAATTGCAATATAACAAGCAAAGTTTTGCCGGTGACTGCGCTTGTTGTATTTTATACTGGAATTTACAAATGTAACTTTTAAAGACTGTAGCTCTCGGCTTTTTCTCAAATGTCTATTATACATTGTTTATTTGAGTCATACGCAGGCGTTCCCCTCCGTCAAAGTATAAGTTCACACAATCCTGCGTACAATAAAACTAGATTAAATCTAGTAGCGCGGCTAAATCGATGTCCTACAAAAATGCCGAATTGTTCAGTTTTTTTTTTGCTGCAGAAAGAAATGTGCAACGTCAAATTTACAAAAGAAATGGGTTACATTTTATATATAAGTATAATTTTAAATTTTAATCGCACTATTGCTTTTTACTTCTTTTTAAAACATAAAAATTACAAGTATAATGGTCGTGTTGCTTCGGATTTGCTTACCAACACAGGCCGCTTGCCTACCTACAATATACAGATCGGTCGAGTGACTAATCCGAGTTGTCGCTGTCACACGTTGTGAACGGATTTTGATGAAACTTGGCAAAAAAAAGTCAGGGAAAGAAGGTTGGTCAAATCGTACCAGACGAAGAAACGATGGCATCACTATATGCCATATTTATGAAAAATATCCTTATTTTTTAAGGTCTTACAAAACACTAAAAATACCTCTCTAAGTAGCAACACAAAAAAATTTACCCTTTTATTTTTGTTTTTGTAACTGTTCCGAAATTATTTAAAATAATGGTTTCAGAACGCACTGGAACCCACCTAATGACGATTCATTTCACGTATGAAAGGACTTTGTATTCAATGACTATAATTATTCACGTTTTTCTAAATAGTTGTTAATTGTAATTCAATTCAATTAGTATGTAGGCATCAAATCAACTACTATACTTATTTATTATGTACTGGATTCATGTCATAAAATAATTGTGTAGCTTCATAGTAAACTAAGCGCTTTGTTCAATCACGTACAACGGAACATCATTTGTCATCGACAAGTTACATAATCTGTGGTCATCGATCAACACCATTGATTGTCACCCGGCAATCATTCGCATCATCTTATTTGCTTCACACATTGTTGTGGATTGTGATACGTACTGTACTATTTTAGATTTCCTTCTGTTGTTTTGACCTCGGCATTGTTTTACGGACTGATAACTAACACTTGTAACGATTATTCTATGCTTTTGATTTCTGGACACCGATTTTGCATTTTGGATATTTATGAGAGACATCATGCAGACTACAGCTACACAACAAGGACAACTAGACCTGCGATTGCTGTGTTAATTGTAACATATGCATTGATACACTTCGCCGCCATCTCGTTTTTGAGCTTGATAGCAGAGTAATTTCTAAGATCTGCGAGTGGAATTCTTTAATAATAGTACATACTTACATACCTACTTATTTTATTACACTAATATAAACCACTACACACAATCGTACATCATAATACAAATCTAACTCTTATTTTAGATAACTGAAGAAGATTACATATGTGATGCTAACCTCAAAAGTATTGTTGACATTATTATAAAAATTGTGGCTATTTAGATAGGATTTTCAAGCGGGATGGTGTTTACAACATAAAAACAAACCAATCTAGCTATAGTTTGTTTTGGGACATGAAAAATAAAAGTCTAGTCCAGCTCCTATAGAAATTTGGCCATTGTATATAATCTTTCATGTCAATGTCATGTTATCTAATACAAAAAACATATATAATAGTTTAGGCACATTTCTGAATAAATAGAACGTAATACCTTCCATCCATTCAAAAATAATACTCTTCATCAATAATCTAAACACTATACTTTCAAGGTATAGTGTTTAGATTATTGGTAGGTCTTCGCGATCTCAGACTGAATACCTATCAATAACTTAAGGTATAGTGTATATCTATATTTATGCACCTTTATTATACTTAGTATTATTTGCACTACATTTTTTAAGTATTTAACCAACTGCAATATTAAAATAAAGAGTATTTTTTCAACATTTTAAACGTGGTAGAGCTACGCTGCAGCTATATTATGGTTGTAGCACGAATGGGTCTGCTCGACCAGGGTAGGACCACGTTCTCACAGAATACCAGCGTAAAATAGCAACTTAACACTGCTGTGTTTCGTATAGTGAGTGTAGAGAACCGGAGACCCTTCTCACTGGAAACGAGGCATTTCATCTTAGTCATCAGGGGTAACAACGCGTCCGCATTTTGATTCTTAATCGAAGATAAATGTAGATGTATATGAGCTACAGCATCCACTTACAATCAGGTGGACTGTGTGCTCGTTTGTTACTTTATTCTAATAAAAAAAAACACACACCTTACAACAGCACAAATGGGACGACCCGACCGGGGTAGGACCGGCATTGCAAAGATTACAAGCGTAAGCGCACAATGCTGCTGTGTTTCGTATGCTTAGTGACGAGCCTTATACTTGTAATGACGTATTCCATGTAAGTCCTTAGGAAGCAAGACACCTGCATTTTGTTTCTTAATAACGAACAGACGTAGACGTCTATGAGCCACAGCATCCACTTTCCATCAGGCGGGATATATGCTCGTTGAGCACCTTTATTCATATAAAAATGTATAATTCGATTCTATATAAGTCCCACTGCAGGGCACAGAGCTTATTTTTATTTATGAGAGGACTTTAGCTCTTGATCGAGCCGTGGCTGTAAATTTCAGAGTACGCGAGCAACCCGGAATCAATGAAATTGGTAATTGCAATTTTAAGTGCTGATTTACACGTGCTCGGTGGTGAAGGGAAATATCGTGAGGAAACCTGCATGTTTGAGAAAATTCGAAGACATGTGAAGTCCGCCAACACTCATTAGGGCAGCGCAACGGACACTTCCTTGCCCTAAAACCCTCTCAGAAATGAGGGGAGACCTGTGCACAGCAGTGGGACGTATATAGGCTGAATCTTCACTTTACTTTTTTAGTTCTTGACCTACGCTAAAAAAACATTTTAAGTCGCTATTTGTCTGAGTATTTTATAATATATTTTTAAAATAACATTACACAAAGACAAGCAGTCAACGTAGTAATATTATTATATGATTAGGAACACCCGCTGTGCGCGGGTCGAATTTTACAGCGTTCTGATATGTTTCTTTATTTAAATTCCTTTATTTAAAAAAAAAAAACTAATTTATGCCGTAAAAACTTTTGCCCATTATTGTATTTTTTAAATATGCGAAAGTTTTATGCAAATGTTTAGTTTAAAAATGTTAATTTTTGTTTTAATGCAGATTTTATTTTTGTACTCCGGTGCTGGTTACATTCTTTTTTATAATGTGTTTCTTTCGCTATGAAATTGCAATTTTTTATGAAATAGTTAACGTATTTTCTTTTTCTATATTTTTATTTCTATTAATCAAATGAATCACCCAGGCGATCGATGAATATTTGCCAACGCACTGGCAGTTTATTGGTTCTTGAAGAAATCAGCTGGACGGGAGCTAACAAATTCTCCTAAGGCATTTTATACTGATCAGGTACTTACAGGATCAGGTATTGATTTTTTTTTCCGCCAAAAGTTATCCAAGTTCGGAATAAGTAGAAGTCTGTAGGCGCAAGGTCTGGTGTGTACGGCGGATGATGGACATCATCCAATCCCAGCTCTTATAACTTGGAGACCGCCTGTTGTGCAGTTTGAGGTCGCGCGTTGTCTTGCAGGAGCGGTGGGTACGAGCGATTAACCAGAGATGGTATGAGACATCCGAGCTTCACCATCATTGTGTTCAGTTCTTCACAGTACACATCTACAGTAATGCTCATCCTGTTTGGAGAGAAGTTGTGATGAATAACACCGGCGCCAAACCACCAAACAGTGACCATCACTTTTCTAGGGGTAAGTTTTCGTTTAGGGTTAATGTTTAGGTGCTGAAACAGGATCCAACCATCTTTTAAATAAAACTAATTTTATGGATTTTATCGCGTATATTAACTTATTTTATATTCCCGACTTTTCGAGTACTTTACAGCATCCTTTCTTCTAAGGTCACTTGGGACTGAGGTGTTTGACGTCCCAATGTCATAGGCGGCTACCTCCAGATTAAAAAATATTAATTTCTGTTCCGATCTACGTTGTATGAACTTGTAGTATCTAGTATAAAGTCTTGCAGTTGTATACTTGGGTTGAGATTTAATTTTATTAATTATAGGATCCCAAGCAGATGTTGGCACCCAGCCATCTTCTCTATTGAAATTAGGATGTTTTTTTTATTTCAATAGCCTTGCGAATCATCCTGGGAAGGAATCGGTGTTCTTTAGCGAGGATTTGTGGTCTATCAAATCTAATGTAGTGATGGGGGCGATCCTGTATGTATTCACAGACTGCAGACTTCCCGGAGCGTCGATTCTTCACATCAGCTATGTGTTCTTTAATGCGAGTATTTATTGATCTTTTAGTTTGGCCTATATAAGAGAGACCACATTCATAGCCAAGCTAGCTAATTGATTGGATAATGATATCTTATATTTACCCGAAGTAAATATAAAATATCATTATCCAATCAACTTTCTGAGCGCTTGCGATTGACAAATAGAATCCATTTTTCCACAGGTAACAATGCAGTTCATAATTCCTTCGTTGGTGTGCCTGTCGAGCAGAGCAAGGCACATCTCTATGCTTACTTCGCGCTAGCTTCATTGAGTTCGTCAATACTGTTTTGATGGTAACGTTGAAAGATTTTTTTTATAGGATAGGGTGACAAACGAGCACACAGTCCACCTGATGGTAAGCGGTTGCTGTGGCCCATAGACTACTACATTTATTCTCATTTGCGAATCAAAATGCAGATGCGTTGTCACCCGTGAGGACTAAGATGGAATGCCTCGTTTCCAGTAAAAAGGGTCTCCGGTTCCCTAAATTGTAGCTGCTACTCATTCAGCCGTAGATTGAGTATCATCAGCTTCCACAATCGCCTGTAATGCGTCTTGTCGACTAAAGCTTTCGGATAACCATTCGTGTTCGGGGTTCATTTTTAGGTCAAAATTTTAAGACAAAAGCGGGCAAACCTAAAACAGGTGGTGCGTTCGTTTGTAATATTTGCCCCATAAACGACGTATTCTCATAATTACTCAAATTTTTAACGTATCCATGATGACGAAAAATATTCAAATGCGATGAAAACATAACGCTAATCAATAAACAAATGACTAATTTTTTAAATTAAATAAAATTGAAGTTAGAATTCTTGCCAAACTAAAATGCACGCGCACGTGCGCGCGCGCGCAAGCACGCACGCGTTTGCGCGTAAACGCACCTTTGGCGTGAATGTAATTACTTTTATTATCTTAATTTTTATAGTCAATTATTATGTATAAAGGTCATGCAAGTAGTTAATGTAAGTGCTACGGAAGAGCGGAGTCTTCTAACACAAGTTTTTATACTTAAAAGGACACCCCGACCGCGGTTATAATTAATGTATGACCATTTACTGAATAAACTATGTTTTTTTTTATTTTTTTTTTTTAATGATTTAGATTTGAAATGGCCAGTACTGCAGAACGGCAATTTCATAGGTAAATACCTAATATAAGAATGAAGCTCCGTAATGTTTTTAATATAATAATATGTTCCCTTTTTATTGAATTCCATACTGCATAAAATATCTCCTAAATTATTTATTTAATTATTTATCTTTATTGAACCTTACAGACACAAAGGACCAAAGCATTATCTGCCAGTCAACCTTAGCACAGTGATAACACAACGAATTTGGTTACAAAAAAGATTAAAAAAAATATAATATAAAAAAACATTTACTCACATATCTAAATAAAACCTAAGAGAATAACATAACGTTACCTAATGTACAGGTATACATAGAATATATGTACACACACAGAATACACAATATTCATTGTGCCAAATGTAGGTACGGCGACGGTAAATTCCATCACTACATTTAGCAACTATGACATACTCGTAAGAATCCTTTTTTTTTATAGTATAAGGGTGATAAAATCCCTCATCCCATAGACTTTAACTCCCTTCTAATCTTGACAAATACCTCTTTTGTATATATTTTATTTGATTTTATTAACTCGAACAACATTAAACTATAATTTGTTTGACATAAAATAACATAACCGTGTAGTGGCGGTTAATAATATCCACTACCCCATATCTTCCCGTGGGTGTCGTAAAAGGCGACAAATGGAAACAGGCGGGAGATGGGCAGCAGCATCTTCCTGATAACAGCAAAAATACAATAAAAAAACTGCGGTTGCCAACCCGCTCGCCAAACGTGGCAACTATGGCAAATACCCCCTATGACGAGAGTAACAAAGAAACGGCCCCCAGTCCCCGGCGGCCCCGCTATTCCCGGCTACGGTGGCGACCATGGTAACGGCGAGGCAGGGGTGCTAAGAATCTCCGGCGGAGGTTCGGTTGCCACCTAAGACGACTCGACCTGGCAACATACAACGCACGCACCCTGAGGACTGACGAGAAGATCGTGGAGCTGGAAGAACAAATAGACAAGTTACGCTGGCATATTATAGGATTATCCGAAGTCCGAAGTGAGGGGGAGGACACGGTAATTATTGAATCCGGCAACTTGCTCTATCACAGGGAGGGCGACCATCTGTCCCAAGGAGGTGTTTTTTCCTTTATAGGATAAGGGTGACAAACGAGCTCACAGTCCACCTGATGGTAAGTGGTTGCTGCGGCCCATAGACATCTACATCTATCCTCTATTCCAAATCAAAATGTAGATGCGTTGTCACCCGTGAGGACTAAGATGGAATGCCTCATTTCCAGTAAAAAGGGCCTCCGGGCACCTGCACTCACCAAGCGAAACGCAGAGGTAAACCTCTACTTCACGCTGGTTTTCTGTGAGGTCGTGGTACCACTCAGGTTCGAGCCGGCCCATCCGTGCGACAGCAAAAGCTGCCGTGTGGCTCTACCACTGTTAAAATGTGTCGGATTTATCGTCCACAAGTCTCTCGTTAACAACGTTGTAAAGATTGAGAGTGTGTCGACGAGGGTTGCGTACCTTATACTCAGAATCAACAAACGATATTCGCTGAAGGTCATACAGGGTTACGCACCAACCTCGGCACACCCCGATGAGGAGGTGGAGGAAATGTATGAGGATATCTCTAGAGCTAAGCATTCCTCCAAAACCCACTATACGGTGTTAATGGGAGACTTCAATGCAAAACTAGGCACAAGAGAGAACGGTGAGCTGAAAGTAGGGAAATTCGGAATAGGGCAACGGAACCCAAGGGGCCAGCAGCTGTCCGACTTCATGGAGAAAGAGGGACTCTTTATGATGAACTCTTTCTTCCAGAAGCGGCCCCACAGGAAGTGGACCTGGTCGAGCCCCGACAGTTCGACAAAAAATGAGATTGACTTCATTATGACGACCAGACCACAACTGTTCAGTGATGTCTCCGTGATTGCGAGGGTGAAAACTGGTAGCGATCACCGAATGGTTAGAGGCACACTGAACCTAAACGTTAAGTTGGAGAGGTCTCGTCTAATCAAGTCAACGCTCCGTCCCCCTAGTGCTCTGTTCCAAAGTCCCGAAACCTTTCAGCTCGTGTTACAAAACCGTTTTCAGTGCCTAGAAGACTGCAATGAAGTGGACGATATGAATGACAAGCTCGTGGAAACTGTCCATGCGGTCAGAGCTAAGTTCTGCAAGACCCGCTGCAGACGAATACAAAAACTCTCCGATCACACTTTCAATCTTATGGCTGTTAGACGGAAGATGAAGCTACATTCTTCAACAGATTTGACAGCGTACAAGCAACTGAACAGACAGATCTCCAAATGCATTCGGCGGGACTTACGCACCTTTAATACTGCTCATATTGAAAAAGCGATCGAGCGGAACCAAGGCTCCAAAGTCTTTGCCAGAGATCTGTCTGCCAGAAAGAGCCAACTGTCAGAGCTGAAGACTGAGTGTGGCAGCATAGTTTCCGGGGCACCTGAGATTTTGAGTGAGATTGAGAGGTTCTATGGTCACCTGTACACGTCATCGTTGGAGCCACTCGCAAGTGTGAGTAACGATCCAAGAGCGAGTCTTATCCGACACTATTCCGAAGATATCCCGAACATCAATCTAAGCGCGATTAGAGTGGGTCTCCAGCACCTTAAAAACGGCAAGGCCCCAGGCGAGGATGAAATTACAGCGGAGCTACTGAAAGCGGGTGGAAGACCGGTACTTGAAGTCCTTCAGAAGCTCTTTAGTTCGTTGTGGTGGCGTTACACAGGAGGCGTGGAGCAGAAGTGCGGTGGTCTTGTTCTTCAAGAAAGGTGACAACGCTCTCTTGAAGAACTACAGACCGATTTCCCTTCTGAGCCGCGTCCACGTGCTGTTTTCGAGAGTCATTACAAATCGTCTCGCGCGCAGCCTTGACGACTTCCATCCTCCCGGACAAGCCGGTTTCCGAGCTTAGCTAAGGGCTTTAGCACCATAGACCACATACATACCGTTCGGCAAATTGTACAGAAGTCCGGGGAGTACAATTTGCCACTATGTCTGGCGTATGTGGACTATGAGAAAGCCTTTGATTCCGTCGATATTTGGGCGATGCTGCAGTCCCTTCAGCGGTGCCAAGCTAACTGTCGGTATATCGAGGGTATATCGTGCTGAAGTGTTTGTACAGTAGAGCTACAATGACTATCCGAGTACAGAACCAGAGTATGAAACCTATCTAATTGCAGAGACGTGTAAGACAGGCTGATGTTATATCCCCGAAACTATTCACCCCTGCATTGGAAGACGTTTTCAAGCTTCTGGACTGGAAAGGATACGGTATTAACATCAATGGCGAGTACATCACTCACTTTCGATTTGCCAACGTTATAGTCCTTATGGCAGAATCGCTGGAGGACCTAAGCACCATGCTCAATGACCTCAATAGTGTCTCCCAACGAATAGGTCTTAGGATGAACATGGACAGAACAAAGATCATGTTTAATGACCGTGTCACACCTATGCCGGTAGTTGTTGGGAGCACTTAGCTCGAAGTTGTTGACGAGTATGTTTACCTGGGACAAATAGTCCGACTAGGTAAGTCCAACTTCGACCGAGAGGTCATTCGACGGATTCAACTCGGCTGGGCAGCGTTCGGGAAACTACGACACATCTTCTCGTCAGACATACCTCAAAACCTTAAAACGAAATTGTACAACCAGTGCATGTTGCCAGTGATGACTTACGGATTTGGGACGTGGTCCTTCACTGCTGGCCGTATGAGGAAGCTCAAGGTCGTTCAGCGAGCTGTGGAGAGGGCTATGCTCGAGTTTTCTCTGCATGATAAACTTAGAAATGAGTATATCCGCAGTAGAACCAGAGTAACCGACATAGCCCAACGAATTAGTAAGCTGAAATGGCAGTGAGCCGGCCATATAGCTCGAAGAACCGACAATCGATGGGGAAGAAAGGTTCTTAAGTGGCAGCCTCGTACCGGTAGGCGAAGTGTAGGGCGACCCCCCACGAGATGGAGTGACGACCTGGTAAGACATGCAGGAAGTCGATGGATGCAGGTGGCTCAGGACCGTGCTTTGTGGCATTCTTTGGGGGAGGCCTATGTTCAGCAGTGGACTTATGAAAGGCTGTAATGATGATGATGATGATGATAATAACACATTTGTATTATTCTAACAACATTGTCTGTCTTTTGTTTTAGGTGATTCAGCAGATAAGTTGACCAAAATCATTCACATAAACAGTGGTAGAGCCACGAGTTTGCTTTTGCGGTCGCACGGATGGGCCGGCTCGAACCGGGGTGGTACCATGACCTCACGGAATACCAGCATGAAGTAGAGGCTTACCTCTGCGTTTCGCTTGGTGAGTGCAGGTGGCCGGAGGCCCTTTTTACTGGAAATGAGGCATTCCATCTTAGTGCTCACGGGTGACAACGCACCTGCATTTTGATTTGTAATAGAGGATAGATGTAGATGTCTATGGGCCGCAGAAACCACTTACCGTCAGGTGGACTGTGGACTCTTTTGTCACCCTTATTCTATAAAAAAAAATCATAATATTCGTTCATACCATTTCCTGTATTATCAATTTCTCTTTTTTAAGCAGAGTTTGTATCCCAATTAAACCTTCTCACATGTAACATGTCATTGGCGAATTCATCGTAACCGTCTTAAAGGAAGAAGAAGAAGAAGGGTGATAAACGGGCACATATTCCACATGATGGTAAGTGGATGGTGTGACCCATAGGCATCCACGTCTATCCTCGATTAAGAATCAATTTGCAGATGCGTTGTCACCCCTGATGATGACCGATGGAATGCCTCGTTTCTAGTAAATAGGGTATTTAGTGCTCTACACTCACCATACGAAACACAGCAGCATTAGGCTGCTATTTTACGTTGGTATTCTGTGAGAGCGTGGATTACTATCGAAAAACAATATTGTACTCTTATAGAACATTGTCTTGTTAATAAAATTGATGTTTTTTAATATGTACTGGCTTTTTTAAAATTTACTGGCTAGTTTGAAGGTCGATAAGACAAGAAATTTCTCATTTAAATATCAGATGTTTGTTTTCTCGCCATTTGATTTTTTTTTTGATAAACTGAAATCATAGAATATTGAAAATATGCCTTATTTCCAAATATAAGTTCCATCATCGTCCTTGCGAATCGAATTTTTTTCTACCTCGGCACAAGTTCTATTAACTCCCTTAAATTAAAAGCTAACTTTCCTTATTTTTCAGATAACATTTTACAGAGCGAAATATTTAAACTTTAATGAGGTCTCCGTATTTTCCATCAATGAACTTGGAAAATATTAATGATTATTTATTACAAATTATTTATTTATTAAGTGGTAGGGCCTCGCTGCAGCTATATTATGGTCGTAGCATAAATGGGTTGGTTCGACTGGGGAGGGACTAGACCAGAATACCAGTGTGAAATAGCAGCTTATTGCTTTGCGGAGACCCTTTTATATTGCTAAGGCACTCCGTCTTATGTCTTACAGGTGACAACGAATCTGTGATTTAAATTTTAATTGAGGATAACTGTAGATGTATATTGGCCACAGTATCCACTTACTATCACGTGGATGGTGTGTTCATTTGTATTATTAAAAAATCTTATTCTATCAATAATATAGCAAAGGCAGATCGACAATAATTATCCACTATTAAAACATAATTACTGATAAAAAAATCATATAAAAAGTAATTTCATGGGTAAGGTGCGTATAAAAAATACTTTTTTGATATATATGTATTATGTGGCTCGCCTGTCGTAGTCACATATTTATTTGAAAATCATAATATGTCATTAAATTTCAATGAATGTATTATCGTTCCTAAAACAATACTGCCTTCCAAATTTAAAACGATATTTCCACAAACATTTTTTCTGCGACAGCAACGCGCCACCACAAGTCTAATACGAAAAATTAATATTTGATTTTTCGTATTTTGTGTGCTGCCATACCGTTTATCAGATTAGTGTAAAACTTTGTTAACTTATTGCTTGCAGTTTCGCGAAGGTTACGCATAGGTAAAGTAGGCATAGTACAATTAACTTACACTAGGTGGCGCGCGTAACGTACCGATAAATTAATTTGAAAGTTAAAGATCATTCAACTTTAATGAATGTATTATCATTCCTGACTAAATAATAATAAATTCTTCCAAATTTGAACGATATTTACACAATTATTTCTTTTGCGGCTGCAACGCGCTGGGTACCAGCTAGTTATGTATAGAAAATACAGCACGAATGACGACAACTTATAATCTTCCACTCACCAGATGTCGCTCTTTTTTTTTCTTTTTTTAAACGTTACCCCCACACTAGGATTTTCTCCTGTGTCGTGGAGGCAGTTTACAAACATAAATTGCAAAGGACAAACATCCAGACCCGGAACAATTATTTGTAGGCCATACAAATACTTGTTCCGTGCGGGATTCGAACCCGCGGCCCCCAGCGCAACAACTGATTGCTAAGCCACTGCGCCACGGAGTCGTAGGAGCTAGTTGCGACTGAGGTAAAGTTTTTGTTACATAATGTCAGTTAATTGAGAAATTAGTTTTATGAAAATAGTTTATCATTATCTACAATATTATATTAATACACAACACAATGCGTCAGTGGTTTGCTTTTTAAATATTTGCACTTTATAACTCTTAAAAAAAATCGGCTTTATTTATATTTTATAGTTTGGTTTATTCATTTCTAATGTAATTAATATAAAATATAACTAATAATACAGAAAAAATCTTAAAGATTACATTTTCCTAAGAAATTATCATGCCCGCTATGAAATTTGTCAAATATTTTACCTCACTGTAAAGTGTGGTGGATGCCCTCATTCTTTTGAGTTCTAATTTTAGTACAGTTTGAAAGTATTATGTTTTCTTTCATTGATTCCTTCATTACACTTTATCAGAAGATCACTGCTAAACATAAATACCACATGCATAGAGTGACCTATACGAGTATAATATTTTTGTGCTACAATTGCAAGTTGGTTATTATAGTTTTTTTTCGACAGCCTTCTCAACTCTTCAATACACACCAAAATACAACCAAAATCCGCTTGTTTTGTACACAAAACAAGTTATTTACCGTTCCACTGTACTATGAGAGTAAGCAGTAACTATAATCCTGTCATGCACAGATCAGTCATGTCAGTCTCCGTTCAGACTGACCGCCGCGATCGAAATTTGGTCTGAAGGACATAGGTTATTATTATTTTGAGTTGTTATCTTCTATCAACTCCTGGATGATATGAGACAGTGGATACTCCTACGTTGCCACTACATGGCACGATTTGATGTTCCCATACAATTAATTTACTTTTCCGTACCGTATTAATAAACGTTACTCAGCTCAAGTACACGCACTTGAGTACAATCTTTAGGTTATGATCTTATTAATAATGTGCCGGACGGGCGTAACTCTCTGGAGTAAATGTTGACGAAGATACTCCGCGAGTCGCTCACGTCCCACACCTATAGGTTCCGGAGGATACTTCTACTGCCGTCTTTGCGGGTGCTGCTGGGATACTGTGGACTGAGGTTCAAAATTAAAATACACGATCTATAAAATACAAATAGCAAGGCAGTGGCCAGCGGTTCGACTGATCGATTAGTCGCGAAATTTTATAACTATTATTGATTGACCACGGTTGTTGAATATGGTTGTTCAACTACGGTTGTTCACTATCGATTGGTCACTATATATCTCAAAAGATTTCTCTAAATTGTTCGGTAGTATCAAAATATCTATTAGTAGTAGCTGGTTTTCTTAACACTACTGACTAGGGGCTATTATCAACTAAACTAGCTAATTTTATCACTTGTGTAACTGCAAATATCAGTTACCACTTTTTTCGGCTAGCTAACACTTTCGCTAAATGTAACTGCGAATATCAGTTACGACCTTTTTCGGCTATGTGTAACTGCGAATATCAGTTACGACCTTTTTCGACTATGTGTAACTGCGAATATCAGTTACGACCTTTCTCGGTTATGTGTAACTGTGAATTTCAGTTACGACCTTTTTCGGCTATGTGTAACTGTGAATATCAGTTACGACCTTTTTCAACTATGTGTAACTGCGAATGTCAGTTACGACCTTTCTCGGCTATGTGTAACTGCAAATTTCAGTTACGACCTTTTTCGACTAGCTAATACTTTCACATTCACTGTTCACTATATTCTGCTACTAGTCACTTCAGCTACTACCGGATACTACTGCTTCTCACTGGTAATTCTTCATACTACTGCTGCTTGCCACTGGTAGTTCTTCATACTACAACGTTACTGGGTCCCGAGCCCATAAGGTAGACTTCGGCGTTACATTATAGTGAGCGCACTTAGTTATATGTACTTCGTACTAGAGAAGCCATTCCAAACAAAAAATGTGTCCTACTCTATGTCTTCGCGCATGCGCGGGAGTAGTAGTCGCGCATGCGCGAAGACTTTATTTTAATATAAAATAAATATAAGAATTTAATATAAAATATCCTAATTTAATCTAAACAAACATATTATATTTCTAAATAAAATGTAATAATAATTATTTTATGGAATTCACATATCTTCATTTTATGCAATATTTAGTTTGTACGGATTGCACTACAGTTCAGTTGAACATAGTCAATGTTCGGAATGGCTTCTCTAGTACATAGTACATATAAGTCAATGAGTGAGCCGCATGCCATTGTCCGTTTTGCCTCTTTATTGCATAACATTTTTACAATTAGCATAAATTACAATATTTTCTATACAAGATTAAATCCTACACTAACATGCTATACATCATCAAATCGGTAATTTAGTCCTTTATTAGTATACCATAAAGGTTACTCAATACATTAACATTTAAAAAATTTATTAAACGAAATGTCCCAAATTTTCATAATATTTGGGTACATTTATTCTTTAACTTTTCTTTAACTAGCAAATGCGTTTAATTATACAAAATATTCCTTCACTTACTTAATCTATAATCCTTATGCTAATTCAATGTCATATTTATAACTCTTTTAGAACATAAAATTATTCCCATTATTTTCGGTATCAACTATTAAGCAGTTAATTAAAAATTTCTAGAAAGTTCTACGATACGATGCGCTGTGATTGGTCGATTTTTCTTTATACAATAAAAGTTGTTTATCTTAACTATTTTCGAAACGATGTCTTATACAACTATTATTAGAGTTATAAATATGCTGTAAAAAAACTATATTAACACTATTCACTCAATTTTGTCGGTGATTTCACGTTTAATATTTGTCTTTAATCACTTTGATTTTAAACACTATTTGGCCGTCGCGAACAAATAAACATATCTCAAGATGCGGTTTAGGTTTACGATATCAGCTGAGTGCCACACTGATTAATAAACGAAACTCGACTCTCAAGTGTTGAGTGCAAGTCATAGAACAGTATTTCTGAGTAGTGTTTTGAGACACTGTTTTTTTTTGTTTATTAATTAGCACCGATCTTGAGATGCTTCGAAGACAAGTGAAGTTCGCCAACACGCATTGGGACAGCGTGGCGGACATTTCCTTGCCCTAAAACCCTCTCAGAAATGAGGCCTGTGCCCAGCAGTGGGACGTAAATAGGCTGCAACTTTACTTTTTACTTTATTTGAGATGCTGATATCGTAATGTGGGCGTATCAAATGATTACGCACTTGACTTCGTCGTCGAGTATCGTTTATTAATACGGGCCTTAAAGCCTGTTTATGTAATACCGAAGCTCAATTTCACAGACTAATGTTGGGAAGAGAGAGAGAGAAAATTCGATCGAAAATTATCAGCTCTAAACTCACAAAACATGCACAGCATTGCAAGTATAATTAGAACCATCAAGTTCATGTTATTTATGGTAGAGCCACGCTTCAGTGGTGACATACACCAAACCATCATCTAACAACTGATCTACAAAAAAATTCTACAAAAAATATGCAGCAGTGGATTATGAAAAATTCATTCATATTTTCTAATCTCCGTGAGAATGCGACGATGTCAGTTGCGGCGAAACCGCGTCGAAAATAAGAAATAATCGTAACCCCATAACTGAGCGATTGGTTCCGCCAACGGCCGCGAGGGGCGCCGCGGGCGCTCGTGTTTATTTTTACTTTGCTAGGGATCAATATTACCAGCTCAAAATCTTGATTTATTACCATTTATTATTTCAAAAATGCATTAAGTGAAAATGGTACGATGCAATTAGCCGTGTAGTAGCGAGCGGTGTAAGAATATTGTACGTGTAGAGCCATGCTGCAGCTATATTAGTAGTATAGTTGTAGCACGAATGCTCGGCTTGACCGGGGAAGGACCACGCTCTCACAGAATACCAGCGTAAGAAATAGCCACTTAACACTGCTGTTTTGTATAGTGAGTGTGGAGAACCGGAGACCCTTTTTACTGGAAACGAAGCATTCCATCTTAGTCCTCACGGGTGACAACGCATCTGTATTTTGATTCGCAAACGAGGATAGATGTGGATATTTATGGGCCACAGCAACCACTTACCATCAGGTGGACTGTGTGCTCGTTTGTCACCCTGTCCTATAAAAAAAATCCTCTACCCCATTTCATACCATGGGTGTCGTAAGAGGCGACAAAGGGCAACTAAATCACGAGATGGGTAGCAGTGTAATCTTTAAAGCTACTAAAAATAAAAATAAACTGCGGTTGGCCACCCGTGGCAACTGTGGCAAATATGAGGAGGCTTATGTTCAGCAGTGGACTCTTGGTAGGCTAATAGTAACAGTGCGATGCGATTGCTTCTCAAATCATTCTGGTATTTTAACTCTCATCGTCATCACCTGTTCACAATTCACTGTTGAACGTGAACCATTCTTATGGTGAACGAGTTTGTTGTATTCGCTGTGCTTGTAACGTGGATTTACGATCACAATGACAAACGTATTGACGTCGCAACGTGTTAAAAATAATAACCAATATGATTTCTTCATGTTGGATATTATTTTTATTAATCTATAACCAAACGCAAATTTTACAATTTTAATCGTAATGAGGTTAAAAGTTATTGTCTCTTTCTGTACCCAAGCATACAACTGCAAGACTTCAAGATATGTAAGTTCATATTGCGTAGATCGGAACAAAAATTAATAATTTTTAATCTGGAGGTAGCCGTGGTTAACTATGACATTGAGACGTCATACACCTCAGTCCCTCCCGTGATCATAGGTGCTGTAGTGTAATAAATAATTGTAATGAGTGCATCCACGACTTTTTCTGCCACCAGGGCGGCGCCACTAGAAATTGAGTTATTTGTTAGGAAAATATAAAGGTTATTGTTTCTTTCTGTACTATTGGCTATATTTTATATTAATAAGATTAAAAATAAATAAACCAAACCACATATATTCATAAAAGTAGAAAAATTTAAAAAAAATGTTAATAATGTGCAAAAAATTAAAGAGCAAACCACTGACGCATTGTTTTGTGTATTATTCTAGAAACTCATAAAACTTCTCAACTAAATTACATTGTGTAACAAAAAAATTTACCTCAGTGTCAACTAGCGACATCTGGTGAGCAGAAAATTATTAGCCCTCATTGAGTTTAAATTTTTCAACCACTGACTTTTTTGCACTTAAATCTTTGAGTCTGATTGTTGGGTACAGGCTAGCCTTACTTGCTTGCTTGCCGCTCTCTGTGACGTTTAGCAGATAAAACTTCCACACAATATACCTTCTACACTCCTGAGAAATAAATGAACATGCAGGTTAATCTGGTTGTTTTTTCTCTTACCAACCAAGCAACAAGTGGTATTCATAAAGCAGCACTTTGTGTTTCCGATACTGCCATAGTTCTAATGACAAGTTGCCCAAGAAAGTCGCGCCAAAAAATCCAACATATAAATTGACTCTTTCCATTACAGTTTATAAAAGTTCAATGCAGAATATAGGCCTCCCCCATAAACAGATGCCTCATATTGGGAAAGTTGGCATATTTGCCACGCTTGGCAGGCAACCACAGTTTTTTTTATTATTTAGAGTTGTTATCAGGAAGATGGTGCTGTCTATCACCTGTTTTGATATCTCTCTGTCGCCTCTTACGACACCCACGGGACAATATGGGGTAGTAGGTATTCTCACACCGCCACTACACGGTAATGAGGGCATCTCACTGACTATATAGAGGTCAGTGGGGCATCTACGACTTTTTCTGTCACCAAGATGGCGCCACTAGAATGTGAAGTATAATATTTGACAGATTTCGTAGCGGGGAAGTTGTTCGGAAAATGTAAAAGTTATTGTTTCTTTCTGTACTATTAGCTATATTTTATATTAATAACATTAAAACTAAATAAACCAAACAACAAATATTCATAAAAGTAGAAAAATTAAAAAAAAGGTAAAAGAGTGCAAAAAATTAAAGAGCAAACCACTGAAGCATTGTTTTTGTATTAATATAATACTCTAGAAACTGATAAACTTTTATTAAAGACCAACTTCTCAATTAAGTGACATTGTGTAACAAAAGACTTTACCTCGGTGTCATCTAGCGACATCTGGTGAGCAGAAGACAATTATTAGCCCTCATTGACTCTGCTCCATACTTATTTATATTTTACAACCAGTTTTGCAGCATTTTTAAAAAACATTTTAAAATATATTATTGCGTATTACATATACGGCACCCTGATTTGAAAGACAAATTTCGATGCTGGACGCTCTTTTTTACTCACTTTTTTCGATGAGGCAATACCGAGATGCGCACACGCACCTGCCAACCCCCCGCCGCGGCCCGACAGGCCTTGCCTTTATGCCGACGGATTAATGTCGGGGTTTCTTACATTTTTACCAGAAAAAAAAAACACAGGATAACCCGTAGTTCACGTGAGGTTTTAGGTCATTATAATTTTTTTAAAACGGCCGATTATAAATAATGCAATTGACCCGCGTCGATCTCACATTTATTTGAATTAGTATCTGATATTTCCTTTAATGAAGTCTAAGATTTTGTTTATTTTTTTAATAACTTTCATAACTTGCCAGTTATTAATATTAGGCAAAGTATGAGTATTAATATCAACAGTAGAGAAATTACTTGAAAAACTATATTTATCTATTACTAATGTTAATTTTGCAAACTTTTTTATTTTTGTTTTAAAGTAATAAACAAAATTTTTAACGGCTAATCTCTTAACGGTTACCCCCGATGTTTTTTTTTTACTTTTATTGAAAGTTTTTATATTCTGTATAAATTAACCAACTTCACTTCAGGGGTGGTCTTGTATAATTCATTTGGCGAATAAATTCTATCTCTAAGGATGTAAAATATTGTAGTTTTTAATGTTACTATTTATACGACATTCTAATTATTTTTACCTTGAACTTGTAATATTTTTTAGTTCTCCCAAAGGGTAAAAATTATAAGCTCTTAAAAAAAGTAAGGACCGACTTCATATAACTCATAAACATCATTATTACAGCCCTTCACAAGTCCACAGCTGAACAAAGGTCCCAAGAACTGCCAAAAGCACGGTCCTGAGCCACCTGCATCCATCGACTTCCTGCATGTCTTACTAGGTCGTCAATCCATCTAGTGGGGAGCCGCCCTACACTTCGCCGAAGCAAGTTATTTGGAAATTAGTTTATTCTATGCAGTTCATTCAAGTCGTTTTTATTAAAAGATTATTACATTAGTTTTTGAGCTTCTTCATTCTTCCTTTACTCGCAATTGATGTCTAAAAGGTTGCTTAACTGAATAACATATAAAATGTTTTGTCCAAATGATCTGTATTATCTTGATACATTTTAAGAGCATAACACCTTATGATCTTAATAATATCTGTTAACTGTTATTTTGTGTGTATGCGTCACGGTTCACCTACTTGTTAACGGGAATTAAAACCAATATCTAGGGTATAAATTGGGCTTTCAACAAATGTTCAATCCACTATTATATTCAGCATGAAGTAATAATGTAGTTGAAGTGTTATAATTTGATATTCCGTATATGCTGCAGCGATGGCGCCATCGTTTCCAGCCGCCATGTTTGTTGATAAAGCGCGCGAAATTATCCAGATTTCGCGAGTACAATTTCCGTTTCAGTTTGTTTATTACCTTACAAAAATACCGCTACCAATTCCGATATTGTAATATTCGGTCATTATAAGCTGTATTGCTGCGGCTTAAAGGTTATTAATGTTGGAAATATTGTTTAAATTTGATCATTAGTATTTTAGGTTAGTGATGCGTTCAGATGCGTTGTTTACTTTTGGCGTGTAAACGTTTGTTTGCTATTGAAACTGTTTGTGTTTTGTTTTAAATTTAGATTTCCCTTTGGCCTATTGTTGCGTTTGTTAACACAAAGAGCTTTATCGTATCTTATGTTGAAATGCTTAATTTTACAACATCCTTCAGTATGATTTGGTAACATCGTAGTGTACTAAAAAAATATCATCATCATTACAGCCCTTCACAAGTCCACTGCTGAAATTAGGCCTCCCCCAAGGAATGCCACAAAGCACGGTCCTGAGCCACCTGCATCCATCGACTTCCTGCATGTCTTACCAGGTCGTCACTCCATCTCGTGTGGGGGGGGGGGGGGGGGGGTCGCCCTACACTTCGCCTACCGGTACGAGGCTGCAACTCAAAAACCTTTCTTCCCCATCGGTTGTCGGTTCTTCAAGCTATATGGCCGGCCCACTGCCACTTCAGCTTACTAATCCGTTGGGCTATGTCGGTTACTCTGGTTCTACTGCGGATATCCTCATTCCTAAGTTTATCACGCAGAGAAACTCCGAGCATAGCCCTCTCCATAGCTCGCTGAGCGACCTTGAGCTTCCTCATACGGCCAGCAGTGAAGGACCACGTCTCAGATCCGTAAGTCATCACTGGCAACACGCACTAGTTGTACAATTTCGTTTTAAGGTTTTGAGGTATGTCTGACGAGAAGATGTGTCGTAGCTTCCCGAACGCTGCCCAACCGAGTCGAATCCGTCGATTGACCTCTCGGTCGAAGTTGGACTTACCTAGTCGGACTATTTGTCCCAGGTAAACATACTCGTCAACAACTTCGAGCTTAGTGCTCCCAACAACTACCGGCATAGGTGTGACGTGGACATTAAACATGATCTTTGTTTTGTCCATGTTCATCTTAAGACCTATCCGTTGGGACTTGAGACACACTATTGAGGTCATTAAGCATAGTGCTTAGGTCCTCCAGCGATTCTGCTATAAGGAATATATCGTCGGCAAATCGAAGGTGAGTACGAAGTGATGTACTCGCCATTGATGTTAATATCGTATCCTATCCAGTCCAGAAGCTTGAAAACATCTTCCAATGCAGCGGTGAAGAGTTTCGGGGATATAACGTCACCTTGTCTTACACCTCTCTGCAATTGGATAGGTTTCGTACTCTGGTTCTGTACTCGGATAGCCATCGTAGCCGTACTGTAGTATACTGAAGTGCTTGTCAGCACTTCGATATACCGAAAGTCAACATGGCACCGCTGAAGGGACTGCAGCACCGCCCAAATTTCGACGGAATCAAAGGCTTTCTCATAGTCCACATACGCCAGGCATAGTGGCCAATTGTACTCTTTGGACTTCTGTACAACTTGCCGAAGGGTATGTATGTGGTCTATGGTGCTAAAGCCCTTTCGGAAACCTGCTTGTTCGGGAGGCGGAAGTCGTCAAGTCTGCGTGCGAGACAGAGAGCATTGTCACCTTTCTTGAAGAACAAGACCACCGCACTTCTGCTCCACGCCTCCGGTATAATGCCACAATGGAGGACGGAATTAAAGAGCCTCTGAAGGACTTCCAGTACCGGTTTTCCACCCGCTTTCAGAAGCTCCGCTGTAATTCTATCCTCGCCTGGGGCCTTTCCGTTTTTAAGATGCTGGAGAGCCATTCTAATCTCGCTCAGACTGACGTCCGGGATATCTTCGGAATAGTATCGGATAACACTCGCTGTTGGATTGTTACTCACACTTGCGTATGGCTCCAACGATGACGTGTACAGCTGTCCATAGAACCTCTCAATCTCACCCAAAATCTCAGGTGCCCCGGAAACGATGCTGCCACACTCGGTCTTCAGCTCTGACAGTTGGCTCTTTCTGGCAGACAGATCTCTGCCAAAGATTTTGGAGCCTTGGTTCCGCTCGATCACTTCTTCAATACAAGCTGTATTGAAGTTTCGTAAGTCCAGCCGCATGCATTTGGAGATCTGTCTGTTCAGTTGCCTGTATGCTGTCAAATCTGTTGAAGCATGTAGCTTCATCTCCCGTCTAACAGCCATGAGATTAAGAGTGTGATCGGAGAGTTTTTGTGTTCTTATGCGGCGGGTCTTGCAGAACTTAGCTCCGACCGCATGGATAGTTTCCACGAGCTTGTCATTCATATCGTCCACTTCATTGCAGTCTTCTAGGCACTGAAAACGGTTTTGTAACTCGAGCTGAAAGGTATCAGGACTTTGGAACAGAGCACAAGGTGAACAGAGCGTTGACTTCATTAGACGAGACCTCTCCAACTTAACGTTTAGGTTCAGTGTGCCTCTAACCATTCGGTGATTGCTACCAGTTTTAACCCTCGCGATCACGGAGACATCACTGAACAGTTGTCGTCTGGTCGTCATAATGAAGTCAATCTCATTTTTTGTCGAAACGTCGGGGCTCGACCAGGTCCACTTCCTGTGGGGCCGCTTCTGGAAGAAAGAGTTCATCATAAAGAGTCCCTCTTTCTCCATGAAGTCGGCCAGCTGCTGGCCCCTTGGGTTCCGTTGCCCTATTCCAAATTTCCCTACTTTCAGCTCACCGTTCTCTCTTGTGCCTAGTTTTGCATTGAAGTCTCCCATTAACACCGTATATTGGGTTTTGGAGGAATGCATGGCTCTAAAGATATCCTCATACATTTC
The DNA here is from genome assembly GCA_033319125.1 of Parnassius glacialis. NCBI lineage: Eukaryota > Metazoa > Arthropoda > Insecta > Lepidoptera > Papilionidae > Parnassius > Parnassius glacialis. The sequence continues at coordinate 1,292,695 of JAVANC010000012.1, read as the reverse complement.
CTCCACCTCCTCATCGGGGTGTGCCGAGGTTGGTGCGTAAGCCTGTATGACCTTCAGCTAATACCGTTTGGTGATTCTGAGTATGAGGTACGCAACCCTCGTCGACACACTCCCGATCTTTACAACGTTGTTAACGAGAGACTTGCGGACGATAAATCCGACACCTCCTTGGGACAGATGGTCGCCCTCCCGGTGGTAGAGCAAGTTGCCGGATTCGAGAATTACCGTGTCCTCCCCCTCTCTTCGAACTTCGGATAATCCTATAATATGCCAGCGTAACTTGTCTATTTCTTCTTCCAGCTCCACGATCTTCTCGTCAGTCCTCAGTGTGCGTGCGTTGTATGTTGCCAGGTCGAGTCGTCTTAGGTGGCAACCGAACCTCCACCGGAGATCCTTAGCACCCCCTGCCCCGCCGTTACCATGGTCGCCACTGTAGCCAGGAATAGCGGCGCGGCCGGGGACTGGGGGCCGTCTCCTTGTTACTCTCTTCATAGGGGGGTATTTGCCATAGTTGCCACGCTTGGCGAGCGGGTTGGCAACCGCAGTTTTTTTATTGTAATTTTGGCTATTATCAGGAAGATGCTGCTGCCCATCTCCTGCCTGTTTCCCTTTGTCGCCTTTTACGACACCCACGGGAGTAGTATCCACTACACTACACATTTTTGACCGCCACTACACGGCATATTATATATACATATACACGGCACTAAAAAAATATAGTTAAGATTAATTATCATCATCATCATCATCATTACAGCCCATCATAAGTCCAATGCCGAATATAGGAGTTCCTCAAGGAATACCACAAAGAATGCTCTGTTACCTATATCATGAAAATCATTAAAATTTTACAATTTAACCTCTCATACATTTAATGAAGATATTCCGACATACAAAAAGACAAGACAGTGGAATAAACATAGTGTCTAAATGAGAACCTCCTAATTTTTCCGTCGACTACAAAGTACAAAAGGTTATATGGTAGAGCCACGTTGCAGCTATATTATGGTTGTAGCTTGTAGCACAAATAGGTCGGTTCAATCGGGGTAGGACCACGCTCTCACATAATACCAGTGTACAATAGGAGATTAATGCTGCTGTGGTTCATATGGTGAGTGTAGAGAGTCGGAGACCCTTTTTACTGGAAACGAGGCATTCCATCTTAATCCTCAGGAGTGACGACGCATCTGCATTTTCTCTTTCTGCATCTATGGACCACACAGCCACTGCATCCACTAACTATCAGGTGGACTGTGTGCTCGTTTGTTACCCTTAATCTATAAAAAAAAACCTAATGTGTCATTTAAGTTCCCATTCACGGCTCTTTCAGTGTATTGCGGTCAAACGCGGGGGCATCGCGTGCAAGCAGTGCAAATTGCTACCACCACGCCCCCAACTTCACCACCGCCCGACGCTACGTCGCCCATCATTTTCTAACTTTAAACGTGGATAAGTACGACCTTAGACTAGATCAGTGGTATCTTTTTTCACTTATATCCAATGATTGACTACAATCCTACCTGAAGGTAATAAAGCCCTAGAAAGTAAATCGCATACCCACATTGTAATCGGACGGGAAGACACTAATAGAGTCCTCCAAAACATATAAGAGAGTGGACGAAGGGTTCTAAATTAATAAAAAATAAGTAGTAGTAAACAAATGTATTTAATTTTGCGGTGTTTATGTAACAGTGGTAGAGCCAGGCGGCAGCTTTTGCTGTCGCACGGATGGGCCGGCTCGAACCGGGGTGGCCTCACAGAAAACCAGCGTGAAGTAGAGGTTTATCTCTGCGTTTCGCTTGGTGAGTGCAGGTTCCCGTAGGCCCTTTTTACTGGAAATGAGGCATTCCATCCTAGTCCTCACGGGTGAAAACGCATCTGCATTTTGATCTGTAACGGAGGATGGATGTAGATATCTATGGGCCGCAGTAACCACTTACCATCAGGTGGACTGTGTGCTCGTTTTTCACCCTTATCCTAAAAAAAAACAGAATTCACCACTCAATTCAGTAGATATCGTGGAAGGCGATAATAATAGTGATAATGATTCCGTCTGGTTGGGTATTTATTTATTTATTTTACTTTATTTCCGCTTTTATACGATAAATTATCCTGTGTGTAATATAATTGTAACTACAAAATATCCCTAACTTATAATGAATTATTTGCATGAAACCTATAGTAATAAACAAATGCATATAGAATACTAATTATGTTCTGAGACATATTTTGCTAAAATGGCGTGCAAAAATTACAAATTATGCAGATACACGTATTATAGATATTTAACACAAATAAATTAACTTTACCACATGCACAGCGGCGACGGAAAACATCGTGCGAAACCTACACGTCTGAGGAATAAGAAAAAATGTTTCGAAGACATGTGAAGTTCGCCAACACGCATTATTGTGGCACGGCAGACATTTCCTTGCCCTAAAACCCTCTCAGAAGTGAGAGGAGGCCTGTGCCCAGCAGTGGGACGTATACGTATAGGCTGTAACTTTAACTTTTAAATGAATTTCACAATATGCGGAATGTTTCACGAGAAGCATACCGCAAAATAAAAATTACAGATAGTACACTGCATTACCAAATTTAATATCGGGAACTTTACATTAAAGTTATAATTACATAGTTATAATTACATAGTTATAATTATAATGGGTGATGGCATTAAAAACGTTATGGCTTCCAATAGATGTATAACCATTTTTTTAAGTCAGTGAAACACCTAGACCGGTGACGGAATACAACGTCAATGGTGAAGCGTTAATGGAGAGATGTCTGTTTTTTTATAGAATAAAAGTGACTAACGAGCACAGAGTCCGCCTGATGGTAAGTGGATGCTGTTGCTCTTAGATATCTACATTTTCCTCGATTAAAACAGAAACAGAAACTTTTTAATTGGAGAATACCAACAATACTTACTGAAAGTCACTCTTATGTTTAAATTACCACTGTTTCGGAAAAAAGACCTCTGTCCTGGGAAGAACCAGCAAGTAACCCAGCGAGACTAATAAAAACAGCTTACAATCATGTATGTTACACAATTAACAACAAAATTAAGAATCAAATTGCAGATGCGTTGTCACCCGTGAGGACTAAGATGGAATGCCTCGTTTCCAGTAAAAGGGGCTCCGGTTCTATACACTCACCATATGAAACACAGCAGCATTAAGCTTCTGTTTTACGCCGGTATCCTGTGAGAACGTGGTGCTTCCCCTTTCATGCTGCAACCATAATAAAGAAGCACGGTTCTACCACGTATAGCTCTGGTATGGCGATTTCTTCATCAATCCGTAAGCCAAACGTGACTATTAAGGCAAATTCTTCCTACAAGGAGTGAGCCCGGTGGTCAAGACCCATGTCCAACTATAGGCTTTTATGAGCTGATAAAGAAGACAAAGATTCTTTTAAAAAAAGCATATGTTAATAATAATTTTTACAATGTACATTTTTTCTTTATTATTTAACACAATTCTAGTAACTAGGTAATTTCGTCTATTAAAAACTGATATTATCCAGTGTCCTATCAAACATGAAATTGGTGACTTGAATTGCGGACTATCCGCATGAAGAGGAAAAGTGTGGGCACGTACGTACGTACGTACGTAGCAATTAGTGAACTGTGGTTACCACCGTTCCTCGCGTTTTTCATCCGATAAACGAAGCGAGGGTTTGTTTCTAGCGTGGGTAGCGAGGGAACGGATACAAATCTAATGGCAAATCAAATGGTGCTATCTTAACTCCGCATATGCAATATTTTTGAGATTATTTCTATTTAAAGCACATTAGAGTCCTTTTATGCTTATTGTTTTTTTTTTATAAAATTGAAGTGAGTTTTTGTACTTTGTAGAGCCATGCTGCAGCTATATTTGTAGTATAGTTGTAGCACGAATGGGTCAGCTCGACCGGGGAAGGACCACGCTCTCACAGAATACCAGCGTAAAATGACAGCTTGACACTGCTGTGCTTCGTATGGTGAGTGAAGAGAATCGGAGACCCTTTTTACTGGAAAAGAGGCATTCCATCTTAGACCTCACGGGTGGCGACGCATCTTCATTTTGATTTTTTATTGAGGTTAAATGTAGATGTCTATGGGTCACAGCAACTAACATTCCACCTGATGGTAAGTGGTCGCTGCAGTCCACGCACTCCTGCCTACTTAGAGAACATTACAGATTCGTTGACACACACACACACACGCGCGCGCGCGCGCGCGCACATGCACACGCACACGCACACATACACACACACACACATACACACACACACACACATACACACACACACACAAAGTGCACGCACTGCTTTTGGCGGCATAAATAGATAAGATGGTGGTATCTACCCAGATACACCTCAAAGAAAAAAGAAAAAGAAATCCCGCCACGTAGTAAAGTGTATTTTTAAACTAAATGGTACTTTTACTACTACTAAGTACTGGGTACTAGACACGCGTCGTTCGTTTGACCCGGGTCACATCAAAATATTAATGAATGCAATTATATTTTTTGAATGTTCCGGATCAAACGATTGACAGGACCTACGACCAAAAATAAAGTCCCGCTGGGTTTCTTGCTGGTTCTTCACATGACAGAGGTTTTTTTCGAACCAGTGGTAACTAAACAAAAGAATAAGTATTATTTATAGCCTATATTGAATAAAAAAGTTTCTGTTCTGTTCTGTTCTGACCAAAGAGTACAGTCATGTCCAACGACCGACGACCATGGCTTCACTTGAATTATTGACCCGAATGACCCGGTTCGTAAGACGGATCAATACTTCAATGATCGGGTCAATAGAAAAGAATGAATGGCCGTGTCTACTGGGTACGAAGCTAGTTTAACTAATCGTAATAAATCTGCAGCATGGCTCTACCAAATATAAAACTGGTAACTTACTAGTAACAAGACTTCATATCTTAGTCATCACTCATCAGGGTTGACAACGCATCCGCATTTTGATTCTTAATTGACGATAGATGTAGGTTGTTTTTTATAGGAGAAGGGGCAAACAAGCATGCGGCTCACCTGATGGTGAGTGACTATCGGCGCCCATGAACAAGTACAACACCAGGGGATTGCAAATGCGTTGCCGGCCTTTTAAAAAGTAGTAGGCTCTATTCTTGAAGGTCCAATAGGTGACTATATCAACTTACCATCAGGTGCACTGTGTCCGTTTGTCACTCTTTATTAAATAAATGTAAAGTTAGATTAGTTAGGTATGCAGAGTTTATTAAATAGTCATGTTATTATTTAAAAAATGTTTTTTCTTTCAATTAGAGACACGCTCTTCTTGTCCAAACTGTTTAAGGAAGACGCAACGGACCACATTGCCAGCCACACTACTGTATTGTGACTTTCTCCCTTTTTAGGGTTCCGTACCTAAAGCGTAACCAACGGTACAACTATTACTAAGCCTCCGCTGTCCGTCCATCCGTCCGTCTGTCTGTCTGAATTGAGCCCTGTTGTATCCACTGCTTTTCTTGGCATCACTCTTGACGCAAAGCTTCAGTGGGGCCCCCATATATCAAAATTAGCAAGCAGACTAAGTTCTGCAGCCTATGCTGTAAAAAAGATTAGAGGTCTCACTAGTGTCGAGACAGCTAGATTAGTTTATTTTAGTTATTTCCATAGCATAATGTCCTATGGGATTTTGCTATGGGGAAATGCGGCTGATTCAGAAACTATTTTTGTTTTACAGAAGAGGGCCATTAAAGCTATTTACAATCTAAAACCGAGAGAGTCTCTTAGAGATAAATTTGAAGAAATTAATATATTAACTTTGGCCTCTCAGTATATTTACGAAAATTAATGTATGTTCACAAAAACAAAGATAGTTTTAGTAAAAAAAGTGATATACATTCGGTAAACACTAGGAACAAACACAAGCTAGTGATGCCAGTTTCTCGACTCCACAGAGTCAGTAATTCATTCTTGGGGCAATGTATACGCTATTACAACAAGGTCCCGGAAAGTGTACAGGTTCTCTCTATTACCAAGTTTAAATGTTTTATTAAGCTGATACTGTATAAAAAGGGTTATTATAGTATAAATGAATACATGGTTGATAATAACCCCTGGGAATGAGGTGGTCGCTTCCAAGCAGTTTCTAAAATAGATTTTGTAAATAGTTCGTAATCATTTATATTGTAAAATTTATTTTAAAAAAACGTCCCGCTGGGTTTCTTGCTGGTTCTTCCCAGGACAGAGGGTTTTTTCGAACCAGTGGTAAAGTAACAAATGACTTTCAATAAGAATTACACATGTAATGTATATTGAATAAAAATTATTCTATTCTATTCTATTCTGTCTGGCAGCGGGCTATATCTCATGATCCGTAATAGGTACACAGTTGAATTTTCACAGAATGTGCACTGTTGGCGCTATAACAACAAATAATAAAAATAAAAACAAATTAAAAGTTAAAGTGGGCTCCTCTACTAGAAACCTGTTTTACGATGGTACGGAACCCTTCATGCGCGTGTCCGACTCGCACTTGGCCGGCTTTTTTAACTCTCTGCGCCTGCCCCAGCCTTATAAATTTAGAACAGTGGTTAATAATAATTTAAGTGAACGAATCACCCAAATTTCACTCCTAACTGCGGCGCCACTGAATTAAGATACATACATACAACATCTTTCGTTGATGAAAGAAAACCTGTGCATATCAGAGATATAAAACATGGATTATGATAATGACAAATGAAGTTCATCATCACACACTACATTATCGCAGCGCTCCCCCAACTTTTATGCCTACTGTAATTTTAAAAGGACTGAGAAATAGCACTAAACTCGCATGACCGTCACGATCAGATACATATAATAGATGAAGGTAATGTTGAAAATCCAATTGATTAAATTTTATAAATTTGAGATGTACCTATTTATAAATTTATTTTAATTATATAGATAATAATAATTCCTTTTCATATAAAATAGCGTAATAAAGTAACGCTTTTACTATAATACATATGTTATACATTGATAAACACAATTTCTAATAAAAAATACTTAACAACCTAAAAATAATGTTTTCAAGTTTGTGAAGCTCAGCAGTTTTCACTCCTGACATGCAGTGTTACGACCCATTAATATTATACAAGTATATTTATTAGAGACCTATGACTGACAGTTTGTTTTTAATTACTTATTATTAAAAAGAGGCATTATTATATCCGTCCGAATATATCAAACCTCTGAATTGTATGACCCTAAATAAATGGATACACACCGAGCAAATAAAGATTTGCTGAAAGAGACTTCTCATGAGGGTTAAGCTCACCTTTTTACATTTCGCTTATATATTTTTTTCATTTTATTAAATTTTAAAATTACAGTTATGTTCTAGTGTTTTCTAGAGTGACTAGATGGAGTGATGACCTAGTAAGAAATGCCAGAAGTTGTTAGATGCCGATCGCTCGGAACCATGCATGCGCTCCTTGGGAGAGGACTGTGTTCAGCAGTGGACTTGTGAAGGGCTATAATAATGATGAAAATTAAATAAATATAACTAAAATTTAATTTGAAGAAAATGGGATAAGTTTTCACAGGTTTTTTTTTTAGGATAGGGTGCGAGCACACAGTCCACATGATGGTAAGTGGTCATGCAGCCGAAGCTACTAAAGCACACAGCTTAACAAAAGCCTTTTTTATAGAATAAGGGTGACAAACTAGCACACAGTCCGCTAGAATAGTGGATGCTGTGGCCCATACATATCTACAATTATCCTCGATTAAGAATCAAAATACAATGTTCAGCAGTGGACTTGTGGAGGGCTGTAATGATGATGATGATGATAAAGAATCAAAATGCAGTTGCGTTGTCACCCCTGAAGATTTAAAAAGAGTCTCCGGTTCTCTACATTCACCATATGAAACACAGCAGTTATGCTATGATAATGATGACCTTTTCTCTCGATCGATCATTGTCTTACCTATGTACCATGAGTAATAACTTTTTAATTCCTGAGACACATCAAAAATATGTATCTAGCATTAAAAATCGATTGAAAGAACTGTCATTAATCGAATCCTTGTTCTGTAACAACAGAAAAAGTATGCCTAACCCTAGAAGCGACCCGTCATTATCTATATTTCGGTCGAAACAATACAACGTACGGTTGACATACCGACCGCCGAATATTTCCAAAACTTCGATAACGCATCTCCAGTGTATCTACTGCTCCGATCAGATGGAACAAACCACTTTAAATTGCACTTAATTAATGATCTGGCGTACAAAAACCAACTCTATAGCAGTAAAATTAATGATACGACTAAGTTTTTAGAATGAATATTGAATCTGGCAGAATTGAAACACACGGCATGCCACCGAGTGGATCGTACGTCTCAATTGGTCCGCATTCATCTCTCGTAACTGGAATGAGATGTTTCCCAAGCGTTTATTAATATCTTGTTACGCGATGATATTAATCGTTGTTGCCTGCTCTGTGCTTATAAAAGTTACAAAATAATATGGTGCCCATATCAACCCGTGGGTGTCCAAAGGGACGACAGAGGGAAACCAAAACAGGAGATGGGCAGCAGCATCTTCCTGATAATAAAAAACAGTGACCAACTGCGTGCCAAGCTTGTCAACTATGCAAAACCCTCCATATGAGATGGAGAATGTATGGGAGAGGTCTATCTGTAATGGATATTTGTATAGAAGATAATCTACCAAGAGCACATGACCCACTGAGTGGTGAAATTATTAAATCAACAGTAACATTACAACTGTGGCAAAATACCCCCTATGGGGGCAATCTACGGGGGAGGCTTGTGTTCAGCAGTGGACTTTTATAGACTGTAATGGATGGATGTATAGAAGACAATATACCAGGAACACATGACCCACTGAGAGGTGAAATTTTCAAATCAACAGTAACATTAAATCTATAGCAAAATAGCCCCTATGAGGCTATCCATAGGGGAGGCCTATGTTCAGCAGTGGACTTTTATAGGCTGTAATGGATGTAAGTTTAGAAGATAATCTACCAGGAACACATGACTCACTGAGAGGTGAAATTATTAAATCAACAGTAACATTACAACTATGGCAAAATACCCCCTATGAGGCAATCTATGGGAGAAGCCTATGTTCAGCTGTGGACTTTTATAGACTGTAATGGATGGATGGAATGTGGTGATTGTGGTCGTGGCGTAAGAAAACCCACCCTATTTCATCCTGTAAGTGTCGTAAGAGGCGACTATGGGATATGCCATGGTCTCCTCTCATGCTCTTGGCTTCCTTACTCCAGACTTAAAAAACCCAGGCTGTCATACAGCGTTTAGGTGCTTGCCGTAATTCAGTTGACCCGTTTAGTTCATTATATTACCATTAACTGTTATCATTTAAAAGCGTTAATAATGATCCCTTTTTATAAAAACATATACAAAAAAATATAAGTTGGTATTCGATTCAGAACAAATTAAGAAGATTGTTTTATAGAATAAGGGTGAAAAACGAGTCCACCTGATTTTAAGTGGATACTGTGGCCCGTAGACATCTACATTTATCCTCGATGAGGAATCAAAATGCAGATGCGTTGTCACCCTTGAGAACTGAGATGGAATACCTCGTATCCAATTAAAAGGGTCTCCGATAATCTTCACTCATTATATGAAACACAGCAGCGTCAAGCTGCTATTTTACGCTGGTGTTCTGTGAGGGGGTGGTCCTTCCCCGGTCTAGTCGACCCACTCGTGCTACAACTACTATAGCTGCAGCGTGGCTGCACCACGTACAGACGTCTCAACTTAATGATGTGAACGATATCAACGATATCACCACAAAAGGTGCAATACTTTTTTTATAAAATTAGGGTGATAAACGAGCACACAGTCCATCGGATTGTAAGTGGATGTTGTGGTCCATAGACATCTACATTTATCCTCGATTAAGAATCAAAATGCAAATGCGTTGTCACTCCTGAAGACTAAGATGGAATGCCTCGTTTCCAGTAAAAAGCGTCTCTTGTTCTTACACTCACACTCACCATTCGAGACACAGCGGCATTAAGCTGATATTTCACGCTGGTATTCTGTGAGAGCGTGGTCCTTCTCCGGTCGAGCTGACCCATTCGTGTTACAACCATATTATATCTGTAGTATTGCTGTACCACGTAAAAAACTTCTTTACATTACTAAATACAAATTAATGTTGTTTACGTCAGTGGAAAATATAAATAGACTAAGAAATAGAACCGTTACCGTTACAGTCTACTCCTGAACACAGGCCTCCTATCAGGCAATCTATGTTGCCTGATAGAGGAGATATTTGCCATAGTTGCCACGCTTTGCAAGCGGGTTGGCAACCACAGTTAAATTTTTATTTTAGTCGTTGTTAGGAAGACGGTGCTGCCATCTCCTGATTTATTTCCCTTTGTCGCCTCTTACGACATCCACTAAATAGAAATTTTTTAATTCAATATAAATTATAAATAATACTTTTTGAGAGAGACTATTTTGTTTAATTTACCAAATAATTTACCATCTAAGGATAGGCAAAATAGATATTTCTTTCTTTTATCTTCAATCCGTCTGATATGCCATCGTCGATACATCTTTTAAAAGATTTAAAAAGCTAATTTTTCACAACACCGTCTCTATCATTTGTCCGTTGTTGACACCCCAATTTTGATTTCCAAGTCTTTATTTAAACATCAATCGCTTATATGGGGCAACATTAGTCAAACTGTCAAACGGGCACACGGAACTGTCAATGAAGCGTCCATAACTAGAAATATTACCAGTAGCGGATTTAAAATAAAAAAGTCAGTCAAGTACGAAACGTAGTTAAAGTTAAATGGTTCGCATTTTTATTTTACGTATTCGTATACAAAAAATCTGCATTTTTAATTGCAGCCAAAGATGTTTTATAGATACCGTGTACGTGCGCCTAAAACGCTTCCATTTCAAAGGCACCAATACTGGTCTATTCGTTTGACCGTTCCGCCATTGCGCCAGCGACGTTCACTCATTGCTTTATATGTTACACTAGATAAGTAATTGCCGCGCCAAAGTGTTGCCACTTCACATATGGCCACAGCCATATGCCCAGCTAACGGCGGTTCAGTGTCCAATGTGACGCCGACCGAGTTGAACCGAAAAAAAATGGGTAAATGCGTAGTGAACGAATGCGATTCAAGGTCACAAAAACATAATTAATCAAGCGGAATCACTTTCCACACGTAAGTTTTAGTTTATGTTTTCATATTAACGTAAAAAAAAACACACACACAAAAAATGAAATAAAATATCGAATATTGCAATTTAGGTTCAATGTTGCCATTTTTCTGCCTTTGCAATTTTCCCACATTACACTACTAAGACTATATAATTTATGGAATAAGTTAACTTTTTAACCCTGATTTTAAATATTTTGGAAATTGTAATAAAAAATATGTTTCAACCTTTATACAAAGGAATTAACTATTCTTATTTTCGAATATTCATGAATGATCTATTAATCATATCTTATTACCTATTTTATATACAATTTTTATATTCTTATTACCTATTTTATATACAGCACTAAACTAAGAGGAATAGGCTTAAGTGCTCCACTGTTGCAGTGGTTCGAATCTTACCTGGCAATAAGACCTCAGCAAGTGGCTATTGATGGATTTGAGTCTGAAATGTTTTTGGCAGAGTCTGGTGATCCCCAGGGGTCCCACTTGGGTCTTCTACTCTTTTTGATATTTATTAATGACATAGCTACAGATATAGAAAATAGTAGTATATCTATGTTTGCTGACGATCTCAAATTGAGTAGAACAATCAAAGGTCCCGGGGATGCTGACCTCCTGCAATCTGACTTAAACAAACTCATGGATTGGTGTGCAATTAACGGAATGGTTTTAAATCCTAATAAATGCTACCACATAAGCTACACCAGAAAAAGACGCCCCATCACTTCTACGTACTCATTGGGTGACGTGACCTTGGCCGAGGTGAGGGAGATCAGGGACCTTGGTGTCTTGTTGGATTGTAAGATGAAACTGACCGCTCACACTGATAATATTATCAAAAAGGCGGCTCGTATGTTGGGATTCCTAAAAAGAAACGCGAAAGGCTTCCGTCCAAACTAAGAAGGTTCTTTTCAATGCACTAGTACGTAGCCACCTCGAATTTGCAAGTGTCGTATGGAACCCAGTCTATAGTGCATCTTCTCAGCGAATCGAAACAATTCAAAGAGCTTTTACACGCTTCCTTGCTTTTTCGACTCCAGGCATATCGCATAGACACCCCTATAGTCAGAGGCTAGCATTTTTCAAAATGATGATCTTACGTGACCGACGTGTCATTGCAGACTTAATGTTTCTACACAAGTTACTGCATAACAAAATCAAAAGTACGCATCTCCTCGATCGCATCAAATTAATTATCCCGTACAGATATCCCCGATATCCAATTCGCAAACTATTTAACATTACCTAGCCACAAACAAATTTAGGCGCGCATTATCCCCTAGCCAGAATATGTAACACATACAATGAAATTATGACCAAGGTACCGGACATTGACATTTTCAACGACTCTGCCCGATGCTTTAAAAAAAATTGACCAATTTCTTTTCACCCTCTCAGCACACACTCATTCCTTAGTCAGTTTTTTCTTAATGAAGTTATTTTGTAATAAGTACCATTATAATATAATAAGCTACACATTACGGTAAATGTTGTGTATACCTGTAATTGGCAAACATATTTAACCATATACTTTTATTATCGTGTTGTTGTTAATGTTTGATGTATTTTGCTGTTGGTGTACCTTATAAATAAATAAAGAAATATAATTATATTAATAATTTTGCAGAGTACCTAAAGATGCAGCACACAGCAGCAAAATAATACGATTGCTGAGAAAGGAGACTCACAGGGTGCCTTTAAAATCTACTCTCCTTTGTTCTAAGCACTTCCGGGATCAAGACAAACTAGGACCAAAAAGCGATGGCAACCGTGTTTATTTAAGCGGATTAGTACTACGGATTAACACCATTTAGTATTATCTTAAAAATTTATTAATAACCACAGTTTTTGTAGCTTATGTCATGAGAACAAATTTAGGAGACAAGGACTTGCCGATGCTTTCACAATTGATGCATATTTCAAACTCAGATCTTCTTGGTTCATCATTACAGCCCTTCACAAGTCCACTGCTGAACATAGGCCTCCCCCAAAGAATGCCACAAAGCACGGTCCTGAGCCACCTGCATCCATCGACTTCCTACATGTCTTACCAGGTCGTCACTCCATGCCGTGTAGTGGCGGTCAAGAATATCCACTACCCCATATCCTGCCGTGGGTGTCGTAAAAGGCGACAAAGGGAAACAGGCGGGAGATGGGCAGCAGCATCTCCCTGATAATAGCCAAAATGACAATAAAAAAACTGCGGTTGCCAACCCGCTCGCCAAGCGTGGCAACTATGGCAAATATCCCCCTATGATCTTCTTGGTTAAGAAACCCAAAATTGATTTTTTTACTTGGTTTATTTTTTTATTTGATTTATTAGTACAATAAAAGATACTTCGAAAAAAATATCTTTCATTTCAATATTTATACTTCTATTCATCGGATATGCAAAGATACATATTTAAATAAAAACAAATAACTGCAGCTTAAAAAAAACTCCTTTTTATTGCTTATTTTGGGTGAAATTTCATATAGTAGGCAATACCAACTCGTCACTGCATGTTTGTGTGTCTATCTTTATCTAATTTTAGCGACGGTATTGTTTTCACGACTTGTTTAAGTGAGACAGATATATGTTTACTTAAAAAGGTTAGTGGTTTCAAAGCTACGTCCTCGCGATTAGTTAATAGTTTCACTTTTTTTCGACGCGCGGTAATGTGGTTTGCTCCTCTAGTCTTGTATAACTCAATTCGTTCACTGCGAACATACGTCACGCACCGGTGTTTTTAATTTCGCAAAATGACTGTTTGTGCTGTGAAATCATGTAAAAATTACTCTCGAAAAAAAGATTAGGATAAGAACATCACTTTTCATAAGTAACTATACAATTTTATAGTGTATTTCTTTGTAAAAAATTACGAAAGCTAAATGTCAATACAAGTAATAATACTGCACAATAATATTCGAGTGTTGCCTAGTCTATGAAATGTTTTTACCATTTTTTAATATCATTATCAACCGGAAAGGTTATCTGTATAGAGGTTTTAAACGGTCTAATTTTACAGATTTTACCCAACCTATAGAGTTAAACTGTTTTAAGGCTTAGGGTTGAACTACATCTGGCAGCACGGAATCGCACTTTCCTGTGCTTCTATCCTTTTCGGTCACTCAGAACCGTTATTTACTAGAGCGAGAAAGAGAGCGCGAGTGTATAGTTCCACCCTCAAAAGCCGATTGTAAACCGGTTTCAAAAGTTTATCTATCATTCTTGACAATCCATACTAATATAATATTATAAATGTGAAATTGTGATTTTTTGTTTATTTGTATTTGTCCTTCCTTCACGCAGCAACGGAACGGACCAATTTAAAAAAAAATTAAACATTTGCTATCTCTTGGCCGAAGTTTACGCTTAACCAAACTTACTTTTTTTCGTCATTTTACTTAGGATTGAAAAATAATTAACGTCTTCGTAAAAAGCGGCAATATTTTGTGTTCTCCAGTATAAAAGTGTAATGCCCTGTATATATTTAATAATAATAGATTATAAATATATGTTACGTACATTAATATCTACTGTGATTTTTTATTTATTTTTAACTGTTACATTAATTATAGGTTTTATTACATATCTTCAATATTTTAGTGCGATGTTCGTACCTACATAAAACACACATAACCAACCATATCCCCATACACGCACACACATACACACACAAATTCACACGCCTCGCACACACAGTTTATTTTATACGCGTAGGATCAATAGGTACGTCAATATGAATGAAATATAAAATCTCCCACATTTTTTGGGTAATCGATTCGCACTGTTATTACCGAAGTCACGCACATCAATGCAGCCATGGTACGTAAGATATGCGCGTCACGTGGTACTCACGCACAAATGAATCAAAGACTGGCGTCATTCACTATGGACGGTGCGGTGTGTTAGCAACACGGTATCTGGACCTATAAAACATCTTTGATGAAAAATGCTGCAATTTTTAACCCGCGACGCAAACATAGGGGTGTTATATGTTTAACGTGTGTATCCGCGTGTCTGTCTGTGGCATTGAAGCTCCCCAAACAGATGAACCGATTTAGATTTAGTTTTTTTGTTTGGAAGGTGACTTGATTGATAGTGTTCTTAGCTATGATTCAAGAAAACCTTTTTAGCCGTTAGAAGATTATCAGCTATTTTCGTTTCGGGGATTTTTTCAATTTTCAATTTAATACATATTATTATTTGTTGTATTTTATAGCTGTATTGGCAGAGAAATCTCATTGCGATAGGTGATCGTTTCCAAACTATTATTTACAATAAATTTTGTAAATAGCTTGTACAAACTTTCTTATATTATAATATTACTTTAAAAAAATAAAAATCCCACTGGTTTTAAATGAAAATAATTTTACGAATTTTATCGCGTCTAATTTAACTTTTTGATTCCTAACGTTTCGGGTGTCAGAAGGGAGGACTGAGGTGTTGACGTCCCGATGTCTTAATTAGCCCGTCTACCCTCAATTTTTGAATATTAATTTTTGGTCCGATGTACGCAAATTGAGCGCAAAGTATCTTGATGTCTTGCAGTGGTGTGCTTGGGTTTGGCTTTAATTTTATTAATTATAGGATTCCAAGCAGATGGTAGCACCCATTCTTCTTCTCTATTGAAATTAGGATGTTTTTTTTATTTCAATAGCCTCGCGAATCATCCTTGGTGGGAATCGGTGTTCTTTTGCGAGGATTTGTCTATTGTCTATTGAAATCAAAAGACACCCTAATTTCAATAGAGACGATAGCTGGGTGCTACCATCTGTTTGGGATCTCATAATTAATAAAATTAAATCCCAACCCAAGCATAGAACTGCAAGACTTCAAGATAATGTAAGTTCTTACTGCGTAGATCGGAACAATAATTAATAATTTTTAATCTGGAGGTAGCCGTGGTTAACTATGACGTTGGGACATCATCAGGGGCGTAGCTACCGCCGTATCAGCCGTATCAATGATACGTGTATAACCAAAAATTCTAAGGACTCCTATGGGACAGAATGTTGGTTTGAATTGTTTGGCTAGCTTAGTTCCTAGGAGTATAAATTGTAAGTAATAACTTATAACCAATATATGATTATTTTAATTCAATGAGAGAGTTTTTGTTCCTTTTGTGAAAAATCTTTACCCTTCATTTGGGCCCCCGACAAATTTTGATACAGAGCCCCTCTAAGGCACGCTACTCAACTGGACGTCATACACCCCAGTCCCCTCCGTGACCATGGGTGCTGTAAAGTACTCGAAACATCGGGAATATAAAAAAATTAATATACGCGATAAAATCCGTATAACTAGTTTTATTTAGATGTGTAGTGCTAGTGTTCGCGTAAATATAAGAAATCAAGATGGCGATTTCTTGTTCTTCTTCCTGTTCATCTTGTTTATCTTGTTCACGCCAGAGCTAAGATACCCGACCAGCGATAGATAGCAGCTAAGTATTGCGG
The DNA here is from genome assembly GCA_033319125.1 of Parnassius glacialis. Classification (NCBI taxonomy): domain Eukaryota; kingdom Metazoa; phylum Arthropoda; class Insecta; order Lepidoptera; family Papilionidae; genus Parnassius; species Parnassius glacialis. Next base: position 1,276,056 of record JAVANC010000012.1, on the reverse strand, counting down.
TGTTAGTAAGTAGCCATTATTCGGTGACACCTGTAACCAGCTTCAAAAAAAGAAGACCTTCCAATCTGTACATCTGTAATGGTACCAGTTTTCTACCTGAACAATGGTCCTTGATAGAAACAAATAAATTCGAACATAACTTATACATATTATATATCTATAACGTTCTGTAAAGAACGTTATAGATATAATATATCGTCAATGATACAATTAATGTATCTCGAATAGAGCTTCGTATCGGCAATGCCGCGACCACACACATCGCGATAACGCGAATAATCGCGTCATCGCGATGTGTGTGGCCTAGGCATAAGTAGGCTAGGTATAGGTATAGGGCTTGAATTTTACCTTATGAATTTTTAAATGATACAGTCACTCTGCTGCATATTGATACAGCATACTGGTTCAACCGGTGAAGAACCACATTCCTGACGATATGAAAAATTTAATCTTTAAATTCGAATTACGCATCGTTCAAAAATAGAAAAGAATCTGTCACATACAACATGGTTCCTTTGTGATTTTAAATTACGGAACCCAAAAATAAAATCCGCTGAATACAATAGAACTCTATGATATATTGATATGTCTAAACTGAGGTCTAAACAGACGTCAATGTGATTTTGACAAACAACACTTAAGTGACGTCACGTCAAAACTGTTAATAGAGTTGGTGATTTGTTCTCGACCTCAGCGAGAATTAATTGTTGTGATAACTTAGCGTATAAAACTGTAGTCTTTTTCTTTTTTTAAGTTAATGGCTTCTCTTAAAATAATTCTGCCAGTGTCAAGTCAGGGTTCCCGTTTTCCACAAATGTATGCACTTTTTAGTGTATTTAAAAAAATGTATCATATAAATGATGCAATGTACTATTTGTGGGAGAATTCAAAATGTTATTTAATTTTAATAATTAAAATTGTAGAAAGGTAGAAAGTGATGTTCTTATTCTTTTTTTCTTATTTTTTAAAAACGTTACCCCCACACTAGGATTTTCTCCTGTGTCGTGGAGGCAGTTTACAAACATAAATTGCACGAAGACAAACATCCAGACCCGGGACAATTATTTGTAGGTCATACAACCCATTTTACCTACTACCTTTACCTACCTTTTGTTACCTACTTGTTCCGTGCAGGATTCGAACCCGTGGCCCCCTGCGCAACAACTCATTGCTAAGCCACTGCGCTACGGAGCCGTCATATTTCAACCACTAGCGACATATTTTCAAATCACTGTATTGTGGTTACAGTTTCCTCTACGTTGACTCTTGAAAAAATGAAAATCGTAGCGGCTCTAAAATGATTTCTTCCCCAGTGTAACCATATAACATACAGCCTATACATGTAAATCTCCAGCTGATAATAGGCTCTCATTTCTGAGAAGAATATGAAGGAGTTAGTCCGGTGTGATTCTCTAATGTGTTTTGAAGGATTTGACGTATCCACAAAATTTATTTATAGAGTGGTGGTCATATAATTAGAAACACTTGTTATGAATAAAGAAAGTATAACTTCAACGTACAAAAGTACCTAACAAAAAATACACATTCAATAATTAATAATCATGCAATAATATAGCCACTCAAATGAAAAACTCATTAAATGCACAAAATATAAAACATATCTCACTTTTAATTACAAAATGAGTCTTACACATGTTACTGTTATTTGTAATTTCTTACTTAAATTCTGTTACTGGTCGCTTGGACGCCTAATTAGAAACATTTCAAAAAAGCATCCATAGCTCGTTCTTTTTTGAAATTGGAGAATAACATTTCTTTCTTGCCTTTTGATTATTTTGGCGGTAATTCAAAATTTAATCTGAATTTTATTTTGTTCAAAATGGACAAAAATAAAAGTTGTGACGCGTCAAATAGGCAAATAATTGTTAATTTACATATACGTAATTAGTGGGCGTACAGAAGAATAGCTGAGCAATTAATTTGTTCTGTTAAGAAAGTTTTTAATGCAATTGATCATTATAAAACACATGGAACTATTGAAAATGTTCTTAGAAAGGCTCGGTCAAGAAAAACCTCTCCCAGAGAAGATACGCTAATCGTTCGTGTTGCTAAAAAGACCCAAGTAAAGGCTCCAACTAGACTAAAAGTTAAGTTTTTTCGCCTGATGACCCGGGAAACATTTCGGCAAGACTGATACACCGAAGATTAGTGGAAGCTAAATTGTTTGGAAGAAGCTCTCGAAAGGTACCGCTTCTTACCAAGCAACGCCGAGAGTAGCGATTATTATTCGCTAAAAAATATATTAATTGAACGGTACGAGAATGGAAAAAAGTGTTATTTTCAGATGAAACAAAAATAAATATGGTAAAGTCCGATGGAAAGCGCTATGTTAGACGTCCTGTGACTGTCCTGCTTTTAATTATAAATACACAAGGAGTATATTGAAGCACGGTGGCGGTAACATTAAAGTTTCTGGTTGTTATTCTGGATGTGGAGTTAGGCCCGCCACATACATACGGAATTCCGTTTTGCCCGCACAATTTCGAACGGAAAAGTACCGTACGTGTGTGACGGGTCACAGATTTTATATGTAGTTGCTGCGTTCGGGATCTCGAATCACAATATCGAAACGCAATCCCGAAACGGAATTCCGAAGGGTCGGCCACACACATACGGAATCCCGTTTGGCCCGCAAAATTTCGAACGGAAAACTACCGTGCGTGTGTGATGGGTCATAGATTTTATATGAACTTGCTGCGTTCAGGATTCCGAATCGGAATATCGAAACGGAATCCGTATGAATGTGGCCGGCCTTAGACCCATTCGGAAGATTGAAGGTATGATGGATCAATGGCAATACAAAAATATCTTAGAGCACATAATGATTCCTTACTCGGACTATCATTTGCCTGTAACCTGGATCTTTCAGCACGACAATGACCCTAAACACACGGCCAATAGCGTCAAATGCTTCCTTGGCAAACAGCGTATATCCGTTTTAGACTAGGCAGCAAATAGTCCGAATTTAAACCCGATAGAAAATCTCAGGTATATTGTTAAAAAGAAAGTCTCAAACAAATGTAACACCAGCCAAAACGAACTTTATGTAGCATTTGTTGAAGCATGGAGCTTAATCCCCCTAGAAAAATGTATGAAATTGATTGAATCAATGCCACATCGTTGCAATGCTGTTATTGAAAATAAGGGATACGCCACTAAATATTAATTATAACTATTGGTAGGCTGCAGATAGAAGCTATTTCGTAAATAACAATACTAATTACTAATACTTAAAAAAATATGTTTTTTTTATACTTTTTTGTTGTTGTTTCTAATTAGTTGACCATTATTGTTCATACCTTAAAACTGATTTAAATGTTTGACCGTAATGTAATATTGAAACTGCACTTGTGTTATGGGATTTATATTGTTTTTCTAATAAATAATAAATCGATGAACATATTGTTTTCCTATTGAATGTTTAATTTCAAAATAAAAACGATTGCGGTGAAGTATTTTACATAATGTCAAGGACCGTTGGTAGTGTTTCTAATTATACGACCACCACTGTTTATTTATCAAAATTTACAACATTCTTATCACACACACACACACGCGCACACACACACACACACACACACACACACACACACACACACACTCACGCACACGCACACGCACACGCACACGCACACGCACACGCACACGCACACGCACACGCACACGCACACGCACACGCACACGCACACGCACACGCACACGCACACGCACACGCACACGCACACGCACACGCACACGCACACGCACACGCACACGCACACGCACACGCACACGCACACGCACACGCACACGCACACGCACACGCACACGCACACGCACACGCACACGCAAACGCACACGCACACGCACACGCACACGCACACGCACACGCACACGCACACGCACACGCACACGCACACGCACACGCACACGCACAAGCAAACGCACACGCGCAAGCGCACGCACCCGCATATGTACATGCACACGCACACGCACACGCACACGCACACGCACACGCACACGAACAAGCACACGCACACGCACACGCACACGCACACGCACACGCGCACGCACACGCACAAGCAAACGCACACGCGCAAGCGCACGCACCCGCATATGTACACGCACACGCACACGCACACGCACACGCACACGCACACGCACACGCAAACGCAAACGCGACGCACACGCACACGCGCACACACTTTTTGTGCCAAATTTTACGTACTTGCTGCGGTGTTCAACTCTTTGGATGCTTGTCCCATTTTTAAATCGTCTCGATGATATGATTAGGAAAACTATGATTGAAATTCTAAATTGTCCATTAAATGAAAATCCCTGGGTGCAGACCACACTTCCCGTTAGACTTGGTGGTCTAGGCATCCGAAGAGTTTCCAGCGTAGCATTTTCAGCTTTCTTGTCTTCAGTTCATAGCACGTCAGACCTCATTGGAACAATTATTAACCCATCACACGGTGATGTAGAGGTCTCCTGATTGGCTGAGGCCAAAGAAGCCTGGAGCAATAAGACAGGGTCGGATCAGATTTTTCCGACAAACTCAGCTTCGCTAAGGCTTTGGGATGAGCAGCTCAGTATCCAGGTTCAAAAAAATCTATTAGAAAACTGCGGAAACTATACAGAGCGAGTTTGTCTCCTAGCATCTGAGAAGAAGGAGTCCGGTTACTGGTTGAATGCACTGCCCTCGTCAAAAATCGGAAAACTCTTGGATAGTACTACTTTCTCTCTTGCTATCAACCTGAGATTAGGTTTAAAAACCAATGAGCTCCATCGCTACCGATGTGGTAAAGAGGTTGACATTCTCGAACACCACGGCTTCGCGTGCCAGCGGAGAACTGGTCGCATCCCTAGCCATGCAGACATTAATGACGTCATTATGCAGGTACGTTAGCACTGGTTTAAGCCCGTCGTTTTAGAGCTAAGCAGTATATTGCGGGACGATGGTAAGAGGCCTGATGGAATGACGCTTATTCCATGGAAAAACGGGCGCTCCTTAGTATAGGATGCGACTAGTGTTGACACATTAGCGCAATCACATCTCGCGGCCACTGCACAGAAGGCAGGCGCGGCTGCTGCTGTTGCCGAGTTTAACAAGCGGCGCAAATATGCAGCCCTCGGAAAGGGATAAATGTTTGTGCCATTTGTTGTAGAAACACTGGGGCCGTGGGGTCCTGAAGCAACGCGTTTGCACAGAGATATCACATCACGCCTTGTCAATGTCTCTGGTAATCCAAAAGCTGGCAGATATTTTGGTCAGCGGATCAGCCCTCGCAATACAGCGAGGCAACTCAGTCAGTCTTTTGGGCACACTACCAGCAGACGGCGGCGATTTAGCAAGTATTTGTTACTTAAATTAATATTTGCATACCGTATAATTTTGTATAACACTTTTTTCCTTTAATTTATTTATTATGTTAATTAGAAGTATTTGTTTTAATTTCATTTGTTTGTGTTGCATTTTATGTAATATTATTTGCTGTTTCCAAATACTTAATTATAAATAATGAGGCAGCTTTATAAATTTTAATAATAAATATCCATTAATTTTTAACATACTATTTAAAGAGTTTCCGCAAAGTAAAACCTCTATTAAAAACTTTTCCACACCGTTCACGGGTGATTAACGATATACTCGCATCAGATGGGTGCTAATACGATAAAATCTTAGATGAGTTTGGATGCAGCATCAAAGGTTACAGGAATCAACCATAAATTGTAACCTAAGATTCGAACTATCAACCGGAGTCTAAATAGTCACCCATTTTAATCAATAAACAACTCGACCATCGTCGATACAGCAGTGCCCTAAACACGGACCCCACGTCATCCATCACAGCGGACGAATGAGTTCTAAAAATCGTCCAAACAAAGAGTTTGGCAGACAACAATGGCGGCGCATTTGAATTCAATTCCTTGTGTTGTTAGCTTTTTGTTTTAACATCTAACTTATTTCAAGCGCAATCTGAATGGACAGGAGATGAATGTGGGATTTCCATTGGCCATTTGTTGCTAATTAATGCGAAAGTGATTGACGGAGTATGATTAAATTCAGCAACATCTCAATCACCCATTATAACCCTCCTGCTGAACAAAGGTCTATTCCAAATTCAGTCACAAAGCACGGTCACGTTTAACCTAATATAAATAAAGATATAATCAAAATACTAACATATGTGTTATCGTCTCTAAGCACTTAAATGGAATATATGAGTTTATAGCAAATATTATTGTAGCTCTACAAACCTTTAGAAATAGAAATAGAATCAAAAACTTTTTTATTCGATACTAGCCCTGCAACTTCGCTTCGAATTTAGTTTTAATTTTTGTGCTCCGAACCGTAATAGTATTTCTAAAATAAAAGTAGCCTAAGTTACTCCTTATATCATCAGCTGAAAGTCAGTGAAAGTCCCGTCAAAATCATTTCAGCCATTTCGAAGATCAGCCGGAACAAACAGACAGACAAAAAAATTAAAAAAATTGTGCTTTTTTTATAAGTACCGTATACACTTTCATATGTATTTAGTAAAAAGCTGTTATTTTGACATTACAAACAGACACTTCAATTTTATTTATTTGTATAGATGATATATATATATATATATATATATATATATATATATATATATATATTATATAAAATTTATTGAAAATCGCTCTTGAATTTAATTTACCACTGGACTGGAAAATACTTCTGTCCTGGAAAGAAGAACACAGCGTAACATTTTTTTTTGAAAAAAAGAAGAACAGTTTGCAATAATTTGATGCGTTACACAATTAAGAACACAACATAAGAAATTAGAAATATCTTGGTAACGATCACCTTATTTCCAGGGGTTATTATCATCCATAACTTCATTAATATTATTATAACTCTTTGTTTAGTAAAGTTTTTAAACTTTAAAAAACTTCAACTAACTGAAACCCAAATTGCATCGCACCCGATAGATATTTGCTTGATGGTAGAAAGAGTCTTTATCACCTAGTGTACTATTCAATGTTTCCAGATTGGTATCCGCTCAATGCGCGATTTTAAAGGCTTTAAATTAAAAGAGAGGAGCTACAACTTTGGAAAACTTTATTGGACTCTACAATACAATACTGAGCAATGGCGCAAAGTTAAAATGTTACTTCATTTCGATAAATGTGTTATTCAAATTAAAAAAATGAAGTGCATAGGAGATGGGCAGCAGCATCTTCCAATTAATAACTTTACAAAATGCGATAGCCAATCATGGCAATTGTGGCAAATAATTATTATGTATTAATATAATTTATTATGAGGCAATCTATGGGTAAGCATTTTGATCAGCTGCGGACTTTTGATAAACAGTTTTTTTTTTAATTGCAACGATATATCTTTACTTGCAAAGGCCACTAATTATAAATAAATGCGTTCATCTGTACGATCGCGTCGATATACATTTCATACCTTCACACCTGCGAATTTCTATAGCCTGCTGCCATCTTTCTTTTTAATTGTTGTCATTTGCATCAAAATGCGCCATTTCATTAAAGTTATTGTCGATTGAAATCGCATTTACTGTAACATATATGGATTTCAATGACCCTTCAAAGTTACAAAGACAGCTTTACCGCCGGTTGCTAAATATAAGGATTCGCAAACGACCCAAATTAAAAACAATCATATGTAATTATGTTGGTAATTATCTTCTATATATAGAGTTATATTGTAATAACTAGCCAAATTTACAAAGAAGATTTAGAATAAATATTACAGGCAAATAGTGAAGAAAAATTAATTTAAAAATTCTCAAACATTTTGTCCTTTTTCTCTTTTAAATTCAAAATGCATATTTTAGCTGATTTTACTGCGCGCTCACACATTCGTAAGGGTCGATCGGTAGGCAAAAACGTTGTTGCCCATAAATCACATTCAATTTGGGATAATTTCAAATAAAAGTAAAAACCTTATTTACTCGTATCTTAAAAAACTGCAATAACCGTATATTAAGGTTAAAACTTGGCTACTCTAAAATAACACATGTACAGTGTTATATTTAAAGAGTAACTATTGAAATGAAAAAAAAATCCTTATTTTAATAGGGAAGATGGCCGAATGCTACCATCTGCTAAGGACCCTATTATTAATAAAATTAAATTCAAACACAAGCATACTACTGCATTTATTCTATTCTATTATATTCTTACTCTATTATATTCTAACTATGGTATCAGGTTGTCAAACACCTCAGTGCTCCCGTGACCACGGGTGCTGTAAAGTGCCGAAAATATCGGGAACTAAAAAAGTCAAAATTAAACGCGGTAAAATCGTTAAAATTAGTTTTATTCCTTATAATTTTTATTCACAGTTAACGTGGGAAGCACTACACTCATGAACGGGAGTAAAAAAATGTTCGCCTTATTGTGGCGGTGAAAGCGAATCCGTCACCTCATATTGTCCAGTCGTAATAGGCGACATAGAAAAAAATACAGGAGATGGGCTGCACATCTTCCAGCAACAGATTAAAATAATAATAGCTGCTGCTGCCAACCCACCTACCAAGCGTGGCAACTATAGTAGATATCCAGCTACTAGACAATTTATGGGGGAGGCCAATGTTCATTTCAGTGGACTTTTGATAGGCTGACGATAATGAGTTCTACTCATCTTTGCAAGCCTTAATATTTACGGTAGAGTGAAAACAAAAAGTAACATACCCCAAAATATCAATGAAATAAAAACTGCATACATTGCCCCATGAAAAGTAAAAAGTAGCAGCATACAGCATACATACATGTTACTACTGGGCACGGGCCGCAAAGTTTTTGGCCAAAAAAGTGTTCGCTGCGCTGATTCCAACGCGAGATGACCTCAACTGGGAAACTTCTTATGCTTAAAGTTTACCATAAAATTTAAGTTTTAATCAGTTTGATTACCGCCTTTGACAAGTAAAATAAAATGAACCTTTGTTTAAGTAAAATCTGCTTTCTTTAATTAATGTATTTTTCCGCAAGAGCCTGCTCACTTACATATACTCATATGAGCTATGAAACCAGGACTGTCACAAATATAGAAATATGTCTGAAAATATGAAAGCAATCTTAAATAACAAACTGATTTATAAGTCTCATTAAAGGTAAAAGAGTAAAGTAGCAGCATAATAGCAGTAATACTTGTGTCACTACTGTGCACAGGGCTCCTCATTACCTGTAGTGTTCTGTGGGCAGAAAAATAGAGTATGCTCATAGATTAATGATAAGTCATCGCGCGCTCTGCGATGACCTATTATTTATCTATGAGTATGCTGCAATGCTTCAATGCATATTAACGGTTTTCACATCTCAGACATCCACATATGTTTCCCCACAAAGTTATTCTTCAGCACTTTAAGGGACACGTGTTAAGTCAGCACCTAAAATTTTTTATAACATCATCCTCGAGGGAATCGTACACGTTTTGCTCCCATGCAATGATGATATATCACGGCTAGCTATATGGCTCTTGTATCTGCTTAAATACAATTCATAAAAACTGAAACTAAACCATTGCATGATTGCTGACCACATCTATCTTACACATTTGGATGTGTAAGATAGATGTGGTCAGAATCATGATGAGACCAACGACTTTTCAATTATTTACATCGTATATTCGAATTGTTGTATATATCGAAGTAAGTAAATGGTCATTGTAGAAGCGTGCTCGTCGCGACCCCTGCCAGCCCTTTTCAGGGCTGCAATTCTACTCAGCTGCGCACCCATGCCAACGAGGGTTAGGGCGTCCCCCCAAGGCGACGCACACCAGCTAGTCCCCGTTGGTGTGGAATGCAGCGTGCAAAGCGGCGATGGGGACCGCCACCCGTCACGCACAGCCCGACACGGCGGAAGGTGGAGGACAGAGTGCAGAGTTGGCACGTGGAATGTTAGAGGAGGCATGAAAGATAAGATGAATGAGTTGATTGAAATAATGAAAGAAAGAGAATTAGATGTCGTGTGTATGTCGGAGACCAAACGGAAGGGCAGTGGTACTGAAGAGCTCCCTGGCGGGGCGTTAGCTCTATGGTCCGGAGTCCCGGAGAGCGAGAGCGCCCGCCAGGGAGTGGGGGTGCTGCTGTCGTCTCGGTTGGTCGATGTTATGACTGAATATAAGGTTGTGAACTCAAGACTTCTCTGGGTTCGCTTTAAATTGGGACTGACGAAGTTATTCCTTTTGGCTGTTTATGCGCCGGTAGCTTCGTCGTCCAGGGCTGAGCTGGAGGAGTTTTGGGAGAATGTAAGAGAAGTTCTAGATTTGGCTAGGGGAAACGAAAGAATTGTTGTGTGTGGTGATTTGAATGGATGGGTTGGTACCGCTCGACCAGGGTACGAGTCGGTGCTTGGAAAGTTTGGCGATAAAAGGGTTAATGATGCTGGCAAGCTTATACTGGCGGTATGCAAGGAAAAGGGTCTTCTTGTGACAAACACTATGTTTAATCACAAGAAAATCCATATGTATACTAGAGAAAGAAAGAATGAGAGAAGTATGATCGATTTGTTTCTGGTGGATGACCGACTGCGAAAACAGGTGATGGATACGCGAGTGTTCAGGGGTGCTGACCTGGGAACGGATCACTATCTAGTGATTACTAGATTTAGGGGTCTGTTCGCGGGTTGGCGCTACCGGATGGCGGTAACAGAACCACAGTCGGTCTGTCGCATCCGAAGCTGGAAGCTTCAGGAAGCGGATACTAGGGACAAATATCATGCGAGGGTAGACGAAAAGCTTGACACCATCGATGGCAGAAATGAATGTGTGGAAAGAACATGGCAGAACCTTAGGGATGGAATGGTAAGTGCAGCGGAAGAAGTGTGTGGAACAATAAAAAGAGGCAGTAGTAAAAGAAGAGATGCATGGTGGAATGATGAAGTGAAAGAAGCTGTAGAGAAGAAGAAGAAAGCATGGTTAGACTACTTGGCCTCTAGTAATGATAAGGATATGAGAGAGAAGATGAAAGAAAGATATAAGCTGCAGAAAGTTCACACGAAAGCATTGATTGAGGAAATACGTGAAAGGTGTAGAATGGAAGCGGACGAAAGGTTGTCGCACAACTTTAAGGAGAACTCCAAACTCTTCTGGAAAGAGGTTGGAAGGACCCGAAGTGGTGCGACGGCCTTAAGAATGAACAAAGTGCTTTCGAGAACTAATGACGTCCTCACAGAAAAATCGGACGTCATGCAGCGATGAAGCGAATTTTATAGAGAAATGTATGCGTGTGATGATCTTAGTGAGGGATCCGGGGATGACGCCGTGACTGGTACGCCAGACCTGGACCTCGATGACACTGAGGTCATCAGTATGAAAGAGATTGAACGTGCGATTCGAAGTTTGAAATGTGGTAAGGCTGCGGGACTAGACAGAGTTACTGCTGAAATGGTCAAGTATGGTGGGCCTCGCGTCTGGGACAGCTTTTATCTGCTGTGCAATTTGTGCTGGCGGACGGGGGATGTCCCGGATGATTGGCGATCCGCAGTCATTGTGCCTTTATATAAAGGTAAAGGTTCACATTTTGACTGCGGGTGCTATCGGGCGATCAGCTTGACCAGTTTAGCAAGTAAAGTTTACTCGAAGGTTTTGACACGTAGGATGCAAGAGAAATCGGAAAGATTTCTATGGGAGGCACAATGCGGATTTAGACCTGGAAGAGGTTGCACGGATCAAATGTTTTCTCTACGCATGATCACGGAAAAGCTTCTGGCTGCTAACCAGAAGATTTTCTGTGCTTTTGTGGATCTTGAGAAAGCATTTGATAAGGTTGTAAGGAAGAAAATGTGGGAACTGTTGCCGGGGTACGGTGTGGATGGTCGATTGCTAAGGGCTGTGCAGTCACTTTACTGTAACTGTAAAGCCTGTGTGCGGGTAGGGCATGACCTGTCACCCATGTTTAGCGTCCAAACAGGCGTGAAACAGGGTTGTGTCATGTCTTCCTGGCTGTTCATACTGTATCTCGACGGCTGTTTACAGAAGCTGAAAGATAGCTGTTTGGGTGTGAAATTGGGTGACATAAAAGTAAATTGTCTGCTGTATGCTGATGATGCAGTGCTTATTGCACCATCAGAGGCAGAACTGCAGGCATTAGTCACGTGTATGAAAGAGGAATATGAAATTAAAGGTCTCCGTTTGAATGCTAATAAAACTAAGGTTCTGGTATTTGAAAGGGACGAAGAGAGAACGAAGTGTGAAATATGGGTAAATCAGGAATGTCTAGAACAGGTAAATGAAATTGTATACTTGGGGAGTGCTTTTAGCCGGGATGGAAGATGTGATTTAGATGTGGACAGGCGTGTCGCTGCCGGGAACAAAGTCAATGGTGCCCTGACTGCGTTAGTCAAAAGGCAAGGCGTAGTGAAGAGTGCACGCCTTGCAATACATAACGCAGTGTTGGTACCGACTTTGTTATATGGCAGCGAAACCTGGGTGTGCCAGAAGAAGCATAAAAGCAAGTTGAATGCAGTGGAGATGCGATCTCTTCGTAAAATGTGCGGCGTTACCATGGCCGACCGAAAGCGAAACGAAGAGATTCGCAATATGGTAGGTTTGAAAGATGCCCTTATCACAAAAATTGATAGGGGCGTGCTTCGATGGTTTGGGCACGTTGAGCGAATGAGTGAAGACCGAATGGTGAAGAAAATATATAGCGCGAAAGTTAATATTAAAAGGTGTCGAGGTAGACCGAGACTAACTTTCGAAGACCATGTGAGCAAACTGCTCGAAGAGGGGAGGGTCAAGAGTACTCGGATACCTAGACGTGCATGTATGAAGAAGATAATGAATCTGAAAGAAGCGAAAGAGGTATGTAAGGATCGTGACACTTGGCGATCTGTTCTCTCTGGCTACCCCGTCAGGGATTGTGCGTGAAGATAAGTTAAGTTAAGTTTAAGTTAAAGTAAATGGCGCTATTATTCGATGAAATAATGAAAGCCAAAACAATAATATCTAGTAATATCAACGATAGAAGCGTACATTTATTTAATATATGAATAAAGCATAAAGTGATGTCTATTCTGTTGAAAGATTTGTTTCTGTTAAAAAATACGCTATCAGCGTCGCTAGCGGTGAAAAACGAATTAATGATATCGTCATATTATGATCATATCATGAAATAGCAACGTTATATTTAGTTATTAATATCTTCAAACGATTTCTATTCATTGATTTGGTCAAGCTATATCATGACATCGTCAACAAACAGTGGTAAATATAATTAAATGACCACACCATTTCACGAAATGATCGACTACTTTATGATATATGATCAATTCTACGATCTGGCCACGATATGTATAAAAATCTCTTTAATAAAGTAATGATGATGAAAATTTTGCAATAAACAGACCAGTTTCAATTAGTTTACATGTAAATTAGTAATTGATATAAAAACCTTAACAATTTTCATATTTTTGATAGACGTCACTATTATCTCTTGAAATTATTACACTTTTAAAATAAAATACTAAAAAACTTAACATTAGAAATTTAAATAATTTTAAAAATCTAATTATTAAAACATATAAATGTAAGTTATTTATATTATTTAATTTATTAGTAACTGAAGGCAAAATATTCTACTTTTTTCATTTTATGATAGATGGCGCTGTTTGGATAACTAAACCAGTGTAGTTTCAAATTATTTTACCAAGGTTATAACTATATTGGAATTGTCTTTCTTTTCAAGAATATATTAGAATTACAGACACGACTTTTCTACAGATTTATTATATTTCGAGATTCCCGACGTTTCGAGCACTTTACAGCATCCATAGTCAAGGGGGGGGGTGGGGACTGACCTATTTAACAAAATACTGTAAAGGTACAAAACTAATTCATCGTCATCTCCTTACCACCCACTGCAGGGCATAATAAATCAAATCTACTAACTACATTAGATTACAGTTATTATTATCAGTAAACAATAAACAAAGCAGACAATTAACAATGTTATGTTTTATATTCTGAAGGTGGGAGAAATTTTTATGATTTCCGTTTGCACCATTCGAGGTTTGTTGGTCAGCGGCCAAGAAGTCAAAAGTCGAAAATTCTTTATTCAACTAGGATATTTTATAAAAAAAAATATCGAACGGCTTTCTTGGAAGCCGAAAGGCCCCTTGAGCTTGGAGCCTCGGGGCAAAGCCTCACCTAGCCTTACGGTAGCTACGCCACTGTATACAGGGTATTCCCAGTAGTTTTAGTAAACATCTACAGTACTTGGCAAGACGGAATGATGATTACTCTATAGAGTAGGATAACTGAGAATTTTCATCCATAGTGATCTTACCACTTACGTCAAATTGGTAAGAAAATTTTCAGTAATCTTACTTGTAAATGTATTTATTAAAACGATTGGGAATGCACTACGCTATGAAGAAAACTTCTCAGTGTAAATAGCGGCACGAAAATCTAGCAGTGACCGTTACTGCGCATAATTACTATTGCGCATAATTCGCGCTGATTAGCTCGTACCAATCGTTCGCACGAGCTGATTGACTCTCCAGTTGCATTTGTGCAATTCAATTCGTGCGCCCCCCCTCCATGTTTCGTTCAGCGCTAGACTTACGTTCCGCGACTTATAGTTTAACTACTAAGACTACTTCTTAAGACTTCTGGGAATAACCTCTATTATACAACATTAAAACATAATTTTAAGAAAGAAAGCCGAAGCTTTTTATCACGACAGTTATACCTTTACCCCAAGAATAATCTAAAGTTAAAAAACGAATTCAAATAATTACAATAGCAGTGTTAGTTATCTTAAGAAATGAAAGATGGTAGCCGGATCAAAAAGGATTTATTTTCACAGTACCTATCTATACATCGGCATCGGGCACGTACAGTAATGTAAAGCAAAGAGAATATAATCACTACGTTTAGTGTAAAGGAAAAAGGGGCAGTCAACATCACAGAGTACCTACTTTTTTGGTCGACATATAGTCCTGCTTAGGACCATAGATTATATATAATTATAAATGACATTAACATTTGCTTTTAGTTTACGCTTCCAACAAGTACATATACATTATTATAATAATGTTTTTCATATAACATATCGATGAAGCCGTGTCAGCTCAGGTGCTAATCGCTCGCTAATGTTTCCAGAACGCGATCAACTGGGTTCAATCCCCGCCGGCACCAATGAAATTGATAATTGCAATTTTAAGTGCCGATTTACCATGTGTTGGCGGTTAGGAAAAACATCGTGAACGAACCTGCATGTCTGAGAAATTGAAAAAAAAGTTATTTCGAATATATGATAAGTCCACCATTCTATGACCAATACGTATTGGGACAGTGCATTATATTACCCTGAAACGGAACGTATATACAGGCTGTAAAATCACTTTACTTTTTTGAGAGTGCCAAACGAGCACACAGTCCCCTGATGATAAATGGATAAATGGATACTGTGGTCCGTTAATATCTACATCTATCATCAATTTAGAATCAAAATGCTGATGTGTTGTCACCCCTGAGAACTAAGATGAAATGTCTCATATCCAGTAAAAAACTTCGCCGCTTCTCTATACTCACCATACGAAACACAGCGGCATTAAGCTGCAATTTTACGATGATTTTCGGTGAGAGCATAGTCCCCCACGTTCGAACCGACCCATTCGTGCTACAACCATAATATAGCTACAGTAGGGCTCTACCACGTATAATATCATCATTACAGCCTTTCATAAGTCCACTGCTGAACATAGGCCTCCCCCAAGGAATGCCACAAAGCACGGTCCTGAGCCACTTGCATCCATCGACTTCCTGCATGTCTTACCAGGTCGTCACTCCATCTAGTGGGGGGCCGCCCTACACTTCGCCTACCGGTAGGAGGCTGCCACTCGAGAACCTTTCTTCCCCATCGGTTGTCGGTTCTTCGAGCTATATGGCCGGCCAACTGCCACTTCAGCTTACTAATCTGTTGGGCTATGTTGGTTACTCTGGTTCTACTGCGGATATACTCATTTCTAAGTTTATCACGCAGAGAAACCCCGAGCATAGCCCTCTCCATAGCTCGCTGAGCAACCTTGAGCTTCCTCATACGGCCAGCAGTGAAGGACCACGTCTCAGATCCGTAAGTCATCACTGGCAACACGCACTGGTTGTACAATTTCGTTTTCAGGTTTTGAGGTATGTCTAACGAGAAGATGTGTCTTAGGCGGTGATCTCCTATAAACGCCATCGGCCGCTTACAGCGTCACGCCGTACGCCGCGTTACGATGCTTACTATGTAACTGTACTGTTGTGGTCTCTTTCACACGCTGATGTCGGCGTATGGACGTCGTAGGCGGCGTTCAGAGGCTTTGCGCTGCGTCTCTAGTTATTTCGAACCATTGTAGCGTGAACGTCATGTCTAGCGTCAGTACAAAATGGCAAAATTTAATAAATAAAAAACGAGACATTGATTGAGTCAATTAATATATAACATTGCAATATATATCTAATACAAATGACAAGGAACATAAAATTATGTTTATTTCATTATCAATAGCTGGAAACATCCTTGTTCATTTCTCTTCATAAATAATCGGTGCCTTGTTCCCTTTATTTTTCTGCGTATACGGTCGTCTTGTGCCTCTTCTTCAAGTAACACAAGCGCCGCCAAAAGTGTTGAATTTATATCCATTTTATATACAAATATGACATACAACCACACGCGACCACTGTCGACTAATTAACTACTGTGTGATCGAAAGTCGAGACATAGTCCGCTGCTAAGATATGTATTGACCGCTGACGCTGTGCCTGGCGTTCAGACGCCGATCGGAACGTTTACGCTGAAGTCGGACGTCGCGTATAGCATTTAATAGGAGACCGTAGCCGTAGTTTCCCGAACGCTGCCCAGCCGAGTTGAATCCGTCGATTGACCTCTCGGTCGAAGTTGGACTTACCTAGTCGGACTATTTGTCCCAGGTAAACATACTCGTCAACAACTTCGAGCTTAGTGCTCCCAACAACTACCGGCATAGTGTGACATGGACGTATAATAAGTATATCGATAAAGAATATTATCAGTGTAATAATAACACACACTGACTACACTAAAACAATCTGAAATATTATGTTGTTTAATTTTGCATAATATTGCGTAATTTATTAGGGCATTTTGACAGTAACCATAATTAATTTATTACTGTTGCAATTTTCCACATTTTATTATATTTTGTGAATTTTTAGTATTTTATGACGACTGTTACCAACTGCTGTGTGCTTTCCTGTCCAGCTCATTTAAAATTTTATATTACCTGTCAGCCCATCGTGTGATTTAAATAATATTAATCGAACGTAATGAAGAAATATGGGGTATAAATTAAGGATTTTAAACAACTGCTAATTTAAATTCTCAGCACTGGGCAGCCATGTTGTAAAAGGGCGCGGAGGCACGCGGCAATTTGTCAGCGGAGGGCGTTGCGAACGCTGTAATTGGTGGTCAACAGATAATAAGCAACAATGTTTATTAAAAACCTTACCCTTCAACGCCCATTATTTACATATTATTTGCTTTTTACGAAAAAAAATCCAAGAATTTATAATACTTATATGTACAATAAGACACTTTTGTTATGTTGGTAGATATATTATGTAAATATTAATTAAACGTACTATAAACAACGTGCTTTTTAACGTTTAACATGTTAAAAAGCAGCAACAATTAAATACATTACAATATCTTTTTCTTGTTTGTTTAAACTTAAACTTTTAACACTTACCGAACGTTGTTCAACAAACGGTACTTAAAACTTAGATTGTTTTAGTTGTAGATGAGATTCGCATTTTACCATTTATTTACGTAGCATAACTTATAGGTACGTAATTTTGATTGCTACCTATGTCAAAGTAGCGAAATACGAGAAAAAAATATATGTTTTAAATTAGGCAGTACGCAGCTATCTCAGAGCGACATCTCAGCGACGGCATCAGCAGTAAATTACAGGTAAACTGGAGCGTTGCCGCATCTCATTGTATGCAGATCGGAGACCGTTGGACGCATCTCAACCATCAGATTTGCATCAACTTTCGGACTTCGAAATTTACAAATAACCTCCGCCTAATTAGGTATGTAAGAATTCTTCCTAAGCGAGCAAAGTTAAAAGTACACTGTCGTTTAGTTTTGTATCTTGATTCTTAATTATATATTTTAAAATTATCCTGTCCACGAAATAGACACAATAGTTAAATTATTCTTCATCGATTTTTTTTATTATTGATTATGGAAAAGGGAAAGTCTTATAACTAAAAATCAAAGATAATATTGAGCAGAGACAGATGGCATTATCCAATAACACCTTTGCCTTTCGCTATCATTCTATAATCTAAATAATAGAAACAATGGCGATCGGAAGCGGCCATTGTTCAAATCACAATGGGACGTCTCATTACTCACCGGCTCGTTAACATCCCGGCTGCCGCAAAACACTAACTTTATCAGTCCCGCACGTCAAATATCTCAAGGTAAATCTCTCGGACACAATCGAGTTGAAATAAAACCAACGCATGACTTCTGAAAGTTCCCCAGAAGCCAGATGCGTATCGGCGCACCCAAAAAAGCAAAATTCAAATGATATGACGTTTGTGGGGTTCCTTTTTCGAAATGCCCGCGAATTGTCAACCGTGGCATAGACGACGGGCGCGTTTAAATAGCCGATTTGAATATAAAGCTCAGCGTTCGCGTGTCGCCGCCATACATCAACCGCGAAGGTTTTAAGTCTTCCGAGCGCTTTTCGGACACAAATAAGCGTCTGATGTTGAACAGAGCGCGAATACCAACCGATTTAGTTAAACAAGTGGCTATTTATGTGGGGACGGAATTGCCAGGTGTCTATTTCCATTGAGTAGATCGGAATTTCCATTCTGAACTAAGCTCTCTGACACTATAAATTAAAATATCAATAATACTTCGATGTTGTTTTACATTCTAACCACAGCAACATCTCTTTTGGTAGCATCCAAAACTGTCGACAGCTAATAGCATAATAGAGCGTTTAAAAATCTATACATCTATACAAATAAATAAAATTGAAGTGTCTGTTTGTAATGTTTTACTCATTGCATATGAAAGTATATACGATACTTATAACAAAAACATTTTTTTAATTTTTGTCTGTTTGTTCCCGCTAATCTCCGAAATGGCTGGATCAATTTTGATAGGACTTTCACTGTCAGATAGCTGATGTTATAATAAGTAATTTAGGCTACTTTTAATTTTAAAAAAGAATTAGGGTTCTGCGCAAAAAAATTAAAACGTATGAAATCAAATCGTATTACGATTTCGACGCAAACGAAGTCGCGGGGAACAGCTAGTTAAAAATAAAAATATTTATTCATCGGACAGTGATCCATAAATGTTAATATTAAACCTAGGTTCTTAGTGAACTTACTCTTACTTACTTATCCTTACGTTCCATTATGCGAAGTCACGCTTTTTCGATAAAGTCAATGACTTAGTTTAGTTAGTTTACAAAAACTTAGTTTAATACAATGAATAATTAAGTACAAGGATAACATTTCGAAGTCCAGCGATCAATAAAATATCTTCACATCTCCTGATATATTAAATATATATTTTTTTCCTGTGTCTTTTTTCCTAACACCTGTAGATAATATATGAAAGCTTTTGATACAGTTAACAGTTATTTACCCACTGATCAAACGATATTTTTACTATCATCATAGTCTTCATTTTACTCCTTCACAAACACACTGTTAAATATAGGCATAGGCCTCCCCCAAGAAATGCACACACCCCCCATAAACACGGCCCTAAACTACCTGCTTCCTTCGACTTTCTGCATGTTTTACCAGTCCGTCACTCCATCTAGTAGAGGACCGCCCAAAAGTTATTTTAGTGGTACAAAATTATTCAATTTCACGTATGAATGACCAACAACAGACTCACAAATTTACCCAAATAATTCAATTGAATCAAATATTTACACAATACTATATACCATGTGATTGTCAACACTACAAGTCATACGACGAATTATATTGGGATGATGCATAAGTATAATTGGATTTTGCATTGCCTAACCAACAAGAACAGTATAATTCTGTTGTGCATTACGCGGGCTTACGCCTGCTTAGAGAAAATTCTGTCCGTTTCCAAACCTTGAAGTCTCAACAACTTGGTCAAGTACGCTGGAGTTGTCAAAAACATCATAGCAAATGTTATGTTACGTTATTTCCACTGTTACACTGTACCGGTGTAACAGTGGACATAACGTAACATAGGTAACATTTTAAACTTGTATTGATTTCAATTTATTTTATAACTAGTCACCTGCTCATGCTTCGTCTCGGTAGCAATTATTTTTATATATGCGGCGTTATTTAGACTTAAGATAATTATGAAATACCATTTATTTAAGTTTTATTACATTTTAATATTCAAAAAAAAGCCACTATTTTTGGTTCTAATGTAGACTAGATCGCGCCAAAAGCAGAAGATTTGGTTTCTCGTACCTACGTATATAACGCTAGGGTAGTTCCACTATCAATGCTGACAATCATACGATAATGGGATAACCGTCCAGATCTTAAACACACATATCGGGGATAACGAATCATCGTCAAATGTGCGATGCGAGAAGTCACTTAATATTACGATAATTAAATATAAAATATAACTTTTTTTATAGAATATGGGTAACAAACGAAAGCACAGTCCACCTGATGGTAAGTGGATACTAAGGCCCATAGAATATGTACATTTATCCTCCATTAAGATTCAAAATTAAGATGTATTTTTACCCGTGACCCCGTGAGGACTAAGATGGAATGCGTGTTTCCAGTAAAAAAAGGTCTCCGGTTCTCTACACTCACCATACAAAACACAGCAGCGTCAAGCTGGTATTTTACGCTGGTATTCTATGAGAGCGTAGCCTACCCCGCTCGAGCCGACCCATTCGTGCTACAACCAAAATATAGCTGCAGCGTGGCTCTACCACGAGAACCACTTTTAAATTGGAAGGTGTAAACTGTTTATGGCGATGATGATGTTGATAGATTTATTTTTATAGTTGTGAATATACATACAACTCTTCACATCTTATATCAATGAAAACGGCATTGAGATTATCATTTAAAATATATTTATAGCGTGTAAACGTCGATATTAAGGCGGCGAGACACCCACGACAGAGTCCGTTTCGTTCGGCGCCATATTTCACTTGGCCACAATTACAAGCATTCAACTAGGGTTACCTCAATAGCACATTACTTTGGACCGTCCATGTCCAGTGACCACTATTTCTGCATTTTTTTTTATGGAATAAGGGTAACAAACGAGCACATGGTTCACCTGATGGTAAGTGGATGCTGTGGCCTATAGACACCTACATCTATCCTCAAATAAAAATCAAAATGCAGGAGCGTTATCACCCCTGAGGACGAAGACGTAACGTCGTCGTTCAATAAAAAGGGTCTCCGCGATTATCTACACTCACCATACGAAACACAGAAGCATTGAATTACTATTTTACGCTGATATTCTGTGATAGCGTGTGACTTGCCCGATAGAGCCGACCCATTCGTTCTACGACCATAATATAGCAGCAGTGTGACTATATACAACTATTACTATATAAAACTATTTACTTCTTTTTCAGCAAGTAAATCTACACCTATGTAAAGTTTTAGACTTTTCAAATGGGAAAAGAAATAAGCATCAAATGAAACAATGCAATTGCGGCAATAAGTTCCTATTTTTTACACGTATAATAATATATTTAATACACGATAATGTATATTCGGAATAGCTTTTAATATTTTATTAACATTTTGTCCTGCCATTGATTTTAACGGGGCAACCCTACTTTATACTGAGCGCACTTCTTTGATATACCCCCTTTATTTATTGTAGCAAACTTATTAGGATGCTGTGGCATTAATGATGACAGATGAGATATCGTATCTGGGCTTAATGCATTTTATGTCGGCTCTCTGAAGCGATCAGTTTAGTCGCAGTGAGAGAAAGAAAAAAAACGTTCGGGTAAATTATTTCATATCGCGTGATAATTACCGTGTCCTCCGTAGGTGGTGCAAAGTAACCGTATTTATAGAATTATTACCGATTTCGCAGAACCGGTTGAGATTCCTTTGTAATGAATTAACGTACCAAGACCGGCGACAAAGATCAACATCAAAGGTGTAAAAAGTACTGGGTTCCAGAATCGCTAGGCATGCCTATATACTATATAACGCTATAATTTAGGTTTTAGGCGAAATGAAAAAAGCCCCGCTGGGTTTGTTGCTGGTTCTTCCCAGAACAGAGGTGTTTTCCAAAACTATGGTAAAAGTAAAAAAAAAATATTTCAATAAGAATTATTAGTAATTTATATTGAATAAAAAAAAAACATGTGTGCAGTTCAGACGCGGTAGAAGTGAAACGTTCAAATGAAATGAAACATAAAATAAAAATATTTCACGACAAATGATTTATTCAATATGATCATTTTCAACCACAAGTGCGGCATAAAGTACATAAAAGTTTATTTTTATAGCAAAAAAATGTTACAATCTTTATTTTTAAACATGTAGACCCTAAATTTTAGTGTAATAAATTAAAAGAATATTTTCCTTCGAGTGAAATTGTTTTGTAATAGCGCCATCTACTTCATTCTATAGAAAAAGTCATTACAAACATGACTTATTTAATATCTATCTCATTCTCTCCCAGGCTAAATCCTACAGATGTATATGTTTGTCTCTTTTTAGTGTCACTTTTTCGTTTCATCGATTTTGATATCACAATGTTCCAAATAAGTTTTCACTTCAAAAATATTATTTTGTATTCTAACCCCAGTGCAATAGTGACTTAAATGCCACAAAAAACCTGCAAGGAAACATTAACTGAAGAATTGTTTCCAGTGAGCTATAGGTTAAGGCAATAATACATTCGTAATTGGCATTGAAGAGGAATAACACCAAAGAGGAACATCGGCATACGACTATACGTGGTGGAGCCGTGCTGTAGCTATATTAATATATAGTTGCAGCACGAATGGGTCGGCACGACCGGGGAAGGACCACGCTCTCACAGAATACCAGCGTAAAGTAGCAGCTTAATGCTGCTGTATTTCGTATGGTGAATGTAGAGAACCGGAGACTCTTTTTACTGGGAACGAGGCATTCCATCTTAGTCCTCAGGGATTGCAAACCATCTACATTTTGATATGTAATCGAGGATAGATGTAGATGTCTATGGGCCACAACAACCACTTACCATCAGGTGGACTGTAAGCTCGTTTGTCACCCTAATTCTATAAAAAAACTTAGAATTTTTTTACACCGAATCAAGGAGGAACCTGATTTCATGGTATAGCCTTGCAGATGAGCTCAGATCTTTACTATTTGTTTTTTTTTTGTTTTTTTTATAGGATAAGGGTGACAAACGAGCACATAGTCCACCTGATGGTAAGTGGTTGCTGCGGCCCATAGACATCTACATCTATCCTCTATTACAAATCAAAATGTAGATGCGTTGTCACCCGTGAGGACTAAGATGTAATGCGTCATTTCCAGTAAAAAGGGCCTCCGGCCACCTGCACTCACCAATCGAAACGCAGAGGTAAACCTCTACTTCACGCTGGTTTTCTGTGAGGTCGTGGTACCACCCCGGTTCGAGCCGGCCCATCCGTGTGACAGCAAAAGCTGCCGCGTGGCTCTACCACTGTTGATAGCCAAAGAATAAGAAATAATAGCGGATTGTGAGTTTCCGATTTCGTTCTGACCATGTTTAGAAATTTCGAATATTATCAATATAATACAACAGATTTTAGATTGCATATTTTACGAGTATACCAACGTATTTTGTCAACATTCATTATCATCGTCATCATGGTTATAGTCAGTAAAAGTCCATTGCTGAACATAGCCAAAAGCACAGTCCTGAACCACCTGCATCTATCGACTTCTTGCATGTCTTACCTGGACAACATTATTTTTATTTGTATTTCAAATTATTATATATTTATTTTAATATAACAGCTTTTTACTAAATGCATATGAAAGTAAATACGGTACTACTAACAAAAAAGCAATTTTTAAAATTTTCGTCTGTCTGTCTGTTCCGGCTAATCTCCGAAACGGCTGGACCGATTTTGACGGTACTTTCACTGGCAGATAGCTGATGTTATAAGAAGTAACTTAGGATACTTTTATTTTTGAAAATGAATTAGGGACCCGCGCAAAAATTAAAACCGAAGTCGCGAGGGACAGCTTGTCGTAAATAAAATTGAGGTGTCTGTCTGTAACATTGAAATAACTGCTTTATATTGGGCGGCGGGGGTTATTTACATATTATTAAGACATGAATTACCATTTTTTAAATTTTTTGTCTATTTGTCTGTCTGTCTGTCCGGTCTAATCTTCGGAATGGCTGTACCGATTGTAATGAAATTTGACCAGCAGATTGGTAGCAATTTCAAGAGTGTTCTAGGATATATTTTATATGGAATATGGAATATTTGGAGTCTTTGATAATCTTAAATCTAAATAGATCCTACCCAAGAGAGGCCGGGAGATCGCTAATACAAAATTAATTTATAACAATCAATGCAATAGATGGAATTACGATCTTGTAATGCGACCATCGACGTCTGCATGTCTTATACAGGCAGTCGATGGATGCAGGTGGCTCGGGACCGTGCTTTGTGGCATAAGGAAGGAGACCTATGTTTAGCATGGACTTGTGAAAGACTGTAATGATGATGATGATGATGAATCAATGCTCTTCGCGGACTTATTTAACTAATTTATTTCTAAATTATCCCAGGTAACATACTTCCAAAAATATACGCGCTATCTATTTGTTATGGCTTTTACAGATTCATTAACATTTAAGTAATGACATCTGTCCATCCCTATCGCACCGCCAAGCCTAATTAATATTTAACGTTTGTTTACAGAAAGCGTAAAATCATGAGCAGTGACACGTAAAGATACACGCCCTTTGTGCGGCTCAAAACAAATGTGTATCATTAAATTTAATTATTTACTCATTATTCTTTGACCCGTGACCCCTTTGCAACGTTTCCGAGAACTCTGAATCGTGATAAAATTAATTAATTATTTGTGGAATAAAAGAAGAACATAGACAAAAGTATTTTTTGTTACATTAAGGAAGTCATAGACAAATTAGTGCAGATCGAATCTATTTACAACTAGTTGTTTACCGTGATTATGTTTGCGAATATTCCAAATTGTATGAAAAACACCTTGATTTTAAAAGTAGTAATAAATACATCCTAAATAAATGGAAAAAATAATGATTGTTTCAGATTACACATTACGCTTAGTTAATATTTGTGTCGGCGGCTTGTGTCAGTTATGTATTTAATGATGACGTATTTTCATTATGACGTACTTTCAAATTAATTTATAAAATATAGCTTTTATATCAAATGTATATTAACAATAATAATTATTATGTATTATAGGTGCCTTACGTAGGCAACGAATGTTTTAATCATTTATTTTACAATGTGAAAATTAATAAATAAAATAATCTCAAATATATTCAGAGGACAACACAAATAATAACGGCCAGACAATTCAAATTTTCCTTATTATCCACAGCAATTCGAATACGCGTAACGAACGAACGATAACGTTGTTTTTGCTGCTCTTTAATTTAATTTTGAATTTGGAAGGCTGCGGTCGCGCCCCGCTGCGCGCGACAAATGGCGGCGATACATCATGCCGATGATATCTCTTTCGATTTCTGAAAGAAACCCGCCACGGCCACCAAATTAATAATAAACTACATACATACAAGGCGATATGCATATGATTGTAGTTTGAAAATTACAAGTTCTATTTTTAAATACAACTCGAAATTACTATCATTCGTATAAAAGGTTTCCCATACATATCAATAAAATTTAATTGTATGTCTGTAATATTGAAATAACTGCCTTCTCCGAAGTTCGGGAGTTATTCAGATCCTATTAACTTTGTGCCTGCCCAGCCCACGAATATATTTAAATCAAGGTCAAGTGGAAGAAGGTGGCATTAAAGTGTCCAGGCACAGAGATAAGAACAGTATTCCACTTGCGCTTAGTAAATTTGCAAGCGGTGTGCTGGCATGAAATACTGTCCCACCTTGCTGAGCACACTAAGCATTTTAAGGGCCAATTTAGCCTTCCCTTCCAAGCGATCGCAAAACTGTGCCTTCGGTTCCGAGGATTCCGATGCCGGGTCAGGCAGCAAGGGGAGTGTTCTGAAACTGAGAAGATATGACAAAAGCGTGCTTTTTAGCCGTAAATGCGCAAACTGGACTAGATTTAGTCGTCCCCAATCCGAGACTTCAGACAAAATCTTGGTCCAGTTCCCGACGTCGTGTTCCCGATAAATATTGGCGTGGCCAGTATAAAAACCATCACTAGTGATGTCGTCCGTTTTGCAATGAATAATATTGCAACATATCATAGACACGCAAAAGAAACAGTGTAGGTAATAGCAATGTTATACGTGGTAGAGACAAGCTGCAACTATATTAGTAGTATATTTGTCGCACGAATGGGTTGGCCCGACTGGGGAAGGACCACGCTCTCACAGAGTACCAGCGTAAAATGGCAGCTTGGCACTGCTGTGTTTCGTATGGTGAGTGTAGAGAACCGGAGACCCTTTTTACTGGAAAAGAGGCATTCCATCTTAGTCCTCACGGGTGACAACGCATCTGCATTTTGATTCGCAAACGAGGATAAATGTAGATGTCTATGGGCCACAGCAACCACTTTGTGCTCGTTTGTCACCCTAGCATATAAAAAAAGCACTAAGGGTTGTAGAACACCATCATAAATAGGCTTGCAGTCGGAGCACCGTCTACTACGACCATGATGCTCTGATCTGCAAGAAAACTGGTGATCCAATTTTTTTTTTATAGGATAAGGGTGAAAAACGAAACGAAATGTCTTGCCGTATCGCTTCCAAATCTTCCTTTCGGATATTGTTTTTAAATAAACAGTCCTCAACACTACAGATAATTTCCTCGTACGGTAATTTTTTTTCTTCTAAAAGGCAAGACATTTCATCTATGTTACGTCGAAGTTCAGCGCCAAAACCGAATCTACCCAAAGATGAATTTAAAGCGTTGAATAACCTACGCAATAAACCAGAAATCACGATTCTCCGCGCAGATAAGGGAAATGCCACGGTAGTCATGGATACGTCGGATTATAATTCTAAAATATAAGAACTTTTGTCGGATGTAAGTACGTATAAAATGGTTAAAAATGACCCAACAAATAACACACTTAAAACAACTAGTGATCTCATAAAGAAACACTCCGAAAAATTAAATCTAGATGTAAAATCGATAATACCTACGTGTGCAAAACGCCCGCAGTTGTATGGGTTACCAAAAATACACAAGCCCAATGCTCCACTACGTCCCATAGTGAGCCAAATCGATTCAACAACTTACAGATTGGCTCAACACTTAGCGAATATACCCTCACCGCTCAGAGGTCATACAAGAGCACACGCAAATGATTCCTACCATTTTGTCAGCGAGATTAAAGGCCTACATCTGGCAGACAATGAAACTATGGTCAGTTTTGATGTGCAGTCTCTGTTCACATGCTTACCTGTTGAAGACTGCATCTCGATTGTTACTAGAAGACTAGAGGAAAACAACATGCCCGATGCCCGTAGAATATGCAGTATTACTCAGACACTGCCTTACATCTGGCTACCTATTGTGGAAGGAGGAGTTTTACGAGCAAGTGGCGATGGGCACACCTGTATCTCCCATTGTCGAAGATATATTTATGGAGGACTTTGAGGAGAAAGCCCTGCTTACTTCTCCTGTAAACCCAAGATTCTACAAGCGGTAAGTAGACGACACTTTCACAATTCTACCTTTAGATAAAGTAACTGCATTTTTAGACCATCTTAACTCCTTAAATTCTAAAATTCAGTTCACTATGGAGTTAGAGGCAAACAATTCTTTAGCCTTTCTAGATGTGTTAGTAATTCGGAATCCTGATAACACCTTGAGCCACACTGTGTATAGAAAAAAGACCCATACAGATAGATATTTAAACGGTGATTCTCACCACCATCCTTCACAGTTAGCTACCGTGGGTAAATCTTTGTTTCAGAGAGCACGAGGGATCTGTGACAGTAAACACCTGTCCGCCGAGCTCCAACACGTCAAGCAAGTTTTCCACGACAATAAGCTTCGGGACCCGCGCCTACGTCACAGTGAACGAGTGAAGCCGGCCACAGTCGAGCGAGTGCCTGCTGTACTGCCATATGTCAGAGGTGTCACTGACAAGATTGGCTAAATCTTGAAGCGTGCTTCCATTAAAACATACTTCAAGCCGCCGAAGAAGATTAGTCAGTTTTTACCATCAGTCAAGTGTAAAATTTCTCTGCAAGATGCAGGAGTGTACGAGCTTGATTGTGAATGTGATCTCTCTTATATAGGACAAACTAAAAGATCCATAAAAACTCGCGTTAAAGAACACATAGCTGATGTGAAGTATCGACGTTCCGGGAAGTCTGCAGTCTGTGAACACATACAGGATCGCCCCCGTCACTACATTAGATTTGATAGACCACAAATCCTCGCTAAAGAACACCGATTCCTCCCCAGGATGATTCGCGAAGCTATTGAAATTAAAAAACATCCTAATTTCAATAGAGAAGATGGCTGGGTGCTACCATCTACTTGGGATCCCATAATTAATAAAATTAAACCCCAACCCAAGCATACAACTGCAAGACTTCATGATACTGTAAGTTCATACTGCGTAGATCGGAACAAAAATTAATAATTTTTAATCTGAAGGTAGCCGTGGTTAACTATGACATTAGGACGTCATACACCTCAGTCCGTGACCATGGGTGCTGAAAAGTGCCCGAAACATCGGGAATATAAAATAAGTTAATATACGCGATAAAATCCGTAAAATTAGTTTTATTTAAATGTGTACTGTTCGCGTAAATATAAGAAATCATATGTAACCAATTTTAATTGTAATTTAATGACAAAGGAATTACATATATTCCATTAAAATTTAAGAACTGCCTACTATTTAATATATTATAAATGGTATGTACTTTAATGTCAATAAATTATATAGACATTTAAATATTTTATATCAAAAGATACGTTTGTAATAGGTGGAGTAAAAGTCTTTCGTATACTTTTTGCGTTAGAATGTTTGTAATTTAATCTCCTTGAGTACACTATTTCTACCTGGCTGATTTTAGTGCTGCGAACGGCTCACTCTTTTTGAACACATTGAGTATCCTCTATTCAATAACAATAATCTATGCATCTATCAGACAGCAGTAAAGAAACACATCTTGGTTTCGTAAGTTATCACTGGTCACACGCATTGGCTGCACACTTTTCTGCCGACTTCCAAAAAGGAGACGGTACTCAATGAGGGCTAATAATCTTCCACTCACCAGATGTCGCTAGTTGCGACTGAGGTAAAGTTTTTTGTTACACAATGTCAGTTAATTGAGAAATTCGTTTAAAATAATAGTTTATCATTATCTAGAGTATAATATTAATACACAACACGATGCGTCAGTAATTTTAATTTTTAATTTTTTGCACTTTATAACTCTTTTTTTTAAAAATCAGCTTTTAGTTATATTTATACTTTGGTTTATTCATTTCTAATGTAATTAATATAAAATATAACTAAAAAAATACAGAAAGAAACCTTAAAGATTAAACTTTCCTTTTGGATTAAGAAATTATCGTCCCCGCTATGAAATCTGTCAAATATTTTACCTCACTGTAAAGTGGCGCCGCCCTGGTGGCAGAAAAAGTCGTGGATGCCCTCATTCGAGTGTATGTTTTTTTTTATGTGTGTTACCTCATAACTTTGTACTGGGCGAACCAATTTCGATGATTCTTTTTTTATATGAAAGCTGATAGTTCTCGTGTGGTCCCATATGAATTTGATCAAGGTCAGACCAATGCTTATTGAGTTATTCTTAAATAACCTATATTGAAGTCGCTTATATTGAAGTCGGCTGTACAAAATTTTTAATTTTAAATTATAAAATTATGAGATATATAATAATGGATTATATAATTTATAGTACTAGGTACGTAGTAAAGTATTGTTCGTTACTTTCGGGCAAACGTACTTTGTACTTTATGATAATTTAAAATTAAAAATTTTGTGCAGCCGACTTCAATATAAGCGACTTCAATATAGGTTATTTAAGAATAACTCAATAACCATTGGTCTGACCTTGATTCATATGGGACCACACGAGAACTATCAGCTTTCATATAAAAAAAAATCATCGAAATCGGTTCACCCAGTACAAAGTTATGAGGTAACACACATAAAAAAAACTTACAGTCGAATTGAGTACCGTCTCCTTTTTGGAAGTCGGCAGAAAACAATAAAATAGATGAAAACACTTTATTTTATATTTTTACGATTTATGAAGTCACATTGTATTGATTACTAAAAGAACTATAAAAAAATGAACTATTTGTACACGGATATAATTGCGACGATTGTTTTGGATTTATGCGCATAACAAAGGTAGTAACAAGTTTTTCAAATTATAGTAAAGATTTTGTAAAACAAAATCGTGTCATTTTTGCCATTCATTCCTATGAATGCTAAGTGACGAGACGATAGAAGTAGTTTCCTTAAATATAAAAACTAATTATTAATACGCTTATAATAGCTTCGCATGAATCTATGTAACGGAATGTTTTATTAATGTAATTTTCACCAACTTGTCACGATTGAGTTGAAAATTTGCACTCGTATGAAGGATCGATGACGATACAATAATTTAATAACTTTATCCTAGTATACTGATAAGGATCACCAGGATAAAATAAAAATAAACTATTGGTATGTAAATCGTATATTTTTATTTTAAAGTTCTCGTATTAATTAATTTCTCTAATGCTTTCTGTACAGTCGATCATTGCATTCTTCTTGCTGTCTATAAATACATTGGTTTCTCATCGTCAGTTTAGGATTGGTTATCATTTATCAACTTATCTTCGTGGTCGCCAACAAAGAGTTAAAGTCAATCAACAGTCTTTCTCTGAGTGGTCTGATCTTGCTACTGGCGTTCCACAAGGCGGAATTCTTTCTCCTTTATTATTTTCTATTTTTATAAATCTCATAACTGTAAATTTCAAATGCTCCTACCATGTGTATGCTGACGATTTACAGCTGTACGCTCGGATTGTTCCAGCAGAGGTTAACTCTGCGATCAAAGTTTTAAATCTTGATCTTCAGATTATCTGTGACTGGTGCACAAGTTATGGAATTGCTGTCAATCCTGCTGAATGTCAAGCCGTGATTCTCGGTAGCCCTCGTCGTCTAGCTAAATTAGATTTAAATTTAGTGGAACCTATTGTTTACAATAGCACAAATATTCCTCTTAGACATGTAGTTAAAGACCTTGGGTTAATGATTGATGTTAATTTAACTTGGCAATCTCAGGTAGCTTAAATAAGCCGGAGAGTGACAATCACCCTGCGTGGCCTTTATCGTTTCGAGAATTTTCTTCCAACCGAGACAAGGTTGAGGGCTATGTTAGTGCAAAGAATTGTTTTACCTGTCATTGATTATGCTGATGTGTGTTACCCTGATGTGAGTCTAGTACTTCGTTCTTTAA
Organism: Parnassius glacialis; assembly: GCA_033319125.1. Taxonomy (NCBI): domain Eukaryota; kingdom Metazoa; phylum Arthropoda; class Insecta; order Lepidoptera; family Papilionidae; genus Parnassius; species Parnassius glacialis. The sequence goes on along the minus strand of JAVANC010000012.1, from coordinate 1,244,420 downwards.
ATAATTGTATCCGTTTTATTTTTGGCCTCCGTAAATACGATCATGTATACTTATATCGTTCTAAGCTTAAATGGCTCCATCAGCGTAAACGTATCAGAATTCTTCGCACGCTATTTTCAAGTCTATATGATCCATGCACTTCTCAATTACCTAAACGTAAGTTTCAGTATTTGGGTTCTTCTCACAATCGTAACCTGCGATCCTCCGAGGGAACTACCTTATGTGTTTTTCCTCGCCGTACCGTCTTTCGCCGCTGAGGCCATAAAGCTATGGAATAAATTACCTTAACTTAACTTATCTTCACGCACAATCCCTGACGGGGTAGCCAGAGAGAACAGATCGCCAAGTGTCACGATCCTTACATACCTCTTTCGCTTCTTTCAGATTCATTATCTTCTTCATACATGCACGTCTAGGTATCCGAGTACTCTTGACCCTCCCCTCTTCGAGCAGTTTGCTCACATGGTCTTCGAAAGTTAGTCTCGGTCTACCTCGACACCTTTTAATATTAACTTTCGCGCTATATATTTTCTTCACCATTCGGTCTTCACTCATTCGCTCAACGTGCCCAAACCATCGAAGCACGCCCTTATCAATTTTTGTGATAAGGTCATCTTTCAAACCTGCCATATTGCGAATCTCTTCGTTTCGCTTTCGGTCGGCCATGGTAACGCCGCACATTTTACGAAGAGATCGCATCTCCACTGCATTCAACTTGCTTTTATGCTTCTTCTGGCACACCCAGGTTTCGCTGCCATATAACAAAGTCGGTACCAACACTGCGTTATGTATTGCAAGGCGTGCACTCTTCACTACGCCTTGCCTTTTGACTAACGCAGTCAGGGAACCATTGACTTTGTTCCCGGCAGCGACACGCCTGTCCACGTCTAAATCACATCTTCCATCCCGGCTAAAAGCACTCCCTAAGTATACAATTTCATTTACCTGTTCTAGACATTCCTGATTTACCCATATTTCACACTTCGTTCTCTCTTCGTCCCTTTCAAATACCTCCTCAGGAAAATATCAGAAAACCGACTTCTGTTGCAGCCTTTAAAAGAATAGTGACTGATCTAGTGATCAGTCACTATTCTTTCAGCACCATTCTTCTTTCAGCAACTAACTTTCTTATTTAAATGTGTCGTGAAGCGACAATTAAAAGAGAAAGAACCTAACCTAAGAACAGCAAAACAACAAAATAGACCAAGAAAATAATATATTATAATTTTTTAAAAGGTATTTACAATCTTATAAAAAAAATGAAATATGAAGGTGATGGATGAAATGAGATTACAATTAGGTTTAAAAAAAAATAAAGGTTGGAGGATAGGACAATATAGTTTTATAGGGGAGCCTGGAGCCTCGCTGTTTTTTAGAAATGGGCACACGCAGAGCTTGAGGTTTCTCAGCGGCGACGGCACGCAGCGCCTGGACTGGGCACACGCAGCGTCCAGAGCCGGCGCACGTAGCGCCTGGGGTAGGTGCGCTCAGTTCTTGGAGAAGTAGTCGCCGCGCCCAGAGGTAGCGCGGGCAGTAGGGACGCAGCGCCTGGAGCCAGCAGTCGAAGCGCGCCTGAAGGTAGCGCGGGCAGTAGGCTGCACTCAGCGCCTGGATCAAGCAGTCGTAGCGCCGCGGAGTAGTGTGGCCCCGCACTTGAATTAGAATTCACCGACGACTTCACGTGTAGATGGAGGCTTGCAGGATCCCGGGGCAAAGCGGCTCCGGGATAAGGCCTTTAGTAGATGTTTCTCGTTTGAGAACCGAAGTGAGACTGTCCTGTATTCTCCAATTGTTTGGCTTTTATACCTTTTTAGAGAGAACGAGAAATTATTTAAATTAAAACGAAATTTATTGTAAATGACCTACAGCCAAAAAGTATTTATGTAGAAAGAACATCATACCAGAGACGAATTTAAATAAAAGTTACCATAACAACCACAAAAACAATGGTTGTCAAATTGAGGAATTTTTAGTTTTAGGACTGTTATTAAGAAACTATTACATTTAAGTAAGAAACGAGATAAAAATCACATAGGAAAAACTAATGCACGACAACGTACACTAAGCCTGAAATTGTAGAGTTACAGAGAATTCAATAAAAGACCAAAAAAAAGGTAAGACTTCGTCGACAGCTAGTTTAAAAGTACTAAATAGTGTGAAAATACGCAGTAAAATGATATGTTATTGTGTAAAAACGTTACAGGATCCTATATAAATAAAGGTGATGCAAAATATATATGCAGAGAATCAAAAACAGAATGAAAAAAATAGTATAAAGTGATGCAAAACATGAATGCAGAATATCAAAGCAGAATGGAGAATTAGTGTACAATGAAATGTAAGTTGCATAACACTACAAATGTTTCTACTTAAGTGTATTAAAAATTATTTAAGTTGTTTTTGTATAATATGTTTGTATGTAAGTATGCTTAAAATGTATGTATTATGTGTTATTTAGAAATTATGTATCAGATATAAAGTATATTGTAACAGCGTAATTTACTTTTCAAATGAAATAAACAACTTTTGGCTTTCTATAATTAAATTTTAATAACTTTGTAAAAATATGCAACGTCCATGAAACAAATTTTACAACCCAACGAAAAAATGGCCGTCACATTTATCTCTCCTCTCTGCTCCACCAAACACAAATCAACACCTCTCCACGTCACCCAAGACAGCACACCGCACCACGTGACACCTTTCCAATACAACCTCTTTTATCTTTATTACAGTCGGCCATCCTGTAACAATTGCACCGCAATTGGTGCAAATAAAATCATATTAGCTCTCTAAAAGGTCAATCAAATCATCTCTAGTTACAATATCCTCATCACTGCTGGTTTCACTACAATCAGGGGCACTATGATATATACGTAGAGCATCTGCAGCAACTACACCAGTAATTTTTTTATAACCCCTCATACCCTTGATGCTCTTAATCTCATACCTACCATGAGGAAGAACTTTCTGTATAGAGTAAGGACCTAAGTACAGAACTTGAAGTTTCGTATTAACATTTTTGAATATAAATATATATATATATATATATATATATATATATATATATATCTTCTTTATATATAAAAAGTACGTGTCACGTTGTTTGTCCGCGATGGACTCCTAAACTACTGAACTGATTTCAATGAAATTTTTGGTCAATGTGGAGTTTGGTCCAACTTAAAAGATAGGATAGCTTACATCTCAATTTATAGTCGCAATACAATATTATTTTATTGCAAATTATTTGTCTATTATTTGACAGTCACAATTATCTGTTAGCTCCAAACGATTCTGTCGGATGACGATATCTGTTGACTGGATTTAGTAAATATTCAATAGATGGCGCTATGTTAAAAATACAAACGTTTAATATAAGCTACAATTTAGTAGTATAATCACCACGTGTTGCTGTAAGTATTCAACAGATAGAACCGATTTCAAAAAAATTTTGCAGACTTTGTGCAGTTTGGTCCAACTTGAGAGATAGGATAGTTTTTATCCCAATAAGTGACCCTCAATTTTTTTTATTGCTAATTTCAGGAGTTTTTTGGGAAAGCAAATCGTCGTTCGGAAAGGGCAGAACAACGTCTGCCTGGTCAGCTAGTATATATATATAAATAGGTTTTTGTCCACCAGTGGGAGCTTGTTTCCATAAAACTAAGTCCCGTTTTTTCAACTTTAGTTCAGGTTTGTGACGCTTATCATAAATACGTTTCATAGCTTCCGCCCGATGTTTCAGTCGATTAGACGCAATACTTCTCTTTTGTTGAATCGGTACAGACTCCGTTTTTCCTGATAAATTTTGAAGTAATCTTCCCCTATGACTGAACATAATTTCGTACGGATGGTATCCTAAGCTTTCATTTATTGTATTATCGATTCCTCACACGATATCCGCTAAACACTCAGTCCACATATTGGCATCCTCAGATTGAGAACGTAAAGCATCAAGTAAAGTCCGGTTAGAGCGTTCAACCTGACTGTTTGAACGCGGACAAGCTATGGCATTTAATGTATGATGAATTTGGTGCTGCGTAATAAATTCTTTGAAAAACCTGCTCGTAAATGCCAAGTTTCTGTCGTATATTATTCGCTTGGGGTAACCAAACATGCTAAACATGTCTTTTAATATTCTCACAGTCTCAGAAGAATTGAGAGTTCGAGTTGGGCGAGCTAACAGAAATTTAGGAAATGAGTCTACGATCATTAAAATATACTGATATCCCTTTGTGGTCTTACTAAAACGTCCCAAATGGTCAATATGGATTGTGTCCATAGGTAAATCAGGCTTAGGAATCGGATGCAACTCACATGACGATTTCCCGTAGTTTCCCTTCCCATAAGCACATTCTAAGCATGAATTGACATATTTTTTTATGAAGCGTGTCAACTTTGGGAACCAATAATCCGATTTAATGATTTCCCCACATCGTTTTACCCCTACATGCCCTATGTTATCATGAAATCTTTGCATGAATTTCCATCTAGCGAACGAGGGTACTACAAGTTTATCACCATTGAGAGTGACTCGGTATAACCGGTTGTCCTTTATTTTATAGTTATGAATAATATCACTACTCGCATTGCCTTCCGTCAACTGTAGAATTATGTTTTTTAATTTATCATCTTGGAGCTGTATAGATAATAAACCAGTCTTCGCTTGAAATTTCATTTATATTTACAATATAATTCCGTTGATTAGAGCTATTAGAACAAGAAGAAGTAAAACATTTTTGAGCATTTCGACTTAGCGCATCAACATGTTTCATACGATTACCAGGTCTATATTCTATTTCAATATCATATTCTTGGATAGATAGCCACCAACGAGCAACCCTAGGAACTAGATCTTTTTTTAACAACGTATAGCGTACAGCGGAACAGTCAGTGACTATTTTAATAGGCTTACCATAAACATAAACACGAAAATGTTTTAAAGACTCTACTACTGTCAATGTTTCTAGCTCGTAACTGTGATACATTGATTCTTCACGTGACGTCACTCTACTAAAATAAGAAACTGGCTTTAGATCGCCACTGTATTGAATCTGTAACAAAATACTACCTATTCCAAGCTTACTTGCATCTGTATGTATTTCACATGATAAATTAGGATCGAACAAGGCTAGAACATAATTTTTCTTTCAATGTATTATAACTTTGCGCCTGAATATCAGTCCAACACCAAACGGAATTCTTTTTGGTTAAGTCTGTAAGCGGTTTTGCTAAAATAGCGAACTGACATATGTATTTCCTAAAATAGCTACACAGTCCCAAAAATTGCCGAAGCTCGTGTAAATTTGTCGGTACAGGAAATTTTTCTACTGCTTGTATTTTATAGTTACCGGACCTTATGCCCTTTACACTTATCTCATGTCCTAAAAATGATACTTCAGACTTTAAAAACGAACATTTATTTATATTAAGCTTAAGATCGCATCTTCGCAGTTGAACAAAAACTTTTTCTAATAACTGTAATCCGGCATCTTCTGTGACTGTAGATAAAAGTATGTCATCCATGAACGCAACAATTTCATCATTTTCTACTAGATTTATTAGTTTCTGTATAACGCGCATAAAAACTGATGGAGCATTAGCAAGTCCAAACGGAACTCTTAAATATTCAAACAATCCATCAGGTGTAACAAACGCTGTCTTACGTACAGATTCATCATCAATTTTGATGTGATGATGTCCATAATATAAGTCCAATTTTTTAAAGAATCGTTTTCCTGATAATCGTGCTATTGTGTCATCTATATGAGGTAAAGGAAATCTTTCCTTAACCGTTATTGCATGAAGATCCCTATAATCTACGCATAACCGATAATCACCTTTTTTTCGCACAAGGATAATAGGCGAAGCATATTCTGACTTAGATTCCCTTATAATATTACCTTCAAGCAACTCTTTTATTTTTTTAGCTACAATATCCCTTGCCATATAAACTAACCTATAAGGCTTTCTATTTATTGGTTTATCTGTAGTTAAATTTATGTGCATCACTCCCAAACTACTAAGGCCTATTTCAGCTGCAGAGCTAGCAAAACAGTCACCATAATCACGAAGTAAACAAAATAATCTTTATTTGAAGCAATCCTCTAAACAACCAACATTTATTTCGGAATATTTAATACCGCCCACATTGTCACTTTCCTCCGTCACCTCTGATACGTTTCTCAAAGAAAATATTTTTGAACTCACGTCAGTCATCTCCTCACATCTCTCCGCTCGTGTCACAACCTCTCCTTTTTTCCAAATAAATGGCTCTACACCAACATTGCAGACCTTCAAATAACCGGTACCATTCCGAAGAACCATACTAGCGATTGCATAGTCTACCTTACCCATACTATGCTGCCTTGGTTTAGTACAAACATTTCCCTCATTTACACCTTCTACCAATACTTTAACTAGCGTATCTCCAACTGGCACCTCTGTATCCTCAAATACTCTAACTCTAAATCGGCTGGCTTCTTCGACAATATCTAATGCACTTAGGATTCTCTCAGGACATGATGTCATAGATAATTTTACTCCATTCTTTGTTACGTTAAGCTCTATTCCTTCGTTGTTAATAATAGGTTGCCCTATTATAAGTGCAACATTTCCAAAATCAATATTAGCAATAACTTCAGTCGTTTCCATTTCAACTTCATCGACAGAAAGAGTAAATCGGACTTCTCCACTAGCTCGTGCTTGTCCAGTGAATCCTTTTAATATAATATTCGTGGGTTTTATTTCTAATTTGATCGCTTTCGCAGCATCTTGCGCCATCACATTTAATTCACTACCCGTGTCCAAATATGCTCTCATAAATACCCCATTTACTCGTGCAGTCTTTTTATACGCATCATTTAATTGTGACATAATTTGAATCTTTTTTTCTTGTTCAGCAGTCGCTATGTAGCCTGTCGGCGTAGATGTACAATGATTCGCAACGTGACCCACTTTACCACATCTAAAACATTTCCTCTTTTCAGGAAGCTTACAACTAGGTGCAACATGACCGCTCTCATTGCACCTATAACAGATTGGTGGTGATCGACTTGTGCCAGTATCTTTTTTGAACAGAACAGAACAGAAACTTTTTTATTCAATATAGATTATAAATAATGCTTATTGAAAGTCACTCCTTTGTATAATTACCACTGGTTCGAAAAAAAAATCTCTGTCCTGGGAAGAACCAGCAAGAAACCCAGCGGGACTTTTTTTTTAAAATAACAGCTTACAATCATGTATGTTACACAAATTAACAACACAACAAATTAGAAATAGCTTGGTAGCGATCACCTCATTTCCAGGGGTTATTATGATCTATAAATTCTTTAATACTATAATAACCCTTTTTATACAAACTTAGTTTAATAAAGTTTTTGAACTTTGAGCAGGTCAAATTTTGTATATTTTCTGGAATTTTGTTGTAAAAGCGTAAACATCGCCCCAAGAATGAATTACTGACTCGATGGAGTCGAGTAACCGGTACTACTAGCTTGTGTCTGTTCCTAGTATTTACAGAATGAATATCACTTATTTTTGTAAAACTACTTTTATTTTTGTGTACGTACATTACATTTTCATAAATGTATTGAGAGGCCAAAGTTAATATATTAATTTCCTTAAATTTTTGTCGCAGCGACTCTTTAGGCTTTAAATCATAAATTGCTCTTATGGCCCTCTTCTGTAAAACAAATATAATTTCAGTGTCAGCTGCGTGTCCCCATAGCAAAATACCATACGACATTATGCTATGGAAATAGCTAAAGTAAACTAGTCTAGCTGTTTCAACACTAGTTAGACTTCTAATCTTTTTTACGGCATATGCTGCAGAACTAAGTCTGCTTGCTAGTTTTGATATATGGGGGCTCCATTGAAGCTTCGCGTCTAGTGTGATTCCAAGATAAATGGTGGTATCTACAAGACTCAGTTTCTCCCCATTTAAAATTACATTAGTATTTAATTGTTTGACATTTGGAGTCATAAATTTTATACATTTCGTTTTAGTGCCATTTAAATGCAAATTATTAACATTGAACCAATTTACTAATTTAGATATAGCATTATTTACTTCGTCATATTTTAGCAATTGTCGACTTAATTTGAAAATTAAAGAAGTGTCATCTGCAAATAATACTATATCATGGTTATCTCCTACTATGTAAGGTAAGTCATTAATGTATACAAGAAACAGAAAGGGGCCTAGAATTGAGCCTTGAGGCACGCCCATCTGTACCATCGACCCGGAAGAACTCATACTGTTAATGACAACTTTTTGCGTTCTCTTACTTAAATATGAAATAATTAATTTAAGAGCATCACTTCTTACACCGTAGTGTTTAAGTTTCCTGATTAATGTTTCATGGTGAACACAATCGAAGGCTTTGGATAGGTCACAAAATATACCTAAAGCATCCTGTGAATTCTCCCATGCATTAAATATATATTTAATCAGCTCAACACCGGCATCAGTTGTCGAGCGACCCCTTGTGAAACCAAATTGATTTTTATGAAGTAAATTATTTATATTAAAGAAATTTAACATTTGATGAAGAATAATTTTTTCAAAAATCTTACTAAGTGTTGGTAGTACAGAAATAGGTCTAAAATTAGCGGGGTCTAATGTACTACCAGATTTAAATAAAGGTATTACTTTACTATACTTCATTAAATCAGGAAACACACCAGATTCGATACTAGTATTAAAAATAGTAGCTAAATGAGGCGCGATTGTATCTATTATAGACGCAATAACTTTAACGGAAATCCCCCACAGATCCGCAGTTTTCTTAACATCAATAGTTTCAAAATATTTTACAATATCTTTTGATGATACTTTATGAAATGTAAAATTCTTTGTACACGCATTTACATTTTGTTTAAGTAATGATTCGGCGACCGCAGGAGAAGAATTCAGTGACTTAGTGGTTAATATCGGAATATCAGTAAAATATTTCTCAAAAACCATTGCAACGTACTGATCTGATTCGGTTAATTTGTTATTTTATGTAGCTTACCATTATATCTGAAGTTCGCGTATTTGTTGGCTTAGTACTCATAGCCCGTACAGACGTATTATTGATAGTTGTACTTTGATAAGTATCGAAAGCAGACAGAAAACCTTCGTATAATTCATCAGGGTTAGAACACTGAAAAGCTTGAGCATTAGTCTGCAATTCTTGTGGTAAGCCTCTAATAATACATGACACAGATGTTTTTCGCTTAACTGACATCTGTAACACATAGCTAGTTTTTCTTGAAAATACTTTGTCATTGTTTCAGTGTTCATTTTTTTACGATTCATTAGTTCGTCCAGTAAAGATGCATAATCATGATGCCTAGGAAAAGCTTTAGTTAACATTATTTTCCATTCGTCCCATGTATGATTGTATGAATTAAGACGATTAAACCAGTTTCGCGCCTGACCTTGTAATTTTGATTGTAAGTTAAAAGATTTTAAATCATCACTCCAATTATAAATGTCACCCAATTGCTCAATTTTCTTTATCCAGGTTTTAACATTTATGTCTTTATTTTCCGGGTCGAATTCAGGAATAAGATTTTCGGTTTTATATAATCTTTTAGATGTGGGCTCTGTTATATCGTTTTTAATACTGCTCATAGCTTCCTCTACTTTTCTATCAATTAAAGATTTTATTGATTCACTATAAGATTGTGCTTCCTCATTTACGTCCTGCTCACTTGATGCTAATCTCCTACGCTTAGATTTTATATGCGTGCCACCACATTTGAAATTTCGCCTCATATTGTATTTTCCGTGCGGCCTAACTGTAACGGTGTAATTTACTTTTCAAATGAAATAAACAACTTTTGGCTTTCTATAATTAAATTTTAATTACTTTGTAAAAATATACAACGTCCATGAAACAAATTTTACAACCCAACGAAAACATGGCCGTCACATTTATATCTCCTCTCTGCTCCACCAATCACAAATCAACACCTCTCCACGTCACCCAAGACAGCACACCGCACCACGTGACACCTTTCCAATACAACCGCTTTTATCTTTATTACAAAATTATTTAGGTTTTTACACGTGGTAGAGCCATGCTGCAACTATATTAGTAGTATAGTTGTAGCACGAATGGGTCAGCTCGACCGGGGAAGGACCACGCTCTCACAGAATACCAGCGTAAAATGGCAGCTTGACACTGCTGTGTTTCGTATGGTGAATATAGAGAACCGGAGACCCTTTTTACTGGAAAAGAGGCATTCTATCTAAGTCCTCACGGATGACAACGCATCTGCATTTTAATTCGCAAACGAAGATAGATGTAGATGCCTATGGGCCACAGCAACCACTTATCATCAAGTGGACTGTGTGCTCATTTGTCACCGTATCCTATAAAAAAAACGTTGTACTTTATTTTTTAACCAACAAGATTACATAATATTTAATACTCAATATATAATTATTTCACATATGTTAACGATCTGATTAACCTGATTAACAACTGTGAAATCTATCAATTTGCAGACGACACATGTTTAGTATCCGCAGACGTTAACATGAATGTCGCACTACATCGGCTCCAAACGGACTTCACCCTTCTAACAAAGTGGTCCCATGATAGTGGGCTTGTTCTTAACGCCAACAAAACTAAGCTTATGTATATCAGCTCCAGCCAAAATAGGATTAATACAAGTCCTCAATTAATCGTCCACGATCACGCTTGCCTTCACTCAGACCATATAAACTGCGCATGTGAACCCGTAGAAGTAGTAAAAACGCAAAAATATCTTGGACTAGTCATTGATGGCCGTTTTAAATGGACCGATCACATTAACTCTGTTTGCGATAAATTGAGAGCAATTTTGGCAAAATTTCTACTAATTAAATGGAAAATACCCTTTTCAACGAAAATGCTGCTGTACAAAGCATTAGGAGAATCTGTCATATCCTACGGGCTGAGTAGTTATGGACGGACATACAAATCGCATCTAGACCTAATTTATCAACTCCAGCTAAGAATTCTTAAAGCCATCGTATCACCTCACGTAAAAGACGAGTACAGAAACAATTATGATGGTCTATTTAGTTACTGTAAAATTATTCCCGTCCATGAGAAAGTTAAATTAACTTTACTTAACGAACAGTATTTTAATAAAGATATACAACACTTAATTGATCATAAAAAACATACTCGCAGTGTGTCAAAGGCTTTGCTGACAATACCACGATCTCAAAATCATTACGGAAGACAACGACTTGCCTATATTATACCCAAACTAATAAATGAATTACACTTTACACTTAAAAATGACATTACTATACAAAATATAAAAAGAAAATTAAAACTACATTATTTAGATGAAATAAAAAAGCATCTTACTAAATAACTATATCATATTTATAACATAACATAACATAACATAAACACTCACGCCTGTCACCCAGAGGGGTAGGCAGAGACTATGGAATTCCATTTGGCACGATCCTGACACACCTCTCTCGCTTCCTCCACATCCATATACCTACGCATACACGCTCGTCGGTTAAAGGTACTCTTAATTTGGCCCATTTTCAATATATCGCCTATTTGGTCGATAAACTTTCGCCTAGGGCGACCCTTCCCGACTCTGCCATTCACCTCTGCAACATAAATTTGCTTTGTCACTCTTTCCTCATTCATTCTTTCTACATGACCAAACCACCGAAGCATTCCTTTCTTAATCCTAGTCACAACATCATCTTGCAAACCACACATTTCTCTTATCACACTATTTCTCACCCTGTCATTCAGATTCAGCCCTAGCATACTACGTAATGACCGCATTTCTACAGCATTTATTCTACTCTCGTGCTTCTTCTGCCACACCCAACTTTCACTACCATACATTAAAGTAGGCACTAACACAGCATTGTGAATTGCCAAACGTGCCTTTTTGGACACATTCTGACTTTTCACAATAGAGTGTAGAGCCCCATTCAATCTATTTCCTGCATTCACTCGTCGTTCTATATCCTTATCATATCTACCATCCCTGCTAAACACACATCCCAAATACACAAACTCATCTACTTGCTCTACCAACTCCCCTTCTATTCTTATTTCACATATCGTTTTACTTTCTTCTCTTTCAAAAACCATAACTTTCGTCTTACTTGCGTTCACTTTCATTCCCTTTTCTTTTAATGTCCTGTTCATTAATGTAACCATCATTTGCAACTCGGCTGCCGACGACGCAAGTATGACTTGATCATCGGCGTACAAAAGGCATTTGACGGTTAACTCACCCATTCTTAACCCGCATTCTTCTGCTTTCAAATTTTCCAAACAACTGTCCATAAATAGGTTGAACAGCCACGGGGAAGCCACACAGCCCTGTCTGACACCTTTATGGATGCCAAACCAGTCCGAGTAGGCCCCGTTGATCCTGACACAAGCACTAGAGTCCCTATATAGAGACTTCAATGCCTGTATCAAGCCAGCGCTCAACCCAAATGAGTTCAGTGTTTGCCATAACACATCCCTGTCCACTCTGTCATAAGCCTTCTCCAAGTCTATGAACGCACAAAAAACTTTTTGGTTTTTGGCCAAAAACTTCTCCGCGATCATGCGCATGGAAAAGACCTGATCCGTACATCCCATTCCCTTTCTAAATCCCGCTTGCACATCCCAAATTTTTCCATCAGTTTCTTTCATAACTCTTTCAATTAGTACCTTAGCATACAGTTTTCCCACAATGCTAAGAAGGCTGATACCACGGTAGTTTTTACAGTCCTGCTGTGATCCTTTTCCCTTATATATTGGGACTATCACGGCTTTGCACCAGTCTCCCGGTGCCCGCTTAAGTTCCCAACATAAATTAAACAAGGTGCACAGCAGGTCTGCCACCACTCCTTCTCCAGCCTTTAGCATTTCGAGAGATACTCTATCATAACCGGCTGCCTTACCTGCTTTCATACTTTTCATTGCTTTCATTATTTCATCTATACTTATATCTCTATCTATTTCCTCTTCTTCCGGAATTTCTATTTCATTTAATTTAAACGTCTCATCACTCATAAACACGCTTTCAAAGTATTCCTTTCATCTCCTTAAACTCAAAACTTCGTCATTCAGAATATCATATTTATGTAAGTAAAAAATGTACATATTATACATAAATATCGATGATATTCTATGTGTTATAATACTACATTATCAAAACGGAGATTAACTAGCAACCATAGTACAGTTAAAATCTACCGCTTGTAAACATTCTGTGTACGTTCATTTGCTAGCCGGTTTTGTGCGTCTGAGTAATGACATATTTCTACTACCCGTGAATATACGTATTGTGAGCGTGTGGATCTTCGCTACGATTTTAAAGCATGTTATAAGTATTTACTGTAATATGTAAGAGACAATGTCCGTACGTAGGTTAAGCAGCACCGAGTGCCGTCGATGAAGCATGGTGTACAGATAAACCTTGTTAGGTTTTTGCGACATCGTGTTTGATTAATTTAAGCTTTTTTTATGTTGATTTAATAAATAAAAAAAAATTGATGTTTGCCCAAAAAAGGTGGCAACCTTCTTACAAACCATTTATATTTATGTACCAAAAATGCATAGGGATGTTTAAAATAAACATATGTTTTACAAAACTTGTGAAAACATAGTTGTTTCAATTTATAGTCCAAGAGCTCATGATGCATTTTTCATGAAGTGTTTGATGCATCATAAAACTTTGTTGAAAAGTATCAGTCCCCTCAATAAGGTATTTGACTGATTGCCTGGCTTACCTGGGTACACCTGGTACTGCGCATACAGGTAAGTCGCAAAATACTTAGCCCACAAAAGTGTTTGATTCAAATAATAATAATGACTATCTGTTAGCAAGTTTATAAAGAATTAAGAAAAAAAATGGCAGACACATCTGAAGGGGTTGACATAGGGGCAAAGTACCCAGTTACAGTAAGTTGTATTTTCAAAAATTAAAAAAAAGTGTTTGATTTAATCTGCCATTTTTGCAGCGTGTTTATTATATATATAAAAAATTCTCACGAAAGGGGAGACCGTTACTCCGGGGATTAATTATTTAAATAAATCTTGCGCGTAACCAATGAGATAATTAAAAAAAACTTACTTCTATCAACCCGACAATTACTTCCTTATTACCATTAGCTGTAATTATTGTTGTGCATTTAAGTAAACTATTTTTATCTACTTCTTGAAATTTTCATCTATTAAAATTCATATTTAACTAAATAAATATTTTAAGTAAATATAAAAAATAATATAATATAATTAAAATTTGTTGTAATGTTTGCCCAAAATTTGCCCCTATGTCAACCTCTTCAGAAGTGTCTGCCATTTTTTTTCTTAATTCTTTAACAACTTAACGGACGGATAGTCATTATTATTATTTGAATCAAACACTTTTTTTGGACGAATTTTTTGCGACTTACCTGTATGCGCAGTACCAGGTGTACCCAGGTAGGCCCGGTAAACAGTCAAATACCTGCTTACTGAGTGAACTGATACTTTTCAACAAAGTTTCATGATGCATCAAACACTTCCTGAAAAATGCGCCGTGAGCTCTCGGACCATTAAGTTGCCGTTGGCGAAGAATTAGTTCACGAATGCTACCGGCACTTCTTGTATATTGTACACGGATTGTCACAGCAAAAAGAAATCGGTCATTAGTCAAAATTGGTGAAAATTTTATTTACGGGGGCGACATAGCTAATATCACTCCTATTAGGCATACTTTGAGGAGGCCTATGTTCAGCAGTAATCCTTTAAGGGTACAAGAGCTAAGTGACCTCGAAAGACGCGTGCACACATTTACACAATTTTTTATAGGAACTGCCGGTACACAGACGCTTACGCACACATGCGTACGTATTATGTTCAGAAATAAGAATATATGCGATTTAAAAAAAATCTATTGATTGGACTAAAAAACTAAAACACTCACACAATTACGTTAATATTTTGTTTGTAGAATAATCTGACAAAAAATCGAAATGATTGCATGTATATTAATAAGGTTTTTAATCGTTAAAAGTAATTTTTAGAGGTAGGTATCTTTGTGATTTTTTCTATCGTATCAAATTAATAGTATCATGTTTTCAACACACTTATTTTTTATAGGATAAGGGTGACAAACGAGTACACAGTCCACCTGATGGTAAGTGGTTGCTGCGGCCCATAGACATCTACATCTATCCTCGTTTGCGAATCAAAATGCAGATGCGTTGTCATCCGTAAGGACTAAGATGGAATGCCTCATTTCCAGTAAAAAGGGCCTCCGGCTACCTGCACTCACCAAGCGAAACGCAGAGGTAAATCTCTACTTCACGCTGGTATTCTGTGAGGTCGTGGTACCACCCCGGTTCGAGCCGGCCCATCCGTGCGACAGCAAAAGCTGCCAAGTGGCTTTATCACTGTTTACACTACCTAACTAGCATATTTTCTTGGAAAATATCATATATTTTTCTAATTTTATTTACTGCAATGGTTTATATACTTTAACATGCATTTAGCTCCTGTAGTCCCCTTAAAAAGCTGTACCGGTAACCGATACATTGTTTGTTGACTAAAAATGTTAACAAGATATAGATATGGTATATTATGTAAGTATTTCATTATGTAATTGCACACAAACACTTACGCCTGTCACCCAGAGGGGTAGGCAGAGACTACGGACTTCCATTTGGCGCGATCCTGACACACTTCTCTCGCCTCATTTACATCCATATATCTACGCATACACGCTCATCGGTTAAGGGTACTCCTAACCTGGCCCATTTTTAATTTATCGCCGATTTGGTCCTTAACTTAAACCTTCGTCTAAGGCGTCCCTTCCCGACCCTGCCGTTCACTTCTGCAACATAAATTTGCTTTGTCACTCTTTCCTTGTTCATTATTTCTACTTGACCAAACCACTGAAGCATTCCTTTCTTAATCGTTGTCATAACGTCATCTTGCAAACCACACTTTTCTCTTATCACATTATTTCTCACCCTGTCATTCAGATTCAGCCCTAGCATACTCCTTAATGACCGCATTTCTACTGCATTTATTCTACTCTCATACTTCTTCTGCCAGACCCAACTTTCGCTACCATACATTAAAGTAGGGACAAACACAGCATTATGAATTGCCATACGTGCCTTATTTGACACATTCTGACTTCTCATAATAGCGTGTAGAGCCCCATTCACTCTATTTCCTGCGTTCACTCGTCGTTCTATATCCTTATCATATCTACCATCCCTGCTAAATAAACATCCCAAATATACAAACTCATCCACTTGCTCAATCAACTCCCCTTCTATTCTTATTTCACATAAAGTTTTACTTTCTTCTCTTTCAAAAACCATCACTTTCGTCTTACTTGCATTAACTTTCATACCCCTTTCTTTCAATGACCAGTTCATTAAAGTAACCATCATTTGCAACTCGGCCGGCGACGATGCAAATATGACTTGATCATCGGCGTACAAAAGACATTTGACAGTTAACTCACCCATTCTCAATCCACATTCTTCAACTTTCAAAGTTTGCAAACAACTGTCCATAAATAGGTTAAACAGCCACGGGGAAGCCACACATCCCCGTCTGACACCTTTATGAATGCCAAACCAGTCCGAGTAGACCCCGTTAATCTTGACACAGGCACTAGAGTCCCTATAAAGATACCTTAATGCCTGTATCAAGCCAGCGCTCAACCTAAATGAGTTCAATGTTTGCCATAACACATTCCTGTCCACTGTGTCATAAGCCTTTTCGAAGTCAATGAACGCACAAAAACCTTTCTGGTTTTTGGCCAAAAACTTCTCCGCAATCATGCGCATAGAAAAGACTTAATCCGTACACCCCATCCCCTTTCTAAATCCAGCTTGCACATCCCAAATTTTACCATCAGTTTCTTCCATAACTCTTTCAATTAACACCTTAGCATACAGTTTACCCACAATGCTAAGCAAGTTGATACCACGGTAGTTTTTACAGTCCTGCTGCGAGCCCTTTCCCTTATATATTGGGACTATATCGGCTTTGCACCAGTGGTAGAGTCACGCGGCAGCTTTTGCTGTCGCACGGATGGGCCGGCTCGAACCGGGGTGGTACCACGACCTCACAGAATACCAGCGTGAAGTAGAGGTTTACCTCTGCGTTTCGCTTGGTGAGTGCAGGTGGCCGGAGGCCCTTTTTACTGGAAATGAGGCATTCCATCTTAGTCCTCACGGGTGACAACGCATCTGCATTTTGATTCGCAAACGAGGATAGATGTAGATGTCTATGGGCCGCAGCAACCACTTACCATCAGGTGGACTGTGTGCTCGTTTGTCACCCTTATCCTATAAAAAAAAGTCTTCCGGTACCCGCTTCAGTTCCCAGTTCAGTTCCCAGTTATGTAATTGCAATGTTAAGTTATTTTATTGAATGGAAAAGGACAGTAAGATCACACATTACTATTGCAAGCATTATAGGTGTTAAATCGTCAGATTTTTCGAGAGTTAAACCAAATATCATAAAACATGGTATTTACTTAGAAACTAAGCTTGTTAAATTAAGTATAATCACCCGCGGCAAGTGTTACATAAATTAATTAAACTTTTGTGGGCATTTAAATACTTCTACTCTGTAAGGATTTAACATAGAGAATTCAGTTGGAGTTGTAACTTGACCGGCGGCGGTTTGCTGCTCCTGTATTATTGTTCAAATAATGGTTTGAAGTGGACTTTGATATGTAAAACTGGTGCGATTTTGTGTATTAAGTGTCTGCGCATGTGAACTATTAGTGGAAACTGTGAAACATGTGCTCTGATGGTGATGTGATTCTCAAAATAAGGTGTCTGTCTGCTTAGGCGCCTTGAGATACCATCGCCAACCGACAGCTGTCTGCTAGCTCAAGTTGCCGTCAAAATCTTCCAAGGGCTGCAAAATGTGACGCATCAACATATTTTGAAGCAGTATACTATGAAGGATAATTATTATAATATATTGTAACTTCAGGCTCAGAAGGGCTAGATACCAGAGCCGTAAAGCCAGTTATTAAGAAGAAGAAGAAGAGAATTCGGTTTCTCAACATCAATTATTAAGTGCTTGTTTGTTCGATAAAGCATTTTAGTATCTACAAATAGGATTTTGTAATTTAAGGTAATTAAAACTAATTGGGGTGGAAGAATGTGGCTGAAGAACACTTACCCCATCAATGAGGCAAGTGTGACAGTAAGCTTCTTTTTGTAGTTCCTTTATTATTACCTGTGAAATTCGACAAAATTGAAGAGATGATACTAATGTCAAAATAATTAAAGATTTGAACGTCCATTTTTGTGTAACAATGAGTTTTTTCCAACATGGGGTAAGTTTTCTGAGTAGTTTTAAAATAATTTATAATAATAATAATATAATAATAAATTCTTTATTTCAGATAATTAACATCCATATGTGGGTTAGTAACATAATAATAATAACAAGGGTTAGTTACAGTGGTACTACAACGGTTTGCTTAAAATCTAGGGAAATAAAATAAATACATTGTGCCGAGACAGATCATCATGGGGGTGGATAGGGCCCAGTTATCAGTCTCTGCACAAGACATTTCCACAGCGGCGATGTATATCTGTCTGCTATGGTCCTCAGAATGCTGTTGTGACTGGCCCGTACCCTGCTAATAAGGGATGCAGTTTTTTGCGTATGATGGCATTAAAACCGTCTGTTTGGTATGCCACAAACATCCCTGATGTACTACAAAAACGAGGCAGTCCCAACAGCATCCTGAATATATTATTATATTGGATGCGCAAGGCTTCAAGCGATCTTTTGGTGTATTTGACCCATAGGCTCTCCGTGTATACGCTCTGGCAGTATGCTTTAAAAAGCGTAATCTTAACTTCTTTTGTACAACGGGAAAACCTGCGAGCCAACATATTACCTCCAACCGCTAGAGCCCTGCGCTCCCTTTCAATGTCAGCATCATCCTTGAGGTCACCAGTAATAATATATTTAATACAGCCGACTTCAATATAAGTTATTTAACAATAACTCTAAAAACTATTGGTCTGACCTTGATCAAATTCATATGGAACCACACGAGAAGTATCAGCTTTCATATAAAAACAGAATCATCGAAATCTGTTCACCCAGTACAAAGTTATGAGGTAACACACATAAAAAAAACATACAGTCGAATTGAGTACCGTCTCCTTTTTGGAAGTCGGCAGAAAATGATGTCTGTCGATAAGATAGTTGTAGCTACGTTCTTAACTGTCGGTATAGTCAATAGCGTAAAAGTTCCTGCGTTGTGCAATAGATGAAATTTAACCAAAGAAACGTGCCGCATAATTTGCATATTTGTATTTGTATTTATTTATAAATTCAGAACAATAACACACAATATTTGTAGTAGATGATGTGATTCTTCATTTTCAGACAATAATGCTTATTCGTTTGCCTGTGGTCCTACACTAAGCATGCCCCACTCCTGACCCCCACTTCTCACACTAATTCAATCCTTCGATCCTTCAAGTCAGCTCTATTTCCAATTTCACTGTATCAATATAACTTCTAAATCTTATGTTATATTTTTAACAAGTGTTTATATTCTTGTCATATAACGTAAGATCTTGCGTTATTATTATATTATATTACTGAAATGTATAATATAAATATAAAATCATAACATAATACTGAAATGAACTGAAATGGCGTTATATATTACCAGTATTCTTAAATTACTTGCCTCATTCGACACAGATCACAACGACTAGATAAATAGATTCGTAAGATCGTGCAATTCAGCTTTCAACTTACCTCCAGCGGAGCAGAAGTTAGTACTCTTAGTATAGGCGTTAAATAACATCACTGGTTCTTTCTGGTGCGGTAGACGTGTTTACCCGATCTAAGAACTTGCCTAATTGACAAATTGTCTAATGTAAGAAACATATACATTTGAACTCAAAACTTCAATGTTCCAAAAACCCTGAAAAATTAAACGCTGAAATATTCAACAAACCGTTAATAACCTATTTAACGACCACGGAGCAAAATGCTCTAAGGCTTTTTATTTATGGCGCTCGCTCTAACAAAGGTGCAATGTTAAGAACAAATGCATTGAGAAGACTTTGCGAAGCAAGGCGTTTTGCGTTGCAAGAAGATAAAATTCCAGCTACACAAAACCACCATATTGTAATAATATAGTTATAATAACATTAATTGATCTATAACTCGAACTCATCCACATAATTATGCGTGTGTCCTCAACCTCAACAAATCACAATACCACAGACATCCTAGACGAATTAGACTATCTACCATATTTTACTACGTTACATCTTGCATTAGGCTTTCATTAATTATAAGTAGATCTGAAAAATATTCCCAAAACACATCCAATACCATGTGGCCATTATGAATATAAAAAATGCCATTTGGCTTAAAAAACACCCCAGTGACGTTTCGATGCGTAATGGACTCTGTTTTACATGCTTACAAGGTGAAAAATGTTTTGTTTACCTTAATGAGATAGCTTTCGCTTCTGGTCTCTAATAACACAAATATAAACTTGAAGAAGTTTTCTCTAGACTCCGAAAAAATGAACTAAAATAATGAAATGAATGAAATATACTTTATTGTACACCAAAGAATACATATAAGAGAAAAAAAAACATAAATTATTTAAAGGTACAATTGGCGGCCTTATCGATTAGGAGCGATCTCTACCAGGCAACCATTGCAGAGGATAAAATGACCTGTGAGAAAGGGTAAGGGTGTACGTAGGTTGTTGGAAAATACACACGACATACATATAATTATATAATCAATAAATACGTACATACTATAATAAATAAATACCATCAAAAACATAACTTGTAAAAAACAAAGTCTCGCAACTCAGTTCTTCTACCGTAAAAGTTTGTGAGATCCATGTAATACTAAGTCGGTTAATTTATTCGGTGCCTACTTAAGGGTCCTTTTGTCTTAAGTTATTACGTAATTAGCTAATCTAACAACATCTTATAGTGACCACATCAATACTAAAAATCTTTTATATTTTAAATAAATAAATTGACTTGACAATCGCACACACAATGTACCTCTCAAGTAATACATTTTATATTAAATTAGATTTTTTAGTGCGATTGCCAAGTCAATTTATTTATTTAAAACATAAAAGATATTTAATATTAATATGGTCCTATAAGATGTGGTAAAGTTAGCTAATTACGTAATAACTGAAGACAGAAGGAACCTTAAGTAGGGATCGAATAAATTAACCGACTTGGTATTACATGGATCTCACAAATTTTTACGGTAGAAGAACTGAGTTGCGAGACTTGGTTTTTTACAATTTATATTTTTGATGGTATCTCATTTCTTTTGTAGATAGTTATATCTACGTATCTATCGACACCTAATATTCCATTATATTATACATATATCATCATCATCATCATTAAACCCTTTCATAAGTCCACTGCTGAACATAGGCCTCCCCCAAGGAATGCCACAAAGCACGGTCCTGAGCCATCTGCATCCATCGACTTCCTGCATGTCTTACCAGGTCGTCACTCCATCTCGTGGGGGGTCGCCCTACACTTCGCCTACCGGTACGAGGCTGCCACCCGAGAACCTTTCTTCCCCATCGGTTGTCGATTCTTCGAGCTATATGGCCGGCCCACTGCCACTTCAGCTTGCTAATCCGTTGGGCTATGTCGGTTACTCTGGTTCTACTGCGGATATACTTATTTTTAAGTTTATCACGCAGAGAAACTCCGAACATAGTCCTCTCCATAGTTCGCTGAGCGACCTTGAGCTTCCTCATACGGCCAGCAGTGAAGGACCACGTCTCAGATCCGTAAGTCATCACTGGCAACACGCACTGGTTGTACAATTTCGTTTTAAGGTTTTGAGGTATGTCTGATGAGAAGATGTGTCGTAGTTTCCCGAACGCTGCCCAGCCGAGTTGAACCGTAGATTGAGCTCTCGGTCGAAGTTGGATTTACCTAGTCGGACTATTTGTCCCAGGTAAACATACTCGTCAACAACTTCGAGCTTAGTGCTCCCAACAACTACCGGCATAGGTGTGACATGGAAATTAAACATGATCTTTGTTTTGTCCATGTTCATCTTAAAACCTATCCGTTGGGAGACACTATTGACGTCATTGAGCATGGTGTTTAGTTCCTCCAGCGATTCTGCCATAAGGACTATATCGTCGACAAATCGAAGGTGAGTAATGTACTCGCCATTGATGTTAATACCGTGTCCTTTCCAGTCCAGAAGCTTGAAAACGTCTTCCAATGCAGCGGTGAAGAGTTTCGGGGATATCACGTCACCCTGTCTTACACCTCTCTGCAATTGGATAGGTTTCGTACCCTGGTTCTGTACTCGGATAGCCATCGTAGCTCTACTGTACAAACACTTCAGCACTTCGATATACCGACAGTCAACTTGGCACCGCTGAAGGGACTGCAGCACCGCCCAAATTTCGACGGAATCAAAGGCTTTCTCATAGTCCACATACGCCAGACATAGTGGCAAATTGTACTCCTCGGACTTCTGTACAACTTGCCGAAGGGTATGTATGTGGTCCATGGTGCTAAAGCCCTTTCGGAAACCGGCTTGTTCGGGAGGCTGGAAGTCGTCAAGTCTGCGCGCGAGACGATTCGTAATGACTCTCGAAAACAGCACGTAGACGCGGCTCAGAAGGGAAATCGGTCTGTAGTTCTTCAAGAGAGCGTTGTCACCTTTCTTGAAGAACAAGACCACCGGCACTTCTGCTCCACGCCTCCGGATACATTTAAAATACAAAAATATAGACATACATATACGAGAGCAGGAAGGATTAAACAAGTAAGTGAAGTCAAAGCCTAAACGCAAGGAAAAATGAGTAGGTAGTAATTTTTTAAAGGAATGACTATTTAAGGAGGAAAGAAGTGCGCTTTGACAAGTTTTTTAAACATATCAATAGACTGCGCACTTCTAATGTGCAACGGTAGGGAGTTCCAAAGCCTAACAGCTTCCACAGAAAAGGATTTAGAATAGAAGGAAGTGTTATGAGATGGGATTTTTAGACTGAGGTTTTTATCAGAGCGAAGAGAGCGACAGTGAGTGTCACCATGAAACTCAAACAGCTCTTTAAGGTAAGTAGGGGAAGTGGGATTGTATAGTATACAGTATAAAAGAGAAAGAATGTGAGTATTCCTGCGAAGACGAATAGGAAGCCACTTGAGTTTTTCGCGATATTCGGAGACACGTTCATATTTTCGAAGTCCAAATATGAACCGTATGCAAAGATTCTGAATGCGCTCGAGTTTATTAAGAAACTCCTCATTTAAATTGAGATAACACGTGTCAGCATAATCGAGAATCGGTAAAAGAAGTGATTGTGCAAGCGCAATTTTGGTAGGTATGGGTTGAAAATTACTTAATCTACGGAGAGATCCGACCGACGCAAACACCCTCCTACTTACCATGCTTACCTGCCGAGCCCAAGATAAAAATTTGTCAAAGGTAACACCTAGATTTTTAACGGTGTCACTATATGGCACAGGTGTCCCATCAAAAACAATACCAGGTAGGGAAGAAAAATCTATATTTATAGCTATCGCTATATCTATAATTATAGCTTTTGTTTTTGATGGTAAATCCATCATACTTTAAGACCGTATGACTTACTCCAATCCACTATTAAGTCAAGATCTTTGTTTAATAAACTACAAGTTTAAAACGTTTTTGTAAACTTCAAGACTGTTATGTGGACATTATTTTTTTTTTTTAGTTTTTTGAGGTCGGTTTTTACTTTTTTTATATAGGATAGGGTGACAAACGAGCACACAGTCCACCTGATGGAAAGTGGTCACTGTGACCCATAGACATCTAAATTTATACTCAATAAAGAATCAAAATGCAGATGTGTCGTCACCCGTGAGGACTAAGATGGAATGCCTCTTTTCCAGTAAAAAGGGTCTCCGGTTCTCTACACTCACCATACGAAACACAGTAGTGTTAAACTGCTACTTTACGCTGGTATTCTGTGAGAGCGTGGTCCTTCCCCGGTCGAGCCGACCCATTCGTGCTACAACTGCACTGCACGAATATAGCTGCAGCATGGGGCTCTACCACGTATAAACTTATACTTAACTTATATTTAAAGTTTAATTATCCTAGCTGTCCAAATATTATATACGATATAACGTATCTCGATTTGAATTGGACCTAGTTCCTTCAACAGAAATTGAAGTAATGATGGTGTATTTACGTCTGATAACACGAGGTATTCAAAACACCTTACGGCTCGCGGGCGAGCTTCAGCCTCTAGGAATCACAAGTGCTAAGCTATATTGTGCTAGCATGTGCTAAAACACATATTTATGTTTTCGAATGTGGCTATGTCTGTCTTTCTATTCTGTCTAACTCTTACCCTGCTTTCTATACATTCGCATAAGCCTATATCAGGCGTTGGTATTTGTATTGGTGCCTCTATCATCATAAATATCGTCATTACAACTCTTTACAAATGGACTTCTTAACATAGGTCTCCCTCAGTGAATGCCACAAAACTTGATCCTGTGCCAACTGCATCCATCGACTTCATTTTTTTTATAGGATAAGGGTGACAAACGAGCACACAGTCCACCTGATGGTAAGTGGTTGCTGCGGCCCATAAACATCTACATCTAACCTCTATTACAAATCAAAATGTAGATGCGTTGTCACCCATGAGGACTAAGATGGAATGCCTCATTTCCAGTAAAAAGGGCCTCCGGCCACCTGCACTCACCAAGCGAAACGCAGAGGTAAACCTCTACTTCACGCTGGTTTTCTGTGAGCACCCCGGTTCGAGCCGGCCCATTTGTGCGACAGCAAAAGTTGCCGCGTGGCTCTACCACTGTCATTCAGCCATGTATTACCAAGTTGTCATTCCATCTAGTGGAAGACCTCCATACATATCGCTTTGTAGTACGAGGCTGTCATTTGAGAACAATTCTTTCACTTTATCGGTTATTTTATTCGGCAGGTCTATTGCCACTTCAACTTACTGATCTTAACCCCAATAACTCTTATATTAGCGTATACTTGTGGTACTGAAATATCTCCTAAATAGTTATTGGCAGCTTAAGCTAGTATACTAGACGAACGGTTGATTTCGCATTTTTAGAACATGTTATATTAAGACTATAAAACTAAATTTGACTCGGACCGTCACGAAATTAAACTCTGTTATTGAAACGACGTTCACCTGGTAAGACATGCAGTAAGTCGATGGATGCAGGTGGCTCACGGCTGTGTTTCGTGGCAATCCTTGGGGTGTCCTGTGTTCAGCAGTGGACCTGTGGAGGGATGTAATGATAATAATGATGATGATTGAAACGTTTGGGAAAAACATAGGAAAACGCCTTTAATAAAATAATAGCAAACGTGTGGTTTTCAGAAATTAGTTTTCTTCTTGAGAAGGCGAAGTAAGAATATTCAAAACATTCAAGTAACTGTTTAATGCATTTTTTTAAATTTCAATAAAATTGTTAAACAATTATACAGTCCGTATACGAGAGAAGTTTTTATAACTATAAAGATGTCCTGCAGTTTCTTTCTTTTAACGTGGCAGAGCCATGCTGCAGCTATATTACTAGTATAGCTGAAGCACGAATGGGTGGGCTCGACCGGTGAAGGACCATGCTCTCACAGAATACCAGCGTAAAATAGCAGCTTAACACTGCTGTGTTTCGTATGGTGAGTGTAGAGAACCGAATACCCATTTTACTGGAAAAGAGGCATTCCATCTTAGTCCTCACGGGTGACAACGCATCTGCATTTTTATTCTTTATTAAGGACAGATGTAGATGTCTATGGGTCACAGCAACCACTTACCATCAGGTGGACTATGTGCTCCTTTGTCACTATCCTATAAAAAAAACTCTAATTTGTATGCCCAAAACGTATTCCGTTTCGTTATTTGCGAAGTATTAAATTTTACCAACGTAATCAGCCATATAGGATTTTGCAACACATCGAACTGTGTCGTATGGAACAAAACGTAGGTTACAAAAAGACTCGCGTTCTGAAGTCAGCTAGACTCTGCCCGACATACCGACGAACATCACAGAGTATTTCACACATAGCTACCTACGTCGACGGGGCAATTAGTACTAAAGATGTCATCATCATCACCACCACAGCCCTTCACAAGTCCTCCGCTGAACATAGGCTTCCCCCAAAGAATATTGCAAAACACGGAATCCAGTAACAACGACTCCTTATTTAATAAATAATAAAATTGTTTGTATGTTTCTGTTGTGTCGGTATGTTTATCAATATAAACCGTATTGATGGACATATTAGTATCGCATTGATATTTTCATTTTCCTTTTTTTTTTCGTTTTTGTTTATTATTATTATTACTAATCCATTTTAATTGATAATTGATAGTTTTTGTTACCACACATAATTATGTATAAGGTTATATTTAATGTCTTATATTGTATTTTTTTTGCTGCTTTTTGCTTTGTTTTAATTTTTGTGTTATAATTATATAGAAGGTTTAGGCTTTTTTCGTTTTATCGAAGGACTAGACTACACGTAACAGCTGTGCTACGTTCGTGACGCCAATGAATAGGTTTCTTGGCTGAAAATCAGCGCTGTGTGAGGCCATACTCACACAATACATGCTGAGCCAACCCCTTTTCGGCACAATGCGACCTTTTTATATTTTACTTACTTTCATGTGTATGAACTGCTTGTGCTGAATAAATGTTTTTTCTATTCTATTCTATTCTTATGAAATTCGACTGACTAAAATTAAATCGCAATTATCACTCTTCTTTCAAAATAAACTTTTGTTAACTCTTAATGTATAAGATTATAAGTAAGTAATTTGTATTAAAATCAGGTGAGTTTGCATATTACCTGTTTTTTTACATCTATTGCCGCTCGAAAAATTACGTCCGTGAAGGACACCTTGCAGCCATCTGGGTTTAGCCGAAGACAAAAACTAGTTAATTATAATAAAAAACGAGGAAAAAAAATGGAAATATTTAGAAATAAAATTATAATTATATATAATTATAAGACTATTACGATATGCAACATAGTATAGCATCGCTATTTTAAGTTATTATTGTAAGTTAATTAGGGTAAAGTCTAGCGGTGCTCGTGCGTATCGTTCGCACGCGCTGAATGCCTTTCCAGTCACAGTCATCTAATAATTGAATTACATCATGTAATTCAATTCGTGCGCGTCCCCTCCACGTTTCATTCCACGCTAGACTTACGTGCCGCGACTTGTAGGTACTATACCTTTCTACAGTTTCGTTTGTTGGCTTATTATATAGACTTAAGGTTTAACTATTAACTTGATTTGTAATTAAAATCAAATTGAATATGAATAAAATCCAATACACCTTATTACAATAGTGTTTCAAATTCCTTAATCAACTCTTTTTATTCACTTCGGATTTTTAAGCATTCTTAAATCACAGTGTTCTTACAAGAGGTATAAAATTAATAAAATGATACCTACATCATTATTTCTTGTAAGTAAAATTGACTGCCTCGGTGCCTGGTGGTCGTCAAACGTGACTGCTGACCATAAGGTCCTGGGTTCGAATCCAGTTCTGGGAAGTAATTATCAGTAGCAACCCGAAGTTAGGAAGTTAGTGGTGTTTTACACCGTGCCTCGGACAACACGTAAAGCCGTTGGTTCTGTACCTGATCTCTCTCCGGTCGTGTCGAATTACCGTCCCATGGGACTATGAGAATGAGGGAATAGAGAGTGCACCTGTGCTTATGCATACACTTGGGCACTATATTCCTGTCTTGCGTAAATGGCTAGTCTCCGTTCAGACAGGTCGCCGTGACCGAAATTCTGTCTGGAGGACATTTTGGGTTATGTTAAAGTTTTTTTCATCTGGTTGGGCTGTTTAAAGATATAATCGTAAACGAAAGATATAAACATACATAAATATCATTAAAATAGTATAAATACATAAAAAAATACATAAATATATAAAAACTGACAAAAACAACCAGATGGAAGCCCTCGGCAGGGGAGACCAAACGGCTGATGGTTAGGGGGAAAGGGAAAGAAACCGGCGGACGATGCGGGTGGTATCGAGGAGCACCGCCTTCTGCATTTGAGCTTGGAGCGGTCCGTCACGAAATCCCAGTCGCCTCAGATGACCCAAGAGGCTGACTGGGATTAATCCGTTCGCAGAGACGACTACAGGTATAATTTCGGCCGGCAGTCCACCCAACATGTCGGTCACCTCGTGAGCCAGGTCCAGATATTTTGTTCGCTTATCTGTTTCGGCTTTCACGATGATCTCGTTATGACGATGGTTTTAGTTTATCCCAATCAAATGGCGACGATGCGAAAATTCTGTTCGAATCCATGGCCCACGTAGTATATTAATTAATGTTATATGAGATAGTACTGTAGGATAGGGTATGATAGGACTAGCATACGCTCCTTCTCATTCTATACGGTCTCCCGGTCGGAAATGCTCTGTACTGCCAGGTCCTGCCATTGCTCGTTGGCTAAGGATAGAGGAGTAAGTCCTTTATCACAAGAAATGACGTCCCTATAGAACGGATCATCCGCTCTCGCCAGAAAGTAATTACGGAGGCTGCAGACTTCGCGATTATGCATGGTAAGCGCACTTAAAAAGCCACGCCCAACATGTTTCCGCGGCAAGTACAGCCTCATAATCGACGATCTCGGGTGATGCATCTTATGGGACGTCATAGTAATGCAGACTTTTCTATCCAGGGCGTTAAGTTCACTTTGAGTGTACCTAAGTATGCCAAAGGTATATATATATGAGAACAGGAATGACCCAACAAACCCAAAAGAGCCGTGGTAGCTCAGATAGTTAGCGCTCGATGTAAGCTTCATAGTACGCGAGCAACCCGGGTTCGATCCCCGCCGGCACCAATGAATTTGTTAATTGCAATTTTAAGTAGCTGATTTACCACGTGCTCGACGGTGAAAAAAACATCGTGAGGAAAACTGCATGTCCGAGAAATAAGAAAAATAAATATTTCAAATACATGTGAAGGTCGCCAACACGCATTGGGCAGCACGGCGGACATTTCCTTGCCCTAAAACCCTCTCAGAAATGAGAGGAGGCCTGTGCCCAGCAGTGGGACGTAAATAGGCTGCAACTTTATTTTACTTTTATGACCTAACCGTTATATGCGTGTGTCTTATTCACACCGGAGAAAAGGCTGTTAAGCACTTTGGCCAAGCGTGCATAAAATACATCGCAAACTGACTGTTTCATACCAGTCTCATCCATACCGATGTTCTGTGACATACCCAGGTATCGGTATGTTCCAGCCTCGGAAAGGGTCCTTATGTTGATGGGCATAGGTAAGTCTATGCCCTCAGAGTTAGCAACCCTTCTCCTTTCAACATGGAGGACCGCACACTTATCCGTCTCCAGCTCCATTCTAATAGAATTACTAAAATTACAAGTGATTTTTAGCAATTCCATAAGATGGGAGCGACTGGAGGCGTATAATTTGAGATCATCCATATAGAAAAGGTGGGTCACTTTTGTCCCTTCTTTCCGAAGCTGAAATCCCGGAGTCCTCCAGTAAGGTACTGAGAGGGTTTAGGGAGAGGCAAAACCAGACTGGACTCAAACAATCGCCCTGGAAGATAACCCTTCTTATCCTTATGCGGCTTTCCGCATCCGTCATCCGCTCGCCTAGATGACAAAGGATTGTACTTCACTGCCCCATACACTGCCCGAGGAAGTCTCTAACTGCACAGTCAACCTTGTACAGCTCGAGAACCCTCTTTAGCTATGTATGGGGGACCGAGTCGAATGCCTTACTATAGTCTATCCAGGCGGCGGAGAAGTTCCGCCGGTTGCGTTTCACCACTTTGCCAATGATCGCGTCAATGAGGAGTAGTTCCTTGGTTCCACGAGCAACTTTTTTTCCATCAGGGCGGCACCACTTAAAAATGAGGTATAACATTTGACAGATTTCATAGCGTGGAAGTTAATTTGTTCGAAAAATGTAAACGTTAATGTTTATTTTTGTACTATTAGTTATATTTTGTATTAATTTGATTAAAAATAAATAAACCAAACCACAGATATTCATAATAGTTGAAAAATTTTAATGAGTTAAATGTGTGCAAAAAATTAAAGAGCAAACCACTGAGGCAATAGCTCAATACTGAGCTAGCTACAGATTTATTTAAAACCAACTTCACATTAAAAATAACATTGTGTAAGAAAAAAAATTACCTCAGTGTCAACCCCATTGAGGGAGGGTGTGAGGTGCTCATCAAACTGGGTAATACACATCATTTTATTTCATTACACAGACATGGCCCTTTTTACTGGAAATGAGGCATTCCATCTTAGTCCTCACGGGTGACAACGCATCTACATTTTGATTTCTAATAGAGGATAGATGTAGATGTCTATGGGCCGCAGCAAGCACTTACCATCAGGTGGACTGTGTGCTCGTTTGTCACCCTTATCCTATAAAAAAAAATAAAAAAAAAACATGGACAAAGTAATC
This sequence comes from Parnassius glacialis, assembly GCA_033319125.1. Lineage (NCBI taxonomy): Eukaryota > Metazoa > Arthropoda > Insecta > Lepidoptera > Papilionidae > Parnassius > Parnassius glacialis. The sequence goes on along the minus strand of JAVANC010000012.1, from coordinate 1,213,917 downwards.
TTTACCAACTTTAATTTAAAAACGTTATTTATGAGTGTGATATGTAATTTGAGGCGACTTTTCTACTTTTTAGTATGTTAATCAATTGACTCATATTAGAAAAATCTTTCTCATGGTAATTACAGATCGCTCACTACGTCTATGTCAGTTCGCGTGCTCCCCTATGCGTTTCATTCCTATCTGCGGTACCTGTTCTCGATGCAATTCAAACGCCGAGTGTCCACTCTCGTTCTACCTTTTAATTCTGCGTCTCTAATTTGAGATACAGTACAAGTCCGATTTGCTCTCGATTTATGGCACGTGATAATCCGGGGAGTCGTATATCCGAACCTATCTTTCTACCGTGAAAAATATTTATTATTTCATAAGATAATTTAATTTCTGCATTTACAGTCCCGATTGCAGCACCCTTAATTTCTGCGTTAAATATGTAAATTTCACAAATATCTTGAAATATTTTATTTGTGGTCATGTCTGGTTTTGCTGTGCGTATTCTATTGGATTATAGACTAGTTATAATAATGTTTGTTACTGTAACTATGTAATGAATTGTCTTTAATCTGTTTGTGTGCCTTATTAATACAATTAAAACAATCACTTTTAGTTTGTCTGCCATCAGAAACATCAAAAGCGAAGTATGTAGTTATTTTCTCGCTCAGAGCCAAAGTATAGCCATTCAACGAGTAGACGCAACCAGATTTCTTTGCACTATACTACGGGGTGTTTTTTTTACTATGGTAATACAAATTGTATATATTTGAAAGTTATATAAAAAAAAAACTAAATGCAGAAAAATAAAGAGTTAAAAATATGAAGAAACTAAACATTGTTTTATGTATTTACATACTCTAGAAATATATAAACAATAAATAACTTAACTTCCAACTAGCGACATCTGGTGAGCGGAAAAATATTAGCTCTCATTACAGTGGTATTTCCGTGAGCTCAGTCGTTAATGTCGACTCAATAGTTGATTAGGCTGCAAAAACCAGAAAACATTTGCTGTTCCCCTTTTAGGCAAATAGCTTACAGTATAGTACCACCAACTTATCTGTTCAGGTGGATAAAATTGGAACTAGGTCCACAATTTTAAAATGACATTTCGCTGTCAGGTGAGGGCTTTTGATTTCATAGTTATAAGTTAGTCTTGCCAGATATGAAACATTTAGCGGATACATCTTTCACAACCGGAATTCCTGGAGGTCGGCCGCTTGAACTCCGAGATCATGAGAACAATTACTCTTTAAAATATATATACAATATATAATAATAACACTAAGTTTGTTTTACTAACTTTTAACTAAGATATAGTTATAATTCTTTAACAATTAAACGCAACGCATTGGCCAATGTGCAGTTTGTTGGGATGATGATGATGATGAACTGTTAAATTCTGTATTAGAATTATGTATGACGAACAATTATGAACGTAGGTAAGTTGTATGTTCGTTATTCTATACTAATATGTTATGAATATTTAGTCACCTATTTCCGCGGTAAATTTCTTAAGTGACGATAGCAAGTCTCCACTATATAGCGACTCTGTCAACTGAACAGTAAAGTTGGTGGCACTATAATTACATAGACTTAGAATATATGAAATCTATGAGTAATTACGTACCTACATACTGTTGCGCGCCACTATTAATGTCTTATACATGGCAACACTAGTTACACTAGCGCCCTCTAGTGTCGAGTAGCAAAACTAGGAGAGTCAAGATCCTTCCAGAAATTTCGGGACCGATATGTACTCGAACATTCTAGATGTCGCTACAGTAGAAGGTTCTGGAAACTATCTGAGGCGCTATATAAGGCCACCTATCTTAGGCTCTATATAATAGTATAGACCACGACCAAGGCAGTATTGAATTGACGATATAAGCGAATACTTCGAAGTGATACAACAGAACTAAAGTGATCTGTAGTACAATTGTGTTTTGTAATTAGTGTGGTCTTAAGTTGTAATTAGTGTTCTTTAATTAAAGTGTCAATTTTGGTAATTCAATCGGCAGTTTTTAATTGTCTCGAACCCCAAGCTCGTAACAATACTATGGAGTATAGAGTACAAGGAGAACCATCTTATAAGGGGCGAAAGTTGAAAAAGTGTCCTACTATTTACTGAAAATAGAGTTTCCAAAACCTACCACGATAGCGCTGGTGTCTGAAAAACTACGATATGAAGATAGCTGTTATGAACGGAGTGAAGTCAGCTGAATTCAAATATTTAAAAAATTTCATGATTAGAGTAGTTAGTAAAATGCTAATATACAAAATCTCAACTATTTACATAGTACAAAACCAAGCGGATTGGTCGGTCCTTGTTTATTTCTCCATCTTCTTCGAATTACTTTTGGCGCTTTTTTTTAATTTATCCTATGCTACTGCAGCGCCAGCCTTATTAGACACGTTTTTAGGGACACTTTTCACATATAGAGATGGTCCTCCTTCTACTCTACACTCCATACTACATACGCAGGTAACACAGAAATATGGAGTGTAAAAGTACAAGGAGAACCATCTTATAAGGGGTGAAAGTTGAAAAAGTGTCTTACTGTTTACTGAAAATAGAGGTTCCAAAACCTACCACAATAGCGCTGGCGTCTGAAAAACTACGATATGAAGATAGCTGTTGTGAACGGAGTGAAGTCAGCTGAATTCAAATATTTAAAAAAATTCATGATTAGTGTAGTTAGTAAAATGCCAGTATACAAAATCTCAACTATTTACGTACTACAAAACCAAGCGGATTGGTTGGTCCTTGTTTATTTCTCCATCTTATTCTAATTACTTTTGGCGCTTTTTTTTAATTTATCCTATGCTACTGTAGCGCCACCCTAATTAGACGTTTTTTGGACACTTTTCATATATAGAGATGATCCTCCTTCTCTCTACACCCCATACACCATATATATAAGAAAAACAGAGGATAAGCAGTAAATTACATATATATTTTTTGGTTATACAAATATCATGCAAACATGAACGTCGCCAATAAAAATATATCTGTTTCATTCTCACACGTTATGATTTTCAAACGTTAAAAAAAAAGATAAGTACATATCTTAGAATTCAATTTTCTGTTGACAGTTTTCATAATTCCACCAAGCTCCACCGTGAAGCATGACGCCATTTTAGGATGACGTTCATTTGTGGTAGTTCGTCTGTCATCTAAGCCTTGTTCGGGGTTATTTTGCAGTGTTACAGTGAATTTTGACTATTTTGGAGCTTTTTTGTTCATTAGTAAAGGGTAATTGAGCAAAAACAACATGACAAAGTGTTGCATCAATAGATGTTATTCAAATTCTCGTAAATATGAAGAAGGATTGTAATTTTAACGTTTTAGATACGTAAACTGTATTTTTAGAAACTACTAAACTTCTGATGTTAGAAATCATTCTCAAAATGATTTAAATAAAATAATGTTACTCGTAATACAATTTACTCTGAAGGTTAATTGTTAAAAATAATAAAAGTGTGAGAGCATATGTTCAACTTGCTCTCTTGCTTACGCAATTGATCATTATCAGGAATAAGACAGCGTACAGCACTACACATTCAGTATAGAGCAAATACAGTTCGACCAACCGTAATATGTACCAGACACAATCACACATTGGTGTAACGTGAAGAACGTAATTACATGATAACACCAAAGTATGCAAAGCAACAGCTACACTACTCCTCTCAATGTAACACCGGGCAGCCTCTCAGCAACACGATCTTCCTTGCTTACACTAGAAGAACTACTACACTAATAGAACCACATCACTTGTCTTATTTGGGCAGATTCTCAGTGTAGAAGTAATGTATTAGCCCAATGGGTATAATAACGATATAAGACTCGTAGAATTACAGACTGACTGATCCCTTTTAGTCGACTGCGTGATACTTTATACTGCTAAAACAAGTGGGAGATTATAGTTCTACCTTCAATATTTCTTATTTTCTTTTATTATTTTACCCTCATTCCTAACAGTATATTTAATCAAACGATCGATTGAGCGCCTTTCATTTAAGAAAAGACCTTGAAAATAGTGTAAATCGTAAATTTTCTATAATAGTATTTTTCATCAAAAGATTTGACGATGTTAAGATTATTTTTGATTGGTACTTAAGGATGCATAATATTTATTTTAGGTTGCCAATAAATGATGACCTTCAAAAATTGTGGATTGATAATATAGGTCAGGAAAACATAAAACCTGCAGTAGTAAGAAGAATTGCATTTTGAAAAACAATGTATAAATAGAACGATGTTGTTCGGCTTAAGGGTGATTTGGTTCATGTGTCTAAAATAAATTTTCTGACTAAATAATATTATTTCGTCACGAATAAATGATTTTAATCAGTATACATTATTGTTATTTTATTTATTTTTAATCCTTACTCTCTCGTTTAACTCCAGTATCCGCCACTAATTACGCTACTGGTGGAAGTCATTACAACTTGCAGATTGTAAACACTATAAAATTGATATTTTGTGGTGTTACACAAATGGAATGTAATGATAAATGAGTATGGAAGTGGAAGTCTGAAGTGGCGCAGCCACCCCTATATCGAAATGTTGCATGGACATTGTTTGTCATATGGTATGAACATGGGATGCTGAAGATTGAGGAATACGTTAGGATAGTTAAATGATTAATGGATTGTGTGAACGGTGGTATGGTTGGAAAGGGGCTGCTCGACTCGATTAGATTACTGAGATAAATAAATAAATAATCTTTATTATCAAAAAAAGAGAGATGTCGGCTAGTAACTACAGTATGAAAGAACACATGCTCCACAAACTTTAAATAAATCAAGATAAAGGTCAGGCTACTGCACATTCATGGTGACTTGAACTGGTAACCGACCATTACCACGAAAGAAAGGTGTTGTCGAATCTTTATGGCGGCTTGGAAGTTAAGAGCGAGCGCTAGACCGTGCAGATATAGTTGAAAGAAAACTTGATGGTGTCTCAGATCACAGTACGTAAAGCGAAGGTACAGGACTTGCGCTCGCAACTATCTTCCCAGCCGCTATAAAGTCTATATATATATATGATATAATTCACGTAACCTGGACGCATACCGTTGGGGCTGGTTCGAAGTGGTGCAGGACAAAACCACTGGAAAAAACTTAGGGGAGACTTCTGCCTAGTAGTGGGACAGCATGGGCTGGACAAAAAAATCATACGAAGCCTAATACATTGCCTATAGTGGTGGTTTCGTTAATCTCTGCAGAGGAGAAAAAAATGCATGCGTCGACCCAGGGACGCACGGATGGAGTGCTTATGTGCAGATTGCCGTCGTTACGAAAAAACGTTAGCTCGTTGCACGAACTCAGTATAATATTCTGGTGCACGTCGTATACGTGTTCTGAAAAGAAAGGAGTTAAAGTTCCAATCAAGTGATCTTTCCTTGGTCTCTTCGCTCACTTTCGACTGTTGCTTCACCATATCTTAAAGCAATTACAGTTTAAAAACTTTCCTGTTCTTTATTTATTTATCATCTCAATACAACTATTATTACATGATTAACCCAATGCAATAGTGTAGTGATCTAATATTTGTTTGTTTAATATATACCTATGACCATCTTATATGTATAATTTTATTAATACGTCATAATTTATATATCATCGATACTGAAAATATCGACAAAACAACGATATTTCTTGTGGATGGAGTCGTCATCATATTTGAGCTTAGAGTATTAAACTAACAGGAGACGACATTGGAGAGCGTTCCCCGCTGTTAAAAGTACGAGAGCGCGGATCATTCCCGTTATATAAAACTAGTTGCGCCGCGTACGGCGTCAGTTACCAAGTAGTCGTAAGCGTGAGTTGACCTCCAGAAAAATCCATAGTTGCAGTGTGTTTTCTTGTAAAAAAAGATCACAGACCTCAAATTTACAAAAAGACGGCGTTACCTTTTATCTTTAAGTATTTGTTTTGATTTCAGTAATTAATATAAGCATTAAAACACGAAAATTCTGATTAATATAGCTGAGCAGGTAGTGTTGCCAACTTAAAGTATTAATACTATAGTAAGGACTTTTGCACTACTAGGACATAATTAAATTTTGCTTAATTGTAGACAAATGTCGTTTCTCTTTGTTCTAATTACACAAGACAAAATCGTATTATTGAATAGTCTTAAATTCATCAATATTATTGCGACCTATTTGCAAAACTATATTATTTCAAACAACATTAATAATCTTTAATTGTTTTTAACGAAATGAAAACATCAATTTAAATTGTTTTATTGTATACATTATACATTTAAAACATTTTAAATAGATATTTTCATTTCATTATGTTACGTTATGAAACGAAAAGAAGGGGAATTTCGAATATATAAAATTGTATCATCAAGACTATAATAGTGATGTTCACTGTAATCTTTAGTGTCGATGTTTTTATTTGACTATAATAATACTTTGATATATAATACCAAGGTGTTATTTAAAATTCTTTTTTGTACAATGTTTAAAAAACGATCTTTGGTTTTACAGTTTTCCAAAAGATCTTTACAGGCGCCAAGTTTGGATAAAAGCATGTGGCAATCATATAACCTAGGTACCTAAACAAACAAGCACTATTTGTTCCGAGCATTCTGACCAATCGGTTTTCGTAATCCAATCAAATAATAAAAGGCAACTAAATGAAACTGCTGTACCGACTTTGAAATTATTGAAAGTACGCGTATGTTTATTATTTTGCTACAGGTTTATTTTACATTATGAAGGATAAAATTCAAAACATGTAACGAATCGAAATGGAAGGTTTAGTGAACGATATTTATTCATTTTAAAATGTTTTTTACAAGTTTGTCGTCTTAGATGGTGCCAACCAAATTGTTGTTTTCAGATGAGACACGAATTATTAGCGCTTAAATAAATAAATAAGGACAAACAAATAATTTCAGTGTCATATTTATAATCTATTATTATTATACATATACAGAGTACTACACTTTTGTACTGTAGAACACAAAACATTACCGCTTTTTACGAAGACATTAATTATTTTTCAATCCTAAGTAAAATGACGAAAAAAAGTATGTTTGGCTAAGCGTAAACTTCGACCAAGAGATAGCAAATGTTTATTTTTTTTTAATTGCTCCATTCCGTTGCTGCGTAAAGGAAGGACAAAAACAAATAAACAAAAAATCACACTTTCACATTTAAAATATTATATTAGTATGGATTATCAAGAATGATATATAAACTTTTGAAACCGGTTTACAATCGGCTTTTTGAGGGTAGAACTATACCCTCCCGCTCTCTTTCTCGCTCTAGTAAATAACGTTTCTGAGTGAACAAAAAGGATAGAAGCACAGGAAAGTGTGATTCCGTGCTGCCAGATATAGTTCGACCCTAAGCCTTAAAACGGTTTAACTCTATAGGTTGGGTAAAATCTGTAAAATTAAAGCGTTTAAAACCCTTATACAGATAACCTTTCCGGTTGATCATGACATTAAAAAATGTAAAAACATTTCATAGACTAGGCATATTATATATTTTTAAGCCTACAGGAACATTATTTCGATAATGATTACGTTCCACATAACATTGAACTGGCAAACTTGGTGATGGAAAAATATCCAAGCACCAGAATTAGCTACGTCGCAAAAAAAGAGTGATCCCAAAAAGTGTATTCGTCACATATACCAAACTTATTCACTTTAAAAACCAGTTAAAATATAATATAATACTTTTTCAATTTGTTTTAATTTTGGTAATTCTGTATTATTATATTGTACCTTATGTTTTTTTTTATTTACTTTGAATGTAATATTACTCATTAAACATTTGTTCATTTTTATTTTATTTAATTTGCTAATGTAACTTGCATAAAATTTCATCGACATATCCATATCGACAAGGTACTCGCACTAGTTGTTTATCGCTTATGCACTGTAACGATGAGACATTTATAAGAGATTTTCAAGGTTGTGTGCGTTTTGCTTAATCGTGTGCTCATATTATGCTGTGTGCGTGCGTAACGACGTGGCCCAATGTTTACGATTTGCTTAGTGTGCGTTACCTCGCCTCCCGCTAGAAATGACAGACTTTTTTGTTCGGAACTTTATGCGCATGGTGTCTCTTGTTAGTTGAATACTCTAAGTATTGGAGAAACACTTGACTTCAGATCACGTGACCACATGCCATATCCCCTATTTTTCTTATATCTATGCCATACACAGAAATAAAAAAGGTTGACATGACAGTTGATAATTGACATTGACAGTGACATTGACTGACACTTGCTGTCAAAACAAATAATGGATTGTATGTAATGTAGTAAAAGGAAGTATTTAGCAAATTAATTCAATCCCCACCACGAATTCCAGCTTTCACCATGGTAGCGTCATTCTTTAGACTGTTGTACGCATTTGTACAATATAGCGAGCTTGGGCACCACATGTACGCCGTTAACATAACTGTTTCTTGACAGGGCACAGCGATGTTCGCGAGGGTAACGTTTTATCCTACACTGTTATACAATGTTCTAATGGAGAAGGTGACTAGCAGGCGCTGGTACGATAGAATAGATGACCATGTCATCTTGGGTGCTCTTCCTTTTCAGAGTATGACGAAACAGGTGCGTAATCTTCTCATTATTTGTAGATTGAGGTTATCAAAAATATTTGAACTACTGTTGTCTACAAAAAGTGCTTAGGATTGGATAATATATTTTTATTATTTGGTTTGATAATATATCTTATATGAGAAAATTTTCGTAAGATACTGAAGTACAATAATAGGACAGATTAAATGAAAAATTGTTTATTTGTTTTAGATTGTGACTGCTATAAATTCATTATAATTACTCATCCAAAAAGAGGAATAGATAAAGTGTGAATAAACTTTATTTGCCTATTTAACTTTTTTTCGTTAATTTATTATTTTATTCTATTCAGCAAACAATGATATCACAAAAAATAATATGATTTAATTTATTCTGTGAGACAATAAAAACAAATGAAACTTTATTATTACAAAGTAGTTGCTAATTTAAGTAGAATATATGTATATGTTTCTTCTATTACTGTTTTTTGATCAAGGTACTAACAATATAAAGTACCAGTGTGCCTGCTTTGTCAGTACAAAAATTACTCCACATAAAAGTCATTAAAAAACAACAATTTTAATTGAAGTAATGATCACGTTACCAAAATTGATGAGTTATTTAATGTCTTAAAGTACCAAATGCAGTTATTCTTTTATGTTACAAAATATATTATTATATTACATAAACAGATAAAACACCTAGATATGTAAAAGAGTACATAATATATGGGTTAAACTATAGACATCCGGTACTCGCGTACAGGGGTGGGATGGGGAGGGGGGGAGGGGTAGGGTTCAGGGGAAGCCTCCCTTATCCTTCCCCCGTTGCGGAAATGTATAGTTTATGAGTAATATTCTTTTTTGTAAAATCATAACCTCACTTTTTACACAGGAATATTGACACAAAATTACTTCTGCAACGGCTTCGGCGCTGCGGGAAGTGCAGCCCCTTCGCCCTTGCGTAGCAAATCACAGGCACCCATGCTCACCTCCGCAGCTTCGGCTTATTGGTCGCCTTCGGCGACCAGCCTCAGCCGCTACGGCTCACACAGGGGCCTGCGATTTGCTACAGCGGGCGGGGGCTGCTCTCCCTCCGCGCCTACGGCTTACAAAAACACTCTAGGTGTAGGGCAAACAAGACCACGTGGAGTCGGGTTGTTCTAATTCAGTTTTAGTACAAATTCGATCTATCTTATTTATAAGTCAGGTTTCCCTAAACTCTGCTATGATAGTGGTAAATGAAACAATGTAATTTTAAATCAAATAAGTTCAAAAACAGAGCAGAAGTCATCAAAAAAACAGGAAATACAGCACTACGCACAAGAAAGAACATTCGTGTGACCACTAAAGAAACGGAATGACAATTGACATTTGACATCACAGATTTCTTATTTTATTATTAGATTATTATATTTATATTTACGGTTTATATTTACGGCATTTACGGTTGCTCAAATTATGCCCGTCAACACCGTTTCGTTTCACACTTTTTACATCGATTATTGACATCTAATCTCATAACACCATACAAAATGTCATATTTGCGTTTCGTTATATGGAATTATAAATGAAATTTATTTTTATCGTAATTAATTCAAAACTCATTTCCGACATTCAAAAACAGTGTAAAAGGTTAATGCTTAGCCCAGACAAGCCTCCTAAACTGAAAACATAATTAAAATCAAGTACCGGATATCTATAGCCAACCCAATATATGAAATAAAAATTCATCCATTACAGCCTTAAAAGTCTACTGCTGACCATAGGCCTCCCCCATAGATTGCCTCATCGGGAAGATTTTGCCATAGTTGATTAACTTGGTAGAAGGGTTGACAACTACAGTTTTTTAAGTGGTTATTAGGAAGACGCTGGTGCCCATCTACAGTTTTAATTTCCTTCTGTCACCTCTTACGACACCCATGAGACAATACCGAGTAGTGAATATTCTTATACTGCCACTACATGGAAAAAATATTTAATATAATTTTTTTTTGTGTATGTAATATTTATTTTTAAATTATTTTATTAGTTCACAAGTTAAGATTGTACACAGCCAATCACAAGTACTACTTGAGTTAAGATTTTGTACTATTTATATCATATAAAATATGACTAAACGAAGAATGCTGTATCAAAATTAGTACATTGGTTTTCATCAAAAAAATTGTTTTTGAATATTATTGTTGTTACTGTATCTACCTGTATGTTGGCAGAAATAGGTAATAGAGTGGTGCCTACGCAGATATGTTAAGTGTTCGCAACGGCAAAAGTGTTTTAAAACAAAGTGATTAAAAATAATATTAAAGGTGTTAATAGGAAAATATTAGTGACAAAACAAAGTTAGAAATGCAATAATATAATTTTATAACATAAATTTAAAACCTTAGTATGTTCTTATAACTCAAACAAAAAATAGACCCATCAGAGTGCACACATTATAGAACTTTGTAGGCGTTTTAATTAACTACATAATAGTTAATCCCGAAAATTATGGAATTAATTTTTATGCTCTAGAAGAATTATAAACATGATATTGAATTAGATTAAGGTTTATAGATTAAGGAAATAATAGAATATTTATTATAGTAAAACTTATTTCCTATTTAATAGCAAAATTAAAGAATTAATGTACCCAAATATTATGAAAATTTGGGATATTTTGGTTAATAACTTTCTACATTATCAATATATTAAGACACCTTTATGATATACTAATAAAAGACTAAATTGCCGATTTAACAATGTATAGTACATTAGTGTAATAAATAATCATGTATGGAAAAAATTGTAACTTAAGAAAATTGTATAGAGAAAAGGTTATACAATAAAGAGGCAAAACGGACAATGGCGAGAGGCTCACCTTAAAGTAACGCTCAAGTCTACCTTCGGGCCTCGGGACCCAGTAACATGGTAGTTACAAGTGATAGTAATAAGTAGTAGCTGAAGTGACATGATAGTGAATAGTAGCTAGCAACATAGTGGCTGATAATTACAGCTACACAAGTGATAGTAATAGCTAGTTTCACAACGTAGTAACTGATAATAGCAGTTACACAAGTGATAGTAATAGCCAGTTAGCTGATAATAGCAGCTAGACAAGTGATAGTAGTAGCTAGTTAGTATAACATGGTAGCTGATAATAGCAGCTAGTGACAAGTGATATTAGTAGCATAGCAATAAAACCACATACAACTTACAAATATAAAATTAATTTTATTTTTCTGTGGTAGAGTTTTATGAAGTAAAGTTAATATCTATACGTTTGAATACTGTTTCTGATAATGCACTTAAGGGGAACTACAGGGATTTTGTTACATGTTGTATAAATAAAATTTATTTATAATTACACTTCAGTCTGTAAAATCGAAATCACTCCCTTATATTAAGCTGACGGAATTATTTGCATGCCATTAAGCCATAAATAACAATTTTTAGCATTCCGTACCCAAAGGGTAACCAACGGACCCTATTACTAAATCTCCGCTGTCTGTCAGCGGGCTGTATCTCCTGATCCGTAATAAGTAGACAGTTGAAATTTTCACAAAATCTATATTACTGTTGCCGCTATAACAACAAATAATAATAATAAATTAAAAATTAAATGGGGTTCACATATTAGAAATGTGTTTTTTTTTTTGCATACATAGTATTAAATCTTGTACGATGGTAAGGAACCCTTCATGCGCGAGTCCGACTCGCACTTGGCCGGTTTTTTATTAAACTTTTTGTCTGTTTGTTTTTTATTAAGATTTTTATTCAATATTGATTATTACATAATACTTATTGAAAGTCATTTTTTATTTACCACTGGTTCGGAAAATACCTTTGTCCTGGGAAGAACCAGCAAGAAACCCAGCGGGACTTTTTTTTTAAACATAATTTCACTTAACAATAATTTTGTTTATACAATTTTAAATTAATTTTCATAGAACCAGCATGGTTGCCATCACCTCATTCCCAGCGGTTATTTTCATTCATGTCTTCCTTAATGTTATAATAACCCTTTTTGTACAGTTTTTCTTTAATAAAACTTTTAAACTGGTTTATTGACAAACTGAACATGTTCTGGGATTTTGTTGTAAAAGCGTATACATTGCCCCATAAATGAATTACTAATTCTGTGGAGTCCAGTAACTGGCATTACAAGCTTATCTTTGTTACTAGTGTTTAAGGTATGAACATCCTTATTCTCATTAAAGCTATTTATGTTTTTATGTACATACATTACATTTTCATAAATATATTGCGATGTCAATGTTAATATGTTTATTGCATACCTTAAGCGCTTAAGAAAGCGCAAGGTATGTTCTACTATCGCCTAAAAATTAAGATTCCAACGTTTTATAGAATAAAATCGTATCTAGCAATGATATTATACATATAAATGATATAAAAAGCACATTGTTAGAAAGATAAATGATTGTTGAACTTATTAATAATTTTTTTAAATCGATTAATTGCTATTTTTAAATAAAAAAAGGGGTTTTAGTGGCTTATGGTGTGGATTTATCAAGTCCGGAAGGCTTGTAAACACTCTAACTTTTGGAAATATCAATTGTTTAACTCAATCTATTTTTTAATCTGTTCATCTATCATGTGGGAAGCCACTGAATGTAAATGGCAATGTAATTTTGTTTTGTTTAGCTATAATTAATTTTTTTCGGCTCCAAAATGGCGAAATTTTCGTTGATTTGGTAGCCTTGTATGTAAATTAATTCTGTAAAGTATGGAGTGTAGAGTACAAGGAGAACCATCTTATAAGGGGTGAAAGTTGAAAAAGTGTCTTACTATTTACTGAAAATAGAGGTTCCAAAACCTACCAAAATAGCACTGGCGTCTGAAAAACTACGATATAAAGATAGCTGTTGTGAACGGAGTGAAGTCAGCTGAATTCAGATATTTAACAAAGAAGATTGGTCAAATCGTACCAGACGACGGAACGATGGCGTCACTATATGCCATATCTATGAAAAATACCCTTATTTTTCAAGGTCTTAAAAACACAAAAAATACCTCTCTAAGTAGCCACAAAAAAAGTTATCCATTTATTTTTGTTTTTGTAACTGTTCCGAAATTATTTAAAGTAATGGTTTCAGAACGCACTGAAACGCACGTAATGACGATTCATTTCGCGTACGAAAGGACTTTGTATTCAAACACTATAATTATTTACGTTTTTCTGGATAGTTATTAATTGTAAATCAATTCAATTAGTATGTAGGCAACAAATCAACTACTATACTAATTTATTATGTACTGGGTTCATGTCATAAAATAATTATGTAGCTTCATAGTAAGCTAAGCGTTTTGTTCAATTATAAACAACGGAACGTCATTTGTCATCGACAAGTTACATAATCTGTGGTCATCGGTTGACGCTATTGATTGTCACCCGGCAATAATTCGTATCATCTTAATTGCTTCACTCGTTGTTGTGGATTGTGATACTGATGATAATGATCTGAAAGAAATCGAAATAAATGGAAACGAGATAACTAATTACCCTCCTCGCTTATCGCTTACTACACTTTTAGGCTACGTCGCAGTCGGATAAAACGTAGTTGTTTATTCTAGCTCCAAATGTATTGTTGACTTAATTATAAAACACTGTGGCTATTTAGATACGATTTCAAATAGGGATGGTGTTTACAACATAAAAACAAACCAATCTAGCTATAGCTTGTTTTGGGACATGAAAAATAAAAGTGAAGTCCAGCTCCTATAGAAATTTGGCCATTGTTCTTTCAGTAGTTAGTAAAACGTCAGTATACAAAATCTCAACTATTTACGTAGTACAAAACCAAGCGGATTGGTCGGTCCTTGTTTATTTCTCCATCTTCTTCGAATTACTTTTGGCGCTTTTTTTTAATTTATCCTATACTACTGCAGCGCCACCCTTATTGGACACGTTTTTGGGGACACTTTTCATATATAGAGATGGTCCTCCTTCTACTCTACACTCCATAGTAAAGGGAGCTAAAGCCACAGAGTAGTTTACTCACTCACTCAGTTCGACGCACAGAGTACTTTTTTTTATATACTGGTCAGTCGCCGTCGTGAGTGGACATTGTTTCGGATGTTTGCAGCGGCTCAAAAACATCGCTGTACAAATATACAATATACGAATATCCACATTTCTTAAATACTTGATTATAATAATAATAAGAGATTTTTTTACTACAATATTTTAAAAGCACAGAATAAATAATAGTAGTACGTACTAAAAGTAAGTAGTATCAATTTTTTTGTCATGGGTGACATTTCATGGTTTCGAGTGTTGAAAGTTGAAACCGATAGGGTTGTCGAAATATAAATCCAAGATGGCGGCCGCAATAGGTATAAATTTTTTCATCATGGGTGTCATTTTCATGGTTTTCGAGGGTGTTGAAGCCGATAGTGCTGTCGAAATGTAAATCCAAGATGGCGGCTGAATTAGGTACCAATTTTTTCATCATGGGTGTCATTTTCATAGTTTTCGAGGGTGTTGAAGCCGATAGTGCTGTCGAAATGTAAATCCAAGATGGCGGCTGCAATAGATATCAATTTTTTCATCATGGGTGTCATTTTCATGGTTTTCGAGGGTGTTGAAGCCGATAGTGCTGTCGAAATGTAAATCCAAGATGGCGGCTGAATTAGGTACCAATTTCTTCATCATGGGTGCCATTTTCATGGTTTTCGAGGGTGTTGAAGCCGATAGTGCTGTCGAAATGTAAATCCAAGATGGCGGCTGCAATAGATATCTTTTTTTTTCATCATGGGTGTCATTCTCATGGTTTTCGCGGGTGTTGAAGCCGATAGTGCTGTCGAAATGTAAATCCAAGGTGGCGGCTGCAATGGGTATCAATTTTTTTTATCATGGGTGTCATTTTCATGGGTTTCGAGGGTGTTGAAGCCGATAGTGCTGTCGAAATGTAAATCCAAGATGGCGGCTGAAGCAGGTACCAATTTTTTTATCATGGGTGTCATTTTCATGGTTTTCGAGGGTGTTGAAGCCGATAGTGCTGTCGAAATGTAAATCCAAGATGGCGGCTGCAATAGATATCAATATTTTCATCATGGGTGTCATTTTCATTGTTTTCGAGAGAGTTGAAGCCGATAGTGCTGTCGAAATGTAAATCCAAGGTGGCAGCTGCAATGGTTATCAATTTATTCATGATGGGTATCATTTTCATGGGTTTCGAGGGTGTTGAAGCCGATAGTGCTGTCGAAATGTATTTAAACTACTTTAAAAATTCCGTATTATCATGTTATACGTATTTTTTTATGCGTTTAAGGTATGCCAAATTGGTTTTACCAATTATATTTCTTTAAATATTTCTCTGAGGGACTCTTTACAATTTAGGTTATAAATCGCCCGTACGGCTCTCTTTTGCAAAACAAATATAGCTTCAATGTCAGTCGCATAGAAAAATTCCATAAGACATTACGCTATGAAAGTAACTAAAATACACTAATCGAGCTGTCTCAACATCTGTGAGACTTCTAATCTTTCTTACAGCATATGCTGCAGAACTATATCTGCTTGCTAATTTAGATACATTGAAGTTTTGCGTCAATAGTAATACCAAGAAAAACAGTGGTATTCACAAGACTCAACTCCTCCCCATTTAAGAGCACATTGGTTTTCGAATGTTTTACATTAGGTATTGTAAATTTAATACATTTTGTCTTATTGCCGTTTAAGAGCAAATTGTTGGCGTTAAACCAATGTACTAATTTTCAATAGAGCATTATTTACATCGTCATAATTAATTGACTGCCGTTTGAGTTTGAATATTAAAGATGTATCGTCAGCAAATAATACTATATCGTGATTGTCCCCTACAAGTTAAGGTAAGTCATTAATATAGATTAAGAACAGGAATGGGCCAATAATCGAGCCCTGAGGAATGCCCATTGATACTACCGATCCGGAGGAACCTTTACCATTTATCACGACTTTTTGAGTTCTGTTACTTAAGTATGAAGTAATAAGTCTAAGCGCCAATTTTTTTACACCGTAATGTTGTAGTTTCCTGATTAATGTGTCATGATGAACTCAATCGAAAGCCTTGGAAAGGGCTCAAAATACCTAAGGCATCTTGTGCATTCTCCCAGGCATTAAATATATATTTCATAAGCTCAACACCGGCGTCAGACGTCGAGCGACCACTTGTAAAACCAAATTGATTTTTATGAAGTAATTTATTTGTATTACAAAAAATTAACAATTGATCCAAAATTTTTTTTTCAAAAATTTTACTGAAAGTTGGTAGTACAGAAATAGGCCTATAATTAGCGGGGTCCAATGTACTACAAGATTTAAATAAAGGTATTACTTTACTATATTTCATTAAATCAGGAAACACACCAGAATCGGTACAAGTATTAAAAATAATAGCAAGATGAGGTGCAATTAAATCTATAATGGACGCAATCACTGTAACGGAAATTCCCCACAAATCTGCGGTTTTCTTTACACCAATGGTTTTGAAGTGTTTTACAAATTAAGACTGATGAGTAAGTTAGTTATCAGAAACAATAATGATAAGAAAATACAAGTATTCAAAGAGAACCATTATATTGCATATAGGGCAATCAATGAAGGAAGTTTCTATGATCACTTCTCTGATAAATATATAGATCAAGAACCGTTTTACTTGTACAATAAACTCGGCAGGGTTGCTACGAGGAGGCAATGCGATAGACGACAGTGTTCGCTGCAACTTTCTGTACAAAAGCATAAGTCGGCATCCTCCAAGGGAGCATTTCGCTATGCAGCCTTTCGAGAATATAGCGAGGATCGAGGATATATGGAATAACAAATCACCATCTCTTAGGCAGCTAGGCTCTATTACTATAGTTCGGCCGGTCAGAGAATGCGTTCCTGACACGTCGCGATTGAACTGCGTTGCAGTTACGATAAAAATATTTTTGCTGGTTGTTTACCGTTTTAACAATTGATGAGCATTAAAACAACATTATTATATCAATAATCAATGAATGTTATAATTTTGTGTCAAACTGAGTGTCAAATAACTTGGTAAACAATATTTTTCTAAATCTATACTGCGCTATTACAAGGTTATGTACGCGTTTTATATTTGTAGTGCTGTGCTAACAATAACAGGCAATAACAGTATCGTATTCTGTTCTTATACAGTTATACTTTATAAAATAATACGTTTTGTTTTTCTTTTTAAGAATTTGAAAATAATGGACTATAAGATAACTTTTATTTTGTGCCAAACTGAGTGTCAAATAACTTGGTAAACAATATTTTTCTAAATCTATACTGCGCTATTACAAGGTTATGTCAGCGCTTTATATTTGTAGTGCTGTGCTAACAATAACAGGCAATAACAGTATCGTAATCTGTTCTTATACAGTTATACTTTATAAAATAATACGTTTTGTTTTTCTTTTTAAGAATTAGAAACTAATGGACTATAAGATAACTTTTATTAAATATAAAAATAAAACTACGACCAAACCGAACGCGCGAAAGAAAGTAGCATTTTTATATTTAGGTTGAAAATGGTAACCCCAAATGGCGTTATGGGCCGCCATTTTGTGACGCTAAAACAGTCGTCTGTTGTCGTTTCGTGCGCATAGACTACGTTCTTCAACTGTTTTTATTTGATTACCCGGCTTTCGTTTAATGGACTGTTTCTGCTTTTCAAACTGACATCGGCGCTAAATCGGACTTCGATTGTGTTTTGTATTGCGTTCTTTTTACTTTTGGTGCATAATAATGCCTAAACGTGGACAAACATTGAAAAGTGGAGCCCGTGAGTTAATCATCAAGCTGCAAGATTACTTTGAGCGGGAGCGGCAAAATGGCGGACCCCTGTTACCTGTCGATTAAGTACAAGAACGCGTCTCTCAGGCGCTTGGAGTTAGCAAACGAACGATACCAAATATTAATAAAGAAAAGTTCGGCTCTACTGGCACGGAAGATAATATTTTACGTACTCCGAAGAAGAAACGTAGAACTAAACCCGTGACAGATATTGACACCTTTGACGCCGATGCAATCAGAAATCATATATATGGTTACTATTCCAGAAATGAATATCTCAACAGGAAGAAGCTTTTGGCATCGTTAAGAGAAGCTGGACTGTTTAGCGGGGGTAAAACTGCTTTAACCAAAATCTTAAAAGATATTGGTTTTTCGTATAAAAAAAACAGACAAAAGAAAAAATTTATTAGAACGATACGACATAATTTTAAAACGGATAAGTTTTTTGAGAGAAGCAAAAAATATTGATAACTGGGATAATGTCGTGTTCATTGACGAGACATGGCTAAACGACATGGTTTCCCGTTCTTGGACGGATGCTACACAAGCGTCGACGTCGAAAGTACCAAGGGGTAAGGAGGCCCGTCTGATAATATGCCACGCAGGTTCTGCAAAATACGGCTTTGTGGAGAACGCATTACTGGCATTTCAATCAAAAACCACAAATGACTACCACGAGGAAATGAATGCCACTACATTTAAAGAGTGGTTCCAGAACGTGCTTTTGCCCAGCCTACCAGAGCCTTCTGTAATATTCATGGATAATGCCTCCTATCACTCGGTTCAAATACAGAAACCACCTACCCAAGCTAATAAAAAAGAAGAAATGGTGGCTTGGTTACAAGCAAAAGGCATTGACGCAAATATGCAGATGCTAAAACCACAGCTAATTAAATTAGTTAAAGAAAATAAAGCAGCAAATGTGCGATATACGAAATCGATGAACTGGCTCTAGAGTACGGTCATCGCGTTCTAAGAATTCCACCGCATCATTGCCAATATAACGCGATTGAGCTAATCTGGGCTCAAATAAAAGGTTACGCCGCCCGCCACAATACTTCCCCGTCATTCAGCACGAAAAAGATGATGACCCTATTAAAAGAAGCCTGGGGGGAAGTCACAAGAGATGACTGGGCAAAGGTTGTTGAGAAGACTAAAAACCTGATTGTGGAACATATTGACCAAGATATCAGTATTGATTCTGTTATTGATAATAATATAATTATACATGTAGGCGAAGATGATGATGAAGACACCACCTCCTCAAGCGAATCGGAGTCTGATTAATATTCTGTACGCACATTCAATTCAATGTACTTTATTGCATAGAAATACAGATTGTAACTTTGTAACAAAGAATAAATAAAACAATTTTATTATATTAATATAACCTTTTTTTGATTTCCACTTAAATTACTAAAATATAAATTTTAAATGATTCCGCCAATTTAAAACGAAAATAATCTTAAAAATAACGCGGCGGTTCATTTTGGAGGAACGGTAACGAACTCAGTGTTATATTGTGCCCATCACTAGTCGTGACTAACTGATAGGTGTCAGGAACGCATTCTCTGAACGGCCGAAATATAGCTTCAAAATTCTCCAAACAGTACTTATTAAATGCACAAAAAAACTAGGCATGTATAACACTAACACTAACATGTCCTATATTTTGATGGTTATGTGAGGGTACATTTTCTATTTCTTTTTTTTTCTTCATTGTTGATGTTATTATGTTGGTACAGTTTCACGCGCTATATCCTATTAATAATTAAGTATTTAATCTGTAACTTTTTTATATTTAATAATTTTACTATATATTATTAAATAGGTATATATATTTTATTTATATATACCTATATATTTTATTTAAATTTATTCATCATTCATCATTACAGCTCTTCACAAGTCCACTGCTGAACATAGGCCTCCCCCAAAGAATGCCGCAAAGCACGGTCCTGAGCCACCTGCATCCATCGACTTACCAGGTCGTCACTCCCATCTAGTGGGGGGACGCCCTACGCTTCGTCCGCCGGTACGAGGCCGCCACTCGAGAACCTTTTTTCCCCAACGGTTGTCGGTTCTCCGCGCTATAAGGCCGGCCCATTGACACTTCAGCTTACTAATCCGTTGGGCTATGTTGGTCACTCTGGTTCTACTGCGGATATCCTCATTTCTAAGTTTATCACGCAGAGAAACTCCGAGCATAGGCCTCTCCATAGCTCGCTGAGCGACCTTGAGCTTCCTCATCCGGCCAGCAATGAAGGGCCACGTCTCAATACCATAGGTCATCACTGGCAACACGCACTGGTTGTACAGTCTTGTTTTCAAGTTTCGAGGTATACCTGACGAGAAGATGTGCCGTAATTTCCCGAACGCTGCCCAACCGAGTTCAATCCGCCGATTGACCTCTCGGTCGAAGTTGGACTTACCTAGTCGGACTATTTGTCCCAGGTAAACATACTCGTCAACAACTTCGAGCTCAGTGTCCCCGACATCTACCGGCATAGGTGTGACATGGACATTAAACATGATCTTTATTTTGTCCATGTTCATCTTAAGACCTATCCGTTGGGAAACACTATTGAGGTTATTGAGCATAGTGCTTAGGTCCTCCAGCGATTCTGCCATAAGGACTACATCGTCGGCAAATCGAAGGTGAGTGATGTTCTCACTATTGATGTTAATACCGCATCCTTTCCAGTCCAGAAGCTTGAAAATGTCTTCCAATGCAGCGGTGAAGAGTTTCGAGGATATCACGTCACCCTGTCTTACACGTCTCTGCAATTGGATAGGTTACGTACTCTGGTTATGTACTCGGATAGCCATCGTAGCTCTACTGTACAATCAGCACTTCGATATACCGACAGTCAACTTGGCATCGCTGAAGAGACTGCAGCACCGCCCAAATTTCGACGGAATCAAAGGCTTTCTCATAGTCCACATACGCCAGACATAGTGGCAAATTGTACTCCTCGGACTTCTGTACAATTTGCCGAAGGGTATGTATGTGGTCTATGGTGCTAAAGTCCTTTCGGAAACCGGCTTGTCCGGGAGGCTGGAAGTCGTCAAGTCTGCGCGCGAGACGATTCGTAATGACTCTCGAAAACAGCACGTAGACGCGGCTCAGAAGGGAAATCGGTCTGTAGTTCTTCAAGAGAGCGTTGTCACCTTTCTTGAAGAACAAGACCACCGCACTTCTGCTCCACGCCTCCGGTGTAATGCCACCATGGAGGACGGAATTAAAGAGCTTCTGAAGGACTTCAAGTACCGGTCTTCCACCCGCTTTCAGAAGCTCCGCTGTAATTCCATCCTCGCCTGGGGCCTTGCCGTTTTTAAGATGCTGGAGAGCCATTCTAATCTCGCTCAGACTGACGTCCGGGATATCTTCGGAATAGTGTCGGACAAGACTCGCTCTTGGATCGTTACTCACACTTTCTTGTGGCTCCAACGATGACGTGTACAGCTGCCCATAGAACCTCTCAATCTCACTCAAAATCTCAGGTGCCCCGGAAACGATGCTGCCACATTTGGTCTTCAGCTTTGACAGTTGGCTCTTTCTGGCAGACAGATCTCCGGCAAAGACTTTGGAGCCTTGGTTCCGCTCGATCGCTTCTTCAATACGAGCTGTATTGAAGTTGCGTAAGTCCCGCCGCATGCATTTGGAGATCTGTCTGTTCAGTTGCCTGTATGCTGTCAAATCTGTTGAAGAATGTAGCTTCATCTACCGTCTAACAGCCATGAGATTAAGAGTGTGATCGGAGAGTTTTTGTGTTCTTCTGCGGCGGGTCTTGCAAAACTTAGCTCCGACCGCATGGACAGTTTCCACGAGCTTGTCATTCATATCGTCCACTGCATTGCAATCTTCTAGGCACTGAAAACGGTTTTGTAGCTCGAGCTGAAAGGATTCGGGACTTTGGATTAGAGCACGAGGGGAACGGAGCGTTGACTTCATTAGACGTGACCTCTCCAACTTAACGTTTAGGTTCAGTGTGCCTCTCACCATTCGGTGATCGCTGCCGGTTTTCACCCTCGCGATCACTGAGACATCACTGAACAGTTGTCATCTGTTCGTCAAAAAATTATTAGTAATAAATAACTTATATATGTTTTTTTCATGCGGTTCACGCATACTGATTGTTCTTGCTGAAGTACACGGTAAATGCTTTCGGATGTGAAGAATGAATGCAATCAATTCAGGCCAAAAGAAAATCAGCGTTGGGTCTCCAACCTGACATCATGCTGAATTGGTTCCTATCTTTTAGCACTACCCTGAGGCACTAGTTTTAAGAATATATATATATATATATATATATATATATATATATATATATATATATATATATATAATAGTTTTAATTATCTTTGTTTTTTCATTATCAGCCGGTTTTTTCATTCTTGAAATTGTTTTTTCTTTTTTGTTTTGTCTTCGTTTCTGTGTTCTGTTGCCTAGTGTGTGTGTGTCAAAATAAATATTTCTTTCTTTCTTTCTCTTCACAATAAACTCGTATTTTCAGAGCGGCGATGTGTATCTATCGGCCAATCTCCTCAGGTTGCAGTTGCAACTGTCCTATGTTCTAAAGATTATGGATATAGTTTTTTTTCGATGTTGATCGCGAGCTATTAGTTTGGTACTCTGAAAACAACGCCGATGCGCTACGTAAACGGGGGCAATCTCAGCTATTGATGCTATTGTACATAATATGATAATATTATATACGTGTTAGAGCCATGCTGCAGCTATATTAATAGTATAGTTGTATCACGAATAGGTCGGCTCGACCGGTGAAGGACCACGTTCTCACAGAATACCAGAGTAAAATAACAGCTTAATGCTGCTGTGTTTCGTATGGTGAGTGTAGAGAACCGGCAACCCTTTTTACTGGAAAGGAAGCATTCCATCTTAGTCCTCACGGGTGACAACGCATGTGTATTTTGATTCTTTATCGAGGATAGATGTGGATGTCTATGGATCACAGCAACCACTTACCATCAGGTGGACTGTATGCTCATTTGTTTCCGTATCCTATAAAAAAATTGTGTTTCAAAAAGCGTAATCTTGTTCAGTACAACGAGTTGTTCAGTAGAACGACATGTTTCCTCAAACCGCCAGGGCTCTACACGCCCCTTTTTTACCGACTCCAAAAAGGAGACTGTACTCAAAACGACTGTGTTTTACCTCATAACTTTTTTCTGGGTGAACCGATTTCTTTTTTATTTGAAAGCTGGTGCTTGTCATGTGGTCCCATATAAATTTGATCAAGGTATGACCAATAGTTTTTGAGTTATTCTTAATAATTTATATTAAAGTCGGTTGTATAATTTTTTTTTTTACTTTATATTATTTATTTATTTAAAACCAGCATCATATCGTCGTGGTCGTCAATAACAATGTAACCCCTCATTTTTAAATCATAATGTTCTTTCGTTATCGTGACATTTAGCTGTGGCATTAAATACCACGTATTCCGTCTTTTTTATATTATACGAGAGATCCGACCCGGCTTCGCACAGGTAATTTCCGGATCTCGACAACACCGCCACCTATCAGGTCCGATTGTAAATCTAAGCTATTTAGTGACCTACTCAAACGCACAAAATACACACTAACAATAACAATATAATTCATTAACATCGATCCAACCGTTTAGGAGTTCAGTGAAAAACACACATATAAAATAATTATATATATATAAAGATGTGAACCCATGCCCAAGACCCTCCACCACTTACAAGTTTTACTGGTAACGATGCTTCCATCTTAATCTTAGCATTAATAGAGAGATAGATGTATATGCTTATGGGTCACAACCTTCATTTTTTTATAGAATAAGGGTAACAATCGAGCGCACTGTCCACCTGATGGTAAGTGATTGCTGTGACCAAGTATGGCTCTCATCTTGTTCGTGTTTGTTACCCCACTTCTATTAAAAAGGCTCATAAATACCTTCAATAATCATTTATTGGGGTTCCGTAGCCAAATGGCAAAAACGAAACCCTTATGGATTCGTCATGTCTGTTTGACTGTCTGTCCGTATGTCACAGCCACTTTTTTCCGAAACTATAAAAACTTTGCTGTTGAAACTTGGTAAGTAGATGTATTCTGTGAGCCGCATTAAGATTTTCATACAAAAATAGAAAAAAAACAATAAATTTTGGGGGTTCCCCACACTTAGAACTAAAACTCAAAAACTTTTTTCCATCAAACGCATAGGATAGGTCTATAAAAATGATATTGAGGTTTCTTATATAATTTTTTTCTAAACCGAATAGTTTGCGCGAGAGACACTTCCAAAGTGCTAATATGTGTGGTAACTTCTAAAATAAGAGAATGATAAAACTAAAAAAAAAATTATGATGTACATTACCATGTAAACTTTCACAGAAAATTGGTTTGAACGAGATCTAGTTAGTAGTTTTTTTTAAACGGCATAAATCGTAAATTATGTTACTTGCTGTTACGGAACCCTTCATGGGCGAGACCGACTCGCGCTTGCTTTTTTATTTTGTTACTTAATAATCCATCAGCCATTATGACAAATTTCTCAGAATTTTAATTTTCACTGAGGGCAAGTTTTACTACCAAGTAACCTTTAATTAAAAAAAACATGCGTGAGTGTCGTGGAACACTCGGTTGTAACGAAGTTCCTTTCGTAGTATATTATTATTGATAAACGTAGGTATTATATTATTGATTTACAAATACAAAAAATACAAATTACTAGCATCTATTATAATTAAGCGTCATTTAAAATAAATTTTCTTTCATGGCAAGATAAGAAAAAGTGTGAGGGAGGTGTATATTATTCCGTCTCGCTCGCACTATAGAAAGGGGGTCGTGACGGAAAAATCTTACACTTTTTCTCGCCTAGCCCCATCCGTCGAATTCGCACCGTCCGATAAAGAACTTCGTTCCAAAAATAAATTACGGAATTATTTTTTTTAATTATCTATATCCGTTTTCAGTTGATCGAAGAGGAAAACGTAAAAGGCGTGGTGTCCATGAACGAAACCTACGAGCTCAAGATCTTCTCCAACGACGCTGAGGTGAGAACTTCAATTATGGAAGGAATATCCAGAAAAAGAAATGTTATGTTTTTTTTTTTTTTTTATATAGGATAAGGGTGAAAAACGAGCACACAGTCCACCTGATGGTAAGTGGTTGCTGCGGCCCATAGACATCTACATCTATCCTCTGTTACAGATCAAAATGCAGATGCGTTTTCACCCGTGAGGACTAGGATGGAATGCCTCATTTCCAGTAAAAAGGGCCTCCGGCCACCTGCACTCACCAAGCGAAACGCAGAGGTAAACCTCTACTTCACGCTGGTATTCTGTGAGGTCGTGGTACCACCCCGGATCGAGCCGGCCCATCCATGCGACAGCAAAAGCTGCCGCCTGGCTCTCCCACTGTTCATAATGTAATATCTTCCAGACCGAATGGCCAGTCGCAATGGAGAATTGACGTTTGACGGCTCCGTGGCGCAGTGGCTTAGCAATGAGCATCAATATATATGTACTACGTACTAGATTGCGCATTCCGAACATACACTATGTTCAACTGAACTGTACTGCAATCCGTACAGTGTGTCATTTAGTGTAGTTTCAATCTACTAGTTAGTCTGTCGTTTCAATATTCATGCAGTGTGGAGCGGCGCTAATAATACAAGATTACAAATTAAAGTTTAAACCTGGACGTAAATAACAATTCAGTAGTCAAGTAAGTAAAATTATTTGTTATTCAAGTGAATAAATAGGTAATAATATCGTAATATTACAAAAGAAAAAATCATGAAAAAATATATTTCTTTATATAACTTGACCGCGCAGGAGCAACGCGCTTTAATCAACTACGCATGCGCGACTTTACTATCTCCCGCGCTGCGCGAAGACATAGAGTAGTACACATTTTTTGTTTAGAAAGGCTTCTCTATAGTCCGGCCGTTCAGAGAATGCGTTCCTGACACCTATCAGTTAGTCACGACTAGTGATGGGCACAACATAACACTGAGTTCGTTACCGTTCCTCCAAAATGAACCGCCGCGTTATTTTTAAGATTATTTTCGTTTTAAATTGGCGGAATCGTTTAAAATTTATATTTTAGTAATTTAAGTGGAAACCAAAAAAAGGTTATATTAATATAATAAAATTGTTTTATTTATTCTTTGTTACAAAGTTACAATCTGTATTTCTATGCAATAAAGTACATTGAATTGAATGTGCGTACAGAATATTAATCAGACTCCGATTCGCTTGAGGAGGTGGTGTCTTCATCATCATCTTCGCCTACATGTATAATTATATTATTATCAATAACAGAATCAATCCTGATATCTTGATCAAAATGTTCCACAATCAGGTTTTTAGTCTTCTCAACAACCTTTGCCCAGTCATCTCTTGTGACTTCCCCCCTGGCTTCTTTTAATAGGGTCATCAACTTTTTCGTGCTGAATGGCGGGGAAGTATTGTGGCGGGCGGCGTAACCTTTTATTTGAGCCCAGATTAGCTCAATCGCGTTATATTGGCAATGATGCGGTGGAATTCTTAGAACGCGATGACCGTACTCTAGAGCCAGTTCATCGATTTCGTATCGCACATTTGCTGCTTTATTTTCTTTAACTAATTTAATTAGCTGTGGTTTTAGCATTCATATTTGCGTCAATGCCTTTTGCTTGTAACCAAGCCACCATTTCTTCTTTTTTATTAGCTTGGGTAGGTGGTTTCTGTATTTGAACCGAGTGATAGGAGGCATTATCCATGAATATTACAGAAGGCTCTGGTAGGCTGGGCAAAAGCACGTTCTGGAACCACTCTTTAAATGTAGTGGCATTCATTTCCTCGTGGTAGTCATTTGTGGTTTTTGATTGAAATGCCAGTAACGCGTTCTCCACAAAGCCGTATTTTGCAGAACCTGCGTGGCATATTATCAGACGGGCCCCCTTACCCATTGGTACTTTCGACGTCGACGCTTGTGTATCATCCGTCCAAGAACGGGAAACCGTGTGATTGGCGTTTATCCATGTCTCGTCAATGAACACGACATTATCCCAGTTATCAATATTTTTTGCTTCTCTCAAAAAACTTATCCGTTTTAAAATTATGTCGTATCGTTCTAATAAAATTTTTCTTTTGTCTGTTTTTTTATACGAAAAACCAATATCTTTTAAGATTTTGGTTAAAGCAGTTTTACCCCCGCTAAACAGTCCAGCTTCTCTTAACGATGCCAAAAGCTTCTTCCTGTTGAGATATTCATTTCTGGAATAGTAACCATATACATATATGATTTCTGATTGCATCGGCGTCAAAGGTGTCAATATCTGTCACGGGTTTAGTTTTTTTTTTTCTTAAAAAAAACGTTACCTCCACACTAGGATGTTCTCCTGTATCGTGGAGGCAGTTTACAAACACAAATTGCACTAGGACAAACATCCAGACCCGGAACAATTATTTGTAGGCCATACAAATACTTGTTCCGTGCGGGATTCGAACCCGCGGCCCCCTGCGCAGCAACTCATTGCTAAGCCACTGCGCCACGGAGCCTTCAAAAACGTTTCTTCTTCGGAGTACGTAAAATATTATCTTCCGTGCCAGTAGAGCCGAACATTTCTTTATTAATATTTGTTATCGTTCGTTTGCTAACTCCAAGCGCCTGAGAGACGCGTTCTTGTACTTGTTCGACAGGTAACAGGGGTCCGCCATTTTGCCGCTCCCGCTCAAAGTAATCTTGCAGCTTGATGATTAACTCACGGGCTCCATTTTTCAATGTTTGTCCACGTTTAGGCATTATTATGCACCAAAAGTAAAAAGAACGCAATACAAAACACAATCGAAGTTCGATTTAGCGCCGATGTCAGTTTGAAAAGCAGAAACAGTCCATTAAACGAAAGCCGGGTAATCATATAAAAACAGATCGAAAACACTTGAAGAACGTGGTCTATGCGCACGAGACGACAACAGACGACTGTTTTAGCGTCACAAAATGGCGGCCCATAACGCCATTTGGGGTTACCATTTTCAACCTAAATATTAAACTACTTTCTTTCGGGCATTCGGTTTGGCCGTAGT
Organism: Parnassius glacialis; assembly: GCA_033319125.1. Taxonomy (NCBI): domain Eukaryota; kingdom Metazoa; phylum Arthropoda; class Insecta; order Lepidoptera; family Papilionidae; genus Parnassius; species Parnassius glacialis. Next base: position 1,185,510 of record JAVANC010000012.1, on the reverse strand, counting down.
TTTATTTTTATATTTAATAAAAGTTATCTTATAGTCCATTATTTTCTAATTCTTAAAAAGAAAAACAAAACGTATTATTTTATAAAGTATAACTGTATAAGAACATTACGATACTGTTATTGCCTGTTATTGTTAGCACAGCACTACAAATATAAAGCGCTGACATAACCTTGTAATAGCGCAGTATAGATTTAGAAAAATATTGTTTACCAAGTTATTTGACACAGTTTGGCACAAAATTATAACATTCATTGATTATTGATATAATAATGTTGTTTTAATGCTCATCAATTGTTAAAACTGTAAATAACCAGCAAAAATATTTTTATCGTAACTGCAACGTCATTACAAAGTTACGTCGTCAGTTCAATCGCGACGTGTCAGGAACGCATTCTCTGAACGGCCGAACTATAGTACGTAGTACATATAACTCAATGGCAATGAGTTGCAGCGCTAACGGCTGCGGGTTCGAACCCCGCACGGAACAAGTGTTTGTAAGGCCGACAAATAATTGTTCCTGGTTTGGATATTTGTCCTTGTGAAGTTTATGTATGTAAAATGCACCCACGATACAGGAGAAAATCCTAGTGTGGAGGTAACGTTTATTAAATAAAAAGGGAAAGGCAATCTGCACAGAACAGGATTATAGTGCAGGAGTATGTGTAAGAACAGGCACAAGCTAGTAGTACTAGTTACTCGACTCCATCGAGTCAGTAATCCATTCTTGAGGCGATGTATACGAGTTTATAATAAAATCCCAGACAACATACAAAATTTGATCTACTCAAAGTTCAAAAACTTTATTAAACTAATTTTGTATAAAAAGGGTTATTATAATATTAAGGAATTTATGGATCATAATAACCCCTGGGAATGAGGTGATCGTTACCAAGCTATTTCTAATTTGTTTTGTGTGGTTAATTATGTAATATATTTGATTGCAAGCTGTTATTTTTTTTAAAAAGTCCCGCTGGATTTCTTGCTGGTTCTACCCAGGACAGCTTTTTTTTTCGAACAAGTGGTAATTAAACAAAAGAGTGACTTTTAATAAGTATTATTTATAATCTATATTGAATAAAAAAAAAAGTTTCTATTTCTGTGCCAGAGCACAGGTGCACTCTCTATTCCGTCATTCTCATAGTCAAAGTCCAATGAGACGGCAATCCGACACTACGACCAACTTTACGTGCTTTCCAAGACACTGAGGTAATCACCGAAAAATTTCTGGTATATTAGGTTACCACTAAGAATCTCCTAAGAGAATTTGGAATCTATTCTAATTCAAATTCTCCACAATTAGGTCTGGTGAACATTACATAGAGAGCGGTTGCGTCAGCGGTCTGTATAAATAGCAGTTGTTTTGGCTCGCCGCTCACTTAGCGGTTAGCCATCGTAGAGTCTATATCACCAGAGGATGCCTCGTGTAGAGGCGAAACACGTGTCGTATTGTCGTCAGTGATGTGTCTTGCCTAGTGTAGTGGTGTTGGGAGTAGCGGTGCTGGGATTAGTGGTGACGGGGATAGTGCACGCAATTGAGGGAGGGCGGGAGGTGCTCTTCATACTAGGTAAGACACATCATTTTATTTTATAACCCGGATATTTGCGAAGTAAATTTTTCTAAAAGCTTTTATGCTTAGGTTTAGTTTTAATTTTATTAATTACAGGATCCCAAGTGATAGTACCCAGCCTCCCTCTATTGAAATTATTATTATTTATTTTTAAGCAGAATATCAAAGACAATCAGATGTTTTAAACAGATACGTTTATCTTTACCAACGGCTTACGTAGGACCTAAATGTCTGTCTGTAACATTGAAATAACTAGTATCTATTAAGCTCAGTGGGTTATTTGAATGCTATCTATACAAATAAATAAAATTGCAGTGTCTGTTTGGAAAGTATATACGCTACTAATAACAAAAATACAATTTTAAAGTTTTTGTCTCTCTGTCTGTCTGGCTGTCCGTCTGTCTGTCTGTTTGTTCCAGCTAATCTCCGAAACGGCTGGACCGATTTTGACGGGATTTTCACTGGCAGATAGCTGATCCACAAGGAGTAACTTAGGCTACTTTTATTTTAGAAAAGGAATTAGGGTTCCACGCAAAAAAGTTAAAAACCCAAATAACACGAGGGCGAAGTCGCAGGGAACAGCTAGTTAAGAAATAAATAACCATATTTAAAACGTTTGTCTGTCTGTCTGTGCGGACTAATATTCGGAATGGATCAACTGATTGTGATGAAACTTTACGAACGGATAGAGATCAATGAAAGGAGGGATCTATCCGAAATTTTCTTTTGCAAGAGATAATAAAAAAACAATGAAATACATGCTTTAAATAGCTCAAATTTAGATTTAAGGTAGTCAAAGAAATAATTTCACATTAATATAGTACGTGGTAAGGTACGGGGAAGGACCACGCTCTCACAGAATACCAGCTTAAAATAGCAGCTTAATACTGCTGCGTTTCGTATATCACAGCAACCACTTACCATCAGGTGGACTGTGTGCTCGTATGTCCCCTTTATCCTATAAAAAAAATACTAACCTGGCGAAGCCGGGCGGGTTGCTAGCAGATATTTTTTATAAGATAAGGGTGACAAGCGAGCACACAGTCCACCTGATGGTAAGTGGTTGCTGTGGCCTATAGACATCTACATCTATCCTCGATTACGAATCAAAATGCAGATGCGTTGTCAGCCGTGAGGACTAAGATTGAATGCCTCTTTTCCAGTTAAAAGGGTCTCCGGTTCTCTACACTCACCATACAAAACACAGGAGCATGAAGCTTCTATTTTACTCTGGTATTCTGTGGGAGTTTAGTCCTTCCTCGGTCATAGTCAGGCCTGGATATAGTTTCAGGTGGCGCCATAATTATAATATAGTGTGGCTGAAAAAAAAACTTGTATCACAAAGCGCCTAGCCAGCGCACGTTCTATCAGGAACGTCTATCTGGCCTCTGATTCCAGCCATTGAAATAAAACTGCCTTTGCGACAGACTTTGTTGAGCAAATAGATTCTTTCGCAGAATAGAAAGCACGCCGTGTAAAGCTGTAGCAAGATTATAGAGAAAAAAATGCTGAGACCTAAAGTTCCTAAATGTTTACATTTTCTATTGTCTTTCCTGGTTATATGTTTTCTATATATAATTTTACGTCACACAAATGAAAAAGTTACAAGTTATCTCAAACGCCGGACAGAGGAGGCGCCACTATCAAGTTTTTGGCAGTTCCCGGTCGTGCCAACCCATTCGTGGTTCAACTATACTGTTATTATAGCTGCAGAATGGCTCTACCACGTATAAAAGATAATAAATAAAATATAATTGTATTCCACCACAAGGCATTCCACGAATAGTTTCAGATCTTATCTGTGCACGTGCTTCCTATTTCATTGACATCACACGTGACCCGAAGTTTCTGTGTTATGGATTGTTCCTCCATCTGATAATGGAACCGCGAACAATTGCCTGTATGTGTTGACAATTAGCATAGGTATTGTGCAGCAACTCTAAGAGAGATTATCTATAACGCTCTTAACTATATTTCCCGTTAACATTTTCAGAATGTATGAAATGCTTGTGTTAGGAAGTGGTTCAAAGCAGTAATTGAAGGGCGAATCCGCTAATTCTAAGTCCTTACTCTTAACCATTAGACTACTGGTGCTACACAAAATTCATGAATTGGAAAAACGTAAAACTGATTTGTTATATTTACGCGAATATTACACATCAAACTAATTTTATGGATTTTATCGCGTTTAGTTTCACTTACTTTTAACTTATTATAATATTCCTACGTTTCTGGTGCTGCAAATTTAAAACCAACAATAAAAATTAAAAGCTGAAGGTAGCCTGGGTTAACTATGATATCAAACACATCTGGTTTGCCCGTGACCGTGGATAAAAAGTAAACAGTGAAGTTACAACCTATATACGTCCCACTGCTGGGCACAGGCCTCCCCTCACTTCTGAGAGGGTTTTAGGGCAAGGAAATGTCCGTCGCGCTGCCCCAATACGTATTGGCGAGCTTCACATGTCTTCGAAATATTTCTTTTTCTTATTTCTTAAACATGCAGGTTTCCTCGCGATGTTTTCCTTCGCCGCCGAGTACGTGGTAAATCAGCACTTAAAATTGCAATTAAACATTTCATGGGCACCGGCGGGGATCGAAGCCGGGTTGCTCGCGTTCTGTGAAATTTACAGCGAGCGCTAACCATCTGGGCTACCACGGCTCTTCGGCTGACCGTGGATACTTCAAATTAAATAAAAAGCAACAACTGAAAAATACTTATTTAAAATTAAACGTGATAAAACCCTTTTTTTATAAAACCGAATTGACAGGCAAACTGACAGTTCACCTGATGATAAATATTTAATACAGTCCATGGACTGATCTGATGCTAACTTCAAACGAAAAGGCTTACAGATGTGATGTCACGTCTGAGGTCTAAGAGGGAACGCCTCAGAATTTTTAATTATACTGTCTCTATTACACATCAAATCGAATCGCAGCAGTGCAAACACTTGGAATAAAACAAATTTTTAACGGATTCTATGGCGTTTAATTTTAACTATTTCAATTTTCAACGTCTCGGGCTTTTTACAGCACCCACGGTGACGCCGGGACTCTGATGTCCAAGTTAACGAAAGCTACATTCAACTTTTAAATATTAAGCATCGCAGTCGTTTACCATCAGATGTCACGGTTAGCTCTTTTGTCACTCTGTATAATTGTAGAGAACCGGACTCTTTTTACCGGTAATGACAACAAGTCATTCTATCTTTGTCATCTGTGATTTACCGAGTAGCGGCGGTTTAAGAATATCCACTACCCATTTAAATAAAATTAATTTTTACGGATTTTATCGCGTAGATTAACTAATTTCATATTCCCGACATTTCGAGCACTTTACAGCACGCACCCATGGTCACGGGGGGAAGGGGGGTCACTGAGGTGTTCGACGTCCCAATATCATAGTTAACCACGACTATCTTCAGTTTAAAATTATCATCCTTGGAAGGAATCGGTGTTCTTTAGCGAAGATTTCACAGACTGCAGACTTTCCGCAGCGTCGATTCTTCACATCAGCAATGTGTTCTTTTGCGCGGGTTTTTATTGGCCTTTTAGTTTGTCCTATGTAAGATAGACCACATTTACAGTCTATTTGTACACTCCTGCATCTTGCAGTGGGATATTACACTTGACTGATGGTAAAAACTTCTTCGGCGGCTTGAAGTATGTTTTAATGGAAGCACGTTTCAAGATTAGCCAATCTTGTCATTGACACCTAATATGGCACGCTCGACTGTGGTCGGCTTCACTCGTTCACGGTGACGTAGGCGCGGGACCCGAAGCTTATTGTCGTGCAAAACTTGCTTGACGTGCTGGAGCTCGGCGGCCAGGTGTTTACAGTCACAGATCCCTCGTGCTCTCTGAAACAAAGATCTTCCCAAGGTAGCTCTTTCTACTTGCCAAGCGTGACTACTGTGGCAAATATGGCTCCTATCAGGCATGGGGAAGGCCTATGTTCAGCAATGAACTTTAATATGCTGTAACGGAATGATAACGCACCTATATTTTGCTTCTTAATCGAGGATGGATGTAGGTGTCTTTGGGCCGCAACTTCGTTTGTCACCCTTATGCTAAAAAGTATGTAAATAAAAATCTTTAAAATTACTTTCATTGAACCGAGGATATTTTTTAGAAATGGCGGGAACACGGCGTTGACTTCTTGCAGCTGGCAACAACAGATATCTTCGAAGCACCAGACCAGGAGAAGCTGTTCGAGGGAGTTAGATTTATTAACAGGTAACAACACTTGCCCTCTTTACTAGTTTTATATCCCTTATTTTATTCCTTTTTGGGTAAAGATAAAAAGTAAATGGCTCTATCACGTGTAAAGTTTTATGCGTGATAGAGCCATGCTGCAGCTATATTAATAGTATAGTTGCATCACGAAATGGGTCGGCTCGACGTTTGAAGGACCATACTCTCGCAGAATACCAGCTCAAAATACCACCTCAACGTTTCTTATGGTGAGCGTAGAGAACCGGATACCCTTTTTAATGGAAACGAGGCATTCCATCTTAGTCCTCATGGTTGACAACGCATCTACATTTCAATTCGTAATCGAGGATAGATGTAGATGTCTATGGATTACAGTAACCACTTACAATCAGGTGGTTCTGTGGTCGTTTGTCACCCTTATCCTATTAAAAAAAAGATCTCATTTGTTATTTTCACCGTTACTGCTGGATTGAAAGGTTAGCTGTAACCTGTAACCTTCATTACGTAGTGACGGTGTAAGAAAATCAACTACACCATATCATCGCGTGGTTGTCGTAAGCGGTGACAGAGGAACATTTGACGGCTCTGTGGCGCAGTGGTTTATCGAGTTGGCGAGCTGCAGTGCTAAGGGCCGTGGGTTCGAATCTCGCACGGAACAAGTATTAGTATGACCTACGAATAATTTTTCAAAGTCTGGATGTTTGTTCTCGTGAAATTTATATATGTAAATTGCCCTCAAGACACCGGAGAATATCTTAGTGTAGTGGTAACGTTTTTTTAGAATAAATAAATAATATAATCCACTTCAGCTTACTAATCCGCCCAACGGATTAGTAAGCTGAAGTGGCAGTGGGCCGGCCATATAGCTCGAAGAACCGACAACCGATGGGGAAGTAAAGTTCTTGAGTGGCAGCCTCGTACCAGTAGGCGAAGTGTAGGGCGACCCGCCACGAAATGGAGTGACGACATGGTAAGACATGCAGGAAGTCGATGGATGCAGGTGGCTCAGGACCGTGCTTTGTGGCATTCCTTGGGGGAGCCCTATGTTCAGCAGTGGACTTGTGAAAGGCTGTAATGATGATGATGATGAAATAATATAAAACAGGAGATGGGCAGCAGCATCTTCCTAATAACAACGCAGAACAATTAAGCACACAAATCAAAACGCACGGAAGCCTAAATCGCGCTATAAAAGTTCTGAAGTTAGCGCGCTGTATATAGAACTGCTCCGAAATAACACACGGAGCGTTGGCCGATCACCTTGCCCGGCGCGGCTCAATATCTCCCCTTTTCCTTCCACATATGGCGTATGTTTATTGTTCAGCAATGGATATTTGATCGGAATGAATGATTCAATCCGTCACGCATGGCAGGCGAAAACAATTCAAAACCTCCAGACAGGGAAATTCAGACTGGCCGACGTGACCGGAATTCGGTCTGGAGGACAATATTATTACTATTATTAAAAACCTTTTGTCTGTCGATTGTGTTCTGTTAATGTATGTGGGTAATTAGTTATATGAGTTACTGTAATCTCTGGGCAGGTTCTTGCCGGTGGGCAGTAAGTTGGGTAGCATGGGCAACGTGGATAACGTGGACCACGTGGGTTGCGGCCGCGTGTACGTGCACTGCAAGGCGGGGCGCACGCGAAGCGCCACGCTCGTCGGCTGCTACCTCATGATGGTAAGCACATGGGACAACGACTTCACACACACAGACACACACACACACACACACACACACAGAGAGAGAGAGAGACACACACGCGCACACACACACACACACACACACACACACATCGCACGCGCTTTCCCCGCCATCATTTAATCGTTCTTTTCAACAAAGAACGATTAAATGATTAGTGTGAAAGAGAGGCACAGTTTTTCTTTGTCCTTTTGTTTCTTCGAAAAAATATCGCTACCTGAACTAAGAAGGGCGTTCTGGTCTTTTTTCGACAGAGTTAAGATTTCGATAAAAATTAGTGAAGAGTTTCTGTCCTTTTCACTAATTTTAAGTGTGACAAGCACAGAGATAGTTTTAGCATTCCAACGTACTAAAAACTAGCAGTTCAATTAGCAGCACGATAAACTTCAAAATTATTTTGAATTAAGCTTCACTACTTAAATTTGCACCTTGATATGAAAAAAACGATCATAAAACCAGAATTAAGAAACAAAGAGTGATGTGTTACACCTCATTTGAATCGGCATTAAATTGGCAAGTTTTTCTGAAGCTGAGTCACTTTTCTGTAGTACATTTTTTCACAGTGTTTTTAAAGTGAAAAAAAAAAATTTGGTAGCACTTCAACATTTTTGTAAAAAAGTTATATGATCTTTAAATTTGGTACCCAGAGCCGCAATAGAACTTTTCTAGTGCTGATACATTATCTAGTAATAACACAACACCGTTTTTTTATTATTTTATATCACTTTGTTTAATTACTCTACTTGTAAAAGAACTCTAACTAAACTTTTTATATGTGTTAGAGCCATGCTGCAGCTATATTAGTAGTATAGTTGTAGCACGAATGGGTCGGCTCGATCGGGGAAGGATCACGCTCTCACAGAATACCAGCGTAATATGGTGAGTGTAGAGAACCGAAGACCCTTTTTACTGGAAAAGAGGCATTCCATCTTAGTCCTCACGGGTGACAACGCATCTGCATTTTGATTCGCAAACTAGGATAAATGTAGATGTCTATGGGCCGCAGCAACCACTTACCATCAGGTGGACTGTGTGCTCGCTTGTCACCCTATCCTATAAAAAAAAACTCGGCATTTTATTTAAAGAAAACAAAAATATTCATAACTTTTAGGACAATTGAATTATGGCCATGCCGTAGAAAGATTTTTTGTTGGAAATAACTCACGACTTTTTGGCCAATCTGTATAAAGATTGGCTTCAAAAATTACAAAATATACTGTATATATATGTTTTCTACCGACTTCAAAAAGAAAGTACTCAATGAGGGCATCCACGACTTTTTCTGCCACCAGGGCGGCGCCACTTAAAAGTGAGGTATAATAATTGACAGATTTCATAACATGAAAGTTAATTTGTTTAAAAAATGTAAAAGTTATTGTTTCTTTCTGTACTATTAGGTATATTTTATATTAATAAGATTAAAAATAATTAAACCAAACCACAGATATTCATAGAAGTAGAAAAATTAAAAAAAAAAATTAAAAATGTGCAAAAAAGTAAAGAGCAAGATGACAAAAAATGAAATATGAATATACGCTACCTAGGACATAAATTGTATTACGATAGGCTTGTTTATACATTGCCTTATTTTATATTTACATATTTTCTTTTTTTGCTGTCGTTTGTCATCTGTCACACTCCTGGCTCTACTGAAAATCAGCGTTAGGAATTGATGTCTATTTACAGTTCGTGACTCAAAGCTGAGTGAAGACGATTTTGGTGCATATTAGATTAAATTTATTTATATTTTTGTTAAGATGATTTTTTTTTCTGTATTACCTGATTATTTACATTATGTATGTGCCAAATAAACGTATTTCTTTCTTTTCAACACACACACACACACACACATACACACACACACATACACACACACACATACACACACACACACACACACACACACACACACACACACACACACACATCCACACATGTTTACGCTTTTATAAAATCATTTCAATATAAATATATGTCCAATGATCACCCGTGCGAAGTTGGAGCGGATTGCTAGTAACACACACATAAATAAATAAATAAAACAATTACCTTTACAGAAAAATGGCTGGTCTCCAGAAGAAGCAGTGGAGTACATGAGGTCTAAACGACCCCACATATTATTGCACACAAAGCAATGGCAAGCGCTAGATATATTCCACCAGAGACATGTTCAGACCGACAACAATTTAAATATATAAAATAATATTTATTATAGTTACTTAATGTAAATGTTTTATTTATGACTTCGGATAAGTAACTAACAATGAAGGCTTCCGCGACGATAGGAATGAGGTGAAATATTTGACAGATTTTATGGCGGGAAAAGTTAAGTTGTTTGGCGGGAAAAGTTAATTATCTATATAAATAAAAGAGGTTTTCAGTTGTGCGCGTATCACGGAAAAGCTATTGGATATATTTCTATTTGGTTTTCTAAGTTTTATTTTTTAGCCACTTGTCCCTTATTAAAAAAAAAATATTGCGATATCTTCATTTAATATAAAGTTATTAAAGTTTTAAGAAACAACAATTTTTATGCGGGGTTTTTCCCACGGTCTACTGAACGTCACTTGTTCTCGCCTTACTAATCCAGATAATTTATATATTTTAGCTACAAACTGAGCAACGGATAACATTGTTTACAAAGAAATTTTGTAAGCAGTTTTTTTTGCCTCCGATCTTTTTGGTGTTTTTTTCCTTCGCACATACGAAAGCTTTATTAATATATTAAACAACGCGGACGAAGTCGCGGGTATCAGCTAGTTTTATAATAATTAGATTAGAAATGAAGAAACCAAACTAAGGATATTCCTAAAAGTAGAAAAATTATAAAGAGTTAAAAATGTGTAAAAAATTAAAGAGAAAACCACTGAGGCGTTGTTTTGTGTATTTAGATATTTTAGATCTCAAGTATATTGACATTGGTAAACAAATAACTTCACCTCAGTCCCGACTAGCGACATCTGATAAGCGAAAGATGATTAGCGCTCATTAGCGCATAATGACAAAACTGGTAATCTAATTTTGCATTCGGATACACGCCACTGCATTTAAATTCACAAATTTTTGTGTTAAATATTATGTAGTACACAGTAATATTTTTCATTGATATTTAATGAAGAGTTTACGTTTTAAGTTTTGGAACAGAATGTGTGGTTTTCTATAGTTTTTAACTAATGAAGACATACATACAGGCCGCTTTTGTACTACAGTATAGCCGCGTATCGATTACGCGCTCCTGGCGCGCACGGCAGCCGTTCGTGTTTGCCCGTTCAACATGCATGTCGGTCGTGTACAAGCCGCTGCCGCTTTCACAGTTCCATGCATCTTCTCTAACACTTTATTATGATAAAAACAACTTATGTATTCCACAGCAGTTATTTTTAACCACATAACTTTATCAATTTACGGCAACTTTGGTTATCCATAGCTCGGAACGCAACGAACAGACAAATAATGAAAACAAACGTCCCAACTGGCGCGTGCGTCAAAATTTAACTACTTTGATACGCGGTAAAAAACCGACACCAGATGGAGTGGCGCCCTCCACGTTCGAACGCTCCAACGAACAATTTGGCGCGCGTTCCAAGGCGGTATCCTTTTCGCGCGGCTGGATCGCGCGCCAATGCTCGATCTATTGGAGCGCATAATCGATACGCGGCTTATGAAACCATATTTTTATTTTATTTTCTTGGATCTCTTTAATTAAAAGCCAGCCAGCAAAGGGATCATATTTATGTTGTGACTTTACTTTTATACAAACGCAAACTGCTATTTATGTCTGGATTATAAATATTAGATAGTTATATACTGATGCCTATTATAGATATGTAATGTTTGACTTACAAAATTATTTATTGTACTTGTACTAAATATGTTTTTTAATTAAATAAAAAAATTAATTAATTAAAATTAAATTGTTTTGTGTATAACGAAGTATTTTCTCAGAGTATTCTCATGCTTGCTCTATACCTGTAACGTGTGTGAATTACTCTGTAATTATAATCACAAGCGCTCAAATATTTAATAAAAATGCGTGCGTTCTTGGCGCCATACTAGTAGTATATGAGTGGGAGGAATGTATGATAATTGTAAGTTTTTTAGTTTCATTTTATTATATTATGTAAATAAATGATTTTACTAGCGACATAAAAATAGCAAATACATCTATTTTCTTTCGATATAAATCTTTATATATAATAATCAATTGCCGTACGTTGGTCGCAAAAACTCTAAAATAGGTTTGGGTAAAAATATCGATACATCGAAATATCGACATTTTCTCATAAAAATAACGATATTATATACATTATAAAGTTTTGTAATTGCGATATATCGATATTCGATATTTATTTTAGAGTATCTAGTTTGTATCGAATAGAATAGAATATTTTTTTATTCAAGATAGATCACACGTGTAATTCTTATTGAAAGTCAATATCAATTTCGATATATTTAAAATTGTAAAAAATATTTAAAAAGCGTTCATGTGCTGGTCTTGTCGATTTTTTTTTCGTCGTCCAACCGCCAGTAATAGAATTTGGGGCCTTATCCTGGTATATCATGCAAAACATGACGATATATTGATATATGTATATCAATACTGTTTCGAAATATCGATATATTTTTTTCACTTGTTCATCCCTACTCTAAAATGGTCTTACCGATTCTGATTAAAAATGTTTATCTGTTAGAGTGAGATGGCTTATATCCATAATTGGATCCGATAGGCAACGCTGTTGTCGAGACCAAGAAGTCACCCATGTAACGCCGGTGCGGTTCTTTAGTATATGTAGTATATATTATAAATGTGTATTCAACGCAAAATATTACCTCATTGATGTTAAGAAGAGCTAATGTTTGAACTGATTGATGAACTAACAAATGATGCAAAATGCTTGATTTTTTGCGATTATCGATAAAACAATGTTAAACTAATTTGTAAGTTACAATTTCCGCAATTTTTCTATGTGATTTGTGATGTTTATACTGTATCCACATTTGCTAGCAATAATAATGTATTCAAATTAACATGTAGTGTTTTGAATTTTGACCGTGTAGTGGCGGTGCTAGAATATCCACTACCCCATACCATGCCGTGGGTGTCGTCAAAACATTGCAAGGATAACTGCATGTCTAGAAATAAGGAAATCCGTCCCCTGCTGGATATAGCCCCCTCTCTCAAAGATTGCTTCATGTGGCGGCCCTGTCGTCGCGCCACATGCGAAACTCACTGAAGCCTAAATCGCGCTATCAAAGTTCCGAAGTAAAAGCAGTATATATAGAATAGCTCCGAACTACCACTCGGAGTGTTGGCCGCTCCCCAGACAGAGCACCTGGCCCGGCGTGTAGATCTCCCCTTTTCCTTTCACGACCACAGCTTCATTTGAGAGATTTTGCCATAGTTGCCACGATTGGTAGGCTGGTTGGCAACAGCAGTTTGTATATAAGTTATTATCAGGTAGGTGCTGCTATTTTACCGTGCACCGTGTAGTGGCGGTGCAAGAATATCCACTATGGAGCAGTGGATCGTCCCGTGGGTGTAGTAAGAGGAGACAGAGGGAAACAACAGGGGACATCAGGGGATGGGCAGCAGCGTTTTCCTAATAACGACTAAAAATAACAAAACTGCGGCTGCCGACCCGCTTGCCAAGCGTGGCAACTATGGCAAATATCTCCCCTATGATGCAATCTATGGGAGAGGCCTGTGTTCAGCAGTGGGACTTTAATAGGATGTAACGGTACCGGTTTTAAATTTTAATATTCAATTTAGATTTGGTCCTTTAGTTAATTTACGTGGTAGAGCAATGCTGCAGCTATATTAGTAGTATAGTTGTGGCATGAATGGGTCGGCTTGACCGGGGAAGGACCACGCTCTCACAGAATACCAGCGTAAAATAGCAGCTTAACACTGTTGTGTTTCGTATGATGAGTGTAGAGAACCGGTGGCCCTATTTACATGAAACGAGGCATTCTATCTTAGTCCTCACGGGTGACAACACATCTGCGTTTTGATTTGTAATATCTTATATCTCAACAGTGGTAGAGCCACGCGGCAGCTTTTGCTGTCGCACGGATGGGCCGGCTCGAACCGGGGTGGTACCACGACCTCACAGAAAACCAGCGTGAAGTAGAGGTTTACCTCTGCGTTTCGCTTGGTGAGTGCAGGTGGCCGGAGGCCCTTTTTACTGAAAATGAGGCATTCCATCTTAGTCCTCACGGGTGACAGCGCATCTGCATTTCAATTTGTAATAGAGGATAGATGTAGATGTCTATGAGCCACAGCAACCACTTACCATCAGGTGGACTGTGTGCTCGTTTGTCACCCTTATCCTATAAAAAATAAAATAAAAAAATAATAGAGGATAGATGTAGATGTCTATGGGCCGCAGCAACCACTTACCATCAGGTGGACTGTGTGCTCGTTTGTCACCCTTATCCTTTAAAAAAAACGCCACACATGGTATCCTACACATTTGTACTTATTCTCAGACTAACAAAGAAAGATAGACCGAATCCACGTTGCAAGTGATGCCGAAACCATGCTCAACTTCTTGACACACACTCACGCACATATTTTACTTCTTTCTTTATTTATTAACCCGTAAAACACTGCTGAAACAACACATATGCACTAAACCCATGTTAATCGTTGTAGGTAACTAACAAGTTTAAAAAAAACATCCCCTCCCCTTTTTTATTTGCAGATGCAATATATAAGTATTATATTATATCATTCCCACAATTAATACCGGGCTTAGACTCTCGCCTCGTACCTCGTCTCGCAGCTCGCGTGTTGTTGTGAGGTAACGAGTGCCTGTTTACACTCTCGCGATGCGTTCAGTTTCCGTTGAGCCAGCAACGATGGAAGATTTCGAAATAATAGCGCCATCAACTCTTGCCTCAATAAGTATTTATCGATGCTTAACCATTTTAAAAAGACGGAAATTAAAAAAAAATACGTCGTTGAAGAAGAATATGGTGGATGATATCTATTCATCGAAACAGAATCTTTTGAATTTCATAATTTTATATAAATTGCTAGTACCAATTGTGCAATATTAAATAATATTATTTTGTTAAAATTGTAATTTTAAAACAAAAGCAATGCGAATGTTATTATGGAAGGGCGCCGTAAACAAACTGAAACGAAAGCGTGAGTATAAACAGTACACTCGCGTCCATACAGTAATCTATGCCCACGTCCCTCGCGAAGCCTTTTGCCTCGTGCCCAAAAAACAGCTTCCGACGCGAGCAAATTAAATAGACATAGGTACATAAATATATACTCTCGAAAAACATTACCTTCCTTCTGGGGCGATTGGGTAAAAAGTAGAGCACGGCGACGGGTTTCTGCGTCACTTCAAATGTATGTACCATTTAATTTAAAGACAGACTCAACGAATAAATGCCGAATATTCTGTGGACTTCCTGGCCGAATAGCCGAATATTAGACAAAAGTATTCGGCCGGGAAGGAAGTAGTGTTTATTGTTCAGAGCGTCTATTCTCTGAAGCTGGGATTATCTACGAGAACAAAAGGAGTGAACTACTGCCGGAAAATGAAAAAAGGTCTCTGCATCATTATTTTCCACTTTAATTTATTATGGGGGTCATTGTAGAAGCGTACTCATCGCGGCCCCTGCCAGCCCTTTTCAGGGCTGCAATTCTACTCAGCTGCGCAC
Organism: Parnassius glacialis; assembly: GCA_033319125.1. Classification (NCBI taxonomy): domain Eukaryota; kingdom Metazoa; phylum Arthropoda; class Insecta; order Lepidoptera; family Papilionidae; genus Parnassius; species Parnassius glacialis. The sequence goes on along the minus strand of JAVANC010000012.1, from coordinate 1,170,340 downwards.
CCATGCCAACAAGGGTTAGGGCGTCCCCCCCAAGGCGACGCACACCAGCTCGTCCCCGTTGGTGTGGAATGCAGCGCGCAAAGTGGCGATGGGGACCGACACCCGTCACGCACAGCCTGACACGGCGGGGAAGGTGGAGGACAGAGTGCAGAGTTGGCACGTGGAATGTTAGAGGAGGCATGAGAGATAAGACGAATGACTTGATTGAAATAATGAAAGAAAGAGAATTAGATGTCGTGTGTATGTCGGAGACCAAACGGAAGGGCAGTGGTACTGAAGAGCTCCCTGGCGGGGCGTTAGCTCTATGGTCCGGAGTCCCGGAGAGTGAAAGCGCCCGCCAGGGAGTGGGGGTGCTGCTGTCGTCTCGGTTGGTCGATGTTATGACTGAATATAAGGTTGTGAACTCAAGACTTCTCTGGGTTCGCTTTAAATTGGGACTGACGAAGTTATTCATTTTGGCTGTTTATGCGCCGGTAGCTTCGTCGTCCAGTGCTGAGTTTTGGGAGAATGTAAGAGAAGTTCTAGATTTGGCTAGGGGAAACGAAAAAGTTGTTGTGTGTGGTGATTTGAATGGATGGGTTGGTACCGCTCGACCAGGGTACGAGTCGGTGCTTGGAAAGTTTGGCGATAAAAGGGTTAATGATGCTGGCAAGCTTATACTGGCGGTATGCAAGGAAAAGGGTCTTCTTGTGACAAACACTATGTTTAATCACAAGAAAATCCATATGTATACTAGAGAAAGAAAGAATGAGAGAAGTACGATCGATTTGTTCCTGGTGGATGACCGACTGCGAAAACAGGTGATGGATACGCGAGTGTTCAGGGGTGCTGACCTGGGAACGGATCACTATCTAGTGATTACTAGATTTAGGGGTCTGTTCGTGGGTTGGCGCTACCGGACGGCAGTAACAGAACCACAGTCGGTCTGTCGCATCCGAAGCTAGAAGCTTCAGGAAGCGGATACTAGGGACAAATATCATGCAAGGGTAGCCGAAAAGCTTGACACCATCGATGGCAGAAAAGAATGTGTGGAAAAAACATGGCAGAACCTTAGGGATGGAATGGTATGTGCAGCGGAAGGAGTGTGTGGAACAATAAAAAGAGGCAGTAGTAAAAGAAGAGATGCATGGTGGAATGATGAAGTGAAAGAAGCTGTAAAGATGAAGACGAAAGGTTGTCGCACAACTTTAAGGAGAACTCCAAACTCTTCTGGAAAGAGGTTGAAAGGACCCGAAGTGGTGCGACGGCCTTAAGAATGAACAAAGTGCTTTCGAGAACTAATGACGTCCTAACAGAAAAATCGGACGTCATGCAGCGATGGAGCGAATTTTTATGAGAAATGTATGCGTGTGATGATCTTAGTGGGGGATCCGGGGATGACGCCGTGACTGGTACGCCAGACCCGGACCTCGATGACACTGAGGTCATCAGTATGAAAGAGATTGAACGTGCGATTCGAAGTTTGAAATGTGGTAAGGCTGCGGGACTAGACAGAGTTACTGCTGAAATAGTCAAGTATGGTGGGCCTCGCGTCTGGGATAGCTTTTATCTGCTGTGCAATTTGTGCTGGCGGACGGGGGATGTCCCGGATGATTGGCGATCCGCAGTCATTGTGCCTTTATATAAAGGTAAAGGTTCACATTTTGACTGCGGGTGCTATCGGGCGATCAGCTTGACCGGTTTAGCAAGTAAAGTCTATTCGAAGGTTTTGACACGTAGGATGCACGAGAAATCGGAAAAATTTCTATGGGAGGCACAATGCGGATTTAGACCTAGAAGAGGATGCACGGATCAAATGTTTTCTCTCCGCATGATTACGGAAAAGCTTCTGGCTGCTAACCAGAAGATTTTCTGTGCTTTTGTGGATCTTGAGAAAGCATTTGATAAGGTTGTAAGGAAGAAAATGTGGGAACTGTTGCCGCGGTACGGTGTGGATGGTCGATTGCTAAGGGCTGTGCAGTCACTTTACTGTGACTGTAAAGCCTGTGTGCGGGTAGAGCATGACCTGTCACCCATGTTTAGCGTCCAAACGGGCGTAAAACAGGGTTGTATCATGTCTTCCTGGCTGTTCATACTGTATCTCGACAGCTGTTTACAGAAGATGAAAGATAGCTGTTTGGGTGTGAAATTCGTTGACATAAAAGTAAATTGTCTGCTGTATGCTGATGATGCAGTGCTTATTGCACCATCAGAGGCAGAACTGCAGGCATTAGTCACGTGTATGAAAGAGGAATGTGAAATTAAAGGTCTCCGTTTGAATGCTAATAAAATTAAGGTTCTGGTATTTGAAAGGGACGAAGAGAGAACGAAGTGTAAAATATGGGTAAATCAGGAAAGTCTAGAACAGGTAAATGAAATTGTATACTTGGGGAGTGCTTTTAGCCAGGATGGAAGATGTGATTTAGATGTGGACAGGCGTGTCGCTGCCGGGAACAGAGTCAATGGTGCCCTGACTGCGTTAGTCAAAAGGCAAGGCGTAGTGAAGAGTGCACGCCTTGCAATACATAGCGCAGTGTTGGTACCGACTTTGTTATATGGCAGCGAAACCTGGGTATGCCAGAAGAAGCATAAAAGCAAGTTGAATGCAGTGGAGATGCGATCTCTTCGTAAAATGTGCGGCGTCACCATGGCCGACCGAAAGCGAAACGAAGAGATTCGCAATATGGCAGGTTTGAAAGATGACCTTATCACAAAAATTGATAAGGGCGTGCTTCGATGGTTTGGGCACGTTGAGCGAATGAGTGAAGACCGAATGGTGAAGAAAATATATAGCGCGAAAGTTAATATTAAAAGGTGTCGAGGTAGACCGAGACTAACTTTCGAAGACCATGTGAGCAAACTGCTCGAAGAGGGGAGGGGCAAGAGTACTCGGATACCTAGACGTGCATGTATGAAGAAGATAATGAATCTGAAAGAAGCGAAAGAGGTATGTAAGGATCGTGACACTTGGCGGTCTGTTCTCTCTGGCTACCCCGTCAGGGATTGTGCGTGATGATAAGTTTAATTTATTATTGTGTTTCGCAGTTCTGCGTAGAACAAAACGTAAATTTTGCCTATGGACATCAAGTCCAACATTTAAATGACAGCTGTCACTCCAATGAGAAACTGGATAACGTGGAACCGCATTTTGTTAATGGGGTAATTGTCAACATCATTTGGGGTACATGGAAATATTGGGTTAATTTTTTTTACAATTTTTGTTAAAAATATAATAAAAAAACTAAAAGTAGTAATTTAATTATCAAACAACCCTACTCCCCGCAGTATCGTAACAAGAACGCTGGCTGCGTTTCCCCGCTAAATGGCTATACTTAGCCTTTGAACGAGAAAAGAACCAGCCCTCTTATTACCAGCAGCAATGACCAGCCGCAGATGGGTTTCCTTTAGGAACTTCACCGCACGTGGACCCCACGGACCGATAGTCTCTACGGAAAATGACACAAATATGTAGTCATCTCTCAGAGACTCATATTTGCGCCACTTACTCAGTTCAGCTGCCTCTGATGCCGCCCCGGTTCAAAACGAGGTACCCCTGAGATGAAAGGCCGCCAAAGTGTCTACGCAAGTAGCATCTCGCACTAGGGCTAAAAATAAATAATAATAAAATATTCTCTTTCCCAAGGGACCAATGTCTTACCATCGTCTCTAAATATTTCACAAGATTCTAAAACCGAGGGAACATTTATAGAGACAAGAGCCCTTCGGATGACATCGTTCAAAGAACCGTGCCGTGAAAACTTACCAGCACTTTTCTTATATGAAAGTCCGAGGAACCCAAACTTGTTGACGTTGCTACCACAGGGGCACTGATGGGGTTGACAAATCGTCGCTCCTAGTCGGATTCCTACGGCGATGCGCAAGCTTTCCCCATCAAGTAATGTGCCGAGATTACTTGATGGTAAAGCGTGTAACCAGTGAAAAGATTCCTTAGTCGAAATAGCTAGAAGGCATGCCTTATCTTTCTCACTATGGAAACAATGAAACAAATCTTTCTACCGGTTCTGTACCAACCGAATATCCCACTGTATTTGTTGATTAACTGCTAGTGGAACATTTTCGCCGGGACAGAGCGTGTGCCATGTCTGTCCTGCATCCGTAGCAAAGCATAGGTCTACTTTATTATTTAAAATTATGTTACATAAATCACTGACACTATGCACGGAAGCAAGGAAAACAGGCAATGCAACGCTAGAAACATTTCTCACACGAATGCCATCTAAAGTAGCTTGAGTCCAGGCTGTTGTATTTAAAATCAAATTTAGAATTTTTTTCTATAGCTATTTTAAGATTATAATCAATATCTTTTAAAATATCCGAACATTTCCAGACTAAACTCGAGGGAAGTATGTAAATCTACAAGGAGACAATATTTTAAAATAGTAAGAGCAATGTGGGGGTTTAATTTATACAATTTATCAAAGTGGTTTCAAAACTGATCAATTTTTTTTAAAACAACTTTAATACTATCGAAAAACAACGGGGCACCAAGTAGGTATAGTGATTCCGTACTGACAGTTTTTATTCCTGGAGAAATATGATTGAAATTTTGAATTAGTGTCTGTGAGAAATAAATAAATTATTGGAAAAAATATTTCACATTTATTGCTATTTGGTTCAAGAGCAATTTTTTGAAAATTTCGAAAAATATGAATAAGATCATTGAGGACGTCATCTCCTCTACCTCCCAATGTACCGTCGTCCAAGTACCAGACATTCAGCTTGGATTTCAAATTTGAAATAATGGATTGAATTCTCAAACTGAAAAGTGCTGGACCTAGTGACACCGAGAGCAGAATCGATAACACGGTTTTCTTAAAACAAGTTAGTAATTTGACTGTAACATTGTCAAACGTAATGATAACTTTCGGGGATATTGTTAGCCACTTCTTTCAACAGGGTTACCCTATCGATAGAGTTAAAAGCATTCCTTAGGTCAACCTTCACAAGATCATCTGCATCAGTTTGTTAAAAATGTACGCATTGAATGTACCGCCGCCTCACAGCCACCTCTAGTGCCAAAGCCTAGTTGAGTAAGCTGAAATGCCGTCTTAAGGTTAGAGGTTATGTGTCTGCAAGCTAATTTTGAAGTTAAGCGTCGAAATGTGGAACCAACGGCAATAGGACGGATACCGTTATTCTTCTTTTTTTTGAAGGCACATAATCTTGCCCCATATAAGAATGCAATGAAATTTGGATTAACATTACCAGTAACCATAAAGTTACATAATTTTGTAAGTGTTTTGTTTGTGTAAGAAGTACTCCGCCGACGTCACCGACAGAAGCGCTTACTAGATCTTTAAGATGTTGAGGCGTAATCCCGTCAAGGCCGCCAGCAGAGCCATTCGAAAATGACATAATCACTTCTAAAGTGTCTTTTTCAGAAATTTGTAAAGGTTGCATAGAAATCTTGGGAGGCAGCGGTAAACCTTGAGAAGGATTGACCGACGGATGCTTCTGACGAAAGCTTTCAAAACTTTCGACATTAAGAGGAGCCAGGATGTCGTCTGATAATAAAATACGTGATGCATTTTTTAAGTCTGGCGACTTAATTTACTTTCGACTCCACTACTTTTTTTAAATTAAATTTAGGACGTGGTCGAGATAAATGAATATTAATTGGGTAATTAATTTTTTTTTAATTGAATAGGGGGCAAACGAGCATGCGGCTCACCTGATGGTAAGTGACTACCGCCGCCCATGAACAACCGGAACACCAGGGGAATTGCAGATGCGTTGCCGACCTTTTAGAAAGGTGTAAGCTCTTTTCTTGAAGGTTCCTAAGTCATATCGGTCCGGAAAATTCGCTGGTGGTAATTGATTCCACAAGGAAGTCGTGCGAGGGAGAAAACTTCTTCTAAATCGCACAGTGGTGGACCACCAATCATCCAAATGGTATGGATGGTAACGCGAGTTTTGTCGCGATGTGCGATGGTGAAATTGAGCGGCTGGAATTAGTCTGAACAATTCCTCAGAGCACTCCCCGTGATAGATGCGATAAAATACACAAAGAGATGCAACATCTCTACGCAGTGCCAGTGTATCGAGCCGATCAGAAAGAACTCGGTCGTCGACGATTTGAACCGCTCTGCGCTGGATGCGTTCAAGTGGAAGGAGCTGGCACTGGGGTGCCCCGGCCCAGAGATGAGAACAGTATTCCATGTGGGGCCGAACTTGCGCTTTGTAAAGTTGCAAGCGATGTGTCGGCATGAAATACTGTCTCGCTCTGCTGAGCACGCCAAGCTTTTTAGAGGCCAATTTGGCCTTCCCTTCCAAGTGACCACGAAACTGTACACTATTCGATATGTCGACGTCAAGGATTCCGATACTGGCTGAGGCAGCAAGGGGAATGCCTTGAAACTGAGGAGATACGACAAAGGGGTTCTTTTTAGCGGTAAACGCGCAAACTTGTGTCTTCTGGGGATCGAACTGGACTAGATTTAGTCGGCCCCAATCCGAGACTTTGTTAAACAAAGACTCGACTTCAGACACAAGTTTGTCCCGGTACTCGGCGACGTTTTCCCGAGAAATATTGGCACGCCCGGTATATAAGGCATCACCAGTGCTGTCGTCTGCATAGCAATTAATGCTACCAGTTAGCAACATATCATTGATATGCAGGAGAAACAGCGTTGGTGATAGCACGCAGCCTTGTAGAACACCAGCGTTGATAGGCTTGAGATCAGAGCATGCACCGTCTACTACGACCTTGATGCTCCGATCAGCAAGGAAACTGGTGATCCATTTGCACAATTTCTCAGATAGCCCATAGGCAGGAAGCTTCGAAAGAAGCGCTTTGTGCCAGACCCGATCGAAGGCCTTCGCTACGTCCAAACTAACGGCCAATGCCTCCCCCTTGGACTCTACTGCCTCCGCCCATCTATGAGTTAAGTAGACTAGAAGATCACCAGCTGATCGACCCCGACGAAAACCGTACTGGCGGTCACTAATCAGCTGGTGATCCTCAAGGTACATCATGAGCTGGCAGTTTATAACGGCTTCCATTATTTTGGAGAACAAGGAGGTGATGGCGATATGCCTGTAGTTGGACGGGTCTGAGCGGTCGCCTTTTTTAGGGATCGGGTGCACCAAAGCTGTCTTTCAAGAGTTCGGGACTACGCCTTGAGAGTAGGAGTACCGGAAAAGACGCGTTAAAACCGGTGCCAACTCCGGAGCACACGTCTTCAGCACAATGGGAGGGACTCCATCGGGCCCCCTCGACTTGCTCACGTCCAGGGAGAAGAGTGCTTTGCGGACCGAGCGCTGTGTAAATCGCACATTCGGCATGGAGCACTCACATCGCGGGATGGTCGGCGGTGTGTTCCCCCCGTCATCTAGAGTCGAGTTGGACGCAAAAAGAGAGCTCAACAGATCGGCTTTCTCCTTTGCGGCATGGGCCAGTGAGTCGTCCTCTCTGTGCAGAGATGGAAGAGATGGCTGACAGAAGTTCCCTTGGACAGCTTTGGCGAGAGACCAGAATGCACGGGTTCCCAAAGGAAGGCGAACTAGCTTCTCGCCAATTCTGCCGATGTGCTCAGACCTTGCCTTGGCAATGACGCTTTTAAAGGACCTGGAGGCGGAATTATACTTCTTTTTAAGTGCGCTGGTGTTTACATCCCGAGACGTTGATGCGTCAGCCCAGGACTGGTAGCACTCCTGCTTATAGCGTGATGCTATTTTACAGTAGCGACCAAACCATGGCTGGGATCTGCCTCCGATGGGCACCACAGAGGATGGAATAAAAAGTTCCATACCCTGAAGTACCACATGAGCAACAGAATCGGCAACAACGCTGGGATCTTCCGGCGAGAAGCAAACCCGCCCCCAAGGGTAGGATGCAAAAGAAGACCGCATCCCGTCCCAGTCAGCTGTTCTATAGTGCCAAACACGGCGGCAAGCTGTAGATCGCAACTGCGATTGGAGCGTGAGTGGCACCGTACTCCGGATCAGACAATGGTCTGAAGAACCCAGAGGGGCATCGACGGAGACCTGATATCCGTCCGGATGAGAGGTCAGCAGAAGGTCCAACAGGGAAGGTACATGGTCTTCCACATCTGGGATCCGCGTAGGCGAAGTAACCAGTTGTGTTAGACCATATGCCAAAGCAAAGTCATAGACAGATCTACCCGCATGATCGGTTTAACGAGAACCAAGCCATTCAGCGTGGTGGGCGTTGAAATCACCGAGTATCACGATCTCTGCGGATGGGACCTGTTGTAGCACGGAGTCTGCAGCCATTTGGACGTGGTCGATGAGTCGGTCTGTGTCGGCATTACCGCTATGGGACCTATAGAGGCACCCGTAGACGCGGGGATGGTCGTCGTTGTCTACGCGCAGCCATAGGATGGACAGGTCCGTACCTTCAAGACTGCCGAGGCGTCGAAAACAGATGTCCTCTCTGACATACACGCAAACTCCAGCCCGGGGCACAAACGAGTGTTCTAATTTGTACCCCGGGTAGGAGAGATACGAAGTATCAGCCAGAGAGGACACCTGTGTCTCGGTTAGAAAGAGCAAGGCCGGCTTAGCTATCTCCAGATGGTAGTGGACGGCGTTAAGGCGTGAAGTCCCCTGATATTGCAGAAATCCACGGTAAGCGTGGCAGGGGTTGCCTTTGTGTTCTTGCTCCGCTTGCCCCGAGCAGGTTTCGTCTTGAGCGGAATTTCGCCCCCCCCCCCCCCCAGAATACGCGGGGCAGCCTGAGCACCCACGCCCAGGAGTGGAGGAGTTTGGTCGTGGATGCTCAGCGAGGGATTCTCCAAGGGTGCTGGTACCCTCCTGGAGTAGTCTTTTATTTAATTCCACTACCATGTTGATGGGGGGGGGGGGGGAATTGGGCCTCCGACCACCTGCACTCACCAAGCGCAACGCAGAGGTAAACCTCTACTTCACGCTGGTATTCTGTGAGGTCGTGGTACCACCCCGGTTCGAGCTGGCCCATCCGTGCGACAGCAAAAGCTACCGCTTGGCTCTACCACTGTTAAAATTTTGAAAAGATGTCTCTTTTAGTTGAGACGTAATTGATTTATTTATTGTTTCGTCAAAATCAAAATGGGAATACGTGAAAGTAAATAATTTTTGCCAACTCTTTTCACTGTTAGTGAAACAATTTTCAAAAGTGCATGACAATGCTCTAGCAAGCTGCATCCTCGCACCTCTAGGAATTCTTTTAACCACTGGCACATTACGATGATAGCTCCGAAAAAAGGAACAAATTTGTGTCATTAGAGGAATTACTATCCGAAATACTTTTACTGTGGCATCTTTTAAATTGTATATTTAATCCCCTTTTACCATTAAACAGCCTAACGTCGGTACAATTTTGACACTGTAGGAAATCCGGCTGTGAATGTAGCGGAGCGAAGATATTCATTAAAGATTAAAATACAGACAAATAAGCCTAGATAGAATGGGTGTTGGTGTATCAAAAGTTCTACTACGAAAATTCTCATGTAAAGACAAATAGATTAAACGTTGTAACTGATATTTCATCTGGCAGTAGCATGACTAATGAACAATAAAATGAAATCCCCAAATAAAGGAGTCTTAGAAAAAATATTTGGTATATTTACCGAGTCCATAGAAATGTAAAAAAGCTAACGAGACTAAAGCCTAGCGCTTTTGGAGAAATTTGAACTTCGGCGGTTAAAAGAAGCAGAGGCAAATAAATCTAAACTTTAATTAAATGCTCGAAGATGTGTGAGAAATAATAGGACAGACGTAAAATAACAAAAAGCATTTGAACCAAAATTTAATTATAAAATTAGAGATTTGTTCAAAAAGACTTAAAATATAATTGTACTTTTATATTTTTGTTTACCATTTCACCCTGATATATTTATGAAATTTATTTACAATTACCCCAAAATAACATAATCGTTATCAATTACTCCATTATTATAATGATTTCTTATATTTACGCGAACACTACACATTGAAAAAAAAACTACTTTTACGGATTCAATCGCGTTAATTAACTTGTTTTTATTGATTTGTCGAAACGTCGGGAATCAATAAAAAACAAGTTAATTAAACGCGACAGAATCCGTAAAAGTAGTTTTATTCAACCCCAGTATTGCTTTCACATTGTAACTATGCCAATTTTTGCTTTGACCCCCTATTGCGAATAACACTTCCATCTAAAAGCAAAATATAATAATAGTGATAAATAAGCATGCGATAAATAAAAATAGACATAAAAATGCAAAGAGCACAACTTTCATGGTTTACATTTACCCCACTTTTTAACAAAAAATTGAAAATCAATGGGGCAATTGTAAACAGCCAATTTCAAAAATGTATATACTGCCTAGTCTAATTATTACTATTTGATATCATTTGCAATATATCCAACTACTATAAGGTACATTTTGTTCATTTACATTACCCTGCCTGGCCCTATGACTACTTTAATGATTACAAGAATTTTTTTCATAAAATAAATAAATTTTTTCATTTTACCAATCATCTGACTACAGTAAAACCTCTGCAGTATTCAGTATTTGGCCGAATAGTATCTAGATACTCGGTATTCGACCGAATAGGATAAAAGTAGCCGAATACCGAAGATGCGTTGCAAAAAAATATTATACTTTAAATAATCCAATTCCAATGTAATAAATTGTAATGCATTTGCTATCTTAGACTATAAATGCGTGTTCTTACAATAATTGGAGCATAGTTTTGGCTTGCTTTTTACGTTACTTGAAATGTACGCAGCGCTCAGTCTTTCTTTGTTCGTATGAATACACGCAAGTTACCTTTAAACTTTTAGTGTAACTGTGGTCAGTTGTACAGATATGCTGTACACTTATTAAACACAATGTATGTGTAATTACATTTATTGTATATTATATATATGACTAAAAATATATTACAAATTTTATTAAATAAATTATGAAAATAAAATCGGATTTTTATTCTTTAGCACTTATCATTAAAACCACTATTTTTAAAATGACTGGCTGAGAGGGTGCAACATTGTTATAACATTCAAGCGACAGTAACCTAAAGTCAGGGTGCGGATCGCGAACTCGAAAGGTCATGGGTTCGAATCCGTCGTTCAACTACTGTCGTGAACTACTTCTAACACAAACATTTTTAGCTTACCAGGAGTAGTTACAGAGAATATTATTAATGTTAATAGAATGCTATAAATTAACAATAGCTAGTTTTTTTTTTGTTTTAAAAACGCATGATGGCACGATAAAATTGATGTTAACAATCCAATTGTACCTGCAAGGGATTCGTTGTTTACAGACTCTATTTAAAGTTACCAGGAACTCATGAGAGTCCCAGAGAGGAAATCATAATAAAACAACAACATTCAACTATAAATACGTTTATTATTCTATCAATAAATTATTTCGCATAAGTCTGAAAGATACTTCGTCAGCACATATAACTTCACTTGTATGCATATTTCGCACAATCAATTTTCATATTGTTATTTTAACCACTATACAATATACTAAACAGGCAATACTTTAACAAAATATGAGAGTGATTAGGAAAAATCAATAATTGCTCAACACTTTCAATTAGAAATCTTTAAGTTCAACATTAAACGCGGATAAACATTGCTACAATCAAATTTGATTATCAAAATGTCAAAAGTTTTAAATGCGAACCCAAGTTATGTGCTTTGCTTAAGTACCACATTTATTTTGTGACAGACTTGACAAAACACTAAATAAACAAAAAAAAAGTACGTAAGTATTCAGTGTTAATAAAAATGGATTATTTCATTATTATATTATTTGAACATTTTTGTAATTACTGCATAAAAAACTGCCACAAAATTTAACAATAAAAATAACAAATTACTCTTAGATGCTGGTTTAACGAACAAAAGTTTAAAGTTTTATTTCCGTTTGGAATTTTTATTTATTATAAGTTTAACGTATCGAGTATTTTGTGTAAAAAATGGTAACAATTGTAAAATCTAATCTTCGATTAAGTTATTTTTAAATTATTTAAAGGCAAAGGATTCTGCCTACACAGCCTAAAAACAAATCAATTAATATAAAATAGATGTTTTCAACATCCACTTTTTTTAAAAAAAAGAATACGTATAAGGACGCAAATAAAGAATGAGCATGTAAAAACAAATTGCAATTTAGGCAATAGTATCTAATGTAATAGAAAAGAAACACATTTTGAAGAGAAAATAAAAAATAAAGCAATGGAAAATATCTGTAAGTACAAGTCAATTTAAATCAAATATACAACAATAACAAATAATATTAAAGCCAATTATGTTTTAAACCAGCATCTAAGTTGTGCAGTCTACGGATATTATCTTTACGCATTCTGTCCTTGGGCCCTTACAGCCCAGAACTGCCGGACAGTGTTGGCTAGGCCAACATCGTGGCTGATGATATAGAACAAACCTCCGAGGGTGGCTATCGAAAGAAGGTACACCAGGCCAATGGCAATTTTGGGAATGACCGAACCGAATATGCTTGCACGAACGTAATCAACAGCTATCGCTTCTAGGCCCCTGCGGAATAAAACTCAATTATATATTACATCCATGTATTGCTGCGTGGTAGCCACGATGCTGAGGTATATTATGATTGTAGCACGAATGGCTCGACTCAACCGGGTAAGGATCACGCTCTCACAGAATATCAGTGTAAAATAGTAACTCAAAGTTGCTGTATTTCGTATGGCGAGTGTAAAGAACTGGAAACCCATTTTACCGGAAACGATGCATTCTATCTTAGTCCTCAGGGGTGACAACGCATCTGCATTCTGATTCTTTATCGAGGATTGATGTAAATGTCTATGGGTCTTATATATCCACTTAATATCAGATGGACTATATACTCGTTTGTCACCCTTATTCTATAAAAATATTTTAATCTGTACTAGGTTGTGTACAATGTGATAATAGCGTATAGACCAAATTTCGGTCACGGTGGCCAGTCTCCGTTGAGTTATCTGCTCAGGACAAAATTATAGTGCACGAGTATATGCAAGCATAGAAGCACTCTTTATTCCCTCTCTCATAGTCCGATCGCACGGCTATCCGACAGGACCAAAGAGAGACCAGGTGCAGCACCAACGGCTTTACGTGATTTTAGTGGCGTAAAACAACTTCCTGACACCGGCCTGCTACTGAGAACTTCTTGATAGAAAAAGAAAAACCAATAAGTGATTTTGATTCAACCCGAGACTTACTTGATTGGTCGCGTTATGACCACTAAACTAAGGGGGGCAGTCATTTGCTCGATAAGTAACATTCACATTTTTTTTATAGAACATGGGTGACAAACTAGCACACTGGCCACCTGGTGTATCCTCAATTAAGAATCAAAATGCAGATGCGTAGTCATCCTTGAGAGCTAAGATGGAATGCCTCTTATCCAGTATAAAGGGTCTCCGGCTCTCTGCACTCGCCATACCGAAACAGCAGCAGCATTAGCTGCTATTTTACGCTGGTTTTCTGTGAGAGCGTAGTCCCATCCCGGTCGAGTCGACCCATTCGTGCTACAACCATAATATAGATGCAGCGTGGCTCTGCCACTTGTAAACATTTAACTCACGTACATGGATTTATTTCCACTTCTTAATTTATTGTTATAATTATAGTTATAGTGGACGTATTAAGGACGTCTTTCCATTACTCCATTAAAAACTAATTAGGCTTTATCATAACAATTAGTGATACATTAAAATATTTTATGACGTACGCTACACTTGTAAGACAACAAGAAGTAATTATTAAAATATTTTATTGCAATATCAATAAAATATGAAAGACTAGGTTTTTTGGTGGGAGCGTAAGCCACTTCGTCCGGGTGGTGTCGTAAGAAGCGATTATAGGAAATTCAAAATAGATATCCAGGCTTCCGATGGATGACAGTATAATAATAATGTCACCGAATTTCAGTCACGGTGGCAAGTGTCAATGGAATGCCCGAGTGTATGCGCAAGCACAGGTGAACTCTTTATTCCCTCGCTCTCATAGTTCGATAGAACGGCAATCCGACACGAATGGAGAGAGATCAGGCGCAGGAACAAGCGACTTTACGTGCTTTCGTGGTCTGCTACTGAACATTTCTTGATAAAAAAAACTCAATAACTGTTTTTTTCCCGACCCGGGACCCCATTATCTGCAGTATACCATCTCGTTTACGCTAGACATAAAATAACCAGACCAGCGCGACGACTGGCAACAGAAGCAAGACGTTTATACGTGATAGAGCTATGCTGTAGCTATATTAGGAGTATAGTTGTTGCACGAATGGGTAAGCTCGACCAGGATAGGACCACACTCTCGCAGAATACCAGTGTAAAATAGCAGCTTAATGCTGCTGTGTTTCGTATGGTGAGTGTAGAGAAACGGAGACTCTTTTTACTGGAAACGAGGCATTCCTTCTTAGTCCTCACGGGTGACAACGCATTTGCATTTTGATTCTTAATTGAGGATACATCAGGTGGCCAGTGTGCTCTTTTATCACCCATATTCTATAAAAAATATGAATGTTACTTATCGAGCATTTGACTGCCCCGGAGAACCGGAAAGTCTTTTTACTGGGAACGAGGCATTCCTTCTTAGTCCTCACGGGTGACAACGCATTTGCATTTTGATTCGCAAACGAAGACAGATGTAGATGTCTATGGGCCACAGCGGCCAATTACCATCAGGTGGACTGTGTGCTCGTTTGGCACACTATACTATAAAAAAAAGTTTGTCACCGAGATTGTCAATCCGCCTGACAAGCATAACAATTAAGGCAAGGCCTTCCAGCAATAGTAGAGTTGCAGTCCAGCAGTGGACTTTCCTAAGACCATGAAGAAGAAGAAGAAACAAGTTTCCTCCATCAACCTACAAAATAGAAATAAAAATGGGGGAAAAAACATAATTGCAGGCTATGAGGCATTCCATATTACTCCTCAGAGGTGACAACGCATGGTCTTCTTTGTTTGAAGTGCTTTACAGGCGTCTATGGGCTGCACACTAGAGACTTATCATCAGGTGTTTCGTCAACAATTCGTTTGTAACATCAATTTTATAAAAAATAATATGTAACCTTGATATAACGAGCCTCAATATAACGAATTCCTCGATTTAACGAATGTTTCGAAATCTCCTAGAACTGCCCGTAACAGCTAATGCAAAATATACCTCTACATTACAAATACATTTATCAAAAACCTCTTTATAACGAATTTTAGCATGGTATTATTTAACTCTATTTAACGATTTTTTTCAACTTACTACCTTAACGTATCTTACTAATTATTCCCACTTAATTCCACAGTAAATCATGTCTTGACAAGTTCAGACACGCATATTTACGTAATGTTGAGGTTAATAAACAAGTTTTCTTAACTTGTTAAACGAATCGCCCCACCTAAGCTCTATATAACAAACCTCATTATAACGATTTACTTGTTATAAAGAATATTTCTTAATTCCCTTCAGTTTTGTTATATCGAGGTTGCACTGTATATACAATAATACCTTTAGAATATGTACTGACTAAAAAGACTAATCAGTGTCCGTTAAAAAATAGGAAAAGATGAAAGCACACGGATGAGGAAAATATGGAAGCACAGACATAATCTTGTTTATATGCAAATGATTCATCATCGTCACTCTTATGGCCCTGCACAAATTGACTGTCCCAAAAGTAGTAGCACAAACTATGCGGTCCTGAGACAGCTACATTGCAAAAAAAGTGATAAGGATAACACAATTAAAATTAAATACACATGCATTTTATACTATATTACTACTAACTGAAGGTCTATTTTTACAAATGGCCAGCTACTACATTACGTTAAGTTACTACATACGTTTTATTTTGTTTAATCATACGATAATTCTGTTAATCTTTTTAATAAAATATGAAATTCACTAATCTCGAGTAAACTACTGACCAGCCAACTTACAACAACTTACGTTGTTTTGTTTCAAACTGTTGTATACTTTCAAACGAATCATTTTCTATAAAAATAATTTTTAAACACTAACGAAACGGATAGTAACAAAAAACGATACGTTTCAAGGAATACAGGAACCGTGTATAAAATACGTGATGATCTACAAAGAAATCTTTAAATAACCTGCTGCCACACGGGAGGAGGAGTTTCTTTCGGCTTTTTCATGTTAAGCCAGATTCTCCAGAAAGCTCTGCACATGCCAATATCGTTGAAGATAAGGTAGAAAAGACCGCCCAGCATCATGACCGTCAGGAAGTACACTACGCCCATCGCTATCTTGGGTATTGTGGGCCCAAAGAGAAGCACCCTAATATACTCAACTACAAGTGCCTCCATACCCCTGGGAAGGATCGGAACACAGGATAAGGTGAAGAGGAAATGGGAAATTAATTAGATGGGAGTGAATATGATTGATGGAAAAGGGATCTTGATGGTTTTTACAACATTTTGACTCATAGTTAATTTCCACATATATCATATTCTTTTTTTTATAGAATAAGGATGACAAACGAGCACACAGTCCACCTGATGGTAAGTGTTTGCTGTGGCCTATAGACATCTGCATCTATCCTCGATTACGAATCAAAATGCAGATTCGTTGTCACCCCTGAGGACTAAGATGGAATGCCTCTTTTCCAGTAAAAAAGGTCTCCGGTTTTCTACACTCACCATACGAAACACAACAGCATTAAGCTGCTATTTTACGCTGTTAGTCTGTGAGAGCGTGGTCCTTCCCCGGTCGAGCCGACCCATTCGTGCTACAACTATACCAGTAATATAGCTGCAGCATGGCTCTACCACGTCAATTCATCATCATTATCACTACAATCCCTCACTTCAGTCCACTGCTAAACATTCTGTGGCGTCACAATAATGAAATCAAACTATTTTGGAACAACCAATGGAACTCAACCAAGTCAACATTCTATGGCACCACTTTTGGAAATAAGTTTATCATAATTCTTAATATCCCCTAACCCTATTTTTGATGGCCGCTGGGATCTGCGGGATGATTTTGTGTAATGTCACTAATCTTCATCGTAGGTGCCAAGCCTGGCAAGCCCATCTTCAACCGCAGTTTTTTTATTTTATATTTTAAAAAATGCTTACACCAAACCCCTGGCTCAAATTGATGGTTATATCACCAGTAACTAGGAGATAGGCAGGAAATGATAAATAGGGACCGAATATGGTGTATGCTATTGCATAGAGCAGGAAAAGGTTATAGTGACACGCAGTCTTACATAAACTCACCAAAAACTATGAGCCGTGATTAGTATAGCAAGCACTGAATCAATGATCTTGTTGGGCATTAGCAGCCCAAGGGGGATAAGTGGAACAAGAAGTGCACTGGTTGCCTTCTCTATCACCCACAGCTTGGCGTGGTCGTGTGGCTTCTCATCCGACATGCGAACTGCTGACGTCCGGAACGACCTCACCTGCAAAGTAGAAAGTAGATTTCATTCATACATTCATTACAAACTTTCAAAAGTCCACTGGTGAGGCCTCCCCCTATAAATTACCTCATAGAGGAGACATTTCCATAGTCACCTTGCTTGGTAGATGGGTTGGCAATTGCAGATTTTTATTATTTTGAGTTGTTATCAGGAAGATGATGCTGATCTCAGACGATATCGGGTAATGGATTCTCATGCGTCGCCACTAAACGTCTGCATTTAAATTAGAAGATTAACTGTTATTATATAAGTGGTAAAATTAAAGAAGTTGTACAAACGACTTCATCATCATTATCATTATCAACATTACAGTACTTAACAAATCCACTGCTGAACATAGTCCTCCCCTAAGGAATGCTACAAACCACGGTCCTGAGCCATCTGCATCCATTGACTTCCTGCATGTCTTACCAGATCGTCCCTCTATCAAGTTGGTGGTCGCCCTACACTTGGCCTACTGGTACGAGGCTGCCACTCGAGAACCTTTCTTCCCCATCGGTTGTCGGTTCTTCGAGTTATATGACTGGCCCATTGCCACTTCAGCTTAGTAATCCGTTGGGCTATGTCGGTCACTCTGGTAATACTGCAGATATCCTCATTTCCAAGTTTATCACAACAGAGAAACCCCGAGCACAGCCCTCTACATAGTTCGATGAGCGACATTGAGTGTCCTCATACGGCCAGCAGTGAAGAAGGACCATGTCTCAGTTCCGTGATCACACTCATTTCCGCAATCACTGGCAACACACAATGGCTGTACAGTCTCGTTTTCAAGTTTTGAAGTATACCTGACGAGAAGATGTGTCGTAATTTCCCGAACGCTGCCCAGCCGAGTCAAATCCGTCGATTGACCTCTCGGTCGAAGTTGGACTTACCTAATCGAACTATTTGTCCCAGGTAAACATACTCGTCAACGACTTCGAGCTTAGTGCTCCCAACAACTACTGGCATAGGTGTGACATGGACATTTAATGAAAATGTTTACATGATCTTTGTTTTGTCCATATTCATCTTAAGACCTATCCGTTGGGAGAGACTATTGAAGTCATTGAGCATAGTGCTTAGGTCCTCCGGCGATTCTGCCATAAGGACTATATCGTCGGCAAATCGAAGGTGAGTGATATACTCGCCATTGATGTTAATACCGTATCCTTTCCAGTTCAGTAGCTTGAAAACGTCTTCCAATGCAGCCGTGAAGTTTCGGGGATATTACGTCAACGTGTCTTACACCTCTCTGCAGTTGGATAGGTTTCGTACTGATTCTGTACTCGGATAGTCATCGTAGCCCTACGTACAAACACTTCAGCACTTCGATATACCTACACTCCACTTGGCATCGCTGAAGGGACTGTGGCACCGCCCAAATTTCGAAGGAATCAAAAGTTTTCTTATAGTCCACATACGCAAGGCAAAGTGGCAGATTGTACTCTTCTGTCTTCTGTACAATTTGCCGAAGGGTGTGTATTTTTCCTTTCCTTTTCAGATACCGGCTTGTTCGGGAAGCTGGAAGTCGTCAAGTCTGCGTGCGAAACAATTCGTAATGACTCTCGAAAACAGCACGTAGACGCGGCTCAGAAGGTAAATCAGTCTGCAGTTCTTCAAGAGAGCGTTGTCGCCTTTCTTGAAGAACAAGACTACCGCACTTCTGCTCCACGCCTCCGGAGTAGTAACACCATGGAAGACGGAATTAAAGAGCTTCTGAAGGACTTCGAGTAATGGTTTTCTAGCCGCTTTCAGAAGCTCCGCTGTAATTCCATCCTCACCTGGGGCATTGCCGTTTTTAAGGTGCTGGAGAGCCATCCTAATCTCGCTCAGAATGACGTCCGGGATATCTTCGGAATAGTCTCACTCAAAATCTCACGTGTCCCGGAAACGATGCTGCCACACTTGGTCTTCAGTTTTGACAGTTGGCTCTTTCTGGCAGACAGATCTCTGCCAAAGACTTTGGAGCCTTGGTTCCGCTCGATTGCTTCTTCAATACAAGCTGTATTGAAGTTGCGTAAGTCCCGCCGCATGCATTTTGAGATCTGTCTGTTCAGTCGCCTGTATGCTGACAAATCTGTTGAAGACTGCAGCTTCATTTCCCTTCTAACAGCCAGAGTTCTTCTGTGGCGGGTCTTGCAGTACTAAGCTCCAACCGCATGGACAGTTTCCACGAGCTTGTCAGTCATATCGTCCAATTCATTGCAGTCTTCTAGGCACTGAAAACGGTTTTGTAATTCGAGCTGAAAGGTTGCGGGACTTTGGAACAGAACACGAGGGGGACGGAGCGTTGACTTCATTAGACGAGACCTCTCCAACTTAACGTTTAGGTTCAGTATGCCTCTAACCATTTGGTGAACGCTACCAGTTTTCACTCTCGCGATCACGGAGACATCACTGAACAGTTTTTTTTTTTTTTATAGGATAAGGGTGACAAACGAGCACACAGTCCACCTGATGGTAAGTGGTTGCTGCGGCCCATAGACATCTACATCTATCCTCGTTTGCGAATCAAAATGCAGATGCGTTGTCACCCGTGAGGACTAAGATGGAATGCCTCATTTCCAGTAAAAAGGGCCTCCGGCCACCTACACTCACCAAACGAAACGCAGAGGTAAACCTCTACTTCACGCTGGTTTACTGTGAGGTCGTGGTACCACCCCGGTTCGAGCCGGCCCATCCGTGCGACAGCAAATGTTGCCGCATGGCTCTACCACTGTTAATAATTGTCGACTGGTCGTCATAATGAAGTCAATGTCATTTTTTGTAGAAACGTCGGGGCTCGACCAGGTCCACTTTCTGTGTGGGCCGCTGTTGGAAGGAAGAGTTCATCATAAAGAGACCCTCTTTCTCCATAAAGTCAGCCAGCTGCTGGCCCCTTGGGTTCCATTGCCCTATTCCGAATTTCCCTACCTTCATCTCACCGTTCTCTCTTGTGCCTAGTTTTTATCTCCCATTAACACCGTATAGTGGGTTTTGGAGGAATACATGGCTCTATATTTCCTTATACATTTCCTCCACCTCCTAATCGGAATGTACCGAGGTTGGTGCGTAAACCAGTATGACCTTCAGCGAATACCGTTTGGTGATTCTGAGTAAAAGGTACGCAACCCTCATCGACACACTCACAATCTTTACAACGTTTTTAACGAGAGACTTGTTGACGATAAATCCGACACCTCCTTGAGACAGATGGTCGCCCTCCCGGTGATAGAACAAGTTGCCGGATTCGAGGATTACCGTGTCCTCCCCCTCTCTTCGGACCTCGGATAATGCTATAATATGCCAGCGTAACTTGTCTATCTCTTCTTCCAGCTCCACGATCTTCTCGTTAATCCTCAGGGTGCGTGTGTTGTATGTAGTCCGGTCGAGTCGTCTTAGGTGGCAACCGAACCTCCACCGGAGATATTTAGCACCCCCTGCCCCGCCGTTACCATGGTCGCCATCTTAGTCAGGAATAGCGGAGCCGCCGGGGACTGCGGGCCATCTCTTCATAACTTTCATCATGAGGGGATATTTGCCATAGTTGCCACACTTGGCAAGCGGATTGGCAACTACAGTTTTTTATTGTGATATTGGTGTTATCAGGAAGATGGTGTTGCCCATCTCCTATCTGTCTCCCACTGTTGCCTCTTACGACACCCACGGGAAGATACGGGGTAGTGGATGTTCTTAACCACCACTACACAGCTAATAATTACATAATTAAATATTAGTTATGCTACATTTCCTTGTTAAATTTGTCCTGTAGACAACATCAATTATTTTTACTGTCCAAATTCTACTTGAACACAGGAATTATCCCAGGTTCAATCCCCTCCAACTCCAATGAAAATGTTAATTGCTCTCTTAAGTGCTGATTTACCATGCGCTCGGCAGTGAAGAAAAACATTGTGAGGAAACCTGCATGTCTGAGAAATAAGAAAAAAAAGTATTTCGAAGACATGTGAAGTTCGCCAACACACATTGGGGCAGCACAGCAGACACTTCCTTGCCCTAAACCCTCTCAGAAATGAGAGGAGACCTGTGCCCATTAGTGGGACTTATATAGGCTGTAATTCTAACAGGGATAATAATAATAATTTATTTCTTATGTTAGCAAGGAGAGTTTTACTGATATCCTACTTACTTGATGGGTAAAACATCTAGAGAAAAATCTAAATAATAAAGAATTTAAAACAAATATTTAGAAGACATTTAACATGACACACTGAGTATTGCAAAACACTGTTTATATTTAATCATCCTGAACAATGAGAGAAAACATTCTTACACAGTAAAGGAATCTTTTTTAAGGGATAACTTTTAAACTTCATAATAATTAAAAGGAATAGATTAAATTATGAAAGACACTTACTGAGCTGGATATTGGCATAGTTTCAGCCTTTGCTGTAACACTTTTAAGTGGCACTGTGTTTGGGACAGCACGAACTACCACAGGAGAGTTGGTTGCTGCTGTATATGTAGCAAGACGCATAATATGTTTTGTGAATGCCTGGTTTGTGCAAACTGAAAATTATTTAAAGTATAAAGGAATTAACTTATTGTTCAAATTAATCGATTTATTCACATAGAAAAAAATCCACCAAAAATTAAAATACAAATTTAGAGTATATAAAAATTGGTTTTTATATTGTAAAATTCTAAATACTGTATTACATAGAAACAAAAATAGAATTAAAACTAAAATATAAAAATGTGTCTATTAAATGGGTATTCATGTTATTTAAAAATTAAGATGCCAACTAGTTCATAAAAAGTAAAAAGTAATGTTATATAATAATTGTTTTTATTTTCTATCTGAAATACCTGGAGCACGGAGAAACATTGATAAGGCCATTGTGCTATTGATTTAATTTATCTAAACAAATATATAGTGTTAACCAACTATAATATCGTAATTCGTGAAAATAATATAATAGCAAAATTCAGCCACTTAGAAACAGTAGAAGCTGAATCAAAATGTCAGTGTCATCTGTCAGTTGTCAGATGGCAAATTGCTTATTTTTTTTTATAAAACTGGCTTTACGGTTCTGGGTTCTAGCTTTTCTAAGCCTGAAGTTACAATGTATAATTATATTTCATAGTACACTGCTTCACAATATGTTGATGCATCCCATTGTCCCTTATTAAAAATTGCAGAAAATAATTAAACAATTAAAAGTTTTGAGTTGTATTTTATTTCATTTTATTTAATAATAACTAAAAAACTGCACCCTATTGTGTCCTTTCAATTTATTGAAACAACTTATTCCAAGAACGATTGATTTTACTCCATAACCTACAAATAATAAACCAAAATAATAACAAAACCCCAGGTCTTACAAAAATATGATTTTTTATCGTAAGTAGCAAACGGTTAAATTTTTAAAATAAAATAAATTTCAACTTTGTTCACACCGGGCCCAAGCTTGTATGGAACCAAGTTAATCTCCTTTTGACGACAACTTGAGCCAGCAGACAGCTGGCGATGGTATCTCAAGGCACCTAAGCAGACAGACAACTTATCTTGAGAATCACATCACCATCAGAGCACTTGGTTCACCGCTTCCAGTAACAGCTTACATGCGCAGATTCTTAATACACAAAATCTCACCACTTAAAAAAAACACTTCAAACCATTATTTAAACAATTAATACAGGAGCAGCAATCCACCGCCGGTCAAGTTCCTGCCAAAACCCTGATTTATTTATATTATATACTCTCGATCAAAGACTATAAAAGTATAGGTAGAAGTTTTGGCGGCAACTTGACCGGCAACGTATTGGTGCTCCAGTATTATTGTTTAAATAATGGTTTGAAGTGGATTTTTATATGTAAAAGTGGTGCGATTTTGTGTATTTAATGTCAACGCATGTGAACTATTAGTGGAAACGGTGAAACAAGTGCTCCGATGGTGATGTGATTCTCAAGATAAGGTGCCTGTCTGCATAGGCACCTTGAGATACCATCGCCAAATGTCAGCTGTTTGCTGGCTCAAATTGCCGTCAAAATCTTCCAAGGGCTGCTCAATGTGACGCATTAATCTATTGTGAAGCAGTGTACTACGAAGGATAATTATACATTGTAACTTCAGGCTCAGAAGAGCTTGAACCCAGAGCTATAAAGAAAGAAAAAGAAAGTATTACCGGAATGACAATACATTTTTACTAATGTCATTCACTGTCACAATCACAAATTCACAAAATACTGTAGATTACCAGGTACCTACCATTGTAAATCTGCTCCATTCA
Organism: Parnassius glacialis; assembly: GCA_033319125.1. NCBI lineage: Eukaryota > Metazoa > Arthropoda > Insecta > Lepidoptera > Papilionidae > Parnassius > Parnassius glacialis. Next base: position 1,146,713 of record JAVANC010000012.1, on the reverse strand, counting down.
GCAGCCAATATTTAATACCAACAATTACAATGGCCACAACGCTTGAAGATAAATCGATTTGGGACGATGGTGAAGAAGCTCTAAGCGAGGAGGTACTTCGTATGCCAACAGACGAAATTATTAGCCGTACGAGGCTACTTGACAATGAAATAAAAATCATGAAAAGTGAAGTCATGAGGATCACTCACGAATTACAAGCACAAAACGATAAAATTAAAGAAAATACTGAGAAGATTAAGGTGAATAAAACTCTACCGTATTTGGTATCAAATGTTATCGAACTCCTGGATGTTGACCCACAAGAAGAAGAAGAAGACGGCGCTGTAGTCGATTTAGATTCGCAGAGAAAAGGTAAATGTGCGGTCATCAAAACATCCACACGTCAAACATATTTTCTACCAGTCATTGGTTTGGTTGATGCTGAAAAACTTAAACCGGGTGACTTAGTCGGTGTAAACAAAGATTCTTATTTGATTTTGGAGACACTACCAGCTGAGTATGATGCCCGAGTTAAAGCCATGGAGGTAGATGAAAGACCAACAGAACAGTATTCAGATATTGGAGGTCTGGACAAGCAAATCCAGGTCAGTATTTTATGTTAAGTGACTGTCAGTATATACTTTTAAGTGAGTACAAAAGCAAGCCAAAACCATGCTCAACTTATAAGAATATACACTGAAGCACACATGTCTCTAAAATAATTGGCAACCCTATTACACATATGCACCTTAAACAAGTTGCACATGTGTGCATCCAGCAGTAATAATAATTAATAATAATTAATTATTCATTTATTTCAGACCAATTATCCATATTTGTTAAAAATTATAAACTAAACACCTATAACATTAAAGAAAATTAAAATTAATAAATATAAACTTGTATGTAAACTTTTACAGTCTGTTTTAAAAATAAAAAATAAAAGTATGTGTGTGAATGGTTATCAAACAGTTAAATCATGATTTGAGGGTCACTTGAAATGTGGTCAGGTCTCCATCTATTGTTCCTTGTTTGTCTGATCTTATTTTCTAAAATTTTCGACTATAGTTTCTTATATTGACTATGAGATAACTTTCAGAATAAAAACATTGCTGGTTAACTGTTGTGAAAGATATTATTAAGATTTATGAGTATGTGTATATAACTTCATAATTAAATAGTAAACTCGGACCAATAAAGAAATTTAGACAAAACTCCACATACTCTACAAAACTCTATACATTTGAAGTGACACTGAAACCATGCTCGACTTTTTATAAGAATATTACTTTTTATACACATATTAGGTATCTAAAATCATTTGGAACTATTAACATTGTTTTAGGTTCATATGTGTGCATCCACCAATGGACTTTTACTGGTTGATAAAGAAAAATAAGATGTTGACACACATATCTTTTTTTTTAATCAACAAGATAAAGAAAGTTGAGAATAGTTTCAGTGTCACTTGAAATGTATAAATGACATGAACACTCTTTAGCTTTCTTGGTTGGTTTTACTTTTAGCTAGACATATTCCATCCTATGACAAAAAGATTCTAAAAGTTTACAATTAATAGTGATCATAGTTTATAATTAGTATCTGGTTGAAACTATAATCTGTTTTACAAAAAATGTCCTGTGGAAAATATACTAACATAAATATAAGGTATGGAGATCGACAACAAATGTTAAATTTTGTAGACTGTGATACTGCAACTTTTTTTTTATAGGATAGGGTGACAAACGAGTACACAGTCCACCTGATGGTAAGTGGTTGCTGTGACCCATAGACATCCACATCAATCCTCAATATAGAATCAAAATGCAGATGCATTGTCACCTGTGAGGACTAAGATAAATGCCTCTTTTCCAGTAAAAAGGGTCTCCAGTTCTCTACACTTACCATACGAAACAGCAGTGTTAAGCTGCTATTTTATGCTGGTATTCTGTAAGAGCATGGTCCTTCCCTGATTGAGCCCACTAGATATTACCAATAAACTATGTTTTGTAATTAAATGAATTATGTTAACACATGAATTTTCATTTGCATCCCTGGAATTAAAACTGCATTATATATTGAAAATGGAGTAGCATAGATTCAACTTGAAAAAATGTTGGGCCTCATTCATAATCAGTGACTGTCACTTACTTAAAATAAAGTATTAATTATCTCTACATCTGTCTTTATCTATTATTATTTATTGATAATTTAAAATTAAAAAATTTGTACAGCCGACTTCAATATAAGCGACTTCAAGACAGGTTATTTAAGAATAACTCAATAACCATTGGTCTGACCTTGATGAAATTCATATGGGACCACACGAGAACTATCAGCTTTCATATAAAAAAAGAATCATTGAAATTGGTTCGCCCAGTACAAAGTTATGAGGTAACACACATAAAAAAAAAAAAGCAAAAAAAAAAAAAACATACACTCGAATTGAGTACCGTCTCCTTTTTGGAAGTCGGCAGAAAAGAGAGAGAGAGAGAGAGAAAGTTTAAACACTTCTTAAATGAGTAAGGTCTTATGTCTTTGGCCCTAGTTCTTTACACTAATTTAGTAACCTTTCATTTGTTTTAGGAATTGATTGAAGCTGTAGTATTGCCAATGACACATAAAGAGAAATTTGTCAATCTGGGCATACATCCACCTAAGGGAGTACTTCTGTATGGTCCCCCTGGAACTGGCAAGACTTTGTTGGCTCGTGCTTGTGCTGCCCAGACTAAGTCAACCTTCCTCAAGCTCGCGGGTCCACAGTTAGTGCAGATGTTTATTGGTATGTATGATGAGACATTCTTAACCCTTCCAGTACCACGCCCACTATAACAAAAAACGGCTTTGTACCGGGGGCTTCCGACGTCATCTCGGCGCGCGGCACTTGTTTCAACATTTATGTTTTCACGACTGTTCGTTTATGTTATAAGAAGCTTGAGTTACAGTTCTTTAAATCTGATAAGATTGTCGATAAGTAGAAACAATAACAATAACATTTGGATGTTTAATTAGTTTTGTACAGCTTTTTGTTTCTAAGGGATCTTGAAAAAGTGTGCCACTAAATTTGCCAATAAATTTGGTTTTATCAATGAAAAAGCGTAAGTTTTTATTTTATTTTAATGTCTTCACAATCAATACAAAATAGCCTTCCTTGTATAAACCGAAATTATGCATGTCACCATTATAATAATTGTACTTTTTCACTCGCAAACATTTGCTAAAAATTCGACAATAGACAGTTTGCGCGCGCTTTGTAACCTCATTTTCAAAACCTTTTTGTGAAAATATTATAACATCTTCCTTAATTTTTCTTATACAATCATATAGATATAATATTAAGGAATAATATGTCTTTATGAATTTACATACGTGCAATAAACTATCTATAAAAAGGTTAAATATCTGAGAAGGTAGATCTTATTTGAAATCTTACCCGTTATAAATTGTTCGCGTAAAGGTGTTTTGTTTTTCCTTTTTTATCAATTGAAACACAAAAATTTACTGCTGTTGTAACTTAAGTCATTCCAAAACATTATCTAGTAAAGATCATTAACATTTCTTACCAGTTTTTAAAAGAAAATCCAACAAAAATCACAAACACAAAAAGAAAACAATTACGCAACTAACAGCACCAACAACGCGAAAATGAATGCCTATTATTTTTTATTTCGTCTATGTAACCAAGTGAGTTTAATACTTGAGAATACTCTTTAGTTCGTTCAGAATCGAATGAAATAGTGTTCAATTGAAAATATACTGTATTTTATATCAATTAACACGAAAATAGCAGCACGTAATGCGGACATGAATTCATGTCCGCGGTACTCAACGGTCACAAAACGTCGACATGAATTCATGTCAACGGTACCTTAGGGGTTAAAGAGACACTTTTTGTTTAACTCATTTAAGAATAAGTTTTTTTTAAAGATTTTCAGAAATTTTATACATGGTAGAGCCATGCTACAGCTATGTTATAATTATAGCACAAATGAATCAGCTCAAGTCACAGAATACCAGTATAAAATAAGAGCTTAATGCTGCTGTTATGTATGTATGAGTAACATAATAATAAAATAACCGAAGATCCTTTTTATGTGAAATAAGGCATTCCATCTTAATCCTCAGGGGTGTAAATGCATCTTCATTTTGATTCTTAATTGAGGATAAGTGTAGATGTCTATGGGCCACAGCATCCAACTACCATCAGGCGGACTGGGTGCTTATTTGTCGCGTTTGCCCTTATTCAATAAAAAAAATCCTGTATAAACGTTTTTATTTAATAACTATTAGAGCTTTTCAAAATAGTATTAGTTTTGAAGAGCTTTAAACTTAGATTTTATTAATTTTTGGTTCTATCTATGCAGTACAAGCTTACAATATCTTGAAGTCTTTAAGTTTAAAAGCCTCGCTAGTCATCCTTGGTAGGAATTGGTGTTCTTTTGTGAAGATTTGTGGCAACGCTTTAATTCCCCTGGTGTTGCAGTTGTTCATAGGCGGTGGTAGTTACTTACCATCAAGTGAACCACATGCTCGTTGCCCCTTCTTATATAAAAAAATATGTAATAGGAATTTCTATTAAATTTTGCACCTTAATATATTCCAGGTGATGGTGCAAAATTAGTTCGAGACGCCTTCGCCCTCGCTAAAGAAAAAGCACCTGCCATTATTTTTATCGACGAGCTTGACGCCATTGGTACTAAGCGTTTCGACTCCGAGAAGGCAGGAGACCGTGAGGTGCAGCGTACTATGTTGGAGCTCCTCAATCAGCTGGATGGATTCAGTTCTACTGCTGATATTAAGGTACATAAATTGATTAATGTTATAATATTACCTTCCTAAGTATTAGTTAACTTGATTAGTATAATATGTCTCACAGAGTATGTTGTTTACTATTAGCGATTTTTCCCGACCAATATGACTTAGGAACTTTCAAGAAACGAGCTTGCACTTTTTTAAAAGGCCTGCAACGCACCTGCAATTCCTCTGGTTTGTTTATGGGCGGCGGTCGATACCGACTTTACATTAGATGTGCCGCATGCTCGTATACCCCCTTCTAAAAAAATATTGCCTATGATGATTAATGATGAGAAACTGAGTCCTTCACTACTAACTGTATAAGGCAGTTTAAATTCTCTCAATGAGCTATGCAACACTGGCTGTTTTCATTGACCTTCATATATTAAACCTTAAATTTTTTTATGCAGGTGATAGCAGCTACAAACAGAGTGGACATCCTAGATCCCGCCCTTCTTAGATCCGGTCGTCTGGATAGGAAGATTGAGTTCCCACATCCCAATGAAGAGGCAAGGGCAAGAATTATGCAGATTCATTCACGGTGAGTGATTATACCACCACAGAATAATCATTTATGCATGATGTATGTACCGGAGTCAATATTACTTTTAACGTAATTAATCATCAATATTGGTCGTATGCAAAACAAACAGGGCTCCCTCATTGATTACATTATAGGGTAGATATTTGTCATAGTTGGCAAGCTTGACAAGCGGACTGGCAACTGCTGTTTTATATGAAGTATTTTTAGTTGTTATCTGTTTTCTGGAAGATGTTGCTGCCCATCTCTTGTTTAATTTTCCTCTGTTGCCTCTTGCAACATACACGAGACGATATGAGGTAGTAGATATTATTAGACCGCCACTACATGGTGCTGTGGAGATATATTATACACATAAGTTTACATGGTAGAACCATGCTGCAGCTATATTAATAGTATAGTTGTAGCACGAATGGGTCGGCTCGACCGGGGAAGGACCCCGCTCTCATAGAATACTAGCGTAAAATAGCAGCTTGACACTGCTGTGTTTTGTATGGTGAGTGTAGAGAACCGGAGACCCTTTTTACTGGAAATGAGGCATTTCATCTTAGTCGTCACGGGTGACAACGCATCTGCATTTTGATTATTTATCGAGGATAGATGTAGATGTCTATGGGCCGCAGCAACCACTTACCATCAGGTGGACTATGTGCTCGTTTGTCACCCTTATCCTATAAAAAAAACTTAAATTATCCATTAATTATAGTATATATTAGTATATATATTAAATATAGTATATTATTATAGTAGATGTAGTGTATCTGTCCCTTTCTATTTTCATTTAGTAAAAAGGGAAAACATCTATAAGCAATTCTTAAATTAACGTCGATTTTATGAGTAACGCCAAGAATTTTTAATATCCTATGTGCCCATCACAAGTCCACTGCTGAACATAAGCCTCTCCCAAGGAATGCCACAAAGCATGTTGCTGAGGCACTTGCATACACCATCTTCCTGCGTCTCTTACCGAGTCGTCACTCAATGTAGTGGGGGGCCGCTCTACACTTTACTTACCGGCTCGAGGTTGCCACTTGAGAACCTTTCTTCCCAATCGGCTGTCGGTTCTTCGAGCTACATGGTCTTTTCATATAGATAGCAATCACTTCAGCTTACTAATCTGTTGGACTATGTCGGTTACTCTGGTCCGACTGCGGATATCCTCATATCTAAGTCAGTCATGCAGAGAAACCCTAAGCATAGCCCTCTCCATAGCTCGCTGAGCGACCTTGAGCTTCATACGCACTGTACAATAGACTAACTATGTGATGCTTCAATATACTTTATCTCTGCATTTGAGTGCAATGTCAGCCAGTAAATACCAGTCAGCACTTACTAAACGTAATCGTGTGTTAAAGGAAAATGAATGTGAGCCCGGACGTGAACTTCGAGGAGTTGTCTCGGTCAACGGACGACTTCAACGGTGCACAGTGTAAGGCGGTGTGCGTGGAGGCCGGTATGATAGCGTTGCGCCGCTCTGCCTCTTCCGTCACGCACGAGGACTTCATGGACGCCATCCTCGAGGTACAGGCCAAGAAGAAGGCTAACCTCAGCTACTACGCCTGAGCAAATTCTCTAACTACCCTCTAATAATTTGTAATCTTAAGATTGTGTAATAAAAACTAGAAATTTTAAATGTATATTTTTTTTGTAACCATTCTAGGCCAGTTCTCTCTCTTATTGGTAAGGGGTGATGCAGTCAAAGATGATAAAGCGTACTGAGTTAGCTTAACAATAACCTATTACTTTTTGCCCAGAAGACAGCCATATAGTAAATCGGATGAAAAGACAGTTGCTGGTAAATTATTTCCACTCATTTGCTGTGTGCATGACGAGAGAGTGAAAATCAAATGTATATAAAATTAAGGCACAAAGAAAAAAAGTAATAACTACAATCTTAACCGATTCGTTGCGGCACCGATTTTCGACAACTTTTAGCTGTGGCGGCGAACAAATATTCCATGACACGCCTGGCTAATTATCTTTTTTATGCTTTTTTCACTTCTTTAGACCTAATTAAGTTTAGTTGATATCATCAGTAACAAACGGAAGGATACTTGTTTTTAATGGGTAACTTCGTGTTTTCTTTGAAATTGAGAGTGACTTTTTTTATGCAGGGATTACAAACATTTTGTACTATTTTTTGTTTTATAATAAAAAAGTAGGTACAGCTAAATCACCCTGGAAAACCTTGGTTTTTATTAAATTAAATTTTCGCCTAATAATAATATTTGTAAATATCAAACAATCAAGAACCTTAATTTAAAAAAAGAAAGGTTTATGATTCATTAATATTTACAAATGTTAAATATTATTTAATGTTACACAAATGTAAAAGTAAAGTCGATTTGAAAACGTCTTAATTAGTAAGAATAGCCAAAACATGTTTTCAAAAGGAAAAAAACGCCGGCGCTATACCACGGCGGATTGACAAAAGACTATTTATTAGCGCACTTTTTTTATGCGTGAATGGTTTCGAACTGTTTCAAGCAAAAATAAACCTCATACCATATCACAAGAGCACAATGGTACTTCGTAGGTCTATTCGGCCATATGATAGTAATAATACGGCAGTTCAACCATTTTAATCAAAATTAAACAATAAGACAAACGCATTGGTTTTTTTTTTAACAGGAGACTTGTTTTCCAGAAATTTATTTACAACTTGAGTTTGTGAGCGATCGCAATGAGTGCGCTATTATTTGTTACTTATTAGAATATTTTTCCACAACATGATTTAAAACCCACAAAGTAAAAAGAGTACCATGTACATGTTAAAAAAAGGTTGTCAACCTCTAAAAATTTCAAATTTCCAAAATATCCAGAAACGCAGCTGTAGGCATGAACTACTTGCAATATATTGAATATTATGTTCTGGATAAATTTTCCAAAAACGCAATTTGAGCGAGTTATAACGATTTTTAAAAAGACGACTCGTCTGTCATACGCCACACAAAAATAATCGACGGCACGCCTGGCGTGCCATCCGCACAACCGGTTAATTTGAACAACAAAAAATGGCGCCCATAAAACGAACAAGAAGTACCTACATTATTATTATTATTACAGCTTACGATAAAATATACTGCTGAACACAGAACAGCCCTCCAATAATTGGCAGACTCCACCTGTTGTATGATTCGTAACATAATTATTAGACCGTAATTATTCGTAATATAAAATCACAAGCAACTTCCTCTTTTCTAATGAGGGAGGCCTATATTGAATGTGATCTATATTTTATAGATTATCTGTGGTGCACAGAGTACTTTTTATATGGGAAACTGCGGTGGTCCCAAGGACTTATGGTATAGTCCCATTGATGAAGGATTGACTATAGATAAAGTATACACATGTGCTTTTGAGATCGAGATAGACAGTTAATTACTTTACCTGGGCTACCAGATATTGTTCTAATTGCCCCGATGATTCAATTTTATTCAGAGCACCATTTTTATACAACTAAGTTAATATAAACAATTATTACCTGACTACCCCAGAAGCAAGATGTTTTTTGAGTGCATTCTTGCTACCCTCGGTAGCCTAAGCAGCTTGATGAATTTTAATGTTTAAGCGTTGTTAGATTCGTCTTAACCGAGGAAAGTTTACTGAAAAGTTTTGTTTTAACCATTTGGGCTTGTTTGTTACAATAAAATAATAAGAGCCTTTCCGTTATATCTGTTGATTTGCAAGGGGTTAACGGGGGATGCATTTCATCTCTTTTTAACTTTGAGAGAATGAACGAACTTGGGCCAGTAGAAGCTTGGTCCACATCATACGCAGTGGCGAGTCTGATATCTTGTCCATTGCAAGGGTTCGCACTCGCCGTAGTAGTTGCGTTGGCTTCTGGTCGCCGAGTTCCATTTCAGCGAGAAGCTTATGAAACTAGCGGCTCTCGCTCTTTTCGTAGACGTTTTTTGATGGCGTTTTACTGCGACTAATTAGTAACGTTGAAGGTTGTCGGAGATTTGTTCGATGTCGGACTTCTCTAGCGTAACGAGCACCATCTGAGCTGTGATGAGCTTCTACTGAGATCTTTTGTGGGTGCTTCGAAAATCATGTACCAGAGCCGTGGATTTTAACGCCAGAAAGGTGGAATGCGCATTGAAAGCACAATACTCGACATCTCGGTAGACTGGCTGGTGGAGGCTTCACTGATGTTCATTGAATCTTCCATTATGACCGGTCCGACGATTTTCTTCCTGGGTTATTTAGAGCAAGGATTCTACTTGTTCTTCTTCTTCAGAGTTCTTCGATTTGGATGTCATCAGTTTACAAGTTGGGGTTTTATAATGAAAAACTTGTAATGAGTGGAATGTGTAGAATGATAAATCATTCATGTCACAATGTGATTCCTTTTATAAAAAAAAATTTAACCACATTTACAAAATTTCTGACCAATTAAAATATTTACAATCTTAACATTACGATATCGAATAAAAGTCTTACTATATCTAACATGCGATTGGTCGTAAGTATGAACGAGAGCACGATAGCGCGAAATTTTTGTACTCTTGAATTCTAAGTAGCAGTACGCGTGTGATACGCGAACGGCGGACGAACAAATACGCCGCGAATGAGTGCAAAGCTGGGGAGTGCTATTTGCATCTCAGCGCTCGTGTAGGGCGAATCTATAGTCCTGGTGCGCGTAGTAATAGACTCGTAAGGTAGCTCTTCACGATCAGTTCGCAAAGCAGTCCTCTCCCTGGACATCCACAAGTCGAGTGGGCCTGACGGAATCCCTCCAATTGTGCAAAGGACGTGCGCTCCAGAGTTGGCACCGGTTCTAACGCGTCTTTTCCGGTACTCCTACTCTTTAGGCGTAGTCCCGAAATCATGGACGACAGCTTTTGTCCACCCGATCCCAAAAAAGGCGACCGCTCAAACCCGTCCAACTACAAGCCTATCGCCATCACCTCCTTGTTCGCCAAAATAATGGAATCCATTATAAACTGCCACTCATCCATTATAAACTGCAGCTCATGCGGTACCTTGAGGATCACCAGCTGATTAGTGACCGCCAATACGGTTTTCGTCGGAGTCGATTAGCTGGTGATCTTCTGGTCTACCTGACTCATAGATGGGCGGAGGCAGTAGAGTCAAAGGGGGAGGTATTGGCTATAAGTTTGGACATTACGAAGACCTTCGATCGGGTTTAGTACAAAGCGCTTCTTTCGAAGCTCCCTCCCCTATGGACTTTCCGAGAAATTGTGCAATTGAATCACCATCTTTCTTGCAGATCGGAGCATCAAGGTCGTTGTAGACGGTGCATGCTCCGACTACAAACCTATTAACGCTGGTGTTCCACAAGGCTGCGTGCTATCACCAACGCTGTTTCTTCTGCATATCAATGATAATATGTTGCAAACCGGTAACATTCATTACTATGCGGATGACAGCACTGGTGATGCTCTATACACCGGCTGTGTCAACATTTCTCGGGAAAACGTCGCCGAGTACCGGAACAAACTTGTGTTTGAAGTGGAGTCTTTACTGAACAAAGTCTCGGATTCGGGGCGACTAAATCTTGTCCAGTTTAATCCTCAGAAGACACCAGTTTGTACATTTACTGCTAAAAAGAACCCCTTTGTCGTATCTCCCAAGTTTCAAGGCACTCACCTTGTTGCCTTAGCCTCAGCCTTGTTGACATATCTAGTGACGTGTAGTTTCGTGGTCACTTGGATAAGAAGGCCAAATTGGCCTCCAAAAAGCTTGGCGTGCTCAGCAGAGTGGGACTGTATTTCATGCCAGCACAACGCCTGCAACTTTACAAGGCGCAGGTTCGGCCTCATATGGAATACTGTTCCCATCTCTGGGCTGGGGCTCCCCAGTGCCAGCTCCTTTCATTTGACCGCCTCCAGCGCAGAGCGGCTCTCATTTACCACGAGGAGTGCTCTGAGGAATTGTTCGGATTAATCCCAGCCGCCAAATTTCACGAACGCACATCGCTGCAGAACTCCCAATACCGTCCACACCACCTGGATGATTGGCGGTCCATCACTGTGCGATTTAGAAGATATATTCCTCGCACAACTTCCTTGTGGAATCGATTACCACCAGCGATTTTTCCGGGCCGATACAACTTAAGGACCTTCAAGAAAAGCGCCTACTGCTTTTTAAAAGGCCGGCAACGCATCTGCGATTCCCCTGGTTCTGGTGTTGCAGTTGTTCATGGGCAGCGGTAGTCATTTACTATCAGGCGAGCCGCATGCTCATTAGTCCTCCTATAAAAAAAAAAAACGATGACAATATAATAGCTTTTTTCAGAGCTATTTTTTTAACGAGATATCGAGTGTAGCTACAATCTGCATTGTTTAGTGATAGTCAAGGTGCGAGTAACCGCAGTTACACGACACTTTTATTTGATATATATGTACTTTATATTCACTTTTACAAATTGGCAGAATTACTTTTATTACTTCTTTACTTATCGTCGGTTACAAAACAACTAACTGATCTATTTTTTTTGCGCCCAAAGCAAGGGACTATCCTCCGGGAAGCGGGGGAGGCATGCTTTTAGCATACCACGCAGCCGGCTGCCTAACCTAACCATGTGGTTCTCATTATGAAGTGCCTACCCACTAAACCACCTGTGGGACTGGCTTTGGCTTGTATAGTCTTTTGCCGTATCGGAAACGATCCCCTTAGGGAAAGGGGGTGCAGACTGATTTATTCGTTACCGCTGCATTTTATGCAACTGAAATAGTAACCTAATATTGAACATTATTATTCTTATTACATAAATCATATATTACATATTTATAAATCATAAAACAACCGTTAATTAATATTTTAGCGAGTAATCACTGATAATAATTGTTTATACACAAAAAACATTTATGTTACGTTTGCCGGAAGCTGATAAGCGGATGGCGTCAGTTATTATTTAATCACATATTATATAGGTTATTCTTATAAAAATTATGTTATGAATCCAGTAAAGGTTTGGTAATTATTCAGAAAATTAGAATATACTTAATCATACGATAAGCTCGTGTAGCCAGGAGCGGACAACGATAACACAACACAGCCTAAATAATATATTTGGTGGGCTTTTGTACTACAAGGTCTGTACATAACACTTACTACACTTTGTCACACAATATGTGAAGATTAGATATACGTATCGCGAAGCTAAATAAGATTTATATAAAAGAGTATAATATAAAATATAAACCTCTTGACATCTCTGTCATTCGTAGCAAAAAGAAAAAAGACAGTTATGTAACATCATCATCATCATCATTATAGTCCTTCATAAGTCCACTGCTGAAATAGGCCTCCAAGGAATGCCACAAAACACGGTCCCGAGCCTCCTCTATCCATTGATTTCCTGCATGTCTTACCAGGTCGTCACTCCTCCTAGTGATGGGACGCCCTACACTTCACCTGCCGGTACGAGAATGCCACTCGAGAACATTTCATCCCCAACGGTTGTCGGTTCTTTGAGCTATATGGCCGGCCCGTTGCCACTTCAGCTTACTAATCCGTTGGGCTATGTCAGTTATTCTCGTTTTACTGCGGATATCCTCATTTCTAAGTCTATCACACATAGAAACGCCGAGTATAGCCCTCGCTATAGCTCGCTGAGCGACTTTGAGCTTCCTCATACGACCATCAGTGAAGGACCACGTCTTAGAGCCATTAGCTCATCACTGGCAACACGCACTGGTTGTACCATCTAGTTTTCAGGTTTTGAGGTATACCTGACGGGAAGATGTGTCTTAAACTACCGAACGCTGCCTAGCCGAGTTGAATCCGACGATTGATCTCTCGGTCGAAGTTATGTATAAAGGTAAACAAATAATGTATTATCGTCATTAACTGTCCGCTGGGTCAAGCTATTGTTAAAATATCTAATTCCAATACCTTCACAATGTGACGGTCCTGCATATTGTGAAGAATTTACTGAACACGTCAGACTAGGCTGTATGAGCTTAGATTCCCTTTGTATATAATTAAAAAATGACATCGTTGGTAAAAAAAAGCAATCTCGATGCGTTTAGATATTGCAAATATTCACAGAGTTCTTTTTATAAATCGGAGATCGAAGGCAAAAAATGTTTTACAGCTTTCAATATATAAAGCGTCTAATTATTCAATATACGATTTAATATAGATTTATTATGCGGCTTGTGAATAATGAATTTATTTTAAGCAATAAGCGTAGTGATTTTATTTGAAATGTTTTTTTGTGTTATAAATTATAATGCTTATTGTATTTTTTATATTTATTCATAATGATAAACCATATATATCTAATTTAATAAAAAAACAAACATTTTATTTTATCCACGAAGAGGTTGAAGATTGAAGTTTTTATTTATCTATAGTGTTCCAACCTGCAACACTTGTATTATCAAAACGACTGGCAACGACATAGAAGTTTTGAATTGTTTTGAAGTGTTTCTGATAGTTTGTGATCTTATTTAGTTTTTGTACTTAAATGTATAAATATTTTACGATTTTTCATAACTTTACATAAAAAGCAAAAAATGGAAAGTTCATTTTTCGAATATCGTGACGCTACAGCAGCAGAAGATGACTCTGACACAGAAATAATTGATAGCAGTTTGATTGAGGATCAATCTTTTTCGATTACAAAGAAACCTGGAATTAAAAATCAAACTGTATTTATTGCTGAATCTGAGGAATCCACATCTGAAGGTACTGGAAGTTTATAGGCATTTTTTATGGACGTTAGTTAAATAATGAACTATACAATGTAATTTTCCTTACTGTTGTAGACGATACCGATGAAGATGCTAAAGAGCGAAGATTTTTGTCGGTGTCGATCACTAGAAGAAGTAGTGTGGGAGCATCGACCCTTATATCCAGTAGTGATGATGGTGAATATACCTTATAAGTAGCATTTTTCTAAAGAGAAGCTAGTGATTAGGACACATACCTCTTACATGTCTCATATTATTTTAGATTTTTGGTTTACAGTATAAACAAAAAGTAACATATTCATATCAAAGGCAAAAATATTTTATTATAAAAACATGAGACAGATTTTGTCACAACAACTGAGATGAAATACCTTGTTTCCAGTAAAATGGGTCTTCGGTTCTTAACCCTTACCATAAGGAACACAGCAGCATTAAGCTGCTATTTTACATTGGTAGTCTGTGAGCTTGATCTTACCCCAGTGCAGCCGATCCATTCATGCTACAACCATAACATAGCTACAGAATGGCTCAACCACGTAAAATATGCATGTTTAGGAGTAGTTTATGGTGGATTTGAACCTACAACTTTCACATTCTCAGTCTACACTCCTATTAAGTTTGTGTCTCAAGTTATAAAGCCATAAGTTATTTATTACCATATAAAACGATAATATTACAATTATAATAATCTCGAAACTTCTGATGTGACTAGACCTGGGACCATTCTGTGCTCAAAAATGCACAGAAAGTGCTGCTTGATACCACCTGCGTAGTTCACTAGCTTTCCCCTTACCCTTAAGTATAGCTTCAGTGTAAGAGTTTCTATCACCCTATTTTATTTAATCACATGTCCTATGTCCAACAGTGGACTGTTTAAACAATATGACGAATACAAATAATGTAATGGTTGATTATTTTAGATAAAAGTAAAAGAGGCAGTATTCAAAATCAGTCAGAAACCTCAAACAAAGTAGTTGTTAGTTCTTCTGATGAAGGTAAGTTATTTATTTATTTAATCTTCATTATAACACCTTAACAACTAGGGCAACAAAGGGCAGACTTAATGTGGCAAAATATACAATATATAACGTAATTAACGCACACCCTCAGACACCCCAATTAATATATTATGTTATAATCATTATACATACACTGACTTTTTAATTAAACATGTTTATGCATTGATTATTTATTAAATTAGTTATACTAATTCCGGAACAATGTTGTGGTCACAGTATAAATCCATAAATGCACGCAGTCACTCACGTAGGTATAGGTTTTGAGGGTCTTTCTATCACAGTAGGTACCAATTCGCTCGTGTTCGAGATGAGTTAACACTGCCGCCGCTTGACACAACTGTATGTAAGTATTAGTGCCGAAAAAAGCTGACAATACACATTTGTTTATGTTAAAAGAATACCTACCTATGAACACTAACTGATGTTCTGACCTTCTTATGATGACCATCGAGTTGTTTATTTAAGTCTAGTAAACATTTGATCGCATCTTTCAATCACACTTCAACCATTGGACTTTCGACTCTGAATAATTTTGTTTATTGATTATGATACAATATCAATTGGCAATATTCTTTTAATTGTAATTGTAAATAATAATTAACTACTAAAACTAAGAGGCAATACGAAAACAATTCAAAGACGGCGTGTTTAAAAGATGTGAATCAAGAAACCATAATTTTAAGAATCAAATATTTAATTCACTGATAGCCTAAACTCTCAAGCAACGTTGTATTTTAATACATTTTCAAAATGTCCACCACGGCTCCGTGGCGCAGTGGCTTAGTAATTGAGCGCTAAGGAGCGCGGGTTCGAATCCCGCACGGAACAATATTTGTATAGCCTACAAATAATTGTTCCGGTTCTAGATGTTTGTCCTTGTGAAATTTAAGTTTGTACACTGCCCCCACAATACAAGAGAAAATCCTAGTGTGGAGGTTACGTTTTAAAAAAAGAAAAAAGAAGAAAATAATTTAGAAAGCAATTCAGTGTCATTTTTCACTATTCTAAAATCATTCACTCATAGAATTACTATTTTTAGGTCCTCGGCACTTGTTGTCTCACTAAAATAAACTAATGATTTAATACGTATTAATATTTAATACGTATATAATCAGGTGATCTGGGAGGTCAATGGCCCAGCCGCCGCGACCTTTATAAGGTACTCCAAACTCTGTATTTGTAAAGACTTTAACATACTTGAAATAAGGTTCAATTTTCTTTATTTTGTATAAAATGACGGAATTTGTATATTATAATACAAATAAATCTGCAGTTTTAAAAGTCTTATTGCCTTGAGTTACGGTGCATTTCAGTTTGTATTGACTGTACAGGTTTAGTGTGACTGTAAATTACGTAGTTTCAATTATTTTTGGATAAAAAAATTACCTATATTAAAAATGACAGAAATTGATTCAGTAAACGATTCTTAACAAACTACTTTCTCAAAGTGCGTTATTTATGTTACGTGTTGTATATATACTGTATTTGTATCTACATATTGGTTGCGCCACCGCATAAGTTTTTGTAATTCATTAGTTTAGACTTTAGAAGGTATTAGTTGATGTTTGGCTGGCAAAACTTCCTTCACTGCGTTGGATGGTCGTCTGACAGTATAGTTCTCGAGACACAACCTGCAAGAAAAAATTGTTGTCTTAAAAGTTATTTAATCACTGGAAGTTTCTTTTGGTGCATACAAATTTATCGGGAAGAGTTCAAGTATTATCATAATTCATTGCGCGCCCAGTAGTACTCGAAATTACGAGTAGAAATACCATTTTTTTCATAAGAGCTGTTTTATTTATTGTTCCTTATTCCTCAGCAGCTCATCTTCCCTTCGTGCCAGCCAACAAATTGAATCAGTTTTACGCAAGGGTCTATTGTCTAAAGTATATTGTATACACGCGGCGTTCTCCGCCATTTTGTTTTGGTCCCTTTGAACAACGCTGCACAACCATAATTTCATAGTTCCTTCGAGTCACATCTCACCCCTGAACCACATATAATGCACAAAATGTTTACATATAGTGTATGAAAATATACAAATAAAATATGTATGATACATAGATAAATATTTACAAAATGCAGATGCGTTGTCACCCGTGAGGACTAAGATGGAATGCCTCATTTCCAGTAAAAAAGGCCTCCGGCCACCTGCACTCACCAAGCGAAACGCAGAAATAAACCTCTACTTCACGCTGGTATTCTGTGAGGTCGTGGTACCACCCCGGTTCGAGCCGGCCCATCCGTGCGACAGCAAAAGCTGCCGCGTGGCTCCACCACTGTTTAACAAAAGCTGCCGCGTGGCTCTACCACTGTATAGCCACGCGGCAGCATATAGGCACTGTATATAATATATATATATATTACATATAATAATCATATATAAAAATTATGTGTCACATTGTTTGTCCGCGATGAACTCCTAAACTACTGAACTGATTGCAATGAAATGTTTCACAATGTGTGCAGTTTGGTCCAACTTGAGAGATAGGATAGTTTTTATCCTGATAAAATGACACTCAACATTTTTTATTTAAGTATTTTTATAGTATAAAGGTTCGCTGCTAAGGGCAGAACAAGGTCTGCCTTGCCAGCTAGTATAATAATAAAATATATTGAAATTGCAAATAATAAAACATCTAAATAAATCTTCATCATTCCTTACGTCCAACATTGCTTTGCTTAAAAAAAGTTAAGTATAAAATTTTAAAACAGTTTTTACATGGCGCTTGTCTTACGTTTTATATGTTAAATATTTTTATTTTTATAATACTAGATTGGGGGGTATTTGCCACGACTACGACACATCTTCTCGTCAGACATACCTCAAAACCTTAAAACGAAATTATACAACCAGTGCGTGTTGCCAGTGATGACTTACGGAACTGAGACGTGGTCCTTCACTGCTGGCCGTATGAGGAAGCTCAATGTCACTCAGCGAGCTATGGAGAGGGCTATGCTCGGAGTTTCTCTGCGTGATAAACTTAGGAATAAGGATATCCGCAGTAGAACCAGAGTAACTGACATAGCCCAACGGACTAGTAAGCTGAAGTGGCAGTGGGTCGGCCATATAGCTCGACGAACCGACAACCGATGGGGAAGAAAGGTTCTCGAGTGGCAGCCTCGTACCGGTAGGCGAAGTGTAGGGCGTCCCCCAACGAGATGGAGTGACGACCTGGTAAGACATGCAGGAAGTCGATGGATGCAGGTGGCTCAGGACCGTGCTTTGTGGCATTCTTTGGGGGAGGCCTATGTTCAGCAGTGGACTTGTGAAGGGCTGTAATGATGATGATGAATACTAGATTAACACACAAGGTAATGGTACACTTACATACATACTGGCTAACTACACTACAGCCCATGGCTAATATGAAATGCTTGTTGATATCTTATCAGTAGCTTTACTTGTTTAGAGTTGGGTGCAGTTTCCATGAGCTGCAGTGGCCACTTACTTCTGTTTAAAAAAGTATGGGCAACTGTAAAATCTTTTATGACAATCTTATCATGCCACGTATCAGATCCATATGTCAACTGGTAATACAAACTGGTTGTACAACTATGTTTTCAAATTTTGAGAAGATGTGTCATAATCTCCCTAATGCTGTTTAGCCGAGTTGAATTTGATGATTGAATTTTCGGTCAAATTTGGACTCACCTAGTTTACTAAAAAGAAATCCATCGTCATCCGGGGCCAATCTAATGCTTTTTTTTATAGAATAAGAGTGCAATGACCACCCACTCAACCCAATGGTAAGTGGATGCTGTGGCCCGTAGACATCTACATCTATTTTCGATGAAGCATCCAAATGCTGATGCTATATCACCCCTTACCATACACAACATCAGCTATTTTATGCTAGTATTATATAAGCGGCTTATGTCCAGCAGTGGACTGCCACAGGCTGATGATGATGATTCTGTAAGAGTGTGCTCCTTCCTCGGTCGAGCCAACTTATTTGTGCTGCAACCTTAATTAGCTGCAGCCTAATTACCGTGTGCAATTATAATATGTATATATAAATGTTTTATTCTAGTTGTGTTACTCATATTGGCTGAATATTAATATTAAATATTTTACTAAAATTTATTTATCACCATATTTCATAGTTTTAATTAACTCTTAAATATTTCTTTGATGTAAGAATTCTGCACACTGAATGAAACTATTTTTATGGATATATTTTTACTAGGAATTAGACTTATTTTTACTTATTTTAATTCTCTGTGCCTGACTTTCATAACAATGCGTACTTCATACCTATGTGGATGTCATTGCTAATCCGGGTTACCTTCAGCTTCCGAACGTCGGGAATTAAAATACATAAAAAAAGTCAAATTATATGCGATACAAATCTGTAAAATTAGTTTTTATACAGTCCACCTGATGATAAGTGGTTGCTGCGGCCCATAGACATCTACATCTATCCTCGATTACGTATCAAAGTGCACATGCGTTGTCACCCGTGAGGACTATGATGGAATGCCTCGTTTCCAGTAAAAAGGGTCTCCGAACCTCTACACTCACCATACGAAACACAGCGGCGGTACTCTGTGAGAGTGTGGTCCTTCGCCGGTGGAGGCGACCCATTCGTGCTACAACTATACTACTAATACGGCTGCAGCGTGGCTGTAACACGTAAAAGTTTATTCATGTATTTGTAATTTTAATCTAAAATTAATAACTGTTTTGTATTATCTACGATTTTCTAACTAGAAATGTCACCTGAAATCGTACCACGACGGCGACCAAACAAGACGTCCAGAAGATCGTCGCTATGTTTTATAGGTCGGAAAAACAGGAAACGCATGATTATAACAGACTCTGATACAGAGAATTCAATAATCATCGAACGTGACAAGAATAGGAAACACGCATGTTTAAAAGATACACCTGTTAAGATAAATAGTATAATGTTAGCTACGGCTACAGCTGACAGAACAAAAAAGGCTGATGATAGCTATCACAATAGTCGTGACTCTGGTGATGATCAAGTAGAGAGTGGCAATGTTACTAAAAATTCCTCTGATGATGAAGAAAATACTCCCCAAAAGGCTAATACGAGTAATTGTAGTAAAGAATGTGGTCAAAATTCCAATGATGAATATGTTGACAGTGACAAAGGAAGCTTTAACATTAGTAGTAGTGATCGAAAAAAATGCAACAGTCCAGAAGGTTCTGGCGAAGTATCCAACAGTTCAAAATCTAAAAACAATCAAGACGACCAAAATTTAAATAGTGAAGAGCTTAAATCTGATGCAACAGAAAACAGTGAAGTCGATGAAAGCGAAGAACTTGATGAGGATCAGATGGTGATGTCTCGAGCTACGCGGATGAGTATAATGGGATTTGTGCCTAAAGAGAGCCCCAGTGACGAATCGGACTTCATACAGTCTGATGATGTAAGTCGCAAATGTAATTTGTTTGTAAAAAATATTTTTATTTGGTTTTAATTTTTGTTTCAATATCTCTAGTCCGTTAATGAGGCAGGACTATTAATAAAATACACTACTATTAATAAATAACTACATCGTATAATTTAAATTTGCTACTTAGTATGGTCTTAAAAGTTGGTCGTATTTTCAATTTAAGCTAAATTAATTTTTTTTTAAATTTAATACTTAAAATATATGATTTGGCTATATAATACTACAAGGCGCTGCTCAAACGTAGGACTTTTGTGTCTTTTGTGGGGTACAAGAAATCAGCCATTCCTTGCGCGGATGCAGACACTTTTTGTGTCCATTTGCTTCCACTTGACACATACCGGCCCAATCAATAAGTGTTCGGTGTATGTAGGAAACTGAAAACTTTGAGTCATCAATTGAAGACACAAGCAACACAAAGCAAATTTCCTTACAATTGTACGGTGCTGACATTAACGTGGTTGATTTGCCAGTAAATATTTACGGTGACGACGTCTACGTCAACGTTTATAAACACAACAAGCAAAGGTAATGTTACTTCAACGACATTCATCGTGAAACTTACGGAAAACAAGCAACGAATTGTTACCAGTTGTAATATAGGAAAGGTGTTAAATGAATAAGAGACGTGTTGTTGGTACTAGAACTTTATTTATACTGCTCTCTATTCTTAACTTTTTTTTGCGCCCAAAAGCAAAGTAAAGTGCTACCCTCCGGGAAGCGGGAGAGGGAGGTGGTGAATGCTCTAAGCATATTACGCAGTCGGCTGCGTGATTATGTGGGACTCACTATGAAACCTAAGTGCCTACCCACTAAACACCACCTGGGATTGGTTATGGCCTGGAGGGCCTTTCTGCCGTATCGGGAGCGACCCCCCCCCTAGAGAAAGGGGGGATGGTATGCTTAACTTAATTCTAATATATATAGTTGTGGGAGCTATACTAAACTACACGTCCCACCGACAAAATTATAAAAAAAGAAATGAATACATTTTTTAGGTAATAAAATAAATATAAAACTAAAGACTAATAAGAATTTAAATTATAAAAGTTAATATAGGTATGTATATTCTATGGGTATTTCGGGTAGCCAGATGATTTCATACAACATACCTATTTGACATAATAATGTAATTCGCGAAGATCTAGTATAGTGTATAGACATTTATATTTTAAAATACTCTTTCCTTCTTTGTTTATTCATAGTTTTTCATCTCATTCCTTATTACTTTAACTTAATTATTTCTTGTTTTTTATCTAAACTTTGTTTATTTTTTTTTCTTTCTACCGCATAACATTTAATCTATTCGTTAATAGATAATAATTGTGCCATTTCTACTACACTACACAGTGACCAGAAGTAGCAACCGGCGACTGTGTCCGATTGCCGCTACCGGACACCGCGACTACGGTTGCCTGTGATGGTGTGCCGTGTCGGTAACAAAAAGTGTCCACGTTTGCGCAGCGCCTAAGAAGCGTTTTTTTTGACAACTTAAAAAGTATATATAAAAATATGGATGAAAGTGTCAAATAATTGAGTATTTCACACTTGTATATTGCCATTTTCCGCACGGAACAAGTATTTGTATGGCCTACAAATAATTGTTCCGGGTCTGGATGTTTATCCTTGTGCAATTTGTGTTTGTAAACTGCCTCCACGATACAGGAGAAAATCCTAGTGTGGGGGTAACGTACATTTAAGAAAAAAAAAAACATTTTAGTTAGTCCTGGAAAACGGATTTCTGGTCTCAGTATCAGATGTTTCGCGCTCTTGATTCTGTTCCCCATTGCTGTTCGAAATATAAGTCTTGCTTATTGCTAAATTGTAATTTATATGGACATGTTGATTCTAAATATAAACGACATTGTAGTTTTACAATATCGATAAGTGGTCTATGTGAAATACATTAATGATCCAGTCGAGGGCAGTATCTCGTCTCATCCAGCTGTAAGATTTCCTGACTGGCGGCGGTGTGTCAAAGGTGCGAGACGTATAGTACTGCAAATACCAATCCCCTTGCCAAGCGTAGTGATTGAGATAAATCCACCCAAAAACGGGGAAATCAGGAGAATTTTACGGGCTGATAGCGAAGAAGGAAAAGAACATGTTAATTTTTGCGTATTATATTTTTTTTTATAGAATAAGGTTGACAAACGAGCACACAGTCCACCTGATGGTAAGTGGTTGCTGTGGCCCATACACATCTACATCTATCTTTGTTTGCGAATTAAAATGCAGATGCGTTGTCAGTCGTAAGGACTATGATAGAATGCCTCTTTTCCAGTAAAAAGGGTCTCCGGTTCTCTACACTCATCATACGAAACACAGTAGCATTATGCTGCTATTTTACGCTGGTATTCTGTGAGAGCGTGGTCCTTCCCCGGTCGAGCCGACCCATTCGTGCTACAACTATACTATTAATATAGCTGCAGCATGGCTCTACCACGTGATATATATGTACGTGTATATAATACCGACGTTTAACAAATACAATTTTTTGTACACTAAAGTATTTATTTTTTATTCTTTATTCTTTATATCTACGGGGTGGCGATAAAGTTATCACATTAAATGAAAACACTTCTTTGAACACACACAACTAAAAAAAATATATAACTAACATTCTAGTCGCGGTAGCCCTTTTTTCGTTTTTTGCGTAATTACCTATGAATGGGAAAATGTTGGTAAATAATTACCTATGTCGATGCCGCGTAAGCACTACACACACCTGCCGCACAGTTGCCGCTTTTACAGGTCACTTCAGGTCAGTAAACTAATATTATCAAGGATGATTTATTTCTTGTCAATTTTTACGCTATTTATTTTGTTTGAAAGATGCATTTTTTATTTTTGGTAGAATTGTTTATTTTATTATTTTAACCGACATATATGAACTTGTATTTACCGCTGTGTTATTTAATGTAATAACCTGATCGCCACCCAGTATAAGTCTTCTGTACCTACGTATGTTTGTCATTGAACTCCTAAACGTCTGGACAGAATTCAATGAAATTTTTGTGTGTGTTTTTGGTCCCTGCATGGTTTAGATTCACAATTAGGTCCGGCAGGTGGCGCTGTTGTCAAGATCCAGAAATCACCCGTGCGAAGCCGTGCCGGATCATTAGTAATCTATATTTTTTATTTTTAGAATTCGACATCACGACCAAACTCCGCAAACAGTTTGACAGATTTACCAGACGTAAGTGTCTCCTTGCGTAAAACACCAAAAAAACTGAACAATGAAGATGATAAGAACAATGAAGACGATAAACACAATGAATCTAGTATAACATGTTCACCATTCAGCAGCCCACTAAAGGATATAACTAACAGTTTTAACGGGTCATTCAAAATTGACGACAAAAACAAAAGCAATAGAGTTCAAAATAACAACTACGTAATATGTGACTTGACACGCAATGATTCCTTCGAGACCTACGATTTAACCAGAAGTGAACGCAATTTCTCAAGTAATAAAGTGTTAAATAGAGTAACAGGAAGTGGCAGCACTTATAATGAGCAAGTCATTGATGATGATTTGACCGTTATTGACGCACAACCGGAAATTATTGCGCTTAGCAGCGACGACGAAGATGAGGTAAGTCTGCTACTTTTTGTTAGGTTATGTTTTAAAGAACACAAGAAATTCTAAATCGTGGTTGCGGTGAAAGAGGATCCATCATATCATTTCGTACCGTAGGTAGAGGGTGACTAGCGGAGTACCAACGCGATCTCCTGGCTTCCGATTGACGACGCTATAACCATCGTCGGGGGGGGGGGGGGGGGGTGACTCAGTAATACCACGTATGACGTCGCCAAGTGGTCGATTGTTTGCTTGGCGGTGCGCCACGAAGCGTTGTCGTATTCCGCTAAACGTTCACGGAGGATTTTGTGCACTTGACTCATACCGATGCCTAAGCTTGTCTGAATCTGCTGATAAGTCACTCTTTTGTCAGTCTCTATCATACCCCGCACAACACTGATGTTATATCTTCAGTCGTCGAAGTAGAAGGTCGTCTCTCACGCAGATCATCGGTGAGATTAGTGCGACCACGTTTAAACTCATTAAACCAGTTGTAAATAGTGGCACGAGATGGGGCTTCATCGTTAAACGCCAATCGAAGTCTATCAAAACTTTCTTGTTGACTTAAAGTTGCAGCCTATTTACGTCCCACTGCTGGGCACAGGCCTCCTCTCATTTCTGAGAGGGTTTTACGGCAGGGAAATGTCCGCCGCGCTGCCCCAATGCGTGTTGGCGAACTTCACATGTCTTCGAAATATTTGTTTTTCTTATTTCTCAGACATGCAGGTTTCCTCACGGTGTTTTCCTTCACCGCCGAGTACGTGGTAAATCAGCACTTAAAATTGCAATTAGCAATTTCATTGGTGCTGGCGGGGATCGAACCCGGGTTGCTCGAGTACTGTGAAGTTTAAAGCGAGCGCTAACCATCTGAGCTAACACGGCTCTCGGCTTGTTGAATTAAATGACTTCGAAAGTCATAAAAATCATTGTACGAAAAAATTTTCGCGTTAAATTCATGCTGACGTGACACAATATTCAATTTGCCGCCAAATCTGTGAAGTGTATGTTTGTAATGTCAAAATGACAGCTTTTTACTAAATGCATATGAAAGTTTATAGGGAATTTATAACAAAAACATAATTTTTTTAATTTTTGTCTGTCTGTATGTCTGTTCGTTTGTTCCGGCTAATCTCCAAAACGGCTGGACCGATTTCGACGGGACTTTCACTGGCAGTTAGCTGATGTTATAGGGAGTAACTTAGGCTACTTATATTTAAAACAAAAAAAATTAGAGTTCCGCGCAAAAAAATTAAAACTAAATAACACGCGGGCGAAGTCGCGGGGAACAGCTAGTACACAATAATATTTTTTTTTATAGGATAAGGGTGACAAACGAGCACACAGTCCTCCTGATGGTAAGTGGTTGCAGCGGCCCATAGACATCTACATCTATCCTCTATTACAAATCAAAATGCAGATGCGTTGTCACCCGTGAGGACTAAGATGGAATGCCTCATTTCCAGTAAAAAGGGTCTCCGACCACCTGCACTCACCAAGCGAAACGCAGAGGTAAACCTCTACTTCACGCTGGTTTTCTGTCAGGTCGTGGTACCACCCCGGTTCGAGCCGGCCCATCTGTGCGACAGCAAAAGCTGCCGCGTGGCTCTACCACTGTTGGAATACCAATATTGGCAAAGAGTTCCATTTTCAAATTGAATTTTTTTTTTATATTGTTTACAAGTTACCAGTTCTAATGGTTCCAGTTAAATGGCCTAAAAATAATTGTTCTGGGTCTGGATATTTGTCCTGGTGCGATTTATGTATGTAAAGTACCTCCACGATACAGGAGAAGTTCATAGTGTGAGATTAACGATTTTTAAAAAATTAAAAACGGGTTCGAGAATAGCGGTTTCTTATATATAAATAAAATTGAAGTGTCTGTCTAATGTAATAACTGTCTTTTATTGATCCGAGGGATCATTAAGACATGAACGTTTTTGTCTGTTGTCTGACTGTTTGCTAAACTTCGGAATGGCGCATCCTATTGTAATGAAACTTCACGAACAGACAGAGAGCAATGCCGGGAGTAATCTTAGCTGTATTTTCTATTTCTCCTGTATTATGGGGCAGTTGACATACATAAAGGAGAAGGAGACCTCTCCATACATTCTTGGGCCCAAGTGTTAACAAGATGAAAGTAGGACCATTTGAAAGCGTACATATAAACAATTCATAGCTGAAAATCTGGCAAGATTTGTCAATCTAGGAGCTGAGTAATTGTAGAATAAGTAAAAGTGAGATTATCTATTACCTACACTGTATCAGGTGATTTTTCACTGTTATTACACTGTAACAGGCTATTTTTCACTATAATTATCAGTATATAGTCAGCAAAAAAAGCTGTGGTTAATAATGAAACGAAATGGTGAAACGAAAGTTAAAACAACAACAACTAAGTGAAGTGAATATTAGGGATATTGATCTGTGATCGTTGAACTTTAATTCTTGTTGTAACTGTTACTTGTTGGAATGTTGATATTTTGTATTTTTTATTATTATTATGTAGATATGTACGCAATTATTAAGTGGCGAAGCTTGCGAAGACACTTATTAATTTCACGATGTCTGTCCGTCTGTCCCACGATTATCTCGAGAACGGTTTCGAATTTTCAAATTCTATTTTCAGCAATCGATTACTGATCACCCAGGCATCTGAACCTCCTATTTTGAAAGTGATTGCTCAACGGCAACCGTTAGAAACCGCTACAAAGCTGATTGCTTCGCCACTTTGCTATGCTGTTAGCTTGCTAGGTTTATTTTTTATCTCATTAACACAGAAAAATAATCAAAACAGATATTAAATGCTCAATTTAATCGAGAATCGATTATATTGCGCTCGTTTCAAATCTAATCGAAAATCTGTCTTTTTCATTTAAACGGTTCAGTGCGATGACACGCCAGGCGTGCCATCGAATACTTTTGTGTGTGGCGCTTGACACGCCGGGCTAAAAGTAGTCGAAAATTGGTGCCACAACGAATCGGTTAAGTAAACAGTTTGAAGTTTGAACTGTCAAGTTTCAAAATAAGAAGATTTCACTAGTGTATTATTGATGGTAATCGATTTATTGCCATAAAGAATACACTACAATCGATTCTCTAACTTATTTCTTATTTTATTGTTTTTTCGAATTCTAGATTGTAAAAAGAGCTACTATTTTGTATTTTACTTTATAAAAATATCACCAATTTTTTAAATTATAAACCAATTAGTTAACTTCAGGCCCAAAAATCTCATTGTCCTTTCACAAGGACAAACATCTAGACCCGGTGCAATTATTTGTAGGCCATACAAATACTTGTACCGTGCGGGATTCGAACCCGCGGCGCTCAGTGTAAAACGCCACGGAGCCGTCGAATTTTTACGTAAAAACTTTAAGTTTGTTTTGTAAAATCGAAGAATTGATAATATAAATGATCTTTGATCATTATCTTGAATCTAAAATCATTGATAATATTATAATTTAGTAATTAATCAATTTAGAATACAAATTATTCAAACATGTAGTTTATCCGCGGCATACTTCGCGGTATTACACCCGATTTTTTATTTATTAGCTAAACAATAAATGAGAGGGTATAAACAAGAAACGTTGCGAGACCGACAGCATTGCGTCAGTTTAAATGTGCTGGACACAAGTGAACGGATTGATTAATTTTATATTTGTATTTGTTTAAAGTTATTAATTTGTCACAATAATTTTAAGCAGTTCTTCCATCGTTGATAATATTTTTGTGGCTCTAATGTGTTGAACTTGAATTCGGCGAACATGTCTAAACAAGTGAGTAGATATCTATACAAATAAATAAATTTGAAGTGTCTGTTTGTAATGTCGAAAAAACAGCTTTTTACTATATACATATTAAAGTATATACAGTACTTATTACAAAAACACAATTTTTAGAATTTTTGTCTGTCTGTTTGTTCCGGCTATTCTCCGAAACGGCTGCACCGATTTTGACCGGACTTTCACTGGCAGATAGCTGATGTTATAAGAAATAACATAAGCTACTTTTGTTTTAGAAAAGAATTAGGGTTCCGCGCAAAAAATTAAAACCCAAGAAATCCAATCGTAATAAAATACGCGCGGGCGAAGTCGCGGGGAACAGCTAGTTCATTAATAAAGATGTATATTTATATATACGCCTTATGAAGACAAACAGTGAAATAAAATAAACTACGCTCTCACAGATTACCAGCGTAAAATAGTAGCTTAATGCTGCTGTGTTTCGTATGGTGAGTGTAGAGAACCGGAGACCCTTTTTACTGGAAACGAAGCATTCCGTCTTAGTCCTGAACAACGCATATGCGTTTTTATTTATTTATCTGCCGACTTCCAAAAAGGAGACGGTACTCAATTCGAGTGTATGTTTTTTTATCTGTGTTACCTCATAACTTGATACTGGGGGAACCGATTTCGATGATTCTTTTTTTATATGAAAGCTGATAGTTCTCGTGTGGTCCCATATGAATTTGATCAAGGTCAGACCAATGGTTATTCAGTTATTCTTAAATAACATATTGAAGTCGGCTGTACAAAATTTTTAATTTTAAATTATTTATTATATGAACAACAAAACAGATAACAATCAAAATACATTAAAAAAAAAAAAAAAAAAAATATATATATATATATATATATATATATATATATATATATATATATATATATATATATATAGTTTTGTGCCAGATTGTTAATGATAACATGTTAACAACTCGAAATAATAATAAAAAACTGCGTTTAACAACCCGCTCGCCAGGCGTGTGTATGGCTAAATCTCCCCACGAGGCAACCTATGGGGGAGGCCTATGTTCAGCAGTGGACTTCAATAGGCTGCAACGGTTACGGTAAAGATTACATGATTGATAATAACACCTGGGAATGAGGTTATCGCTACCATACTGCTTCTAAATATTTTCAAAATATTTATATAATTTCTACATTATTTATATAATTAATAGATAATAAAAAATATTATATTGTAAATTAATGTTTTAAAAAAGTCCCGCTGGTTTTCCTGCTGGTTCTTCACAGGAGTGTTTTTCCCGGACCAATGGTAAAACTTAAATGAATATAAATAATGTTATTCTATTTTTTTTTACACGAGGAAATGCCTACCACATACCCGAATCACAAAGCCAGGACGGGTTATGTCGGACTCGCATCGACTAAAACCCTTGTACCTTTTTTTTCTTTGTTCTATATTTACCGTATATTGGCAGGACCACGGGAACGTATACGCACACATCCGCGGCTACACCGGCGCCGTCGGCCCATGGCAGCCCCTCCTCGGACGAGGCTTTCTTCTACCCCTACCATAGCTGAAGTTAAAAGATGTCAAAGATTGGTTTAACTTTCAGGTGAAAGAAGAAAAGAAATCACCAAAAGTGAAAAAATCGCCGATCAAAACATCGGAGACCTCCGCATCGAAAACGCAGAGTGTGAGGAGTGATATGAAGCAGTATCTCCTACCCCCGAGCTACCCCAACCAGGTGGTGTACGTGCAGAAGCACGTGCGCGAGAACGAACTTGCCAAACTTCAAGGGCTCCAGGAGGACCTGCAAAATATTCGGGTAACCGTGCTAATATGTTTCACATCTGGTTTTAGAATTAGGTGGTTGGACTCGTGTTTTGCCTAGACGTTTTACGTGGTAGAGCCATGTTGCAACTATATTAATAGTATAGTTGTAGCACGAATGGTGAAATTTAGAAAAACTGAAAACAATGCACACACGTGCAATGTTACATCGGTCGGTCGGATGGGACACAAATAACAGGCAGTAATTGTTACAAATATCGGTTACAAAGAAGCCTTAATTAAAATATTTTTTATCGATTTAGCAACAACGACTCCGACGATGAAATCATGGTTGTGCTTGTCTTCCCGATTAAAAACTATGTTTTAAAGAGAAATTTTTATTTTATTTTTAATCTTGATTTTAACTCAATATTGTAATAATGTCCTCCAGACCGAATTTCGGCCACGGCGGCCAGTCTCAACGGAGACTAGCCATCGGCGCAGGACAGGATTCTAGTGCCCAAGTGTATGCGCAAGCACAGGTGCACTCTCTATTCTCTCACTCTCATAGCCCGATGGGACGGTAGACCGACACGACCGGAGAGAGATCAGGCGCAGGACTAACGGCTTTACGTGCTTTCCGAGGCACAGAGGTGAAACACCGCCAACTTCCTGACTCCGGGCAGCTACTGAGAATTTCTTGATGGAAAAACTCAATAACTGATTTTTGGCGCGACCCGGGATTCGAACCAGGGACCTCATGATCAGCAGTCGCACTACTACAACCACTAGACCAACCAGGCAGTCGAACTCACTCAATATTATATGAATAATATAACCCATCGTCGCTTACCTACCCAATGTTTTTATATGTCTAGTTCAATAAAGTTGATTGATGAATAAATTAATTTATTTTGTATAGTTTAAACATACAGTCACACCATCTCATCACAGTTACAAGTACCTATATAAAAACGTTATTTTTTGCCATTTTCTGTTTCCCATCACTAGACCCATCTGTCAAAAAGATCAAGCTATATTGTACAGGTTATAGTATTTATTATTTCAATTTTTAACCGACTTCAAAACAGGAGAAGTTTCTCAATTTGATTGTATGTTTTTATATATGTTACCTCAACACTTTTTTCTAGGTAAACCGATTATGTTGATTCTTTTTTTCAACCGACTTCACAAAGGAGGAGGTACTCAATTCGACTGTATGTTTCTTTATGTGTGTTACCTCATAACTTTTTTCTCGGTGAACTGATTTCGATGATTCTTTTTTTATTTGAAAGCTGGTGCGTCTCATGTGATCTCATATTACCAAGATAACTCAAAAGCTATTGGTTAGATCTTGGTTAAGATCTGACCGGTAGTTTTTGAGTTATCCTTAACTAGCTGTGCCCCGCGGTATCACCCGCATCATCACGTGTCTGAGGTGCGCGACATGACTTAGTTGAAGCATTTTATAACGGCTAGGATTTAAGCGTTGTTCGCGCGCCCAGTCAAGTATTGAATAATTTTAATTTTACATTATCTCTTAAACTATGCGCCCAAATAACATGGTATAAAGAACAAAGTTTATCTTCATAAAATTGTCTTGATGATGAAGTAACTTTCGTTCGTAAGGATAAATAGGCCATGCCTAATAATAACGCTCATAAATCACTTTTAAATTTTCAATATTTTTTGTCACAAAATACCAAATTATGGCTTATGTATAAGAAATAGACATATGGTATCGCGGACTTTTTTTTTAGACGGAGTAAAGGTCTATATTTTTCTAGAACATTGTACTTACGTATCCCTAACGATAACACCAGCGTACGCGGATAAATCATTTCGGGAGTGCTTTTTCTTCCGACTTGCTTAACAAATATCCATATTTAAGGCTAGCTGAGTAATATAGCTTAATGCTAGCCTATACTATTCCACATGAATCTGGCTATAATACATAAAAAGAAACTATCAAATCGGACTGGTAGTTCCAGAGATTAGCGCGTTTAAACAAACAAAAAACTCTTCCGCTTTATTATATTAGTATAGATAATGGGTATTTAATTGACTTCGACTACAATGATGATGTTCTCATTTTATTTATATTAAAGTCGGTTGTACAACATTTTTAATTTTACCACTTGTTACTTGCATTTCTTATACACTAAATATGTTTGGCAACTGCTTGTGAAACCTTTAAAAGGCACACACACACAAAATACCACCGCCCACACACGCACAGAAGGCAGAATATCCCCGCTGTATATTGCACTGCGGCACGATTGTGAATCGGATGCCTATTTGTTTCTGCATTAATGATAATGTAATATAATGTATCCATGTGGTATAAATATATATTATTATGTAGCTTCAAATAAAGATGAAGATGTAGGTGTAGTGACGGTGTAAGAATACCCACCACCCCATATCTTCCCGTGGGTGTCGTAAGAGGCGACAGAGCGAAACAAACCAGGAGATCAGCAGCGTCTTCCTAATAACAACTTAAAATAATAAAAAACTCCGGTTGCTGACTCTCCTGCCAAGTGTGGCAACTATTACAAAATTCCCCCTATCAGGCAATCTATGGGGGGAACCTATGTCCTTAAAGTTTTTAAGACTTTAATAGGCTGTGACGATAATTATGTATTATGTAGCTCCAAATAAAGATGTTTCTTTTTTTTCTTGATTTGTTGTATTATTTGCAGCTACTACTGGAGAACATGGATGTAGATACGTTGCCGGATGGAGGCGTGAAACTGATAGAAAGGCTGACAGCCCTTGAGCAGGAGGTGAGGCGTCAGGGGGACAAGGTCGCTAACATGGTGGTCGAATCAGGTATGTCATCCTTTAGCTTAACAATTAAAACAACACAAGATACAATTTAACTAAAATGTGACGCAAGTAACTTTTTGTTGTGTAACGTTTTTCGTTGTTTTTTAACTTCCCGTTTTGCAAATTAATGATTTTCAAAAATAGGAAGTTAAAGATTTCGGTTCGATTTTGAGAATGCTAGTTTTCATCAGATCTCCACGTTTTGAGGTCCTAGAAAGCCGTACCGGCTATTCCTGGCTGGACGCCCGGCCGCGTGTGCGTGTGCGTGTGTGTGTGTATGTGTGTATGTATGTATGCAAGTATGCAAATAAAATTTTGTCGTACGATATCTTTAGAACGAATCAACGAATCGAGATGGCCGACGCGGCGTTCGAATCGATTTTCAAAAAGTGAAAACCAAAAAAGTTAATAAATATTAAATAGATTTTCGAGTATTGCGCTGGAAAGTAAGCGGGAAGTTCCAGGGATGGCCTGCAGGGTCAACCGTTTTTTAGTTTTTTTTTAAAGTTTATTACTGATAAAAAGAACTAAGCGCAGACATGTTTATCAATTTTATTTATTTACTTAGTTTAATTTAATAATTATAATCATCATACCGTGCAGTACAGTGTAAGAATATCCATTACCCCATGTCATTCCGTAGGTGTCGAAAGAGGCGAAAGAGTGACACAAATCAACAGATGGGCAGCAGCGCCTTCCTATATAATAAAGACTAAAAATGTAAAAACTACGGTTGCCAACCCGCTAGCCAAGTGTGGCAGCTATGGCAAATATCCTCCCTATGAGGCAATGTATAGGCTAGGCCTATATTTAGCAGTCGATTTTAATAGGCTGTAACGGTAATCATCATATTATCGTCTTAGTTACAGTCCATTACAAGTCCAAAAAGCATGGTCTGCATGACTTTCCAGGTCGTCCTTCGTATAGTGGGAGACAGCTAGTCATAATAATGTTACAAAAATGCCTACTGAGCGATTGCTGTAATCGACATGCGTAACTCAATAAGAAAATCTTCTAAAACATATCGCTTCAATATTCACGACGGATCCACGGTGCAGAGGAAGCAATAGTTGGATGTCTGGAAGTCTAGATGTTTGTCCTTGCGAAATTTATGTATGTGAACTGCCTCCAAGATGCAGGAAAAATCGAAGTGTGGGAATTGAATTTTTTACGGTCGAGTTTTCTAAGTAAAGTTATTTATATACGTTTGAATACTGATTCCGATAACGCACTTAACGGAAACCATAGGATTTTTGTTACATTTTGTGCTCAAGAACGTCGTAAAAGTTGACTTGTATACATATATGACTTATCAATAAATTGTAGAACTTATTATTAATTTGCCACTATGTCTGACGTATGTGGACTATGAGAAAGCCTTTGATTCCGTCGAAATTTGGGCGGTGCTGCAGTCCCTTCAGCGGTGTCAAGTTGACTGTTGGTATATACATAGATGGGCGGAGGCAGTAGAGTCCAAGGGAGAGGCGTTGGCCGTTAGTCTGGACATTGCGAAGGCCTTCGATCTGGTTTGGCACAAAGCGCTTCTTTCGAAGCTCCCTCCCTATGGGCTTCCCGAGAAATTGTGCAATTGGATCACCAGCTTCCTTCCAGATCGGAGCATCAAGGTCGTAGCAGACGGTGCATGTTCTGACTACAAGCCTATTAACGCTGGTGTTCCACAAGGCTGTGTGCTATCACCAACGCTGTTTCTTCTGCATATCAATGATATGTTGCTAACTGGTAACATTCATTGCTATTCGGATGACAGCACTGGTGATGCTCTATACACCGGCCGTGCTAATATTTCTCGGGAAAACGTCTCCGAGTACCGGAACAAACTTGTGTCTGAAGTCGAGTCTTTGCTGGACAAAGTCTCGAACTGGGGGCGACTAAATCTAGTCCAGTTTAATCCTCAGAAGCCGCCTGCAACTTTACAAGGCGCAGGTTCGGCCTCACATGGAATACTGTTCCCATCTCTGGGCAGGGGCTCCCCAGTACCAGCTCCTTCCACTTGACCGCACCCAGCGCAGAGCGGCTCGAATCGTCGACGACCGAGCCCTTTCCGATCGGCTCGACTCATTGGCGCTGCGAAGAGATGTTGCATCTCTTTGCATTTTCTTTCGCATCTACCATGGGGAGTGCTCTGAGGAATTGTTCGGATTAATCCCAGTTGCCAAATTTCACGAACGCACATCGCGGCAGAACTCCCGATACCATCCACACCATCTGGATGATTGGCGGTCCACCACTGTGATTTAGAAGATTTTTTCTTCCTCGCACGACTTCCTTGTGGAATCGATTACCATCAGCGATTTTTCCGGACCGATACGACTTAGGGACCTTCAAGAAAGGAGCGTACTCCTTTTTAAAAGGCCGG
Source organism: Parnassius glacialis (assembly GCA_033319125.1). Lineage (NCBI taxonomy): Eukaryota > Metazoa > Arthropoda > Insecta > Lepidoptera > Papilionidae > Parnassius > Parnassius glacialis. The sequence continues at coordinate 1,111,978 of JAVANC010000012.1, read as the reverse complement.
CAACGCATCTGCAATTCCCTCCCTGGTGTTGCAGTTGTTCATGGGCGGCGGTAGTCACTTACCATCAGGTGAGCCGCATGCTCGTTTGCCCCCTCTCCTATAAAAAAAAATATCGAAGTGCTGAAGTGTTTGTACAGTAGGGCTACGATGGCTATCAAAGTACAGAATCAGAGTACGAAACCTATCCATCTGCAGAGAGGTGTAAGACAGGGTGATGTAATATCCCCGAAACTTTGCCGCCGCTGCATTGGAAAACGTTTTGAAGCTTCTGGACTGTAAGGGATACCGTATTAACATCAACGGCGAGTACATCACTCACCTTCGATTTGCAGACGATATAGTCCTTATGGCAGAATTGCTGGAGGACCTAAGCACTATACTCAATGACCTCAATAGTGCCTTCCAACGGATAGGTCGTAAGATGAACATGGACAAAACAAAGATCATGTATAACGTCCATATCACACCTATGCTGGTAGTTGTTGGGAGCACTAAACTCGAAGGTTGACGAGTATATTTACCTGGGACAAATAGTCCGACTAGGTAATTCCAGCTTCGACCGAGACGTCAATCGACAAATTCAACACGTCACGAAAATATGTTCTCGACAGGTATACCTCAAAACTTGAAAACGAGACTGTACAACCAGTGCGTGTTGCTATTGATGACCTATGGAACTGAGACGTGGTGTTTCACTGCTGGCCGGATGAGGAAGCTCAAGGTCGCTCAGCAAGCTATGGAGAGGGCTATGCTCGGAGTTTCTCTGCGTGATAAACTTAAAAATGAGGATATCCGCAGTAGAAACAGAGTGACCGACATAGCCCAACGGATTAGTGAGCTGAAGTGGCAATGGGCCGGCCTTATAGCTCGAAGAACCGACAACCGATGGGGAAAAAAGGTTCACGAGTGGCGGCCTCGTACCGGCGGATGAGGTGTAGTGCGTCCCCCCACTAGATGGAGTGACAAACTGGTAAGTCGATGGATGCAGGTGGCACAGGACCATGCTTTGTGGCATTCCTTGGGGGAGGCCTATATTCAGCAGTGGACTTGTGAAGGGCTGTAAAGATGATGAATCTTGAGACAGCTAGATTAATTTATTTTAGTTACTTTCATAGCCTAATGTGGAAATTTGCTATGAGCGACTGATATTGAAGCCATATTTGTGTTGCAAAACAGAGCCGTACGAGCGATTTATAACTTAAATTGTAAAGAGTTCCTTAGTGAAAAAATATAAAAAAAACATATTAACTTTGGGATCGCAAAATATTAATGAAAATCCAATGTATGTAGATAAAAACTTATATAGCTTCGATAAGAATAAAGATGTTCATACTTTAAACATAAGCTTATAATGGCAGTTACTAGACTCCACAGAATCAGTAATTCATTTATGGGGCATTGTATACGTTTTTATAACGAAATCCCAGAACATGTTCAAAGGTTGTTAATAAACAAGCTTAAAAGTTTTATTAAAGAAATATTGTACTAAAAGGGTTATTATAATATCAAGGAATAATTGAACGAAAATAACCCCTGGGAATGAGGTGATCGCCACCATGCTGGTTCTATGAAAATTCATTTAAAAATTGTACAAACAAAGTTATTGTAAAGTCAAATATGTTTAAAAAAAGTCCCGCTGGCTTTCTTGCTGGTTCTTCCCAGGACAGAGGTATTTTCCGAACCAGTGGTGAATAAATAAAAAAAATACTTTCAATAAATATTATATCTTAATCAATATTGAATAAAAAAATCGTTTTATTCTATTCTAAAAAAAAATAATGCGGGATCCCTAACTTTTTCTGCCACCAGCACTACGAGACGTCGTTTAGGAATGAAATATTTGACAGATTTCAACGAGGGGAAGTTAAATTGTTACGAAAAATAACTATAAATATAAAATTATAACTAGAACAATACTATATTATATTTTATATTTCTAATTTTCGAAAACGTTACTATTAGGATTATACTCCCCACGCTAGGATTTTCTCTTATATCGTGGAGGCAGTTTAGATACATAAATTTCAAGGACAAACATCCAGACCCGGAACAATTATTTATAGGCCATACAAATACTTGTTCCGTGCTTTAAAAATAGACGGGCGACAGAGATTTAAAGCCAAATTAAAAACAAGCGTTAAAATTTCCCAAAAATCTAACGAGCAACCATTAAAGTTACCTATTGTTTCGTACATACACTAGAAACCGTTTTTTTTTTAAATTTAAAACGCTTCTTTTCTCTTATGGTGAAACTATGTAACAAATATAATTTCACCTCAGTCCCCAGTGTACATAAGTTTTACAAATTCTTCCAACTTGTCTTGCCCAGCAATGTATGTTTATAGTCCGATGGTAATGAATAATGATATACAAAATATTTATTTCCTATATTTACGCGAATACTATAAATCATTAATCATTACAACCTATTACTAAGTCCACTGCTAGACGTATGCCTCCCCCTTAGATGGGGGGGGGGTATTTGCCATAGTTGCCACATTAAATATTCCGGCTTTTACTATTCAAAATAAAAAAGTTCACTTCTAAACATAGGCCTCTCCCATAGATTGCCTCATAGGAAGGATTTTGCTATAGTTGCAAAGCTTGGCAGGCGGGTTCGCAACCACAGTTTTCTATTATTTTCAGTTGTTATCAGGAAGGTGCTGCTGTCCATCTTCTGGTCTGTTTCCCTCTGTCGCTTTTTACGACACCCACGGGATGCTATGAGGTAGAGCACCCACTCTTAAGTTGCCTCTTCTCGCCTACATGCCAATACATCCTCCTCATTACTTGTCCTTAGTATTTTATTGCATAACTTTAAATTTGCACAGATAATCCAACGCTCGAAGCCGTCGCCAAAGATGGGTTTAAGGACGAAGAAAATAAAGGGCTTTCCTGGGATGACATACAAAAGGCCAGTCACGCGGTACAGCCTAAAATGTTTGGCAAACAAGGTATGTATAAATCTTTTATATTTAGAATAATTTAGTTATATATATTAATACGTGAAGTGAAAAATTTGTACACCTTTTTAAGCATATTGTGCGCACGGAGGAGTGTGAGATTTGGCATAGTTAAAGTTTATATGGAGTAGGAGTGCATAAGAGTAAAATGTTAAAAAAATCATTACATAAAACTAAAATAAAACGTTAATTGTTTATGTTCTTACTGCCAATGTCAAACAGCTCATAGTCTGTGGTCATTTGTACAGAGTAAAGATTGTCGCCAAAGAATTTTAAAATGTTGCAGTAACCTTAGCCGACTGTCGCTGATATTACTTGATACTTATATCCGCGTTTTTACAAATTTAACTGTACTCGTAAATTTAACCAACTACTGCTGGCTGCACCTAGTTCTAGTCGGCTAGAACTAGGTGACCGCACTTCGGCTTTTATCCGTAACATATATAAGATATCTGTGTTCTAATGTACAGTTGAAAGTAGAATACAGCTTGCTTAATATACAAAACTAAAATTTTATTAATAACGATCGAATTTCAACCACTATGCGGTATACAGTTTTTTACTAATTGCATATGAAAGTATATATGGTACTTATAACAAAAACACAATTTTTTAAATTTTTGTCTGTCTGTCTGTTTGTTCCGGCTAATCTCCGGAACGGTTGGACCGATTTTGACGGGACTTTCAGTGGCAGGTAGCTGATTTCATAAGGAGTAACTTAGGTTACTTTTATTTTAGAAAAAGAATTAGGGTTCCGCGCAAAAACATAAAAACCCTAAGACGCGAGCGAAGTTGTGGTGAACAGCTAGTTATTAATAAATAGCTTTCGTTCATGATATAAACACTTTTTTGTATATATAAATATATATGTAAGTTTAATAACATAACATTTTATGGGTCTATTTCTTTTCTCGAAATTATTAATTTTTTTGGAAGTCATAGCTAACGTTAAAATATTTTTATTCAAAATTAGTCCTTACAAAGCGCTTTTTAGACATCAAAAAAGTTACGACATCGATCCAGCAAGTCCTTACAGCGGGAGACCTAGTGACAGGAAGCGATAAAACTAAAAAAAAAAACTATTAGAATATTATACTCACATTAGTTTCTTTCTTTGCGTTTAAATAAAACTAGGGAAAGTTAACTTAATTAATTTAATAAACGATTGCAAAGATAAAGCAACAATATTAATTATTACCGTGCTGTGATAGATGACAGCTTATAAAGACAAACAACTTATGACGTCACCTCTTGGTGCGTTTTCACAAAGTCTTTTAGACATCACACTTAAACATCTCATTATGAAAGGAAATGTTATTTTCTCACGGCGAAGAATAGTTTTCATAGAAGAGTAATTTTCAGCAATGGCAACCCACATGGCGGAGCGGAACCTGATACTGGAGCGTCTCCGTGACCTGCACGAGTCCCTGGCGTCCCGGCCTCCAGAGAACGAATTCGCAGAGAATCCAGCAGCACTGAAGACGCAGCTAATGCCCTACCAGCTGCATGCACTCGCCTGGCTACGTTGGAGGGAGACGCAACGGCCATCTGGTGGCATACTAGGTTTGTGTTGTACTTAAGATGATTTAAGGATATTATAATAGTGGTAGAGCTACGTTGCAGCTGTTGCTGTGGCATGTATGGGCCGGCTCGAGCCATCTCGAGCTTAAAAAATACCTGCGTGAAGCTCCGCCTCTGCGTTTCGTCTGGAGAATGTAGGTGGCCGGAGGCCCAATTCCCCCCACCCCCTAGCGGAATGAAATGTAAGACTAGCCCAGGATGGTACCAGCATTCCTGGAGAATCCCTCGCTGAGCATCCACGACCAAGCTACTCCATTCCTGCCAAATCCAAATACCAACGTAAAATAGCAGCTTAAAACTGCTGTATTTTGTATGGTGGGTGTAGAGAACCGGAGACCCTTTTTACTGGAAAAGTGGGGGTATTCCCAGTAGTCTAACTGGTAAGATTAACAGGAATTTCCTAATGAGAACTTCTCAATAGTCTTACTAGTAAGACTATTGGGAATCTTCGTGACGTGTTGTATTCCCAGTAGTCTTACCAAATAATCTAAAACTACTAAGAATATGTTTACCAAGTAGACAGACATACGCGAAAGAAAATTCTCAGTTGTCCTACTCTACAAAACACATGAAAATTTTTATCAAGTAGTTTATTGTAGAAATGGTACTAGGCAAGCATAAACCTGCAAGAGGCAGTAGGATAGTTCTAGTTTATACGAGGGGTGATCCAAAAGTAATGATAATGAAAATAAAACACGGTAATTAAAGTTAACATAATAATTTATTTTTCCACATAGTCTCCTAACAAATCAATACATTTAGTCCATCTTTTTTCTAAACCCAGGATTCCCTCTGAAAAAAATTCTTTGTCTTGACCCTCCCAAAACGCTTCAACAGCGGCCATTACTTCGCTATCGTCTTCGAATTTCTTGCCTCGGAGGCGTTCCTTGAGCCGAGGAAAGAGGTAGAAATCACTAGGAGCTAGATCTGGCGAATAAAGAGGGTTTTCGAGCAGTTCGAATCCCGTTTCTTGAATGGCAGCCATCGCAACTGCGGCTTTGTGAGCCGGTGCGTTGTCTTGGTGAAACAGCACTCCAGCTCGCAGTTTGCCGCGTCTTTTTTCCTTAATGGCCTCCCGTAATCTTCTTATTTGGTCTGCGTAGTAAGAGCCCGTAATAGTGGCTCCCTTTTACAAATATTCCACCATAATTATGCCTTGAACGTCCCAAAAAACAGATGCCATAACCTTTCCCGCCGAACTTGAAACTTTGAATTTCTTTGGCGTCGGTGAGGAGGCTCGCTTCCAAGTCATCGATTGTTGTTTCGTTTCAGGATCAAAATGGTGGATCCAGGTCTCGTCCATAGTCACAAACCGAAACAAAAAATTTTCTTGATCTGCTTGGAACTTTTCGAGATTGACCCTCGAAATGTCAACTCGATTTTTCTTTTGCTCGTCGGTTAACATTCTGGGTACCCAACGCGCAGAGACCTTTTTCATATGCAACTCGTTCGCAAGGATTCTTTGAACGCTGCCATATGAGATCCCTGTGACCTCAGCTACATGCCTGATGGTCACTCTTCGATCTGCCAACACAACATCTTCGACTTTTTTCACGTTGTCTTCAGTGATGGACGTGGATGGGCGTCCTTCGCGATGTTCATCTTCAGTGGATGTTCTGCCCAGTTTAAACTCCTTGGCCCAGCGTGCAACTGTAGAATATGGAGGAGCAGATTCTCCCAATGTTTTCACTAAGTCACTGTGTATGTCTTTTGAAGACATTTTTTTCCAAACAGAGGTACTTGATGACAGCTCTAATTTCGTTTTTCTCCATGTTGATGTTATCTCTTTGACAGTTCGTATTCAAATGAATGTATCTCTCGGAAATCGTGATCTATTTATATGATTTTTTTAGGCTGACGTAGTGAGTTATCATTACTTTTGGATCACCCCTCGTATTTTGTATACTTGTACAACATCTAATGACTTTGGTTCGCGTTATACTTCTGAAACAAAACATATAATATTAACAAACCAAATAGATCTAGCAGTGTTGGTTATACAATAATCTTATTAGATTGGAATCCTGCGCCAAAGATAAAAACAATTTGATAAAACTAACAAGTACAACTAACTGGTAAGATCACTAGGTTAGAAAATACTGAGTAGTACAGTAGAATATTTTCATCACTTCCTAACTACTTTATTTTATTTTTGTCGTAAAGAGGCATTTTACGTTTACGTTGTTTGGCCTAATTTGACTGATGTTTGATTTTTTTATAAATAGTAGGAAAAGGACAAGGTAAACATAAACGTAAAAGAGCCAGTCGAATAGTTCTTCAGACCGTATCTCTTTCTGACTCCGGGCTGCTACTGAGAATTTTTTTAACAGACAAACCCAATAACTGATTTTTGGACCGACTCAGGATTCGAACCCGAGGCCAAATATTTAAAATAATTTAGCTTGACCTAGTGAAAAATCTCTCTTCTGAAATCTGTGTATTGATTAGATCCGATGGGATATATTCTTCACATTTTTATTAGATATTATAGTGTCACATATTATACTTAAAATCTGCAGTGCTATGCTTTAAATCTATGAACATAAGATAAAAAATCCACAAAATATCATTCATTTAATGACCAAAAAAATTAAAAAAAAAACATGCTTTTAATAACAAAATAAAGTCACTTTACCTAATTCAGGAGTAAACCGACTAAAGTACTTGATAAAAATTTCCATGTATTTTGTAGAGTATGACCACTGAGAATTTTTTTTCGCGTATATCTGTCTACTTGGTAAAGATATTCTTAGTAGTTTTACTAATATAATTATTTGGTAAGACTACTGGGAATACAACACGCCACGAAGATTCCCAATGGACTTACTAGTAAGATGATTGGGAAGTTCTCATTAGGAAATTCCCGTTAGTCTTACCAGTAAGACTACTGGGAAGAAAATTCCCAGTAGTCTTACTAGTAAGACTACTTGGTAAGACTACTGGGAATATCCCGAAAAGAGGCATTCCATCTTAGCCCTCACGGGTGACAACGCATCTGCATTTTCAACACATTCGCAAACGAGGATATCCTGTAAAAAAAAACACATTACACTCATTACACAAATTTTTCTTACAGTCATACATTACACATCTTAAGAGAGAGGAATGACATTATTAGTATAAACTATTTTCTTGTTTGTGCCTTGCTATAAGTAATAACTTAGCATATTCATTGTACCTAGGCTATGTTAGCATAAGGTACAAAAATCGTTAGACCAGGGCTTCCCAAACTTATTGTTACTGTGACGCCCTTGAGAATTTGCCACTTTTTTGCGACGATTCCTCTGGCCAAAAAATACCAACCAGTTGTAATTCTAACCTAGTAACAAGATACCAGAAAAACTGCAAAAAACATTTATATTTTTTATTAAATAATAAGATAAAAAACAAGAACAAAAATAAAAAGAGATACTTTGTTGGCTGGCTACTAATGAGAAGGATGTACTTGCTTTTCTGAACATAGCTTCTCAAAACGTGGCTCAAGTTTGGAAATTGCCACTCTCATCTCTTTCTCTACGTTTATTTTCGATCTGTACTTGTTCCTTATTACTGCAACTGCAGAAAAGCCTGTTTCGCACAAGTACGATGTACGATGATGAACCCTCAATGCTGCATAGCTGATGGGCACGATATTCGTTAGAAACTGAGCTCCAAAATTCAAGCAATTTGTCTTTGTCGTATTGGAGCTTAAGGCTGGAGTCACAGGACAATTCTATTAATTGTTCTTCTTCCTTTGTCGAAAGTGTTGATGGTGAGGTCGACTTAAAACATATTGCTCCAAATTTTCGGAAAATAGTTTTCAAAATGTTCACTTAATGATGACAAGTGCTGTGTAAATATTAGTTTTAGAGAGGGATCAAGGCTTTCTATCGAGTTTTCTTGTAGAATGCATTGTAAAGCAGGGAAACAGTCAGTATGTACATGACCTTCTTCTAATTTTCTCTTCTATAAGAGCAACTTCTTCTGAAACCCAGTGATTTTATCTGCCAGTTGCAGTATGTGAGTATTGTTTCCCTGCAAGGGCTTATTAAGATCATTTAATTTCTGAAATATGTCACAGAGATATGCCAATTTTATTATAAACTCTGTATTAATAAAGTTTTGCGCATCATTGTGTGATTCTGTCTGTAGATAAGTATAGAACTCATTTCGTAATTCGTATACACGTGCGAGTACATTGCCTTTGGACAACCAACGAGAGTTGTAATAATAAATTAAAGAAGTATGCTCGACACCCAATTCTTCACAAAGCTTATGGAAAAATCTCGCTTTCACAGGTCGTGTTTTAATGTAGTTCACCACTTTGATAATTATATCCATCACAAAATTTAATTCAGGTGTAATTTTCTTTGCAGCTAAAGCCTCTCTATGTATGACACAGTTTGTCCATTTTACATTTGGAGCCTCGGTTTTGATGAGAGCTTGTAGTCCTCCATACTGCCCAGACATCGCTCGAGCACCATACGTACACATACCCACACAGTTCTCCCATTTAATATTATTTTCGATCATGTATGAATTTAAGATCTCAAATAGATCAGTAGCCTTACCACTTTCACATATTTTTCTGCAAAATAACAAATCCTCACACACATTCGTTTCTTGTATGTACCGTACGTAACATATCAATTGAGCATCGTCGTTACTATCCGTCGCTTCATCAAGTTGGATGGCAAATAAGCCTGAAAGTTTCTCCACAATTTGCTCAATAATATCTTCTGCCATGTCATGAATACGGCGTCTAATGTTATTGTTTGAAAGTGGTACATTTTTTATTTCTTTAGCCGACGATTCTCTAACCATCACTGATACCATATCAACCGCTGCAGGTAAAATCAGTTTCTTAGCAATTGTACGTGGCTTCTGACATTTGGCAACACGGTGAGCTACCTTGTAAGAGGCAAACAATGCTGTGGTAGGAACTGATGCTCTTGAAAGCAAAGCCGTGGACTGATGTTTCAGTTCTCGCAATTTTCTTACAAAAAAGTCTCTCGGCTTACCTTGTAAATACTGTGAGTTGTTTCCAAATGACGTTTTAGTTTATTAGGAAGCATAATTTCAGCTGCCAACACATTATGACAAACAACACATTGAGGAAGTTCTACATTCCCTTTAGTAATGTAGGTAAATCCGAAATCCAAATATTGGTCGTCATATTTTCTATACTTCTTCCGCTTTTCTGAAGTTTATTTACTGCTTTCTCCTGAGTTCTTCACTTCGTTTTCTATTTCTTTGAATAAAATTATCCATAGTCAATATTGAAACTCCGCGTGCGCAATTAAAACAATAGCTTGACTGTGTTATGTGGCAGAAACAAAAACTCTTTTAAAAATAAATTTATTTAATACTTTTAAACTAACTTAAAATATAGTAGTTGATACAGAGAACTTGGTAATGGAATTGTATTGAGGGATTTTTTTTTGCGCCCGAAGCAATTAGAATAGGGCTACCCATTACTTAGGGAGGCGGAAAATGCATTATGCATACCACGACAGCCGGTCTGTCCTGGTTATGCGGGACTCACTGCCTACCGGGGGACCTAAGTGGTACCCGCTAAAAACCGCCTTTGGGGACTGGCAACCAGCTGTTTAAAGCTTCTTATGCCGTATCGGAAGCGACCCTCTTTTGGGAAAAGAGGGCGCAGGCGGCTACGTGCCGCTGAGGGAGTGCCTACGAAGGCAAATTAATTATGAATAATTTAATTAGAGTTGGCCTGAGCCGCCAGGATGCAGTTCAGGTCATTTGACAGTTTATTAGGCGGGTCCGAGTGAGAGTTTCTCGGCCTGCGGACGCGATAGCGAGAGGGGAGTGTAAGATGATTGGAGTGTGACTCTGAGGCTTTGAAGAAGTTCTCAGAGAGTTTTTTAAGAAATTGTTGAATTGTAGGGAGCTCTAAGTCCCGATGAAGGTCGGCATTACGGACGTATCAAGGTGCGTTCGCAGCTCGACGACAGAAAAGTTTTTGAACTATTTGGAGTTCATTAATAATTTTAGGGTCAGCGTGGGCAAAAATGGGGCCCGCGTAGGACATGACTGGTCGTATACAGACCTTATAAATGGTACGCTTGTTTCTGAGGGACATATTACTGTGTTGGCCCAACATACTGTTGAGCCTACTCAGGTAAAAACGTGCGTGACGGGTTACTCTTTTGACGTGGGGCCTGAAGGTGAGCCTTGTGTCCAGAGTGACACCTAAATATTTTGCAGACGTATGCCAGGGGACAGGGGTCCCTAGCATACGTATTGGTGGAGTGTTTTTGAGACGGCGTCGTTTTTAATCGAAATGAACGGCGGAGCTCATATCCGGGTTCACATCGATGCGCCATTTTTTGAACCAAGCTCCTAGGTCATCAACTGACTTTTGGACCTTGTTACGTATGAAAGGTAGCGAGATACCTTTACAGTAGAGAGCAGTGTCGTCTGCAAAGAGGGAGAGCTGAACACCTTTCGACGGGATGGGAATGTCGTTGATGAACAGGATGTACAGCAGAGGAGCAAGTACTGAGCCCTGAGGGACACCAGCTTTGATGGGGCGCTATGAAGATAGCGTGCCTTCGTGTCTAAAACGAAAGGTACGATGCTTTAGATAAGAGGCCACGAGACGTACTAGACGATCAAAGAGACCTATTTTGTACAGTTTGTAGATAAGGCCTGTATGCCAGACTCTATCAAAGGCTTTAGCTATGTCGAAAAAGACCGCGATGGTCCTATGACGACGAGGATAAAAACCGCTGAGGATATATTCCACAATACGGTGAACTTGAAACCGAATTGATGGAGAATGATAAGAGGGTCACCGTCTGTGGGAAACAGATAGCGCCTCATGCGAGTTTGGATGACTCTTTCGAAGAGCTTGCCCATGGCCTTGAGGAGGCTAATGGGGCGATGACTGGAGGGGAGGTTGAGAGGCTTGCCTGGCTTGGGAATACCAAACACAGTTGCCTCTTTCCACGTAGTGGGAAAGTAACTAAGGTTGAAGCAGGCGTTGAAGATAATAGTTAAGAGGGTTAACACCTGCTCAGGAAAGTGTTTAAGGGCTTGGTTGGAAATGCCATCCACGCCCGGAGCCTTTTTGGGCTTAAGTCCTTTGATGAGGGATGAAACCTCATCATTTGCGGAGATAGGTTCGGAGGCTGTAGGGGGTGAGTTCCGGCGGCGGCCCTCATCCTCCACTGCCTGGACGTGTGAAGTGTCAACGGGTTGAGAGCTTGGAGAGCATTGAGCGGCAATGCTGTCTGCAAAGAACTCAGCCTTTTCCTCGTCCTCGAAGGCTACCGTACCGTCGGGACGGGAGAGAGGGGAGTGTGGGTGATAGCGTCTATGCGGAGGGCTCTTGCCATCCGATAGTACGCTGTATGAGAGGGAGAGATATTCTCCATGAGTTTACTCTTTTCGAGGTCTCGAAATTCGGAGAGGCGGAAACGGAGTTCTCGTTGAAGACGAATGGCCGTGTGCCTATATTCGGGCGTGGGATATTTAGCTGCTCTCCGGAAAGCAGCTTTCTTGTCTTTTAATAGGTTGCTAATATGTAGGGGAAGCCCACTATTATTAGCAACCGGGACTACCCTTTCATTCTCCTTAAGGGAGGTTTTAATAAGGGTGGAGAGTGGATCGACCGCGGTGTCGATTTTTTCGGGACTGTCTAAGTCCGACGATAGGGAGACGGGAAAGTCCTGTGAGTCCAGAGCATTCGCTAGGGACTCCTTGAAGCCCTTCCAATTTGTGAAGGTTTTAGTAGAGGGTGTTGAGGGGGGTGGCTGATGGCCAAGAATGAGGGAGACCGGTCGGTGGTCGGATCCTAGATCGTCTAGTGTCTCGATTGCCCTGAGGTTGAGGCAAACACTTTTGAATAGTGCAAAATCTAGCACGTCGGGAGCGTGGTCCGTGACATTGGGATAGTGAGTAGCACCGAGGGGACTGTGAACGGTAAGGTCAAGAGACTGCGTGATATCGAGCAGTATCTTGCCACTAGGGGAGGTAGTACGGCATGTCCATTCAGTATGCTTGGAGTTAAAATCTCCAAACATAATGACTGAATTGCCTAAAGATAAAATAGCCTCAAAATCTTTTTTGAGGGGATGGGTTCCTGAAGGGATGTAACAGGAGGCTATGAGGATAGACTGATGTCCAGTCATAGCTAGCTTTCATACCGTGGCTTGCATGTTGGTAAGCTGCGGAGTAGAAATGGGCGAGCAGTGAAGTGTCTTCTTGTAATAGATAGCCGTTCCGCCGCCTCGGCGGTCGGGTCTGTCATTACAAAGAAGAGAAAAGTTTTTAATGGAAAGGCCTTTAGTGTCCTTAGTTTTGAGATTAGTTTCCCGTAGGAGGAGGAAATCGGCTTCACGATTTCGAAGAAAGAGCTTAAGCTCTGGGAGGTTATTTCGCAAACCGCGAATATTAAAGGATACTAGCGATAAACCCTTAGGTTTGATACGACCGTGAGACTTTGGTAGAGCAAACTGCTCTGTCATTGTGAAGTTAAGTTAATTAACTTAACTTACAACGAGCACAAAAGATTATGATGCTCTGCAAGAGCGAGGAGACGGTCCTGAGGGGACCTCGCAGCGCGCAATTTGCGTGCTAACACAGCGATTTTCCCAACGTCGATGTTCCTAATAGCGGAATACATCGTTTTTAGGTCATCAGCCATTGAGGGCTGTGATTGTTGTGGGGCGGAGGTTGTCCGCGGTGGGTCTGCCTTTTTGGGGCCCCAGGGAAAGACTGGAGGCTGCATAGGCTTAGAGAAGCCCGGAGGGGGCCGAATAATGCCCTGAGGGGGCCTAGGTGGACCCTGAGAGGGTCGAGAAGGGCCCTGACGGGGCCGTTGGTAAAGAGCCGGGAATGAGCGTTCATTGACCGGCGGTGGAGCTTGCCTACTGGGGAGAGAATGAGGTGCGCAAGGGCAGCCTCTGTAGTTTGCCGGGTGGCCTGTTTGTTTAAACAGGACGCACGCGGGAGGACACTCTTTAGTGTTATGGGGTTCAAGGCACTTAACGCACCTGGGTAGGGTAGAGCAGTTGGCCGCCGCATGACCATATTGCTGATAGCGGTGGCACTGCACCGGGAACCCGCGCCTATGTGGGGGCTCAACCCTCACTCTCGATAGGCCGCACACTGTGCGTACCTGCACGGCACGTGGGTTAAGATGACAAGGGCAAGAGAGAACCTCTGGCCCGTTCTACTGTGCATTTTGTGCACGGCTTCTACGGGGAAACCTTGGGACTTAAGGTCCTCAAGGATTTCCTCGTTGGAAAATTCGAAGGGGACGCCGCGGATGACGGCCCTGACTTTACGCTTTTCCGGAAGAGCGTATGTATGGTAAGAAACTCGTTCGGCTGTGAATAGCCTGGTGAGGTGACGGAAGTCATCGATCGAATTGGGGATGATTTTAATAGTCTCCCCGAGGTTAATTGCGTGGTCATATTTAATGCCTGCGTCGTAGCAGGTTTTTGACAATTTGGTGAATCTTGCCTTGTTTCTTAGGAAGACAGGGGGCGGGACTTGCTTCTTGGCAAGGACTGGACCACAGCGAGAGGCTGGCTTGGTCGGAACGGGGATGTCTAGTGACATAAGTAGGGCGGAGGCAGCGACGGGGGCTGCGGGGGCAGAGGCGGCAGCGGGAGCTGCGGAGGTTATATTGAGGGATCGAAAGATTTGGTTTAAATAGTGTAGGAAACTAGGAGGTGGGGGTGAACATAAGGGAACAACATTGTTCTTGGTGTTTTGGTTAACTTATGGTAAACTATAAACATTAGCATATAATATTACAATCGAATTAGTGTGGCTTCTAAGAAAGTAAACAATATGATTTATAAAGTATACAGGTCGTATTACATAAAGTAAATAGTACCCTATGACATAACATTCGTTTGGCTTCTAAGAAAGTAATTTAGCTTTTAAGTAAATAAACAATATAAACTATACAGGTCTTATAACATAAAGTAAATAGTATCCTATGACAACATTAGTTTGGCCTCTAAGAAAGTAATTTATTAAATAAACAATGTAAAGTGTACAGGACTTATAATATAAAGTAAATAGTATCTATGACATAACAACTGCCTGAAACGGTATGTATACGCGGGGGAAAGGGAAAATATACGGAAGGAGGTCGACGCCGGCGCCTGCCGGCCGCCCGCGATTGACAGAACAGAATCAGAATGAGCGCGACGCCTCACGACGCCACTGGGATTGAGCCGCGACGGCCCGGCGCGTCGCGACGCACTGTTAGGGAAGCCCTGAACTAGACCTTGATCAAATTTATATGGGACCACATGAGAGGCACCAGCTTTCAAATAAAAAAAGAATCATCGAAATCGGTTCACCCAGAAAAAAGTTAGGACGTAACATACAAAACAAAAAACATACTGTCGAATGGAGTACTCCTTTTTAAAGTCGGTAGAAAATGTAACACTGCAACAATTCATAGTATTCGCGGTTCGAAATTCCTATGTTGCGAAATTAACCTACGAAATTTTAAAAATAGGACATTTGTACGTAATGAGGTCAAGGTCGTGCAAACACTGTCGGCCGGACCGGCCGTGTGAACGTACCTAGCAGTGTAACGGTTTACGGAAGGGAAAGGGCGAGGGGACTAAATCTGTAACCGAGTGCAGGCACTGAATAGGGCAAACGCCACCAACTGCTTCCGAATTTAACACTTACGAATTTGTGCGTGGTAATAAAATATTATCACTACATATTTATGAACGACGATCAGTTCAAATAATGCATTTCCACACATGTATACAAATAAAGAAAATTGAAGTGTCTGTTTGTAATGTCAAAATATAGCTTATTACTAAATGCATATATTATAAAATTATATACAGTACTTATAAAAAACACTACAATTTTTAAATTGTTGTTTGTCCGTTTGTTTGTTTGTTCCGACTAATCTTGAAACGGCTGGACCAATTTTGACGGGACTTTCACCGGCAGATAGCTAATCTCATGAGTAACTTAGGCTACTACTTTTATTTTAGAAAAAGAATTAGGCCGCCGCGCAAAAAACTTAAAACCCTAAATAACACACGGGCGAAGTCGCGGGGAACAGCTAGTTTTGAATATAAAAGGTAAAAAGGACAAAATGTTTGAGTTTTTTTGTATATATTTTTTTCACCATTCGCTTATAGTACCTGTTCTAAAGCTCTTCTGTAAATTTGGCCGTTTATTGCAAGATAAACCTGTATAGACTGTGATGAAATCTGTTTAAGTCTTCAAAGATGACAATGCAGCTGATACAGTCTTTGATTAAAACTGGTTGCGGGTCTACACTGTGTTACCAATTGAAACTATAAGTCCCACATTTATGTTGTGTGCGTGTGCGTATAATCGTGCGCGGGCGCGCGCTACCGTGTGTATGTGTGCGCGCGTTTGTTCGTGCGTGTGTGTGTCTGTGCCTGCGCCTGTGTGGATATCCGCAGCAGAACTATAGTAACAGACGTAGCCCAGCGGAGCACGAGCGGCAGCCTCGTACCAGTAGGCGAAGTGTAGCGCGGGCATGATGATGATTTGTGTGTGTAAGATGATATTGCATTTTAACATGTAATCATCAAATTAAATTGTTTTTGATTGTTATCTTATTCTTAATTGAACAAAACGTAAACAGAACCAAATGAGTCACAGATTTTTGAACTTTCGACGACAGTCGCGTCAGTTAACAGTGACAATTGAGCTCCCAATCGAAGTAAAAACTGTAGCCCATAGACAGCATTATTACCTCTAAGGGCTTAAATGGCATGCTCCACAGCTTGTAAATATACTGGTGGGTCCTTTAAGCCAGAATACAATTGCGGATGCACTTCTATTCTACGTCAGAATAGGTGATATGGTAGTACCTATCCAAATGAATTCTTAGGCAGTAAAAGACTTTTATTATATTTTAAAAGTTATCTGGCTCGAAGGACCAAATGTATTAATTTTAGGTATCATCATAAGCCAGTGCTTGATCAGACTGAATTTGGGTCACGGCAGCAAGTCTAAACGGAGATTAGACATTTGCACACACAGGTCCACTCCCTATTTCCTCACTCCGTCCTATTGGACGGAGAGAGATCAGGCACAGGACCAACGGCTTTACGTACTTTCCAAAGCACTGTGGTGAAACAACGCCAGTTTCCTGATTCCGGGCAGCTACTGAGAATTTCTTGACAGAAAAAACCAATAACTGATTCTTGGCATGACCCGAGATTTAAACCTGGAACCTCATGATCAGTAATCATGGTCACGATTACTAGACCAATGGGGCAGTTGACTGACAATTAAGATAGCAACGTTGACGAAAACCTTTAGGTATCCTTCATTTTTTTTTCAGCGGACGACATGGGTCTAGGTAAAACTATCACGATCATAGCGCTGATAGCAAGCGACAAGGAAAGCAACATCGATAATGATGACGGCGAGTACGACGATTATACTGGAAAGAACAGTTCTAAATGTAAGTTTTCTATCTTTAAATGTCTGTTATTTAAAAATTTAATAGTGTTATAATATTCTTCTTTGCTTTATTTTCTTTGTTAAAAGTAACATCTTAAATAGGTTCCATTGCTTCACACAGGCCTCCACTAATTTCTGAGAAGAATTACGTTTTGGAGAAGGGAAGACCCTGACGCGTTTCTTAGTATGATATAAAACGTGAACACTCATGCCCGTTACCCAGGGGGTTAGGCAGAGACTACGGACTGCCATTTGGCACGTTCCTGACACACCTCTCGTCTTCTTTACATCTATACACCTACGCATACATGTTCGTCGGTTAAGGGTACTACTGGCTTACATACAGTAAATAAAAAAAATCTACTGTGCAGTTCACACGTGGTACAGAAAATTGCTAGTAATATTGCTTTGTTATAGCGCTATCTACTTTATTCTACAGTTGTCATTTTATTGAATAAGAATTGATTGACTCTTTTTTTTATTAGGATAACGGTGACAAACGAGCACACAGTCCACCTGCTTATGCACTCGACACCATCATATGGATTGTCGAGTGCAGGTTGACGTAATCTACATGGATTTTGAAAAAGCCTTCGATTGTGTAGATCAAGTCATCTTGCTTCGTAAATTAAAAAAAAAGCTTGTTATACAAAGGGACCTTCTGAGATGGATTGCATCATACCTAAAAAATCGTAGTCACACAGTAGTTATAGGAGGACATAAATCAAACTGTATTAAAAATCACACCTGGTGTGGCTCAAGGGTCGTATGTAGAGCCGCTCCTGTATAAATTTGACATATACGCTTTTTCTCAATCATGCTTTTATATTATAAGATAAGGGTGACAAACGATCATACAGTCCACCTGATGATAAGTGGTTGCTGTGGCCCATAGACATCTAACTCTCTCTTCGATTACGAATCAAAATGCAGATGCGTTGTCACCCGTGAGGGCTAAGATGGAATGCCTCGTTTTCAGTAAAAAGGGTCTCGGATTCTCTACACTCACCATACGAAACACAGCAGCGTTAAGCTGCTATTTTACGTTGGCATTCTGTGAGAGCGTGGTCTTTCCCCGGTCGAGCTGACCCATTCGTGCTACAACCATAATATAGCCACAGCATGGCTCTATCACGTATACATATCTAAAGTGGAGTACCACCAATTTTACGTAAAAATAGGCTCTTGATGGTCTAAATAATAGTAATGTAATGTAATATTCTATTTCATTCCTTCGTAGGTTAAATTCTATAGATGTATATGTTAGTCTTTTTTTAGTGTTACTTTTTCGGTCTATGGAATCTTTGACATTTAATTGTAATAATTATAATAACAAAATTTATTTAATAGACATAAATAATTAAGACATTTTGGATTAGGTATTACTAATCCAAATATAATTTAAGACAGCAAATGTTTTAAAGATGTATACACGTCATAAAAAAATGGATTTGACGGTACAGTGATCGTCGGCGGCACGTTGGTGGTGTGCCCCGCGTCGCTGATGCAGCAGTGGGCGGGCGAGGTGGCGCAGCACTGCCGGCCGCACCGCATCTCCGTGTGCCAGCACCACGGCGCCGCGAGAGCGCAGCAGCCGCACCGCCTCGCCACCTACGACCTCGTGCTCACCACCTACAACATCCTGCTGCGCGACACGGACAAGGTAACGAGCGGTGCAGCAGTGCAGCAGTGCAGCAGTGCCCGCGTCGCTGATGCAGCAGTGGGCGGGCGAGGTGGCGCAGCACTGCCGGCCGCACCGCATCTCATTTGATATAATAATATTTCTATTTAATACATTTTTTTATAGTGAAATACATATTATGAGGGCTATGTCAATTATTCTGGTCCTATTGCGGATATCGTCCACGGCTTTACGTGTTTTTCGAGGCACGGAAGTGCGACACCGCTAACTTCCTGCTTCCGGGCATATAGTAAGGATTTCTCGATGGAAAAACGCAATAATTGATTTTTTTAACCCGATCATGGATTCGAATTAGGGACCTCATGATTATCAGCCATACGATTACAACCACTAGACCAGTGAAATTATCTTAAAACTACGTAGCTATAAACTAAGTTAACTATCAAAGAAGTTGTTTGAGTTGCACAATGTGTGGCCCGTACAATGGTTTTATAAACACGTGAGATTTTCCCTATCGGTGTTCACGTGTAGTTCGTAGAAAAGAGAGAGAAAGAGGGGTAGTGAGTAAGCGAGAAAACATCTCCAGGGTGGTGCGGAATCCTTCTCCGGTAGTCGCGCGTAGCCGGCAGGAGAGAGGGAGATATGGGTAGTGAGTGAGTGAGAGGGCATGTGTAGGGCGGTGTGCTGTGCCGCGTGCGCTGGCGGCGCGTGGTGCTGGACGAGGCGCACGTGGTGCGCAACCACAAGAGAGGGAGCGAGTAGTAGTGACTAGTGAGTGAGTGAGAGGGCATGTGCAGGGCGGTGTGCTGTGCCGCGTGCGCTGGCGGCCCGTGGTGCTGGACGAGGCGCACGTGGTGCGCAACCACAAGAGAGGGAGCGAGGAGTAGTGACTAGTGAGTGAGTGAGTGAGAGGGCATGTGCAGGGCGGTGTGCTGTGCCGCGTGCGCTGGCGGCGCGTGGTGCTGGACGAGGCGCACGTGGTGCGCAACCACAAGAGAGGGAGCGAGGAGTAGTGACTAGTGAGTGAGTGAGAGGGCATGTGCAGGGCGGTGTGCTGTGCCGCGTGCGCTGGCGGCGCGTGGTGCTGGACGAGGCGCACGTGGTGCGCAACCACAAGAGAGGGAGCGAGGAGTAGTGACTAGTGAGTGAGTGAGTGAGAGGGCATGTGTAGGGCGGTGTGCTGTGCCGCGTGCGCTGGCGGCGCGTGGTGCTGGACGAGGCGCACGTGGTGCGCAACCACAAGAGAGGGAGCGAGGAGTAGTGACTAGTGAGTGAGTGAGAGGGCATGTGCAGGGCGGTGTGCTGTGCCGCGTGCGCTGGCGGCGCGTGGTGCTGGACGAGGCGCACGTGGTGCGCAACCACAAGAGAGGGAGCGAGGAGTAGTGACTAGTGAGTGAGTGAGTGAGAGGGCATGTGTAGGGCGGTGTGCTGTGCCGCGTGCGCTGGCGGCGCGTGGTGCTGGACGAGGCGCACGTGGTGCGCAACCACAAGAGAGGGAGCGAGGAGTAGTGACTAGTGAGTGAGTGAGAGGGCATGTGCTGTGCCGCGTGCGCTGGCGGCGCGTGGTGCTGGACGAGGCGCACGTGGTGCGCAACCACAAGAGAGGGAGCGAGGAGTAGTGACTAGTGAGTGAGTGAGAGGGCATGTGCAGGGCGGTGTGCTGTGCCGCGTGCGCTGGCGGCGCGTGGTGCTGGACGAGGCGCACGTGGTGCGCAACCACAAGAGAGGGAGCGAGGAGTAGTGACTAGTGAGTGAGTGAGAGGGCATGTGCAGGGCGGTGTGCTGTGCCGCGTGCGCTGGCGGCGCGTGGTGCTGGACGAGGCGCACGTGGTGCGCAACCACAAGAGAGGGAGCGAGGAGTAGTGACTAGTGAGTGAGTGAGAGGGCATGTGCAGGGCGGTGTGCTGTGCCGCGTGCGCTGGCGGCGCGTGGTGCTGGACTAGGCGCACGTGGTGCGCAACCACAAGAGAGGGAGCGAGGAGTAGTGACTAGTGAGTGAGTGAGAGGGCATGTGCAGGGCGGTGTGCTGTGCCGCGTGCGCTGGCGGCGCGTGGTGCTGGACGAGGCGCACGTGGTGCGCAACCACAAGAGAGGGAGCGAGGAGTAGTGACTAGTGAGTGAGTGAGAGGGCATGTGTAGGGCGGTGTGCTGTGCCGCGTGCGCTGGCGGCGCGTGGTGCTGGACGAGGCGCACGTGGTGCGCAACCACAAGAGAGGGAGCGAGGAGTAGTGACTAGTGAGTGAGTGAGAGGGCATGTGCAGGGCGGTGTGCTGTGCCGCGTGCGCTGGCGGCGCGTGGTGCTGGACGAGGCGCACGTGGTGCGCAACCACAAGAGAGGGAGCGAGTAGTGACTAGTGAGTGAGTGAGAGGGCATGTGCAGGGCGGTGTGCTGTGCCGCGTGCGCTGGCGGCGCGTGGTGCTGGACTAGGCGCACGTGGTGCGCAACCACAAGAGAGGGAGCGAGGAGTAGTGACTAGTGAGTGAGTGAGAGGGCATGTGTAGGGCGGTGTGCTGTGCCGCGTGCGCTGGCGGCGCGTGGTGCTGGACGAGGCGCACGTGGTGCGCAACCACAAGAGAGGGAGCGAGGAGTAGTGACTAGTGAGTGAGTGAGAGGGCATGTGCAGGGCGGTGTGCTGTGCCGCGTGCGCTGGCGGCGTGTGGTGCTGGACGAGGCGCACGTGGTGCGCCACCACAAGAGAGGGAGCGAGGAGTAGTGACTAGTGAGTGAGTGAGAGGGCATGTGCAGGGCGGTGTGCTGTGCCGCGTGCGCTGGCGGCGCGTGGTGCTGGACGAGGCGCACGTGGTGCGCAACCACAAGAGAGGGAGCGAGGAGTAGTGACTAGTGAGTGAGTGAGAGGGCATGTGCAGGGCGGTGTGCTGTGCCGCGTGCGCTGGCGGCGCGTGGTGCTGGACGAGGCGCACGTGGTGCGCAACCACAAGAGAGGGAGCGAGGAGTAGTGACTAGTGAGTGAGTGAGAGGGCATGTGTAGGGCGGTGTGCTGTGCCGCGTGCGCTGGCGGCGCGTGGTGCTGGACGAGGCGCACGTGGTGCGCAACCACAAGAGAGGGAGCGAGGAGTAGTGACTAGTGAGTGAGTGAGAGGGCATGTGCAGGGCGGTGTGCTGTGCCGCGTGCGCTGGCGGCGCGTGGTGCTGGACGAGGCGCACGTGGTGCGCAACCACAAGAGAGGGAGCGAGGAGTAGTGACTAGTGAGTGAGTGAGAGGGCATGTGCAGGGCGGTGTGCTGTGCCGCGTGCGCTGGCGGCGCGTGGTGCTGGACTAGGCGCACGTGGTGCGCAACCACAAGAGAGGGAGCGAGGAGTAGTGACTAGTGAGTGAGTGAGAGGGCATGTGCTGTGCCGCGTGCGCTGGCGGCGCGTGGTGCTGGACGAGGCGCACGTGGTGCGCAACCACAAGAGAGGGAGCGAGGAGTAGTGACTAGTGAGTGAGTGAGAGGGCATGTGCAGGGCGGTGTGCTGTGCCGCGTGCGCTGGCGGCGTGTGGTGCTGGACGAGGCGCACGTGGTGCGCCACCACAAGAGAGGGAGCGAGGAGTAGTGACTAGTGAGTGAGTGAGAGGGCATGTGCAGGGCGGTGTGCTGTGCCGCGTGCGCTGGCGGCGCGTGGTGCTGGACGAGGCGCACGTGGTGCGCAACCACAAGAGAGGGAGCGAGGAGTAGTGACTAGTGAGTGAGTGAGAGGGCATGTGCAGGGCGGTGTGCTGTGCCGCGTGCGCTGGCGGCGCGTGGTGCTGGACGAGGCGCACGTGGTGCGCAACCACAAGAGAGGGAGCGAGGAGTAGTGACTAGTGAGTGAGTGAGAGGGCATGTGTAGGGCGGTGTGCTGTGCCGCGTGCGCTGGCGGCGCGTGGTGCTGGACGAGGCGCACGTGGTGCGCAACCACAAGAGAGGGAGCGAGGAGTAGTGACTAGTGAGTGAGTGAGAGGGCATGTGCAGGGCGGTGTGCTGTGCCGCGTGCGCTGGCGGCGCGTGGTGCTGGACGAGGCGCACGTGGTGCGCAACCACAAGAGAGGGAGCGAGGAGTAGTGACTAGTGAGTGAGTGAGAGGGCATGTGCAGGGCGGTGTGCTGTGCCGCGTGCGCTGGCGGCGCGTGGTGCTGGACTAGGCGCACGTGGTGCGCAACCACAAGAGAGGGAGCGAGGAGTAGTGACTAGTGAGTGAGTGAGAGGGCATGTGTAGGGCGGTGTGCTGTGCCGCGTGCGCTGGCGGCGTGTGGTGCTGGACGAGGCGCACGTGGTGCGCAACCACAAGAGAGGGAGCGAGGAGTAGTGACTAGTGAGTGAGTGAGAGGGCATGTGCAGGGCGGTGTGCTGTGCCGCGTGCGCTGGCGGCGTGTGGTGCTGGACGAGGCGCACGTGGTGCGCCACCACAAGAGAGGGAGCGAGGAGTAGTGACTAGTGAGTGAGTGAGAGGGCATGTGCAGGGCGGTGTGCTGTGCCGCGTGCGCTGGCGGCGCGTGGTGCTGGACGAGGCGCACGTGGTGCGCAACCACAAGAGAGGGAGCGAGGAGTAGTGACTAGTGAGTGAGTGAGAGGGCATGTGCAGGGCGGTGTGCTGTGCCGCGTGCGCTGGCGGCGCGTGGTGCTGGACGAGGCGCACGTGGTGCGCAACCACAAGAGCCTGACGGCGGCCGCCGTGCTGCCGAGCTCGCTGCGCGCCGCCCGCCGCTGGGCGCTCACCGGCACGCCGCTGCACAACCGCGACCTCGACCTCTTCGCGCTGCTGCGCTTCCTCGGCTGCTCGCCCTTCGATGACCTGCAGGTGAGCGCACGCACGCACACGTACATGTACACATACACGCATACCCACTTGGGTGCATACGTACACGTATACATACACGCTCGTACGCACACGTATACGCACGCATACGTATACATACACGTACATGCATACGTATACGTACACGTAAACGTACGCCATGTAACAACTTTTCATCCTAACTTCTAATTATTACAAATGTGAAAAAGCAACACTTACACCCTCCGCCTTCGCCTGTATGTATATCACCCCACAACTTAGAAGTACGCACATGCACACCCACGCATACATCATACACGTATGCATACGAACGTGTACATTTACACGCACTCGTTTACGCACACACAAGCACGCAATATAACACCGTACTTCGAACTTCTTCATCATCTTACTTTTGGTTTTAGCAATGCTTATTAACATTACTAAAATTCCTTTTAAGCACCCTGATTCTCTTATGAGTGGTTCACTACAGTAATCGAATGGTGGATTCGAACCCACGATCTTTTGAATTCGCCTTACCTTATCATTAGGCTTAATTTTATCAAAACAGCTCTTCACTAGTCCACTGCTGAACATAGGCCTTTCCCATGGAATGGCACAAAGCACGGTCCCGAGCCACCTGCATCCATTGACTTCTTGCATGTCTTACCAGGTCGTCACTCCATTTTATTGTAAATTTGTGCTAGCTTTAACTTGTTTCGACCCCCCTATCCCAATAGACGCACTTGAGCATTGTCACGGGATGGTTGTGATATTAACATTCTCTGTATGCGAAATATTTTGACTACTGTTTTAGCCATACTTTTTCTTCCGAAAATCGCTACACTCAAGCAAATCACACTTGAATAGAGCGCTAATGCGCTAATAGAGCGCTATTGGTACTCTACGTGAAGAAGGATACTCTGAACGTCAAATCACAGAAAAACTCGAAATTTCTTGTAAAGGTATCCACTACATGCATGCTAGAAAACAAGAAACTGAGAATAATGAAGATCTCGTAGACCCAAATCCACAACAAATGAAGAGGATATCTTCATCAGAGCTCTCTCAACGGAATCGATGCACCACAAATAACCGTATCTGTGAATGATACGCGAGCAGCACTCGTTTCAATAACTACAGTAAAAGACGTCTACTGACTGATCCCTCGGGAAATAGAGGGGAATAGATCTAGAGGAATTTGCTGCTAAAAAATGAAAGCAATCAATTGGACATAAGAAATAGACTAGAATGTACAAAGGCGCATAAAACTGGACAATAGATCAATGGGAAAATGTCCTGGAATGAATTAGACGGACGAATCAAAGTTTGTGATTTTCGGGTCCAATAGACGTGTGTTTGTACGCCGGTCAAAAGAAGAGGGCTTCAGAAGCATGTATAGTGCCTACAATCAAACACAATGGTGTAAATGTTATGGTTTGGGGGTGTTTTGGCAACAGTAAACCCGGAAATCTTGTGAGGATAACCGGAAAACTAATCAAGAAAGGCTATCTAAAATTCTTAAGATTCCGCCATACCCAGTAGACTGAATCTCATGGGTCCTGGATTCACTTTTCAACAGGATAACACAGCCCCACAAAAAAAATTAAATTATTCTCTAATATCTGAGAAGGTGCATTTTATGTTTTTGGGGTTGCTGAATCCTAATCCGGGGTCCGTTTAACCCCATCACGTCAGAGTCAAGGGCATCTGAAGGTCAAATTGCGGAATGACTATTAAAAAATCCGGAAAATCTATATATATGACGGGACCAGCACCATTGCACGTGCGGCGCGGTAGCCGTCGGTGCATTACAGAATTCTTGTAAATAACACGTGTTCCGCACACCTGCACCATTGCACCTGCAGTGGCGCTCGTTTTGCTTGTATAAAACGGACGGCGCGGCCGCCGTTAGGACAGTCTTGGCCCTGACGTGGAACGGTGCGCTTGTCGTATTCCGTTACTAGTTTATCCTCGACTCGTTGGATAACTAATTCGTGTAAACGAATTAATATTATTCGTAACTACAAAATTAGTCTCCGTACTATACTCAATTACCCTTTCTACATCAGAAGTAGGATAAAGTCCCCATTTTTGCCCACATTTAATCTTCGAATAGTATGAGGATTATTACATTTGTGGAAGACTGTAATGCATTCCGCATTGATGAATCTGTTTTTATGTTAAATACCGTAATGAAATTTGCTATGCTACTTACGATATTTTCGTATCATTAAAGTGTAGAGAAAAGATAAAGTGAAATTATTTAAGCCAATTTTTTTTAATTTGTTCGATTTGTATTAAAAGTACCCCGCAAGTATTTTCATTATTTCTTGATGTACCTAAATATGTTAACAAATGTCGAAAGAAGTTGGAGGCTTTCTAAATAACTTATTCAAGTTATGTTGTAATTTGATAGTTCACGCGAAACATGATTATCATTTGCTATATTTTGAAGTTCAAAACGTTTAAGGGATGTACCACAAAATAAAGGATTAACTTTAGCACGCTATGAATTGAAAATAATAAGTGACATTTTTGTGTTCTAATGTGTTGATCAGTGTTGCAGTTTGCTCCGAATATTGTGTCGTCGACAAGATTGGGGTTTGATGTCGAGGGATTCGTAGAAGTCTCTACAACAATGATCAATGAGGAAGATGTTGTGACGGCTAATCAAACATGGTCAGGTACGGCCGAGCGCTGGTAAGATTGAGCCTACACCGCTACAGTCTGTAACTTATCGGCTGATTTTACGGCAGGGCAATTTAAGCGGCCGCCCAACAAATGGTGCTTTGGCGCTGTAAATGGACGTCTGAGGTCGGCTTTCGTAGATTTTGCACAGATGCCTCCTTCCCATTGAAATGTTGTGGTATTTGCCTCTACACATAGTTTCTGTTATTTTTTGCAATGTTTAAAAATGTCGTACTGTTGCCGTTTCTTAAGATAATATGTGATGAATTTTGGAAGCTCGGAATTCCATGGTTCGCAATACATTTATCTCGATTTCTTTTAATTTTACAAAGCAGTGCAACGATTCGCTAGAGCTAGTACGGCTACGGCGTGACGGCTCGCTGGCGCGAATGTGGCACGAACGCAGCAGAACGAAAAGCTGGAGGGCGTCTGCCTGGAGGTAGCCATATCGGCGCGTTCATGACTTAAATGAAGTCTGGGATGGTCGACCTTTGTAATATTTAACAAGAGTTAATATCTGTTAGCAGGTGGTGATAACTGATAGACCGTATGCTGTTCACTGTCAACCGCACGAGGACGCGCGACAGTCAGAGGTAGCCTTGTCTGTGTGTCTAAAAAATACAGAGAGGTTGCATCACTGTAACGGAGTAATTCTTCTAGTGCAAGAAAGGAAGATGGTGTCGCTGAGAGGCTAATTTGTTCTGCACTGGGATGTGTCGTGTTGCTGTTGGTTTACATACTTAGGTGTTATCATGTCGCTACGTCCCTCATGATACACTTTTGTGTGATTGTGACAGAGACATGTTTGCGGTATGTTTAGTCTGTAACTGTTCTATACTGAATTGAAAAAAAGAGAGTAAGAAAAAAAAGTGGTTCTTACTATCATTGCAGGGCGTTTGCCGGTCCAATGATATAGCTACAGGGAATAGTGATTCCGGACTAGCAAATAGTACTTGAAAAAAAAAAGAGTAATATCATTGCAGGGCTTTGTGCCGGTCCAATGATATGGCTATAGGGAATAGTGATTCCGGACTAGCGAAAACAGTACTTGAAAAAAAAAACAGAAACTAGAAAAGCTACAGACTAATCATTCCGATCTCGCATAAAGTTGATTAAAGTTTTGTGGGGCTTACTGCCGGAACAAAACTGATTGTCACCCAAGTCTGAAGGGTCAATATAGACCGGACCAGACGCTGTTATGTCAGGATAGTCGAACGATGTTTTTTTGTCTACAGATAACTAAAATTGTGATGGAGCGCGTGCGAGGACGCACGCATGTCAGTATGGCCGTGACTGGACCAGCACCATTGCACGTGCGGCGCGGTAGCCGTCGGTGCATTACAGAATTCTATAAATAATACGTATTCCGCACACCTGCACCATTGCACCTGCAGTGGCACTCGTTTTGCTTGTATAAAACGGACGGCGCGGCCGCCGTTAGGACAGTCTTGGCCCTGACGTGGAACGGTGCGCTTGTCGTATTCCGTTACTAGTTTATCCTCGACTCGTTGGATAACTAATTCGTGTAAACGAATTAATATTATTCGTAACTACAAAATTAGTCTCCGTACTATACTCAATTACCCTTTCTACATATACAACGTGTCCCAAAATTCAACGATAAGCCAACACCGGAGGATAGACCTGCCCCGGACTAATCGGGGAAAAAAAGAAAAAAATATATATCCCAATTATATTTTAAGTTATATAACAAAAATTAAATTCTTCAGAAATTGAGACCGTTTATGATATTTTTCACTACCATGACCACAAGTTTTTAAATATTTTTTTCTTTTTTTTTTATAGGCAACCTGAATAGTACTGCTATCTACCACAATTCTTAAAAACTCTAGAATAACTCTTGTTTTATCACGAAAATTAATGAAACTTATTTTATTCCCTAAATTTTTTGAAGACTTTTACTTTTAACCAAATTTAACTTATCGTGGTGTAAAAAAAAAGTATGAACACTAGTATGGCAAGTTTTTTTAAAAATTGACGCAACTAACCAACATTCCAAAATGGTATAATACTCTAGGAAAACAAGTTATAAAAAAATATGGGCCTATTATTTCTAAACAGGGACCAAATTCCTTAAATTGAAATTGTCAGTAATCACTTTTACTACATGCCCAAAATGGGTTCCTGTTACAATTTCTAGGAATTCGAATGGGGCATTAATACCTTAGATGTTAGAGAGAGATAGATAGATAGAGATATTTACGTTAAAAAGAGACAACAACAGGGCAGATAAAGAAGCTGTTATTATTCTCAGCAAGTCGGTTCAGTACGCTCTGCTCCTTTGTTTACTGCGCACCGTTCCCAATTCAACTTACGTGGCCCTCGTGCATACTATCGACTTTTGGCTTGGCTTTTTGGACTGGAATCGACCTGCAAACTTAACTGACCTGGCATTATTTGGACTGGAAGTGATCTGCAAACTGAACTGACCTGGCATTATCTTGGACTACGATTGTGTATTTTGTGATTTAGAGTTCTGGCGCATTTTGGACTGTTTGGCGTTTAACATGCCGGAACCGTACACACCACAGGAATACGCTAATATGCATTTAATCTATGGAGAATGCCGATGTAATGCTAACGCTGCGAGCAGACTGTATCGAGAAATATACCCAAATGCTCAAAAATATCCTGATTATCGAGTGTTTATTAATGTGCAGCAAGCGTTTTCGGAGGGTCGTATGCCATCCAATAGGAGAAGCGCTGGAAGACCTAGATTGGATCGTGATGAAGAAGTTCTCAATGAGATAGAAAATGACTCGACTACTTCGGTACGTGCCATAGAAGAAGCTACAGGAATCCCGAAAAGTTCTCCACATCGAAAATTAAAACGTCACAAGCTTCACCCATATCACTACAGGCGTGTGCAGACGTTATTACCGCGGGACTATCCGCTACGGGTCACATTTTGCCGTGTAATACTGCAAAGGCACAGTGAAGATCCCCACTTCCTAGACAAAATTCTATGGTCGGATGAAACAACGTGCAAGAAAGATGTGTATTTAAATCTTCACAACCTACATAGTTGGAGTAATGAAAATCCACACTTGATGAGACAAGACAAATCCCAATATCAATTCAAGGTTAACCTATGGACCGGCATATTAAATGGAAAAGTAATTGGGCCCTTTGAGTTACAAGAAAACTTAGATGGCAATAGTTATTTAAACTTTTTACAAAATGACTTGCAAGAATTGTTAAACGACGTGCCCTTAAGTGATCTTCAAAACATGTGGTTCCAAAATGATGGTTGCCCAGCACATTATGCCCGTCCTGTGCGAGAATATTTAAATCAAGAGTATCCAGGGCGTTGGATCGGGCGACTTGGTCCTATCTTATGGCCACCCCGTTCACCCGATTTGAACCCCCTGGACTTCTTCTATTGGGGTTGTCTTAAAAACATGGTCTACTCAAAACCCATTTTGGCATTGGACGAGCTTCGTCGAAATATCACTCAGGCTGCTGATTACATTAATAGCAGAAGATATGCAAGACAAATAAAACGATCATTTTTAAGGTGATGTCGTGCATGTATTAATGCTGGTGGCAAACAGTTCGAACATTTGCTATAATGTTAATAACTTAATAAATTACACGTGAAACTGTTTGTACCATTTGTTTTGAAATATTAAACATTTTTCAAGAACTAATACTTTTATTACACCCGACCGTCATTTGGCCCCTGTTAAGAAATAATAGGCCCATATTTTTTTATAACTTGTTTTCCTAGAGTATTATACCATTTTGGAATGTTGGTTAGTTGCGTCAATTTTTAAAAAAAACTTGCCATACTAGTGTTCATACTTTTTTTTTACACCACGATAAGTTAAATTTGGTTAAAAGTAAAAGTCTTCAAAAATTTAGGGAATAAAATAAGTTTCATTAATTTTCGTGATAAAACAAGAGTTATTCTGGAGTTTTTAAGAATTGTGGTTGATAGCAGTACTATTCAGGTAGCCTATAAAAAAAAAGAAAAAATATTTAAAAACTTGTGGTCATGGTAGTGAAAAATATCATAAACGGTCTCAATTTCTGAAGAATTTTATTTTTTTTATATAACTTAAAATATAATTGGGATATATTTTTTTTTCTTTTTTTCCCCGATTAGTCCGGGGCAGGTCTATCCTCCGGTGTTCGCTTATCGTTGAATTTTGGGACACGTTGTATATATATATATGTTTTCGGGGTCGCTTAATCTGAATCTGGGGTTATCTTGACCTTGAAGTGTCAGAATCAAGGTCAAATGAAGGTCAAAACCATAAAATTTGATGATATGATCATTTTGACCCCGGATTCCAAAAAAGCAAAAAATTTTACGTCCGAATATGTTTGATTTTTTTTAGAACAGACCTTTGTAGGTCACGTGATGGCCATCCAAACTCAAATCCATTTTCCAGCTTTTAGCTGTAAATTGAGATCTTGGGTCTTTGATGAGTTGATATTGAGACGGCCTAGTAACTCCACTCCCTAAAAAATCTAATCCGACATATGAGGATTACCGTCCTATATCCATCCTTTCCTTTCTCTCTAAAGTACTCGAGCGCCTAATATACCAACAGCTGAGCAAATTCCTGTCCAATCATAACCCTTTGAATTCATTCCAATCTGGTTTCCGTCACGGTCATAGTACGACTACGGCTTTGGTTAGAATCACTGACGATATTCGCCTGGGCATGGATAATCAGCAGGTTACAGTATTGACATTGCTTGACTTCAGTAATGCCTTCAATACTGTAGACTTTGATGTTTTACTCGCTGTCCTAAGTTCTCTTAACATATCTCCTGAAGTTTCATAGTTAGTTGCATGGGCGCCGGCAACGTCTACAAATTCAAAACACGTTTTCTGATTGGTCTGCTGTCAAAGCTGGCGTCCCATAAGGTGGCGTGTTGTCTCCTCTATTGTTCTCTATTTTCATCAATTCGATCTGTTCCCACATAACTTCTCTACCACCTTTATCCACTCACACGTCCATGGATACTACGATATCCAAAATAAAAGTAGCGTTGTACGTCCTGGATACTATAGTATCCATAGCGTCAAATTTTATAAAACTGACATCTAGGGGCCACCTGCGGTTCTTTTTGTGAGTTTTGTTTATGGAATCGATAGCTGACGAACTATTTTACGTACTAAATACGAGATGGCAGTGTAATAAGCCTTGACGAATGAACAAATAATTATCTAACTTCAGTGCTTCAGTCTCCTTTACACTCGGTGTTTTTTGTTTTTGTAGTGTCATAAGTCATTTAGTTTTATTTAATATTTCTTAGATTATTATACATCATAGTAAACTAGATGATTTGGACTTTATAATTACGTATGCATATCACAGTTATAAGTGTAAAATCGATTCATATTTTAAATAAAAACTATAACTGTTTAAAAAAAATGGCCATTGTGAAGTCGTCAGCCCAATTTTAATTTTGTTTACTTTGTTTTTCAGTATAATTATATTTAATCAACGAGTGATAGTTCGTAACAAATATAATAATGCACTTTAAAAACAGAATTAAACTGTATTCACTGAAGATTCCTTAAAAATGTTATTGTGTTCCTCGAGTCTTTTGTTGTGGATAGTTTGGTATCCACGAACGTAACCACAATGGTTCTAAATAAGGGTCGGTAAAAACATCAAAATATGTTTGCAATATTTTTTGCCTTGTTATTTTTTGCAGGCTGGGTCTAGGTTGGTTTGGGTTATGAGTTTTTTTTTCGCTTGGTGTTTCATCATGCTTTTATCTCATAGGTTTTGTTCTTGTGTTATAATAATGTTATTTTTGTTTACGATTGTCGACTTTTATTCTCTTTTTATTTAACTTCACTTAAGTTATATGGAGGATGTGTTCTACTATTTCAACTCACTTGATTTTCCTTGTTATGTATTGACAATAATTTAATTCTCATATTTAATAAAAATCATTCATTTTTTCGGTATATGGTTTTCGCTTGGCA
Source organism: Parnassius glacialis (assembly GCA_033319125.1). Taxonomy (NCBI): domain Eukaryota; kingdom Metazoa; phylum Arthropoda; class Insecta; order Lepidoptera; family Papilionidae; genus Parnassius; species Parnassius glacialis. Next base: position 1,079,933 of record JAVANC010000012.1, on the reverse strand, counting down.
CAATTTGTTTAAAAAGTGGATGGTAATAATATGGTTTTGTGAAAATAAAAATATTTATTATGTCAATAAACTTGATTTTATTATTGGTGTTTAATTTAAAACCTCATCTAAAAAAAACTCATAACTACCTTTTTTAAAGTTTCTTAAATTACAAAGTGTGTATGATACCTTAGATAGGCGGCCATCTTGCTTATATTTTGCCTTCGCGAGCGAGTCGACAGCGCTCGAGACCTCGCGGTAAAATTACGAGGAGTAGGTGTTTTGTTTCGATTTATTTAACTACTTAGTCCTAATTAAACATAAACATCTATGCATCATAAGACAGATAAATATGTCTAGTTTTTGGTGACATTGAATTATTTGTAAAAAAATACAATATTTCTTGGTTGTGATGTAAATTAACAAAATTTATACGTTTATTTTTCTCCGAATTCTATGTTTACACCAATTTTTAATATCTTAAATTATTATTTTAGATCTTAAAACCTACATAGGTTTAATGTGTATTCTTCTATCAATTTTTCGTAGCTTTTTTCTCTATTCTAGCTATTATAGTTAAGTAGCTATGTAGGTTTTTTGTTACTACATGCGAGCGCAGTAGCAGCCGAATCAGGGCCGCGCGTATCTGGACGTGCAAGGGTATATATAACAATCGCGCGGGTGGGTACAATAAAGTATATTTTACTTTTACTTTACTTTACCCCGCTAATTTTAGACCTATTACTGTACTACCAACTCTCAGTAAAATTTTTGAAAAAATAATTTTGGATCAATTGTTATTATTTTTTAATACTAATAAATTACTTCATTAACACCAATTTGGTTTTACAAGGGGTCGCTCGACGTCTGACGCCGGTGTTGAGCTTATGAAATATATTTTTAATGCCTGGGAGAATTCACGAGGTACCTTAGGTATTCTCTGTGACCTTTCCAAGGCTTTTGATTGTGTTCATCGTGATATATTAATCAGGAAATTACAACATTACGGTGTACAAAATTTGGCGCTTAGACTTATTATTTCACATTTAAGTAACAGAACTCAAAAAGTCATAATCAACGGTAAAGGTTTCTCCGGATCGATCTTAATCTATATTAATGACTTACCTTACCTTGTAGTGGACAATCACGATATGGTATTATTTGCTGACGATACCTCATTAATTTTCAAACTCAAACGGCAGTCAATTATTATTTTAACAGTGGTAGAGCCACGCGGCAGCTTTTGCTGTCGCACGGATGGGCCGGCTCGAACCGGGGTGGTACCACGACCTCACAGAATACCAGCGTGAAGTAGAGGTTTATCTCTGCGTTTCGCTTGGTGAGTGCAGGGGGCCGGAGGCCCTTTTTACTGGAAATGAGGCATTCCATCTTAGTCCTCACGGGTGACAACGCATCTGCATTTTGATTCGCAAACGAGGATAGATGTAGATGTCTATGGGTCGCTGCAACCACTTACCATCAGGTGGACTGTGTGCTCGTTTGTCATCCTTATCCTATAAAAAAAAATTATGAAGATGTAAATAATGCTCTATCGAAATTAGTACATTGGTTTAACGTCAACAATTTGTTCTTAAACGGCAATAAGACAAAATGTTCCAAAACCAATGTGCTAAGAGCACACGCGCGCATGTGCACACACGCGCACACGTGGACACGCACACACGCGCATACGTACACACATGCGCCCACGCGCACACACTCAAATACTCGCGCACGCGCACACACGCACACGCACACACACACGCGCACGCGCACACACGCACACGCACAAAATTATCTTATTTCAAACGCCTTCGCTACTCTTGGTAGTTAATTGAATGTTGTCAGTATTTAAGATGGATATGTATGAAGTCATACATGAAGATACATGCATCATACATACTCACAAAATCAATAGGATGATTAAAAATTAACGTATTTTATTATCTAAAGCACGATGCTGTGTTCCTGTTTGAAAAGTAAGAGATTTCATCCTGTGACTGTAATCAGTGTTTAGGCCACCTAGCGTCTATTTTACGTACCACCTAGAGAGTCTATCAGTTATAAATAAAATGACTACTTATAAAATGAAGTTGTTGGCGTTATTGCAAAGCAATTTTACTCGAGCGAAAATATTATTTTTATTTGTTCCACTATATTTAGGCTCCACATGTCTAAAATAAGGATCGTAACATTTATTTAAAATTAAAATTTTATCTTATATTTTATGCCGCACTTGTGGTTGAAAATTATTGTATTAAATAAATCGTTTGCCGTGAAATTTATATTATGTATATTTTATTTTATTTTAAGGTCACTTCTGCTACATGGAAACTACACAAGAAATTGATTTGGCATCTTATCAGCTATCTTTCTTATTATCTTAACGAATTAATTTTAACATGTTTAATTGTTAATGCATTTTTTTTATCGTGTTAGAGCCATGCTGTAGGTATGTTATAGTTGTAGCACGAATGGGTCGGCTCGACCGACGCTCTCACAGAATGCAAGCGTGAAATAGCAGCTCAATGCTGCTGTGTTTCGTATGGTGAGTGTAGAGAACCGGAGATACCTTTTTAATGTAAACGAGGTGTTTATATTAGTCCTCAGGGGTATCAACGCGTCTGTATTTTGATTCATAATACAGGATGTCTATGGGCCACAGAATATATTTACCATCCGGTGGAATGTGTGCTCGTTTGTTACCTCATTCTTTAAAAAACATGGTGATTGCGTGCAGATGTGGAAGAAGTGGATCGACAACAAGAGTCTGGGCGGGCAGGAGCGGCTGAGCACGATCATGCGGTGCGTGATGCTGCGGCGCACCAAGCTGCAGCTGCAGGAGCGCGGCCAGCTGGCCTGCCTGCCGCCGCGGGACCTGCACGAGCGCACCGTGCACCTGGCTCGTGACGAGCTCAACGTCTACCAGAAGGTACGCATGTCTTATTACATGGACACGTCTTTAATTTTGTTCCCACAGTGAGAGACAATTCACCAAACTGATTGTTTGTCCAAGATCCTGATCCTGGACGTGGCAGGAGCTGTTGGGTGATGAATATATCGGCTTAAATTAATTCAAAAATGAAAATCTTGCTTTTAATAGTATATGAATATAATTTAAGAACTTAAACTTTGTTGTAACTCCCCGATATTTTACTTATTATTTATAATCCTTCTATGCGTAGATTATATATTATAAGACTTTAATTTGCCTGAATAAAGTGGTTATTATTTTCACCGTTGGAAGAAGGCTTGAAGTCACTTAACCATTACATAATTTTCACATTAAATAGTAAAATGAAACCAATAAATGTTTATTTTGTTCCAGTTGTTAGTGTTTTCAAAGACCCTGTTCGCTCAGTTCCTCCACCAGCGCGCAGAGAAGCGAGCCGACGCACAAGGGTTCCAGCCAGGGAAGGACAGCGCTTACGCTGATATGCACAAAAAGATGATCAAACTACAAGGTAAGTTAGGTTATTAAGCACACTTTTATTTTAGTAAGGGTAACAAACGAGCTTACAGTCCATCTAGTCTCTCTAGTTGTCAGGACGCCTTTTCGAAGTCTTTTTTTTATAGAATAAGTGTAACAAACGAGCACACAGCTTACTTCATAGTAAGTGGATGCTGTGAGAGACACCTACGTTTATCTTCGATTAAGAATCATAATGAAGACGCGTTGTTACCCCGGTGGAATAAGATTGAATGCCTCCTTTTAAATAAAAAGAGTATCCGGTCTTCTACAATCACCGTACGAAACACAGCAGCATTGAGCCTAAAAATATCAGCGTAAAATAGCAGCATAATGCTTCGAAGTCAAATTCAAATATTTCCATTCAAAATTTGGCTTTTTGGAAGTCAAATGCTACGCCATTTGCTGCAACAAGTCCCTGTTGCAAGGAGACCTTGTGAGAAGAAGGAGCAAGAGACACAAGTAGATTTTCCTGTCCAAGAGTTCATCTGTTTAGGTAACATCCTCTTACCAATTTCTGCCGCCTAATCGCAGTTTGTGTGCTGCTGTGGATGTAGTGTGGATATAGGCTGTGAGAGATTCCGTCTTAGTCTATGTGTGATAACGTATCTGTGCCCTTCTTTGTTTGAAGGTAAGTGAACTGTTGGTTCATTGGTAACATAATGTATTCTTATATTTTTTATTAAGATTTTTGGCTTGGATGCTTGTCCTTTAAGGGGCTACTCCATGCGAACGACCTTGAGCGTTTGTGTGCCGGCCGCACCAACTCCCTACAATATAGGATCGCGTAAAAAATAATATGTAAGACGCCACCTACCATAGTTTTGTATAACTCAATGCCACCTACTGTACGGACGTATTTTTCAACATCAATAAACTATTTTATGGAAATACACACAGCGTACAACGATAAATGTATTTTAATTTTTTTATTCGGTATATTAGTTGCATTATATTAGAATTATGTATTCTCATATATTATCTAATTATGAAATTTTATAATTAATTATATATTAAAAATGAAGCATTGAAAATTGTGAGTTTAAAAGATACCTACTCACTATAGGTAAATAGATAGATAGCTCGCCTTTTGTACAAATATTTGGTGCAATAAAGAATAAACAAATAAATAGGATGTTTCGCAGAGTGAGAGTAATATATAATGAGAGTCGTGGAGGCAGTTTACAAACATAAATTGCACAAGGACAAACATCCAGATCCGGAACGATTATTTGTAGGCCTTACAAATATTTGTTCCGTGCGGGATTCGAACCCGCGGCCCCCAGCGCAACAACTGATTGCTAAGCCACTGCGCCACGGAGCCGTCGCCGGGTTATAGGTAAAGTGACCATACGTCCCGTTTTGAACGGGACTGTCCCTTTTCTCGGTCACCTGTCCCATTGTCCCCAAATAAAGCTCCGGGACACAAAATTGTCCCGTAACTCTTTGGATGGAAGTATTCAAAGCCAACAATCTTCAACATAATTTTTTTAATCGAATATATTTTATGTCTACCTGGTACAAATGCTCCGATAGAAAGAGTATTTTTTTTATTTTGAATAAATTGTGGACGTCTGAAAGAAACACTTACGGTTCCAGTTCTAAAGGCGATGTTGAAAGATAACAATAAAAAAAAATTGAGCAGAATTTTATTCTTATTTAAAATCATGACAAATGTAATTCATAATTAAAAAAAATGTTGCATTTAATAATTACCTATTTTTAAATGCAACATTATTTTTTAATTTATTGTATAAAGTTATAGTTTTTAGAGTATAAATAAACCCATGTCCTGTTTTGAGTTAAAAAATAAATGGTCAGCTTAGTCTTTTTAGTTAAATTTAGTTTTAAAAATTTTTAGTTTATAGTAAAAAGTAGGTATATTAGTACCTACTTATATACTTTTTACCGAATTATAAGTATAGAACACCTTATGTACTCAATTATTTTTTGAAAAAGAAGAAAAAACAAGCAATGAATAATATACTATATTTTAGCAAAAAACTATAACTTAGTAATACTAATTATAATTATAACTTAGAACATAAATGAAAAACTCATAACCGACCCAGGATTCGAACCCGGGACCTCATGATCAGCAGTCGCACTACTACAACCACTAGACCAACGAGGCAGAAGATATTGTAGTTGGTTACTACGATTATTTTTAACTGTATACTAATAATATTGAATTAGCCTTTTATAGTGTAAATTATAATATTTGTCGAAATGTTAATTATGGATTCGAACCTTACATGCTAATGGTGCTTCATTTTTTTATTTGCATTTACTTCAAAGAAAATACACGCAAAAAGCTTCATCGCGCAGTAAAAACACAACAAATATATGTATAACTAATACGAAAAATTATACCCAAAACAAACAAATAATACTACCTATAAAATAACCTAATAAGTAATAATATTATCGACTGATAAGATCGTGAGCGTGTGCGCACGCCGATGCTCTAACGAACGACACGGGCTCCACGTTCGAGAGCTCAACGCTCAATGATCCAGTAAGCCCGTGGGCAGTGAATACACCCAGATTTTAAAATAATTTCTTAATAAAATCAAATTTTGGTCTTTTGAAAAAAATTTTACTATAGAAATGTTCATTAATAAATTGCCTATCCATTGGTGTAAATCGCAAAATAAAATAATACTTACTTTACGAGGAGATGCATGTTATCAATAATAATTTCACATTTATGTGCTTTGGTAGTAAGGAGATTATATTAATATTTATTCCTTTAAAAAAAAATTGGATACAGCTCTTATGAAATCAAGATTATGTAGAAATATAATGTGTTTTTTATTTGTTGATATGTCTTTTAAATAAAAAGTAGATAGCTCCTAAAAACCGCACAAATAACGACTAGCGCGACATTTTGCTCAACCCGCGCCTTAAGCCATGTCTTCATTTAACTCAGTATCAAGTGATAATACTCCTTTATAGCACACTGCTTCAACAATATGTTGATGCGTCACATTGCGTAGTTTTTGAGAAATTTTGACAGCAATTTGAGCCAGCAGACATTTGGCGATAGTATCTCAAGGCGCTTAAGCAGACAGGTACCTTATCTTAGGATTCACATCATCGGAGCACTTGTTTAACCGTTTCCACTATAAGTTCACATGCGCAAACATGTAATACACAAAATTGCACCACTTTCACATATCAAAATCCATTTCAAACAATTATTCAAACAACAATACAGGAGCAGTAATCCGCCGCCGGTCAAATTGCCACCACGACTCTTCTTAAATTTACGCGAATGCTATACAAAGAATAAAACTAATTCGGCGTATTTTATTGCGTTAAATTTGAACTTTATGATTCCCGAAATTTCGGGCGTTTGACTGCACCCATGGTCACGGCCATTGGCGTAGTTCCTACACTTTGCATCAGTTATCAGAATGATACTACTGCTCGTCTCCTGTTTCATTTCCCTCTATCGCCTCTTACGACACTCATCACCATCATCATAACAGCCCTTCACAAGTCCACTGTTGAACATAGGCCTCCCCCAAGGAATGCTATAAAGCATGGTCCTGAGCCAGTAGTACAGAAAGCTAAAATTTATGTATAATACTATAGCGATCAGCCCCGGCTTCGCACGGGTGATTTCTAGATCTCGACAATCGCGTGAGTCTAAACCATTTTCGGGCTCACTCAAACACATACAAAAAAAATTATCAAAATCGGTCGAGCCATTTCCGAGTTTTAGCGAGACTAACAAACAGCAATTGATTTTTATATATAGATATGTGTGACAAATGCATTTAATAGAATATAATATTAAATTTAAAATTTAAAAATCCCCAAAACAAGAGCTGATGATCTTTAAACGGGTGAAATTTTTTTCTTGAATCATAGCTAAGAATAGTCTCGATCAAGTCAACTTTCGAACAAAAAAAACAACTAAATCTAAATCAGTTCACCGTTTGGGAGTTACGGTGCCCCAGACAGATAAACAGATATACACGTTAAATATATAACACCCCTCTGTTTACGTCGGGGATTAATTATGTTTATACTGCGAGTGTCAAACACTTGATTGTTGCTTGTACAAGTAATGTCATTTGTTAAGGTTCATACTGCCAATGTCTCACAGTTAGTACAAGCATATTATGTATGATCTATTATTATGTATTACTCTAAGGCCAATGTCAAACACTTAATAGTCTGTGATCAAACAGTCGCACAGAGTAGAGATAGTCTCAATTTTTTTCAAAATGTTGTCGCCAAATAATTACTAACAGACTAAAATAAACTGTCTGTGATTTTGTGTGATTTCAAATGTTTTTTTTAATAGTCTGCGGAGTGTATGTCAAGGCGAAAGAGCGTTTGTTTTATATTTTTCTCATTTTTATGTAAATGTGCAACGTAAAAATTGTATGAATTACTGTCGAACTTCGACCACTAGCGACCATAAATACTAATGATTCCTTAAAATCTAGGTGCAAAACCAGTAAAATCTCACGAGATCTTGGTACTTCTGCTACGGCTGAGGCAAATTTGCTGCCATTGCGGACTCATAGCGGCCATGCTGAACGATGGTGACGCAATCGGTGAAGAGTTGGAGACGGATAACGCGGAGAACGATCTGCTGGACGAGCTCAACAAACTCGTTCTGGAAGACAAGAAGAATACCAAGAGGAAGGTAATTAATTAATATAGAAATGCATAGGTGCTTAGAATTTTTGTGATTTGTGAAAGTAGGTTGGACCTTAGGTGTAATTTAAAAGGATTTAGTCATTGTGTTCGAAGTACATTGTGTGCGTAAACAATACACGGCACTTTACTGTAATATCAAGTTAGTTCCAACCTGAAAATTAAATAAAACCTTTAAATAAAATAAAAATGAAATACATGTTTTTACAGTCCGTAGGGATAAAAAATGGGATTAGAAATGGCGGCTCATCGAACCCGTACCGTCAAAATGCTCAGTACCAATAGCGAAAGCTAGCTAATAATGGTACATCGTTATACCGTTATATTATCCGGTTAACTAAAAACTTACTATTAATAGGAAAATATTTGAAAATAATTGTATATGATGTACGCAAGTATACTCGTAGAACGACAACGACCATGACGTTGACGATGGCGATGACTATGACGGTGACGTTGACAATGATGTTCACTATAACGACGACGGTGATGATAATGATGATGACCATGACGGTAACCAGGACGATGATCATGACTACAGACATATAATAGAGTAGCAGACCAAACATTCGCTAAAAATTGCGTAGCCATTACGCACACATAGGTAGTGTTATCATTACAGGTCCCCAACTAGGGCCGGTTGCTGGTATTATTTAACAATATTGAAACAACCGATATAATTGCTGAAAATCCGCAAAAACGATATTCTCTGGTATAAGACGCGTAAATTACTTATCAATAAAGTTTTAACGAATAGAACAGCCTATCTATTCCCGTGGTTATTGTAAAAGGCGACTAAAGGAATATTTTAAGACGTCGATGGACTCTCCTCCGTGATGTTTTTTTCTTTCTTAATTGTGGCATGTTGTAGTTGACCTTGAGAGGTCGTGGCTACTCAACCGGATTATCTTGTGGCTGCCTTAAGGTGAAAAAGCCTAATGTTTATATGGTGAGGTGAGTTTAGGTTATTTTTAGTAAGATAATTACCTGTTTCGGTTTCCCTCTGTCGCCCCTTAGATATTCGCGGGATTTTACGGTTGATTTGGGTTGAGTGTTTTTTAAGTGTTTTTTAAGACTTTTTTCGTGCCTCAGTCTAATAGGACCTCAAGTAAATACTTAAATATCCTACATCAAAACATAGCAAGTGCAACAGCTAAAAAAGAAATTTTGGAAATTACTATATTAGAACTAGCGAAGAAAAATAACGAACCAGATATTATTTGTTTATCGGAGACGTTCATAGAAAAGGGAGCGGAAAATTTCTTTAAATTAAATAACTATACATTAGGGGCAAGTTTTTGTAGATTTGAAAAAAGAGGTGGAACTTGCATCCTAGTAAAAAAAAAAAATTGCTTTTTCATAAAATATTGTTTTTAAATGAATATGGTATAGAAAAACATTTTGAGTGTTGCGGCATTGAAATTTCAGGAAATAACCTTATTATTATAAACCTATATAGAACCCCTAGAAGTGATGTTAATTATTTTTTGAACAAGTTAAATTGCCTGCTTAGTATCCTTTATAAAAAATATGGACATAAAAAGAAAATTGTGTTGACAGGGGACTTCAATATTAACACGTTGAAATCTGGCAAATTTACAATTATGTTAAATGATATAGCACTAAATTATAACTTAACGATGCATATTAAAGAGCCTACCCGAAAATCGTCTTGTATTGATCACATCTTAAGTAATATTAAAACAGCAATACCAGTCATATTACCCCTTTGTTTATCAGATCACAACACTGCCCAAATGTTGAAAATACCGGTAAAATCTGTAAAATAAAACCCAAGATACTATTTCGTTTATAAAAGAGATTACTGCTCTGAAAATGTAGAAAAATTTAATGGCTATCTTGGCTGTCTTACATTTAGTGATATTTTAGAAGAAACCAATACAAATAGAGCATTTGAAAAATTCCATGACTTATTTCTTCTATTCTACAATCTCTGTTTCCCGCAAATGAAAATAAAAATAAACAACACATACAATAAAGCTAAATGGATAAGCAAAGGACTAAGGATTAGTTGTAAACGGAAAAGATTACTTAGATATAAACATTATATAAACAAAGACATCTTTAGTAAACGTATTTACACAAGTTATTCAAAAATTTTTAAAAAATGTATTTACACGTCAAAAAAAATTTGAAATACATATTTAATTAACACTAGCAGAAATAAATGTAAAGCCTCGTGGACAATTGTAACTAATGAAATAGGTAATAAATCAAAAAATATTAACATTATTAATATAAAAGATAACAATACAATTTTAACTGACTCAACCGATATAGCAAATAAATTTAACAACTTTTTTATTAACATGACCCACAACAATAACGCTAGTAATAAAATAACTAAAACTAATTCTACACAGCTCAAGTCAATGTTTCTAAGAGAAATGTCAGAAAAAGAAGTCAGAAATGCAGTCATATCTCTTAAAAACTCAAATGCAACTGGTTACGATGGAATATGTACCAATATTATTAAAATTTCCATCGATAGTTTTATAAAAATACTTACACATCTTATAAACTCATCTTTTTCAACAGGTACTTTCCCAGAAAAGCTTAAAGTAACAATAATTAAACCATTGTATAAGAAAGGTGAAAAAGATGACCTCAATAATTACAGACCCATTGCATTAATATCAATTTTTTCCAAAATATTCGAAAAGTGTATGTTTTTGCGTCTTACTGAATACTGTAATAAGATTAGTATCATCAGTCCACACCAATTTGGTTTTCAGAAAAACAAATCTACTTCTTTGGCCACTTATACATTAATTAAATCTATCTTAGTAAGTGTAAATAGTTTATATCTAACCACTGTATTGTTTTTTGACCTAAGTAAAGCTTTCGACTACGTTGACCATAAAAATCTTTTTAAAAAATTGGAAAATATGGGCATTCGAGGGATTCCTTTGCAGTGGCTTGAGTCATATTTGACAAACAGAAGACAGAAAGTCGAAATCAAAAGCCTTAATAACCAGAATGAACTGACTTCTTATTATTCAGATTTTAGGAACAACTATTTTGGCGTCCCACAAGGAAGCATTCTTGGGCCTTTGCTTTTTATTTTATATATAAATGACATTCAAAATGTAACTAAATTCAAATGCACTATGTTTGCGGACGATATTGCAATAACAATTAGTACTAACCCAAGCAAACACTCATTCACAAAACATGAATCTGACATAAATGACGCTATAAAATCAGTAATAGAATGGTTAAATTTAAATAATTTGAAAGAGAATCTCAGCAAAACTCACTACATTAAATTTGACAACTTGAAAACTAATAAGCTTGACATATATCACAACGAAACCAAAATCGAAGAAATGACGCAAACAAAATTTCTTGGCTTAATAATTGATAGAAACCTTAACTGGGAGTCTCATATTAAATCAGTGTGTGATAGAATAAATAAATTTGTATATGCTTTAAGGTATATTAGAAAAGTCACGAACATAAATACTGCCCTGTCAGTGTATCACGCTTATGTAGTTTCTGTTCTGCGTTACATGCTAATTATCTGGGGAAATGGTTCTCAGTTAAATAAAGCTTTTATTACTCAAAAAAAAATGTTTACGTGCACTAACTCTAAAAGCGCCATTTGATTCATGTAGACCTTTATTCAAAAAGCTTAAGTTATTGACATTGCCCTCGCTCTACATATATGAAATATGTTTGTTCGTCAAACAACACAGCTATCTGTTTACTAAAGCAAAAAATATATCTTCTCGAAGCAACAGATACCCTGAAAAGCTTGTAATTGACACACTTCCTAGATTATCTAAATATAATAAAAGCTGTCTATACATGTGTGTCAAAATATATAATAAAATTCCCCAGCATATTAAACCACTATCTTTCTCAAGATTTAGAAAAGGCCTCTATGATCTTCTTGCAGAAAGAACTTTTTATAGCGTCAAAGAATTCCTAGATTATAAAGGGTATTGTCCATTTTTGGCTTAACGTGGACAAGTTGTTCTGTAATAAGTATTTTTACGAAAAAACATAATTAAATCTAAAATGAATATATTTTTAATTGTCGTCGTAGGAAAGTAAATGTAAAAATAAGTCTTTTAATAAGTATTTAAGCCGATTGAGTTAATAACGCGTCGCCATTTTTTGGTTGGAGGCAGATTCTGAGTTGCTACATTAATATTAATTGTGATTACCGTCTTCATAATCGATTATTTAAACAATCGATTTCTAAACCTGAAGTAAAAAAAAGTATTTTCTTCAAAATGTGGAATCAAGTGATTTTGAGGAGGTTTTATTATATTTATTTTCCTTTAATTACATAAAATACAAACAAAACACTCATCGTTTTTGGCCTGCAAATCATTTTACATCCGATTATAATATTAGTTCGGTTGTTGTCAAATCGATTTTTTTTTATTACCTGGCAGCCCCGATTGTCAATAGTGACATTTATGCAGTGAAAAAAAAAACATTCACTTTGCCTCCGTGTATTGTGAATGTTCTTTCGGTTACTTTTGCGTAGCATTTTGTTTTTGTTGTAATGGACTCCGATATCGCTCCAATTGAAGACTCGGCTTTACCCTTGGACTCTGAATCTGCTCACGACGATGACCTTGGCGCTATTTTGTTAAACGTTGAACCGGCTTTAAATGACAACCTTGGTATAAACACTGATGCTCCTGCGTACAAACTTATTGCCCCTAGTAGAAATGAGGAATCAATGCGATGCGTCAATTGCGGCATTGATATTATGCATCGCAGGAAACGCTCTCTGGAACCCGTTGAAATACTATCAGTAATTCGACAATGGACTGCTCCACAAGTGGTAAGCTAATGTTCTATTTAATACTATTAAAATAATCTTTTCTATTATCCATACAAACTTAATAAAAATAAATACTCATGTTTTATTTGCAGGTTACAGCCCAGAGCTTGGTTTGTCATTCTTGTTGGATGTTGGCTTTCAACAACTCAGTGGTTCAAGAAAGTGAACAAAGCACAAGAAGTGGTCATCAACGACAATTATGTGTAAATTGTGGATGTTCAATACTACATAGTAGAAATCATGTTCTGCATACAAATTCCGAAAGAGAAACACACATAAGAAATGTAATTAGCGAGTGGATATCACCACGGCAGGTACAGTCAGATATTTTTATGTATTTTATGCTTGAGTTTAGAATATATGAGATGGGAAATACAATAAAGAAATGTACTCTTTAGAAACATTGATCTGTTTATTGAAAAGTTGTTTCATCCTTTGGTTATAAGAGTGTAATATGCTCTTTGTGTGTCACATATCTTCAACTAATGAATAATATATTATTAATGAATATATTATTATGATTTATTTGTTGAAATGTAATGCATTATGCATGTGCAATAAAAAAAGATGTCAGTTTGTGTTCCAACACCACTAATTATGAATTAAATTGTTTTAGGTTCATGGATCCAATCGCATCTGCCATCCATGTCGGCAACCAGCTGATAGAGCATCAGTTTCTGCTTTAATATCTGCAAATGTACCAGTGTCGACAGAAACAATAACCTTACAGGATTACACTCGAGCACTTGATACACAAGCACATTGTTTTTGTCCAGATTGTGACTCACCACAGCGACTCAGTATCCCAACACGGCTAAGGGTAAAGTTGTTTATTGATTTTAATTTTTACGTGCCAAAAAACAGCAGAATATGTGGGTTTCATTTAAGGGACAATAATTGGGCTGAAGTTTTATCAAACATTTCTCATCCTAACCAATTAATTTATGATTCGGAATAAATATCATTAAAACATAAAATATTTGTTTTATTTTTCCATTTAAACAACCTCAGGATGTGTTACTACTGCCTTAAAAGAAAGAGAATATCATACTAATAGAGGCAAATATTTTATTTTGGAAAAGCGATAATCATAATTGTAAATTTTTTCAGCGACAAGTTTTAGCATAAGACATGCTAAATATGAACCACTTTTACACTCTCCTGCAACTTTATTACTGTAATTCCTTTCTTTGAGGTATATACAATTAAAAACCACAGTCATCAAATATTATAGGTGATGTTCATGTTGAGCCGAATTACCCTAACAAACTGAGCAATGCCCTTTGACAAATGAACCACTACGATTTCTCATTGACATTTTTATTTTGTTTAATAATAATTAACAATTATTTTGACATTTTATCATATTTGGTAATAATTAATAATTGTCTGACATTACTATTATATTTACTAACAATTAATAATTATCTAATGAGTAATTATATATAAATTTTAATTTCTATGTACTTTCAATATTTTGTAATTAATAACTTAATAATGAGCAAATGAATTAGCCACATAATTAAATTTGATATTTGTATACCTCTATGTAAGGGGTGAAACATGTTTGGCCTAAAGTGTATGTAATTAACACCTGTATTTACCATGTTTGATGCAAATAAATGTTTTGAATCTTTGAATCTTTAAGGTTCGACTCGGGATTCCAGCCTGCTAACTCATATAAAGGAGTCACTTTCACGACTACTAGACCGACGAGTTTTTTCTTTCTAGAGGTGACAATTAGAAATGTCAGTGCCGTGAATGGATAAATAAATTTATTTTCAAAACCATTGTGCTGGGTTGACTTTTCTGAAGTTATTTCAATATGTTAAATGCTGATTCTGATAACCCACTTAACACACAGGCTTTTTGTTACTTACTTTACTTTACTTATCTTCACGCACAATCCCTGACGGGGTAGCCAGAGAGAACAGATCGCCAAGTGTCACGATCTTTACATACCTCTTTCGCTTCTTTCAGATTCATTATCTTCTTCATACATGCACGTCTAGGTATCCGAGTACTCTTGACCCTCCCCTCTTCGAGCAGTTTGCTCACATGGTCTTCGAAAGTTAGTCTCGGTCTACCTCGACACCTTTTAATATTAACTTTCGCGCTATATATTTTCTTCACCATTCGGTCTTCACTCATTCTCTCAACGTGCCCAAACCATCGAAGCACGCCCTTATCAATTTTTGTGATAAGGTCATCTTTCAAACCTGCCATATTGCGAATCTCTTCGTTTCGCTTTCGGTCGGCCATGGTGACGCCGCACATTTTACGAAGAGATCGCATCTCCACTGCATTCAACTTGCTTTTATGCTTCTTCTGGCATACCCAGGTTTCGCTGCCATATTACAAAGTCGGTACCAACACTGCGTTATGTATTGCAAGGCGTGCACTCTTCACTACGCCTTGCCTTTTGACTAACGCAGTCAGGGCACCATTGACTTTGTTCCCGGCAGCGACACGCCTGTCCACATCTAAATCACATCTTCCATCCCGGCTAAAAGCACTCCCCAAGTATACAATTTCATTTACCTGTTCTAGACATTCCTGATTTACCCATATTTCACACTTCGTTCTCTCTTCGTCCCTTTCAAATACCAGAACCTTAGTTTTATTAGCATTCAAACGGAGACCTTTAATTTCACATTCCTCTTTCATACACGTGACTAATGCCTGCAGTTCTGCCTCTGATGGTGCAATAAGCACTGCATCATCAGCATACAGCAGACAATTTACTTTTATGTCACCCAATTTCACACCCAAACAGCTATCTTTCAGCTTCTGTAAACAGCTGTCGAGATACAGTATGAACAGCCAGGAAGACATGACACAACCCTGTTTCACGCCCGTTTGGACGCTAAACATGGGTGACAGGTCATGCCCTACCCGCACACAGGCTTTACAGTTACAGTAAAGTGACTGCACAGCCCTTAGCAATCGACCATCCACACCGTACCCCGGCAACAGTTCCCACATTTTCTTCCTTACAACCTTATCAAATGCTTTCTCAAGATCCACAAAAGCACAGAAAATCTTCTGGTTAGCAGCCAGAAGCTTTTCCGTGATCATGCGTAGAGAAAACATTTGATCCGTGCATCCTCTTCCAGGTCTAAATCCGCATTGTGCCTCCCATAGAAATCTTTCCGATTTCTCTTGCATCCTACGTGTCAAAACCTTCAAGTAAACTTTACTTGCTAAACTGGTCAAGCTGATCGCCCGATAGCACCCGCAGTCAAAATGTGAACCTTTACCTTTATATAAAGGCACAATGACTGCGGATCGCCAATCATCCGGGACATCCCCCTTCCGCCAGCACAAATTGCACAGCAGATAAAAGCTGTCCCAGACGCGAGGCTCACCATACTTGACCATTTCAGCAGTAACTCTGTCTAGTCCCGCAGCCTTACCACATTTCAAACTTCGAATCGCACGTTCAATCTCTTTCATACTGATGACCTCAGTGTCATCGAGGTCCAGGTCTGGCGTACCAGTCACGGCGTCATCCCCTGATCCCTCACTAAGATCATCACACGCATACATTTCTCTATAAAATTCGCTCCATCGCTGCATGACGTCCGATTTTTCTGTGAGGACGTCATTAGTTCTCGAAAGCACTTTGTTCATTCTTAAGGCCGTCGCACCACTTCGGGTCCTTCCAACCTCTTTCCAGAAGAGTTTGGAGTTCTCCTTAAAGTTGTGCGACAACCTTTCGTCCGCTTCCATTCTACACCTTTCACGCATTTCCTCAATCAATGCTTTCGTGTGAACTTTCTGCAGCTTATATCTTTCTTTCATCTTCTCTCTCATATCCTTATCATTACTAGAGGCCAAGTAGTCTAACCATGCTTTCTTCTTCTTCTCTACAGCTTCTTTCACTTCATCATTCCACCATGCATCTCTTCTTTTACTACTGCCTCTTTTTATTGTTCCACACACTTCTTCCGCTGCACTTACCATTCCATCCCTAAGGTTCTGCCATGTTCTTTCCACACATTCATTTCTGCCATCGATGGTGTCAAGCTTTTCGGCTACCCTCGCATGATATTTGTCCCTAGTATCCGCTTCCTGAAGCTTCCAGCTTCGGATGCGACAGACCGACTGTGGTTCTGTTACCGCCGTCCGGTAGCGCCAACCCGCGAACAGACCCCTAAATCTAGTAATCACTAGATAGTGATCCGTTCCCAGGTCAGCACCCCTGAACACTCGCGTATCCATCACCTGTTTGTGTTCCACCAGAAACAAATCGATCATACTTCTCTCATTCTTTCTTTCTCTAGTATACATATGGATTTTCTTGTGATTAATCATAGTGTTTGTCACAAGAAGACCCTTTTCCTTGCATACCGCCAGTATATGCTTGCCAGCATCATTAACCCTTTTATCGCCAAACTTTCCAAGCACCGACTCGTACCCTGGTCGAGCGGTACCAACCCATCCATTCAAATCACCACACACAACAATTCTTTCGTTTCCCCTAGCCAAATCTAGAACTTCTCTTACATTCTCCCAAAACTCCTCCAGCTCAGCCCTGGACGACGAAGCTACCGGCGCATAAACAGCCAAAAGGAATAACTTCGTCAGTCCCAATTTAAAGCGAACCCAGAGAAGTCTTGAGTTCACAACCTTATATTCAGTCATAACATCGACCAACCGAGACGACAGCAGCACCCCCACTCCCTGGCGGGCGCTCTCGCTCTCCGGGACTCCGGACCATAGAGCTAACGCCCCGCCAGGGAGCTCTTCAGTACCACTGCCCTTCCGTTTGGTCTCCGACATACACACGACATCTAATTCTCTTTCTTTCATTATTTCAATCAACTCATTCATCTTATCTTTCATGCCTCCTCTAACATTCCACGTGCCAACTCTGCACTCTGTCCTCCACCTTCCGCCGTGTCGGGCTGTGCGTGACGGGTGGCGGTCCCCATCGCCGCTTTGCGCGCTGCATTCCACACCAACGGGGACTAGCTGGTGTGCGTCGCCTTGGGGGGACGCCCTAACCCTCGTTGGCATGGGTGCGCAGCTGAGTAGAATTGCAGCCCTGAAAAGGGCTGGCAGGGGTCGCGACGAGCACGCTTCTACAATGACCCCCATTTTTTACATGTTGGCTTTTTGTTACATGTTGTATATTTAGTCGAGTAACTTTATACATCATAGTATGCGTTAAATCCGGTAGTTCTGATTTTTTTCAGACTTGTTTATTATGTTGGCCCAATGAATAATCCAAGTTCGTGACCTCGAGCGCCGAACTCAACTTTGTCAAAAATCGAAAAAACTGCGAAAAATCGTTCTTTTTTCAAATTTTGTCGATTATAACCCTAAAGGACTAGTTTTTGATAAAACTTTCTTAGAAGGTTTTAAAAGTAGACTAAATTTGCTACAATATGATACTAAAACCGTCTCTGTAGACCCAATAGTTTCTGAGATTAAGCCTTTCAAAGTTTATAATTTTTTTCGAATTTCGCAATTTCTTGCAATATTTTAGACGTCACTCGAACAACCCTAGCGGAATGAAGTTCCAATTATCTCCGATGGAGTGTGATTTGTGTGTTTGAAAGCAGAGCTCTTGCTGCTTTGGCTTAGGGAAGAAGCAAATGCTGTTCATAGTCGAAAAAAAATCCGGACGTTGAAAAGCAAGCTGCGATTTTTCTCGACACCAACTCTAAACCTGACGAGATAGCAGAAGCAGGAGAGCGAGTCATAATTGCACTATACGGAGGCAACCTCAACACTCATAACCTTGACGAGCTGCGGTACCAACTATTCGTCAGGGCTGCGACGAAAACCAGCTTCAATCTAGCCTAAATAAATGCTCTTAACTTTTTAGTACTACAGATTGTTTGTTTGTGTGTGTGTGTGTGTGTGTGTGTGTGTGTGTGTGTGTGTGTGTGTGTGTGTGTGTGTGTGTGTGTGTGTGTGTGTGTGTGTGTGTGTGTGTGTGTGTGCGTGCGTGCGTGTACGTGTGCGTGTGCGTGTGTGTGTGTGTTTGTGCGTGCGTGCGTGCGTAATACCTTTAGAAATCATCACATAATCACATAGAGCAATTTTAAAGATCATTTCCTTTCGACCTATCTTATATCCAACTATTCAGCTCTACAAAGATCATAACGTTCTCAATGTAAGACAGTTGTTTATATTACATACAGTGATGTTACAATATCGCAATATCCCTTATATCGAAATTACCAAGCGCCGTAAGGGCAAAATCTGCAGTATTCCGACAGTGAGTCACTCTCATTTTGCTAAAAGGTTTTCCCGTATCTTGGTTCTTGGTTTGGTTCTTTATAATTTTTTTATATTATTATATTAGTATAATTATATGAAGAAATTGACACACACATAAACGCACGCACGCATACACGCACGCACACTTGCGCACAGACACGCAGTCGCACACGCGCACGCACGCACGCGCACACACGCTTAAAAGTAAGGGTGTGTGCACGGAGCCAATCATATGTGATGTTAAAGCCACTTTGCGCAATTTTTTGGAGGTCAGTCCAAGAACCAGCAAAGAAGGTAGCAGCGGTGTCATCAGCGTATAAAACTATTTTAGAGTTATGGACTTTAAGATTGCAGAGGTCATTAATGAAGATCAAGAAGAGAGTAGGTTCGAGTATGCTACCCTGGGGCACACCGTAAGATATAGAAAGTTCATCACGTATGTGGTTAGCTATTTTTACTCTTTGAGTCCGGCCTGAAAGGTAGCTACGGAAAAATTCAACTTGAGAGGCCCTGATACCTATACTTTCTATTTTTAATAAAAGAGTATTGATTGGAACAGTACCAAAAGCCTTAGCCAAATCCAAGAATATTGTGACGACTTTTTTGTTGTCATTAAGCTTACCTACAACGAAAGTAGTTAGTTCGTGAATAGCGTCAGAAGTGAATTTGTTTTTATGAAATTCAAATTGCTAGGGACGAGATAGTATCACAGTGTTCCAGGTAATTTACTAGCCGCATATTGATTAAACGTTCCATAATCTTGGATAAGGAACTAAGCACTGCAATAGGGCGATAGTTATTAACCAGATTCCTATCACCACCCTTGAAGATTGGATGGATGATAGCCCTCTTGAACGAATTAGGAAAGACAGAAGATTCCAGACAGAGATTATAAATATAGGCTAAAATAGGTGCTAGAATAGAGGAGTATCGCTTTAAAAACCTCGGAGGAATTCCGTATCAGACGGTAGCTGCATTATGTTTAAGCAAGTTAATAAGTGATTTAATTTCGTTCGTGTCCGTGGATTCTAAAACAAAAGATATTAGATTTTTCTGAGGTGGTTCCTTTTGGTAGAACTATGCTATTGTTGTCGATTTTTTGCGCAAGTTTTCTCCCGATGTTGGTAAAAAACTTATTAACGTTACTGCACGATAATAATTGCTGTGCATTCGATTGTCGAGATTTTTGGGTACAAGTGATATTTTTTATAGTGTCCCATTGATATTTGCTGTTTTTACCTGTTTTTTTTATTTGGTTCGAATCATAGTGCCTTTTTACCTTTTTTATATTTTTGTGCAGAAATTTCTGTATAATTATATAAATTTAGGTAATTGATTAAAACTTTTAAGTATTTTATTCATAAAAGTTTTAAGCAATTAACCACGCGTGATCTAATAATACAAGTGTTATGGGGGTTTGGTTTAATAACAGAGAATTCAGAGAAGGAAAAAAAATATTTATTATTTTATAACACTTAAACATATTCATTAGTCTTTTATTTTATCATCTTTGATGAAGCAGCCATACGAAGGTCGCGCGGTACCCAAAGCGTAAAAAGGTAATCCCGTACAGAAGGTATATTTCTGCTTTCAGCTAACGTTTGGGATTGGTTTGTAGGCTATTATAGCATAGGTATTTTCGCTTTTAAATGAGAGTGATGTATCTGTTACGTAGTAAAATTATTTGATCTGTAGTCGGTCTGACGCTGTGACTGTTTTTGTAATGTACCGCCATGTTCTGCGTTTTCGCCAGATACTGTTTTAACTTGTAAGATATTTATGTTTTCGTGATAAGTGAATTGTTGTATTGTTAATGAGAATAAATTTCTTAATCCAGTATTCTTATTTACTGATGCGAGTAGAGCGGTGAAGGCGAGAAGGAGGCGGAGGAGGCGGAGGAGGGCGAGGAGGGGGAGGGCGAGGGCGAGGAGGGCACGACGGCGGCGCAGGCGGTGCGCTCGGTGCTGGCGCGCAGCAACCCGGTGTTCGACCTGGCGCGCCGCTCCTCCAAGATCGCCGCCGTCATGGACTGCCTCCACGAACACATCTTTCCTAATCAGGGTAACTCACTCATGCGTTCTTACTTATTTCTTTTCATTTGTATCGGACAATTTCAAACCATGTAAATGTATTCTGTAAGAGCGTGATCCTTCCTTATTGAGTGAACATTCTTACTACAACCATAATATAGCTGCAGCGTGGCACGTATAATATATAAGAGACCTACGCAAAACTAGTGCATGCGTAACCTGCAAGTAATTGTTTCAGGTCTTGGTGTTTGTCTGTATACTAAAAGTTATATTACGCCTCATTGATATAGGACAATAAAGGGATGAAATAAGCTTAAATATCACCTACATTCGGAACAATATGGGGTAATAATATCCATTACCCCATATTGTTCCGTGGGTTTCGTAAAAGGCATCAGAAAGATATTGGAACGGAATAAGCAGCAAAGTCCTCCTAATATTAACTAAAAGTAGTAAAAAAATAGCAGTCTTAAAATGTATCAACTTTGGCAAAATCCTCCCTATGTGGTAAACTATGAGAGAACTATGTTCAGCAATAGACTTTTATGAGCTGGAATGGAATGGCTGAAATGGACGTTGGAATTTTCATTAATTCATGATATCAAAGTCCATTGTTAAATATAGAACTCCCCCACGAATTGCCAGATAAGGAGGATTTTCCAGTTACCATATTTGTAGTCAGATTAGCAACCGCAGTTTTTAAAGTGAAAGCTTTTTTATTTATTTTATTATTTATTATTTAATTGCATTCCTAATCTAAAAGAATACAAAGGGCAAAATTAATGCCTTGAGGCATTCTCTAACAATCAACCCATGCAGTGGTGAGAATTTGACGTAAGTGTAGCAATATAGAACAAAAACAAAATAAAAACTATAGAAATCTTTAATCGAATTCTTTAGAATCGTTGGGATTTAAAACTCAGTGAAACGAAAAGGCGACCCTAAAAAAAGAGACAAATGTATAAATCTATAGGATTGAGCCTACGAGGGAATGAGATAGAATCTTATTCCCTCGTATCTATACTATAATAAAGCAGAAGAGATTTTTCGTTTGTTTAAACACGCTTGTTTCTGGAACTACTGGTCCGATTTCATCAATTGTTTTTATACATGATAACCAGATTCATGAAAAATAGTATAGGCCTATTCTATCTAGTATTAGGCTACCCTTCAGCTGGCCTTAAATTAATACGTTTAGCAAGTCGGATGGAAAAGCGCCCCCGAACTGCAATATCCGCGTGCGCTAGCGTAATGGTCAGCGCGTGATACCTTAAGTCTATTTCTTATACATAAACCACAATAAGGTATTTTGTTACAAAAAGATATTGAAATTTAAAAATTGATTTATCATCGTTATTATTAAACTCTGCATATTAATCCTTGCGAACGAAAGCTACTTCATCATGCAAGAAAATTTTATAAAGATACACTTTGCTCTTTATAGCATGTTATTTGGGAGCATAGTTTAAGAGATAACGAAAAATTTAAATAATTCACCACTCGGCACGGCACGCGAACAACGCCTACTGAAAACCGAGAAAAACCAGGACTGAACGCCTCCATATGTGAGGTGCCATCAACCGTCATCAATTGCGGGGCACAGCTGGTACCTAGTATAGTATAAAGTGTTTCCTATTATCTCTTTCTCCTCTATGTGTATAATGGATGAACAGTGGACTGTATATTTATTTATGAGTGATTACTTATTGACCTGAGGTTAGCTATACTAGGGGACTGCTTGAAGAAAAGATGGTACTTTTTACTATACTGTATTACGCTATTTACAATATTCGGCACTATAACTATCTAATATGTACAGAGAGAGGTCTTCAGTTGTGGAGTCTTGATCTGTTGTCTTGAGTCTTCTTTGGAGTCTTCTCGAGTGCCGCTTCCGAAGTGAAATGAACAGCTCACAGACCGAGACGCCCTTCTTATATCTCGCAAGAAGGTGTCTCAGTCTGTGAGTAGTGCCGTGCGACGATAAATGAAGCCACACGTGCGCTGATTGGTCGCCGACATCACTGGGTCGGCGCCGGTGTGCGGGATGCGCGGGGGGTAGCGGGGTACGAAGGGGCGACGGGGCGGCGGCTCTAGCTGTCCTCAACATCCTCCCCCCGGCGTAGCTCGCGAGCCTCATCTTCTTTCGGGAGGACGGCGATCTTCCTGACCGGCCGCCGCAGCAATCCGCCCCTGGTCCGCACCTCCACGTTGCGCACCACGCCGTCTGGTCCGGGAAAGGTCCGCGTTACAATGCCACGCGGCCACACGTTCCTTGGCAGGCTACCGTCTGCCACCACGACGAGGTCCCCTTCTTGTAGCTGTCGCTGCTGCACATCCCGTGAGTCCCCGCGCGCAACCAGCGTCGGCAGGTACTCCTTCATCCAGCGCCTCCAGTACTCGTCGGCAAGTCCTTGCGCCGCTCTCCACGCCCGACGATCACTAGGCGTGCACGGCGCGGTTACTGGAAGGCTCGATGGTCCCAGCAGCAGGAAGTGGTTGGGTGTCAGCGCTTCTTCCTCGTCGATGTCGACCGGTACGTGTGTCAACGGTCGAGAGTTCACCGTGTTCTCGGCTTCTGTGAGGAGCGTCACCAACGTCTCCTCCCGCGGGCTCTTCTGGTGTAGAGTGGCTTCGAGCGCGGTCTTCACTGAGCGCACGAGACACTCCCATGCGCCTCCCTGGTTCGGCGCGCCCGGCGCGATGAACTTCCAGTCTGTCCCCCGAGTCAACGCGTAGTCCTTCAGCAGGGGTGCCCACTCCTCCATTGCCCGTCGTAGTTCGGTGTCCGCCCCATGGAAATTCGTTCCGTTGTCAGAGTAGATGACCCGTGGCCACCCACACCTAGCCGCCATGCGCCGCTATGCCGATATCGCCGAGTCCGTCGTTAGGGAATAAACTATCTCTAGATGTACCGCGCGCGTCGTCAAACAAGTGAATAACGCTATCCACCGCTTTTCATGCCTACGTCCTATTGTTACCGTTATAGGCCCGAAATAGTCGATTCCGGTGTAGGTGAATGGTCGCGCGAATGCCCCTAACCGTTCAGGTGGTAGATCTCCGATAACCGCTGGCCGTGGTGTCGCCTTGCGTACCCTGCACCGCAGACATCTCCGCTCCACTTCTCTTACGGTCGGTCGTAGTCGAAGTATGTGATATCTCATGCGTAGGTCGTTCACTACCCGTTCCCTGTTGGCGTGGCTTGCTTCCTTATGCGCCTTCTCCACAAGCAGTTTTACAAATTGGTGGCGTCCGTTCAGTATGATGGGCCTCTTCATTTGGCTGTCCACATCGGCTGCGTCGATCTGTCCTCTAGCTCGCAGTATGCCATCTTCGGATATGGGGTCGAGCTTCCTTAACGCGCTGCCGGTTGCCAAGTTCTTTCCTCGCTGCAGTCGACTGATGTCTTCAGCAAAGCTCTCTTGTTGACTGCGCTCTATCCACATCCGCTCTGCTCTCTGGATGTGGTCCAATGTTAGTCCGTGCGCCTTTCCTCTCATGGCATTGACGAACTGTAGTATCCGAGCGGTGGCCCTGACCAATCTCTCGTAAGAAGAGAACCTCTCGATGTCTGGCAGGTGTGGAGCGTCCCTGGTGTCGCTCTGGTGCGCCACGACTTCCTCCAACTCGTCATCTTCATCCCCTGCCTTCTCTTCCCGACGTCGAGGCCATCGATCTTCATCTTCGTACAGGAATGGCGGTCCCGTAAACCATTTGTCGCTCTCTTCCTTGTACGTATAATTTATGCGCGTTGCCTGATCCGCGATGTTGTCTGCGGTCGGTATCCACCTCCATTGCTCGGGTGACGTCTTCTCCGATATCTCCCCTAATCTATGAGCCACGTAGGGGGTGTAACGCGCCGTATCGTTCTGTATCCAGTGGAGCGCCGTAGTGGAGTCTGTCCAATACACTACCCTATCGGCTACCACTCTGTGCTCGCCTTGCACGAATTCCGCGAGTCGCGCGCCTATCAGATTCGCCTGCAACTCTAACCGCGGTATGCTTTGCGCCTTTATCGGGGCTACTTTCGCCTTTGCCGCCACTAACCGTACCTTAACCGTTCCGTCGCGGTATCGTATTCGCCAATACGCCGCGGATGCGTACGCACGTTCGCTTGCGTCATTAAACACGTGAAGCTGACGCTCTACCACTCCCCCCGTAGGAGCATAGCACCTAGGCAGCCGCAGTCGTGATACTTCCTCGACGACTCGCAGCCACCTCTGAAATTCCTCAGCTGCCTACTCGGGTAGTTCGTCGTCCCATCCGACCTTCTTCATCCGCCACAGGTCTTGCAGCAGGATCTTGGCGGTGATGGTGAGGTAGCTCAGCAGTCCCAGCGGGTCGAAGACCGACATGACTGCACTTAACGCCTCTCTCTTGGTCGGTGGCCTCTGCAGCGTCTTCACTTCGTTCGGTACCCTGTTCATGGATGTGTTGAACGTTAAGGCATCTTCATCGGCCATCCATAATAGCCGTAGGGTTCTGCCTGGGCTGTCTTGTCTCAAGCCTACCTCCTTAGGCTTGCTTGCTAGTAATTCCTCCGGCTTGTCTTCTAGTAGGGCTGCGTGGTTCGAATTCCAGCCTGCTAAGGTGAAGCCGGCCTGCTGGTGTACTTCCATAACCTGCCTCGCAGTGTTTACCGCTTCCTCTACCGTAGCATAACTGTCTAGGTAGTCATCCATGTAGTGACTACGTACGATAGCGTTAAGTGCCAACGGATGTGTCTCTGCGTGTGCGCGCGCGTTATGATCCCTAACACTATGTGCGAGAAACGGCGAGCTCCTCGCACCGAAAATCATTGAAGTCATAACGTATTCCCGCGGTGGGCTGGATCGCTCGTTACCTCGCCACAGAAACAATTGCGCGGGTTGGTCGCGACGGTCTATCTTCACGCGTAAAAACATTTCCCTAATATCCGCGGACACAGCTATTTCGTTCTCCCTAAATCTAAACAGTATGCCCGGTAGGTTCCGTAACAAGTCGGGGCCGTCAAGTAAATAATCGTTCAAACATTTACCGGACGCACGCGCTGCCGCGTCGAAAACCACTCTTGTCTTCCCAGGCTTGTTCGGATTCCGTACTGCGAAGTGGGGCAGGTACCAGCTCTTGGGGTCCTCTCTCTCTGTCCCCTCGGCTTCCCTTGCGTATCCTTTTGCCAGGAGGTTGTCTATTTGTGCTGTATAGGCGTTTCGAAACTCCGGCGATTTGTCCATTTTCTTCTCGATCGTCCGCGGTCTTCGAGCAGCCATCTCGTAGCTGGGAGGCATCCGCACGTCGTCGTCCTTCCATGGCAGTCCCACCTGGTATTGCTCGCCGACCTTCTTGACGGTGCGCTGGAATATCTCGACAGCGCGCTCCTCTTCCCGTCGCGGCCTACTCTTTAGCGAGATACCGGTGGAATCGATCTCGTACTGCCGTTTAAGGAGTTCCGTTAACTCCTCGTCCTGACTGGCGAACGTTCGAATGTCCCTATCTAACCGTCCGCTACTGCTTACGACGTGTAATACGGTTTCACCGTCCTCCCTACACGTGAATCGCGGCACGGTTCCCTGTATCACCCATCCTAATAACGTACGTGCAGCTATAGGCTGCCTTCGACGTCCTATCCTTAAATTACGGGTGATTATTAAATGCCAGTTGTCGGCGCCTAATAATAATCTCGGTTTGGCGTCCTCGTAGCAAACCGAGCTCGGTAGGTCGCGTAAGTGTTTCAACCGTAAACACTCTTTATTTACCGACTGCGAACCTATCTGTAAATTTGTTACTGTACGCGCATTTATTCTATACATTTCGCTGCGCGTCTTGCCACGTATGCCTATGTTAACTAGCCTGCTATCGGCCTCGCGCTGACTATTGTTTACTCCTCTAATATTCAGCGGCTTTACCGGTCCTTCCGCTCCTAATTCGCGGGCTAAGTCGTCGTCGATCAACGAAATAGTCGAGCCTTCGTCAAGCAACGCATACGTATCTATTTCCCTACCGCGTGGTCCACGTAACGTAATGGGACACACTTTCAATAATACGGACGCATTACTACCAACGTTAGACGCGACGAGCACGGTCTCATCCGGTTTTGCCGATGTCTCAGGTGCGCGGGTCTTGCGGGTGTGAAGGAGGGCATGGTGGGGGGCGTTGCAGCCGTCGACGCCGCATTTCTTGGCTTTACATCTAAACCGTCGGTGTTTACTATTCAAACAGAGAAAACATACCCCTCTTCCTTTACCCAATTCCACCGGTCGTCCACACCCATTTGCGCTAACTTTCTACACTTGGCGATCACGTGTTCACCCCCGCAACACATACAAGAGGCACTACCGGTGTCCTCCTGGGCGGTGAATGTCTTTACGTCGCGGGCCCTATTCTCTACGCGGCGTGTTAATACAACTCGTTTCGACGGCGGCGCCTCTCGTCCTACGGGCGATTCCTTAGTCGGCGCTACGGACGTATAGGCATGACTCAACGCACGGTCAGCCTCTCTCATCATGAACCTAGACAGTGTAACGATGTCCCGTAACGACGACGACGACGACCGTAAGTGAGGGCTTAGTTTACTAGTTACTTCCCTAGTCAGCATTGGATTTTGTAAATACCCTTTGCCGTCGACGTTCTGTAAAATACATACTATATTTTGTAATTTAATCGCGAACGAATTCAATTCCTGAGCGGTTTGACCCGGGCGCGGAAGGCGTTTCAGTTCTTCTAACGCTCGATCGATAATTACTTCCGGGCGGCCGAAACACTGCTCTAATGTTCGCATAATATCTGCTGGATCCTTCGCGGTAAACAGCAGTGCCGATACTACCTCCCTAGCTTCACCGCGTAGACAGTTTCTTAACCTTGCCATATTTTCCGTATTTGTGAATCCATATAAACGCGTGGATTCCTTCATCGCGGCTTTGAAGGCTAACCATTCCGCGGCCGAACCGTTAAAAATAGGCAAGTCCTGCGTCTGCTTCGCGGCAGCGGGCCTGACTCTAATCATATTCTCTAGAGCTTCCGCTAGTCGCTCTATACCCCTCTCTTTCCCTCGCGGAGTAAGCGACCTATCTCTATCCCTATCTCCCTCTAGCCTACGCTGTGGCGCTGGCGTCCTATGTACACCTACATCCCTATGACACGGCGACGATAATCTACGATCCGCGGCTGATGGTCTAATAATTCTATGTTTGTTTGCTCTAAAACTCTTTTGTTCTGTGTGCGGTGTGAGAACTCGAATTGTCGTGATGGAGGATGATGCGGCGGTTGCAGTTCTTTTTACGGAGTTCAGAAACGACCTATGGCAAACAAATGCTAGCATACCATTCTGCATTAACCGTTCTTTGTCCCTCAAAAGGAATAGTCGTAACATGGCCGGTTTTGGAGACAAACGTGGCCACCATTTTTTTTTGCAACACTCCGTGAACGAACAATTTTTGTTGGCTTTAACTCATTTTCGAACACCCAAACTCGTGACTGGTTTTTTGGATCGGGTTCGTACGCGTATATCCAGGATTCGTCACCTGATACGATGTTGTATACAGCATTTGAGGATCCTGCGTGGAATCTTTCGAGAGTTCTGACGCACCAAGTAACGCGAGCCGCTTTTTGCTCTTCATAGAGCGAATGCGGTATCTATCGGGAAAACAACTTTTTTACACCTAATTAAGTAATAAAGTTGCCTGAATTTCGCGGTATGTCACATGTCGATCTTCCTCAATCAGCTTACGCACAGCATCAACGTTTTCTTGGGTGACTGCTGGTGTTTTTGGACGACCTTGACGGGGATCATCACTGAGCTTGACACGTCCACGTTGAAATTCAGTAAACCAGCGATAAATTGTGGTTTTGGATGGGGCTTCATCACCAAATCAGAAATCATCCGGTCAACATACTGTTTTTGTGTTAAACCACTTCGAAAGTCATAATAAATCATCGCTCTTGAATTTTCTCGAGTCAATTCCATTTTCTCAACGACTAAACAAGTTTGATAAAACCTTGTGACAAGACCGAGAATCTTTTTTTAAATAAATAAATGGTATTCGATTTTTAAAACCAAGGAGTTTTCAATTAAAAAGATTTTAATATGACAGGAACAGTGGAAATATTCCATTCCAGATACTTTTAGTGCAACCTATGTAATCACCTCTGTTTTGATTCGTTTCGCAAATTTTTAGAATAAAATGAATTTTTATGTTAATCATTATTTTCCTATTTTAAACTTATTGAAAATTATTTTCTACTTTGTAGTTCGGTTATCCACAAAAGCGTCTTTTTTTAGTTTTTTAATTTATTTAATATTTTTTAGTGCGGCTAACTACAAAAGCGTGTTTTTTTTTGGAACGAAGTTCTTTTACGCGGCTTACAGTAGGTTGAACTGGCAGAAATCGTAGTTGTTTTATGAATTATTCGTAAACTAACCATTTCATCTAATGCATCACCGTTACATGGTACTTTCCCTGTCAACTTCGAGCAATCAAGTTCTTCTACCCGAATACCGTCCTATAATTCTTCGCTTGAGAGTTTTGATATTTTTTCTATACTTCTTATATATCCTCATTTAAAAATCTATTATACAGAGAAACCACGAGCATAGCCCACTTCACAGTCCGCTGGGTGACCTTGAGCTTCCTCATACGGCCAACAGTAAAGGACCACGTCTCAGATCCATAAGTCATCACTGGTAACACGCACTGGTTGTACAATGTCGTTTTCAAAGAGTGAGATATACTTCGATCTACCAGCGTTTGGGAGATTACGACACATCTTATCTTCGTCGAAGAAGATAAGATGTGTCGTAATCTCCCAAACGCTGCCCAGCCGTGTTGAATCCGTCGGGATTGACCTCTCGGCAGAAGCTGGACTTACCCAGTCCTTCTGGCATAGAGGTTTCAATAACTTCCGGCAAAGGTGTGACTTGTACATTATATGTATACATGATATACGTTTCTTTATTAATGTTCATTAATTATAAATTCTACCATCAACTATGGATGTTTCACATCTGCCAGGCGTCCCGTGACGGCCAACTTTGATTTAATTTTTTTTTGTTACACGAATCATTGCGATAGTGACTGTAACTGTGATAGTGACTGTTTAATTGAACGTGTGTGCAGGCGAAAAAGCTGTGGTGGTGTCTCAGTGGACGGGCGTGCTAAGGCTGGTGGAGCGCGAGTTGAAGCGCGCGGGTGTGCAGTGCGTGACGCTGAGCGGCGACGTGCCCGTGCCGGCGCGCGACCCTCTCGTGCGCGCGCTCAACGACCCCGCCTCGCCCGTGCGGGTGAGTCGAACGAACACGTGCACACGTACACACACACACACACGCACACGTACGCACGAGCAGTGCGTGACGCTGAGCGGCGACGTGCCCGTGCCGGCGCGCGACCCTCTCGTGCGCGCGCTCAATGACCCCGCCTCGCCCGTGCGGGTGAGTCGAACGAACACGTGCACACGTACACACACACACACACGCACACGTACGCACGAGCAGTGCGTGACGCTGAGCGGCGACGTGCCCGTGCCGGCGCGCGACCCTCTCGTGCGCGCGCTCAACGACCCCGCCTCGCCCGTGCGGGTGAGTCGAACGAACACGTGCACACGTACACACACACACACACGCACACGTACGCACGAGCAGTGCGTGACGCTGAGCGGCGACGTGCCCATGCCGGCGCGCGACCCTCTCGTGCGCGCGCTCAATGACCCCGCCTCGCCCGTGCGGGTGAGTCGAACGAACACGTGCACACGTACACACACACACACACGCACACGTACGCACGAGCAGTGCGTGACGCTGAGCGGCGACGTGCCCGTGCCGGCGCGCGACCCTCTCGTGCGCGCGCTCAACGACCCCGCCTCGCCCGTGCGGGTGAGTCGAACGAACACGTGCACACGTACACACACACACACACACGCACACGTACGCACGAGCAGTGCGTGACGCTGAGCGGCGACGTGCCCGTGCCGGCGCGCGACCCTCTCGTGCGCGCGCTCAATGACCCCGCCTCGCCCGTGCGGGTGAGTCGAACGAACACGTGCACACGTACACACACACACACACGCACACGTACGCACGAGCAGTGCGTGACGCTGAGCGGCGACGTGCCCGTGCCGGCGCGCGACCCTCTCGTGCGCGCGCTCAACGACCCCGCCTCGCCCGTGCGGGTGAGTCGAACGAACACGTTCACACGTACACATACACACACACGCACACGTACGTGCGATCAGTGCGTGACACTGAGCGGCGCGCATTCAACGAACCCGTCTTGCCCGTGCGGGTGAGACGCACGCACACAACGCACACGCGTACGTAAACACACACATACACACAAACGCACGCACACACACTCATGCACGTAAATGTGTTCATTCACCTATACAATTACACACTAAGTAACACATAGATAACATATGTGAGACTTTCAAATTAGTGACGGGGCGTAGCGTCAAAAGTGATCACTTCTGGTACTGCGATCATTAATCCACTGCAATGGGTGACGATTAACCAAAGTATGTCTATAAGTGAACTTTTACGAAATGATAAAGATATGAAGATCGAAATTTGAAAGCCTATTCACTGGCAGCTGGAAGTTCTTAATTGCCAATTAATTAGGCTGCTAGGCGATTGTCATAGACGGGACATATTGATTACTTAGTGGTGGTTGCAGGTGATGCTACTGTCGCTGACGGCGGGCGGTGTGGGGCTGAATCTGTGCGGCGCCAGCCACCTGCTGCTCCTGGACCCGCACTGGAACCCACAGCTGGAGCAGCAGGCGCAGGACCGTGTATACCGCGTCGGGCAGGCGCGCCACGTACACATCTACAGGTCGGTACCCGCACTACTGCTGCTGCTGCTTATGATCTTGTCTTGTACCGAAATTCGGTTTGGAAGACATTATTTATTTACCATGGTCTACCTTTAAAGGCTAAAAAATTATTTCGTTATCAGTTTACACCGTGCTTTGGGTATATTCTGTGACCTATACAAAGCCTTCGATTGTATTTACCATGAAACATTAATCAGGAAACTATAACACTAATGTGTAAGAAGTAATTCTCTTAAATTAATTATTTCATATTTAAGTGACAGAACGCAAAAAGTTGTCATTAATAGTATGAGCTCTTCCGGATCGATAGTACAAATGGGCGTGCCTGTAGGCTCAATTCTCGGCCCCTTTCTGTTTCTTATATACATTAATGACATACCTTACATAGTAGGAGATAACCATAATATAGTATTATTTTCTGATAACACTTCCTTAATTTTCAAATTAAAATGACAATTAGTAAAATATGACGAAGTAAATGATGCTATATCGAAATAAGTAAATTGGTTTAATTTTAATAACTTGCATTTAAATGGTACTAAAACTAAATGTAAATTTAAATGTATGAAATTCTTCACTCCAAATGTCTAACATTTAACTAATAATGTAATATTAAATGCGAAGGAACTGTCTTGTTGATACCACCATTTTTCTTAAAATAAAACTAGACGCGAAGCTTCAATGGAGCCCCCATATATCAAAATTAGCCAGCAGACTTAGTTCTGCAGCATATGCTGTAAAATATTAGAAATCTTATCAGTGTTGAAACAGCTAGACTTGTTTACTTTAGCCATTTCCGTAACATAATGTCGTCTGATATCTTGCTGTGTCCCCACAACTGACACTGAAATTAAATTTGTTTTACAGAAGAGGGCAATAAGAGCAATCTATGATTTAAAACCTAAAAAGTCGCTCCGACAAAAATTTTGAGAAAAGTAATATATTAACTTTGGCCTCTCAATACATTTATGAAAATGTCATGTACACATTTTCATAAATGTATTGAGAGGCCACACACACACTAAAATAAAAGTATTTATACAAACATAAGTGATATTCATTCTGTAAATACTAGAAGCAGACACAAACTAGTAGTACCAGTTACTCGACTCCACCGAGTCAGTAATTCATTCTTGAGGCGCTGTTTTCGCTTTTACAACAAAATCTGACCTGCTCAAAGTTAAAAAACTTTATTAAACTAAGTTTGTATAAAACGGATTATTATGATATTAAGGAATTTATGGATGATAATAACCCCTGGGAATGAGGTAATCGCTACCAAGCTATTTCTAATATATTTTGTGTGGTTAATTGGGTAACATACATGATTGTAAGCCGTTATTTAAAAAGAAGTCCCGCTGGGTTTCTTGCTGGTTCTTCCCGGGACAAGAATTTTTCGAACCAGTGGTTATTAAACAAAAGAGTGACTTTCAATAAGTATTATTTATAATCTATATTGAACAAAGAAGTTTCTGTTTCACCATTACAGGGCATAGCTATAAAAAATTCGATTGGTTTTCAAAAACGTATTTTTATATTTTGTTAAAACTTTGGCTGAAACCTTCTTATATTTTTAGTTTATCGATAGAGCTAAATCAATCAAATGTTTATTTTTAACGCTCTTTAATATAACCTCAAATTAAATTCTTTTCAAGTTACAATCTCTCAATTTTTGTACTTAATAAAAATAAATAAACTACTCGTAAATCCAATTAAGCATGACTTAACCGCATTAAAAAAATTACGTATAACATGATTATACGTAACTTTTAGGGTTCCGTACCTCAAAAGGAAAAAACGGAACTCTTTAGGATCACTTTGTTGTCCGTCTGTCTGTCTGTCTGTCTGTCTGTCTGTCTGTCTGTCAAGACCCTTTTTCTCAAGAACGCGTGGAAGTATCAAGCTGAAATTCATATCGAATACTCAAGTCTACTGTCCCTTGGAGCTGTGAAAAAATCAAAATTTTAAGGCTACAGTCTTTTAAAGTTGACTCACATCGAATCATTAGCGCCACTTTGATTTCTTTTTTTACAGCAAATTATTGTTTCAGAGTAAAATATTTTGATAACACATAAATACCCAGATTATAAGTAATGGCTACATATTTTTTTTTTGTTCATCTATGTGGTCTATGTTAGATAAATCAAAGGGTAAATAGAGCTCTCTCGCACCCAACGCAATTTCGAGCTTTGTTCGTGTACCATTCTAAAGCAATCGATAATAAAAAGGCGAAATCTATTCAGCGCGTTAATAGCTAAACATCTTCATCTCCAAAATGCGCTGTTTCTTTTTTTCTAAATATCTTTCATTGTCTTAAATAAGAGGTCTCAATTTCGTCAAATTTCGCTGTTTTCACCTCATAAAAAACTATTTGTTTCATAGCAATAGCTGAAAATATTTATGCTATAATTATTTTTTTCTCAAGGGCAGGTGTTTAATTAGAAAAATATTAAAAAATAATAATTTAAACTACTTTATTTCAAAATTAATAATTATTTCGATCGACCTATAAAATAATGACTTTATGAACAATAATTGCGGGCATTATTCCTTAGTAGCCGCTGAGCGGCTGTAGCGTTCAGACGTCTTGTCTGTGCCAAATTTTTGCGCTTCCTCTCGCTCTAACATTCCTCTTTCTCTCTCTTTCCCTAACCTTGGTTGTGCATTGTTATGAATTGAAAGTTGCTCTACTTTATTATTTTTTGCATATAATTCTTTAAGGGTTTATAAATCATTTTGTATTTGTTTTATAACTTTTAATTTCGATATGGACCATAAACGTAAAAAATGTGCTTGTACCAGAAAACGAAAATTGAAATCAAACGTTGAAGCAATGAACAGAAATAAAATTCAAAGGTAAGTTTTTTTAGTGTTTCATAGTACAATAGTTACTAACGTGCATATGTGTGAGCACTTGGTTAAATATTAGGTATATAATTAGGTAGGTACTTTTAAGAATTGTTTATAAATGAGTTGCATATTTGTACCCAGGTCCGCTGCTGGTTCTCGCCAACCATTGTCAGATGTTAGCAACATTGAAATTGACGAACACCGTTTATCAGGACATGACGAAAGTAGACTTTTACGAACGACTTTAACAAATATAGAGTCTGTAACAAAGCCTGACAGTCAAGATATGACGAATAAAAAGGAAAGACGGAAACGAAAGTTTGAGGAGGCTTTTCCCTTTCGCCGAATTTCAGTAAGAAAACGTCAGGAGCTTATAAATGTTAGTCAAAACCACCAGCTACAAATTGAAAATTATACAGAAATTACCAAGGATACCGAACTTTTTTGCCTAGATGGACGAAGAATCGTATCGATCAGATATTTTTTAGAAATTTTAGGAAAGATTGCTGATCATAATGCTAAATCTTTTGGATGCAGATATACAAATCTGAAATGTATCGGTGAGCGACGAAAAGGTTTTGTATCAAAATTACGTTTTAAGTGTGAACTCTGTAATTCAGAGTTCGACATATGCACTGAAGATCCATCTAACACATGTGATGTAAATCACGGTGTTGTTGCAGGTACTATTAGTATTGGCTGCGGGTTAAGCAATTTGAATGAATTATCAGGTAATACCGATATACCTGGTATGTCAAAAAATTTATACGCCCAAACAAGCAAAAAAGTTTATGAATGGTTCAATATAACGGCAGTGGAAGAAATGACTAAGGCTGGCGTCGAGGAGGCTGAACATGCAAAAAAAATTGGACATGTAGACAGTGAAGGCACACCAATGATTGACGTGATAGCTGACGGATGTTGGTCAAAAAGATCATTCCGTAATAATTATTCAGCATCATCGGGAGCAGCAGCAATAATCGGTGCATATACTGGTAAAATACTGTACCTTGGCGTAAAGAATAAATACTGCATTGTATGCGCAAAAGCTGAAAACAAAAAAAACTGAACCAGCAAACCACATATGCTACAAGAACTTTTCTGGCAGTTCTTCCAGTATGGAGTCAACAACACTCGTTGAAGGGTTTAAATCCTCACTTGAAACTCATGGATTAATTTATGCTAGATTAATATCAGATGTCGATTCAAGTACTTATAAAAAATTATTAGATAGTAATCCCTATAAAAACTGCAAGGTTCAGAAGATCGAGTGTAGAAACCATCTTCTAAGAAATCTGTGTAACAAGTTGAGAAGCACTTACTAAGGATACACATATACCTATTCAATCAAGGAAACTTTTAACGGACTTCAAAATCATGAAATTACGCAGATATACGGTGCGGGCTATTAAGCTACGGAAACGCGAAGAAGTATCTGACAATCAGAAAATGATCAAACTTCGATCAGATATTTTGAATGCATTATACCATTCTTTTGGTAGTCACTTTAACTGCGATGATGCTATATGCCCCGCGACTGACAAAACTGATCGTAATACGGCACTTGACTTAGCGAACACAGTTTTGTGGAGAAAAATGAGTCAAATTGTCTCATTCTTAGCTTCAAATGCTAAAAGTCTCGTTTTTGACGTAGATAGCAATCCCGCTGAAACATTCAATTCGGTGATAGCTAAATATGTGGGAGGCAAACGAATTAATTACACACAAAGAAACTCATACCAAGAAAGGTGTGTGGCTGCAGCAATTTCTTTTAACACGCAAAGACCAATATATACAATCTATAAGCACATATTTGGCAAACCCACTGGTAAATATACGAATTCATATGAGACACAAAAACTGAAAATAAAAGTGTACAAAAGATCTTTTCGAAAAAGATTTCGTAGAAACATGGATGATCCAGATTATGTCCAAAAAGCACAAAGACCAGATATGACTGAAGAAGATTTTCAGATGTCAAAAAGTGAATTTCTTAAGCAAATGGAACTTTCAGACCAACAAAGAGACGATCTACAGATACATACGATAGATCAAAGTTCTAGTCAAGAATGGTTAGAAAACAGAAAATATCGATTAACCGACGATTACATATCTTACCAAATATAGACGATATTTGGTAAGATATGTAAACGGAAAGAAAACATCAGCTGCGCTTCGTTAGTGAGATCTATTGTGAAACCGCAAATCATATCTAATGTTCCATCGATAAAATATGGCAAAACTAATGAAGAAACAGCATTGGCTCAGTTATCTCGGCAGGAAAGTATTACAATTACTCGCTGCGGTCTATATATACATAAAACACTACAATTTTTAGGGGCGAGTCCCGATGGTATTTATAAAAATAAAGAGGGAAAAACGGGGCTAATAGAAATAAAATGTCCATTTTCCGAAAAAAATATGCAATCTGACGAAGCTGTTAAAGCGAAGAAAATAAAATTTTGGAAGTACAATGCAAAAAATAACACTTTTTCGGTTGACAAAAACCACGATTATTATTTTCAAATTCAGGGCCAGTTAAACATTACGGAGATGGATATGTGCTTATTTGCCATATGGACTGGAGAGGAGCATTCTATGAAAATAGAATATGTTAAGAGAGACCCTGCGTTCTGGCAGGACAAAATGGTAGGCCCATTGTCTAAATTTTATTTGAATTGTCTGCTTCCTGAGCTAATTGATTCTCGCATGGAACGCTCGATGCCAATCAAAGACCCTCCATACATCATTCAAGCCATTGAGAATAAATTAAAAAAAAAGCGCTAAGTCGTCTGTCGATGCTGCTGTACAAGAATAGTAATTTATGCATATAGGTAAATGCTATACAAAGTTACATTATACTTTAATGAGAGACTATAAATATGTGTGATAGTGGACTATTTGTACTTATATAGAAATTATTTTGAGTTTTTTTTTAATCTATTTTAGTATTTAAAACTACTTGACGTACTTGACGGATTCTCGACGGATTTTTCATCGACTTACTACGAAACCCGCAGTGCACGACTCATTCTAGCACTTGCCAGATTCATTTGAATAATCAATAATACGAGTACATGTTATACAGGTTCTAGATGATTATCTTTTAAAAACCTTTTCAACAAAACAACAAAAATTATACAAACCTAAAATATTTTTTTTGTGTAAGAAATTTTGTAATAAAAGCATGGCACAAAAATAGATATGAGGTAGAAAATCTGTATGTGAAAATTTGTTAGCTAATTATCAATAATCCTGTATATATAAATTGATACTGGAAAATCTTAGTAGAGCAACTATCCACGCTACGGCCAGAAAGATAACTGCGGTGGCGGCACATGAAGTGGCGGGGCAGGGAGGGTGTAGATGTGTCACCAGAACGCGATTTTTCTGTTTTGCTCTGAAAGACTGGGCTCTTAAGCCAACGCAATCAAAAGATACAGCCGTTTATGCCGCAAATTTTCGACATTCGCAAGGGAATCAAAACCTACAGGGTACTTTTCGTGAACTCAGAATCTTAAAATTTGGTACGAAGCAACGTATTATAGCACAGATAAAGGAAAAATTGTGAAAACCATAAATTTTTAGTTACATCATATAATAAAAATATTTTTAATAATTTTAAACTTATATACCTACGGATTTGTTCGGAACCCTCGGTGAGCGAGTCCGACTCGCGCTTGGCCGGTTTTTTTTAAAGTCGTTTAAATAAACACAAGTTTTCACTAATAAGCTTATTATTATACTTCCAATTTTCCAATAATTTTATGTCAAACTTCAATTTAAATAAAAGTTTGGAAAATCCAAAAGTGCACGACTTATAATGCTCATATTATGATCATCATATCATCATTCAGGTAACTTCATAAAGTCCAAGACGTATTTAAATATAAATACAGGTTGTCCCAAAAGTCGAACACAAGGCGGAATCGGGTGATAGGATAAATCATAATAGTTACAAAATACAAAAAAAATAAAAATACAAAAAAAATCTTAATTATTTATTTTTTAAATTACAGTAATTTCTTTTTTTTTCGAACTATATACGTCTTGTGAAGGTTTTTTAGACCCTTTAGCTACAAATCTTTACTTTTTTTCGTTTTATTTTTTTTTTGTGTAATCTTGGGTGGTGCTTGTTTACACAGGTTACACCTGTTTGCGCCAAATGTTAATTTTTAAAACTGCATTCCGAGGCGCTCTGCTCGGCGATTGATAACCGGTTTAACATGCATTACAAGGGGTCGCTCGACAACTGACGCTGGAGTTGAGCTTATTAAACATATTTTTTGTGCATGGGAGAATTCAGAGGATGCTTTGGGTATATTTTGTGACCTTTCCAAGGCCTTCGACTGTGTTCACCATGAGACATTAATCAGGAAGCTACAGTACTATGGTGTCAAGAACACAGCGCTTAAACTTATTATTTCATATTTAAGTAATAGAAAGCAGAAGGTTATTATCAATGGTAAAAGTTCTTCCGGGTCACCTGTACTAATGGGTGTTCCTCAGGGCTCGATTCTCGGCCCATTCCTGTTTCTGGTGTATATTAATGACTTACCTCACCTTGTAGGGGATAGTCATGATATAGTATTATTTGCTGATGATACTTCCTTGATTTTTAAACTTAAACGTCAATCATTTAAATGTGACGAAGTGAATAATGCTATATCAAAATTAGTGCATTGGTTTAAAGTTAATAATCTGCATTTGAACGGAAATAAAACTAATTGTGTTAAATTTACAACAACGAATGTTAAAAATCTGAATACCAATGTGTTTTTAAATGGGGAGGAATTGAGCCCTGTTGTATCTACTGTTTTTCTTGGCATCACTCTTGACGCAAAGCTTCAGTGGGGCCCCCATATATCCAAATTAGCAAGCAGACTAAGTTCTGCAGCCTATGCTGTAAAAAAGATTAGAGGTCTCACTAGTGTCGAGACAGCTAGATTAGTTTATTTTAGTTATTTCCATAGCATAATGTCTTATGGGATTTTGCTATGGGGAAATGCGGCTGATTCAGAAACTATTTTTGTTTTACAGAAGAGGGCCATTAGAGCTATTTACAATCTAAAACCGAGAGAGTCTCTTAGAGATAAATTTAAAGAAATTAATATATTAACTTTGGCCTCTCAGTATATTTACGAAAATTTAATGTATGTTCACAAAAACAAAGATAGTTTTAGTAAAAAAAGTGATATACATTCTGTAAACACTAGGAACAAACACAAGCTAGTGATGCCAGTTTCTCGACTCCACAGAGTCAGTAATTCATTCTTGGGGCAATGTATACGCTATTACAACAAGGTCCCGGAAAGTGTACAGGTTCTCTCTATTACCAAGTTTAAATGTTTTATTAAGCTGAAACTGTATAAAAAGGGTTATTATAGTATAAATGAATACATGGTTGATAATAACCCCTGGGAATGAGGTGGTCGCTTCCAAGCAGTTTCTAAAATAAATTTTGTAAATAGTTCGTAATCATTTATATTGTAAAATTTATTTTAAAAAAATTGTCCCGCTGGGTTTCTTGCTGGTTCTTCCCAGGACAGAGGGTTTTTTTTCGAACCAGTGGTAAAGTAAAAAATGACTTTCAATAACAATTACACATGTAATGTATATTGAATAAAAATTATTCTATTCTATTCTATTCTATTCCATGCAAGCGATACAGGAGTTTGTTGCCAGCGGGGCCGCGTCCGGAGAAGCATTGCAGTTACGCGAGTAGAACCGCGTGGTCGCGTTCCGACAGCCTCCTAATTTGAGTTGTCCGTTTAGTGCGTTTTCGCGATAACGAGGCTGGTTTGATTTTGAGTGATTAACTTAACTTCGTTTGCAAGTAATTTACGTCAATTTGTATAGTGCTTGCATGCGGAAGTACATTTGACAATATTTGTTTTGCTAGTGTTGCATGTTAATATCGTACGGAGACAATTTTCCTTTGTCGGTTAGAACGCTAAAATTTGTGATCCGAAATGAGATCGCGTTCGTCTTTGATTGTAATTTGTGCTAAGTGACGTTAGACATAAAGGTAATAAAGGTGGTCATACAAATTCAGCTGCTTCCGTAATTCTTTGCCGAAGCTCAGCTAAATTTTCAATTCGCTTCAAAGAAACTTTCTCTTTCACTGCTCCCCAGTAAAAAAAATTAACGGATTTAGAACAGTTCTGGGGAACGCGCTGGCCACGAGATCGTACCAGACCGCCCTATCCATCTGCCCGGATATTCTACATTGAGATATTGTGTCATGGAGCGGGCATAGTGAGCTGGGCAGCCATCTTTCTGATATCCCATCTCTCTGTAAATACTCAGTGGCACATCTTCAAGTAAATTAGGTAAATGGTTTTGTAAAAAATCTAAATAAATTTCAGCATTGAAGACCTCTGGCAACTCAAAAAGTCCTATGACTCTTCCGTTTAAAATTCCAGTCCACATGTTTATTTTAAAACGATATTGAGATCTGTCTTGTCTCACTAAATTCGGATTCTCTACGTGCCACTCGTGTAAACTATGTAGGTTCATGTAACCGTCTTTTTTAAATGTCGATTCATCCGTCCACAAGATTTTTTCTAAAAATCGCGGGTCTTCGCGGTGTCTTTGTAGCATCATTTACAAAACGCAACCCGACGTTGATAATCTTGAGGTAGCAGAGTTTGTACTCTCTGTACATGGTAAGGGTGTAACTCATTTTTTTGTAAAATTCGGTGAGCTGTACTTTTGGACACTCCTGTGCTTTCCTGAATTGCCCGTACCGAAGTACTTGAGTCTTCTTCAACTGCTTGTAGTACTATGTTCTCGTAAGGTAACAAACTTCTTCCTTCACCATGTACTTGGTAACCTCCCTTGGTACCCTCAGTAAAGAATAGACGGTGCACACTTGTAAAAACTCGATGATCTGGATAGCGATCAGCATTTTGGTATCTCTCGCGATACAGTCTAGCCGCAACACTAGCATTGCTGCTGCATTCCCCATAAATGTAGTGCATGGTTGCATATTCCTGTATGCTGTCCACAGACATGTGACTGCCTCATTGGTCTAGTGGTTGCAGTAGTGCGACGGCTGATCAAGAGATCCCGGGTTCGAATCCCGGCTCGGGCCAAAAATCAGTTATTGAGTTTTTCCATCAAGAAATTCTCAGTCGCTGCCCGGAGTCAGGAAGTTGGCGGTGTTTCACCCCCGTGCCTCGGAAAGCACGTAAAGCCGTTGGTCCTGCGCCTGGTCTCTCTCAGGTCATGTCGGTTTACCGTCCCATCTGGCTATGAGAGTAAGGGAATAGTGAGTGCACCTGTGCTTGCGCATACACTTTAATCCTGTCCTGCGCCGATGGCTAGTCTCCGTTAAGACAGGCCTCCGTGGCCGAAATTCGGTCTGGAGGACATTTTTATTATTATTATTACACAGACATGTTGGCACTACACAATCACACTATAGTCCAGGAGAAAGCCATGGTTGTTGTTAAAAGATCTAAACTGTTCATTTCCAAATCACAAGCAAACAAGTCCAATGAGCGAAGCATAAAGTCGGTAAGTACGAAATAACACGAACGAATACGGAAAGATGCGTAGTAAACAAAGGAGCATAACGTACCGATCTACATCGCGTTTGCCAACACTCAAAAAGGGTTGGCGTCACTATCTGTCTCGCTCGCACCTCATAAAATGACTTTCTTGGTATTTGACACATTAGCGTCACTATCTATCTCACTCACCCATTAGCATCGAAGCGAAAGCGTCACTATTTTGTCTCACTCACCCATTAGCATCTGAATTGGAAGCGTCACTATCTGTTTCACTCACCCATTAGCATCTGAATCGAAAGCGTCACTATCTGTCTCGCTCACACTTTATAGAATGATACTTCCTCTCGCTAAAACTGGAATCTTAGTTACGCTCAAGGCAAGCTTTGGTTACTCTAAAATTATTTTTAATAGATTAAAAGTATTTTTTTAAACGGGAATTCATGAAATATTTTTTTTTCCTGTAATCTATGAAATAATGTAGCAAGTGCTATACCATTTTAGAATCCCTATTAAATGCGTCAACTTATAAGGTTACTTGCTAAACTGGCAAAGTACATTATTTTTTCAGTACAGTCAGTTAAAGTTAGACGAAGTGTTAATTTTTCATTGTTTGTTCGGATAAATGTGACATTTTCTTCTAAGTTGGAGCAGTTAGTTAAGAATTAAAAACAACAGGTTACACAAGCACTACCCAAGATTATACAAAAAAAAATAATCGAAAAAAAGTAAAGATTTGTATCTAAAGGAGCTAAAAAACCATCACAGAATGTACATATTCCAAAAAAAAAAAAGAATGACTGTAATTTAATAAATTCATGACTAAGATCTTTGTACGGTCTTTACAAACCGCACATTTTTGCACTTAAGCATTTTTACCATATTGTATCATTTTTCATTCTCATCCATTCAGTACGCAATCATTCGCCGTCGCGCATTGTACTCACTATCAATAATATCAGAATAAATTACATAATCAGTTCAAGTCTTTATCATTTTTATCAACTTCTAAGATTGTACAGCACAGCAGCTCGTACATCTTAATGGTCCTTCGAGCATTGATCTAGTGCCGGTAAGAGAAAAGCGGGACCACGCGGTTCGACAACGTGACTTCGTTTCGCCGTTTAGTGCTGCCCACGTATTACCGCCTACTTAGCAAAAACGCTACAAGTTATTTTTAAAAGCTATTGCGCAGTGAACAATTTTCTGCTACCGCATACATCATCACCAGCAGCAGTGATTGGTAAACATCACGCCATCACTCACGAAAAACATTTTTTGTCTTGTGTTTCTGTGTCTGAAGTGCAATAGCGAATCGGTCGAGTCGGCCTCCCACAAGCGGGTCTCACCGACGAGATTGAGAAGGCGCATATATTGCATTAGGATACCGGAGCACTTAGCAACAGCATCACCTCCGTGACTCGGAAGCATCCGTCACCGGATTATCAATCAAATCGTCCATTAATCAAATAAAAATGGAAGATTTACTATCAACTCAGCAACAACTTCTTCAAGCAATGGAGCAGTTATTCACCAACTTCAAGAAAGATGGAGCTGAAAGAAAAACCCCATCTTACATATCAAGGCGACTAGAGACTCTGGATCAGTACTGGAGAGAGTTCCAAGCCAATCATGTCAAGTTGTGTGAGTACGAGGACCAAGACTACACTTATTTCTTGGAAAATCACTTCGAAAAAGCAAAGTCATATTACACCGACTGTCGGAGAATTATTCAGCAACACCTATCTACTGATCAAGAAAAGAAGTCAGTTCTGAGACCTGCTACTCCTTTAGCCGGCGTGACTACAGATTGGCGTCCACCATCAACGGCTGCAACAGCGTCCCCATCAGGTCAGGCCAGCACCAGCCGAGTAGACAGAGGTAACCACAGCAAACTTGACGAGATGTACCGGAAACAAAAAAGCAATTTTAAAGCACTAGAACGAGCAATCAATGCCACTAATCTCGAGTTACTTACCGAAAAGTGGGAGCTCGAAGACAGCTTACGTGACTTACAACTTCGCTGGAATGCCGTGGACTCCTTACACTGGGAGATCGACAGCGAGCTTACCACAGAAGATGTGCAGTACGAAAAAACATACTACATGTTCGAAGACAGCTACAAAAAGATCAAAAAATCAATCAACAGCAAGATGTGGTCCGTATCTCATCAAAAGCATTCTACGCCAAAAATGGAAATCCCTACGTTCAGCGGCAACTATCAGCAGTGGTCATCTTTCAAAGATCTCTTCATGGAAATGATCCACAAGAATAAATTCATTTCAAATGTGCAAAAAATGCAACATTTAAAAAGCAAGGTCAAGGGAGAAGCCGAGAAACTAATACAACATCTAAATATTAGTTCAGAAA
Source organism: Parnassius glacialis (assembly GCA_033319125.1). Classification (NCBI taxonomy): domain Eukaryota; kingdom Metazoa; phylum Arthropoda; class Insecta; order Lepidoptera; family Papilionidae; genus Parnassius; species Parnassius glacialis. The sequence goes on along the minus strand of JAVANC010000012.1, from coordinate 1,035,186 downwards.
ACTATGAAACATGCTGGGAAATTCTGAATCATCGGTATTACAACAAACGATTGATTTTTAGTTCTCACATGAACACGCTTTTTGGCTTGCCAACAATACAACACCAATCATCATTTGCCCTGAAAAAATTGCACGACACCACAAAAGAGTGTCTAAGTGCCGTAAAAAACTTAGGCGTGAATACATCAAGTTGGGATCCTTTGGTGGTACATTTGTTGATGCAGAAATTGGACACTGATACACACAATGACTACTTCGAATATCTTGAAGATCCGAGGGAATTGCCTACGCTATCAGGATTTCTAACTTTTTTGGAAATGCGATTCACAGCATTAGAATCGTCTCGACGCAAGCAAGAAGCGCCGCGGAGCAATCAGCAAGCTACCTATCAAGATTCCAAAAAAGCTCAATATTCCAAGGCATACCCGGGTGCATCAACTAAGGCATTTATCAATCATACAAATGTGAAGTCATTGAAATCGTTAGCAAGGAATAAATACACGTGTCCATTGTGCAATGAACAACATGGAATTTTCCACTGTAAATCGTTTCTAGGTCAGACACCAGAATTAAAACGAAAAACAGTGGCAAAATTGAATTTATGCGAAAACTGTCTTTTTGATCATAAAGGCAAGGACTGTTTTTCCGACAAAAGATGCGCGCATTGCAAATGCGGTCACAATACTTTATTGCACGAAGCATACGCATCAAATATCAACGCGAGCGAGCGAGACAGCAACAAAAGAGTTACACAGCAAAGAAACGTGACACATGTTTCACAAGAAAACGTCGCCGAAATCCTCCTGGCAACAGCCCAAATCAAGGTGCTATCAGCTGATGGAAGCTATCTGACGATGCGAGCGCTGATTGATCAAGGGTCACAAACATCACTTATAAGCGAAAATGCCGCTCAAAGACTTGGCCTTCCACGACAACGTTGCAAGGGTATTATTTTCGGGATTGGCACAAAGGAAAATAACTGCAAAGGTATCATCACTATAACAGCATCATCTATGAATTCAGAATACACATTCAATACTGACGTCATCATCATGAAAAGTTTGGTAAACAATCTACCGAACAGATCCTTTGACAAACCGTCATGGAAACGTCTTGAAGGCATACGGCTTGCTGATCCAGACTTCAATATCAGCCGTCCCATAGACATATTACTGGGTGCGAACATCTACTCGAACATCATCATGAGTGGAATCATCAGAAAAGATGAAAATCAACCGATTGTTCAGCAATCACGACTCGGTTGGATCATCTGCGGCAACCTGAAGTCTTATCAGTGTAATGTTGTTCTGCACGATTTACAAAATATTCAGAGGTTTTGGACAATCGAAGACATAGCAGACAACAAAATAACAATATCATCCGAGGATCAATACTGCTTGGAGCATTATAACAACACAACAACACGACGAGAAGACGGTCGATATGTTGTACGTCTGCCCATGAAACCAGGCTTCGAAGAAAAGCTGGGTGATTCAAAGCAGAAGGCCGTGGCACAACTTTATCAGCTGGAAAAGAAATTCGCCAAAAACGAAGACCTCGCAGCAATGTATAAAAACTTTATGCGCGAATACATTGAATTAGAACATATGCAGCAATGTACTCGTAACAGAAACACGATCCCGGCAACGAGTTGCTACCTGCCACATCATTGTGTACAGCGCGCCGAATCGCTTACAACTGCATTACGCGTCGTATTTAACGCGTCATCAAAGACGTCATCAGGCTACAGCCTAAACGACTTGATGTACAACGGACCCAATCTGCAAGCAGACTTACTATCATTGATCATAAGTTGGAGACAGTATAAGGTCGCCTTCACTGCAGACATCGAAAAAATGTTTCGAGCGATCCTCTGCAATAATAACGACAAACATCTACAAAAAATCATATGGCGTGAATCATCAAATCAGCCACTTCAAGAATACGAACTATTAACTGTGACGTACGGGACGAAAGCAGCTCCGTTCCTGGCAATGAACACACTAAAGCAATTAGCACGCGACGAAGGACAGCATTTCCCTGAAGCAGCTAAGGTGTTGAAGAGAGACTTTTTCATGGACGATGTCTTAAGCGGTCAGCACAGCATCCCAGCTGCTCGAAAATTAAAAACAGATCTGATCAACCTACTCAGATCAGGGGGGTTTAATCTACGAAGGTGGTGCTCAAACAGCAATGAGTTACTACAAGCAGCAGGATCAGACACAGATAGCAATCATCAAATTGGGTTTGATTTCAAGCAGAAAGAATCAACAAAGACCCTGGGACTGCGCTGGAACCCTCAGAAGGACGTCTTCACCTTTGAGCTCAAAATCAACACATCAACAGACAAACCAGCCTCAAAAAGGTCACTACTTTCAGACATCTCAAAGGTTTTCGACCCGGCCGGGTGGCTCTGTCCTGTAACAACAAGATTGAAACTCTTATTCCAATCAGTCTGGAAAGAAGATTTGAAGTGGGATGACCAACTTCCACTAAGCATTGAAGAAGAGTGGTCTAAGATCAAACATGACCTCGAAGGCATCAATCAAATCCAAGTACCAAGATGGCTTCAAAGTTATGAGAACGACGACATTGAGCTACACGGGTTCTGCGATTCCTCAGAACGTGCCTACGCTTGTGTTATCTACAGCAAAATCAAGAGCAAGAAACAAGGTGAACAAGCAGTAGTTCTGATAGCAGCAAAATCAAAACTAGTTCCGACATCAAAAATCATATCATTGCCGAAATTAGAACTGTGTGCCGCTCACTTATTATCAAGACTCATGCAGACAGTCAAACACAGTCTATCAGAGCAAAACATCAAGACCTTCGGCTGGTCAGACTCAACAGCTGTGCTCGGCTGGATCCAAGGCGACATCAATCGCTGGAAGCCATTCGTCGCCAACCGTGTACAACAAATCAAAGAAATCATACCTGCGGACTGTTGGCAGTATGTCAAGTCGACTGATAATCCAGCAGACTGCGCCAGCCGTGGGGTATCAACAGCAATCCTCAAAAATCATCCCTTGTGGTGGCAAGGCCCATCATGGCTGAAAACATATCAAAAAGAAACCACCACAAAAACATACACTACGAATCAAGAAGTGAAGAAAGCAATGCAAACCAACGTCACTATTCAACGTCACAGCTCTGACGTAATCGAAGCGTTGATAAACAAACATAGCTGTATGACGCGAGTGACGCGTATACTTACCTGGGTATTGCGGGCGGTGTCGAATTCCAAACCGAAGACGCCGTATCTAACTGCACCTGAAATCAAACAAGCAAAATACATTATTATAAAGCACATACAAGAAAAGTATTTTTATGAAGAAATACTTACCATCAAGAAGCAGGGGAAAGTGAAGCGTAACAACAAACTGCTGTCCCTTAATCCATTCTTGGATAAAAACGATCTTCTAAGAGTTGGTGGCAGGATCAATAATGCAAGCATCGATGAAAACATGAAGCATCCTCTCATCGTGCCACACAGCGGACACTTCACTGAGCTCATAATCGATCAGGCACACAAGGCCACCTTCCACGGTGGAGCCCGCCTGACTCTATCGCATCTGAGACAGCATTACTGGATTATTGGCGGCAACAGGGCTGTCAAAAAACGCATCCGTGAATGTGTTGTCTGCAGAAGACACAACCCAATCAAACAGACTCAAATCATGGGAGACCTACCGTCAGCAAGATGTAACCCAACCAGGCCATTTTACCACGTTGGTACCGATTACACCGGTTTCATCGACGTGAAAGCAAACAAAGGACGAGGCATAAAAACGACGAAAGGATACGTCGCAGTTTTTGTGTGTATGGTCACTAAGGCCGTACACCTGGAAATGGTATCAGACCTCTCCTCATCAGCATTCCTCGCAGCACTCCGACGAATGGCAGCGCGCCGTGGAGCACCGCGTCACCTGTACAGCGACAACGGGACCAACTTCGTCGGCGCCTACAAACACTTACAGCAGGAATTCATCAATCTTCGACAAGCCTTGGACGATGATTTCTTCGCAGCAATATCAGACATGGAGATCGAATGGCACTTCAACGCCCCCTCGTGGCCTAGTGCAGGAGGTCTATGGGAAGCGGCGGTGAAAAGCCTAAAATTCCACTTACGAAGAGTCATCGGAGCACAAAAGCTTACATTTGAGGAGCTATCAACATTGTTGTCACAGCTGGAAGCGTGCCTGAACTCAAGGCCACTGTGCGCCCTGAGCGAAGATCCCGAGGACATCAACTTCCTCACCCCGTCACATTTTCTGGCGAGTGGCCCCACCCTCACCATCATCGAAACCGAAAGGGACGAGCGCACACGTTGGCAACTGGTACAGAAAATCTTCTACGACATATGGAAGAGATGGCAGTCCGAGTTCCTGTGCCAATTATCAGCTAGAAGCAAGTGGCAACAGAAGCAAAGAAACATGGAAATTGGTGACGTTGTCGTCATACATGACGTCAACTTACCTCCCGGCAAGTGGGCGCTCGCTAGAGTTGTTGAACTTCACCCTGGAAAGGACGATCTGGTCCGAGTGGTGTCCCTGAAAACTAAAAACAACATTATCAAGAGGCCTATTACAAAAATATCACCACTTCTATCAGATGATTACGTTGGTAGCGAGCAAAATTCGGAATCAAGCAATAAGGAGTCTACAGCAAAAAGCACCAAAGCAAAAAGAACGCGAAGCAAAAAATCATGCAACTTCATAGCTTTAGCAATGTTGACTTTACTTACCATCATTTCACCCGTTCAGTGTGCCTTCAACCTACTTAGTCTAAGCAATAATCAGAGCATTTATTTGGACAAAATTTCCAACATGCACCTTGTCAGAGATCAGTGGAAACTCATTGTCTACTACGAAATGAATCCGTACTGGCAAGGCATTGAATTGTATCGCAAGTACTTCGATTATTTGGATAACATATGCTCCAAGATATCCAAACAAACAAAATGTGACGTAATGTTGTCACAACTACGTCATGAGGCCACTGAACTGGACTACTATCATCATATGTTGCTCGGTCAGCAATACACGCGCTCGAGACGCCGGCGCGGGCTTATCAACGGTGTCGGATACCTAGCGCACAGCTTGTTCGGTGTGTTAGACGAAGAGTTTGCTCAAAAATACGAGAGAGACATCAATATAATCAGGATGAATCAGAAACATCTTGCTCTTTTATGGAAAAATCAAACATCCGTGGTTGAAGCTGAATATAACCTTTTGAGTCGAATCGAAGAGTCTATTAACAAGCAGTACAAGATCTTCAATGCCCACATCATAGAGCTAGAAAAAGAAGCCAACATCATAACAAAGGAAATTCAGACCGAAAAAATCATCAATGAATTTATTCTCTCATCCATGATAGCAAACAACATTTTGGCCAATCTTAAAAACATTCAAGAAACGTTGGTGGAGACCATCACAGACATCCACTATGGGCAGTTTAATGTTTATTTATTAACGCCTGAACAACTGAATGAAGAGTTAAATATTATCTCTGGCCAATTATCAAAGGAATTAGCTCTGCCTATAAACAACATCCAAAACAACTTATCCAGACTCTATCATTTACTGGAAGTAAAAGCAAGGATGACAAGCCAATACTTTATTTTCGAGATCAAAATCCCGTTAGTAAGCAGGGATACCTACGAGATTTACAGGCTTATATCTATCCCGCAGCAAGTACAAAAACAGATGGTCCGCATCACTCCTATCGCAGATCATATCGCGATCAACATCCAAAAGGACTCGTACGTACCATTATCAGAAGAAGAAGTTCGAAGATGTACACAGTTCAACGCTGAGACTCACCTTTGCCCGCTACAGAAACCTATTTTCCATATGAATTCGGACGATATTCTCTGCATCAAAAATGAAGACACAGGTCAGTGTGAAATCAAAACTTCGCCCTGCAAGGATATATGGGTTGAACTTAACAAACTAAATACGTACCTGTACTTTTGCTGTAATCAAAGGATGATAAGAATAATATGCGAGCATCATGTTACAGCGCAACGACTTAGCAAGGCCGGTATTATCATTCTCGAGGACGGCTGTTTCATTAAAAGTGAAACATTGACAATATTTTCACACAGAAAGCAGGTCACTAATTATAATATCAAGCCCGACCTTGCAAAGATAGACATACCTCCAATCAATGATGTCATCAACCTATCTATTCCTCTCCAAAGGCTCGAGAAATTCGACGAGTCAGAAAATGAGGAGAATCGAAAACACTTGTCAAGTATTGGACACCAAATAGAGCAGCTGAAGACAAGCAACGCTGATACAGAGATGGTAAATCAGTTATCAAACCACGACCTACATCAATATGTGCTTATTTATCTTCTGCTGGGAGCAGCTATACTAGCATCAACATTAATCGCCTTGCGGAGTCTACGCCGCAGATGCGCCGCACGTATACAAGGTCCCTCTCAAAGCGAAAGATCAGCTGGCTTGAATGTACAGTTCACTGGCACGAACCGAAACACAGAGCAAGCAACATCGGTCGAGCCCCGCGGTATCGCAGTTACGTCATCGGGTGAACTGAGTGCACGCGCACTGGATAAGTCGACGTCGCCTACAGTTTGCAAACGTTTTTGTGATCTTAGTGCAGTGTAGTGAAGTGTGAAATTTATAAGTTTTTTAATTGAAATTTATAAGCTAATTTTTATAGTATAATCATCGTTATCAATTAGTATCAATTTGTAATCGCCTATCAATCATCATCTGTTCTCTCTCTCTCTCCCCGCAGCATGTACGGTCTTTACAAACCGCACATTTTTGCACTTAAGCATTTTTACCATATTGTATCATTTTTCATTCTCATCCATTCAGTACGCAATCATTCGCCGTCGCGCATTGTACTCACTATCAATAATATCAGAATAAATTACATAATCAGTTCAAGTCTTTATCATTTTTATCAACTTCTAAGATTGTACAGCACAGCAGCTCGTACAATCTTTTTTATATTTTTCTGGTAACAATTTTGATTTGTCCTATCACCCGATTCCGGCTTGAGGTCGACTTTTGGGACAGTCTGTATACTTAAATATATACATCCTACTTACTTTTAGTACGGACTACTATTATTTATTCTGTACTTTTAAAATATTGTAATAAATATCTCTGATTATTATAATAATCAAGTATGTATGAAACTTGGTTTTTGGAATATCATGTATTTTTGTACAGCGATCTTTTTGAGCCGCTTCAAACGACCAATACAGTATTCATTCACGACGGCGGTAGACGCCGAACTGAATGATAAGTGAGGCAATCAGACTGCTGCAGTTTATTTACAAAAAATAGATTAATACAAGCCTTTTATAGCCAATAGGTTAAAACACCGAAACTTTTGACTGTTCGTAGCAGAAAAAAATTAATTATAACTCAACAAAACAAAATTAAACTGCCATTTACATTCCATGGTTTCCCACATGATAGATGAAGAGATTAAAAAATAGATTGAGTTAAACAATTAATATTTTCAAAAGTTATCGTGTTTACCACTCCATGCGGACTTGATAAATCTACACCATAAGCCACTAAAATCACTTTTTTATGTTAAAATAGCAATTGATCGATTTAAAAAAAAATATTAATAAGTTCAACAATCATTTATCTTTCTGACAATGTGCATTTTATATTATTTATATGTTCAATATGATTGTTAGATACGATTTTATGCGACAAAACGTTGGAATCTTGATTTTTAGGCGCTAGTAGAACATACCTACGTGTTTTACGCTAAGCATGCAATATAGAATGACGGTGGCCAAATGACTACGGAACCGTCCGAATGTCACAGCCACTTTTTACGAAACTATAAGAACTATGCTGTTGAAACTTGGTATGTAGATGTATTAGTAGTAGTAGTAGTACGTATTCTGTGAACCGCATTAAGATTTTCACACAAAAATAGAAAAAAAAACAATAAATTTTACTTAGGAAAGAAACTCAAAATTTTTGAACCCATTTTTTAAACCCATACGTCTGGGGTATCTATGGATAGGTCTTCAAAAATGATATTGAGGTTTTTAATATCATTTTTTGGTTTTGGTTTCAACGAGATCTAGTAAGTAGTGTTTTTTTTATTGCGTCATAAATCGTAAACCGCAATTTACTCTTCATTCAATCAACTCAAATATAAAAATACACTATTAATGAAACCTCGATCTAAGTTTAAACGAACTACAAGAACTTTTATATTATGTTACTTGCTGCTTCGGAACCCTCATGGGCAAGTCCGACTCGCATTTGGCCGCTTTTTTTCTTCAATTAATTGCTAATAGTGTCTAGTAGCAGTTGTTATGTTATTCATCTCTTTCAGGCTTTACACCCATCTTCCAAACAGCCTATATAATGATACTATGCTTAACACATAAGTATTATATCGTCAACTCCTTTTACTTTATATAGCATGATCATTTTAAATTTACCACACTTAGGCTCTTCGAACACGAGTCGTAAGCGTAGTCGTATCGTAAGCGTATCGTTACGACGCAACTCGTACGAGACCTGCAGTGTTCTACAAACGAATCGTCGTCGCGTAGACGTATCGTTTTGTAAGATCTCAGTTGAAATCATGGTTTCAACGGTACCAGATGTGTTGGGTGAACTGATAGATTATCTTACTTTCTTTTTAGACGAAGAGGATTTTTTATTGTTTGATTATGTAAGGAGTAGAAAGAGATATTTATGACGATATTTCTGCCCAAGCTTTATCCGTTACATCTTTTCTTGAATATTAACTTAATGAATGATTATATAGACAAGGGAATGCTTCACCCAGTTTCACGAATTCAATCAATTTTTCGGTCCTATTCATACCCATTGAAATTAAGAATCGTAAGAAGTTAAAAAAATTAAAATTCAGTTCAATTTTTAAAGAAATTAATGAACAGTAAATCTTTTACGCTTGCTTTTTTACGCCAGTGCAGTACGACTATCGTAATGACAGTAGACACCTCCTACGATTCGCTGCAGCACCGCTTCGTGTGCGGACTTGTTTGAACATGTACGCGCTCGTATTGCTCTCTTCCTACGCGCGTATTACGATACGCTTACGATACGACGCCGTGTGCGAAGGGGAGTCGTTAACATAGTCGTATCGTAAGCGTATCGTTACTACACAATACATACAAAACTGCACTGTTCTACAAACGAATCGTAGAGTAGATGTTTAGCTATTTAAGTTGTCACTAGATGTCGTTGTACTAAAATATTAAATAACTGAATCATGATGTTGAGATTATTTGTAATAATATGAGGTACCTTTGAAATAAGAGTAAAGTTCGTGAGAAAACAAACATTAAGGTCCAACGAGCGCGGATATTTAGGAAGTGGCAACTATCAATCACTGCGCCTTCCGGAGTTTTCTGAATCAAGCACAGAAAGCAGTGGCGGACCGTCACTTAAGTGCTTCCCAGTGAGGTGGGAGTGTATATCCTACTTCATTGGACGAGGGAAAGTTGGCGTAGTACCAACCAAGCTGCGCGAGAGGGGCGGTTAAGTCAACCGACGAAAAAGGTGACTGTGACAGCAGCAAATGTCATCTGTCGGTCAGCAGTATTGGTCCGGTTGAAGATTTGAAGACTGAAGTTGGAGCAATACATAATTGGAGATAATACGTCACAAGGTGGTTTGGTGTGTATAAGTGATGTGAAGCAAAACCGTGAGTACTCTATATTGTTTATGTTGCAGAATAGTCTTTGGACAGTAATAAAGTATTGCCTGTTAGTTAGTTTAGTAGATTTTAAACTTGTTAAAAATTTAATGTTAAATTAATAGGGACGTAGAATAATTCTGAAGAAAGTGATTATACGGGGAACCTATGCCAGATTTCGCCTAAATGTGTTATTTCTCAAACACTTGTAAAAATTTTATGTGTTGTTTGGAACTTGTAAAAATATAATTAAAATAAAATTAATTTAATAAATTTTAATAAAATAAAATTTTTGTTTCGGACGGAATAACTTATAAGATAGGTAAACATATACGATTTGTTCTACATGCCAATTCACTTGTAAATTTGTTTCGAACGGCCTAAGATTTCCATTTGTAAGCAGAATAATTTCTTTATATACTTAGTAGTTCGCTAGTGTATAATAATTTGAATTTATATTTGTGTTCTCTTGAACTTTAATAGTTTTGCTTCTAAGTCTCAGTCGTTTATAATTTAAAATGGAAAATTTTATTAAAATTCAAATAGACATTCAGAGTAGAAAAAAAAAAAGTCTCCGAAAGAGAAAATTAATGCAACATATATAGAAATTCGTATACAAAATTTAGATGCACAATGGACGCAGTTTCTTGAAACACATGCTCGTCTTATTGAAAAGTGTGGGGAAAAAGAATTGTTTGATAGTAATTACTTTAAAAATAATATTTATGATGAAACAGAAAATGCATATATAGAAACTAAAACTGTGTTAAGAGATGAGCTTGCTAAGTTAGAATCTGTTCATATAACTGAAAAACCTAATTTTGAAAAGGGTTTAGAATGTACCAATGTTCCCGACTTTCAGCGGAAAGTATGCCGAGTGGACAACGTTTAGGGATTTATTTATAACTGCTTTTTTATGTATAAGTATACATAAAAATGCATCCATTGAGAATATTCAAAAGATGCATTATCTTAAGGCGCATTTAATGGGTGAGGCAGAACAACTTTTGAGACATATTCCTGTAACAGCTGCTAATTATTTAGAGTCCTGGAATTTATTAAATAAGCGATATGATAATAAAAAATATCTCGCAAATTGCTTATTAGAGAGATGTATGAGTCAACCTAATGTTTCTGAATCTTCACGCTCCATAAAGGAACTGCTCAATACTACAGTAGATTGCTTAAACGGTTTAAAAACATTGGCGTTGTTGTAGAGTCGTGGGATGTTATTGTAATCTATATTGTTAGTGCAAAATTAGATAATGAAACACGTAAGTTATGAGAATCTACCATAAGTGCGTCCGATGATCTACCCAAATTCGATGAATTTTCAGTTTTTGAAAAATCGGTCGAGTTTTTGGATACAAAGGTAAACAAAGCCTGTTTCTAAACAGAGTGTTCTACACGCACTTAAAACTAACTCATCTAGTATCTCTTTAAATAATTGCTAATACTCCCAAGGATCTCATAAAATTGTACATTGCAAACAATTCGCTCGACAGGATTATGACAGTCGACAAAGCTTTGTTCAAAACAACAATTTATGCTTCAACTGTCTGGGAAATAACCACTCGGTTTATTTTTGTCAGCAAACCTCCAAGTGCCATGTTTGTAAACGAAAACACCACTCATTATTACATCCAAATCGGAAACCAAGTAAAGTAACAATCGGAAATGCAGAATCGGGTGTCGTTAATACGGTAACAGAAACTGTTCTACCAAATGAGTCAACTAGTATAACCTCATGTTTTTCAAATATACAGTCATGTTCTTTTGGCTATACAGCCTTTGTAAAGGTTTTGTCAAAAAATTAAGTTGGTATTACATTTAGATGTCTTTTAGATCAGGGATCCCAAGCGTCTTTTATTACAGAGAATGCAGTTCAAACGCTTGGACTAAAAAAGATTCCGACGAAGGTTGTGATATCAGGAGTAGGAGGACAGGAGGGCTTAGTATCGTTTGGATACATAGTAGTTGCTAATCTGCAGTCAATCCATAATCCCTAATTTTTGATAAAAGTGAAACTTCACGTTTTAGATAAATTGACAGCATTCATGCCTTCAACGAAGTTTGCTGTTCAATTATGGTCGGAGCTATCTGAATTGCGATTAGCTGATCTTAAATTTTATATACCTAATAAGGTAGATCTATTACTAGGAGCAGAAGTATACGGACAAATACTAGAAGACGGTCTAATAAAGGGTCCTCCAGGGTCACCAGTGGCTTAAAACACTAAATTTGGATGGATTCTTTCAGGACAAATTCACTCAAGCTCTCACACTGGATTGGAGTGTGACTCCAGTAATAGGATTGTCAGTATGCATTCCTATGTAGTTGAAAATGAGGTTTTAAGAAGATTTTGGGAGATTAGAGTCTGATGATTTCTCCTACAAGAAGAGTAAAATATTAACTCCAGTGCAAGAAAAGTGTAAAAGGATCTTTTCTCATACAACCTCTAGGGATGTAGTGGACGTTATGTGGTTAATTTACCTTTTAGAGACGAAGATCCTCGAAGCAAGTACGGAAATTCGAGAAAGATAGCTACTAGAAGATTACAGTTGTTAGAAAAAAAGTTGGAGAAGAATACCGAGTTAAAGATACAATATTCTGCAGTGTTTCAGGAATATCTTGATCTAGGCCACATGGAGTAAGTACCTGAAAAGGAAAAAGAGAATGTTCATGTAGTTTATCTACCTCATCACGCTGTGGTGAAAGAAGATAGAACTACTAGTAAAATACGCATTGTTTTCGATGCGTCCTGCAAAGGGAGTAATGGGGTATCACTAAATAACGATCTTTTAGTAGGGCCCGTATTACAACCTGATTTGCGGCATATAGTGTTGCGTTGGCGACAACATCCGATAATTTTAGTTGCTGATCTGGTTAAAATGTACCGTCAGATAAAGGCGACAAAGGAACATTGCAACTTTTAACGTATTGTCTGGCGAGATCAATTTGGAAACATGCAATATTATAGATTATTGAGGGTTATATTTGGCACCAATTCTGCTCCCTACCTAGCTGTAAAGGTATTACAACAGTTATCTGTTGATGAGGGAAAGAATTTTAAATCAGTCGGGGATAGAGTTACCAAGGATTTTTATATGGACGATCTCATGATAGGTTGTCAGTCAGTCGAAGAAGGAATAGTAGTATATAAAGAGATGAAAGACTTGATGAGAATGGGAGGCTTTCAGCTTCAAAAATGGGGAAGTAACAGTTAAGAACTGTTGGAAACGATAGGAGAAGATAAAGTGAACAAAAATCAGGAAAAAAGGTTGACATAGGAGTGGAAAAGGGAGTAAAGGAAGTGAGAAAGGTTCTGGGTCTAAATTAGAATAGCAAATTAGATATTTTTGAGTATTTGGTTAAACTTCCTGCTGTGAGCACCCCTTTGACCAAAAGGAAAGTAGTGGCAGATATTGCTCGCTTATTTGATCCCCTTGGCTGGATATCGCCTGTAATAATTAGTGCTAAAGTTATTATTCAGAAACTTTGGATGTCGGGCATCGAATGGGACCAGGAACTGCCAGATAAACTATTACAAGAATGGATAGCATATCGTGGCAGCTTAATTGATCTTTCTGGTTTCACTATTCCACGATGGATTTAAACAAGAGACAACAATAAAGGGTTGAAAATTCATGGCTTCAGCGACGCCTCCTGTCATGCTTATGCAGCGGTGGTCTATTTAAGAGTTATTAACAATACTGGTCATTGTAGAAGCGTGCTCGTCGCGACCCCTGCCAGCCCTTTTCAGGGCTGCAATTCTACTCAGCTGCGCACCCATGCCAACGAGGGTTAGGGCGTCCCCCCAAGGCGACGCACACCAGCTAGTCCCCGTTGGTGTGGAATGCAGCGCGCAAAGCGGCGATGGGGACCGCCACCCGTCACGCACAGCCCGACACGGCGGAAGGTGGAGGACAGAGTGCAGAGTTGGCACGTGGAATGTTAGAGGAGGCATGAAAGATAAGATGAATGAGTTGATTGAAATAATGAAAGAAAGAGAATTAGATGTCGTGTGTATGTCGGAGACCAAACGGAAGGGCAGTGGTACTGAAGAGCTCCCTGGCGGAGCGTTAGCTCTATGGTCCGGAGTCCCGGAGAGCGAGAGCGCCCGCCAGGCAGTGGGGGTGCTGCTGTCGTCTCGGTTGGTCGATGTTATGACTGAATATAAGGTTGTGAACTCAAGACTTCTCTGGGTTCGCTTTAAATTGGGACTGACGAAGTTATTCCTTTTGGCTGTTTATGCGCCGGTAGCTTCGTTGTCCAGGGCTGAGCTGGAGGAGTTTTGGGAGAATGTAAGAGAAGTTCTAGATTTGGCTAGGGGAAACGAAAGAATTGTTGTGTGTGGTGATTTGAATGGATGGGTTGGTACCGCTCGACCAGGGTACGAGTCGGTGCTTGGAAAGTTTGGCGATAAAAAGGTTAATGATGCTGGCAAGCTTATACTGGCGGTATGCAAGGAAAAGGGTCTTCTTGTGACAAACACTATGTTTAATCACAAGAAAATCCATATGTATACTAGAGAAAGAAAGAATGAGAGAAGTATGATCGATTTGTTTCTGGTGGATGACCGACTGCGAAAAGAGGTGATGGATACGCGAGTGTTCAGGAATGCTGACCTGGGAACGGATCACTATCTAGTGATTACTGGATTTAGGGGTCTGTTCGCGGGTTGGCGCTACCGGACGGCGGTAACAGAACCACAGTCAGTCTGTCGCATCCGAAGCTGGAAGCTTCAGGAAGCGGATACTAGGGACAAATATCATGCGAGGGTAGCCGAAAAGCTTGACACCATCGATGGCAGAAATGAATGTGTAGAAAGAACATGGCAGAACCTTAGGGATGGAATGGTAAGTGCAGCGGAAGAAGTGTGTGGAACAATAAAAAGAGGCAGTAGTAAAAGAAGAGATGCATGGTGGAATGATGAAGTGAAAGAAGCTGTAGAGAAGAAGAAGAAAGCATGGTTGGACTACTTGGCCTCTAGTAATGATAAGGATATGAGAGAGAAGATGAAAGAAAGATATAAGCTGCAGAAAGTTCATACGAAAGCATTGATTGAGGAAATGCGTGAAAGGTGTAGAATGGAAGCGGACGAAAGGTTGTCGCACAACTTTAAGGAGAACTCCAAACTCTTCTGGAAAGAGGTTGGAAGGACCCGAAGTGGTGCGACGGCCTTAAGAATGAACAAAGTGCTTTCGAGAACTAATGACGTCCTCACAGAAAAATCGGACGTCATGCAGCGATGGAGCGAATTTTATAGAGAAATGTATGCGTGTGATGATCTTAGTGAGGGATCCGGGGATGACGCCGTGACTGGTACGCCAGACCTGGACCTCGATGACACTGAGGTCATCAGTATGAAAGAGATTGAACGTGCGATTCGAAGTTTGAAATGTGGTAAGGCTGCGGGACTAGACAGAGTTACTGCTGAAATGGTCAAGTATGGTAGGCCTCGCGTCTGGGACAGCTTTCATCTGCTGTGCAATTTGTGCTGGCGGACGGGGGATGTCCCGGATGATTGGCGATCCGCAGTCATTGTGCCTTTATATAAAGGTAAAGGTTCACATTTTAACTGCGGGTGCTATCGGGCGATCAGCTTGACTAGTTTAGCAAGTAAAGTTTACTCGAAGGTTTTGACACGTAGGATGCAAGAGAAATCGGAAAGATTTCTATGGGAGGCACAATGCGGATTTAAACCTGGAAGAGGATGCACGGATCAAATGTTTTCTCTACGCATGATCACGGAAAAGCTTCTGGCTGCTAACCAGAAGATTTTCTGTGCTTTTGTGGATCTTGAGAAAGCATTTGATAAGGTTGTAAGGAAGAAAATGTGGGAACTGTTGCAGGGGTATGGTGTGGATGGTGTGATGGTGTGAAATATGGGTAAATCAGGAATGTCTAGAACAGGTAAATGAAATTGTATACTTGGGGAGTGCTTTTAGCCGGGATGGAAGATGTGATTTAGATGTGGACAGGCGTGTCGCTGCCGGGAACAAAGTCAATGGTGCCCTGACTGCGTTAGTCAAAAGGCAAGGCGTAGTGAAGAGTGCACGCCTTGCAATACATAACGCAGTGTTGGTACCGACTTTGTTATACGGCAGCGAAACCTGGGTGTGCCAGAAGAAGCATAAAAGCAAGTTGAATGCAGTGGAGATGCGATCTCTTCGTAAAATGTGCGGCGTTACCCATGGCCGACCGAAAGCGAAACGAAGAGATTCGCAATATGGCAGGTTTGAAAGATGACCTTATCACAAAAATTGATAAGGGCGTGCTTCGATGGTTTGGGCACGTTGAGCGCATGAGTGAAGACCGAATGGTGAAGAAAATATATAGCGCGAAAGTTAATATTAAAAGGTGTCGAGGTAGACCGAGACTAACTTTCGAATACCATGTGAGCAAACTGCTCGAAGAGGGGAGGGTCAAGAGTACTCGGATACCTAGACGTGCATGTATGAAGAAGATAATGAATGTGAAAGAAGCGAAAGAGGTATGTAAGGATCGTGACACTTGGCGATCTGTTCTCTCTGGCTACCCCGTCAGGGATTGTGCTTGAAGATAAGTAAGTAAGTAACAATACTGGAGAAATATACACTAGCTTAATCACTTCTAAGACAAAGGTGGCACCTATTATTCAAAGATAAATTCCACGCCTTGAATTGTGTGGAGCAGAATTGTTAACACATTTAATTGTAGATGTTGCGGAGACGTTAAAAATACCAAAACATAAGATACATGTCTGGACCGACTCGTCAGTGGTGCTTGCCTGGTTAAGCAGCCATCCAAGTCGATGGCAGACCTTCGTTGCAAACAGGACATCGGAGATTTTATCAATCTTAGATAGAAGCCAGTGGTCCCATGTACAGACGAAAGATAATCCAGCGGACTACGCTTCTCGTGGTTTAAAGTCGTCAGAGATTCTTCAATCTCAAGTTATGGAAAGAAGGTCCATCTTGGTTATCTGATGTAGCTATCGAATACAGTCCACAATTTGACCATAACCAAGAAGTTCCGGAAGTAAAAATAGAAGAACGATCTAAGTTCGTTAACTTGCCATGTCACGGAATTAAACATTGAGAATGAAGGTTTATTTTTACGGTTTTCATCTCTACATAGGCTTCTTAGAGTAATTTCTTATTGCAAAAGATTCATTCAACTTTTAAAAACGAAACCAAAACCGAAATTTTCGAAATGGCTAATCATTAGGGAGTTGCAGTCTTCTTTACATGACTGCATTAAAATATGTCAAATGCAGTATTTTGCAGTCGAATTTGAAAATTTGAAAAAAAGAGGTAGAGTGAGCGAGAAAGGCGGGCTAGCTTCTTTGTGTCCCTTTAAAGATGAACAAGGCATTCTGCGAGTTGGCGGGCGTTTACATAAGGCCGAATTAACTCAAGATATGAAACACCCGATTCTTGTACCTCGAGAGTCCCATTTTGCCCAATTGATTATAACAGAAGCTCATGCAAAAACAATGCATGGTGGCCCATTGCTCATGATAAATTACATTCGGACAAAATATTGGATCGTTAATATAAAGATATTAGTAAAAGCCTACATTCGAAACTGTATTACTTGTTTACGTCACTCAGTAAGATCTAATCAACCCTTTATGGGTAATCTGCCGAAAAGTAGAGTTACACCCAGTAAGCCATTTTTTCAGAGTGGAGTGGATTATGCTGGCCCCGTAGCAATAAGGGTTTCAAAAGGGAAAGGTCATCATGCGTCCAAAGGCTATATCTGTCTATTTGTATGCATGGCAACAAGACCTATTCACCTTGAGGCTGTTAGTGACTTATCCGCTGAAGAATTTTTAGCAGCTTTTAAACGTTTTGTTGCAAGAAGAGGTCACTGTGCCGATTTATGGAGCGATAATGGCACGAACTTCGTGGGTGCCGCAGAAGAGCTCAAGAAATTATTGAATGTTGAGCGTTCTACTGTAGCCGTCGAAATTGCTGAATGGCTAGCGACTAATGGCACTAACTGGCACAACATTCCTCCGTATGCTCCAAATTTCGGTGGATTGTGGGAGGCTGGTATAAAGTCCACCAAATTTCACCTCAAGCGAGTAATTGTTAATTCTACATTAACGTATGAGGAAATCACAACTGTACTGACTCAAATTGAAGCCTGTCTCAATTCAAGACCGATATCGCAAATCAGTGACAGCATACATGATCCTTACCCACTGACCCCCCCTCACTTTTTATTGGGTGAATCTTTATTACTGGTTCCCGATGCTAATTATGAGAATACCAATGTTAGTAGCCTAAGGCGATGGCAATTAACACAAAGATTGGTCCAAAATTTTTGGCGACGTTGGTCGAATGACTATCTTACTCAATTTTTGCAACGCCACAAATGGAGAAACAGTGTTTGTGAACCAAAAATAGGTGACGTAGTTTTAGTCAAAGAAGCCAATCTTCCACCTGCAAGATGGCTGCATGGTATAATAACTGAGAAACATACAGGTACTGATGGTGGTTACGCGAGTGGTTAGTTTGCGTTGTGGGAATAGTCAAATCATAATTTAAAATTAAAAAATTTGTACAGCCGACTTTTTTTTTATAGGATATGGGTGACAAACGAGCACACAGTCCACCTGATGGTAAGTGGTTGCTGCGGCCCATAGACATCTACATCTATCCTCTATTACAATTCAAAATGTAGATGCGTTGTCACCCGTGAGGACTAAGATGGAATGCCTCATTTCCAGTAAAAAGGGCCTCCGGCCACCTGCACTCACCAAGCGAAACGCAGAGGTAAACCTCTA
The DNA here is from genome assembly GCA_033319125.1 of Parnassius glacialis. NCBI lineage: Eukaryota > Metazoa > Arthropoda > Insecta > Lepidoptera > Papilionidae > Parnassius > Parnassius glacialis. The sequence goes on along the minus strand of JAVANC010000012.1, from coordinate 1,016,726 downwards.
CTTCACGCTGGTTTTCTGTGAGGTCGTGGTACCACCCCGGTTCGAGCCGGCCCATCCGTGCGACAGCAAAAGTTGCCGCGTGGCTCTACCACTGTTAAAACTTCAATATAAGCGACTTCAATATAGGTTATTTAAACTCAATAACCATTGGTCTGACCTTGATCAAATTCATATGGGACCACACGAGAACTATCAGCTTTCATATAAAAAAAGAATCATCGAAATCGGTTTGCCCAGTACAAAGTTATGAGGTAACACACATAAAAAAAAAACAAAAAAAAAACATACACTCGAATTGAGTACCGTCTCCTATTTGCAAGTCGGCAGAAAAGACCTGTCTCAAAATTATGTTTACTGCCTGTGATTAAATAAGACTTCTTTTACAAGTTTTTTTGCACATTTTTATTTTTTTTTTCTATAAGGTTTGAATTGTTTAATTTATACTTTTAATTTTTTAATATCCATGTAGCATTTATTCATATATTAACATTGTGTTAAACATTTTGCTCGAATTTTTCTAATTTGTAAGACAGTTACTAAAAGGTGTTAATGTGAGGGTTACTATTTTTTTGTGACAAATGATTTTGGTGACAAACGAGCACACAGTCCACCAGATGGTTAGTGGTTGCTGCGGCCCATAGAGACCTACATTTATCCTCTATTACAAATCAAAATGTAGATGCGTTGTCACCCATGAGGACTAAGATGGAATGCCTCATTTCCAGTAAAAAGGGCCTCCGGCCACCTGCACTCACCAAACGAAACGCAGAGGTAAATCTCTACTTCACGCTGGTTTTCTGTGAGGTCGTGGTACCACCCCGGTTCGAGCCGGCCCATCCGTACGACAGCAAAAGCTGCCGCGTGGCTCTAACACTGTTAAAATTTCTTTAAAAATTTAACTGATTTTAATTTTTTTTAACTTCTTCCGACTTTTAATTTCAATAGGTATGAATAGGACTGAAAACATGATTAAATTAGTGAAACTGGGTGAAGCGTTCCCTTTTCTATATAATCATTAATTAAGTGAATATTCAAGGAAAGATGAAATGGATGAAGCTTGGGCAGAAATATCGTCATAAATATCGCTTGATGCTCCAGCGAATCGTAGGGAGATGTTTATTGTCATTACGACAGTCGTAGTGTAGTGGCGTAAAAAAGCAAGCGTAAAAAGTTAACTGTTCATTAATTTCTTTAAAAATTTAACTGAATTTTATTTTTTTAACTTCTTACGACTTTTTATTTCAATGGGTATGAATAGGACCGAAAAATTGATTGAATTCGTGAAACTGGGTGAAGCATTCCCTTGTCTATATAATCATTCATTAGGTTAATATTCAAGGAAACATGTAACGGATAAAGCTTGGGCAGAAATATCGTCATAAATATCTCTTTCTACTTCTTACATAATCAAACAATAAAAAATCCTCTTCGTCTAAAAAGAAAGTAAGATAATCTATCAGTTCACCCAACACATCTGGTACCGTAGAAAACCTTACAAAACGATACGTCTACGCGACGATTCGTTTGTAGAACACTGCAGGTCTCGTACGCGTTGCGTCGTAACGATACGCTTACGATACGACTACGTTTACGACTCGTGTGTGAAGAGCCTTAGTTTTTCTTCTGTGTAGTGAATGCGTTTTACATACATAAAATGCACATAGAGAAACATCCAGATCCGGAACAATTATTTGTAAGTCATATATAATAAGACATGTTTAGTTTTTTTTTATAGGATAGGGTGACAAACGAGCACACAGTCCACCTGATGGTATGTGGTTGCTGTGGCCCATAGACATTACATTTATCCTCGTTTGCGAATCAAAATGCAGATGTGTTGTCACCCGTGAGGACTAAGACGGAATGCCTCTTTTCCAGTAAAAAGGGTCTCCGGTTCTCTACACTCACAATACGAAACACAGCAGTGTTACGCTGCTATTTTAAGCTGGTATTCTGTGAGAGCGTGATCCTTCCCCGGTCGAGCCGACCCATTCGTGCTACAACTATACTACTAATATAACTGCAACATGGCTCTACCACGTACAAAGGTGTGGGAATCGATCTCGCATCCGAGCGTCCATCCCTCCGTCCCGTCAAACCCTATACTGTATATTAGCGGTGTAAGAATATCTACTAGCCCGTATAAGTCCCGTGTCATAAAGGCGACAGAGAGAAACAATCCAGAAAATGGATAGGAGCGTCTTCCTCAATCAATCTATAAAATCACGCACACAAAGAAACACACATACACACACACACACACACACACACACACACACACACACACACACACACACACACAACGCGCGCGCACGCACAAACACTTTGATGTGTATAACTAACTTATATGATGAACCATTATTTAATAATCTGTGATGAGCAGATATGTTTCTTCCAGCATCGTAGAACTTTATTTGTTTTTGTTATTGTATATTTACAAAACTTATTGAATAACCTATGGTTACATTTATTTTTATACAACAAAAGACAAGCGCCACTTACCGGGTCAATTGTGAATTGTTTGGACTATCCAGAAACCTACTTAAACACAAAAAAATTCATCAAAATCGGTCGAGCCATTTTCGAGTTTTTGCGAGACTAACAGACAGCAATTGATTTTTATATATACAGAAGATTAGTTGTGGAACAATACCTTGTTGAAATTCTTTCTCTTTTTTACTACCGTTATCCTTCCTATAGCTAGACATGTAGGGACGACATATGAATATCCATATTCCCCTACGTCCTTTGGGTTTCGAGAGGGGACGATGGGAAATGCCTAAAAAACGTTTAATTTTTGAAAAATTTCGACTCCACCCCTTTTACGCCGGACGTAAAACAACCAGATCGCCGAAAGGGCGCAGGATCAAAGGTGCGATACGTCTGGTGCTGTGATTGTAGAAACGTCAGCCAAGCGTGACGATTGCAGCAAAACCCTACAATAAGAGAGGCCCATATCCAGTAGTTGACTTTGACGTTCCGATTAAGAAGAAGATCTTTCCTTAAATGGATGGGCTCATCTTCATCAGTGGGCTATCAGGAGCTGATAAAATTGAAGGCCACAATATTGTAAAATTATTTCTGTGAATATTTACAACTTGATGGTGACAACCACATTCTAAGATCGGTTAACTAGCAGAGTAGCCAACCTCTATGTTTATGAAATGTATTAATTTCTCTAATCTAATCTAAAATCTAATTCCTCCCTCTCCATTCTATCAGCGGACGCCCAGACGCTCAGCTAGTCATTTGAACCGAACGGTTTGCTTCGTCGTTGATAATGCGTACAGCAAAGGAGTGGAATAATTTGCCGTTGTCTGTCTTCCCATCCAATTATAATGTGGGTTTCGTCAAGGCAAGAGTGAATAGGTGTTTGTTAAGTCTGTGCCCTTCACCACCTTCGGCTGCATCACCACTTACAATCAGGTGGGATTGTACTCGTAGTTAAGCACTGGCTTATAACATTAAAAAAATACAATTTCTATATCTAGTTCAACCCATATATAATAATAATAATAATAAATATTTATTTCATTTCCAATTACACATGTTTACATACAGGAGCAAATATAAGTACAATTAAATAAAGTAACAATAAGTCTAACAAAAATAAAATGCTATGATAAAATTAAAACTATGTGAAGCTTAATAATGTAGAATATATAAAAGAAAAATAAAAAGTCAAGTTTATAATATTAGCTACCTGCCTGAACTAGGTTGAGTACCTGTGTTTCAGACATCACTTACGCAATGGGTTTAATAATGTAGGACACTAGATATTTAAATAATTAAACTATATTATATAATAAATAAAATAACTAAACAACAATTAATTGTTACCTACAATTAATACAAACTATTTTAGAATTTCTAACAACTTCTCTGTGTCTTCGTAATTTAATTTATTTAGAAATTCCTATACACTTATATTACAGTTCTTATAACTTAGACTATATACCTTTAGTGACTTGTTGAGCTTGTTATATGGAAAGGGTCCTAAAAATATGTAAAATTTACTCACGAATGCGTGTTTGGTTTGAGGGTTTACACAAACTAAGTCCATTCTTCTCCTGTCTATGGATTTTAAGTTAATTGGAAGTTCGGTATGCTGTTTTCATATGATGTTCAGGATAAACAACTGACGGACAGTTAGTACTTTACATGCCAAGTAAAGTTGATGTGTAGGAAACATGAATGGACGGAAAGTGGCTACCTTTAGAACTGCTCTCTGAGCACGTTCTAATGGGAGCAATATTGTTTTAGAAGCACCACCCTAGGAGGTAATGCCATAAGTGAGTAAGGATTGACACAAAGCTAAATAAACCTCTCTTATCAATTTGAAGTCAGCGATGTTACGAAGATATTTAAAAATATATATTAATTTACGAACTCTAGCACAAAGTAAATCGATGTGCTTGCAAAAATTTAAATTTGTGTCAAGCGTGATACCTAGATATTTTATATTATCTGTTTTTGTTAATGCGGGACATGCACATGCAGTGTCATCATACGAGTTACAATTATGAGCGTTAATATTTAGGTGAGTAGGTATGTTATTATTTCTCATTAAAAATAACATATATTGTGTTTTATCAGCGTTTAAACGTAGGAGATTATTAAGAAGCCAATTAGATACTATGTTAAAGCTTTGCTGAGCGTATTTATAAACCTCATCTCGTGATTTAGCTGAGAATAACAGGGTTGTGTCATCCGCATACGACATTATGACACCATTTTGAAGTTGAAGATTACATAAGTCGTTTATGTAAACTAGGAACAATGTAGGCCCAGGATACTGCCCTGTGGGATTCCATAAGAGCTGTTTTGTAATTCAGTACTCGTATACTCACCGATTTTTACACATTGAAAGCGATCACTGAGGTAATCGGAAAAAAATTGTAGTTGAGTTCCCCTTATGCCAAGTGTTTCAAGCTTTTGCAATAGTATAGGGCAAGAAATAGTATCAAAGGCTTTGGCAAGGTCTAAAAAGATCCCAATTGAGTGCATACCATTGTCAAGATTACTTGTGACATAATCTGTCAATTGGTGCAAGGCATCATTACATGATCTCTTAGGCCTAAAACCAAATTGTCTGTCCGACAGCAAGTTGTTAGTTTCCAGGTGTTTTATTAACTTGGTATTTATGATCTTTTCTAAAATTTTAGATAAACCAGATAAAACTGAAATCGGCCTATAGTTACTAAGTTTTTATATTTTTTATATATATATGTAGAAAGGGTAATTGAGTATACGAGGGTGGATTGAAAAGTACTCGGCCTAACACAGATCCATTCAATTCTAAAAATCAAATCTACCCACATTATTTAGTTCAGTTCAGACTAGTTCATTGTGTGAAGTTCGAAACGTGTGCGATAATTAGTTGTGATTTTATAAATTTATTAACAAAGTAATCGGACATAATTTCCGCGAATGGAGCAAATCGAGCAGCGTGCCGTCATTAAGTACCTCCATAAGAAGGGGCTATCATCAAAAGCCATCCATGATGACATGGTCAGTACATTAGGCGATTGTGCTCTGTCATATTCATCCGTCAAAAAATGGATAGCAGAATTTAAGCGTGGTAGAGAGAGTGTGAAAGATGAACCCCGCTCTGGAAGGCCTTCGACGTCAACTACTGACGAAAATATTAAAAAAGTACTTGATTTAATAATGGGAGACCGCAGATTAAAAATTAGAGAGATAGCCGAGATTATAGGCATCTCTTATGAACGAACTCAAAACATCATTGTCAATGAGTTGGGTTTCCACAATGTGTCTGCGAGGTGGGTTCCGCGACTGCTTTCAGTTGAACAAAAAAGGACGCGATTGACTATTTCACGCGACTGTTTGGAGTTATTTGAAGCCGATGCAGATGATTTTTTGAATCGTTTTGTTACTATAGACGAAACATGGGTTCATTACTGTACACCGGAAATAAAACAACAATCAAAACAGTGGAGAAGACCTGGTTCACCACCCCCTAAAAAGGCTAAGTCGATTTTGTCGGCAAATAAGGTGATGGCTTCAGTATTCTGGGACTCGAAAGGTGTGATTATGATTGATTATCTTGAAAGGGGTCAGACTATAAACTCTGATTACTACTGCACCTTACTACGTCGTTTACGAGAGGAAATAAAAGAAAAACGTCGAGGAATGCTCAGAAGAAAAGTCCTGTTTCATCAAGATAACGCCCGTATTCACACGTCAGTACAGTCAATGGCTGAAATTCACAACTGTGGCTTTGAACTGTTACCGCATCCGCCGCATTCACCTGATCTGGCACCATCAGGCTTCTTTCTGTTCCCTAACCTAAAAAAGCACTTGGGAGGTCAAAGATTTTCGACAAACGACGAGGTCAAAGCAGCTGTAGACGCATATTTTGACTAAGGAAGAATCATTTTTTTTCAACGGTCTAAATGCTTGGAAGGGTAGGTGGCAAAAGTGTATTGAACTTGATGGTGATTATGTAGAAAAATAAAAATATAACTGATTTAGTATGTGTTTATTTTCTTGGTTAGGCCGAATACTTTTCAATCCACCCTCGTATATAGTACAGAGACTAATTTTGTAGTTAGGAATAATAATTAATCCGTTTACACGAATTAATTATCCAACGAGTCGAGGATAAACTAGTATCGGAATACGACAAGCGTACCGTTCCACGTCAGAGCCAAGACTGTCCTAACGGCGGCCGCGCCGTCCGTTTTATACAAGCAAAACGAGCGCCACTGCAGGTGCAATGGTGCAGGTGTGCGGAACACGTGTTATTTACAAGAATTCTATCTAACTGCACCGACGGCTACCGCGCCGCACGTGCAATTGTGCTGGTCCCGTCATATATATATATATATATATATATATATATATATATATAAATGATATAATATGTTTTATATAATACATACATAAACATATGTTTTATATGTTTATATCTGGGTTAAACTAGATGTTGCAGATGGATAAACGCTAGTTATATATTGCAACTAAAAGTAGATTTTACCTACTATTGAAACTCCGAATTAATTATTAAACGAATGCCGAAGCAGAATACGCTGACGCAAAATAATGGGTCTTGATTGTGAAGTTTCCCAGTTCCCTGTTAGTTTAATTGAAAGAAAATTCCTTTAGTTTTTCTTTCGCCGAATCAAAGAATCAGTTAAGGTTAAAGTTATTGACTTAGGAACTGAGTTGTTTCTCGATAATATCTGAAAAAATATCGGATATTTTTTAAATAGAATAAGGGTGACAAAGAAGCACACAGTCTGCTTCATGGTAGGTGGATGCTTTGGGTCACATATATGTCCTCAATGAAGAATAAAAATGAAGAAGCATTGTTAACCCTGAAAAAGTATTGTTAACCCTGAAGACTAAGATGGAATGCATCGTTTAAATTAAAACAGTTCTCTACACTCACCATAAGAGACACAGCAGAATTACGCAGCTATTTTACAGTAGCATTATGCGAGAGTATGGTTCTACTCACAGAGCAAATACAAAGAGGAGGTGCTGTAATTAGATTTCACTATGTAACAACGCGTGACAATTTGCGGGGTGAGGTGATGTTAAGCCCCGCCCAGTTTACTGTCTACATCTACCGATAAATAGTAAAACTACTCGAATCGTTCCATATCGCAGTTGCAATGTAGTTTAGTTACCTTGGTGGTAGATGGCGGCCTGTTCACAAAATAATTATAAAAACTATAAAAATAATATTTTGGCGATTAAAAATTCTTTAGGACTTAATGCAAAACAAATTTCAACATCTTCGTATGATTATTTTACCAATATTGAGCTCTATGTAACTTTATATTTTTAGTTTCCATGACACAAAGTGTCAACATCTAGGGTCGAATATATTTAATTACATTTGAAAGCCGAGGCAGAGATTTTTTTAGAACCTTTTTAATAAATATAGGTATAAAATTACTTGCAAATGAAATGTGATGCCGTCCATAGCATCAGAGCGTCTATTTGAGTAGTTTTTACACGATGAAACACTACACTTCATCCTTTCCTTCTTAATACTACGAAACTACACCGATTTGCGATTTTCGACACATAAGCGCACAGGATGAACGCTGACAGTATATTAAGTAAAGACACGCCCACTGTGATGACGTCAGGACCTAGTTAGAATCACAGTGCACAGTTGCTTATGCCAGCCAACCAAATCGTGTTACAGCAATAATAGCGTATAAAAAGAATTAAAGATTTTATTAAAAAAATATTTAAGTGCAGAAACAGCCTTTATACTTTTGCCTTCCATCAGTCTATAAGAGTTAGGGAATAGAAAGTGCACCTATGCTTGCATATACCTACACACTTATGCATTATAATCATGCTTTGCGCAGATGGCTAGTCTCCGTTGAGACGACTGGCCGCCGTGACCGAAGTTCGGTCTGGAGGAATTCTCACCGCATGCCAAAATAGCTTGCAGATGACAGTTTTGTTCCGACTTACATAAACACTTATCGTTATATTTTGACCAATTTACGCAATGTATTTATTATTTATAGCCTATGTGTTATTCTGATGTATGAGCTATAATATTGTAAGGTTTCATTAACATACATTCAGTAATTTTTGCGTGGAAGAGTAACAAACATCCATACATTCATACATATTTTTAGATTTTTTGTTTAGTAATATGTGTTGTATATACCAGGGTTATTTTTCAAATAACAACCATATTTTAAACTTAAGTTGATATAACGTTATTGCAGTTTTTGAAAATACGAGTAAATAAGTCTTCTACTTAAAATGACAAATGTGTGCGCGCGCAATAAAATCAGATAAAATAAACCTAGCAAGCTAACAGCATAGCAAAGTGGCGAAGCAATCAGCTTTTTTTTTCAAAATAGGAGGTTCATATGCCTGGGTGATCAGTAATCGATTGCTGAAAACAGAACTTGAAAATTCGAAACCGTTCACGAGATAATCGTGGGACAGACGGACAGACATCGTGAAATCAATAAACCTAGCAAGCTAACAGCATAGCAAAGTGGCGAAGCAATCAGCTTTGTAGCGGTTTCTAACGGTTGCCGTTGAGCAATCAGGTTCAAAATAGGAGGTTCAGATGCCTGGGTGATCAGTAATCGATTGCTGAAAACAGAATTTGAAAATTCGAAACCGTTCTCGAGATAATCGTGGGACAGACGGACAGACATCGTGAAATCAATAAACCTAGCAAGCTAACAGCATAGCAAAGTGGCGAAGCAATCAGCTTTGTAGCGGTTTCTAACGGTTGCCGTTGAGCATCAGTTTCAAAATAGGAGGTCCAGATGCCTGGGTGATCAGTAATCGATTGCTGAAAACAGAATTTGAAAATTCCAAACCGTTCTCGAGATAATCGTGGGACAGACGGACAGACGGACAGACATCGTGAAATCAATAAGTGTCTTCGCAACCTTCGCCACTTAATAAACCTAGCAAGCTAACAGCATAGCAAAGTGGCTAAGCAATCTGCTTTGTAGCGGTTTCTAACGGTTGCCGTTGAGCAATCAGTTTCAAAATAGGAGGTTTAGATGCCTGGGTGATCAGTAATCGATTGCTGAAAATAGAATTTGAAAATTCGAAACCGTTCTCGAGATAATCGTGGGACAGACGGACAGATATCGTGAAATCAATAAGTGTCTTCGCAAGCTTCGCCACTTAATAATGCATTACCACGCATTTTCAATTCAAAAGATAAAAAGGACAGAATTATAGAGATATTTAATGATTTTTTCTTCGCTATTTGCTTATTCTGAACCTTCTCTGCAATTTTTTTGCAAAATAACCCTGTATATGTATATATATATATATATATATATATATATATATATATATTTGTTTACAATATGTTACAGTTAATGACCACATTTTTGTTATGCATGATAAGTACTACACTGTCGCATTAGGTTTTCTTCCTGTTATGATAGTTGTTAGTTGAAAATAAAATAAATAAATAAATAAATATATGGCACTGAAATATTTTATTTTATAAAAGTAGCTATAAAATATATTTCATAAACAACCAGGCGGATTGTGCGCGTACCGGTATTCAGCATTACGCTGAGTAATAAGCTTTTCGCTGAGTCGATACACATCCCATCACTTATAAAATATCTCCATACTGTCTTTTTTATTTGTGTGATGTGTATAGTTCCAGTGAATAAATGTCTTTCTTTATTTCTTTCCATTCTGATTGGAAATAAACGATTTCTTATTTTTATTTATTTATATCTTAGCTTATTTTCAAAACAAAAATTTCTGAAGTTTATCGAAATTAACTGCTGACGTTTTGCGTTACTGAAACGCTTAAAATAAAATAAAATAAATCTATAAAAAAAATAAGTCAACAGCCGCAGTCGCTTACCGGAAGATCTGTCTACGTGTTCACATAACCAAGCGGACATGACACTGCGTATGACTCAGTGTCGGATGTTTCAATGTCATGAACGCTGCCAACTATTTACGAATGCTGAAACATTATTCGGGGAACCTTTCGGGACTTTTACAATGGGAATTTCACGGGCGGATGACGCGTTATGCAGCAGAAAACGTGATATTTATTTATTTAATAATTTATGTGCACAAAAAGTATTGTTACAAATATTACTGATTTTTAACAGTGGTAGAGCCACGCGGCAGCTTTTGCTGTCGCACGGATGGGCCGGCTCGAACCGGGGTGGTACCACGACCTCACAGAAAACCAGCGTGAAGTAGAGGTTTACCTCTGCGTTTCGCTTGGTGAGTGCAGGTGGCCGGAGGCCCTTTTTACTGGAAATGAGGCATTCCATCTTAGTCCTCACGGGTGACAACGCATCTACATTTTGATTTGTAATAGAGGATAGATGTAGATGTCTATGAGCCGCAGCAACCACTTACCATCAGGTGGACTGTGTGCTCGTTTGTCACCCTTACCCTATAAAAAAAATATATAAAAATATGTTTCTGTATAAAGGCACTACATCCATCCATCCATACATCCATTACAGATTAAAAAATCCACTGCTGAACGTAGGCCTCTCCGATACATTACCTCATCAGGAGGATATTGCCATTGTTGCTACGCTTGGCAGGTGGGTTGGCAACTGCAGCCTTTTACTATTCTGAGTTGTTATCATCAGGAAGACGCTCCTGCCCGCCTTCTGTTATAATTTCCCCTCTATCGCCTCTTAGGACACCTACGGGATGATATGGGCACAATTCTTATTTCATATTGAAATTCCTTCCAGCTAGCCCGATATTGAACAGTTCAAAGAAAAGCAGATTTAGTGTACACTCTCATAATAATTATTGAAATTTTAAAGATATACACAATATAATATATAAATAAATATAGTGGCGTAGCTATGTAACCAAGAGCTCCGGGGCAAAAATTAAATTGGGACCCTATTCAAACTAAACTAAATATTTTTAAAGATACAAAACTACTTCATCATCAGCTCCGTACGGCCCACTGTAGGGCGTAATAAAGCAAAGCTACTATGTAGTATGAGTAACGCAACAGATAATATTTAATCGTACTTCCTAATCTATATATACAAAAGAGTAGGATATTCTGAGTGACTGACTTATCTATGGCGCAGGCCAAACCGCCGTACCCAGAAAACTGAAAATTGTCTTTTATAACGTAGGCATCCACTAAGAAAGGGTTTCAGAAAATTCAACTTCCAAGGGGGGAAATTGTAACATCCTATGTGTTACAAATTGTATGAAACTTTTTATTTTACGGGGCGAGTGATTGTTGAGTGCTTTGTTAATAAAATAAATGAATATGTATTTTTCGATTTTTTAAAACAACCCCTCATCTACTTACTTCTTTTAAACTACTCAACCACGCAACGGATTTTGATACGTAGGTATTTCAGTGTCATTTAGAGATGTGTAGGAATGCTAGTACGTACATTACATTCTAATTAAGTTTGAATAGTAGAAGAAAATCAATATTTTGTAATTAAGGCGTCAAAAAATCGATATTCTGGCGCTTATTCGCTGGCTAAACTTTAATAAAGAATCGTAGTTCTTCAAAAAGTCAGGACCAAAAGTCCGCGTTAGCATAATAATATGTCTATCTCCTAAGTTTGATTCACAGTACCTAACCATTTTTATCTTTGAAATATTAATTATAATATTTGTTTATTTGCGAAGATGTTTTCTCTAATTCAGTATTAATATCTATTTATCTTAATAAAGATGTTAATTAACTTGGGCATTAAATTATTAACTTTAAATTATATCATTTAAATAAATACCTACTTTAGAATATATAACAGACTCGAAATTACGTGCAAGAAAAAAAATCACGGCTGGCCTGCACGCTTCCGCCGCGGCCTCCTTCGTTGTCAGCACATGATTACCAGCATTTTGTAAAGTTGGAGTTGTTGTTGTCTTGACATCGAAAATCCTTGCGTTTTAGAAAATGACCTTCAAGAACTGGTAAACAAAGTTTATCCCAATATAACCATCATCTTTTTCAGTGACGATCAACAAATCACAAGGTCATACACATTCAACGTTGCGGGCCTCAGCGATGAGTGTTTTTCTAATGAACAGCTATATCGTATTGTGTAATGAAAAGTCAGCTGTACATAAAGACATACTACTTTATATACAACATTGTATATAAAGACATACAGTAATAACTGGCAGTAATGATAAAACTTTGACATTAACAGCTAAATTACCCAAAGTCATTAAATCTGTAAGTCGTGGACAAGTTTGGATTTATCATCGTCATCATCATTACAGCCCTTCACAAGTCCACTGCTGAACATAGGCCTCCCTCAAAGAATGCCACAAAGCACGGTCCTGAGCCACATGCATCCATCGACTTCCTGCATATCTTACCAGGTCGTCACTCCATCTAGTGGGGGGACGCCCTACACTTCGCCTGCCGGTACGAGGCTGCCACACGAGAACCTTTCTTCCCCATCGGTTGTCGGATCTTCGAGCTATATGGCCGGCCCATTGCCATTTCAGCTTACTAATCCGTTGGGCTATGTCGGTCACTCTGGTTCTACTGCGGATATCCTCATTTCTGAGTTTATCACGCAGAGAAACTCCGAGCATAGCCCTCTCCATAGCTCGCTGAGCGAGCCTGAGCTTCCTCATCCGGCCAGCAGTGAAGGACCACGTCTCAGTTCCGTATGTCATCACTGGCAACACGCACTGGGTGTTTGGATTTATGTTTCACGATAATACACGATAAGATATTTTCTTACTGAGCGCATTTTTTGTAATAACGAATTATCAATACCAAAGCGACAAACTAAATCGATCGAACAGTGCTTTTTGAACATAAATGACACCGCATGTAAATTGAAATATTTTTGATTTTAGTTTGAGTCGTTCGAGGTGTGTTGGTCAGGGGCCAAAAAGTTAAAAGCGATTTTTTTTTATTCAACTAGGATATTATATGTGGCCCCGGGGCACTGCCCCGCCTAGCCACAAGGTAGCTACGCCACTGAATACATACATACATATACATACAAGTCATGCAAGAATTCGCTGGGACGACAAAGAAAATTAATGCTCTTTAACTCGCCTTTTATTCTGACACTGTTTGATACTGAGTTACCTGGGGTTCATTTCTGTTTAAAGACATTTTTTTTTAAAACGTTACCTCCACATTAGGATTTTGTCCTGTATCGTGGAGGCAGTTTACAAACATAAATTGCACGAGGAAAAGAATCCAGACCCGGAACAATTTTTTGTAGGCCATGCAAATACTTGTTCCGTGCGGGATTCGAACCCGCGGCCCCCAACGCGACAACTCATTATTAACTTAATTATCCGTGATGGAACGTGATGCGTTTAGGGTTAGAGGTTGTTTGTTTGTTTGTGTGTACAAATGAATGTTCCAGTTATCTCCAAAATGGTTTCACCAATTTAATACAGTTTTCGTAAAGGTTTGTGATTCATCGGCGAGCGTTCTTAGATAGTTGTTACGGTGTTACTTCACCAGGGGACGCTGCAGTAAGCATATTTGTGCAAACGAATGTTCCCATTTATCTCCAAAACGGTTTGACCGATTTAGATACAGATTTCTGTAAAATGTTTGTGATTCATCGGCGATGGTGTTTGTGTAGGTATTATGATATTAACTTCTAGCGGGCGCTGCAATAAACATGTTTGTGTAAACCAATGTTCTGATTTATCTTCCAAAGGGTTTGATCTATTTAGATACGGTTTTCTGTAAAGGGTTTGTAATTCACCGGCGATGATCCTTAGATAGGTATTATGGTGTTAAGTCGCCAGGGGGTGCTGCAATAAAAAAAAATTACTCGTTGCAGTGCATTTTTCCAGGAGACAGCTTGATCGATTTAGATGCGGATATCGATATCACAACATATTTGGGTTCTTAGAGTAATCACTATGTTAATGCCATAATAACAGATCTAGATCATGAACAGCTTTATGGCCTTTCTTCGGCTTCTTCGATTTATAATCCGCGCAACGTGCTTCTCATTCGCTCTAACTAACTCTAAAAAGTTTTCTTTGATTCAGATCGGTTACTTCTATGCCATCTAAAAATCGTAACCTACTAAGAGTGACATAAACTTGCCCTTCGACAAATGTTTTGGGTCTAAGATGTATGATCGCCTTATCGACTGTATTTCCTTCCAATTTATGCACTGTAACGGGCCAACCTAATATGAGCGGAATAATTACCCTTTCTATTTTGCTAGCACCTTCGTTGCCTTGAAATGATACATTCATTGGAGTTACCTCTCCAACTTACATATTTTCATCATGGTAAATTCTGCCAATAAAGCAGAATATAACCAATCTTATCAGCCTCAAGCACAGGCGCAGAGTAGCCAGTCTCTCGGTATTCTATAGGATGCATTTCGGCGAGTGTGCGCAGGAATTACGCGCTTTAATTCATCCCTCTTCTTTCCATCATCGGACAACCAGGCGGTCGGCGGGTCTTTTTTTTTTTTTTTTTTATAGGATAAGGGTAACAAACGAGCACACAGTCCACCTGATGGTAAGTGGTTGCTGCGGCCCATAGACATCTACATCTATCCTTTATTACCAATCAAAGTGTAGATGCGTTCTCACCCGTGAGGACTAAGATGTAATGCCTCATTTCCAGTAAAAAGGGCCTCCGGCCACCTGCACTCACCAAGCGAAACGCAGAGGTAAACCTCTACTTCACGCTGGTTTTCTGTGAGGTCGTGGTACTACCCCGGTTCGAGCCGGCCCATCCGTGCGACAGCAAAAGCTGCCGCATGGCTCTACCACTGTTAAAATCTTTATTACTTTGTTGTCGATATTCCACGCATTAGAACCAAACGGTTTGCTTCGTCTTTTGTAATGCGTCCAGCAAAGGAGTGGAATAATTTGCCGGCGTCTATCTTTCTGTCCGAATACAATCTGGGCGTCTTCAAGGCAAGAATGAATAGGCTTTTGTTACGTTAAGACGATTTACCATCTAAAGCTGCATCACCACTTACCACCAGGTGGGATTGTGGTCAAGCACTGGCGTATAATAAATATAAAAATAAAATAAAGCTGTCATCAAATTGGATTAGGATTTTTTAGGCAGCTCTCCATATTCTAACTTGTCTCTTCTTAACCCTTTCCACTGAAAATCAAAAACTATTCCCATGTTTCCATTGACTAATTCTTCGCTGACCTTGATGTTCATTCTGAACATCACTCGTGTAGGTACCTATACCCAACTTTATGTGTGATACTAGGCCTCGTGTTATTTGGGTCCACTGAAACGACAGCAGGTGGAGGTTTCTGTACATAGTTGTTAGGTTCCCTGGACTCATCTCCCATTCCTGCATTTATTGCGTACAGTTTCATGGTTAGTTTGGTTGACGAGTTGTAAGTTGGGATATATACAAACAGCTTCCCCATAGACAAAGTTTCTCTCTAAAGGAACACGAGTTCTCTCCAGAAGTAGCTGATACTGTTCCATGCTCAATTCTTCCACTTGTAAATTGTCGAGTAGATAGAAAGATATACAAATATTTAGACAGTAACTTAGGGATTCTTTAAAAAGTCTAAAATAAAAAGCGAAATTTAAAATTGAAAAATACCACGACGGATATAAAAGTTGTGCGAAAAAGATTTTAAAAAAAAATTAAAAAAAAAACCCAACTAAAAGGAAGGAAGCCGCGAAATATAAAAATAAGATCGTTTAAACATGTCTGTAGCATATTTTGCGATATGACCAAGGCATTTGATTATATATATTATGTTACTATTTTAAGACAAATTGAAGCCTAGGGTATTAGAAGCAATGTTCTTAATCTATCTTTTTTTTTATTCTGTATTCTATTCTTTAAGTACAATTCAATAATTGTACTTAAAGAATAGAATACAAATAACTGAAGGGATCAAATTAATATAGCGAATAAGAAGGAAGAGATATTTCGATCGTCCGAGCGTGAAGTTAAATTTGTAGTACCATAGGAAAGTGTACTGGGTCCTTTTATATTTATATTGTACATTAATGACTTACCTAAATGCATAGAACAACCAGTGACACTGTTTGCGGATGATAGCACCGTGACAATACCATGTAAAAGTGTAGAGACCTATAAAAGTGACATTAATAACTCCTTAAAATTAGTCGTAAACTGGTTAATTAAAAATAATTTAAAAATAAACTTTACTAAAACAATAGTTATACATTTCAGTCTACGGATTCCTAGCATGAGCCTTAATTAATGATGTTCACTACAATAATTATATTTTTTTTTATAGAATAAGGGTGACAAACGAGCACACAGTCCACCTGATGGTGGTTGCTGTCGCCCATAGACATCTACATTATCTTTTTTTGCTAATTAAAATGCAGATGTGTTGTCAGCCGTGAGGACTAAGATAGAATGCCTGTTTTCCAGTAAAACGGGTCTCACAATAATGATGTTGTAAAAGAAGTTGAAACTACAAAATTCCTGGATCTCGAAATTGATAAAATCTTAACTGAAAAGCACACATTAATATTTATGTAAGAAAATTAGTCAATCAGCATAATATGCTTTACATACTTTGTCTTCAATAATATGAACGAATGCACTTCTCACTGCTTACTATGGCTTAGCGGAATCCCAGCTCCAATATGGAATCATATTTTGCGGTAACTCAACCAAAAAAGAAGCAGCGATTAAGACTCAAAAAAGATGCAAGCCATATTTTAAACAGTATAAAATACTGACATTCCCTTATTTATACGTACTAGAAGTAGCTGCGTTTATTAAGTAATATATAGTATCACGTAATAGACGCGACAATACCCTATTGTGTCATCAATCTGCTAAGACACCACTAACGCGCAAAAGTGTCTACTGCGTGGCTCCGGTCATCTATACTAATATAATAAAGCGGAAGTTTTTTGTTTTTTTGTTTGTTTAAACGCGCTAATCTCTGGAACTACCAGTCCGATTTGAAAAATTCTTTTTGTATATTATAGCCAGATTCATGTGGAATAGTATAGGCTATCTAGCATTAAGCTTTATTACTCAGCTAGCCTTAAATATAGATATTTGTTAAGCAAGTCAGAAGAAAAAGCACTCCCGAAATGATTTATCCGCGTACGCTGGTGTTATCGTTAGGGATACGTAAATACAATGTTGTAGAAAAATATAGATCTTTACTCCGTCTAAAAAAAAGTCCGCGATACCGTATGTCTATTTCTTATACATAAGCCATAATTTGGTATTTTGTGACAAAAAAATATTGAAAATTTAAAAGTGATTTATGAGCGTTATTATTAGGCAATGGGTATTTATCCTTACGAACGAAAGTTACTTCATCATCAAAACAATTTTATGAAGATAAACTTTGTTCTTTATACCATGTTATTTTGACGCATAGTTTAAGAGATAATGTAAAATTAAAATAATTCAATACTTAGCTGGGCGCGCGAACGACGCTTATACCCTAGCCGTTATAAAATGGTTGAACTAGGTCATGTCGCGCACCTCGGACACGTGATGACGCGGGTTAAACCGTGGGGCACAGCTAGTATATGATAAAATACCTAAAAGTTGGAAAGACTTACCGCTATCGTTGTTCTACAAAAGGCTTCGAAGCTTTTTGACAGTCAAAGCATACTATAGCGTAACAGAATTCTTGACTGAAAAAAAATTCTTTTGAGATGTTTGGTTTTGTGTTGTTTTATTAGTTGAGTGGATTAGTTTATAATTCTGTATTTTTTGCATGCCTACTGGTAAAATATGGCTGAACTCAATTAATATATTACCATGTAATGTACCCATATTTACAAAATAAAATATATTTATACCTTTAAAAACGGTTGATTTTTGGCAAGGTCTAATAAACAACTAGCTATGAATTCCCTTAGTCCTTCCTACCTTTTTGTACCTATTTGTTTGTCGTAGCGATAAACAAAGCAATAAAATCCAATATAGGTAGAGGTGCTACCCGTATTCACCTACCTAATATGTAATATAACAAACCCAAGTAAATCCGTCCGATCAGTTAAAAAAATGTCCCGCTGGGTTTCTTGCTGGTCCTTCCCAGGACAGAGGTATTTTTCGAACCTGTGATTAAATCAAACCAATAAATATTATTTATAATCTATATTCAATTAAAAAAGTTTATATATCTATTTCTATTTGTAATTTATGCAGGTTCATGTGTGTGGATACGGTGGAGCAGTCTATCAGACAGCTGCAGAAAGTCAAGCTGGAGTTGGCCGACAACGTGCTGACAGGGGCCCGACACAACAACGCATCCAAACTCTCCATCGAGGACCTCAAAATGCTCTTCAATATGGGGCAGTGAGTTGAAGAGATAGTGTTGATATAGTTAAAATGCGCATTTTACTATATCCTAGTCGATCGTGAACAGTGTCATATGCGGACTGTGTCATACCCGAAACTGAACCGTGACGTTTCTTGACTTATACCGGATCGTTTTTACCGGATCGTTTTAACCGGATCGTGTCATGCAGTGATACGGTTCGTGTCATCTGTATTGTTTGTGTGGTGCGTGAATATCATCTACTTATCCTTAACTGAGAGTTTCAAGCTTCTGTTAACTTGTTAAACTTGAAACTCCCAGTTAAGGATATTAAGCCGTTTGATCATCGGAAAATGACATTTGTTTTTGTTGCGTCATAACTGATTCAAACTAAAGCTAGATCTGATTAAAACTATCTTAAATAATAACGTTGAAAGTACCCTTGCTCTGGAATGCAATTGAATTCTTATAAAGACGGATGGAACATTGAAATTTAACCAGTTTTCAGATTATATCCGACTATTCAATTTGGCTCAAAGCCAAGTTTCTACTACTCGTGGATTCTATTATTTCACTGCACTCTTGCTTTAGTAACATTTTCTTAAAAGATAGGTCTATAATAATTAATTTTAAGTCCAATTCAAATTAAAATTATTCTAAAAAACAATGCAAAATATATATAACTTTCAGTGTTACATGCCAATAAACGTGCTGTAATAAATCTTCTACATGAATGTTGGAAAATTATATAGTTTGACATTTGTTTTTTATGATCATAGCAATCCAATTGAATAGCTTCATGCAAAACCGGCCTTAGTCATCCGGGCGCTCAGGACGAGAAACCTCTCCCCTCCATATCCCTTTACTTAACCACCATTTTTTTAATATAATAAGTCAGCGCTTGACTACTATCCCACCTGATGGTGAGTAGTGAAGCAGTCAAAAATGGTAAAACGCACTGACTTAACGAAAGCCTATTCACTCTTGCCTTGAAGACACCCACATTGTCATCGGATGGAAAGACAGATGCTGGCAACTTATTCCACTCCTATTATGCTGTACGCATGACGTTCGATGTAGCATACCGTCGGGTTTGAACGCGTGGTAAGTTGACATCGAAAGTGTGGAGACTGGCCGAGCGTTTGGTATTCCGATGCTGAAAGGGAGAGGGGGGAATTAAGTTAGCAATTTATAGATTATTAATATTAGAAATCTTACACACCCGATGGTAAATTCTGGTACTGTACCATGTC
Organism: Parnassius glacialis; assembly: GCA_033319125.1. Lineage (NCBI taxonomy): Eukaryota > Metazoa > Arthropoda > Insecta > Lepidoptera > Papilionidae > Parnassius > Parnassius glacialis. The sequence goes on along the minus strand of JAVANC010000012.1, from coordinate 996,759 downwards.
ATCCGGACTTAACTCGGTGCTCCCGTCAAAGAATAAATAACTATCTACATCTACATCCTCCTGTAACCATGGGTACTATAAAGCACTCGAAAATTCGGAAATTTAGAATAAAGGTCGCCCCGGATTTTATTAATGGAAGCTATGTCAATCTTTGCCACAAGCTAATCGTTTACCGACATACTAGCTTCAATAGAGGGCTCATTCATTCGGGGCCAGTGTAACTGCGTAGCTTAGTGTGAAAAGGTCTTATATTCGTACACATACGGAGCGGATCATAAACGTTGGTCTTCCATTACTAAACTATTAAAGATTTATTTTTACATAGGAGTAAATAATTGAATAATTATAAAACTATTGAATAATTTAGTCTTAATGTCGTATCTGTCCGTATCCTCGCAGTTGAATGAAATTTAATGTAATTTTCTTAATGTAGGTCTAAGCGACTGATGCTATTGATAATTTGACTTTCTCGTAATGTTTTCATTTATTTTGTGTTAGGTATGTAATTAATGAATGGTGATTTTAAGTTGTTTTGTATTATAATGTCACATATTCAATTCATAGGATATAAATTGAACTGTAAAATAATAATTAATGTTTCCTATTTTTATAATAAATAACTATTTGTTAATTTTAAAATGTTATTTTTTGTTTCTTTTTAATACCACATATAATATTATACATACATTTAATTAATAAATAATGTAATGAATAAATAAATCTTATTGTGCACTACAAAAAGAAAATATAGAGAAAACATTGAAAGCAAGTAAAGCACACAGTTTGGCGTCCTTACCGCTCTAAACCATAGTATAAAGAGAGGGGAAGTACGTTATCTTCATACAAACGCACTGCGCGCGGCTTGTATGTGTGCGCCATAGTATCTATGAGGCGCCGCACGCACACTTAAACACAATCTCGAAGTATTTCTCAATGCGCCAGTCGAGGCTAACACCGCACGAGGTTCGCGCGTCACGTAAGCGAGTCACTTATTATAGCATATAATTTTTACTTGACGATGAGATACCTACTTACTTATTTTTGTTGTATTAGTTGTCTATCAGACAGAGGAAGAATAGTAACTAAGTACCTACTTACGGTTATAAAATCGTAATTAAAAATAAGTAATTGACTAATTGTGAATCAGATAAATAGAGCAAAGTTCGAATAATAACAATAAAACAAAAAATTGATTACAGTCTAAGTGGCAGGCGTTAGTAATTTTATGTTATTGTACGATGTTTTTTTTTACAATATTTTAGTCGCTTTATTCAATTTTTTTATTATAGATATAGGGCCGGGCTTTAAGAGGATTGTGAAGTGCTGATACGCGACGCGAGTAGGTATTTTCAAAAATGCTATCTGTTTCATAACGCAGGCTCTGCCTCCCGCCGGGCTCCGCGCGTGAACAACACAAATACAACATATTACACTAATTCTTACGTACACTACGATACCAGCAGGAGGAGCGTTCATTCATACATAGCCTATATTTGCGTACATTTACGACAAGTTACATAATGAATTTGTTTGTGTTACTTTTCAATTTTATTATATTGCATAGTCTATGTAGACGTGGGGACTTACTACATATAACTTATAGAAGTGGGATGTTATTTTTAATGTAAGTATCTACCTATATACTACGTGAGTGATTATGAGATGTGTATTACATTCAATCAACTAAAATAATTTTATACATTTTAGAATAGAAGAGAAAGATTAGAGACAAAACTAAAAATATGCAATGTGCTTCGTAAATCGAAAGGACGGGCAACAGGTAAGTAGGCGTACTTACTTACTTATAATAAATTATACTTACTTTGATCGCGTACCTTACCACCTTACATACTATAGTATGTACATTGGTTGACTGGTAGCAGATAGACCGAAATTTATTCCACAAAATATAAAAGTATGGGATAGCTGATGTTGATTTGACTACAAAAACGGAGGGGGTTCTCTATTCGGCTGTATGTATATTTGTTTTATTTTTATATGATGTTGTATGTTCACCGATTTCTCCGGACCGATTTTGAATACTTACCTATTCTTTTCTTGTTCACAGTTGGTCTCATACAAATTTTATGGAAATCATTTCAACCATTACATATATTATGTTGTAATTGAGGTTTATTGAAATCGGTTAATCACTGTTACTGTGGAATTTCGATGATTCCTAGGAAAATGCCTAAAATTTTCGAGATACAAAGATTTGATTAGTAAAATTTCTAATACCTGGTATAGCCATGCTGCAGCTATATTAGTAGTATAGTTGTAGCACGAGTGGGTCGGCTCGACCGGGGAACGACTGCGCTCTCACAGAAATTTAAACGATGAACCGAATTATATAGGTAAACTAGCTTTCCACCCACGACTTCGCCCGCGTTAGTTAGCCATAAAATATAATTTAAACTATTATGCTTCTATTTATTTTTCAGTGACATAGACAAATAATTACCAGAGAGTAATGTGCAAGGACGATGTACTTCAGTTGGCGAAGGAATCGAATCTGACAAACAGAATCAAAAAGAATACAATAATAATAAGTCATGTATATATATATATATATATATATATATATATATATATATATATATATATATATATATAATACATCACACGTCGACTGTCGAGCTAATTATTGAACCAGAGTTAGTCAAGCTTGAGTCAGATAAGTTGTATGGGCGAAGAATTGTAGAAATAAATCATTTAGCAAATAAAAAAAAGATTTCGATTGCAATTTCATTAATTTAACATTTTGCAAAGAATCAAGATTAGGAAACATAATCTAAAAGTTTGGGAGTGTGGACTGTTTATTGATTGCGAAGATTATTATTTAGTGTCCCTAAATAAAAACCCGATGGGTTTATTGGACATGATTCTCTAAATGAAAATGTCTTATTTCTGATTCTAATATCATTTGGAGGCCATAACTAAAAACAGATCAAATTTCGTTTGATACGAGAAGGACAAATAGAAAAAAGAAACCATGATTACTATTATCAGGTCCAGGGATAATTACATATCACTGTTAGGCAATTTTGTTTTTTCGTAGTATAGACACAACTTTTTCATGTTTTCGTACTTAATTTAATAAACCATGATCACTTTTGGGCAACAAAAATGCAGCCAAGACTTTACTCATTTCATTTTTAATGTTTATTACCAGAAATGATTGACCCTCGAGTTCTAGGAACTCGAGTTCTTTCGAAGAAATGGCAGTTCGAGAAAGAGTGTAATTAAGTAATATGTAATAATAAACAATAATAATTTCTTCAAGTTGTTACTTTTTATTTATTTGCCTAACCACTTTATTGTAAACTCGAAATATTTTTAATTTAATGTCCTTATTCAATAAAGACTAAATTAATAACTAAATAATCGATAAATACTGAATAATCACAGACATTAACTTTTTCATGAGAGGTATTATCTTTCTAAATTATCGATATTATTTTCTCCTCCCTAGGCGATAATAATATCGATAACATCTCTAAAAGTTACAGCCTATATACATGTCCCACAGCTGGGTACAGGCCTCCTCTAATTTTTGAGAGGGTTTTTTTAGTCAAGAAAAGGTCCGTCGCGCTGCCCCAATGCGTGTTGGCGAACTTCACATGTCTTCGAAATATTTTTTTTTATTTGTCAGACATGCAGGTTTCCTCTCGATGTTTTCCTTCACCGCCGAGCACGTGGTAAATCAGCACTTAAAATTGCAATTAACAATTTCATTGGTGCCGGCGGGGATCGAACCCGGGTTTCTTGCGCGCTAACCATCTGAGCTACCACGGCTCATTTTACAAATATAACTTTTATTTTTACAACATAATCGTAAAATACTGGTATTCATACCCCACCACCCCTAACATCACTACAATATGCCCTTGCCGCCCGACCCGTATCGTGCGATAGAGTTGCAAGTCTTGATTTGAATTGCCTACATTTTCTTTTTGAAATATTGTTTCCGGCGATAACGTTTTTACCCCCCTAAAACTTTACAAAATAAGACAATTTTGGTCTTATTCGATTCAGTACACTTTGATCTAGGCCTGTACGTTTTACTTTTTTAGTAATCAGTTTAGTTTAATTAAAAAAAAACGCTCGAGGAAGTTTTTAAGTCAAAAATATAGATATTTAGATGCTAATAACTTATATTGTATACAATATTACTTTAAAATAAAAACGTACGGGCCTATTTTTTTGTCATATCTACAACATTTCCAAAAATTATTAAAATTGGACTATATTTACGGGGGGGGGGGGGGGGACGTTATCGCGCTAATGATTTGGTGACAATGAAAACCCTGAGACAGTAGGCAATTATATCGCGGATTGTGCCGGAGTTAACCTACTTGGCCTCTCTTTATACTATGTCTAAAGCGATCGCTTCTAGGCAATCAAAGGCGTCAATAAATAAAGGTACAAGGTAGATGTTGCAATATAAGTGTACATACTTACCATAGTAATAAAAAATAATAAATATGTATAAATAATTAATATATAAAATTAGATATAGTAAATTTTATATTTATATGCATAAATATAAAAGTTAAAGTTATAGCATATATGTATACGTCCCACTGCTGGGCACAGGCCTCCTCTCATTTCTGAGAGGGTTTTAGGACTAGAAAATGTCTGCCGCTCTGTCCTAATGCGTGTTGGCGAATTTCGTATATCTTCAAAATATCTTTTGTATTTCTCAGACATGCAGGTTTCCTCACGATGTTTTCCTTCACCGCCGGGCACGTGGTAAATCAGCACTTAAAATTGCAATTAACGATTTCATTGATGCCGGCAGGGGCAGGGATCGAACCCTCGCTCGCGTACTGTGAAATTTACAGCGAGCGCTTAGCTCCTACAAACCACGGCTTAGATATATACCTATATATCTATGCCGTGCCGTATTTCAAACGCCGAACCAATATAAAGCAAAACATACAATATAAATATAATTATCGTTAATTAGTAGAGCAACACGTGCAGATTTTTTTATAGAAGGGTGACAAACATGCACACTGTAAAGCCGATTGTAAATAGATGCAGTGTCCACGGACGAAACCAGGTTTAAATTTAGGGTTGGGCAAAAAATCCAGAGTATTTATAGAGTCCATCCAGAGTATAATCCATAGCTGCAGCACGAATAGTTCGGCTATCCGTGGCAGGACCACGCTCTTACAGAATATCAGCTTAAAATAGCAGCTTAACGCTGTAAAGTTTCGTATGATGAGTGTAGAGAACCGGAGACCCTTTTACCTGTAATGAGTAATTTTTATTCTTCATCGAAGATAGATATTACCCACCTATTGTGCTGAAGACGTGTGCTCCGGAGTTGGCACCGGTTTTAACGCGTCTTTTTCGGTACTCCTACTCCCTAGGCGTAGTCCCGGACTCATGGAAGACAGCTTTGGTGCACCCGATCCCTAAAAAAGGCGACCGCTCAGATCCGTCCAACTACAGGCCTATCGCCATCACCTCCTTGTTCTCCAAAGTAATGGAAATTATTATTAACAGCCAGCTCATGCGGTACCTTGAGGATCACCAGCTGATTAGTGACCACCAGTACGGTTTCCGTCGAGGTCGCTCAGCTGGTGATCTTCTGGTCTACCTGACCCATAGATGGGCGGAGGCAGTGGAGTCCAAGGGGGAGGCGTTGACCGTTAGTTTGGACATAGCGAAGGCTTTCGATCGGGTTTGGCATAAAGCGCTTCTTTCGAAGCTGCCTTCCTATGGGATTCCCGAGAAATTGTGCAATTGGATCACCAGCTTTCTTGCAGATCGGAGCATCAAGGTCGTAGTAGACGGTGCATGCTGCGATTACAAGCCCATTAACGCTGGTGTTCCACAAGGCTGCGTGCTATCACCAACGCTGTTTCCTCTGCATATCAATGATATGTTGCAAATCAGTAACATTCATTGCTATGCAGACGACAGCACTGGTGATGCTTTATACACCGGCCGTGCCAATATTTCTCGGGAAAACGTCGTCGAGTACCGGAACAAACTTGTGTCTGAAGTCGAGACTTTGTTGAACAAAGTCTCAGACTGGGGGCGACTAAATCTAGTCCAGTTCAATCCCCAGAAGACACAAGTTTGCGCGTTTACCGCTAAATAAGATTCCCTTTGTCGTATCTCCTCAGTTTCAAGGCACTCCCCTTGTTGCCTAAGCCAGTATCGGAATCCTCGGTGTCGACATATCGAGTGACGTGCAGTTTCGTGGTCACTTGGAAGAGAAGGCCAAATTGGCCTCTAAAAAGCTTGGCGTGCTCAGCAGAGCGGGACAGTATTTCATGCAGGCACACCGCTTGCAACTTTACAAGGCGCAGGTTCGGCCTCACATGGAATACTGTTCCCATCTCTGGGCAGGGGCCCCCCAGTGCCAGCTTCTTCCACTTGACCGCATCCAGCGCAGAGCGGTTCGAATCGTCGACGACCGAGTTCTTTCCGATCGGCTTGACTCACTGGCACTGCGTAGAGAGGTTGCATCTCTTTGCGTATTTTATCGCATCTACCACGGGGAGTGCTCTGAGGAATTGTTCGGACTAATTCCAGCCGCTCAATTTCACCATCGCACATCGCGACAGAACTTGCGATACCATCCATATCATCTAGATGATTGGCGGTCCACCACTGTGCGATTTAGAAGAAGTTTTCTCCCTCACACAACTTCCTTGTGGAATTGATTACCACCAACGATTTTTCCGGACCGATACGACTTAGGGACCTTCAAGAAAAGAGCCTACTCCTTTTTAAAAGGCCGGCAACGCATCTGCGATTCCCCTGGTGTTGCAGTTGTTCATGGGCGGCGGTAGTCACTTACCATCAGGTGAGCCGCATGCTCGTTTGCCCCCTCTCCTATAAAAAAAAATAGTTGTGTATTTGAATTGAGTTGAGTTGTGTGGAGACTTCAATATCAATCTCCTGGAAACTTCTTCCATCAGTATTAAATTTTGCTCTTTGTTCAAATCCTATAATCTTGATAATTTATTCTTTGAAGCTACACGAATTGCAGGGTGTAGTGCAACTTGTATTGATAATATTTTTACAGGTGTTGTACCAATCAACAAATCAATAAATCAAAAACTTAGTTCAGATCACTGTGGACAACTGGTTTCATTACCTTATATGCACATAAAACAGGAAATTGAGAAAATTGTGTTTGTTCCTATTAATGCAAAACGCCTGGAGAGATTTAGAAGTAATATGGTAAAAAAACCTTCCATCGCTTTCTTATAAGAACAATGCAGACTTTTTATATGGAGAATTATTTACCCTTATAAGCAATGAATTTAAAAAAACATTTACTTCTAAAACATTCTCCGGAAACAGTCGCAAGGTATTTAATGAGTGGGCGACAGTGGGAATTCATAAAAGCAGACGAAGGTTATATGACCTTTACCATGAAAGATCATATAATCCTTCTGATGCTTTTAAAGAATATGTCAAAAATTATTCTAAAATGTTTAAAAAAGTTTGCTCCACAGCCAAATCGTTACATATTAGCAACAAAATTAAGATGGCTAAGAATAAAATTAAAATGACGTGGAGTATAATTAACAGCGAAACCGGTAATGAAAAACCTCGTAACGCAAACTATCAATTAAAAATTAACAATAAATTGACTAAATCAAATCAAGAAGTCGCAGCGGTGTTTGAGAAATATTTCACTGATATTCCTATTTTGACAACAGAGTCTTTGAATTCTTCTCCAACTGTCGCCGAGTCATTACTCAAACAGAATGTTAAGACCTGTTTAAAAGAATTTAGATTTGAAAAAATATTACCGCAAGATATTGTAAAATACTTCAAAACCATTGATGTAAAGAAAACCGCAGATTTGTGGGGGATTTCCGTGACAGTTATTGCGTCCATAATAGATTTAATTGCACCTCATCTTGCTATTATTTTTAATACTTGTATCGATTCTGGTGTGTTTCCTGATTTAATGAAGTATAGTAAAGTAATACCTTTATTTAAATCTGGTAGTACATTGGACCCCGCTAATTTTAGACCTATTTCTGTACTACCAACTCTTAGTAAAATTTTTGAAAAAATTATTTTGGATCAATTGTTAATTTTTTTTAATACAAATAAATTACTTCATAAAAACCAATTTGGATTTACAAGGGGTCGCTCGACGTCTGACGCCGGCGTCGAGCTTATGAAATATATTTTTAATGCCTGGGAGAATTCACAGGATGCCTTAGGTGTTTTCTGTGATCTTTCCAAGGCTTTCGATTGTGTTCATCATGAAACATTAATCAGGAAACTACAACATTACGGTGTAAAAAATTTGGCGCTTAGACTTATTACTTCATATTTAAGTAACAGAACTCAAAAAGTCGTGATAAATGGTAAAGGTTCCTCCGGATCGGTAGTATCAATGGGCGTTCCTCAGGGCTCGATTCTTGGCCCATTCCTGTTTTTAATCTATATTAATGACTTACCTTATCTTGTAGGGGACAATCACGATATAGTATTATTTGCTGACCTCTTTAATTTTCAAACTCAAACGGCAGTTAATTAATTATGACGATGTAAATAATGCTCTATCGAAATTAGTACATTGGTTTAACGCCAACAATATGCTCTTGAACGGCAATAAGACAAAGTGTATTAAATTTACAATACCTAATGTAAAACATTCGAATACCAATGTGCTATTAAATGGGGAGGAGTTGAGTCTTGTGGATACCACTGTTTTTCTCGGTATTACTATTGACGCGAAACTTCAATGGGGCCCCCATATATCTAAATTAGCAAGCAGACTTAGTTCTGCAGCATATGCTGTAAGAAAGATTAGAAGTCTCACAGATGTTGAGACAGCTAGATTAGTGTATTTTAGTTACTTTCATAGCGTAATGTCTTATGTAATTTTGCTATGGGGTAATGCGACTGATATTGAAGCTATATTTGTTTTGTAAAAGAGAGCCGTTCGGGCGATTTATAACCTAAATTGTAAAGAGTCCCTCAGACAAAAATTTAAAGAAATAAACATATTAACTTTGGCATCGCAATATATTTATGAAAATCTAATGTATGTACATAAAAACATAAATAGCTTTAATAAGAATAAGGATGTGCATTCTTTAAACACTAGGAACAAACATAAGCTTGTAATACCAGTTACTAGACTCCACAGAATCAGTAATTCATTTATGGGGCAATGTATACGCTTTTACAACAAAATCCCAGAACATATTCAAAGTTTATCAATAAACAAGTTTAAAAGTTTTATTAAAGAAAAACTGTACAAAAAGGGTTATTATAATATCAAGGAATACATGAATGAAAATAACCCCTGGGAATAAGGTGATCGCCACCATGCTGGTTCTATTAAAAGTCATTTAAAAATTGTATAAATGAAATTATTGTTAAGTGAAATATGTTTGAAAAAAAAAGTCCCGCTGGGTTTCTTGCTGGTTCTTCCCAGGACAGAGGTATTTTCCGAACCAGTGGTAAATAAAAAATGACTTTCAATAAGAATTATGTAATAATCAATATTGAATAAAAAATTATTCTATTCTATTCTATTCTATTCTAATGAAAGAGTAAGGGGTGGTAAGAATCTCCGGTGGAGGTTCGGTTGCCACCTAAGACGACTGGACCTGGCAACATACAACGCACGCACCCTGAGGACTGACGAGAAGATCGTGGAGCTGGAAGAAGAGATAGACAAATTACGCTGGCATATTATAGGATTATCCGAAGTCCGAAGAGAGGGGGAGGACAGGATAATCCTCGATTCCGGCAACTTGCTCTATCACCGGGAGGGCGACCATCTGTCCCAATCCCAAGGAGGTGTCGGATTTATCGTCCACAAGTCTCTCGTTAACAACGTTGTAAATATTTAGAGTGTGTCGACGAGGGTTGCGTACCTTATACTCAGAATCACCAAACGGTATTTGCTGAAGGTCATACAGGTTTACGCACCAACCTTGGCACACCCCGATGAGGAGGTGGAGGAAATGTATTAGGATATATCTAGAGCCATGCATTCCTCCAAAACCCATTATACGGTGTTAATGGGAGACTTCAATGCAAAACTAGGCACAAGAGAGAACGGTGAGCTTAAACTAGGGAAATTTGGAATAGGGCAACGGAACCCAAGGGGCCAGCAGGTGGCTTACTTCATGAAGAAAGAGGGACTCTTTATGATGAACTCTTTCTTCCAGGAGCGGCCCCACAGGAAGTGGACCTGGTCGAGCCCCGACGGTTCCACAAAAATGAGATTGACTTCATTACGACGACCAGACGACAACTGTTCAGTGATGTCTCCGTGATCGCAAGGGTGAAACCTGGTAGCAGTCACCGAATGGTTAGAGGCACACTGAACCTAAATGTTAAGTTGGAGAGGTCTCGTCTAATGAAGTCAACGCTCCGTCCCCCTCGTGCTCTGTTCCAAAGTCCCGAAACCTTTCAGCTCGAGAAACCGTTTTCAGTGCCTAGAAGACTGCAATGAAGTGGACGATATGAATGATAAGCTCGTGGAAACTGGCCATGTGGTCGGAGCTAAGTTCTGCAAGACCCGCCGCAGAAGAACACAGAAACTCTCCAATCACACTTTCAATCTCATGGATGTTACCCGTCTAACATCCATGAGATTGAGAGTGTGATCGGAGAGTTCGGATGAAGCTGCATTCTTCAACAAATTTGACAACATACAGGCAACTGAACAGACAGATCTCCAAATGCATGCGGCGGGACTTACGCAAATTCAATACAGCTTGTATTGAAGAAGCGATCGAGTGGAACCAAGGCTCCAAAGTCTTTGGCAGAGATCTGTCTGCCAGAAAGAGCCAACTGTCAAAGCTGAAGACCGAGTATTGCAGCATCGTTTCCGGGACACCTGAGATTTTGAGTGAGATTGAGAGGTTCTATGGGCAGCTGTACACGTCATCGTTGGAGCCACACAGCTCAAGTGTGAGTAACGATCCAAGAGCGAGTCTTATCCGACACTATTCCGAAGATATCCCAGACGTCAGTCTGAGCGAGATTAGAATGGCTCTCCACCACCAGCTCCACCAGCTTCTGAAAGCGTGTGGAAAACCGGTACTTGAGGTCCTTCAGAGGCTCTTTAATTCCGTCCTCTATGGTGGTATTACACCGGAGGCGTGGAGCAGAAGTGCGGTGGTCTTGTTCTTCAAGAAAGGTAACAATGCTCTCTTGAAGTACTACAGACCGATTTCCCTTCTGAGTCGCGTCTACGTGCTGTTTTCGAGAGTCATTACGAATAGTCTCGCGCGCAGACTTGACAACTTCCAACTTCCCGAACAAGCCGGTTTCAGAAAGGGCTTTAGCACCATAGACCACATACGTACCCTTCGGCAAATTGTACAGAAGTCCGAGGAGTACAATTTGCCACTATGTCTGGCGTATTTGGACTATGAGAAAGCCTTTGATTCCGTCGAAATTTGGGCGGTGCTGCAGTCCCTTCAGCGGTGCCAAGTTGACTGTCGGTATATCGAATTGCTGAAGTGCTTGTACAGTAGGGCTACAATGGCTATCCGAGTAGAGAACCAGAGTCCGAAACATATCCAATTGCAGAGAGGTGTAAGACAGGGTGATGTTATATCCCCGAAACTCTTCACCGCTGCATTGGAAGACATTTTCAAGCTTCTGGACTGGAAAGGATGCGGTATTAACATCAATGGCGAGTACATCACTCACCTTCGATTTTCCGACGATATAGTCCTTATGGCAGAATCGCTGGAGGACCTAAGCACCATGCGCAAAGACCTCTATAGTGTCTTCCAAACCATAGGTCTTAGGATGAACATGGACAAAACAAAGATCATGTTTAATGTCCATTTCAAACCTATGCCGGTAGTTGTTGGGAGCACTCAGCTCGAAGTTGTTGACGAGTATGTTTACCTAGGACAAATAGTCCGACTAGGTAAGTCCGACTTCGACAGAGAGGCCAATCGACGGATTCAACTTGGCTGGGCAGCGTTGGGGAAACTACGACACATCTTCTCGTTAGACATACCTCAAAACCTTAAAACGAAATTGTACAACCAGTGCGTGCTGCCAGTGATGACTTACGGATCTGGGACATGGTCCTTCACTGCTGGCCGTATGAGGACGCTCAAGGTCGCTCAGCGAGCTATGGATATGGCTATGCTCGGGGTTTCTCTGCGTGATAAACTTAGAAATGAGGATATCCGCAGTAGAACCAGAGTAACCGACATAGCCCAACAGATTAATAAGCTGAAGTGGTAGTGGGCCGGCCATATAGCTCGAAGAACCGACAACCGATGGGGAAGAAAGGTTCTCGAGTGGCGGCCTCGTACCGGCGGTTGAAGTGTAGGGCGTCCCCCCACTAGATAGAGTGACGACCTGGTAAGATATGCAGGAAGTCGATGGATGCAGGTGGCTCAGTACCGTGCTTTGTGGCATTCCTTGGGAGAGGCCTATGTTCAGCAGTGGACTTGTGAAGGGCTGTAATGATGATGATGATGAATGAAAGAGTAAAAAGACACTCCAACCCTCGTCACTAACTATACGAAACACAGCAGAATTATACTGCTATTTCACGCTGGTATTCTGTGACATTGTGGACCTACGAGGCATCTTCGTCCTCAAGGGTGACAACGCATCTGTATTTTCATTCAGAACCGAGAATAGATGTAGACGTCTATGGGCCACAGCCTTAAATTTAAACCTGGCATCGTCCGTGGATACTGTATTTATTTACCACCCCAGTAAAAAAAACCGCGTGTTTCCTTGACCATAATGTCATGAAGGTCATTAGAAGCAACGCAAAACGTGTGAATATACTATGAGGTTTTCTGCTACCGCTAAAGTTCACTCCTGGACACGGCCCTCTCTCGTAGAAGGGCGGATTTCTCTTAACCCTTACGCTTTGCAGATCGATTGAAAACCAGTCGTCTGCCAAGACGTGATGCACTCTTGACTTTACACCCCGTAACTGTTGGTCATGAGGTGCCGGGAATCCCGAGTCGAGCCACAATCAGTTATTGAGTTTTTCTGTCAAAAAAATTCTCATTGTCAACACGCAGTTATAAAGTAGGCGGTGTTTCACCCCCATGCCTTGAAAAACACGTAAAGCTGTTGGTCCTGCGTCTAGTCTATCTCCGGTCGTGTTGATTTACGAGGGTGCCATTGAAAGTTCTTAGAAAATCAAAACCTGAACAAACTAGCAAGTTATTAGTTTTATTCCATCTATTCAAAATAGTTTCCATTTACATCAATACATCGCTGCATACGATGGAACCACTGAGAAAAGCACTTTGCCCACTCGTCCTTTGGGGTCTCTTCGACGGCATTTTGAAACGCAGCCACTGCTTCCTCGGCGTCCATAATACGTTTTCCCGAAGTTTTTCTTTTTCTGAAATAAATGCAAATCGCACGGTGCGAGGTCGCGGCTATAGGGCGGGTGACCCAGTCATTCCACGTCTGACGTCGCCAAGTAGTCGATTGTTTGCTTGGCGGTGTGCGACGAGGTGTTGTCGGGGTAAAGGAAGATCCTACTGCGAGGTCATTTCTCCCGAACTTTTTCCAAGACAAGTGGCAAACAATTGTTAGTGTACCACTCTTCAGTAACTTTTTTTCGATTCTCTAAAACAATTGTTGCGTAATGACCTGTCCTTCCGAAGAACGAGGCGACCTTCTTTTTCCCACGCTTCGACCTCTCTTCACTTTAGTCGGCAACTCCTCGGAAGGAAGCACCCAGACAGCAGACTGTCTCTTAGTATCAGGATCATAACAATCAATCCGGCTTTCGTCACCCGTAAGTATGTCGAACACAGCATTTGAGTCACCTCCGTTAAATCTTTGAAACATTTCAGGACACGAATCAACACGACGAAGTTTTTGGGCCGCTGTCAAATTATGAGGTATCCACCGGGCACAAAGCTTCTTGACCGCTAAATGTTCATAGAGGATTTTGTACACTTGACTCATACCAATGCCTTAGTTTGTCCGAATCTGCTGATAAGTCACTCTTTTGTCAGTCTCTACCATACGTCGCACAACACTGATTTTATCATCAGTTCGACGGCTCCGTGGCGTAGTGGCTTAGCAATGAGTTGCAACGCTTGGGGCCGCGGGTTCGAATCCCGCACGGAATAAGTATTTGTACGGCCTACAAATAATTGTTCCGGGTCTGGATGTGTGTCCTTGTGCAATATATGTTTTTAAACTGCCTCTACGATACAGGAGAAAATCCTAGTGTGGGGGTAACGTTTTTTAAAAAAAAAAAGAAAAAAGAAAAAAAAAAGTCGTCGCCGTAGAAGGTCGTCCCTCACGCAGATCATCGATGAGATTAGTGCGACCACGTTTAAACTCATTAAACTAGTTGTTCATGGTGAAAGACCAATCGAAGTCTATCATAACTTTCTTGTTGACTTAAATGACATCGAAAGTCATAAAAAAATCATTGTACGAAAATTTTCTCGCGTTAAATTCATGCTGACGTGACACAGATAATTTTCAATTTGCCGCCAAATCGTAAACAAATGACAAATTAAGAAAATACATACACAATAATATAGGCAGAGTTTCATTTTCAAAATTTGAACTTATTTTTTTATTATATCGTTTACAAGTGGCCAGTTCTAAAAAAATTCAGTGTCGTCCTCGTACCATCCCATCGGACAGTGAAAGTGAAGGAATAGGGAGTACACTTGTGCTTGCGCTTACACTCGGGCACTATAATCCTGCCCTGAGTTGTATATCGCCAGCAACGCAAAGTCAGGAATTTGAATTTAGTAAAGGCCAAAATTAGGGGCTTTTTAGGTGCTAATTAGGTGCCAAGTTTAAAACATAGGTGCTCTAAAATTTTCACCGCAACGAACTGTTTGTTGAAAATTTGCCTGTGATTTGCAACGCAAGGGCGAAGGGGCTGCACTCTACTCTAGGGACTACTCTGCGTTAAGACTGGCCCGCAGTGACCGTAATTCGGTCTGAGAGCCTCCATCCATCTAAAGCAATTAGAATTTTTTGGTATTTACCATAATCTCATCTTACCACACCCACGGAAAAAAATGAAATGATGAACACTCTTAGACCAAGTTAAGGTTGCATGCCAGTTCTTGCAGCTTGAAAAACCTGTGCCGGTGTTGCCGTCGCGCCACTGAAAACGAAATCACGCTATAGAAGTTTCCGAAATACTCCGATATACTTATATAAAATAGCTCCGTACGGCCACACCGAGCGTAGGCTGCTTACAGAGTCCTGGCTGAACACCTTTCCTGGCAGGAGATCTCCCCTTATCTTTCCACGGCCAAAAACCTGCATTTAGAAGTAAATTTTAAATTTTAAAAGCGCTGTAAATTAGTGTAGTGTTAGGCATTCCTAAAAAATAATTGGTAAAGAATAAAAGAAAATACGAACAAATGAGGATAGAATTAAAACTGGGTCAAGTAAAAGAAAATTAGCTTCAAAATCGTCGATTAGACCTTAAAATTCATGTAGTTTTGAAAGTTGGTACATTCCTTAAGGTGCCCAGATGAATATACTAAAAGCCCCCGAGGGAGGGATAAGAGCCGACAATGGGGGAGGGGGGAAGATCTCTCAAGTTTTTTTGCTTGTGGCTCGAAAACTATTTAAAATATCTTTTTAGTGACTCCTACATTAATTATCTACATTAAATTTCCTATCAAATAATGTCTAAACATTTTTACTGTACGATACGTCGAACACTAGGAGAAACAGAGTTTTAAACAGTGGTAGAGCCAGGCGGCAGCTTTTGCTGTCGCTCGGATGGGCCGGCTCGAACCGGGGTGGTACCACGACCTCACAGAAAACCAGCGTGAAGTAGAGGTTTACCTCTGCGTTTCGCTTGGTGAGTGCAGGTGGCCGGAGGCCCTTTTTACTGGAAATGAGGCATTCCATCCTAGTCCTCACGGGTGAAAACGCATCTGCATTTTGATCTGTAACAGAGGATAGATGTAGATGTCTATGGGCCGCAGCAACCACCCACCATCAGTTGGACGGTGTGCTCGATTGTCAGCCTTATCCTATAAAATAAATGAGCGCTGTTAAAGAGAAAAATAATATGATGGCTGTTACTTAAAGGTTTGGACTCATCTCGTAAAGCCGACGTAGACTTTAGTCATCACGACCAAGATATTTTTTATTAATGTCTTCTGCCATAGTCATAGGAAGCCAAACAAAACACATAACTCAGTTGCGTAAACATTTTTCCAAGAGAACACTGACAAAAATCTTGAAAATGACACCTATAAGTACCTAAAACAAAGAAATATAAACACTGTCCGCGATCCAGGCGACGTTAATCGTATTGCTAAAAATACCCTAGTCGAAATTCACGGGTAACAGCGACCGGTTACGAAACTAGTGCTCTCCGCGCTCGTCAAGCCAAAGTATCGAGTATATCTAAGCAGCATCAAAGGTTATCGTTTTGATACAATGAGCATCGAACACCGGCGCTCTTGCACTGGTTCTGCGCCCCACGTCGCCAAGAGACTTTACGCTACTATCGTTCTCTTTATTGGCATCATATGTATATTCGGAGGTAAGGCATTTTGTTTACTAACAACACGTTTATATTATTGTATACTAAGTTAATATTTAAGAAAAATATTACAGTCTTCATATTCTTTTTCGGGCGTGAACAGTCTTAACCAGCTATAAATTACGGTTAAATACGACAGTTTTCTTTCAAATTGTGTTGGGATGTTTTGTATTTAGATAGTGTTTTACTTTCCAAGTTTATCCAGATAGATTTCAACTCTTAGATAATTTTTGTACCGACTTCAATAAGGAGGAGGCATTCAATTCGACTGATTTTTTTTAATGTGTGTTACCTCATAACTTTTTTCTGGGAGGACCGATTACGATGATTCTCGTTTTATTTGAAAGCTGGTGCTTCTCACGTGGTCCCATATAAATTCTTAAGATCTCATTAAGATCTAGGTGTTTATTCATTTTTATTGAAGTCAGTTGTACAAAATTTTAAATTTTTATTTATTTTCTATCGCCTCTGCGTTAGCTCCGTCGCCCAGGTCCTTATAGTTTAAATGATAACTACCGCACACGAGGTATTTGAAATTTAAGCACCAAACCAAATAAAACGGTATCTATTGCCCAAGAACAGAAAACAGTATCTGTATTAAATAATTTGTCTACCTGAATTGGAATTAATTGAAATAATTAGGTATTATTTGTAATGAATGTGAGGCCATGTTTATGAATGTACCTACGCCAACGGATATAACTGCAGTTTTAATTATACAATAATTGTGGGCGTTTAAAACATAATACTAAGAATCTTGAATGCATTCCAGGCTATTTGTTAGGACGGATGGCTCGGAACGAGGTGAAGCGAACTAACGACATCGTATCTATCAATCTGACGATCACTGCCGACAATTTGTACAAAAGATCAAAACGTGTACTGCCTAAGGCCGTCCATCATAATGATTCCGAGAAAGTTGCAGCAAGAATACTAGAAGCATTTAACTGTAGTCAGAGCGAATGTGGAACTATGACTAACTACAATGTCGCCGAATTAGTTAAGAACTGTATAACTATCGAAGTGTCAAAATTAATTAGGTCAATTAACAACGTCTCTCTATATTTAGACTCTCTTAGATGACATTTATAAAATTACTGTTTATTTTATTATTGGGACTAATTAGGTTTTATTTTTTGTGTAAATAACGGTTATGTTTAGTAATCTAGCTAAAGTCTTAAGTTTTGTATATTATGGTGATAAATTTTAATAATTTACATGTACAATTGTCTTCCATTTAAGAAGTTTTTTTTTACACTAAAAATATTAACATTAAAATTTAATTATTAACTTTAACGCATTTTGTGTATTTTTAAATATATTTTTAAACAAAAATGTAACATAATAAAATGTTTAGCTACGCTACAAATAGAATATTATATCATACAATGTCATGTATTTAAATTCGCGAAATAATAAACAAACATTTTACATAAATTTTTATTATAATTCTGTCAAATGGTTTCATGACCGTAGTCATCCACGTCAAACCACTGATGGCCCATAGACTTCTCCTAAGGCATCTCATAAAGCATGCTAATCGATCTTTCTCTTCAACATCTCGTTGCGACAACCGCCTTTCGCAAACATCCAGTCGGTGTGCTCCCCATCCGTTTGGTAAAAACGGTCACGTTTTGTCGGCTCGACCGGGGAGGGACCACGCTCTCACAGAATACCAGCGTAAAATAGCAACTTAACGCTGCCGTATTTCGTATGTTGAGTACTCGTTTCGTACGAAGACCCTTTTTACTGGAAACGAGGCATTGCATCTTAGTCCTCAGGAGTGACAACCATTCTGCATTTTGATTCTTAATCGAGGATAAATGTAGATGTGTATGGGCCTCAGCACCCACTCACCATCAAGTGAACTGTGTGCTCGTTATCAGGGGCGTAGCTACCGCCGTATCAGCCGTATCAATGATACGGGGCCCCCGGGCTACAGGGGCCCCGAGCATGTGTTACCGAAAATTCAAAGGACTTCTATGGGACAGGAAAGGCTGTCACTTTTATCTATAGAAGCAAAGAATTTAGTAAAACTGAAATCGTCTTCAGCTATGAATGCTGCCGAATCGTTTTCAGTTATGTTCGCCGAACAAAAGGCAAGAAAAGTGTATATTTGATTTGAATTGTTTGGCTAGCTTAGTTCGTAGGAGTATTAATTGTAAATAATAACTTAAAAACAATGTATAATAATTTTAATTCAATGCAAGCGTCTTTGTTCCTGTTATGAAATCTTTGCTCTTCATTGGGGCCCCATAACAAATTTTGATACAGGGCCCATCTAAGGCACGCTACGCCACTGCTCGTTATACAAAGGTACTCTGTGGTGCTCGTTTTTCACCTTAATGCCCGCTTTGCACTATGGGATATAATATAATATATATTACATCTCGAGATATAAATTAATAAGGCTCACCATACATTTTATATTGAACCGTTTACACTGAGCTATAATATATATTACATCTCAAGCTATAAATTTTTTTTCGATCGACCGAGCGATATTTTCATATTATATTTCGCCCTCTGTACCCCGCACACCGTTCCGCGCCCCCGCAGAACGGTGTAGGGGTAAAGGGGGGTAATCCTATGACCAATGACGAATGCACACTAGTTAAAAGATATATCTCACAGTTTGAAAGCCAATCGCGGGATATAATTTATATTTCGGGATATAATATATATTATATCCCATAGTGAAAAGCCAGCCTTATAGTATAAAAAAAAACTTCGCTTACCGGTTCAAAGTTGCCATTCGAGAACCTTTCTTCCCCATCGGTTGTCAGATCTTCGACCTATATTGCCGGCTTTTGCCACTTCAGCTTACTAATCCGTAATTCAGACGTGACTAGCCCCTTGCCAATTCTACTCTATACTCCATGCACTAGTGGAAGATCCCCTTACGATATTTTTACCACTTGCCACAGTTGCCACGCTTCGCAGGTGAGTTGGCAACCGTCGTTTTTTTTACATTTTCTAATTGTAATTAGGAAGATGCTTCTGCTCATCTCCTGGTTTGGTTGCTTCTGTCGCCTATTACAACACCCAACTAAGTAGTATAGAGCATCTGTGGCGGTGTAAGTACATATATCCGCTACCCCATATCGTCCCGTGAGTTTCGTAAGAGGTGACAGACGGAAAAAACAGGAAACAGGCAGCAGCGTATATATGTTTAATTGTCCCGAGTGTTTCGTAAGAGGCGACAGAGTGAAAATTATACAGGAGATGGGCAGCTGCATCGTCCTGAAAACAACTCAAAATAATAAAAACCTGCGATTGCCAACCCCCTTGCTAAGCATGGCAACTATGGCAAAATCCCCCCATGAGGCAATCTATGGTTGAGGGCTATGTTCAGCGATGGACTTTGTGTAATGGTGTAATGGATAGATATAACTATATATAGCTAAGTTAACGTATTTTTTAAATATTTATTATTTCTATTCATCAAAGTTCAGAAGAAGTGCCCATGCAATCGATGCATCTTTGCCAACACAGTGGCAGTTATGGATGCCCTTATTAAAGAAATCAGCCGGATGGGAGGCAACAAATTTTTCAAAGGCATTTTGTTCTGCCTCTCGGATATATTTTTTCCACCAGAAAAGTAGAAGTCTGTAGGCGCAAGGTCTGGTAGTCGCCCGTTGCCCGTTGAGATTTGGTCACTCGCTCGTTCCCGCTACTCCTGGAGCAGCGGGAACGAGCGAGTGACCAAACGAGGAGTCGTGCGAGCTTCTCCATCATTGTGTTCAGTTCTTCACAGTACACATCTGTAGTAATGTTCAGCCCGTTTGGTAAGAAGCTGTGATGACTCGAATCACACCGGTGCTAGACCACCAAACCGTGGCAATCACTTTTCTAAGGGTAAGTTTTCGTTTAGAAAGTTGTTTAGGTGCTGAGTCAGGATCCAACCAACTTGCTGAGCGCTTGCGATTTTTAAATGCTGTTTTTGGTTCAAAATTCCTTCGTTTGTGTACATGAGGATAATGGTGAGATTCCCCGTTTAAATATCGGTTCGTATGAGTCTTTTATCGATACACAATGTGACTTATGGTGTTGTTAGGATTTTACATGACTAACACATCTATGATTAGATACTTTTAGAGTTTATGGAATTAAGATGTTCTAAAAATCCAGCTACTTTGTCTGATGGTAAGCACCCGAAGCGTCGAGTGTTAAAAAATAAAATTAAACGCGATAAAATCCGTAAAATTAGTTTCTTAAAATCTTGGTTCTCATAAGGTCCTCAGTATTTATAATTGCTACATATTTATTAATCTGTTTTAATAACTCTTACTCTATAAAGTAGGGACTTATTACTCTATAACTACTTAGGGAAAAATCTAGTGCTGGCAACATTGACTGCAATGCTGCCAATGCTGCCAAGTTATAATATATAGGCGCATAGAGAATATAATCACTACGTTTATATAGACGTTTTTTACCATAATCTACCTGGAAGCTAATGTTTCCAACTTAGCGGTTTTTACCACTAAATCTGGTGATTCCACGTCTTCGTCCTTGGAAATATTCCGTATATTGGCTAGTAGTTTTATTTTATAGTAATTATGATCCTAAACCTGAAAAGCCCATTTACAAATTACAAAACAACTAGTAAAGAACTACTTTAAGTTTTAATTGGAGAATCACAATATAGTTACCAAATACAACTATATGGTGGAAATATTAAACTTATGGCCAAATATTCAAACGCTACTCAATTTTAAGATCTCGTTAAGTGTCATAATATCACAGTCATTTTGACTTAAAGTGATAGAGACACAATACACAAGTATTCGGCCTTTAACCTATTAAATGAGAGTTCATCCGTTATCAAATCCGTTAATTATTCGTAATAAATCCAAAAATTTCAAGACTCTTGGCATCGGTCTATTGAAAGTATGGCAAGTGAAGTGGCAAAATGCAAACTAAGTGATGATTTTTTTTATAGGAGAGGTGGCAAACGAGCATACTGCTCACCAGATGGTAAGTGACTACCGCCGCGCATGAACAACAACTGCAACACCAAGGGAATTGCAGGTGCGTTGCCGGCCTTTTAAAGGAATAGGTACACATACATTTTAAGGAATTACTGCGGGCACTAGAAATATCATGGATTGCCCAAGAAATACTTATAAAATATAAAAGTATATAATTTATGTTGATTATTGCTCAATAACTTAATCCATAACTCCTGTTAGAGATAAGTATATTCTTTAATCCACAATATCCACTTTCCTCACTCCCACATTAATATTATACAAAAGTAACTGTCCCTCTCCCTCTCTCTCTCTCTGTCTTTCTGTCTGTCTATTTGTTCCCTTTTCAAGATTAAGTGCCTCAATCGATTTTGAGGCAATATTCCAGTTATATCTATAGAACATGGGCTTTTCAACATCATCATAAGCAAGGGAATATAGACTTATAAATGTAAATTATGTGGGTAATACTGCAGCGAACAGCTAGTAAGTAATAAAATATAAGTTACAAACAGAATTTTATTATTATACTATTATACGATAAAGTACACCCGCACCTAACCAAGCGCACATCGATCGTATAAATTGTGTTATTAAAAAATTGATTAATTTTTATAATTTTAGTTATAAATGTATAATGAGTAGCTTAACCTAAAGGTGATTTAATAATGAAACGTATTATGTTTTGTGTGCTATTAAGGTATTAATAATTAAAAGCATTGTTTGAGGAGATCAAAATATTTTTGATTTATTTGAAAGATGGATCTGCTCGGTGAAGGTGGTGAGGATTGTAGCAGTTGATAGTACTTCTCGATGAAACCTTGTATCTGCAGAAGGGAGACATAATATAAATATACATAATACAAGTTATAAAGTACGTAAATTTCACTCCTTTGATCTCGGCGAAAGCCGCCGTTTCAATAACTTATAGAATTAGGTAAGCAGGTAAACACAGCAATCCCTGGAGGACCTAAGCACTATACTTAACAACTTCAATACCGTTTGCTATCCAATAAGTCTTAAAATAATAATGGACAAGGTTCTGTAAGTAGCAGGTTATAGATTTAGTCATATCTGAGGACTAAAATAGAATACTGCATAGCCTGTAATTGAACTGGCTACCTATATCCTTCAGAGAGGAATACAACAGTTCAAGCACTTTTATTTAGTGGGAGTCAATAGGTAAGAAGATGGTACCTACCCAGATGAACACCTAGTCAGAAGAGGAGTCCTACCTTCTAGAAATATCTACGTGTTTATTTTCCACGTCACGCCTACTATAAATTAAATCTGTTTCAAAAAAAATCTGATCGTCAATTTTTTGGCGAATTACACTAATCTAAGTTTGGCAACACTGATTGGTTTGGCTTTGGTTTGGTTAGACGATGCCATTAGCTCGCCCGCCATTTTGTTACTAAAAGAAGCGGGTTTGTGGTTGCGGCACTTTGTTTTAATGCACGTGTAGTAATTTTTGTAATAATATTGAATTAAAGTAGTATTTTGTAGAATATAAAATGGTACCGGTAAGTACTATTTTAGAAATTTACTTGTTTCTTTCGTAAATCGAGAGAAATCTTAATTAAAACGTCTTATTTCCAGCAAACGAAAGTGTTCGTCGGTAGCTTGCCTCAGGGCTCCAAGCCTGAGGACTTGCGAAAATTGTTCGAGCGATTTGGTGTAGTGACGGAATGTGACATCATGAATCGTTGCGGATTCGTACATATGCAAACTGAGGAGCAAGCGTCGGCAGCTATCCGCAGTCTCAATAATACTACATTTAATGGTGGTGTCATAACAGTAGAAAGAGGACGCATCAAGGAGAGAGGTCAGCGCGGTGGTGGCGCCCGTGGCGGTATGCGAGGAGGCATGCGTGGATCCATGGATCGTCGCGGCGGCGGACCAATGAGAGGTGGACCACCGACCCGAGACGCTCCATACATGAGAGACGCACGACCAATGGGCCCCATGCGTGGAGGTGACATGCGGGGTCCACCCATGGGCGGTGGAATGCCTATGCGTAACGGAATGGGCGCGCCACCGTACGATAGGGGTATGGAACGACCTATGGGCGGCTACGACGACCGCGGCTATAATGGCTATGGGGGCGAAGATAGACGAGGCTTCGCCTTGATGGATGGACGTGGCCGCGACCAGTACGGCGCGCCGCCGATGTATGACGACCGGCGGGGCTATGGGACTGAGGACATGTCGGGAATGTATCCGGACGAGCGGCGAGCGCCCATGTACCCAGACGAGCGCGACATGATGGACCGCCGGGCGCCCATGCGTGGGCCAGGTCCCATGGCACCGGCTTACGAGCGCCCGCCGCCTCGCGCCGCTCCCATTCCTACTGCAGATATGTTCAGCAGGCGCTCTCCGCCACCCATGTAAGTATATGTAATTAACATAACTCATTATCAGTATTTACGCTGCCCACTGCTGAATGTAGGTATAAGATTGTTATCCTTATCTTACTATCTTAAATATAAATAAAGTAACTATTTTTTCAATATGGAAATCATTACTTTACTACCTGTCGGAGGCCATAATGTCTAAATTCTTTTCAGTTACTGTTTGCCACAGTGGATTAGCTAATTGGCAATTGAAAAGCTACATACTTGTGTCATATAGCCTGTATCAAGTGTGTTTGGTATATAACTTAGGGTGACTCATATTCAGCACACTAAAAATACTTACGAAATATGATATCAGGGCTCCATTTAATCCCCTAAGCATCATAAGAGATAGCTTATGCCGAAAATAGTCCAAGTGGTGGCTTAGTTCTTGTGGCCTAGATCTTGAGGTCTGAGATACACTGATGGCTTTCAGTCGCATCCAAATGTAGGAAGTATATGCCATCACGATCACACTTACTAGGTGAATTGCTAATTGCAGTACCAGATGCCTTTGCTTATTTAAGCCATACAAACTCATTGAAGAAGTTCAGTTGGAAGCACTGTGCAATAGTTTCCTTTGCTTTTTATAGCAGCAATATTTTTTTGTAGAATAGACCCTTTTCAGCGTAATTATGAAATCGGCAAAATGAGCAAAACCATAGGTGCTGAGAAAAAAAATTGCCAAGTTTTTTTTGGGATTGGTGGTATAGTGGGAGTAGTAAGGGTGGGAAAAATCATGTGACGGGTCTAAACTTATTTTCAAGCAATAATGAGGTCAATGACGTCTTTAAGGTCAAGGTCAAACACTCTGAAAGTCAAATAGTCAAGATCAATTCAAAATATATGCTAAAATTTTGGAATACTATCTTATAACAAGCTCCGAGGAAAAGGACATTTTTGAGGCTTATGTTAAAGGTTAAGGTCAAATAAAAAAAATTAATTAATCTTAAGTAAAATATATTGTCATAGTAAAATCTAAATATTGTAGTAAGGGGTGATAGACGGAACCCTTCAACAAAATAGGGCTCCTATTTTCTTGAAGGGTTTAAAGTAACCTAACATGAAGGGGATGGTGGGGTCTTAGTTTGCTTGCTTTGCTCGCTCACTAGACCCGCTTACCACCTTCTAACCTAACCTAGTGTCGAGGTGCCTCCAAGCTCTAAGCTCGCTTCGCTTGCTTGCATCCTTAGATCTCCTTGCTTCTATGTTGAGTTGTGTTATTTTTGAATATTATTTTGGTGTAGTGTATAATATAATAGGGTAACATAAAAGTAATAACAAATAAAAAATGGAACGACCTAGGAGTGAAATTCGTCACAGATTATGTGGTAAAATCACATAATTATGTGAAAAAATTGTTTTTCTTTAACTTTTGTTTTTTTTTTTCTCGAAAACTATTAGGTTGCTCAATGTGATTTTTGTTTTAAAGCATTCTACATGAAGAGATCTTTACGAAAAAAATATTTCAGCATCTAAATTGGCTGAAATCTTTGTAAAATGGTGCCGTTCAGTTATACATAAATGTTACTGATGATCAAGGGAAGGGTCTGTGGCCTGAGCGACGATGCCTAGCCCTGTATGTGGTGATCCCTGTACACATTAGCGGCATGGGCTGCTGGTCTGTAACCATCAAGATGTATTTGTGTTTAATTCATTAATTTCATTTGAAATATTCACATGACAAGAGAATCTCCTGCTCAGTTGTTGTATTCTGATTATAATTGTGAATTGAGGCTATAACCCAAGTTGTCTAAAACAATTTGATTCTTATGTATTCATTTATTCACTTATGCATCATTAGCAGATTGCCTCATTGAGGGTGTTGTCCATAATTTTTTTTTATGTTTTACATGGTAGAGCCATGCTGCAGGTATATTAGTAGTATAGATCTAACATGAATAGGTTGGATCGACCGGGGAAGGACCACACTCAGAGAATACCAGCATAAAATAGCAGTTTAACACTGTTGTGTTTCATATGGTGAGTGTAGAGAACCGGAGGCCCTTTTTACTGGAAAAGACGCATTCCATCTTAGTCCTCATGGGTGACAACAGATCTGCATTTTGATTCTTTATTGAGGATACATGTAGATGTCTATGGGTCACAGTAACCACTTACTATCAGGTGGACTGTGTGCTTGTTTGTCATCCTATCCTTTAAAAAAAAATAAAAAATAATTGGCGACACTTGGTAGGTAGGTTGGCAACCAAAGTTTTAAATATACCCTATGTGAAATAGCCAGATTGGCACTGGGAAGAAGCACTAAAGATATAAGACATCTAGTACTGTGGTAGTTGATTTATTTGCCAACATAGAGATTACAGCAAACATTCTACTGGGAGGCCCATGTGCTATGGACTGTTCATGGGCTGCTGAGAATATTTTTTAACAGACTTAAAAAAAGGAGGAGGTTCTCAATTTGATTGTGAGTTTTTTTTTTATTTGTGTTACCTCAGAACTTTTTCCTAGGTGAACCGATTTAGAGAATTTTTTTTTTCATTTGAAAGATAGTGCTTCTCATGTGATCCCATATAAATATGATCAAGAACTGAGCAGTAGTTTTTGAGTTTTCCTTAATAATGCATATTTGTTTGACTTTGACTACATTGATAATGTTTTTATTTTATTTATTGAAGTCGGTTGTACAAAATGTTTAATTTGACCATTTGTTACTTCTTTCTTAAGCTATCGTTTCTCCTGTTGTTCGAGGCGATCACTGTTCCAGACCTCTCATACCTTTGACTGTGCCTCTCACTGGTGTAGGTGATGCTCTGGTGTTACAAGATAGTAATATGGCCATCCATTGGAAGCCATGAGATCCTTGTAGCATTTCCCATAGTCTTCTCTGACTAAACCAACGGGACAAAATGGAGTAGTGATGAATTCTCTAATGTTGCCATTATAACACAACACATTTTTGTTTATATTCCAGGCGTGGTGCAGCGGGGGTCACAGGAGGTTACGACCGAGACCCTTATGCACAACAGTACCCACCAATGGGACGGTGAGCATTTTTATTTATTATTTACACTTAATGCAACTATTAAGTAACTGCAAAGTTGCACAATACGGCACAATGCACGGTTAAACTATAGACATCCGGTACTCGCGTACAGTGGTGGGAGGGGAGGGAGGAGCGGGAGGGTTCAGGGGAAGCCCCCCTACCATTCTCCTCTTGCGGAAATGTATACGGAAATGTATAGTTTATGAATAATATTTTTTTTGTCAAATCAATACCTCACTTTTTACACGGGAATATTGACACAAAGTTACTTCTGCAACGGCTTCGGCGCTGCGGGAAGTGCAGCCCCTTCGCCCTTGCGTAGCAAATCACAGGTACCCATGCTCACCTCCGCAGCTTCGGCTTATTGGTCGCCTTCGGCGACCAGCCTCAACCGCTGCGGATCACACAGGGGCCTGCGATTTGATACAGCGGGCGGGAGCTGCTCTCCCTCCGCGCCTACGGCTTTACAAAAACACTCTTAGGGGTAAGGCAGACAAGACTACGTGGATTCGGGGGGTTCTGATTTAGTTTTAGTACAGATTGGATCTATCTTATCTATAAAGTCAAGTTTCCCTAAACTCTGCTATGATAGTGGTAAATGAAATAATGTAATTTTAAATCAAATCAAAAAGGTTCAAAATCACAGTAGAAGTCGTCGAAAAAACAGGGAAAACACAGCACTAAGCACAAGAAAGAACATTCGCGTGACCACTAGAGAAAGGGAATAACAATTGACATTTGACATCATAGATAATATATTATATTTAACATTTACGGTTGCCCAAATTATGGCCGTCAACACCGTCCCGTTTCACTTTTTTTACATCGGTTTTTGCATCTAATTTCATAACACTATACAAAATTGTCATATTTGCGTTTTTCGTTATACGAAATTTTTAGTGAAATTTACTTTTATCGTAATTAATTCAAAACGCATTTCCGACATTCAAAAACAGTGTAAAAGGTTCATAAGCCCTGACAAGCCTCCTAAACTGAAAACATAATTAAAATCGAGTACCGGATATCTATAGCCAACCCCAATGCACACAGATGTGACTTGTTTTAATCACTGGGCAATATGAGTGAGTTAGCAAGCAACAAGCCATTTAATTTAACACAGGAGTTTACACTGTATGTAACTGTCACGCATACAATATGAATTATAACTTGTGTTGTATGTGTTTTATATGTGGTCAAATTGGTGGGCTTGACAAGGGAAGGACACTCAGAGTACCAGTGTGAAATGGCAATTTGACACTACTGTGTTTCGTATGGTGAGGCACCATATATAGAGATCAACCATTTTTGCTGGCCACAAGGAATTCTATCTTGGTCCTCAGAGGTGACAAGACATTTGCATTTTGATTCTTAATTGAGCATAGATGTAGATGTATATGGGTCACAACATCCATCTATCATCAGGTAGACTGTGCTTGTCACCATTATAATATAATTAAAAAAAAAAAACTATGCCAACATAAATTAATACTCACATGCAAAAATATTATATAAAATGATACACAGATTTGGAATATTAAAAAACAATGGATGTTATATATTCAAAATCTGTTTATATTTTTAGTTATAAATAATTCTGGGATTAATAAGTGCCTCTGTTTGTATGTATGAAGGTTTTGTTAAGAAATTTATGATCTCATACTATTCTCCTGATAGTTATTGCCTTATGCCTATAGTTATTTATACAATAGCATAGACAAATAAATAAAATAATAAATGCAGTTACTTGATAGTTTTTTTCTATTTTTGTACAATAAATATATCAAAGATATTGGCTGAATATAAATATGAAAATTTAAAAATAATTTGAATATCTTAATCAAATTTACTGTTTTTATAACAAATACAACATTTGCAATGCAATTAACATAATTATTTTGTAAGTAAAGTACCAGCCTACGTACTTACTGATTTCTGATTGTCTTACTGATGGACATAATCCACCTCTAATTTCTGAGGTTTTGAAGAGAAGAGCACACTGCACTGTGTCAAATATAAAATGCATGTTGGTTGGCTTTACATTTAGTCAAAATATTTTATAGGTCCACTTAATTTCACGTTGCATCTCCCACTTGAAAATATTTTCTTATAGTTTGAACATTGTCCATGTTATTTATTTAGGATCCAGTACAAAATTATATAAAATCAATTAAAAGCTTTTTCTTATAATAAAATATATTCCATCATATATATCATTTTATAATATTTTTAAAGAATACAAACAATACAACTGTTTCTGCCACTAAACAGCTGTAGCCTTCTTTGAAGTGTGCTGCAGTTGCCACTTACCTTTATCACTTTACAAAAAAACCAAGGGTACAAGTCAGTTGATATGTATGAAACATTCTGCTAGAAGTGGCTTACAACAATACTCAAATGAAGAAACCATATATCAACAAGCACATGGTTGTATTTCCTGTTATGTTCCCAGTTCAAATTGCTGCTAAAAATATTTTGAAAATTGATAATTTATTTTCAGAAATTGTAGAAACCTATGACCTATATTATAAGGTGCAAAATTTGTTTTAGGGGGAGTCACACGGGTTGGTAGAGATCGTAATGAATATGTCAATCGGTCTGCCTAGCCCCACTAGATGAGTAGTCAGACGTGTTAGACCACTACATTTACGATTTTTTTTTACTATAATATAAACATAAATCGGGAAATGCACGGGTCGGTGGCGGTTATTAGTTAGAGTAATGCGTATAATGTAAGCAATAGTTTTGATATAAATGTTACGAGCAAGTAGTATTATGTTTTAAGAGTTGACAATGTGTTGCCAGTGTTCTTAACAGAACATATTTACTATCCCATTCATGTAATTTTTTAATATACGTTAGACAATTACTTCCTTGATAACCTACAATATCTGTTAAGATTATGCTGCGAAGCATTCACGTTAAAATCATAATTAAGTTAGGTTAGTCTACGCCCACAGCTGATAACCATAGATAGCGTTTTCTCTTTCGGTATTTAGCGAACGCGACATTTTTATTATTTAGTATAGTGAGATTTACGAAGCTCGGGAGATTAGACGTTAGGATTTCACGCGATGGTACAGCGCTGGAGGAGAGCAGGGGTTGTCGGCTGTGTCGCCCGTGCATTCCCGTTTCGTTGAGAGGATTTGATTCGAACTCGAAATTCGGATTCGTCCTCGAACGCGATCGCTCGTTACCTTAGGTGCGGTCAGATCCACTCCAATCAAATTATGTCAAAATCATTTTGTAATTCAATAAATGAAGATTTTACTCTAGTAAACGCGCGGTTTCATTTCACCCGCTGACGACGACGCCTGGCGATCAGTTCTCCGCTTGTCCGATGCGTTTAGATTTATATAAATTTTTGCTAAATGATAAGATTCTAAAATGTTTAAGATGTATTTTTAAGGTGTATTATACTATCGTTTAGATTAAATCCTTTACCATTTAATTTATTTTTTATTTATGAACCCATTATTGACATCAAGATCTTTTATTTGCATGTTTATTTAAGCATATCTCTCTCTGGCTTCAATTGCTTTCAAGGTTGCGGTTTTATTTTAACATGTGGGCTATATTATCAAATGAATTTTGTTAACTAGGCGTATGTCTAGATTTTGGAGCCCTTAAAATAAAGAATTTCATAGGCTGTAATGCGAAGCAAATTGTCTGGTGCGGTGAACACGAGCGTAATTCGTAAGCACGTGCGTAGCCACTGTTGCACGACTGTTGAACGGCTGACAGTTAGCGCTATGCGTTGCGGTGCATTGAACCGCCCCGTAATCTTGTAACATTTCCAAATTCAATCTAACGTGCGCTTAGAGCGTCGACTTTCGAAGAGAAAGTGCGTGCGAGTCCTTTCAGACAGTAAGTAGCGGCTTCACGGTGCGAACTGCGGCGACACGTAGTCGATGCGATGTTGTGCGGACGCGGTACCGCAGTATGTTAGTCGGCGACAGAAGACCAGGATAACGTAATGCAATCGTAAGTACGGACAAACCCAAACGAGACCGCGTGCGTTCCGCTCGCACCAATTAATTACCTTCATTACGAATTAAGAAGTAAATGTGTGTAGTAGGAGTTACCACTGCGAAGGACGGAGGCTTTTCCGTGCGACTTGTGAAAACACAAATTTTTCATCACATGCCTAAATATATAATAATTTTGTAAACAGTATTGGTACAGTATACGATAAATACTGGTACTGGTAATTTTGTATACAGTATACGATGTGCGCATTCTAGAATTATTTTAACAATTGTACAGTCGTTAGTCGGATATTCTTTGTCAAAATTTCCTAATATATAACATAGGAAAGGAATCGGTTATTGTATTGGCGCACAAAAATTCATGAAAAAGTTAAACAAAAAATTAATTCTACTCTATACAAGTTCTACTCTAACTAGCTAAATTTCCTTATCATATGTATGCATTAAATGCTATGTCAATACATAAATTAATATTTTTATGTGTTTAACAGAATCTGGCACCCTGGATGAAGCACGGAGTGCGAGTTTGGATTAATCACAGTATAATATTATGCTAATATAAGTCCAGTATTTAAGAAAGTCTGAATTTTCAGGCTGTGAGGATATCAGCTTCCCGTGCTCAGTATGGAATCGAGATGTTATTTGTAATTACAAAGTGTATAATAAACATTTTTATGGATTTTCATTTTTTATTTCCCTATAGCCTTATTTCTCTCAAACTATATTCACTGAATTTTTATGTTAAATTGAACATTTTTACATGGCAGATTTTTGAAACCATTAAAAGTCTTATATGATTATTTTTATAATAAATCAATGATTATTTTTTTTATAGCATATGGGTGACCGATCACAGTCCACCTGATGGTAAGTGGTTGCTGCGGCCCATAGACATCTACATCTATCCTCTATTACAAATCAAAATGTAGATGCGTTGTCACCTGTGAGGACTTAGGTGGAATGCCTCATTTCCAGTAAAAAGGGCCTCCGGCCACCTGCACTCAGCAAGCGAAACGCAGAGGTAAACCTCTACTTCACGCTGGTTTTCTGTGAGGTCGTGGTACCACCCCGGTTCCAGCCGGCCCATCCGTGCGACAGCAAAAGCTGTACCACTCTTAAATGTTGTAAAAAATAAAAAAGTACTTTGCGTTTTGACCGTCAAAGTTACCCCGATTGACTGTAAAGCAACCAGTTGAAACTGGAGACCGTTTCTACTGAAAACGAGGCATTCCATCTTATTACTTAACCCTTAAATGTATGATTTTTTTTTTACTAACAAAAAAAATAGGTAGGTATGTCTTGGGGTGAGAGGATAGCGGGAAAAATAATTAAAAAAATATCTGGGAAGGTTCAACCTGTTTTTATCAGGTTTTTGGTTCTGTAGGATGCAGCCTACATTATGCACTCCATACAAAATGTGTTTGTGTGTAGGGGTCTCTTTGTGCAGTGACATATTACTCGAAATTAAAGAAACTTACATAGTGAATACTACTTATTTATTATGATAATCTTTAAAACAATTATTACGTTTATTATAACAAAGCGACACATTACATTTTTCACATAAGGTTTGGGTAAAACCATTGCACCTAGGCATCTTGCATCGGTTACTTTTGTCACAAAAAACTGGCCAGTGGGCCACTTGGTCTAGTCGAACATCTTTTGCTGGTGCAACTTGGGAAACGCCTTTCTTCTTTTTCGCCTGAATTTCCAGCTCTAAAGCTGAACTTGGTCTTCCTCTTTTAACTTCGTTTATTTTCCCCAGACGGCAAAGAGTTTCAGCTACTTCTAGACGAAAGACGCCGAGGTTGCATGGCTTCTCACGAGGTTCAGTTTTTTGTGACAAAATTTTCTTGTAAGCTAACCATGAATTAATTATGGCCAGGTCCAAAATGTGGTGGAACAAGCGCATATACCATTTTCTACTCTTCACAGATATATGGTATCTTCCTATGTAACTATCCATAAGATCGACACCACCCATGTGGGAGTTATAGTCTTTGACTATCTGTGGACAGTCAATTTGAATTTTTTCTTTTTTAGTTTTATCATATCTGTTTATTTTTTGTACTGGCTCAGCTCCCACATTGGTTGATAGCAAAGTTACAACTTTGTTATCTTTCCACATAGTTACAGATACATCAGTCCCATCATAAGTTGTCATATTTTCTTCAAAAGATCCTCTTGGTACATTCTTCTTCATGAAAGCTTTTTGATTTGGTAACTTATTATTGGGTAATCTGTTTGTTTGCACAGTGCCTAAGCAAAGAATATTTTGCTTTTTTAAATAGCAAGCTAATGGAATGGATGTATAATAATTGTCAAAGTAAATAATATGGTTTATGTTTCGGGGTACCTCCCTTACAAGTCTCACCACAATATTTCCTGTTACGCCCAAGTCTGGTTCACTGGGTTGTTGAATTTTATTTTCTCCAACATAAACTTCAAATTTATGAGCATACCCAAAAATGCTGCATAACAAAAATAATTTGAATCCCCACTTATGAGGTTTTTTTGGAAGATATTGTTTCAAATAGTGTGCTATTTTTGTGGCACACATCTGCTCATCTATCGACAAACGTTGTTCCATAGGAAAAAGGGCAAATCGCCTATTGAAATGATCTATGAGTGGTCTTATCTTATATAATTTGTCATGTTGCGGATGATTATTTGGAAGCAGTAGATCATTATTGTTGAAATGCAGCACTTGCTTTATTTTTTCAAACCTGTTTATTGTCATGCAGTTATAAATGTATGGAAATCCATATTTAGGGGACCAATACATCCTCACATTAGGATATTTTATGACTGACATAAAACATAATATACCAATGTAATTCCTTATCTCTGTAATGCTAGTTTTGAAAGTGGAATTAGGTTCTTTCTGTATAGCATACAAGTTGGTTTCTTCAACTATTTTCTCTAAGATGTCGTCAGATAGGAAGAACGATAAAAAGCCATACTTTGTGTCTATAGACTTCAGCTCACCATAATCTAAAGTGCCTAAAAAAGCCACACTATCTTCAGGCATTCTCATGCTTTGCTTTTTCCACAATAATCTTCTCATACCTTGACGCCGATCTTGCAAACTATAACCAGCAGATTCCCGCTCAGCTGGTGGGTCAACTATTAATGGTGAATCTTCTTCAGCATGGCCAGCATCAGCACCAGGATCTCCATCCTCCAAAGCAGGGTCTTCTTCAACTTCTTCATGTTCGTCTTCTAGAACTCGTAAAAGATCTGCACGTTCCCTGTAAACTTGGACCTCTTCATCAATTTCCTCACTTTCATCATCTTCAACGCCATCTTCTGATTCATTTCCATCTAAGCTGGCTAGATAGTCGCTTATTTGGTCATCAGTACCCCTCCACCTTCGGTTAGCCATCTAAAAATAACAGTTAAAACTTTTGTAAATATATATCATACGAAACACAATGTTTATGTACTGAATGCATAGTGTAGGCTATATCCTACGTAAAGAAATATTGAAAAAATCGTGTTGATATTGAGTCTGATTGCATCTTCTATTTACTCGCCCCAAAATTTACAAGTTTCAGAACCGAAATTAAAATAAAACAGTACAACTCACCTTGAAAATTAAAGAAAATTCCTTTTACTAAATCACTTCACCAACAAATTTTCACAAGTCACTTGCTGCCAAAAAGTTTTTGCGGTTACCTCAAAATATTAAAAACGTTTCACTATTGCCAACATAAGAATATTAAAAATAAGTCTGTTCTCTATGCAAATGTGACATGACTTTTATTTTTAAGGCAAAGGATTCCAACATACAGCCTTCTGAATATTATGTAGGCTGCATCCTACATTATGCATTTAAGGGATAAAATTGTAGTTTTTTGCATGTTGTATCAAAAATGATACCAGAATATTTTTCAAAATAAAACTAATTATATTGAATAATGATTTTTTATTTTATTTTTTCCAGCATCTATAAACCATTTTACACAACATATATTTTTTCCAATGATATTGGGTATGTCATGCATTTAAGGGTTAAAGGTACCACGTGCAACTGTTGTCTTTTTGCAGTGGTAAACTTAAAACTTTAAAGAGTTTAAATAAAGATATAACTACAACTTTATGGTTTTGTTGACTTGTGACTCCACTGCATCTGAAATTTGTTAAAAACTTACACTTATGTTACCCTGAAGCTATAAAATGTTTAAAAGATAAAATTCCGGCGACAAATCTCATCTGTGTCAAAGTTACCCATATAGGGGTTATAACTTTGACACAATAAAATCGCCAGTTTTTGATATATTTTATGATTTTTATAGACTTAAAATATCTTGAGAGTATGAAAACCAACCTGAGATCAAAGATTAAGTAAACTCTTTTGTCTCATATTGAACATAGTAAAAGTTAACGAAAAAATTATAGTGATGATCTGTCAAAGTTACCCCGATAGACTGTACCACATTGTACAAATAACAAGAAATTGAGAAAATTGTTGTTACGATTAATGAAAATTATTACGTGGTAGAGCCATGCTGGAGGTATATTAGTAGTATATCTGTAGCACGAATGGGTCGGCTCGACCGGGATAGGACCACGCTCTCACAGAATACCAGTGTAAAATAGCAGCTTAACACTGCTGTGTTTCGTATGGTGAGTGTAGAGAACCGGAGACCCTTTTTACTGGAAAAGAGACATTCCATCATAGTCCTCACGGGTGGACCACATCAACCACTTACCATCAGGTGGACTGTGCTCGTTAAGTCACCTTGTCCTATAAAAAAAAATGCAAAACACCTGGAGAGATTTAGAAGTAATATTGTTACGGCCCGCAGCTGCCCCTACAAAGGTAAAATATCCCGGGGCTCATCAGCGGAAGATTCGACGGGCAGCCGAGGGTTCGGGCGCAAATTGCCTTATGGAAATGTCCTATAATACTACACAACAGAGAGAAGGCTAGGTAAATAAATAGTACGTACCTGGATCCGAATCTAAGACCGCCCCAAGGCACGGTCAGGCCGTAGGTAGATGTAAGGTGCATGAAAAGTAGTATTTAGTGGGGTGTATATGTATGTGACCTGGCCCCAGCTGAGGTGACCAGGCAGCTGCCGGTTCCCATGCTGCCCCACAATGCTGCATCACTCCAGCAGGCTTCACCGCTGGACCATTTCTTTCTTCATGTCACTATTTCGGTCTATCAACTTTTATTGTACAGTTAACTAACTTCAACTCAACCAATTCAACGTTCATCGTAGAATCAAAAACGTGATAACCGACTCAAGTAACGAACAGTAGTTCAAAATTCAATATTCCGGATTCATTTATCACCAAATTACAAATAGGGAACCAACGCGATCCCTTCACGAGTCCTGGGTTCGATATCAAATACTACGCCGCGACAAGAATTCAAAATCCGCCTCGTTGACACGTAAAACGAACAAAACAGTCAACACACAAAAAAGGGCACTTAACGCGACGGCACAATTACAATGATTTCCAAAACAATCAACCGGGCGACGCCCTCGAAAAGGAATGCGCTGTTCAATTTCAGACCGTATCTCTAATCGGCGCGCGTGCAAATTCCACGTCACACGAGCAAGTCAAATATTGCAAAATACACTCCAACACGCAATCACTAGATAATTGGCGTAATTACTTTCAAACGAAATTACTTTAATCAGTCAAACAAAATACAAGCCTCCTGTCGCGAACTTATAACTTAGTTAACCAAACCGAGGCGGTTTTCGCGAAATCACAATCCAGTAGCGAAGTAACGCGCACAAATTCCAAAAATCTAAACCATATCCCAAAGAAAACCGGTCTCGCGAAACCTCAGCAGCGGCCACCGAAATATACTAATTAACTGCACCGCTGCCGTCGAGCTACTGTCTCTCGCCCGCCAGCCAGTGTTGCCAACTTTATTTTTTAGGAGATCGTACCATAAACTGGAAAAGATCGTATTTTGCTAAGAACTCAAAAATCTCGCTCAGACTGACGTCCGGGATATCTTCGGAATAGTGTCGAATAAGACTCGCTCTTGGATCGTTACTCACACTTGCGTGTGGCTCCAACGATGACGTGTACAGCTGCCCATAGAACCTCTCAATCTCACTCAAAATCTCAGGTGCCCCGGAAACGATGAACTTAATCAATTATAATTTTTATTTTGATATAAAGATTGTTAGATTTGAAAAGATCGTATATTTTGCGTACGATTTCGAATAAATGATCGTACATCGTACTAGGGCCAAAAAAATCGTATGAATACGATTTAAATCGTACGGTTGGCAACACTGCCGCCAGCGGCAAACGCCGGGAAGCTGCATTCCGCTACCCCCTCCCCGCGACACGCGTGACACCTGGTACCATCGGGCGATTCACTAAGTCGAACGTGATTGGGTGGCGTCTCAAATTACCATTTTTGGGCCTAAACAAATATGGTAAATAGCCTTCCATCGCTTTCTTACAAGAACAATTCGGACTATTTATATGAAGTAATATTTACCCTTGTAAGCAATGAATTTAATAAAAACATTCTCCAGTAACAGCCTCAAGGCATTGAATGAGTGGGAGACATTCATAAGAGTAGACGAAGATTAGATATATAAACTTTATCATTTTTATGGTCTATAAATATAATCTCCGATACTTTTAGAGAATTTATGTCAAAAATTATTCTAAAATGTTTATAAGAGTGCACCACAACCAAATCTTTACATACAAAATTAAAACTGCTAAAAATAAAATTAAAATGATGTTAACGAAACCGGTAGACAAACTTCGTAACACAAACTCTATTGAAAATTATTAATAATAAATTGACTACATAGATGAAATCCAGGAGTCGAAGCGGTGTTTTGAGAAATATTTCACTGATATTCCTATTTTGACAAAAGAGTCATTGAATACTTCTCCAACTGTCGTAGAGTCATTACTCAAACAGAATGTTAAAGAATATATATTTGAAAAAGTATTACAACAAGATATTGTAAAATATTCCAAAACTCTTGATGTAAAGAAAACCGCAGATTTATAGGGGATTTGCGTTGCAGTTATTGCGTCCACAATGTATTTAATTGCACTTCATCTTGCTATTTTAATACTAGTATAAAATCTGGTGTTTCCTGATTTAATGAAACATGTAAGTACTTAATTCCTTTATTTAAATCTGGTAGTACATTGGGCCCCGCTAATTTTAGACCTATTTCTGTACTACCAACTCTCAGTAAAATTTTTGTAAATTTTTAATTTTATTTAATAACAATAAATTACTCCATAAAAATCAATTTGGTTTGACAAGAGGTCGCTTGACGACTGACGCAGGTGTTAAGCTTATGAAAAATATTTTTATTGCTTTTGAGAATTCAAAAGATGCCTTAAGTATATTTTGTGAACTTTCCAAGGCTTTCGATTGTGTTCATCCAATCCATCCATCCAAAAAAATGATTGTGTCCGAAATATTGCGCCGAGACTCATTTCATATTTAAGTACCAGAACTCAACTCTGGCACATTCCCCTAGGGCCTAGGGTCTGGTCTACTGTTTTTGTCAGACGTCAGTATACCACACAATCAACAAAAAAAATTGAATTTTAAATTAACTATACATCCCATGTTGCTCCATACCAGTAAACAAGCCCTAAAAGCTCTTACATACGAGGAAACTGAACTTATCTACCTTATAGCTTATCTCTCTTAATCTATATTAATGACTTACCTTATCTCGTAGGGGACAAGCACGATATAGTATTATTTGCTGGTGATAGGTACTTAAACGACTGTCAACTAATTTTGACAATGTAAATAATGCTCTATCGAAATTAGTACATTGGTTTAAAGCCAACAACAATTTGCTACTAAACGGCAATAAGACAAAATGTATTAAATTTACAATACCTAATGTTAAACATTCAAATACCAATGTGCTCCTAAATGGGGAGGAGTTGAGTACTGTCAATATGAGGGCGGCACTAAAAATTTCGGGAATCAAGGAAGTGACACAACATTACTATTTAAAAATGTATTTATTGCTTTTCGAAGTATTCTCCGCGAAATTTGACACATTTTTCCATACGATGGAACCAATCATTGAAGCAACCATTCCATTCGGAAGTTGGGGTCTCCAAAATTGCCGTTTTGAAGGCGTCCACAGCTTCTTCAGGTGATGAAAATCTCTGTCCACGCAATTTATTCTTTATTTTAGGGAAAGTATAGAAATCATTAGGGCTTAGGCCGGGGCTGTACGGCAGATGGTCTAATAATTCTATGTTTTCTTGCTCTAAAAACTCTTTTGTACTGTGTGCGGTGTGAGAACTCGCATTGTCGTGATGGAGGATGATGCGGCGGTTGCAGTTCTCTTTACGGAGTTCAGAAACGACCTGTGGCAAACAAATGCTAGCATACCATTCTGCATTAACCGTTCTTTGTCCCTCAAGAGGAATAGTCGTAACATGGCCTGTTTTGGAGACAAACGTGGCCACCATTTTTTTTGCAACACTCCGTGAACGAACAATTTTTGTTGGCTTTAACTCATTTTCGAACAACCAAACTCGTGACTGGTTTTTTGTTTCAGGTTCGTACGCGTATATCCAGGATTCGTCACCTGATACGATGTTGTATACAGTATTTGAGGATCCTGCGTGGAATCTTTCGAGGGTTCTGACGCACCAAGTAACACGAGCCGCTTTTTGCTCTTCACAGAGCGAATGCGGTATCCATCGGGAAAACAACTTTTTTACACCTAATTGTTCATGCAAGATTATTTGTATTTGACTCATGCCAATGTCTAAAGTTGCCTGAATTTCGCGGTATGTCACATGTCGATCTTCCTCAATCAGCTTACGCACAGCATCAACGTTTTCTTGGGTGACTGCAGTTTTTGGACGACCTCGACGGGGATCATTACTGAGCTTGGCACGTCCACGTTGAAATTCAGCAAACCAGCGATAAATTGTGGTTTTGGATGGGACTTCATCACCAAATCAGAAATCATCCGGTCAACACACTGTTTTTGTGTTAAACCACTTCGAAAGTCATAATAAATCATCGCTCTTGAATTTTCTCAAGTCAATTCCATTTTCTCAACGACTAAACAAGTTTGACAAAACCTTGTGACAAGACCGAGAATTTTTTTTTAAATAAATAAATGGTATTCGATTTTTAAAACCAAGGAGTTTTCAATTAAAAAGATTTTAATATGACAGGAACAGTGGA
This sequence comes from Parnassius glacialis, assembly GCA_033319125.1. NCBI lineage: Eukaryota > Metazoa > Arthropoda > Insecta > Lepidoptera > Papilionidae > Parnassius > Parnassius glacialis. Next base: position 956,712 of record JAVANC010000012.1, on the reverse strand, counting down.
AATATTCCATACCCGATACTTTTAGTGCAGACTATGTACCACTGTTTTTCTTGGTACTATTGACGCGAAGCTTCAATGGGGACCCCTATAAATCTAAATTAGCAAGCAGACTTAGTTCTGCAGCATATGCTGTAAGAAAGATTAGATTAGAAGTCTCACCAAAGTTGAAACAGCTAGATTAGTTTATTTTATTTACTTTCGTAGCGTGATGGCTTATGGAATTTTTCCATGGGGTATGGGGTAATGCGACTGACATTGAAACCATATTTGTTTTGCAAAAGAGAGCCGTACGGGCGATTTAGGACTTGCAGACCCTTACAGAAAAATTTAAAGAAATAAACTTATTAACTTTGGCATCGCAATATATTTATGAAAATGTAATGTATGCTACATTTTCCAGTTAGTAGACTCCACAGAATTTGTAATTAATTTATGGGGCAATGTATACGCGTTTACAACAAAATCCTAGAAAATGCACATGTTAATAAACAAGTTTAAATATTTAATTGAAGAAAAATTGTATTGTGTGTATAAACAAAATTATTGTAAAGTGAAATATGTTTAAAAAAAATCCGGCTGGGTTTCTTGCTGGTTCTTCCCAGAACCAGTGGTAAATAAAAAAAATACTTTCAATACCTAAGTATTATGTAATAATTTATATTGAATAAAAAATATTCTGTTCTAATCTATTCTACACTTAACATACGACGAAACAGCAGCATTAAGCTGCTATTTTACGCTGGGATTCTGTGAGAGCGTGGTCCTACCCCATGCTACAACCACAATATGGCTGCAGGGTGGCTGCGTGGCTCTACTACATAAAAGTAGTAATACCAAATAATAGTAGTTATTCCTCTCCTAATAATGTTAATGATATCCAATCGCTACTCTTATAAGCGAATTGGAAATGAAAATTCCCATCTTCACGACGCAGTCAAATCCACGTGACGGATTAAGTATTTAAAATCTATTTCTGGTACTTTTAAAGATGATTTTCACCTAGTGTGTCCTATTACTCTGTTGTTATTTTATAGTTGAGTATATGTTTAAACTGCTAAAATTCTTGTCTAAAAAAGTGGTCCAACATCAATCTCCTCATAAGCGTGAGGCGGGACAGCGCATCTGTGCATTTTCCGAAGTGCTATTCATATGTGGTGGTGAGTCTTAAACCAGTGGCGTAGCGTGCCTTCGAGGGGCCCTGTATCAAAATTTGTTGGGGGGCCCCAATGAAGAGTAAAGATTTCATAAAAGGAACAAAAACGCTTGCATTGAATTCAAATTATTATATATTGATTTTAAGTTATTCATCATCATCGTTACAGCCCTTCATAAGTCCAAGGAATGAAAAAACGAATAAAGGAATAAAAAACATATACATAAAAATGGTCTTCAGTTCTCTATGTACACATAAATTATCGTCAATTATCACGACAACGGCAAAAGTACTAATTCCACTAGTTCATCATCATCATCATCATCATAACAGCCCTTCATAAGTCCATTAAAGAGCATAGGCCTCACCCAAGGAATGCCACAAAGCACGGTCCTGAACCACCTGCATCCATCGACTTCCTGCATGTCTTACCAGGTCGTCACTCCATATAGTGGGGGGACGCCCTACACTTCATCCGCCGGTACGAGGCCGCCACTCGAGAACCTTTTTCCCTATCGGTTGCCGGTTCTTCGAGCTATATGTCCGGCCCATGGCCACTTCAGCTTACTAATTCGTTGGGCCATGTCGGTGACTCTGGTTCTACTGCGCATATCCTCATTTCTAAGTTTATCACGCAGAGAAACTCCGAGCATAGCCCTCTCCATAGCTCGCTGAGCAACCTTGAGCTTCCTCATCCGGCCAGCAGTGAAGGACCACGTCTCAGTTCCGTATGTCATCACTGGCAACACGCACTGGTTGCACAATTTCGTTTTCAAGTTTTGAGGTATACCTGACTAGAAGATGTGCCGTTATTTCCCGAACGCTACCCAGTCGAGTCGAATCCCTCGATTGACCTCTCGGTCGAAGTTGGACTTACTTAGTCGGACTATTTGTCCCAGGTAAACATAAACGTCAACAACTTCGAGCTTAGAGCTACCAACAACTACCGACATAGGTGTGACATGGACATTAAACATGATCTTTGTTTTGTCCATGTTCATCTTAAGACCTATCCGTTGGGAAAAACTATTGAGGTCATTAAGCATAGTGCTTAGGTCCTCCAGCGATTCTGCCATAAGGACTATATCGTCGGCAAATCGAAGGTGAGTGATGTACTCGCCATTGATGTTAACACCGTATCCTTACCAGTCCAGAAGCTTGAAAACGTCTTCCAATGCAGCGGTGAAGAGTATCGGGGATATAACGTCACCCTGTCTTGCACCTCTCTGCAATTGGATAGGTTTCGTACTCTGGTTCTGTACTCGGATAGCCATCGTAGCCCTACTGTACAAGCACTTCAGCACTTCGATATACCGACAGTCAACTTGGCATCGCTGAAGGGACTGCAGCACCGCCCGAATTTCGACGTAATTTTGATTGAAAGTCTTTGGGCTTTCTCATAGTCCACATACGCCAGAAATAGTGGTAAATTGTACTCCTCGGACTTCTGTACAATTTGCCGAAGGGTATGTATGTGGTATATGGTGCTAAAGCCTTATTGGAAACCGGCTTGTTCGGGAGTAATGACTCTCGAAAACAGCATGTAGACGCGGCTCAAAAGGGAACTCGGTCTGTAGTTCTTCAAGAGAGCGTTGTCACCTTTCCGGAGTAGTGCCACCATGGAGGACGGAATTAAAGAGCTTCTGAAGGACATCAAGTATCGGTTTTCCACCCGCTTTCAGAAGCTCCACTGTAATTCCATCCAGCCTGGGATCTTGCCGTTTTTAAGATGCTGGAGAGCCATTCTAATCTCGCTCAGACTGACGTCCGAGATATCATCGGAATAGTGTCGGATAAGACTCGCTCTTGGATCGTTACTCACACTTACGTGTGGCTCCAACGATGATGTGTACAGCTGCCAATAGAACCTCTCAATCTCACTCAAAACCTCAGGTGTCCCGGAAACGACGCTGCCATACTCGGTCTTCAGCTTCGACAGTTGGCTCTTTCTGGCAGACAGATCTCTTGCAAAGACTTGGGAGCCCTGGTTCTGCTCGATCTTTTCTTTAATACGAGCAGAATTAAAGTTGCACAAGTCCCGCCGCATGCATTTGGAGATCTGTATGTTCAGTTGCCTGTACGCTGTCAAATCTACTGAAGACTGCAGCTATATACCCCGTCTAAAAGCCATTGAGATTAGAGTGTGATCGGAGACTTTTTGTTTCTTCTGCGGCGGGTCTTGCAAAACTTAGCTCAGACCGCATGGACAGTTTCCACGAGCTTGTCATTCATATCGTCCATTGTATTGCAATCTTCTAGGCACTGAAAACGGTTTCGTAGCTCGAGCTGAAAGGTTTCTGGACTTTGGATTAGAGCACGAGAAGGACGGAGCGTTGACTTCATTAGACGTGACTTCTCCAACTTAACGTTTAGGTTCAGTGTGCCTCTCACCATTCGGTGATCGCTGCCGGTTTTCACCCTCGCGATCACTGAGACATCACTGAATAGTTGTCGTCTGGTCGTCATAATAAAGTTAATCTCATTTTTTGTCGAACCGTCGTGGCTCGACCAGGTCCACTTCCTGTGGGGCCGCTTCTGGAAGAAAGAGTTCATCATAAAGAGTCCTTCTTTCTCCATGAAGTTCGCCAGCTGCTGGCCCTTTGGGTTCCGTTGCCCTATTCCGAATTTCCCTACTTTCAGCTCACCGTTCTCTCTTGTGCCTAGTTTTGCGTTGAAGTCTCCCATTAACACCGTATAGTGGGTTTTGGAGGAATGCATTGTTCTAGAGATATCCTCATACATTTCTTCCACCTCCTCATCGGCGTGTACCGAGGTTGATGCGTAAACCTGTATAACCTTCAGCGATTACCGTTCGGTGATTCTGAGTATAAGGTCCGCAACCCTCGTCGACACACTCCCAATCTTTACAACGTTGTTAACGAGAGACTTGTGGACGATAAATCCGACACCTCCTTGGGACAGATGGTCGCCCTCCTGGTGATAGAACAAATTGCCGGATTCGAGGATTACCGTGACCTCCCCCTCTCTTCAGACTTCGGATAATCCTATGACATTCCAGTGCAACTTGTCTATCTCTTCTTCTAGCTCCAGGACCTTCTCGTCAGTCCTCAGGGTGCGTGCGTTATAAGTTGCCATGTCGAGTCGTCGTAGGTGGCAACAGAACCTCCACCGGAGACTCTTAGCACCCCCTGCCTCGCTGTTACCATGGTCGCCACCTTAGCCAGGAATAGCGGGGCTGCCGGGGACTGGGGGCCATCTCTTCGTTACTTTCATGGGGGTATATTGCCATAGTTGCCACGCTTGGCGAGCGGGTTGGCAAGCGCAGTTTTTTTATTGTTGTTTTGCTGTTATCAGAAAGATGCTGCTGCCCATCCTCTGCCTCAGTTTCCGTCTGTCGCCTTTTACGACACCCACGGGAAGATATGGGGTTGTGAGTATTCTTACCCGCCACTACACGGGCTTATGAGTTATTACTTACAATAAATACTCCTAGGAACTAAGCTAGCCAAACAATTTAATTTTCGTGCCTTTTGTTCGGCGAACATAGCTGAAGACGATTTCAGTTTTACTAAATTCTTTACTTCTTTAGAGAATAGTGATAGCCTTTCCTGTCCCATTAGAAGTCCTTGGAGTTTTTGCTTACACACGTTGGGGGCCCCTGTAGCCCGGGGGCCCCGTATCATTGATACGGCTGATACGGCGGTAGCTACGCCCCTGTCTTAAACTGTCTCTTTTGTGAGACTTGCCTTAGTTATCATCTAATTCTCTAAAGTAGACAACAGAAGTCAACACAATACTTTTGAGTTGGTACCAAAACCGAATGCATTTTCACTGGATGAACTATACAAGAATCTTTTCCAACCAATTCCTTTTCCTGTGTGTTGGTAAAAACAGATTTCCTTCTCATCCTCTTCACCACGCTTCCAGAATTTATGTAATTTTTCAACGTTCGCCGTAGTATACGGTATTTTAAAGCTGCTGCACGCTTAGACATTTGGCTGGTTTTTCATATCATCTAGAGCATCCTGAAGATCAGTTAAGAGTCCATCCTGAGCATCGTTTTCTTTTTTACGAAGGTTCCATTTTTGTCTTTACTGGAAACAATATACTTATATTATGTATGAACAATACTTATGTCAAAAGCTACTGTTGATTTTTTTTATAGGATGAGGGTGACAAACGAGCACACAGTCCACCTGATGGTAAGTGGTTGCTGCGGCCCATAGACATCTACATCTATCCTCGTTTGCGAATCAAAATGCAGATGCGTTGTTACCCGTGAGGACTAAGATGGAATGCCTCATTTCCAGTAAAAAGGGCCTCCGGCCACCTGCACTCACCAAGCGAAACGCAGAAGTAAACCTCTACTTCACGCTGGTATTCTGTGAGGTCGTGGTACCACCCGGTTCGAGCCGGCCTATCCGTGCGACAGCAAAAGTTGCCGCGTGGCTCTACCACTGTTAAAATTGCTTAAATAAAATCTTATAAAACTACGTAAAAACGAATGGGTAAATGTCTTGCTAAGTATAAAACTCGAAAGCGTCTGGATTATTTTTTTCAATATTAGTTAAAGTGCAAGGAAGGAAAGGTGTCTAGACATGTGGCATTTTTGTGCGATAGCTATGGCCTAGCGTGGTGATCTGTCGTTATCACCGCACAAAAGTGCCACTTGCCAGGCCAACTGCTTATTTACACTTATATAATTCATTTAAATAACTGATCACGCCTATTTTAAAGCTTCTTGCCCCTAATAAGGCCCGGCCCTTATTTTGAGACAAAAAGTGGACCTTGTTAAGCACTTAGATATGTCCTGAGAAAACCTAACAAAATCGTGATAAAAAGGCAATAATTTTGGTAACTTACCTCGTCAATCCACCTTCTGAAAGTATTTTAACATTACTATTGCAGAATTATTACATAACGACCGAGTCTTATTACTAAAACAACGCAAAATTGAATCAGAATATTTTATAGATTGACTCACGTCGACCGCCCCTGAAGTTATATCCAGAGCCATTGAAAAAATGGCCACCACAAAAGCAATGAACGCCGATGCACTTTTGTAATTGGTTACTGTAGTGGCAGTGCGATATCCATTTTGGTTTAAGTATTAATTCCGATAAGTTTGAAGAGGTGGACCTTATTTGTAACCCGCCCTTTTTAGGCGGACCCGCCTTAGTCGTAGTAGTTTAATAAGATCGATACTGTATTCTGTAACCCATTGACGTATTTATATCAAGTATATTTCCCCGTGTAGTGGAGGGTAAGAATATCCACTACCTCATATCTTCCCTTGGGTGTTGTTAGAAGCGACAGAGGGAAAAGATGGGCAGTAGCATCTTTTTGATAACAGCAAAACAACAATAAAAAAAAACTGCGGTTGCCAACCCGGTCGCCAAGTGTGACAACTATGGCAATATACCCCCCACCCCATGATTAAAGTTACGAAGAGACGGCCTCCAGTCCCCGGCGGCCCCGCTATTCCCGGCTACGGTGGCGACCACGGTAACGGTGGGGCGGGGGGTGCTAAGAATCTCCGGTAGATCTGCCGTCCTAACATGACCATTTTTGGCCTAAACACTACTTGTGCCTTAAATACCTTTCAAAAATTTGTCACTAACTCCCGCATCAAAGGCAAGTATAAAGTTTTGCGACTTTTGTAAAGGTAAGACAAGAAGTGCTAAGGGAAAGAGATCTGTAGAAAGAGAAACACGAATTACTTTTAATTACTTTATTTAGCATATTCAAAATATATTTTCCAGAATATGATCGAGATTGCCGAAAGAAATACATCAAATATCACACTTGTTGTCAAGCAAAGCCTCTCCCGTTCATTGCTACTTAGAAGCTTCACAAATGATTATAGAGCTATTCTTACATATTGATTACAATTAAATAACAAATAAAAACAAAAAAAAAATCTTTACAAAAGTACATTTTAGTTTAACTGCTAATGATGATGTCAAATAGAAGAAAATAATTATTATAATACTATATTTCTCAACGAGAATTTTGAAATGAATGAGGGCGCTGCTCAGCCATTATAAACATCGAGTCTGTGCTTAAAGTGAAATAAAAAATAGATTTATAGCTTTATACAAACAAAAGTGAATAAATTTGTGAAATTGGTCAAAAATCTATAAGGACAATATATAAGACAAAGTGAAAACCGAGTGAATAACAAAAAACATCATCTTTTCAACTGGAACAACACAACGGCTACTTTGCGATATGTAAAGTGAAGAAAGCAATTAAAAACCGAATCTAATAAAAGTGAGTGAAAAAATAACGATCAATAAGTTGAACAGTAACTGAAAAGTGTGATAGATTAAACAGTGGTTATTGCACAAAATAAAACATAACCTAAAGAAGTAAGCAGAAATGAGAACGTGACACACAAAAATCACCTATAGAACAACTAACGCCATCTATCAAAACCTTTAAAAACTATGCACTCATTGATCACGATTGTTTAGATAAGTAACATTACTAACGAGCCGGAAACATTTGCTAATTCATCAATCCGCTAACAGAGTACGCTGTCTACAATTACCGCAAAAAAAACAATATTTACTATAAGATTGCATTACACCAAACTTCATAATTACCACTTTACTGTAATCATGGAAGAAATAAAAAACATGTTAGAAGAACTTCGGAAGGAAATGTTGCAACAAAAAAAAGACATACACGACATGAAAGAAGATATTAAAAATACAATCAATAATAATATAAATGAAAAGTTTAAAAAAGTGGAAATGAAGAACATACATCTAGAAAATAAAATGGAAGAACATTCTTTACAAATCAACAATATTGAAAGATTTATGAGACGCAAAAACTTAATTTTCTTTGGTGTGGAAGAAGGGGAAAAGTCATACCACGATTTGGAAAATGCAATATTATACATAATAAATAAATACTTTGGTTTTCATTTTGAAAATGGTTTGGAGTCTGTTAGAAGAATCGGAAAAAAAGATGAAAGAGTCAGGCCTGTTGTTGTCACGTTCAGCACAATGGGATTCAAATTAAAAATACAACAAAACCAAAAATGCTTAAAAGATTCCCCCTACTATGTTAAACAAGATTTTCCTAAAGAAGTGCTGAAAAAACGTAAGGAATTACAGTCCCAGCTGAAGGAAGAAAGAGAAGCAGGTAAGAAAGCTTTTATAAAATATGATAAGCTCATAGTATTACCAGGAAAATATACAAATTCTACACAAAACCCTACCAATAAAAGATTACTATCTGAATCTCCCGAAACAACATTAAAAAATCCTACAAACGCTTTACAAAATAAAAAACAGTCAGTTAAAAAGAGCAAGACAACAACAACAATGAAGGAATATATTCTACAAAAACCAAAATTTATACATAATTCTGAACGGGCTACGCATGACTCTACGCCTAATAAAGAGCACACAAATTAGCAACTACAAAAGGCCCCTCTCAATCTCCTATCACGGCTTGTCACCGCAGGAGACAAAGACTATAACCCTCCAACACAACAACAACTATATATATGTACGTACAATGTAAGGTCACTGTTATCGCCACAACGAATGATATTACTCAAATACTCCCTAAGTAACATAAAATACGATATTATTGGATTGGCGGAAATAAGAAGAACTGGTAGCCACATTATAGAACTTGAAGAACACATTTTCTGCTATACAGGAGTAACGAAAGGTCTGCATGGTGTTGGCTTCTTGATCAAAAAGAAATATAAAGCAAATATTCAGAACTACATAGGGATATCGGAAAGAGTATGCATACTGAATCTCCAATTTGAAACAACAAAAATATCATTAATACAAGTATATGCACCCACTCACGACGCAACTGAGGAAGAAATGACATCCTTCTACGATCAACTTCAAACTGCTCACTCACTCGCCAACGGGACACTGATTGTAATGGGAGACTTAAACGCCAAAATTGGACAAAGAAAACAAGGGGAAGATACAATAATGGGACCATACTGCTATGGCATCAGAAACGATAGAGGCGATCGGATAATACAATATGCATTAGAAAATAATCTTACTGTAATAAATACATTATTTAAGAAAAAACAAAAAAACTTATGGACTTGGACTAGTCCAAATGGAATGATTAAAAACCAAATTGATTACATTCTCAGTAATAACCCTAAAAAATTCTCAAATATAGAAACATTAAACAACAACCTATTCACAAGTGATCATAAGTTAGTACGTGGTACATATAACCTAGGAAAACAAAAGAAAAGTAGAGCTATGTTTCACAGTTTTCCAACTATAATACAAGGCGAGGAAAACACAAAAGTATTCTTGAATTCATTAGAAAAAGAAACACAAAAAATATCTCGGTGTGACACAGAAGATGTAGAGTCCTATTATTGTAAAATAGAAACAGCGATATTACAAAGTATAAATAGCACAAGATCAAAAAAAGGAAAGAAGGATATAATATCAGCAGAAACAAAGACTTTGATAAAAAGAAGAATTGAACTACAACGTAAAAAACCTAAAAGTAGAGAAGAGAGGCAGGAACTGTCCAACCTATATAAAACTACAAACAAGAGCTTAAAAAACGACTACAATAATTATAGAATGAAAATAATAGAATCAAATTTATTAAAGTCTGGAAGCCAAAAAAAGGCGTTTAAACAACTTAGTACCAGCAAAACATGGATTCCAAAGCTACAATCAAAAATCCCACACAAACACACGTTAACAAGAATCGATATAGTTAAAGCTGCCTCGGATTTCTACAAAGATCTATATACCTATCAAAACTGTAGCAAAGAAATAGAAACATGCTCAACTCAAGTTCACACCTCAATGTCTCTACTACCAACTCGACCAATCAAACCGTTCGAAGAAAAAGAAATAATAAGACAAATAGACAGACTTAAACAAGAAAAAAGTCCCGGACATGATAACATACCCAACGAAGCAATCAAAGTAGGAAAATTCATACTGGCTGGTCCTCTTACATATCTTTTCAACAAAATCTTGCTAGAACAAAAAGTACCTTTGAATTGGGTGGAGTCGAGAATCATACTTCTTTACAAGAAAGGCGACCCATCAGATATGAACAACTACCGGCCTATTAGCCTACTTCCTGCTATATACAAATTATTTGCGGCCTGCTTAAATAAGAGAATAGAGACAGAGATAGAGTCGCATCAACCTATAGAACAGGCAGGCTTTAGAAAGGGCTTTTGCACAATTGATCATATCCATACTTTGGAACAAGTAATTGAAAAACACCAGGAATATCAACAGCCCCTATATCTAGCCTTTATCGACTACGTAAAGGCCTTCGACTCTATCTCACATAACAGTCTATGGCGAGCGCTAGAAAACCAAAATGTTCCAGAAACCTATATAAACATAATGAAAGACGTCTACAGCAAAAGCGTAAGCCGAGTAAAGCTCGATAGACTAGGGCCAGTAATCAAAATATGTAGAGGCGTGAAACAGGGGGACCCTTTATCCCCCACAATTTTTATATCTGTCTTACAGTATATAATGAAAGACCTAGATTGGCAACATAAAGGTATCAATATAAATGGCAAAAATTTGAGTAACCTTAGATTCGCTGATGATATAGTACTCTTCTCGAGATCATCGAAACAATTAGAACAAATGATATCAGAACTATGCACAGTAAGTAACAGAATAGGACTACAACTAAACACAACGAAAACTAAGGTGATGACTAATGATAGGCAAACACCTATACACGTAAAAAATTTACAGAGCTTAGAATACGTAGAGAACTATATATACCTAGGGAAATCTATCTCATTTCGTAATTCTAGAAACAAAGACGAGATTGACAGGAGAATAAACATAACATGGAGAAAGTTCTGGAGCCTAAAAGAAATATTGAAGTCTAATCTACCTGTGAAACTGAAAAAGAAAGTCATGGATGGATGTTTACTACCCTGCTTCTCATATGGATCACAAACCTGGATCTACAACAAAAATGCGACAGACAGAATACAAAAGACGCAACGTGCTATGGAAAGGAGCATCTTGAATATTAGGCTGAAGCACAAAATAAAATCAGAAAACATAAGGAGAAAAACCAATGTGATAGATGCTCTGCAACATATGAGAAAGCTCAAGTGGAAGTGGGCTGGCCACGTTGCACGACTCTCAGATAAAAGATGGACGCATTTGGCTACAATTTGGGCAGGTCCAAGTGGTAAGAGAGCTAGAGGCCGTCCTAAGGAACGCTGGGTAGACGAGATAAAAAAGTATGCTGGAAACGACTGGACAAAGAAAGCAAAGACAAGAAAAACCTGGAAACTGTTGGAGGAGGCCTATACCCGCCAGGGGCCTTAACTTTATACATGTGCATAATATATTACTATGTATAATTTTAGTACAATCCAATATTTAATCTAGTTTAAAACTCTATAAGTTAAGGAAAATAAAGAGGCTTTATTATTATTATTATTATTATATTTCTCAACGAGAGGTCAAATTAAATTTGTATTTTAGGAATTTGTTTACTTACACATTGAATTAAAATACCAATTATATTATTATTTGTTCATGGCGCCGCCGTAGCTGCTCTCAAATTACACATTTATACAATATTTAATACTTGAACAATTAATTTATATATAAAACTAATATGAAAATTAAGTACTTTATTAATATTTTATATGATAATTAAAAAATGGCATAACTTGGGACGGTAACACAAAATATTTTTATAATTAGGCTAGACTATGAATCACTTAAATAAATAATTGAAACCACCTAAAATTAATGAAATAATCGATATTGGTAACGTATTTTGCTGTCAAACTTGAAGCGGGAATAAGGATTTTGTATAGACAATTGAAAGCCATACGCTTTGATTATATTTAATTATATTTATGAATGAACTGAATTCAGGAAGGGTAGGTAGGGTAGAAATACAATTAAATTTTAAATAGCAGAAATTATAAATTTTCATATCGTTAATTCATATATATGGGGTAAAATCAAAAATGTCAGATTTTACAATGTTCGAAATAGTTTTATTTTGTACTTTTTAACTACTGCTCTTGTACTTAATAATACGAGAGAAATCAAAAGTTTACATTTGCATTAATACTGTATTTATTGCACGTGAATTTTGGAAGTAAATAAGTATATTTATCACTCTCATCAAACATTCAGATAAATTTTCTCCACACAGATCTTTAGTTTGGTTTAATGTTGAAAATATAAATAAATTGTATATTAAATGAAGCTTTGGAGGGCACGCACGAGGCGCGACCGTCTCGACTAGCATCGTTGTCAACTCACGCAAATGTTCAAACAAACAACCAACATACAAAATAATTTACTAACGACATAATATAGTTCTATATAATTGTTACTAAAGTGACAGAAGGCGCTAACTAAGATAATGCGTAAAGGATTTGTATATTTTGTGTTAACTAATTCGACACTACTTTTTAATATCGGTTTTGATCGCCAATTTCAGCGTGTGAGTGTTTATTAAGGTGACATGGGCGCTAAAAGCAGATTTTTGACGCTTTATGGGTGCGCAGAAAGTAAATTGTTTCGTCATTAAAAAATACTTTTTTTAATTATTATAAAAGTTAAAGATTTGCCTTAGTGAATTATGATAGCCAAAACTCGATTGATGCATTTTGAATCGATACAAAAAAAATCGCAGTTTCCTCAATATCTACAATTTTAGGTACGTCCATTTAGAGAAAAATAAAACTGTTTCATTCAAATTTAATTGAAGTAATTTCAATTAAATTCTGTCTATGTGTTCACCAGTAAATACATGGGGGAGTTATGGGTTTATTTTCCAATAAAAGAGTATATTTAATTTTAAAAAGAATATCAAATAATATTACGCGCGGAGCCGCCAAACAGGAGCATGTTGCCACCACTCGCTCGTGACCACGGTACTATTTTGCCTTAAGTAGATACAATAGCTCAGCAGACACAAACACAATGGCCGTGTACAAACGAAGATTGTGATAGTGTAATATAATATAATCAAATTTCTTTTCCTTTTTCGGCACTAGTTAAAAATGTGATAACCCGGATGACAAAAAATTTACTAGCATTTATTTATTGCAAGTCGTTTACCACGCTAAGGAAAAGGCAAGTAATGAGATTCTGCAGATACGTACATATGTACATATTGGAAGCGCGTTTAAACCACTGCTGTTTACTGATACGCAATTGTTCGTTTCCATAGATATTAATTGTGTATTATTATAAGGGTGTGGATATTAGTCAATAGCAGTGGTCTATGTGATGATGAAGTAAGCCCTGGGGAGAAAATGGAGGGTAGGTAGTTAAAAAAATAACATCCTTTTTTAGCAAACAATTTTTTTAACTGCCTATCTATAAAAGTTCTTTAAAAAAATCAGCCACACTATCAGTATCGTCGTTTAGTCTCGTACATACAGTCAAAGATAGTTAAATCGCAGAAAACCGTATAAAGAACACATTAAGGAGTAAAAACGTCGAGGAATGTTATGTGTTAGGTTGAATCTTCATTTATGTGAACATCTCAATGACTATATTAGTAATAAAAATCCATTTAACGGCAGTTTGTACAAATAATTTCACTTGACTTATCTTAATTGGTTATATTTTTCATAATGTTAAAATTTGTACCAATTTCACTTACTTTCATAACTTCATAGCTTGCATCACACTTCAGTATCTACGACTAGATCGTTCACATTTCACATAGCACCGTCAGTTTGTTATTAAAATATCAGGTACTCGATTAATTTAGTAAATGTACATTCTTCGTCAAGAATCAAGACTTTCGATATCTACCATTTAGTATACTAAGCATCTAGTACATCTAACAGAGGAACTAAGATGGAATTTACAAGGTGAATTTAGCTGCATTGCAATGCTTTAATTTTTTTTTATTTTAATTATTTCTACGTATGTTAAGGGACATTTCTTACATGTGTGTATTAACACTTGCACTCTTCGATTTGCACACACAATAGTAAGACAACAGCAATGACCCATATGTGGGTCACGGGGCAGTGAAAGTGTTAAATACGAACGAGCTTACTCATATAAAACGATGTTAATTTAAGAATTGCTTAAAGTTGCTCTCTCTCTTCACTAAATGAAACAGAAATAGGCAGATATAGATATAGAAGCGTTAATCAACCTTTTAAAAGGCCGTAAATGTTTACTAGTGACAATAATGTCAACAAGCGTCGCAATATTGTCGAAAAGGAACTTTAAAGATTGGAAGCAGGAAAAGTTATGATACAAAAGTTGAAGGTATGGAGATTGTTACTAAATTGAGATATTTTTGAAATAGTTTTATCATTTTAGACTTGTTAGAATTTTGCTCAAAACCTTTTATAGTTAAGTCACTAATATCATAATCCTGTTGAAGATTTAAATATCGAGACCATGTAGGGTCGATGCTATTTAGGGAAATATTATTAACGAATGTCATCTTTTTTGTTCTAAAAAGGTATAATCTTATAAAGTTGGAATTTATTTTACTTTTTTACGCAGGTAGTGTAATTTGTATTTAAGTTGTGTAATTTTTATTTAGAATATATTATGTAATTTGAACTTGGATTGAGTAATTTCTATTTTTTCTGCTGCTAGTGTAATTTGTATTTGGAGTAAGTAATTGGAACTTGGATTGAGTAATTTCTATTTTTTCCGCTGTGATATGCAAATTACACATTTGCATATGGATTATGAAATTTGAAACTTGGATTGAGTTATTTCTATTTTTTCCGCTGCTAGTGTAATTTGTATTTGGATCATGAAATTTCAATTTGGATGGTTTGAGTTTGAGTCCTATTTTTTACGACACTTAGTGTATTTTGTATTTGGAATATTATGTAATTTGAACTTGGATTGAATAAGTTCTATTTTGTAACGTCACTAGTGTAATTTTTATTTGGTATATGTAATTTGTATTGGGGATGTTTTATAATGGATCAATTTATTATATTTGTTATCAATTCAATAAACTTAAGTGTGGTATGTTGATGTGATGTTTAAGTACGTCAAATATACATTTTTAATACGACGTGGCGAGGCGCTATGAGTGTGTGTATTTTAGTGCCTCTTCTAATTGTTTTTCTTCTCGTAAGGATTCTTTTACTGGGGACCGGAGTGGATGATTTTCTTCCGCGGGGGTCACTGGCTGCTTCGTTATTTCTGGTGGTGGCCTGTGGTGAGAAATTTTTAGTTAGTTTGGTTGTCTTGTTGTATTTATAACTGGGGTATTAGCAATTATTTATTCTGTTGTATAAGGAATAATATGCTGCTATTTCTTCAAATACCAATTCAATTTGTATGAATAGAACATATAGAATATAATATTTTTTATTCAATATACATTACATATAATTCTTATTTTTTATTTATTTACATAACATAATCTATTATATATACATGTTATTATATACAATATTAAAAATTATAATAATAAAAAATAAATTAAAACATAGTAACTTAATTATCATACAGTCATACTCCCCGTGGTATCGTGCCAAGAACGCTGGCTGCGATTCCTCGCTGAATGGCTATACTTAGCCTTTGAGCGAGAAAAGAACCAGCCCTCTTATCACCAGCAGCAACGACCAGCCGCGGGTGGAGTTCCTTTAGGAACCCCACCGCACGTGGACCCCACGGACCAATAGTCTCTACAGCAAATGGCACAAAAATGTAGTCATCTCTAAGTCTCATATTTTTTTTTATAGAATAGGGGTGACAAACGAGCACACAGTCCACCTGATGGTAAGTGGTTGCTGCGGCCCAAAGACATCTACATCTATCCTCTATTACAAATCAAAATGTAGATGCGTTGTCACCCGTGAGGACTAAGATGGAATGCCTCATTTCCAGTAAAAAGGGCCTCCGGCCACCTGCACTCACCAAGCGAAACGCAGAGGTAAACCTCTACTTCACGCTGGTATTCTGTGAGGTCGTGGTACCACCCCGGTTCGAGCCGGCCCATCCGTGCGACAGCAAAAGCTGCCGCGTGGCTCTACCACTGTTAAATAGTAATATTTACGCCAATTACTCAGTTCAGCTGCCTCTGATGCCACCCATGGCTCTACACGAGGTACCCCTGAGATGAGAGGCAGCCAGTGTCTACGCAAGTAGCATCCCACACTAGGGCTTTACCTCGCTCCCAAAGGACCAATGTCATACTTTCGGGTCTCTTGCCATCGTCTCTAAATATTCCACAAGGCTCTAAAACCGAGGGAACATTTATAGAGACAAGAGCCCTTCGGACGACATCGTTCAAAGAACTGTGTCGTGAAAACCTACCAGCGCTTTTCTTACATGAATGTCCGTGGAGCCCACACTTGTCGACGCTGCCACCACAGGGGCACTGATGGGGTTGAGAAATCGCCGCTCCTAGTCGGATTCCTACGGCGATGCGCAATACTTTCCCCGTCAAGTGATGTGACGAAATTACTGGATGGTAAAGCGTGTAACCAGTGACTAGATTCCTTAGTCGAAACAGCTAGAAGGCGTACCTTATTGTACAAACAATTTAGATAATTTATTTTAGAAACAGGTTGGAAGCGACTACCTCATTCCCAGGGATTATTATCAACCATGTATTCATTTATATTATTAGGTCCTTACATATGAAATACCCTTTTTATAGTTTTTGTTTAATAAAATATTTAAATTTTGTAATAGAGTGACCTTGATTTTCTAGGACTTTGTTGTAATAGTGTATACATTGGCCCAATAATGAATTACTGGCACTGCGGAGTCGAGAAACCGGTATCACCAGCTTGTGTTTGTTCCTAATATTTACAGAGGATTTTTGTGAGCATACATTAAATTTTCGTAAATGTACTGAGAGGCCAAAGTTAATATATTTCTTTAAATTGTTCTCTGACAGACTGTCTCCGTTTTAGGTTGTAAATAGCTCTTATGGCTCAAGGGTCAGACAAGTCTGCAAAACAAAACTAGTTTCTGAATCAGCGGCATTTCCCCATAGCAAAATCCCATAAGACATTATGCTATGGAAATAACTGAAATAAACTAATCTAGCTGTCTCGACACTAGTGAGACCTCTAATCTTTTTTTTATAGCATAGGCTGCAGAACTTAGTCTGCGTGCTGGTTTAGATATATGGGGACCGCATTAAAGCTTTGCGTCGAGTGATGCCAAGAAAACAGTGGATTCAACAGGACTCAGTTCTTCCCCATTTAAAACACATTGGTATACAAGTTTTTAACATTCGATGTTGTAAATTTAATACATTTAGTTTTATTGCCGTTTAAGTGTAGATTATTAAATTTAAACCAATGCACTACATAAACCATTATTCACTTCGTCACATTTAAATGATTGACGTTTAAATTTAAAAATCAAGGAGGTGTCATCAGCAAATAATATTATATCAGAATTATCCCCTGTATGGGAAGGTAAGTCATTAATATAAATTAGAAATAGGAATGGGCCGAGAATTGAGCCTGGAGTGACACTCATTAGTACAGGTGACCCGTAAGAACTTTTACCATTGATAATAACTTTCTGCCTTCTATTACATAAATATCAAGTAACAAGCTAAAGCGCTGTGTTCTTGACATCATAGAAATGTAGCTTACTGATTGATGCCTCATGGTAAACAAAGTCGAAGGCCTTGGAAAGGTCACAAAGTATTCCCAAAGCATCCTCTGAATTCTATGTTTAATAAGCACAACCCCAACGTCAATTGTAGAGCGACCCCTTGTAAAACCAAAATTTTTATGAAGCAATATATATTAAAATTTATATTAAAAAAATTAACATCTCATCTAAAATAATTTTTTCAAAGATTTTACTAAATGTATTTATTTATTCATGTAAACTTTCATGCACAAAGTTGTACATAGGGCAGACTTAATGCCATAGGGCATTCTCTCACTGGGAGACTGGGAGAGAATGCCCTATAGACATATAGACAAACTAGAGGCGGTGCAGATATATATATATATATATATATATATATATATATATATATATATATATATATATATATATATATATATATATATATACATATACATGAATATATTACATATAAACACAATACATATAAATATTATCTATGTCTGAACAAATATGAAATATACATATGTGTATGAAAATAAAGAGCTGTGTTAGTTCAAACTTGCAACTTATTTTCCACATGCTTACGGACTTGATTTTTAAAAACAAACTTGTTGGGAGCTTTTTAAATGTCAAGAGAGATTTGGTTCCAGCGTCTAATGGGCGTGAGGGCGAAAGAGTGAAATAAATAACCAGTACGGTGTAAAGGAGTGAGCAACTTAAGATTAGCCGAAGAACGGAAAGAACGATTACGAGAATCTCCCAAGTTCGATCGTTCAGAATTGTGAAAAGGGTGCAGAGTATTCTAACATATATGTGCTGATGGATAGGCAGCCAATTTAGCTGAGCACGAAAAGAAAATACATACACAGGTCGTATTTACGAAGACCATAAATGTATCTGATGCAGTTGTTATGTAGACGATCCAATGTATTAAGATGATGTTGAGAGAGATCTGAGCGAGGTGTATAGTATTCGTCTGGCTAGACCGGCGTTGATGAATTACCAGTAGCGGTGTACGTTAGTTACAGTTACAGCAGCAGGTGCAGGTGCGACAGCAGGTGAAGCAGCAGGTGCATGTGCAGCAGCAGGTGCAGGTGGAGAAGCATGTGCAGGTGGAGCAGCAGGTGCAGCTGCAGTGCTCTCCGGTGGCAGCGTGTGTAAGCGGGCGCGAGCGGAGCCGACACGCGCAGCAGCATGAGCAGCAGTGGGGGCAGGTGCAGCAAAGGGCACAGGTGCAGCAGCGGGTGCAGTGCTCACCGGTGGCGGCGCGTGCTGGCGGGCGCGAGCGGAGCCGACACGCGCAGCAGCATGAGCAGCAGTGGGGGCAGGTGCAGCAAAGGGCACAGGTGCAGCAGCGGGTGCAGTGCTCACCGGTGGCGGCGCGTGCTGGCGGGCGCGAGCGGAGCCGACACGCGCAGCAGCATGAGCAGCAGTGGGGGCAGGTGCAGCAGCGGGTGCAGTGCTCACCGGTGGCGGCGCGTGCTGGCGGGCGCGAGCGGAGCCGACACGCGCAGCAGCATGAGCAGCAGTGGGGGCAGGTGCAGCAAAGGGCACAGGTGCAGCAGCGGGTGCAGTGCTCACCGGTGGCGGCGCGTGCTGGCGGGCGCGAGCGGAGCCGACACGCGCAGCAGCATGAGCAGCAGTGGGGGCAGGTGCAGCAAAGGGCACAGGTGCAGCAGCGGGTGCAGTGCTCACCGGTGGCGGCGCGTGCTGGCGGGCGCGAGCGGAGCCGACACGCGCAGCAGCATGAGCAGCAGTGGGGGCAGGTGCAGCAAAGGGCACAGGTGCAGCAGCGGGTGCAGTGCTCACCGGTGGCGGCGCGAGCGGAGCCGACACGCGCAGCAGCATGAGCAGCAGTGGGGGCAGGTGCAGCAAAGGGCACAGGTGCAGCAGCGGGTGCAGTGCTCACCGGTGGCGGCGCGTGCTGGCGGGCGCGAGCGGAGCCGACACGCGCAGCAGCATGAGCAGCAGTGGGGGCAGGTGCAGCAAAGGGCACAGGTGCAGCAGCGGGTGCAGTGCTCACCGGTGGCGGCGCGTGCTGGCGGGCGCGAGCGGAGCCGACACGCGCAGCAGCATGAGCAGCAGTGGGGGCAGGTGCAGCAAAGGGCACAGGTGCAGCAGCGGGTGCAGTGCTCACCGGTGGCGGCGCGTGCTGGCGGGCGCGAGCGGAGCCGACACGCGCAGCAGCATGAGCAGCAGTGGGGGCAGGTGCAGCAGCGGGTGCAGTGCTCACCGGTGGCGGCGCGTGCTGGCGGGCGCGAGCGGAGCCGACACGCGCAGCAGCATGAGCAGCAGTGGGGGCAGGTGCAGCAAAGGGCACAGGTGCAGCAGCGGGTGCAGTGCTCACCGGTGGCGGCGCGTGCTGGCGGGCGCGAGCGGAGCCGACACGCGCAGCAGCATGAGCAGCAGTGGGGGCAGGTGCAGCAAAGGGCACAGGTGCAGCAGCGGGTGCAGTGCTCACCGGTGGCGGCGCGTGCTGGCGGGCGCGAGCGGAGCCGACACGCGCAGCAGCATGAGCAGCAGTGGGGGCAGGTGCAGCAAAGGGCACAGGTGCAGCAGCGGGTGCAGTGCTCACCGGTGGCGGCGCGTGCTGGCGGGCGCGAGCGGAGCCGACACGCGCAGCAGCATGAGCAGCAGTGGGGGCAGGTGCAGCAAAGGGCACAGGTGCAGCAGCGGGTGCAGTGCTCACCGGTGGCGGCGCGTGCTGGCGGGCGCGAGCGGAGCCGACACGCGCAGCAGCATGAGCAGCAGTGGGGGCAGGTGCAGCAAAGGGCACAGGTGCAGCAGCGGGTGCAGTGCTCACCGGTGGCGGCGCGTGCTGGCGGGCGCGAGCGGAGCCGACACGCGCAGCAGCATGAGCAGCAGTGGGGGCAGGTGCAGCAAAGGGCACAGGTGCAGCAGCGGGTGCAGTGCTCACCGGTGGCGGCGCGTGCTGGCGGGCGCGAGCGGAGCCGACACGCGCAGCAGCATGAGCAGCAGTGGGGGCAGGTGCAGCAAAGGGCACAGGTGCAGCAGCGGGTGCAGTGCTCACCGGTGGCGGCGCGTGCTGGCGGGCGCGAGCGGAGCCGACACGCGCAGCAGCATGAGCAGCAGTGGGGGCAGGTGCAGCAAAGGGCACAGGTGCAGCAGCGGGTGCAGTGCTCACCGGTGGCGGCGCGTGCTGGCGGGCGCGAGCGGAGCCGACACGCGCAGCAGCATGAGCAGCAGTGGGGGCAGGTGCAGCAAAGGGCACAGGTGCAGCAGCGGGTGCAGGTGCAGTGCTCACCGGTGGCGGCGCGTGCTGGCGGGCGCGAGCGCGGCCAGCAGGCGCAGCAGCGCGTGGCGCGGCGCCGCCTGCAGCTGCTGCAGCCGCTCGGCCGGCAGGTCCACGCAGTACGGGTTGCGCGCGTCGCCCAGGAACGGCGCCACGTGGTTCTCCATCCGCAGCACCAGCAGGAGCACGTCTTCCAGGTCCGCCTCGCTAGAACGCCATTACCGTTACCATTACAGCCTACCAAAGTCTACTGCTTAACACAGGCCTCCCACATAGATTGCATTACAGGGAAAATTTTGCCATAGATTACCACGCCTAGCAAGTGGGTTGCCAACCGCAGTTTTTTTATAATATTGAGTTGTTATCAAGAAAATTCTTTTGACCATCTCCTGTTAGCCAGTCTCAACAGAGAGAAACTATGCACGCAAGCACATGTGCACTCCTATTCCCTCACTCTCCTAGTCCGATGGAACAGTAATACGACAAGACCGGAAAAGATCAGGCACAGAACCTACGGCTTTCCGAGGCACGGGGGTTAAACTCCGCCAACTTCCTGACTCCGGATTGCTACTGAGAATGTCTTGACAGAAAAATTCAATAACTAATTTTGGCCCGACCCAGAATTCGAACCCGGGACCTCATGATTAGCAATCGCGTTTACAACTACTAGACACCAACGAGGCTGTCAATACGTTACCATAGTGGTACTTAGCAAATTAGTCATATTATATAATTTTTAATAAATACGTTATTAGTTAGTATGGTATTTTTCCATATTTAATGAAACAGTAAAATAATTATCCTTTTTAAATTTGGTAGTACAAGAAATCAAACAAAATTTTCACCTTTAACTCATACATAATACCAGCACTTAACAAAGTTTTTATAAATATAATTTATAATCGATTACTAATATAATAAATACATAATTTCTCTTTAAATAAACTATTTCATAGTAGTCAGTACGATTTCCATAAAAGTAAAGGTACTACTGATGCTGGCATTGTACTTCTTAAACACTTATTTAAAGGTTGAAAGAAGGATACTATAAGCATTTTATGACCTTTCTAAAACCTTTGATTGCGTAAATCATGATACACTGTTAAACAATTTAAGGCATTGTGGTGTTTCATAATTACCCGTATAAAAATCATACTTGTCTGGCCGATTGAAACAGAAACAGAAAAATTAATGGAACTGTGTCTTCTGGAGCATCCTTAATTGTGGGCGTGTCCCAAGGATCAGAATTGGGACCAAAGCTTTTTTTAATATATACAGGTTTATTTTGCAATAACCGGCCAAATTTACATAGGAGGTTCAGAATTTTTTTTTTATAGTATAGGGTGACAAACGAGCACACAGTCCACCTGATGGTAAGTGGCTGCTGTGGCCCATAGACATCTACATTTACCCTCGTTTGCGAATCAAAATGCAGATGCGTTGCCACCCGTGAGGACTAAGATGGAATGCCTCGTTTCCAGTAAAAAGGGTCTCCGGTTCTCTACACTCATTAAGCTGCTATTTCACGCTGGTATTCTGTGAGAGCGTGGTCCTTCCCCGGTCGAGCCGACCCATTCGTGCTACAACTGTACTACTAATTTACCACCACGTACATACCACGTACAGAATAGATAATATAAGCGAATGGTGAAAAAAATAAATAAACAACAACAAACATTTTCTCTCTTTTATATCTTTTATATTTAAAATGTATGGAAATGCATTATTTTAAGAGATTGTCATTCATAAAAATGTAGCGCCTACTATTTTATTACGCACGCACACCTTCGTAAGGGAGTGTTGAGGTCGGAAACAGTCGGTAGCGTTCGGCCAGTTCGGCGCTTACAGATTTAGGTCTCTTAGTTGTTGTTGACAAGTATCACCGCCCTTTCTTTCACTGCTAGGTACGTTCACCCGACCGGTCCAGCAAATGTCACACTAACATTACGTACCAGTGTCCTATTTTTGAAATTTCATACGTTAATTTCGCAATGAAAATATTCGAACTAATAATATGAAATGTTACGGTGTTATATTTTAAGGAATGAAAGTTTACGTGGCGCGCAATGGTTATACAAAAGTGAGTCTTTACCGCGTTTGCAAAAACAAGGAATTAACGCAAGTGTAACATACAATCGGAGAACAATTACAATACATACAAAACAAAATTCAACTAGTGCTTCAACTAAATTATTTTGCAATTTTTTTTTCTAATTTTCCATCACATGGAAGTGCTCAAGATGGTCGTTCAATAATAAGCCCGGCTGTCGCAAACGCAGTGATCGAGTTTTTGCAAAACTGTCGTGGCAGCCTCGTAGCTACCGGTGTAGGCGAAGTGTAGGGCGGTCGCCCACTAGATGGAGTGACGATCTGGGCAGACATGCAGGAAGGCGATATTAATGCAGGTGGCTCAGGACCGCGCTTTTGGGGGAGGCTCTTTGTAAAGGGCTGTGATGATAATGATGATGATGACGATTTGTATATTTGTTACGACGAGTTGAAAAAATATCTTAACTCTTTCCCTGTCGCATGAATCATATAAGAATATTTCGATTGTTTAACTATTGTGTCTATATCGTGGACAGGGAAACTGTTAACGGGCATGAATTGTACTTACTGCAAATGTTTCAGAAATGTACTTATAACAGTTCCTAAGAGCTTTATTTTATCTCCATTGTTCTATTCTGAACACCAGCTGATATAAATATACAAAAGATACAGGTGTGGCGACCTCACCTTGCAGAGTAGAGGAACTGTGCGAAGTCAATGTTGGAGACGCATCCTTCGCGGCGTTCAGCATCCGTGCACAAGTCCGCATCTCGGCAGTACAGGTAGAGAAAGTCGTTCAGCTGCTTTGCCACCACCGCGCATCGGTCTTTGTCACACATCTTCGCGGGCGGGCCCTACGATAGAATATACACTACTTAAAATTTTAGGAAAGTAATATAATAACCTTAGCCTCTCAATACATTTACGAAAATGTAATGTATGTAATACAACAAGTGGTAGACTTAAAAATTTTGTACAATCGACTTCAATATAAATTATTAAGGACTCAACTCAAAAACTACTGGTCAGACCTTGATCAAATTTATATGGGACCACCTGGGAATAAACAAAAAAAGAAATTTCCGAATCGGTTGAGGCGTCCTCGTGTGTGTGAACATACATAAAAAAGATTCAGATGAATTGAGAACCTCCTCCTTTTTGAGTTGGTTTAAAATAAAAGTAGTTTTAATAAAATAAATGATATTCACTCCGTAAATACTAGGTACAAGGTAGGTCTTATTTTTGTATGGTCGTCCAGTTCTGAGCAATGCTCAAAATTTCAGGAGATGCTCATAAGGAAGTTAGTTTAAAATCAATTACTAAATTCTACACGAACAGATATAAACGAAACTCAAATCTCGAGAACTTTTTTTATCCATCAGTTGTCGGTTCTTCGTGTTCTAAGTGGTCTATGCATATTATTTTTTACATGAATTTGTTATTGTATAGCTAAAGTGAGGTGGCCGCCATTTTAAGAACTCTTGTTTTTCGAATTCTCTCGATATTCCTTTAAAAATGAAAATCTGGGAATCAAGGTGATTTGTGAATGTTAATTCGTCGTGAAAATCAAAATTTTGGAACAGATTCTTATAGAAATTAATATTTATATGGAATTCATGGTAATCTGTGGGTGTTTTGTTGGCGGTGTATGTTCTCGTACATATTACATACGAGGACGACTCTTAGAACATCAAAAACTGACCAAACTAGCAAGTTATTAGTTTTATTGTATCTTTTCAAAATAATGTCAATTTACATCAATACATCGCTGCATCCGATGGAACCACTGAGTAAAGCGCTTTGCCCACTCGTCCTTAGGGGTCTCTTAGACGGCATTTTGAACTGCACCACTGCTTCCTCGGCGTCCATAAAACGTTTTCTTCGAAGTTTTTCTTTTATTTTCGGAAATAAATAAAAATTGCAAAGTGCGAGGTCAGGGCTCTAGGGCCGGTCACCCAGTAATGCCACGTCTGAAGTCGCCAAGTAGTTGATTGTTTGCTTGTTTGCGGTGTGCGACGACGCTTGTCGTGCTGAAGGAGGATCCTACTGCGTGGTCGTTTCTCCCGAACGTTTTCCAAGACAAGTGGCAAACAATTGTTAGTGTACCACTCTGCAGTAACTGTTTCTCGATCCTCTAAAATAATTGTTGCGTAATGACCTATCCTTCCGAAGAACGAGGCTACCTTTTTTTCCCACGCTTCGACCTCTCTTCACTTTAGTCGGCAACTCCTCGGAAGGAAACACCCAGACAGCAGACTGTCTCTTAGTTTCAGGATCATAACAATAAATCCAGCTTTTGTCACCCGTAAGTATGTCGAATACAGCATTTGAGTCACCTGCGTTAAATATTTGAACCATTTCACAACACCAATCAATACGACGGAGTTTTTGGGCCTCTGTCATATTATGAGGTATCAACCAGGCACAAAGCTTCCTGACCGCTAAATGTTCATGAAGGACTTTGTGCACTTCACTTATACCGATGCCTAAGCTTGTCCGAATCTGCTGATAAGTCACTCTTTTGTCAGTCTCTATCATACGCCGCATAAAACTGATGTTATCCTCAGTCATCGCCTTGAAAGCCGCCCTTCACGCAGATAATCGGTGAGATTAGTGCGACCATGTTTAAACTCATTAAACCAGTTGTAAACAGTGGGACGAGATGGGGCTTCACCGTGAAAGGCCAATTGAAGTCTATCATAACTTTCTTGTTGACTTAAATGACATCGAAAGTCATAAAAGATAATTGTACGATTCCCGCGTTAAATTCATGCTGACGTGACGCAGACAATTTTCAATTTGCCACCAAATCGTAAACAAATGACAAATTAATAAAATACATACACAATAATAGCAGAGTTCCATTTTCAAAATTTGAACTATTTTTTTTTATTATATCATTTACAAGTGGCCAGTTCTAAAAACTTTCAATGTCGCCGTCGTATTAGTTCAATACAAGACGTCGGGTACTTCGATTGCCAATCCGCTTGCCAAGCATGATGGTAAAGGCAAATACAGATAGTTTTTACCTTACTCGTTATACTTGGGTATTTGTTCAGCAGTGGACTTGTGCAGGGCTGTGATGATGATGACTTGTATATTTATTAATTCACACGTTAATTCGTCCTGAAATTTATTCTAGATATACCTTTTTTTTTAAATTATTTTTTTTTATTGAAAGCTGGTGCTTCTTATGTGATGCCATATAAATTAGATGAAGAGCTGACCAGCAGTTTCAAAGTAATCCTTAATAATGTGTAATTAATTGACTTCGACTACATTTTTTTATTTATTTTGGAGGCGGTTTACAATTTTTTTTTAATTTTACCACGTGAGAGTTATTGTTTTTAGACAGATTCCTTCAAAATTAATATCTAAGAGTCTAAATGGTCAATGAATACGAAATCGTCGTGAAAATTAAAAAAATATTGTCGTAATTTGAAAACTTCTTTTTTGGCGTGTCGACTTTGCTTCTGCGACTGCGCTAGAGAAACCGACTTGCACCTGCTGTAGCTAAAGGTACTGACCTGCCCTGCTGCAGCTAGAGGTACCGACCTGCACTACTGCAGCTAAAGGTACCGACCTGCACTGCTGCAGCTAGAGGTACCGACCTGCACTATTGCAGCTAGAGGTACCGACCTGCACTGCTGCAGCTAGAGGTACCGACCTGCACGTGGTAGGGCATGCGCAGCGCTGCGGACGCGCGGCGCAGGAAGCGCAGCACGAGCGCGGCGTGCGCGGCGCACACGTCGCCGCCGCACGACAGCCGCTTCACCACCTGCGTCAGGTACAGACCGAACGCGCGCCGGCACTCGCCCGGACTGCAAGCATACGTTCCAGTACATCATTTGTTTTGGTCTTACACAAAGTCATTAAACAGATCATCACAGTTACTATCTGTGTTGAAATATGAGTTAATCTCGAGATACTGGTGAATCTGTTTGCAATTCATTTGTAGAATATTTTGAATCTACTTCCTTTATTATATAACTAGCTGGTACCCGGCGCGTTGCGGCCGCAAAAGAAATATTTGTGGAAATATCGTTTTAAATTAGGAAGAGTAATATTGTTTAATTAGGAATGATAATATCCTTTTTTATAAGACAATGTGTTAGACAATTTAGTTTCTCTTCTATGTATTATTTTTAATGTTTAAGTGAAGTAACCAATCTAATTTAAAGAATCACAGGAATACACTAACTATTTACAACAAATTATTATTTACCGTTTTAGTTTTTAATGATTACACCTCCTTAAAAAAGAACTCAAGAGTACAAGTTGATACTATATTTACCGATTTCAATAAAGCTTTTGATCGTATAGACCATCTGTTACTCTTCGAGAAGCTATATAAAGCTGGTATACACTGTAACCTATACGGATGATTTTCGTTGTATATTACTAAAAGATCCCAGGCGATTACAATAAATACGTTCGCGTCGATTTCAATTCCTACTGGTGTGCCTCAAGGCTCATTGTTAGGGCCTTTGCTATTTGTTTTTTTTTATTAAAGACATTGCTTTATGTTTTGAACATGCCATAGTCTTATACGAAGACGACACTAAAATTTTCATAGGCATCAATAGACTCGCTAATTGAAAGCATTTACAATGAGCTTTGAATAATCTTGTACAATATTGTATTCGAAATAAACTTGATTTAAATGTTTCGAAAGGTTTCACTATGTCTTTTTCTCTGAAACCCAACCATATTAATTATGAGTACGTTATGAATAAAAATCCCCATAATAAAGTTACATCAATGAAAGGTTAAGGAGTAATCCAAGATTCCAACCTATTGTTTGATTGAAACACATCGATTACGTAATAAGAAAGTTAATCTTATGAAAATTTGTTTTATCGTAACGACTGTTTTTTCCTTTAATTTTCTATTAAACCCATTAACGTGGAGCCTTTCTGTGCTTAAGTGCGTAATATTCTAGGTAGTATACCTCTGTAGTCTGGAATCCGCAATATAACATGTATATTTCCCGCATTGAATCCATACAAAATAGGTTTCTAAGATATTTGCAGGTTAAATATAGGCGAGTAGATCATGGATACGACAAGAAGTGTAGAAGATATCATTTTTTACACCTAGACAGGAGATGTGTATGTTAAAAATTGTTAGTGGTCTCATCGATTGCCCTTCCTTATTAGAGCAAGTTTACATCTAGGTACCACGCAAATTACCTATAAGACGTACCCAACCTCTAGCAACACCCAGAGCTAACACTAATTATTGCTGCAGCTTTTTCTTTATTCGCGCATGTAACTTACAACAATGTAACAGCAACTTGTAATCATATCAGACTAAACCGTCAAATATCAACAAGCTGTTGTGTTTTCTGCCCCCACACTAGATTCCAAAACCATACATTATGTAAAAAAAAAATTGTTCACAAGTTTCTTTACTCACCTCGAAGAAATTACTTTTAAGGCTGATGTTATTTTCTATAATAACTTATCCACGGACGTTTTATTTAATTTGAATCTAAATAATATGTAAATCAGAGTCAGAAAATTCAAGTCTGTAATTTATTTGAGTATAAACTCGGGCTGTTTTCAGTATTTTATGAACGGCTCCTTAGCTGTGTTCAGTGATTTTTATAACGTAAGAGTTAATGTTGATTAATATTAATTTTATTGAATAATTTCGGGAGTGATTTTTTTACACGTGTGTATTAATGTGTATATATGCATGTACGTGTGTGCATGTGTATGAATGTGTTGGAGCGTGTGTGTGTGCGTACGTACGTGAGGCGCAGTCCGCTGGCAAGCTGGTGCTTGACCAGGTCCTTGGCGCGGCGCGCGTCGCGCGGGGCGGGCGGCGCGGTCGCAGCAGGCGGCGCGCCCAGCTGCACGGCCGGCGCCGCGCCCGCAACCAGCACCGCCTCGTACCGCTGCAGCCTGCCATCACGTACTCACTACATCAAGCCCACTCGGTACCATTTCCACCACATCTCATACCACAGGTACGCCATCACACCAATAAAGACAAATAATCTTACGCTCACCAGATTTTTTTTATAATTCTGTTTAGGCCAAAATCGTAATAATTTAAAAACTTGCATCAAGATGCGCGCGCGGCGCGTCACCCGATGTTATCGAGGTGATGTAAACGCCGCCGGGGGAGGGGGCGTGAGCCGCTTCCCGTTTTTCGCCCGCGTGGGCTAGCAACAGTGCATTGAACGCCGTGGCATCGTCGACTAGGATTGTTTGCGACCGCTGGATCGGTTGCGCACGGACAGATTTTGATGGCCTAGAATTTGAGTACTGTATGCGCTTTATTTATACTTTATTAAGCTTTATACTTTATTAAGGTTTCGTGTAGACCACCTCGAATTGGTTTGTCTAATTTGTACGTTTCGTGACAAGAGGCTTGTATTAAATTTGAGTGATTAAAGTAACTTCTTTGCAAGACGTGGCCTGTGTGGTGGATTAATGTTGATTTGTAACGTCGCGTTAAGTGCCTTTTTGTGTGTTGACTATTTTCTATCGTTTTACGTGTTAACGAGGCGGATTTTGAGTTCTGATTGCGGGCGTGGTATTTAATGTCGTACGAAGGAATTTTAGCTTGTTGTGTGGAACGCTGAACTTTGAGACTCGAGAAGAGGCCGCGTTCTTTCCCGTGTTTGTAATTTTGTGCTAAATGAACCCGGAACATTGAATATTGAACCTTGAACGACTGTTCGTTACTTGTGTCGTGTGTCACGTGTTTGATTACGATGAACGTTGAATTGGTTGACTTTGAATTTAATTATATGTACAATAAAATTGATAATCTGAAATAGTGAAGTGACGTCAAACTTGAGTTCAGATGAAGTGAATTACCACTGGAAAATCAGCGCCTGAGGAGCTGCAGTCCGACTTCACCGGGGAGATCAGGTCACACATTGTACACACTACTTACATGCACCTCACTTATCACCTGACTGGTACCAAATAGACATGGGACGAGTACTCGGTTTGGATTCGATACTCGGCGGATTCGGCCTTTTTTTAGGGTTCGGCCGAGTACCGAGTATTAACAGCCGAGTACCGAATACTCGGCCTTAATTATATACCAAAGAAAAATAAAGACAAAAAGCCAGTTTTTATCATTATTATTATATTAGACACATTAAAACATCAGGAACGTTAGAAGCAGCAGAAATATTTAGAACGTACATATGAATCTATAATAGAAATTATTATTACTAATATATAAATTTAAGAGAGGGAGATCAATAATTTTTTTAGATGTTTTCCGATAAAACGATTTCTATAAGCAGTCATTTTCGCGCCAGATAACGAAAATTATCTCTCGAACATGAACTCATGTTGTCTCATTTGACAAGTAATCAGTAATTACTCATCAATAGTATCCGTGGGTGTGTGACTGATCGAGTACCGATACAAGTACTTTTGTTTCGATACTACATGGTACTAAGTTTTAAAGTATCGATACCCAAAGTACTTGGTATAGAAAGAAAAGTATAGAGTAATTACTTGTATTTACTCGTATCGTTCCATCTCTAACTATGTGTAAGGGAAATAACCACACGCCGTCCGCTACCGCGTTTTTTTAAAGCCGAGTATTCGGCCGAGTACTCGGCTCAATCTCGGCCGAGTACTCGGCGAATCACTACTCGTTCCATGTCTAGTACCAAGTGGTCAACCCTACTCCCGGAGATCGGTAAGTCGTGCTTGCTTATTTGTCAGCCGTTTTAGAATATTCATCCATAGGCATTTGGGCCCGAACCCTCGGCTGCCCGTCGAGGAGGCTACTGTGGGCCCTAGCCAAGGCGATCTTTGCAGGGGCAGCTGGGGGCCGTAACAAACAAATTCTATAAACGAGCATGACAAGCAAAGTCGGGGGGCAAACAAGCATGCGGCTCACCTGATTGTAAGTGACTACCGCCGCCCATGAACAACCGCAACACCAGGGGAATTGCAGATGCGTTGCCGGCCTTTTAGAGAGAAATTAAGTGAAGTTATTTGTTTATTTATTTATTTATTTAAAAACAGTGTACATGCTGGCTTACAGTATGCCCAAAACACCAGCATGCTAATTTACAAATTACAGTTTTAAATTATAAGTAATTGTTTAGGCAAAAAAAATAAAATTTTTGAAACGTGAATTTGTTAAACGTACGCGCTTGGTATATGATCACAAAGTCGCGCGGCTCCCCTCCTCGAGCACATTCCACAGACGGAGTTTGAGTCGACGGACGCCTTTAGTTTTTTAGCGCCTATTTTGTGACTAACGTAAAACCGCGCGAAAATCGTTGTGTCCACGAGAACCCGTGTGTTCCTAAGGGATTTATTAACTTCGGTTAAATTAATTGTGCAACTCTGAGAGTGATTTTCTTCTGAATTTCTTCTTTGGCTGTACCGTTACGTGAATAGACTGAAAAGGTGCCTCAAAAAAGGAATAGTTCCGGAGCGACCAGAGGATACCTTCCCCAGGACACTATTGTGTCATCTAGCCCAGGCCACTTACACACAGCTTCATACAATTAATACATACATTCACTACACTTCCATTAGCCGGGCAGGTCCTGGTGAACCGTCTCCGCTCCAGAAGCAGGTGAGTGCCTTCCCATATAGATCATTGCAATTAAGGACTTTCCACTTGGCTTTGTGAGGCCCGACTTGCCCCTGCTTGTAGGTTCGTCCTTCAGGGCCCGGGAGGAATCTACTATTGTCAAGGCAGTGGCAAGCCGTAACATTTGGTAGCAGTAGCGTGGCTGATTGACTTTCAATCACGCCCCGGCCGTGACATTAATAATACGTAAAAGTATTCCTTTGTTTTTTGTACGTAATAATAAAATTATTTTCCTTTTTGCCGCTTTGTTTATTAGTGGGTAGATTGGGAACGCCACGCCCGTAGGTTAACAAGCGGGAATTTGTTAAGGCTGAGTACTCACCGTAGTTCTTAAGGCGAAGTACCTTAACTAGGTAGATAAAGTTGTCACGTAATCGGATAATTGTTGATGGTACTAGGGTTGTTACTTACTAATTTGATTTGTGTTTTTTCGTGTTAACTTGTATTTAATTTAATAATTGTGTAATTTCTACTTAACTTGATTGATAGGAACTGTATTTGTTATTTGCTAATTGATTTATATTTGAGCCGCGTAGTAATTGTATTTAGTAGGGATGCCGTCACACAAGCTACTAATTCGTCGCTTGCGGACTGAGCTGCGCTGGGCTACCAACGTACACGCTTTGATGGGTCGACCGGATAGGGTTTATAACATGAGGAAGAGGCTCGAGCAGGTCGATGCTCGAAGGGCTGCCGTGGAGGAGGCTTACGCTGAGCTCGAGGACTCGGAGGTGGAAAAGGGAGTCCTGGACTCCTGCCGTGCGGACTACGAGCAGTTCCTCGCGCTTACGGATGACTTGATCGAGGCGGGGGCCAAGGACGCGGAGAAGGAGCGCGAGGCTCGGTTGAGTGGTCTGCTCGAGTCCCCTCGGAAGCCGCCCACTCAGCCTGAGCTGTTAGGACAACTCCCCACGGTGGACCTGCCAAGGTTCTCCGGGGTCCTCTCGGAATGGCTGACCTTCGTCGGTATGTTTGACAGTCTGGTGGACGTCCGGAGGGACTTGACCCCCTGCCAAAAAATGGGGTACCTCCTGGCATCATTAGAGGGGGAGGCCCTGAGCGTCGTCGGCCACCTTAAGCTATCGGACGACGCCTACCAAAACGCCAGGGAACTCCTCGCTGGAAGGTACGCCAACGTCCGGCGGATTGCTGACGAGCATGTTCGGGGGCTGCTGAACCTCCCGCTGCTGAGGGAACGGACCCGACTACGGGAGGACATCGTGAATCCAGTCGTCGTAGCGTGCAACTCTTTGCGGCGGCTGGATTTACCGGTGGACGAGTGGTCTTTTCTGCTACTCCATATTGTGCTGTCCCGCTTGCCCCTCGACCTTCGGCTCCATTTTGAGGAGAGGTACGGAGGGGATGGCGCCTCGTATTTTAGGGACCTGCTGCGGTTCCTGGAGGAGCAGTGTAGGCAGTTAGAGAACGCAGCAGGCGCCGTCGAGGGCCCCCCGGCTGCCGCCCGAGCGGTGCCCAGGGAGAGGCGGAATCGGACGGCCAAGGCGTCGCCCACCCCCCTGAGGCAGAGCGGAGCGCCCGCGGGAGGGCCTCCCCCCCTACCCTCCTATAGTGGCCTAGCGGCTCGGGAGGCACCTCCCTGCTCCTATTGTCGAGCGTCCGACCACCGAGCGACGTCGTGCCCTAAGTTGTGGCGAAAGCCGGCTCCGGCGAGGCGAACCATCGCCAGGGAGCGCCGCTGGTGCTACTCGTGCCTGGAGAGGCACTTACAACGAGACTGCCCGTACCAGCGGCCCTGCACGCACTGCCAGGGCAACCACCACATCATGTTGTGCCTGGGTGCGCGCGGCGCGTCCTCCCCGAGTCCTGTCAGCCCCCCGACTCCCACGGGCGGGGGCGTTCCGCTACGCCCTCTGTCGGGCGAAGCTCGACGCTCGCCGGTTGACCACAGCGCCCCTCGTTCTGAAGGGAGTCCCTCCCCCGACTGGTCGGGGAGTCGTTCCCCCAGGGGCGGGGGGGTCGTCACCCCTCCTCAGCTGGTTGAGAGTGGATTCGCAGCCACTCAGCGGTCAGCTAGACCGTTCTCACCCCCGTTGGCTGAGTGGCCGCGACTGGAACGCCGCCCGCCCCCCTTTGGTCGGTGCCGGTATTACCGGGTTCCGGAGGCCGCGTATCGGTCCCGGACCTCGGAGCTGAGGATCCCCGAATTTCCCCCGGTCGGCCCGTTCGGGGAATTCCAATCGAGGGTCATGGGGATGTCGTCGGAGTGCCGCTCTTGGGGACCCCGGTTCGGGTGCCGGTCCGACCGAGGCAGCTCCAGATAGGAGGCTGCCGCCCTAGCTCCCGCCATGGCCGCCTCCACTGAGCTTTTGAGCCGTCAGCAGTCCACCTGTCAAACTGTTCTATTGCCGACGGCCTCAGTGAAGGTGTACAACCCGAGCGGCGACCGCTTAACCGTTCGAGCTCTATTGGATTCGGGTTCCCAACGTAGTGTGGCCTCCACTTGGTTGGTGGGAAGACTGGGGCTCCCCTGGAGCTCTAAATCACGTCCGATGGTAGGTATCGGAGGTGCCGAGCCTCCTGCTCCTAGGGGACAAGCGGAGTTGGTGTTCAGCCCTGCCAGCGAACACCTTCGCATTTTAGTCAAGGTAAATGTCCTCGATGACATCGTAGGGTTTCTCCCTAACGTTCGTATAAATGACAGCGCGGTTCGCTGTGCGTCGGGTTTGAGACCGGCAGACCCTCGGTGGGCCCAACCGGGGCCTATAGATTTGTTACTGGGGGCCGACACGCTGGGGTTCATAATGTTAGGTGAAATACGAGCTCTAAAGCCCGATAGCCTGTCAGCCGTGTCCACGATATTTGGGCACAGCTTCTTTGGACCGGTTATGTGGTCTCCTCCCCCTCCGACGGCAAACCCGCTCTCCGTTGTGGGCGTGTCCCTTTCGGACGCCGTCCAGCGGTTCTGGGAAATTGAAGAACCACCACATGCGGCTCGAATCAACCCTCTGGACCGTTAGTGCGAGTTGTTCTTCTAGAACAATACCGGCCGTCGGGTCGACGGTCGTTTCGTCACTCGCTTACCTTTTCTGGCCTCACGTCCTTCTTTGGGCCAATCTCGTGCACTAGCCGAGAAGAGGTTGCTGTCCATGGAGCGCCGCATGCGGCGCGACCCAGCCTTTCGCGACAAATATGTCAAGTTTATGCGCGAGTATCAAGAGCTAGGTCACATGTCACCGTCCAGCTTCGAATGGCGTTCACAGGAGCACTACTTCCTCCCTCACCATGCGGTCTTGAGGACCCCTGAGAGTAAGATTCGGGTGGTTTTTGACGGTTCCGCCCTCACATCAAATGGTGTGTCCCTGAACCAGTGTCTTCACTCTGGTCCTAAACTGATCAAGGACATATCCGACATCTTGACCCAATTCCGTCGACACCAAGTGGTTTTTGTAGCGGACATTCGGATGATGTTTCGACAATCAGTGGTCCATCGTGATGACCGTCGATATCAGCTGATATTGTGGCGCGAGAAGCCCAGCGATCCTATACAGGTGTTTGAGTTGAACACCACCACATATGGACTCCGGTGCAGCCCGTATATCGCCATGAGAACCCTCCTTGAACTCGCTGAGAGAGAGCGGCTGAGATACGCTCGGGGAGCTTCTATTTTGGAGACTTCGGTCTACATGGACGACATTTGTGCGGGTGCTTCCACCGTCGAGGAGGCCCTTGTCTTGCGAGACGAATTAATTGCCATCCTGAAGTCCGGAGGCTATGAGTTGCGCAAGTGGTTGTCGAACTCCCCTCACATTTTGAAGGACCTCCCAGGAGAGGATCAACAAGACCCTCATCTGTTCGAGCACCCTGAGAATCCTAATTTGTTAACTGTGCTGGGCATTCAATATCAGCCTGTTCAGGACACGTTCACGTATAGAGTAAAACTTGACCCACCTCCCAAAGCATGGACCAAGCGCTCCGTGCTGTCTACCGTAGCTCGCACCTTCGACCCTAATGGATGGATCACCCCGGTCATCTTTTTGGCTAAGTGCTTTCTTCAAAAGCTCTGGATGTCCGGGTTGGGTTGGGACGAGCCTATTAGCGGGGTCCTCTTGCGAGAGTGACTCTCCATGCTCTCCTCCCTTCCGGACATCAACCGGGTTTCCATGCCAAGGTGTTTCCTCCCTCCAGGGAAATGCAGGGCTACCCTACATGGGTTTTGCGACGCCTCTGAGAAGGGCTATGCTGCTGTCGTATATTTGCGGACTGTGAGTTCCTCTGGTCATACTGCAGTTCATCTCGTACTCGCCAAAAGCAAGGTTGCCCCCCTTAGGTCCCGCTTAACTATCCCTAAATTGGAACTGTCCGGTGCCGCTCTTCTCACGCGGCTCCTCAACCACGTTCACTCGTCCTTGAAGCCTGTAATCGACATTACGGACGTCTACGCATGGTCGGACAGTGAGATAGTACTTTGTTGGCTCCGAGCCGCACCTCACAATCTTGAGGTCTCTGTGGCGAACCGCGTGTCTCAAATCCAGAGTTCTGAGACTTCTCTCAACTAGAGACATGTCCCAGGGGAGTTGAATCCCGCAGACTGCGCTTCTCGCGGCTGTGAGGCCCCCGCACTGGTTGACCACTCATTGTGGTGGGGTCCCGGTTGGTTATCTGAGCCTCAGTCATTCTGGTCCCAGGGTAATTACTCCGAACCTACCGATTTGCCGGGCCTATGGGCCCGAGTAGGAGTGGGCAAGTATAAGCCCACTCGGGATCTCTCCCTTCTGGAACGGTACAGCTCTCTCGATAAGCTCTTAGGAGTGACTGCTTGGCTGCGCCGCTTTGTCCGCAATTCGAGAGATCCGTCCAACCGACTCTCTGATTGCGTTTAGTCCCCTAGCGAGCGTCGTGAAGCTTTGATGCATTGGACCCGTATGGTCCAAACGGAGCATTTTGAGCCCGTTATTGAAAACTTGAAGCGTGGCTCCGTTATCAAGGGCGCTCTGGCACGCCTGAACCTCTTTCTGGACGACGCTGGGATGCTGCGCGTGGGCGGACGTTTGAAAAACTCTCAACTGCCGTGCGGGGCTCGACACCCGTTGCTGCTCCCTAAGGACGGCGCCCTTGTCCGGTTGCTGGTAACCCACCACCATGTTAAGAATGCCCACGCTGGGTGTAACGCTCTTTCGGCTATTTTGCAGCGGGAGTTTTGGATTTTGGCTGGCCGACGCACCATTCGGAGCGTCATCTTTAAGTGCATCCCGTGTTATAAACTGAAGGCCCCCATATCGCAGCCTCTGATGGGTGACTTGCCGCCCGACCGCGTCAGGGCCATCCGACCATTCGCTGGGGTCGGAACAGACTTTGCTGGCCCCTTCCTCGTCAAGTCCTCTAACCTTCGTAACGCGCGTTCACATAAGGCCTATCTTTGCGTCTTCGTGTGCCTCTCCACTAAGTCCGTTCACTTGGAATTTGTAAGCGCCCTCAGCACGGAAGCCTTCTTGGCCACGCTTGGCCGTTTCGTGTCGCGGCGCGGTTTGCCGAACTTGATCCGGTCGGATTGCGGGACGAATTATAAGGGCACGGATAGGTATCTAAAGGAGGTCGTCGAATTTCTGTCCAGCCACCGGACTTATTTAGGAAATGCTATGTCAAAAAGTGGCACCCAGTGGAAATTCGACCCTCCGGCGTGGGGCGGTATTTTCGAGGCGGTGGTTAAAGTTGCAAAAACGCAAATCCGTCGCGTTATTGGTAAAACTATTTTGACATTTGAGGAACTCTCCACTGTATTCTGTAAAATTGAGGCGGTACTCAACTCTCGGCCCCTCTGTCCCCTCTCATCCGACCCGAATGATTTGGAGGTTCTAACCCCGGGACACTTCCTGATTGGCCAGCCGCTTAACGCCCTGCCCGAGTACCCCTTCAGGGAAACGAACTCTTCGCGGTTGAACAGATTTAACCTGCTACAACAGATGACTCAGAGTTTTTGGCACCGATGGTCTTTGGAGTATCTACATCTTTTGCAGCAGCGCGTTAAGTGGTCTGACAAGACGGATCCTCCTCGGGTTGGAGACCTCGTGTTGGTTAAAGAACTCAACGCTTTACCTTTGTATTGGCGCCGTGGGCGTATTGTTAAGTTGTCGTATGCATCGGATGGGGTGTCTAGAGTGGCCGAGGTTTTGGTCGGAGATTCGGTCTTGCAACGTGCCGTCGCGACCTTGTCCCGTTTGCCAATCTACTCGCGGACATAATTCCTTATGTCCGGGGCAGGGGTTTGTTTAGGCAAAAAAAAATATTAAATTTTTGAAACGTGAATTTGTTGAACGTACGCGCTTGGTATATGATCACAAGGTCGCGCGGCTCCCCTCGCACATTCCACAGACGGAGTTCGAGTCGACGGACGCCTTTAGTTTTTTACCGCCTATTTTGTGACTAACGTAAAACCGCGCGAAAATCATTGTGTCCACGAGAACCCGTGTGTTCTTAAGGGATTTATTAACTTCGGTTAAATTAATTGTGCAACTCTGAGAGTGATTTTCTTCTGAATTTCTTCTTTGGTTCGTTACGTGAATAGACTGAAAAGGTGCCTCAAGAAAGGAATAGTTCCGGAGCGACCAGAGGATACCTTCCCCAGGACATTATTGTGTCATCTAGCCCAGGCCACTTACACACAGCTTCATACAATTAACACATACATTCACTACATTTCCATCAGCCGGGCAGGTCCTGGTGAACCGTCTCCGCTCCAGAAGCAGGTGAATGCCTTCCCATATAGATCATTGCAATTAAGGACTTTCCACTTGAATTTGTGAGGCCCGACTTGCCCCTGCTTGTAGGTTCGTCCTTCAGGGCCCGGGAGGAATCTACTATTGTCAAGGCAGTGGCAAGCCGTAACAGTAATAGTACAAGATACATGTGAAAAAGGTAAAATAAATTAAAAAATACATGTCTAAATAAATTAAAAAATACATGTCTAAATAAATTAAAAAATACATGCCAAATAGATTAGATGTCAAATATATTAAGCAAAATGTCATTGTCAAATAACTAACTTAAGATTAAATAAATATATTACAATATGTCAAATTGGATGTCAAAAATAAAAGGGCATTTTATTACATAGTTGCCTAAAGCTATCAGCAAATAAATGTAAAATGTTATGCAGATGGTTACATAGTATCATCAGCATTGAAAAGTTTCTAATGTAGCAGGTTGTAGTTGTGCTGTAGGGCTGCGTCATGTGTGTGTGTGTATGCATGTATGTGTATGTGTGTGTACACGTATCTCTGCGGCGCGTCGGTGTCCGGCTGCGTGTCGGCGTGGCGTGCGCGCGGCAGCACGTGCGCGTGCACCAGCAGGTTGTAGTTGTGCTGTAGGGCTGCGTCATGTGTGTGTGTGTGTATGCATGTATGTGTATGTGTGTGTACACGTATCTCTGCGGCGCGTCGGTGTCCGGCTGCGTGTCGGCGTGGCGTGCGCGCGGCAGCACGTGCGCGTGCACCAGCAGGTTGTAGTTGTGCTGTAGGGCTGCGTCATGTGTGTGTGTATGCATGTATGTGTGTGTGTGTGTACACGTACCTCTGCGGCGCGTCGGTGTCCGGCTGCGTGTCGGCGTGGCGTGCGCGCGGCAGCACGTGCGCGTGCACCAGCAGGTTGTAGTTGTGCTGTAGGGCTGCGTCATGTGTGTGTGTGTGTATGCATGTATGTGTGTGTGTGTGTACACGTACCTCTGCGGCGCGTCGGTGTCCGGCTGCGTGTCGGCGTGGCGTGCGCGCGGCAGCACGTGCGCGTGCACCAGCAGGTTGTAGTTGTGCTGTAGGGCTGCGTCATGTGTGTGTGTGTGTGTGTGTGTGTGTATGCATGTATGTGTGTGCGTGTGTACACGTACCTCTGCGGCGCGTCGGTGTCCGGCTGCGTGTCGGCGTGGCGTGCGCGCGGCAGCACGTGCGCGTGCACCAGCAGGTTGTAGTTGTGCTGTAGGGCTGCGTCATGTGTGTG
Organism: Parnassius glacialis; assembly: GCA_033319125.1. Taxonomy (NCBI): domain Eukaryota; kingdom Metazoa; phylum Arthropoda; class Insecta; order Lepidoptera; family Papilionidae; genus Parnassius; species Parnassius glacialis. The sequence continues at coordinate 917,174 of JAVANC010000012.1, read as the reverse complement.
TGTGTGTATGCATGTATGTGTGTGTGTGTGTACACGTACCTCTGCGGCGCGTCGGTGTCCGGCTGCGTGTCGGCGTGGCGTGCGCGCGGCAGCACGTGCGCGTGCACCAGCAGGTTGTAGTTGTGCTGTAGGGCTGCGTCATGTGTGTGTGTGTGTGTGTGTGTGTGTGTATGCATGTATGTGTGTGCGTGTGTACACGTACCTCTGCGGCGCGTCGGTGTCCGGCTGCGTGTCGGCGTGGCGTGCGCGCGGCAGCACGTGCGCGTGCACCAGCAGGTTGTAGTTGTGCTGTAGGGCTGCGTCATGTGTGTGTGTGTGTATGCATGTATGTGTGTGTGTGTGTACACGTACCTCTGCGGCGCGTCGGTGTCCGGCTGCGTGTCGGCGTGGCGTGCGCGCGGCAGCACGTGCGCGTGCACCAGCAGGTTGTAGTTGTGCTGTAGGGCTGCGTCATGTGTGTGTGTGTGTGTGTGTGTGTGTATGCATGTATGTGTGTGCGTGTGTACACGTACCTCTGCGGCGCGTCGGTGTCCGGCTGCGTGTCGGCGTGGCGTGCGCGCGGCAGCACGTGCGCGTGCACCAGCAGGTTGTAGTTGTGCTGTAGGGCTGCGTCATGTGTGTGTGTGTGTGTGTGTGTGTGTGTATGCATGTATGTGTGTGCGTGTGTACACGTACCTCTGCGGCGCGTCGGTGTCCGGCTGCGTGTCGGCGTGGCGTGCGCGCGGCAGCACGTGCGCGTGCACCAGCAGGTTGTAGTTGTGCTGTAGGGCTGCGTCATGTGTGTGTGTGTGTGTGTGTGTGTGTATGCATGTATGTGTGTGCGTGTGTACACGTACCTCTGCGGCGCGTCGGTGTCCGGCTGCGTGTCGGCGTGGCGTGCGCGCGGCAGCACGTGCGCGTGCACCAGCAGGTTGTAGTTGTGCTGTAGGGCTGCGTCATGTGTGTGTGTGTGTGTGTGTGTGTGTGTATGCATGTATGTGTGTGCGTGTGTACACGTACCTCTGCGGCGCGTCGGTGTCCGGCTGCGTGTCGGCGTGGCGTGCGCGCGGCAGCACGTGCGCGTGCACCAGCAGGTTGTAGTTGTGCTGTAGGGCTGCGTCATGTGTGTGTGTGTGTGTGTGTGTGTGTATGCATGTATGTGTGTGCGTGTGTACACGTACCTCTGCGGCGCGTCGGTGTCCGGCTGCGTGTCGGCGTGGCGTGCGCGCGGCAGCACGTGCGCGTGCACCAGCAGGTTGTAGTTGTGCTGTAGGGCTGCGTACGGCGCGCCGCTATTCACTGACGTCGAGCACACTGGGATGCCGGTGACAGGGTCTGTACGCATCCGAAAAATTACTACTATTAAAACAAAAATTTTGATTTTAGTGGGAACTTGACCGACGACGGATTGCTGCTCTTATAGTGGTTTGAAGCAGAATTTGATACGTAAAAGTTGTACAATAGTGTTATCCACCCTAGCCAGCCCCAAAAAACCAGCGGATCTAAACCCATGCCACCGAGAAGTGCAGAACACAAGCGACCGCGGGGGCAAAACACGTGCTATTGCGGGGGCAGAATCCATGCGACCGCAGGGGCAAAACACATGCGATCGCGGGGGCGGAACCCGTGCGACCGCGAGGGAAAAACACTAGCGATCGCTTTTAAGGGCGTGCGGTGGAAGTGCAGGTGGCGAAGACGGGCCAAGGCAATCGTGCAGGGAGTGGCGAAGCGGCCGACCATGATTATGACACGTATAAATTTCGTGATTACGTATGCAACAAGTACGGACATTCGGGACATTAAAGACAGGTGTGTCGAGAAAACAGTGGCACTGGGTTCCAAACGGCAGTACAGTATGAGCCGGGGCGGCAGAACAACCCAAGTCTGGCATTTGGGCGAGGCATCAGACGTCAGCGACGACGCAGAGGAAGTGGAAAGAGACGTGGTCTTCCACGGCTCTTTCCGCTTCCTCTTCCATCATCTTTGCTTTGCGACGGCATCATCGAGTTCGTTGACAGTTCCGATTCGGCCTCGCATTTGGTAAATAAGCCCAATAGTTCCTTGAGAATTTGCACTTATTATAAGGCAACGATTAATCCGAAACTTGTTAATTGATCGTTGTCCTTTACCGAGAATTGAAAATCACCAAGTTCGTTTAAGCGTTTTGGCTTATTTTTCAAAAATTGATTTATCTCAATACAATCAAATAGAGCTCGATTTCTCGAAGAAATACACAGTTATAAACACACACCGGGATTTATTTAGGCGACCTTGAGCTTCCTCATATTGCCCGCAGTGAAAGATCACGTCTCAGATTCATAAGTCATCACTGGCAACGCGCATTGGTTGTACAATGTTGTTTTCGCGAGTTGAATCCGTCGATTGACCTCTCGGTCGTCGTTGGACTTACTTATTCGGACTATTTGTCCCAGGTAAACATACTCGTCAACATCTTCAAGCTTAGTACTAGTGATTCTGCTATGAGGACAATATCGTCGGCAAATATATGAGTGACGTACTCGCCATTTATGTATTCTTTTCAGTTCAGTAACTTGAATACGTCTTTGAATGCAACGGTGAAGAGTATCGGGAATATAACGTAACCTTAAAAAACCTTAAAAATTATGGTTGTTCTATTCATTTTAATAATTAATTAGAATAATTTACCGGTGTGTTTTTTTCTCCGAAAACAATCTGGGATCTTTTGGCTTTTGTTACGCTAAGACAGTGCGACTTACCATCTAGAGCAGCATCACCGCTTACCACCAGGTGGGATTGTGGTCAAGCATTGGTTTATAATAAGAATAAAAAGCCATAATATTATTAAGAACTCACAAATATTTGTTAGGTAGTTTACCGACCGAGATACTGCGCGTATTTCTGCCAGGAGTTCTGCGAAGGGAAGATGCGCACGTAGCCGCCGCGGCGCGCGTACTGAGCGCGCACGGCACGCACCATGCGCAGCTCCTCGCCCGACAGCGTTCCCGCTCCCCCGCCCCCTCCACCTGCCCCTCCCCCGCCACCACGCCCGGTAACATTCTCCGCGGAGTGCACGCGTCGACACTGCACCAATGTACCATCCATTACTAACTTTTACATGAGCTATATTACAAAAAATGCTATAGAGACTGTGGCGGCGCTGTCGTCGCACCACAAGCGAAACACATCGAAGCCTAAATCGCGCTAACAATGTTCCGATTTTAAAGCAATATAGAATAGCTTCGAACTACCATTCGGAGCGTTGGCCGCTCCCCGGACAGAACACCTTGCCCGGCGGGAGATCTCCCCTTTTCCTTCCACCCGCCACATGACTATGGGTCCGTGGGGTTCACGTGCGGTGTAGTTCCGAAAGGAACTCCATCCACGGCTGGTCGTTGCTGCTGGTGATAGGAGGGCTGGTTTTTTTTCTCGTTTAAAAGCTAAGTATAGCCATTCTGCGCGGAAACGCAGCCAGCGTTCTTGGTACGTTATCGCTGGGAGTAGGACTGTATGATAATTAAGTTACTAGTGTTATTTTTTTTATTATAGTATTCAACATTTATTTAAATCGAATAAAATAATTGTTTATAATTTGTCTCATGTTTTACTATGCGATTCAAATAAAAATAGGACTAACCTGGCGCCTTATTGTGACGTCATAGCTGTCAATTGAAACCAGTTAGGTAGGGTGAGAAAAACAGATATTTTTAAATAATATTTATTTACAAAAGAGCCATGATCGAAAAGCATTAATCTGAATCTAGCATTTCAATTTCGTTCATCTTTACATCACTATCTCAGAAGTAATCATTGTCATCATTATCATCACTGCTGCTTTCTCTTTTAAAAATAGAACATTGATTTATGTACGTAAAATATTCCACCGACTAGTATCAACATTTTTAATTATTTTATAAAAATAATTATGTGTTCAATAGATTTGATAATACTAAGACAGTTAAATAAATCGAATAATAACGTTATTAATACGCAAATAAATTTTCTTTGCAAGCCGTACTTTTCAAGTGACAATTGACAGATCGCGGTCATTCGAGGTCATTGGCATTCCTATTATTATTTAAATCGCATTGTAACTATAGTTTGTGTCAAAAAAGATGTCCCTCGGAAAGTATGCAAACTAATACGTAAATTACAATACAACAGTGATTAAAAAAACTGCTTAACGAGTCTAACGACACCCCACATGCTAAAATCCATTAAGACATGACCGAGCATGCTAATGAAATACATAAATATATAAATGCATCATATATACACTTGGTAAACCGTATCCTGCTTCTCCTTATTCCTTAGCAGTTGGACAAAGCGCTTGACACTCAATACCAGGCTGCTGCTAGATTCTGTAGTATAATGTATAGGTGGACGTTAAACAAAAAAGCGGTAGGCGTTTAAAAATAGAATTTATTTGCGAATTAATCAAAATATGTTTTTTGAGATTAGTATAAAGTTGTTTTGTGTGTAGTTTATAATAACTATCGTGGAACACGCGTGTCCTACAGCGGAATTATCACTCGAAGACGGGCCAGCCGCGCGGATCGAACTATGGCATCAATGGCGGCGGTTATTCGAAGTGTACCTAAAAGCATCTGGAGTAGGAGCAAAGAGCTTAAAGGGATTCAGGCTCGTTTGTTGATTAGTCTTACTGGCTCCGCAGGATACGAGGTGTTCACGACTTTTACTTTCGCGAAGAGCATAAGCGAAGACGGTATCAATTGCGTTTTGAAGAATTTTGATAATTATTTTGGTACCAAATTACCACGTGTAATCAAGACGATGGACGCAATATCGACCAGTAGTGATCGCTTTGTCAATACTGAGTAGGTGATTTGCACGAGAGCCTGCTGCGAGGTAAAATCGGTCAGACATCGATTACTTTGTACCGAAGATCTAATTTTATAGAAAGCAATACAATTTTTTTTAATAGAATTAGGGTGACAAACGAGCACACAGTCGACCTGATGTAAGTGGATACTGTGGTTCATAGACATCTACATTAATAATCAATTAACAATCAAAATGTAGATATGGTCAATATATATATATATATATATATATATATATATATATATATATATATATATATATATATATATATATATATATATATATATATATATATATATGTTTAATAGATGTTATGTTTTACACAGCGCGGTGCATGATTTAGATACTGACAATTATATAATATGTGACTTTAATCAGCCTAGTATACATTGGGAAAGGTAAAGGTATTATCACTCAACCAATTATAAATTCTGATATAACTCCCACGCACAGATACTTAATTAACTTTATGTCATCACTTGAATGTTATCAATTGAATTCGTTAAAAAATAAAATAAATAATATATTAGACTTATGCATCATTAATAATGTAAATAGCAAAATTTCTCCTATACAATTTCCATCACTTCCACCGGATGGATATCAGCCTCCGTTCCAGATGATTGTATATTTTGTTGAGGAATTCAACAACTTGAAAAGTAAAAACTATCTTAAATATTGTTACAAATACGCGGATTATTCAAAAATTAATAAAGAAATAGCAAACACTTATTGGGATCTTCTCTTCATGGAAAAAGAAGTAGAAGAGGCAGTTTCTAATTTCTAAGAAAAGATATATGCCATAACAAAAAAACACGTGCCCACACTTTTGTGGCTTAATAACTTTTTATTAAATCGCACTTTTGCCAAATTGGTTTAGTTCCGCACTTATTAATAATTTATACAAGAAAAAAGAGCGAGCCTGGATACAAATGAAAAGATATAATACGGAATCAAATTATTGTATTTTTGCTATACACAGAAAACAATTTAAAGAAATGTCAGGTTGGCGTTATAAAGCTTACCTTAAACATGTAGACATAAAAAATAATATTAAGTTTTTCTGGACATACATTAATAATCGTAAAAAGAATTCAGGTATACCCAACACAATACACTACAAAAATGTAACTGTCAATTCACCTTCTGAAGTATGTAGTCTTTTCTCGACGTTTTTCCTATCAGTATTCGAACCTTCATTTGTACCAAACAACTTTGAAATTAAAGATATTAATATAGATGACCGTGAGTCGCCTGATGCCTTAATCTGTAGTGTAGAAATTTCGAAGGAAGAAGTTCATACCTCAATTAAAGCGCTTGATGTTAATAAAATGCTGGAGTTGATAACATTAATGCCTATTTCTTGAGACAGACTGCTGATACTATTGACGAACCCCTATGCTATTTATTTAATAAATGTTTACGTGAGAGAGTCTTTCCTAAGATCTAGAAATCAGCCAGAATCGTCCTTGTATATAAAAGATGATCCAAGAAAGACGAAGAAAATTATAGGCCTTTTCTATTTAGCCTACCCTGTCGAAGCTTTGCGAAAGATTAGTACATAAAGCTATTTTCCCATATCTCCATAGCTTCATTTTGAAGCAACAACATGGATTCGTTGAATGTCGTTCCACGATGACTAATGTACTTATTTATACAACGGATCTCTTTGAAGGACTAGATGCAAATAAACAGATTGACAGCGTGTACACTAGATTTTCGCAAAGCTTTTGACAGAGTAGATCATTAAATCCTCCTTGAAAAGATAGCCTTTAATGATACACGAGGAAATTTTTAGAGATGATTTAATCCTACTAAGCCGTTGCATAAATGTATAATTCAAAAATTAAGTTCTGATCACTGTGGACAAGTCGTTTCGTTACCTTATGTTCACAAAAATCAAGTAGATGAGAAAGTTGTGTTTGTTCCAGTAAATACACGTCGCTTGGAGAAATTTAGAAGAAACATAGTGAAAAAACTTCCATCACTTTCATAGCTAAACGATCCAAATTTTTTGTATGGAACATTATTTAAGCTTATTTGCAATGAATTTAATAATACTTTTTCCTTTAATGAATGGGCGACAGTAGGAGTCCATAAGAGCAGACATAGGTTATATGATCTTTACCATGAAAGGTCATATAATCATAGTGTCAAATTTAGGGAATATGTAAAAAAATATTCAAAAATATTTAAAAGAGTGTGCTCCACAGCCAATTCTTTGCATTTGAGCAACAAAATTAAGACGGCTTCTAATAAAATTAAAATGACATGGAGTATAATTAATAGCAAAACTGGTGAGATCAACTCTCGCAATTCAAACTACCAGTTAAGTGTTAATGACAAATTAACCGAATCAGATCAGGCCGTTGCAATGGTTTTTGAGAAATATTTTACTGATATTCCGATATTAACCACTAAGTCACTGAATTCTTCTCCTGCCGTCGCCGAATCATTACTTAAACAAAATGTAAATGCATGTACAAAAAATTTTACATTTCATAAAGTATGATCTAAAGATATTGTAAAATATTTTAAAACTATTGATGTTAAGAAAACTGCGGATCTGTGGGGGATTTCCGTTAAAGTTATTGCTTCTATAAAAGATACCATCGCGCCTTATTTAGCTATTATTTTTAATACTAGTATCAAATCTGGTGTGTTTCCTGATATGAAGCATAGTAAAGTAATACCTTTATTTAAATCTGGTAATACATTAGACTCCGCCAATTTTAGACCTATTTCTACCAACACTTAGTAAGATTTTTGAAAAAATTATTCTTGATCAAATGTTAAATTTCTTTAATATAAATAATTTACTTCATAAAAATCAATTTGGTTTCACAAGGGGTCGCTCGACAACTGATGCCGGTGTTCAGCTGATTAAATATATCTTTAATGCATGGGAGAATTCATAGGATGCTTTGGGTATATTTTGTGACCTGATATCCGTCCGGATGAGAGGTCAGCAGAAGGTCCAACATGGAAGGTGTATGATCCTCCACATCTGGAATCCGCGTAGGCGAAGTAACTAGTTGTGTCAGACTATATGCCAAGGAAAAGTCATACACCGATCTTAATGATATTAAATTATTCGAGGAAATGAATCCTAATGTGAGCGTTAATATTTACGGTTTAGATAAAAAAAATAATGTGACCGGACCGATGTATAAAACTTTAAAAAGAAAGATAATGCATGTTAACTTACTTTACTTAAATAAAAATAATAAACATCATTTTTATTTGATAAAAAGGTTTGATAAACTCATACACAAGCAATTATCAAAAAAGCATAAATCTAAAATACATTTATGTGAAGAATGTTTTTTATAATTTAACACTGCAGAAATACTTTTAAATCATCATTGTGCGAGGATCCAAACCATTTTACCGGAAGAAAATATTAAACTTTATTTTTCAAACTATGAAAACACTCAAAGAATTCCTATTGTAATATACGGCGACTGAGAGTTTATTACATGAGTATTCAGACAAAAATAAAACTAAGTATGTGGAAAATATTCAAATCCACGAGGCCAGTTGTTTTGCATATTATATACGAGTATTTTGTGATTCTAAGCCCGAACTCAATAAATTAGTTTCATATAGAGGGTCAGAGTGTGTAAGATCATTATTGAATCAATTAGTAAAGATGTTAAACGGTTACATAAATTACTTTCAAATAATACACCTCTGGTAATCGTTGAATCGGTGTAATCGGGACGCGAATTTACTGGGAAGCGGCGACTCTAGTTACGTAGTAACATATTATCTCAATGTATGTAGGCTATTAAAACGTCGGCAAGCAGTCGAAGCTCCCGGAAACAAATTATGCGGCGGCGGCGGCCAGGAAAGCAATGGATACGAAAGTCGGCGATAACGATGGTAATGATTGGATAGAAGTCAAAAATAAAAATAAAAGGAGGAATAACCTTATACAAAGAGGAGGTAACAAATCAGTTATTTTTATAAAAGCAGTTGAACGTAAAAAAATTTTTACATGTTTGGAGACTGGAAAAATGCACTACAGAAGAAAATCTACAGGAGTTTCTAAAAAAAATACTGGGAAACGAGTCAGAAATCATTATTGAAAAATTAAAACCTAAAACTGAGCGAGAATACGCGTCGTTCAAGATTGGTGTTACGTTAAGCGATTATGACAAGCTTTGTGACCCAGAAGTATGGCCAGTAAATGTAGAATTCAGTGAATGGATTTGGTTTCGCCGCTCAACCAAAACAATCAAAACAAACAAATCGGAAACCGAGTAGACATTTTAACGTTTTTTACCAAAATGTCAGAGGACTGTGGACAAAGACCACACAATTTTTATCATTGTTAGAATCATCAGGATCTGATCTATTCGCTATTACTGAAACTGGCTTAAATGCAGCGATTCAAAACTCAGAGTTCGTGCTCCCCGGATACCAAATATTACGATGTGACCGGGCAGATGGGCGCAAACAGGGAGGCGTACTTTTAGTGGCCACACAGCGGTTCGGGTTGCGACGAGTGACTGTGCCAGGTGATTTTAATATTGACAGTCAAAAGTTTGAGCTAATTTGTGCTGCTGTTTATATTCAAAACCATTTTTTATTTACTTGTTGTGCCGTGTATATACCGCCGCAGGCTGATGAGAACGAATATATGTTAATGTTTAGCGTATTAGAAAAATTATGTGTAAAATATAAAACTAATTTAGTTATATTAGGGGACTTCAATATGTACTCTTGTAATAATAATATATCTAATTATTACGAATATTTCATGGCCTTCTGTGAATTCACTCAGTGTAATGTGGTACCTAATTGTAACAATAGGCAGTTGGACCTCGTGCTGTGCAGTAGCGGCGGCGTCTCGGTAAGTGCGGCGGACGAGGGCCTGCAGCCCGTGGACGCGTACCATCCACCGCTTGCCGTGCGCATCGAGCTCGGCGCACGTGCGCCGCAGCTTCCCCCTGCAACCACTATACCTTCTGGGTCGCCGTGTATACGATACTCGTGCTCACGATCCCCGATAACTCGGAAATTATGGAATTTTAATAAAGCCGACTTTATTCAGTTATACAATTTATTTACGAAAATAGACTGGAATGAGCTATACTATATACAAGACCCGGACGACGTTCTAAATTTATTTTATGATAAGATTTTTGACAAGTGTGTTCCCCCAAAAAAATATATAAACTCAGTCAATAGGAGATATACTTATCCGGTTTGGTACACGCCTGAAATAATTAAGGATATAAAGCTGAAATATAAATTACATAAAAAATATAAATCTAGCAAAGCGCGCAATGATTACCAGGAGTTCTCTCGATGTAGGGCAAGAGTTAAAGCCGAGACCGCACGAGCACATGACCAGTACCTCGACCGCGTGCAGGGACATTTGGCAAAGGATCCGCGAGCGTTTTGGGGGTACATAAGATCTAGGAAAGGCGATTCGAATCATCGAAGGTTAATCAATGACGGACGGATACTATCAGAACAAGAATGTGCCAATGAGTTCGCTTGGTTCTTCCAGTCGGTTTACAATCCGACGCCTCCTAAGCTGAGCGTGGCGGCGGCAAGCAGAAGTGCGGCGACGGGTGCGGCGCCGGGTGCGTGGGCGCATCTCGCGTGCTTACGTCCCGCTGACGTACGGCGCGCACTTGCGCGTTTACCGCCTTCGGCCCGGCCCGATGGTATTCCGGCGTTTATTTTTAGGGACTGCCGTGCAGTATTAGTAAAGCCGTTGCTACACATATTCAATGTTTGTATTAAAGCTGCAAAGTTTCCTGATCGTTGGAAACTCACGCGGGTAGTACCCGTGCCAAAAGGTAGCAGAGGTTCAGCCTCCAGTGATTATAGACCCGTGGCGGTATTATGCACTCCAGCTAAAGTTTTTGAGTCAACCATTTACAGTAGTTTGTACCCACAAATAAGTGCTCTGTTGTCCGACGCACAGCACGGCTTCCGTCCCGGGCGAGGGACAATGGGGAACTTGCTCGAGCTAATGACACACGTAGTACCAACGGTGGATGCTGGCCAACAAGTGGATGTTGCCTATTTTGATTTTAAAAAAGGCATTTGACACAGTAGACAATGACGTCCTACAACTGGCAAAGTTGGCTAGCGTCTGCTGCACACCGCATACACTATCATTTTTGGCCTGTTATTTACGAGACCGATGTCAGTATGTTGACTGCAGCGGACGGCTTTCCGAACCCTACTTTACAAGATCAGGTGTCAGTCGGGGCAGTAATTTAGGGCCTTTTCTCTTTATTCTGACAATCAACGACTTGCCTGAAGTAGTCAATAAGTCTATTGTTCTTTGTCTACCTTTGTTATTTGCTGATGACTTGAAATTAGTTTTAAAAATAAAGCAGCGGGCGGATCATGACATGCTACAGCAGGTTATAACGAAAGTCGTAGAATGGAGTTTGGAAAATAAATTATATTTCAACGCGGCGAAATTTTCTATACTATCATTCAGCCGTGCACATAACCCGAGTCATCATCAATACTATATGGATGGAACCCCTCTGCAACGAGTTTTTGAGGTTAATGATTTAGGCGTGCGATTCACTACCGACATACAATTTCGAAAACACATTACTAATGTTTGTAAAAAAGCATACCGCAACCTAGGGATGGTCTTACGGCTAGCCAACAGGTTCACAAACATCTGTGCTCTGAGAGCATTATACGAGGCACTCGTAAAAAGTCATTTACGAGTAGAATGCAACGTTGTTGTTTGGTCACCACATGAAGTCAAATATAAATTAATGCTAGAACGTATTCAGAACAAATTTGTGAGATTTATGTATTTAAAACAGTATGGTGTGTACCCGGGTTATCCACTTTTGTACCCTACTTTATTTATACTAGGCATGATAGGCTATTATAAACTAGAAATAAGAAGGGAAGTTGCTCTCGCCACTTACTTACTAAAAGTGATCCGTGGTAAAATACATAACTCAGGTATTTTACAGATAGCTGAGCTGTGTGTCCCTAATGAGTACGTAGGAAGACGGCGGCGGGGGCCGCTCTTGTTGGTGCCGCTGTGCGGCAAGCGCGCACCAACTTGCTACAGCACGCGCCTTTGACGCGCGCGCTGCGTGCACTTAACGTGCTCTCACAACAGACTGATTTGTTCAGCTGTACTCTAAACGAATTCACAAAGGCCGCTTATTGTAAAATATCTTTAAGTTATGTATAATATACCTATATTATGTTTGTTCTAGTTTCTTAATTTGTAACTGCACTATTGTATTAGGTAATAACCTGTGATGATAGTTGTAAGTGGTAAAATAAATAAATAAATAAATTAATTAATTAATTAAAACATCAAAAGAGTGCAACTTCTGTACGTAGTACTATTATTTATTCTGTGGGCCAGGGCATAATCTATATATTTTAAATAATTCATGTGACTACACGTTATACATACAGCCCATTCTTTATTTTATAAGCGTTTAACTTCAATTGACTGACCGAATTAGATTTACAAAGACTACGAGGTATGAATAAGAACATGGACTCGTAGCAGCACAGTAAATACCTTCATTTAATGTCTTTATTTCATTTAAATTATCTCAATAACTTTCAGATATCAGAACTAAAGAGTGCAACAATTTAACGAGATTGAAGATGTTCTTAATCAAGGTACTTACAGCGCCGATCCTCATCTTGAGCGAGTTATTGTTTGAGGCAGATTCTTGCCCTGGCGAAGGTACAGCGGGCAGTCCCACGAGGGTCAGGGTGTCGGCCAGCAGCGCAGACTTCACTCGAGCATCCAACGGACTTTCACACGCCAAGCTGGAAGCAACCGTCACACATTGTAATCTTTATCCGCTTTAAAGATATCAACATACGATTTAATAAGCTATGATTTTTAAAGGAAAAATTCACGTTGTGATATATAAATGATAGATTGACTGCAAATTTACTCAAACACTTTATTGGGTAATCTATACTTAAATGATATTTGATATAATATTGATATCCATAGGTCGCTGGTACTCAAATCCGGCTCGAAGGACTAAAACAATGTAGGGGGCGTTTGCATCTACCACCGGTATTGATGTAATATATAAATGATAGATTGATTGCAGAAAGAATGAATTTACGTGGTAGAGCCATACGGGAACTATATTAGTAGTATTGTTGTAGCACGAATGGGTCGGCTCGACCGGGGAAGGACCACGCTCTCACAGAACACTAACGTAAAATAGCAGCTTAACGCTGCTGTGTTTCGTATGGTGAGTATAGGGAACCGAAGAACCTTTTTACTGGAAACGAGGCATTCCATCTTAGTCCACATGGTGACAACGCATCTGCATTTTCATTCGTAATCGAGGATAGATGTAGATGTCTAAGGGCCGCAGCAACCACTTACAATAAAGTAGACAGTGTACTCCATTGTTCCCTTTATTAAAAAAAAAAACTGAAAATATGTAGCACATTTAATGAAACTTTATTTGGATTATTAAAATTTAACAAAAATTATATATATACCTGGGAGATAGATTGATTTCCAGCAGCCACGGTTTCAAGTTGTCGTCTATAAGGATGTCGTAGCCGAAGAGTTCTGTAATGTAATTTATTAAATTTAATGATGAGTTCATAATGAAATAATATGTTTATCAACTTACACTTGATAAAATTAAAACATGTAATTTCTAGTCGACTTTAAAATATGAGGTTTACAATAAGACTGTATGTTCTTGTTGTTTTGTAAACCGATTGGTTCTAATGCGTAATATCGACAACAAAGGGGTGAAGACAAAGAAATAACATAATTTCTACATTATATTGTCTTATTACTTTTGCTCGCGTACTGTGAAACTTACAGCGAGCGTTAACAATCTGGTGTACGGCTTTGTGAAAAATTCATATTTATGATAGGCCCGGGCTATTCGTCACCATTGCGATTCATTTTACGGTAGAACGTAACACAGCGTTTTTTTTAGTCACATTAAACAAAGATTGTCGAAAACAACGTTCGCGGTTTACAAAACAAAGAACTAGTCTTCCCGCCTAAATAATTTACGGAGTAATTTAGTGTGCAATGTATGAGGCCGCAGGGCCCGTGCTGCAGTGTAGACTGCAGTGTGTGGGTAAAGTAAGTGATGTGGTGGACCGAAGCAGTTGAAGGCGTGCGGCACGAAGGCGCGCGCGGCCTGCGCCATGGTGTGCGCGGAGCTGAGCGCCGACTTGACCACCAGCTCCTCCACGCGCGCCATGAGCGCGCGCGTGTCACGGCCCTGGGCGCGCAGCCGCCGCAGCAGCGCCGACAGCGTCCACTTGTGCCCCACGTCGCCCGCCACCGGGTCCGAGCACCTGCCCACACACACACCCAACATCATCACTATCTCACTCACAACTTTACCTTATCACTAATAGCATTTTTTTAACTTATTATAAGCCAGTGCTTGACCACAATCCCACCTGGTAGTAAATAGTGATACAGCCTTAAATGGTAAATCGCACTGTCTTAGCGTAACAAAAGCCTATTCACTCTTGCCTTGAAGACGCCCAGATTGTATTCGGACGGAAAGATAGACGCTGGCAAATTATTCCACTTCTTTGCTGTACGCATTACAAAAGGCGAAGCAAACCGTTCGGTTCTAATGCGTGGAATTTCGACAACAAAGGGGTGAAGAACCGCCGACCGCCTGGTTGTCCGATGGTGGAAAGAAGAGGGTGGAATTAAAGCGTGTAATTCCTGCGCATACTCAACGAAATGCATCCTATACAATAACGAGAAACTGGCTACTCTGCGCCTGTGCTCGAGGCTGATAAGATTGGTTTCAACCAAATCAAGGTAACCAATGAGCCTCTTAGCACGTCTCTCCACTGAGTCTAACGCTGCCCGGTGGCATTTTGCAACACCAGCCCAAATGTGATAGCAGTACTCCATGTACGACCGGACTTGCGCTTTATATAAAGTAAGAAGCTACCCCGGCGTCAAGGACCACCGCACCCTTGCAAGGACACCAAGTTTCCTTGCAGCTGCTTTGGCTCTGCACTCAATAAAACGCCCATAGTTGAGGTTCAGAGAAAATTTAACTCCTAACAACTGAAGGTGGTCAGTGTACTCCAAGGATTTCGGAAAGTAGGAACCAAGGTAAGCGGGATCCTTTTAGCGGTGAAAAGGCACGCTTGTGTTTTGGAGTCGTTAAATCTCATGAGATTGACATCGCCCCATTCGGAGACTGCCTGTAGTGTGAAACTCACACGCTCAACCATAGCCTCTCTTTCTGAATGGATTTGATCCCGATTGGCCCGGGCACTTGGTTGGTATCTCTCAACAACTGTGCTGTTGTCTGCGTACCCATAGATATCGGGAATAAGCAGATCATTTATATGCAGCAGGAAGAGAGTTGCGGATAGAACGGACCCCTGAGGAACACCAGCGTTAGTCGCCACAGTATCCGATGAGCAGCCATCGACGACGACCCGGAGAGACCGTTCACTCAGAAAGTCCTTCACCCAGACAATCAGGCCAGCGGATAAGCCGTACGCAGAAAGTTTGTTCAATAGACTAGCGCACCAAACCCTGTCAAAGGCCTTCGAAACATCGAGGGAAACAGCAAGTGCTTCACCACTAAGTACTTGTAATGTAAGTATTTGTAATTGTAAGTATTTGTATGGCCTACAAATAATTGTTCCGGGTCTGGATGTTTGTCCTTGTGCAATTTATGTTTGTAAACTGCCTATACGATACAGGAGAAAATCCTAGTGTAGAGGTAACGTCGTTTTTTTTTTAATTAAAAAAAACTGTTCTCAAGGGCTTCGCCCCTTATGCGTGAATAACTAGAAGGTCCCCAGTTGATTGATTTCGGCGAAACCCGTACTGGCTATCACTGAGGAGATCATTTTGCTCAAGTATGCTATGAGGTGGGCGTTCAATAGACGCTCCATAATTTTGCAGAGTATGGAGGTAATTGAAATTGGACGATAGTTGGCAGGGTCAGTACGGCTACCTTTCTTAGGCACAGGCTGCACATTGGCCAGTTTGCAAAATTTGGGCACTATTCCAGTCCCGAATGAGAGGCGGAACAAGCGTGTCAACACAGGAGACAACTCAGGTGCACAGACCTTTAGAACTATGGCTGGTATACCATCAGGTTCACTAGCTTTGTTCATGTCTAGACTTCGCAAGGTTTTAACAACCTGCTTGTTGGTGATACGGACCTCTGACATAGAGGTACCGCAGTGACGTAATTGAGATGGTACGCTGCTGCTACTGTCAAGACGCGAATTGCAAGCAAAAAGAGAACCAAATAAGTCCGCTTTCTCCGGTCTCCGCTTTGCATGCGCCAGTGAACCATCTGGATTTACCAGCGGAGGCAGTGTAGGCCGACAGAAGTTTTTCTCGACCGCTTTGGCGAGAGACCAAAAAGTTCTACTGCCAGATGGTTTTCCAGAGCTTTGTACCGATGCGTTTAATGCGGTCGAGACTAGCTTGTCCTAATACTTTTTTACAAGACTTGGCGGCTTGGTTAAAGACTCTGACTTACACCCGGAGCTTTGCGGTCTCGAGCATCGACCCAGGATAAGTACGCCATATGCTTTTGCTTTTTAGCACGAGCGCACTCGGCGTTGAACCATGGGCGAGCTTTACCACCAATGGGCACGTCAGCAAAGGGGATGAAATACTCCCTCGCTTGACGTATCACATCGGTTATAGCATCCGCGCAGCTCGACGGGTCTTCAGACAAGAAGCAGACCTATCGCCCAAGTATAAGATGCAAAGAAATGCCGCATCTCATCTCAATCTGCTGACTTGTATCGCCACCCTCGCCGCACACCGGGGAAATCCTAGTTAGGTGGGGAATATAACGACACAGATTTCACCAGACAGTTGTCAGAAGTTCCCAAGGGTGAAGTAACCTGAACATCGTACCTGTGTGGATCGTTCGTCAGCAGAAGGTCTGTTGGTTTGTCTACTGTGTGCCAGTGTGTGTGTATGGGAACAGCCAGTCCTGATGACAAGCATTAAAGTCCCCCAGGAAAACCAACTGTGTATTAAGGTACCGATTTAGAGCCACATCAGAGGCTTCACTGAAGTGTTCTAACAGCCTAGTTGTTTCCTGGTCACCGCTGTGCGATCGGTAGACACAAAAATAAATAATTTTATCCATTCCTGTGTCTATCAATACCCAGATCGTAGAAAAAGTAGGGTTTTCAAGGCGACGGTGACGCTTACAGCAGATGTCGTTGCGGACGTAAACACAGACTCCGGCGCGCTGATGGAAATTATGCTCCATTGTGTACCCAGGGTAGCCAAGGTACGCATTGTGCACTGCATTGAAGTTACAGTGCAGGCCTCAGATGTTTGTGAGGTACACTTTGATGGAAAGGAAGTGCAACCGCTGTACAAGCTTACTCTTCTTTTCTCTTTTTTTCATAAATGGTGGGAGTGAATAGGTTGAGACAATGGCAGTTGAACGAGGCGTCACACATATAACCTAGGGACGCAAAACGCAAAGTCACATCATCGATGGTACCTAGCATGGAGATCGCGGGGACGCTCGAACCCCTTGGAAATTGCCACCAGGTTCCCCTCCTCCGATCGCCACCCGGCATGGTGGAGCCATCGCAGAATTTTTCGTAAGATGGCGGGGCAGCCTTTCATGAGTGGCTGGCACATTAATTGGGCACTCATCTGTCTACGGTCGGCCAGCGGTGCAACCGTGCTTTGGATTCCGATAACCTCCATAACCACCAGGCACCTGACACTATGAAACAGCCGCGTCGCAACCGGTTCGTATGCGCAACGCAACTGTCCAGACCCATTCTCCCCAAGAAATGGGTTTCCTCGTAACAAACCCACAACTATACATCCAAATAAACAATATATACTTAACGATATATTATATTTTTATACCTATGTATATGTTGTAGAGCCACGCTGCAACTATATTATTTAAATATATTATTACACCCCCCATTTATATTTTTTATAGAATAAGGGCGACAAACAAGTACACAGTCCAAATGGTGAGTGATGTAGCCCATAGAAACCTACATCTATAGTCGATTAAATCTAAATAAAGATGCGCTGTCATCCCTAAGAACTGCGGCAACCACTCACGACTAACTCGGCTAAGATAAAATACGCGGACTTCGAACATAGGTATAATATAACGTTTAATTTGAATGTTTAATAGTGGGTGTGTTCAGACAAATACGCTATTAGCGATAAGATAAAATTATCTAAGAGAAAGATTATACGTATAAAAACCACGATGCAGCTATATTATAATTGTAGCACCAATAGATCAACACGATCGGAAAAGGATCACGTGCTCACAAAAATACCAACGTGAGATAGTATAGCTTAATGCTTTTATGTTTTACATATTATGGTGAGTGTAGAGTAATCAGTAAACCTTGTTTAGAAGAAACCAGGCATTCCATCTTTGTCATCAAGGGTGATAAAATATTTTCATTCTTAATTGAGAATAAGTAGGTCACGATGGCTCACAGCATCCACGTACCATCAGGTGGACATTGTACGCGTTTGTGACCCCTTTACTATATAGAAAACAAAGCATAATTAAAAAAAATATATTTAAAAAAAATACAGAAATCTCAGACGGGGCGATGCATGTATTTAAGTGATGCCGAAACCAAACAAGTCATTGCTCTATTCATTGTAAAAACACGTACTCACGCACACGTATGCATTTAAAATTAGTTGCAACCAATAACAAATTTTTAGGGGCATATAAAAAAAAGGAACAAGAAAGCTGTGTTCAAAGTGAGTGTCAAGTTATTGAGCATGGCCACTTGAAATGTACACAGCGCTCCGTCTATCATTCTTTATTGGTCTAAGACAAAAATTATAAATTGTTTACATATTAAACAAGATAAACAACAACGGTCTTAAAATTGATCCTTGTGGAACTCCACTTCGGTATTTTTTTAAAATTATTTTTCTATTATTAATAATAGATATAATAAGATAATTTAGAATAGTTTAGAAGTAATATCATGTATACTGTTCGCGCACCAGGAGACAGCAATTATAAAAGCTTTTAGAAAAATTTACCGCTAACTTAGCGGTTAGCCACCGTGGAGTCTAACCGCTAAGTTCGTGCCTCGTGTAGATGCGAAACACGTGTCGTATTATCGTCAGTGGTGTGTCTTGCCTAGTGTAGTGGTGTTGGGAGTAGCGGTGCTGGGATTAGTGGTGACGGGGATAGTGCACGCAATTGAGGGAGGGCGGGAGGTGCTCTTCATACTAGGTTAAGACACATAATTTTATTTTATAACGCGGATATTTGCAAAGTAAACTTTTCTAATAGCTTTTATATAATGGATTTCCGCAAAGTAACGCCTGATTCTATTAATTAGAGAGCAATTATTTTAATGTAATGCATTTTTAGAGTAATTTTAAAATTAATCTATAGCAACCCTCAATGTTTCTCTACTACTTGTATATGCAATCTTGTAAAAAGAAGAGAAAGTATTTTGTCTATGTATTCAAACGCCACGCCACATTGAATCACATTGTAACAATTCATCTTTTGAAATACAAGTTCCAAAAAATATATTGGAATTTCATTATGTCCATATGAGAGATATACTGATAAATCAGTTTTGGCTATCTCAAACAACTTAAGGCCACATGTAAAGCCAACAGCAAGCTTGGCTTAGTTGCCAAATCATCCATCGCAAGTTTATGCGATGATTGGCAACTAAGCCGATCATCATAATTGAAATATACCAAGAAATGTTTTATTACTTTAAGTTGTTATCAGGAAGAAGCTATGGGGCAGGCTTATGTTGATCAGTAGACTTTTAGGTTGTAATACAATACAAAATAACACAATATAATAACTTTATTTCAGGCATCAAGGACTTAATAATTAAGAACATTGGCCCATAACAATATATACCTTAACCTAAAAATATATATATATAAGATATAGACATAACACTATTTAGGGAACTTTCTTATTTGGCGGGTCCCTGTATCGGCGAAATACTACCCCAGAGGGCCAGATATCGGGAGCGAGGAATGTCTCTTTATGTTTTGCAGGAACCTGGTGTACGTAGGATTTGAAGTTCGTTGATCTATTAGACTCCAAACGCTGCAAATGTAAAGAGATCGGGTCCAGAATGCGACATCGGCTTCGTTCTTCCACGAAACGCAGGACGTCTTCTGCCGACGTACTTTTGTCCATACGGGGAAATGTGTGGGCTCCACAACACACAAAGTTGTACTCGCGTTTATTTTGGCGATCCCACGCTGGTTACAGACGGGTCTCGACCGACATCTCTTCTCAACAAGAGTAAACCCGTCCTTATCAATCTTCTTTCGGGTCACCACTGGAACTGATTTTATTTCCACGTTCTTTCTTTCGCTTTCGACCACAAGAGGGTGCCGGTTGTGAAGATCTTCGGACAACATCCGCAAACGTCTTCCCTTGTGAGGTTGACTTCGGCGGAGGAGTACTAATGGGTTCAGTCAAGGGCTGATGTGGTCATGCAATGATGACCGAAGTCGCCTTAGTTTCACGGTCATCAACTCGCTGACAGACGGAATCGCGTGGGGGAGTCGCAAACATCGGTGAAATATGACTACTATTACGGTTACCGCGTATCGTATTTACATTCTGCGTCGGCGGTAAATTCGCAGATGTTGCAATTATGCTGCGCAACATAGTGACTTCGTTTTTTTTTTATATAGGATTAGGGTGAACAACGAGCACACAGTCCACCTGATGGTAAGTGGTTGCTGCGGCCCATAGACATCTACATCTATCCTCTATTCCAAATCAAAATGTAGATGCGTTTTCACCCGTGAGGACTAAGATGGAATGCCTCATATCCAGTAAAAAGGGCCTCCGGCCACCTGCACTCACCAAGCGAAACGCAGAGGTAAGCCTCTACTTCACGCTGGTATTCTGTGAGGTCGTGGTACCACCCCGGTTCGAACCGGCCCATCCGTGCGACAGCAAAAGCTGCCGCGTGGCTCTACCACTGTTATAAAGCTCAAAAATTTCTCAGCTCTGTTGCAGCTCGTTTCAATTCTTCTGAAACGGACGTCGGTAACTTCGGCTTTCAACGTGGTGATGTTCTTCAACAATCTGGTCACGTCTACGAGATCTAACGTCACAGGAGGCAGCTTATTGAGATCAGGGGCGACGTAAGTCGGGATGTCATCAAGGTCGGTCTCATTAAACAGCCTAAAGATCTCTTGCAGGTCTTTCTTAACGCGTCCATCCCTGTGACGTATGATAATACGGATTTGGGTCACGGCTGAATCTGCTAACACCTTCTTCGCTTGGATGATCTCGTTTTCGGTGAAGCTTGTCATCAGCATCTGCTCCAGAGACACCTGGTCCATGACGTCCAATTTTTGTTGTACAAAGGCCAGGAACTCGTGGACTACTACGGTTTCGGAGCGTTTAGGTTGCCACGCCATTTCGAACTATTTTCGCGGAGTAGGTATGCTTACGCTACGAAAATATTGTAGGTTCGGCATTCACATCATTATGAAGCGACTGTACTGACCGGTAGTAGAATCGCGACTGTAACGGTAAGAAATGTTTTGATTAGCCCAGATTTGCGTATACGTATACGTATCACAGATGCTTCAGCATAAAAATGGCCGGAATCAAACTGAGATCGTGTTATCACGATCGTTTTAAGACCTTTTTTGACAAAATATTATGTCAAAAAAGATCAAATATCGAAAATTATCGCAAATTGAAAGATAAATTTTAGCTGGTCTAATATCTTTTGTTTGTTTATTCAAAAATGTATTTCTTTATGAATGGCGCTAAATCGTCATATAACATAAATACATGTAAATTTACGTAACAAATTCACTCACTTGATGTAGTCTGTGTGGTACTTGTTGATGCTGTAGTTACAGAGGTGCATGCAGGGGTTCCACAGGTTCTTGTTGGTATTGTCGTACTTGACCGTAGCGAAGCGGACTAAACCCTCCTCGTAGAGGTATATGAGCAAAGGGTCGACCGAGGTCACGCACACATACAGCCGCAAATCGCATTTGTGACCATCTATCAAGAGCGGCTTGTCTATGTACTTCGCCACGACCACGTTATCGCCCTTTGGTATCTGTTCCGGCTGAAATAGGGACAATACATTTTAAGGTAATTCAAATTACATCACGTACTAATGAGCTGCGGTAATGATAAGTTTTCATTTAAAGGAAAAATTTTAAAAACCTATTTCCAATGCGACATGATTAAGTGTATAGTGGCAGAAGATTCACTATCCCATATCGTCTCCCGTGGATGTCGTGAGAGGTGACAGAGGGAAAATTAAACAGTAGATGGGCAGCAACATCTTCCATAAAAGCATTATCACAACTAAATTATAAAAATCTTCGGTTGCCAACCGGCCTGCCAAGCGTGGCAACTATCACAAAATCACCCCTATGAAGCAATCTAAAGGGAGAACTATGTTAAGTAGTAGACTTTTATAGGCTGTAATCATCGATCACTAATAAAAAACTAGATACACAATCAGTGACAAAAAATGTCCTTATCGAATGAGCGCGAACTCGAACAGCGCTTTTAATTTGTACGTAGCTTTGTGAATACAACTTTAGGTATAATGCATTTAATTTTTTACGTAGTAGAGCCATGCTGCAGCTATATTAATAGTATAGATGTAGCACGAATGGGTCGGATCGACCGGGAAAGGACCACGCTCTCCCAGAATTATAGCGTAAAATAGCAGCTTAATGCTGCTGTGTTTTGTATGGTGAGTGTAGAGAACCGCAGACCCTTTTTACTGAAAACGAGGCATTCCATCTTAGTCCTCACGGGTGACAAGGCATCTGCATTTTGATTCGTAATCGAGGATAGACGTAAATGTCCATGGGCCACAGCAACTACTTACCATCAGGTGGATTGTGTGCTCGTTTGTCACCCTAATTCTATTAAAAAAATTTAAGGCTGAACTTACATTAATGGATATTTATTTCAACTAGCATTACGTCAAAACAATTGGTGACAGTTTTTAGAGAATTTTTGCATGAGATTGGGTATCTAGTTTTTTTTATTAGTGATGATTATGGCGGTAATGGATGGATAATGGAATGTGATAGGACATATCAAACTGTGATGGACAATATGAAGCACTATTCAAATAACTCTAATCTTCCAAGGTTATTCTTTAGAAGATCCAGCGTTGGATAAAAAAGCTAATGAGATGCAAGTATGAGAAATATTTTTCAGTAAATGTTTCTTATTTTAATATTTACGTTACATTGACCTTAATATCTCTTTTCCTGACGTCACAACCCATTGTTCTCCGCGGCTCGCATCGCCGGGCAGCGAACCAGCGAACATCAAACCGATTCTACGAGCGCTTCGTAGCCCCACCACCATCGTGGACACAATGCAGGACCACTACAAGACACTGCAAGCATCTTGCTCGGAACCACTCGGTCGTGAACGCACGCGTAAGGACTAACTCTTATATTTATGACATCAGAACCAATAAAATTACCTTTATACAGTCTACATGTTGAAGTATTTATTTAAGTCAAGATTTCCACCAGCACAAGTGGATCTTGATACTCAACAATCTTTTTATTCTTTTGCTCTTGATAAATAAATATTTTTCAAATTTGCAATGCCATAAAGTGTTAATTATGTCAACACTATATTCACTTACGTTGTTAACAATGTAAATCCCTCGGCCCCGACTGGAGGCCGCAGGTTTCACAATCCACGGACCCTTGGTTCTGTAGTGTGCCGTACACAGGTCCTTGTATTCCGTTGGCATTAGAAACGTGGTGGGTATGAAGTCAAAGTTCTTCATGCCACGGAAGTACTGCATCTTCTCTATGTTCTTGAAGAGCTTGTCCTTGCGGGTCAGTTCGTATGATCTAAGAATAAATATAATAATATACGTAAACAATGAAACATGAAGATTACATACAGGGTAGCAATTGGGACAGCAAAAATTTATTTCTTTTTTGTAGAAAAAGGGCGATAAACGTGCATACAGTCAACCTGATAATAAGTGGATGCTGTAGCCCATAGACATCTACATTTATCCTCAATAAAGAATCAAAATGCAGATACGTCGTCACCCGTGAGGGCTAAGATGAAATGCCTCTTTTCCAGTAAAATGGTTCTCCGGTTTTCTACACTCACCATAAGAAACACAGCAGTATTAAGCTGTTATTTTACGCTGGCATTCTGCGAGAGCGTGGTCCTTCCCTAGTCAAGCAGACCAATTCGTGCTTCAACCATAATATAGTTGCAGCACAGCTCTAGCACGTCAATTTATAAAACATGAGGGTAATATAATAAATATTTAAAGCTTACCGAGGAAAATGATTAACTCTCTGATAAGGCGTCAGCGACCTCAAAACGTCAGGCTTTGGATGGAGTCCAGCCCATAGCAAAGTGAAATCCTTGGAATCTGCTGACGCCTCCTGTAGCCCGTGCGCTTGCAACAATCGATGCAGAAGTTTGGTCTCCGTATTAACCAACTTGTAGGTTATCTTTAGAATATTAGCTGGCATATTACTGCATTCTAGTACCTGAAGAAATTAAAGCTCATGATCTTGCAATTAAGACCAGGATTGCAAAAAACTTAGAGACATTATATTTACCTTAATACTATTAACTTCTTTTACTAATAAATTTTCAGAGTCTTCACTATCTTGTGGTGATAAACTTCCTTTGATTTGAGGCGATTTGCGTTTGGTCTTTCCTTTAATTTTTTTGACTTTTTTATCTTCTTTGTTTTCTAAAAATATAGCAATAATCAATACAAATAAATAATATTTAAGTGTCAGTTTGTAATGTTAAAATAACAGCTATAAACTATATGCATATGAAATACATATGAAAGTATATACAATACTTATAACAAAAAAACAAATTTTGTTTTTTAATTAGTCGGTCTGTCTGTTCCGGGTAATCTTCGAAATGGCTAGACCGCTTTTGATGGGACTTTCACTGGCAGATAGCTGATTTTATAAGGAGTAACTGGCAAATTTTTATTTTAGAAAAACAATTAGGCACATTCATAAGGGTCGCTCGGTAAGGTATATTGTCGCGCATATTTCCGCGCCTACTCCTTCTATTTACAGTTACATCGTTAAGTTCCTACGTCCGCTCGCCCGGCCGACAGCTGACAGTGTTGACGATGACCAATGAGGCGTACGTTTCATTATCAATGACGTAACGAAAATATTCGAACCGCGGATACTATCAAATGGTGCGATATTATATTATAAGCAATGAAAGTTAACGTGGTGTGGCAAGATACTAAAGTGAGTCTTTACCGCGGAAATCAAATTAACGTACGTGTCGTAATTAACCTACCAATGGAAGAACAATTGACAAATAATCAAACTATTCAAGTGCAGTGAGCGATAACTTAAATAGTGAATCTAAAGATAGGTGGATTGCGCACGGAGGCTCTATAGTATGATTTGCAAACTCGCCGTAAATTTCACCGTTAGTGTTTTATCTGTGTATACTGTATAAAGAGTAGTTTTTACATCTAAGCGGCCCAAAGTTATGAAAATAACCACAGTAAAATTATTGCTGCGTTCACAGAAGTTTAAAGTGCTCAAGAAAAGGCAATATATAAAACACATTTTACGTGCTCGTTTATGCATAAGGAATATGGCCCGTTGACCCATGACCGTTCGGAAATCTTCGGGAGCCCTCGGCTGCGCGGGGGCAACCAGTTCGGTTTTTCTCGCCTCACCAGTCGATCCAATTGCCCAACGCCGTCAGGCCGCTCGCGCTCCGATCCGCTACTTTGAATTTACGTTGTGAACGTACATTATTTAATATGTGGTGTGTTTGTTATTCACATCCCCACAAGAGAAACGGATTCCATTTGTGAGGTACCAATATTAGGTATTGGGATTACTTGCGTAATTTAGTTGTAAATAATTGTTTATTCCAATTTTGTAAATACGCTATAATAAGGACAGTCGTCGGTTACGTCGTTGATAAGCTAAAGAAATCCCGTTAAAAGTGTAAAAGGAAAATTGGAATCATAATTCGCGTCATGTTATTATTATCTTAAAATAATTAATAGAATCAGGTGTTACTTTGCGGAAGTCCATTATATGAAAGTTGGTAAAAAAATTATTATCTTAAACATTAGTAAGAAGCGTTTCACTAAGAAAGTAAGCAGTAGGCAAAAACTTGAGAAACGAAAGCGTGAATTGAATCACACACACACACAGAAGCACGCGTAAGAGTAATTGTTTTCCATAAATCAGATTCAATTTAGGAACATTTCAGATAAAAGTAGAAGTCTTATTTTATATACTCGTATTTTCAAAAAATGTAATAGTACCGTTATTATAATAGTAATTTATTTATTTGAACTTCAATATAAAATTTGGCTAAATCATTCTGTATACTTAGTATGTAGAGCAAAAGATCTTAATTTTAGCTTATCTCACCTTTATCATTCGGAGGAGGATCCTCAGCTGGTTTGATGTTAGCGGTTGTATTTTCGATGTCTAAATGCTTTTTAAGTGTTATTTTACTGAGATCATTGAGCACGTCATCTATATCTCTTTTGTGTTCCGCAGTTTCATGTCCTTGTTCCTCTACTGGAACTGTTTCCGGAATATCAGTGTTACTAACATGCCTTACAACATAGGCTTGCCCGGTAAACTTATTAACAGTTCCGAAAGTCTCCATTACATCGTGCATTATATTTTTCGGTCTAACGCTAAAGGAGTGGGGTTCAGATACTAGTCTTTTAGCCATATTTTTAGCCTTATTTAACAAAATATTATTTCCAGTGTTATTTCCTACAGTCTTCGTTGTTTCCGTTGAGGGGGTTCTAGATGCGAGAACGCAGGATCTAAATACAAGAACGGCTCCTTTAGAACCAATCGGCCCTCCAGAGATCCAGTCCGATACGGACCCTTCATTTTCCTTTCCTCCATTTGTCTCCTCTTCATCTTTTCTCATGATGTCTGTCTCTTTCGCGAGCGTCGTCTGAAGGCCCGAAGTAGACGGATTTGTTGTTTCTGGCGATACATGTGGACTGAAAGATTTATAACAATTAAAATATATTCTAAGTAAAAATTACAATTTAAAACTATTCAATGCGCCAATTCTTATTTGTGTGGGATTTAATGGCAAAGTTGTGACGATTAAAAACATGCTAAAGAGATTGCAAGATCACAATATTTATTTTACAAGCCACTACGCACTTTGTGTGATTTATAATTGAATGAAAACCACAAGAACATGTAATTTTAACTCTACTATGGGTATTATTGTTAAGATACATGCCGAGCAATCATCAGCTTTGATGCAATAAAAAACTGTGAAATCTACCTGGATGTGTGTGAAAATGTGAATTAGACTCTATATGTAAGCTTTGTACTCGTAGCTTATTAACGATTGAGCATAAAACGTCTTAAATAATAATCGTTGCATTTTGATGACAAGTAAAACAATGAGGGTAGTAGACGCTCTTGTTAACTTGTTGTGTTGTTTTGAGAGTAAAAGATTCTATGTATACTACTAGACTGGCCATTCATAACAAAAACTGTGTCACAGCTGTGGATCGCGCGGGCGCGGGCGGGTTGTTGGCACGGTAAATATACCATGCAGTTGTATTTTCATACATATTTATCTGAAATAGACTTCAAATCACGTTTAAAAAGCGCGCACTTAAGTAAAGACAACTTTTCCTTAGTCACATTAAATTAAATCAGTATGACTTGAAAACACCGTTAAAGGTTAACTAAACAAATAACTAGTCTTCTCGCCCGCTCGCAGTCGACTAAAGGAGTTACGGAGAATTGACCGTAAATTAGTGCGCAATGTATTAGTATAAGTATTTGGCTGCAAGATGAAAATTTTCCGTCGAAATTTCTTTTTATAGGATAAGGGTGACAAACGAGCACACAGTCCACCTGATGGTAAGTGGTTGCTATGGCCCATAGACATCTACATCTATCTTTGATTACGAATCAAAATGCAGATGCGTTGTCACCCGTGAGGACTAAGTTGGAATGCCTCGTTTCCAGTAAAATGGGTCTCCGGTTCTCTACACTCACCATACGAAACACAGCAGTATTAAGCTGCTATTTTACGCTGGTATTCTGTGAGAGCGTGGTCCTTCCCCAGTCGAACCGACCCATTCGTGCTACAACCATAATATAGCTGCAGCATGGCTCTACCACGTCTATTGTATTAGAATAACAATTAATGCGGTCGCAGTTTCTTACAGTCACACCAACATCTTAGTTGCATATTTTTCATTTTAAATCATTACGAAAAGTAGCAAATTCAAATCATACCTACGATGTAATTATTTATTAATGAAAGTGTCAACCCTTATTTTTTTATGAAAAAAGATGGTTTACTTAAAGTAATTTCTATCCACTGTTTTAATGTTTTTATTTTTGGAGACATGTGTGTGCCTAGCACTTTAGTGACTTCATTATGCTGGTTAGTATAATATATTATATTATAGTATCTCATCATAAACATGTTTTATTAACGGAAAAAGACCTGTTCTAACATATAAATAAATTGAAGGGTTTCAAACACCGTGTCTGTCTGTAATATTGAAATAACCGGCTTGTGTAAAGCCGAACGTCCACCGCGACCTAAACTATGTGAAAACTAGGCTCAGTTAACTAAGCCAAGCTAACCTGGAAAATCTGCAACAATTTTCGTCCATCTAAAAATAAGCTAAAACAAAACAACACTAAGCGAAATGCGCCAGAGGGGTAAGGTTAGGGGGTGAGAGTAGCTTCACTTAGTTCGCGTAGTTTCGGATCGGCTTAAGGTGGCTACTGACCTGCCTGCCGCAGGGGCAATCTAGGGTGTAGGAGTGGGGATGACCCTTAATTGTCTCCTTAATTGTGATGTGTGTAGGCAAGCAGGGGCAATCTTTTAAGTCGGCCCTGCGACCTTCGATATTGCTCCGATCGCTGTGCTCCCTAGATTGCCCCTGCGGCAGGCAGGTCAGTTGCCGGCTTTACAAAACTAAGTTAGTTTGACTTAGTTTGGCTATTTTACCTGGCTTAGCTGGCACATGGTTTACGGTGGACGCACATGTATGAAAAACTGGCTCAACTATGCGAGCTAAGATAAACTAAGTTAGTTTAGTTTGCGGTGGACGTTAGGCTTTAAGCTCAGGAGATTATTTGTATGCTATTAAACATAATTAACCAATTTTAAAATTTTTGTCCGTCTGTCTGTCTGTCCAATCTTCGGGATGGTTGAACTGATTGTGATGAAACTTTACGAACAGATAGAGAGAAATGCCAGGAGGTATGTAGGCAGTAAGCCATATTTTATTCAAAATATTGACATTAATAGGCGCTATCCAGGCGAAGCCATGCCGGATCACTAGTTCTAAATAACACGCGATTAAATTCATAATCAAAGTTGGTTCTTAAAACGCTAACATCGAATAGAAATCGATTATATCCAATAGAATGACATGCAACTGGTGTTGCGTGAACAATCATGCACTATATCCAGGTCATGGATTAGTGCTAAAATGGTGTTGTGACATACATCGATATGCAGTTTTTTTTTATATAATAGACGTAGGCAAACTTGAGTTGTTGGCGAGATAGTGCAGTAGCTGAGGGTTTTTTTTTTGAAAATTTTGGAGATAGTCTGTCTCTCGCAAACCCGATTAGAATATAATATTTTTTTATTTAATATAGATCACATGTGTAATTCTTACTGAAAGTAATTTTTTTTTACTTTACCACTGGGATTTACAGGATTACCTGTCCTGGGATGAACCAGCATGATACCCAACGGGACTTTTTTATAAAATAAATTTTACAACATAAAAGGTTACAAATTATTTACAAATTTTATTTTAGAAACAGCATGGAAGCGACTACGTCATTCCCAGGGGTTATTATCAACCATGTCTTAATTTATATTATAATAACCCCTTTTAATACAGTTTTAGTTTAATGAAATATTTAAACTTGGTAATAGAGAGAACTTGGTATATTTTTTGGGACTTTGTTTCCTTTATTGACTTTACCCCAAGAATGAATTACTGATTCAGTGGAGTAGAGAAACTGGTATCACTAACTTGTGTTTGTTCCTAGTGTTTAAAGTATGAACATCTTTATTCTTATCAAAGCTATTTATGTATATCACTTTTTTATTAAAACTACCTCTGTTTTTGTGAACATAGATTGAATTTTCGTAAATATACTAAGAGGCCAAAGTTAATATATTTATTTCTTTAAATTTTTCTCTAAGACTCTCTCAGTTTTAGGTCGTATATAGCTCTAATGGTACTCTTCTATAAAACAAAAATAGTTTCTAAATCAGCCGCATTCCCATAGCAAAATCCCATAAGACGTTATGCTATGGAAATAACTGAAATGAACTAATCTAGCTGCCTCGACCCTGGTGAGACCTCTAATCTTTTTACAGTTTAGGCTGCAGAACTTAGTCTGTTTGCTAGTTTGGATATATGGGGGCTCCACTGAAGCTTTGCGTCGAGACTGATACCAAGAAAAACAGTGGCTTCAACTGGGCTCAGTTCTTCCCCATTTAAAAACACATTGGTATTCAGATTTTTAACATTCGACGTTGTAAATTTAATGCATTTAGTTTTATTTCCGTTTAAATGTAGGTTATTAACGTTAAACCAATGCACTAATTTTGATATAGCATTATTCACTTCGTAAAATTTAAATTATTGAGGTTTAAGTTTAAAAATCAAGTATCAGCAAATAATACTATATCAGGATTATCCCCGGGGAAGGTAAGTCATTAATATACACTAGAAATAGGAATGAGCCGAGAATTGAACCCTGAGGCACACCCATTAGTACAGGTGACCCGGAAGAACTTTTTGATAATAACTTTCTGCGTTCTATTACTTAAATATGAAATAATACGTTTAAGCGCTGTGTTCCTGACACCATAGAACTGTAGATTCCTGATTAATGTCTCATGGTGACCACAGTCGAAGGCCTTGGAAGGGTCACAAAATATACCCAAAGCATCCTCTGAATTCTCCCATGCACCAAAAAATGTTTAATACTCTCCACTCCAGCGTCAGTTATCAAGCAACCCCTTGTAAAACAGAATTGATTTTTATAAAGCAATTTCATTATCATCATCATTACAGTCTTTCATAAGTCCACTGCTGAACATAGGCCTCCCCCAAGGAATGCCACAAAGCACGGTCCTGAGCCACCTGAATCAATCGACTTCCTGCATGTCTTACCAGGTCGTCACTCCATCTCGTAGGGGGTCGCCCTACATTTCGCATACCGGTACGAGGCTGCCACTCAAGAACCTTTCTTCCCCGTCGGTTGTCGGTTCTTCGAGCTATATGGCCGGCCCACTGCCATTTCAGCTTACTAATCCGTTGGGCTATGTCGGTTACTCTGGTTCTACTGCGGATATATTCATTTCTAAGTTTATCACGCAGAGAAACCCCGAGCATATCCCTCTCCACAGCTCGCTAAGCGACCTTGAGCTTCCTCATACGGCCAGCAGTGAAGGACCACGTCTCAGATCCGTAAGTCATCACTGGCAACACGCACTGGTTGTACAATTTCGTTTTAAGGTTTTGAGGTATGTCTGACGAGAAGTTGTGTCGTAATTTCCCAAACACTGCCCAGCCGAGTTGAATCCGTCGATTGACCTCTCGGTCGAAGTTGGACTTACCTAGTTGGACTATTTGTCCCAGGTAAACATACTCGTCAACAACTTCGAGCTTAGTGCTCCCAACAAATACCGGCATAGGTGTGACATGGACATTAAACATGATCTTTGTTTTGTCCATGTTCATTTTAAGACCTATTCGTTGGGAGACACTATTGAGGTCATTGAGCATGGTGCTTAGGTCCTCCAGCGATT
This sequence comes from Parnassius glacialis, assembly GCA_033319125.1. NCBI lineage: Eukaryota > Metazoa > Arthropoda > Insecta > Lepidoptera > Papilionidae > Parnassius > Parnassius glacialis. The sequence continues at coordinate 885,525 of JAVANC010000012.1, read as the reverse complement.
CTTTCATAAGGACTATATCGTCGGCAAATCGAAGGTGAGTGATGTACTCGTCATTGATGTTAATACCGTATCATTTCCAGTCCAGAAGCTTGAAAACGTCTTCCAATGCAGCGGTGAAGAGTTTCGGGGATATAACATCAGCCTGTCTTACACCTCTCTGCAATTGGATAGGTTTCGTACTCTGGTTCTGTACTCGGATAGCCATCGTAACTCTACTGTACAAACACTTCAGCATTTCGATATACCGACAGTCAACTTGGCCCGCTGAAGGGACTGCAGCACCGCCCAAATTTCGACGGAATCAAAGGCTTTCTCATAGTCCGCATACGCCACACATAGTGGCAAATTGTACTCTTCGGACTTTTGTTCAATTTGCCGAAGGGTATGTATGTGGTCTATGGTGCTAAAGCCCTTTCGGAATCCGGCTTGTTCGGGAGGCTGGAAGTCGTCAAGTCCGCGCGCGAGACGATTCGTAATGATTCTCGAAAACAGCACGTAGACGCGGCTCAGAAGGGAAATCGGTCTGCAGTTCTTCAAGAGAGCGTTGTCACCTTTCTAGAAGAACAAGACCACCGCACTCCACGCCTCCGGTGTACTGCCACCATAGAGGACGGAATTAAAGAGCTTCTGAAGGACTTCAAGTACCGGTCTTCCACCCGCTTTCAGAAGCTCCGCTGTAATTTCATGCTCACCTGGGGCCTTGCCGTTTTTAAGGTGCTGGAGAGCCATTCTAATCTCGCTCAGACTGACGTCTGGGATATCTTCGGAATAGTGTCGGATAAGACTCGCTCTTGGATCGTTACTCACACTTGCGTGTGTGGCTCCAACGATGACGTGCACAGCTGCCCATAGAACCACTCAATCTCACTCAAAATCTAAGGTGCCCCGGAAACGATGTTGCCACACTCGGTCTCCAGCTTTGTACAGTTGGCTCTTTCTGGCAGGCAGATCTCTGGCAAAGACTTTGGAGCCTTGGTTCCGCTCGATCGCTTCTTCAATACAAGCTGTATTGAAGTTGCGTACGTCCCGCCGCATGCATTTGGAGATCTGTCTGATCAGTTTCCTATATACTGTCAAATCTGTTGAAGAATTTAGCTTCATCTCCCGTCTAACAGCCGTGCGATTGAGAGTGTGATCGGAGAGTTTTTGTGTTCTTCTGCGGCGGGTCTTGCAGAACTTAGCTCCGACCGCATGGACAGTTTCCACGAGCTTGTCATTCATATCGTCCACTTCATTGCAAACCTCTAGGTACCGAAATGGTTTTGTAACTCGAGCTGAAAGGTTTCGGGACTCTGGAACAGAGCACGAGGGGGACGGAGCGTTGATTTCATAAGACGAGACCTCTCCAACTTAACGTTTAGGTTCAGTGTGCCTCTAACCATTCGGTGATCGCTACCAGTTTTCACCCTCGCGATCACGGAGATATCACTGAACAGTTGTCGTCTGGTCGTCATAATGAAGTCAATCTCATTTTTTGTCGAACCGTCGGGGCTCGACCAGGTCCACTTCCTGTGGGGCCGCTTTTGGAAGAAAGAGTTCATCATAAAGAGTCCCTCTTTCTCCATGAAGTCGGCCAGCTGCTGGCCCCTTGGGTTCCGTTGCCCTATTCCAAATTTCCCTACTTTCAGCTCACCGTTCTCTCTTGTGCCTAGTTTTGCATTGAAGTCTCCCATTAACACCGTTTATTGGGTTTTGGAGGAATACATGGCTCTAGAGATATCCTCATACATTTCCTCCACCTCCTCATCGGGGTGTGCCGAGGTTGGTGCGTAAACCTGTACGACCTTCAGCGAATACCGTTTGGTGATTCTGAGTATAAGGTACGCAACCCTCGTCGACACACTCTCAATCTTTGCAACGTTGTTAACGAGAGACTTGTGGACGATAAATCCGACACCTCCTTGGGACAGATGGTCGTTCTCCCGGTAATAGAGCAAGATGCCGGATTCGAGGATTACCGTGTCCTCCCCCTCTCTTCGGATTTCGGATAATCCTATAATATGCCAGCGTAACTTGTCTATCTCTTCTTCCAGCTCCACGATCTTCTCGTCAGTCCTCAGGGTGCGTGCGTTGTATGTTGCCAGATCGAGTCGTCGTAGGTGGCAACCGAACCTCCACCGGAGATTCTTAGCACCCCCTGCCCCGCCGTTACCATGGTCGCCACCGTAGCCAGGAATAGCGGGGCCGCCGGGGACTGGGGGCCGTTTCTTTGTTACTCTCGTCATAGGGGGGTGTTTGCCATAGTTGCCACGCTTGGCGAGCGGATTGGCCACCGCAGTTTTTTTATTGTACTTTTGCTGTTATCAGGAAGATGCTGTTGCCCATCTCCTGCCTGTTTCCCTTTGTCGCCTTTAACGATACCCACGGGAAGATATGGGGTAGTGGATATTCTTAACCGCCACTACACAGCAAATTATTAATAGTAAAAAAAAAACATGACACCTGATCTAAAATAATTTTTTCAAAAATTTTACTAAATGTTGGTAGTACAGAAATTGGTCTAAAATTGACGGGGTCTCATGTACTACCAGATTTAAAGAAAGTAAAAGTAAGTAACTAAATCAGAAAACACACCAGGTTCGACGCTTGTTTTAAATATAGTGGCTAGATAAGCTATTATTGTATCTATTATAGATAAAATAACTTTAAAGGAACTCCGCCATAAGTCTGCCGTTTTCTTAACATTAATAGTTTTAAAATATTTAACGATATATTTTGGCAATACTCTATTGAATTTAAAAGTATTTGAACAAGTCTTTACATTTTGTTTAAGCAATGATTCGGCGACAGTAGAATTTAATGATTTTGTTGTCAAAAAAGGAACATCAGTAAAATGTTTCTCAAAAGCCAAAGCAATTTCTTGATCAGATCGAATAAATTATTGCCTTGCCCGTTTCACTATTAATTATTATTCACGTCATTTTTATTTTATTAGATGCAGTTTTAAGTTTGTTGCTTAAATGTAAAGCCTTAGCTGTGGAGCACATTTTTTAAAAAAATTTAAAATATGTTTTTACATACTCTCTAAATATAACACTAGTATTATATGATCTTTCATTATAAAGCTCGTATAACCTTCGCCTACTTTCATAAATTCCTACTGTCGCCCATTCATTATCTAAATGATTTGCGACTGTTGACTGTTGACCGAGAAGACTAGACCCCATAAGTAGAACTTGATAAAACAATCCGGATACCTATTTACGTGGTAGCAGTAGCCATGCTGCAGCTATATTAGTAGTATAGTTGTAGCACGAATGGGTCGGCTCGACCGGGGAAGGACCACGCTCTCACAGTCTAGCCAATAGTTTTTAAATTATTCTTAATCATTTATATTGAAGTCGGTTGTACAAATTTTTTAATTTTAATTTTTTTTTTATTATCTAACTTTATTTAACAAGGCTTATGTCCCTACAAGGATATGTCAGCCTTATCGTAACCTAACTTATTCGTGTTACACAAATCCTATTTATAAAGGGGCAATCAATGTGGTAAGAATATTGAAATGAATGATTTAGCTACCACTGAGTGTGGCTCTGCAAGTATACTCAATAATTTAAAATTAAAAATGTTGTACAGCCGACTTCAATATAAGCGACTTCAATATAGGTTATTTAAGAATAACTCAATAACCATTGGTCCGACCTTGATCAAATTCATATGGGACCACACGAGAACTATCAGCTTTCATATAAAAAAAGAATTATCGAGATCGGTTCGCCCAGTACAAAGTTATGAGGTAACAACACACATAAAAAAAAACATACAGTCGAATTGAGTACCGTCTCCTTATTGGAAGTCGGCAGAAAACCAACCCGTTTCACTCTAATTGATATTAAATTTATGCACCAGATTCTCTATGTTTGATATTTGATACATTCTGCTAGCATATTTTGGACATCTTCTATAATATGACAAATATCGCAATTGGGCGAGTCTGATTTTTTCATCAAAAATACAATTTTTTTTTTATTGGGATAGTGCCCAGAACGTAACCTGTGAATAGCAATTATATGTTTTCTATTCATTTCAATATTATTATACCACGGTATCCGAAGAGGCTGACTTTGAATTGTTTTATACCATATTCCCTTTTCCCTGCTTCTTCCATCGAAATACTCTCTAAATTATTATTTAGAGAGTATTGTTCCGCAAGCAAGCGATACTAAAATTTGACATTTTATACTTCGCTGCTAAATCTGACTCAATGATCGCGAATACAGTCGTAGTTAATCGTTCACCAGTGAGTGCACAGTTTCAGTTCACAGTGAGCAAAGACGCACCGTATATAAATATATTCTAACGAACGTGCCTCGCTACGTTCTAAGTATGGTGTAGGCACAAAGCTACGTGCTCATCGCCGTAAATGGGCGCTCCATTTCAAGTCTGGACCGTAATAGACGCAACGTGCCTTATCGTCTCGTAAATGCATTCATTACGCCGTTTGGTGACGGCGTAGAAGAATACATTACTCCAATGTCCACTAGATAGCGTAACCATCCGCTTTTCGCCAGTTTAAAATATCAAGACCGGCGCCACATCCCCTATACAGAACTATGGAGTGCATTTGGCCCTAGACCTGTTAGCATACGCTTCTACAACAAAATCCCAAAAAATGTTCAGTTTGTCAATAAACAAGTTCAAAAGTTTTATTAAAGAAAAATTGTACAAAAAGGAAGGAATACGTGAATAAAAACAACTACTGGGAATGAGGTGATCGCCACCATGCTGGTTCTATTAAAATTCAGTTAAAAATTGTACAAACGAAATAATTGTAAAGTGAAGTTATGTTTAAAAACAAAATCCCGTTGGGTTTCTTGCTGGTTCTTCCCTGGACAAAGGTATTTTTTGAACCAGTGGTAAATAAAAAAAACCGGCCAAGTGCGAGTCGGACTCGCGCACCGAGGGTTCCGAACAAATCCGTAGGTTAAATTATTAAAAATGTTTTTATTATATGATGTAACTAAAAATTTATGCTTTTCGCAATTTTTCCTTTATCTGTGCTATAATACGTTGCTTCGTACCAAATTTTAAGATTCTGAGTTCATGGGAAGTACCCTGTAGGTTTTGATTCCCTCGCGGCATAATATTTGCAGCATAAACGGCTGTATCTTTTGATTGCGTTGGCTTAGAAGTTTGATTTTTTCGCAGCTTCAAGGGACAGTAGACTTGAGTATTTGATATGAATTTCAGCTTGATACCTCCACGCGTTCCTGAGAAAAAGGGTCTTGACAGACAGACAGACAGACAGACAGACGGACAACAAAGTGATCCTATAAGGGTTTCGTTTTTTTCCTTTTGAGGTACAGAACCCTAAAAATGACTTTGAATAAGTATTATGTAATAATCAATATTGAATAAAAAATCATTCTATTCCAATCTATTCATAGTTTGTATGATGAGCTCGCGTAATTCTGATGATCGTTGAACAAAATCGGAACATTTATATTACACACTGGGCTACAACGAACACTATCTGGGCTACAACGAACACTATATTTAGTGCTTATAGCCCAGCAATGAACTCTTGGTATTCCAAGAGTTCATTGCTGGGCTATTAGGCTGCTAACTCGCCTGCCAAGCGTTGCAAGTATGACCAATATGGCCTATGTTCAGCAATGGACTTTGATAGGCTGGAATTATGATAATGATTATGAACGGACGCCACGTTTCAATTCATCTTATTCAGTACAATATAATATGAATACACGATATAATTCATTGCTCCAAAATATGAATGGGTTAGGGTAACAGTTAGGATTAGTAGACGTCCTTTAAAAGGACGTCCCCTATTTCACGATTTTTTTGATCTTGTATCTAATTCGAAATTTCTAATAGAAGGACAAGGCACTATCGCGCTTAATCAACATTTTGTTTATAGGATAATGGTGACAAGCGAGCACACAGTCCACCTTATGGTAAGTGGTTGTTGTGGCCCATAGACATCTACATCTATCCTCGTTTACGAATCAAAATGCAGATTCGTTGTCGGCCATGAAGACAAAGATGGAATGCCTTTTTCCAGTAAAATGATCCCCGGTTCTCTACACTTACCATACGAAACACAGCAGAGTTAAGTTGCTATTTTAAGCTGGTATTCTGTGAGAGCGTGGTCCTTCCTCGGTCGAGCCGAACCATTCGTGCTACAAATATACAATTAATATAGTTGCAGCATGGTTCTACCACATAAAAATCCCCTCGGCTAGTTGAGAACAAATAGTTTAATTATCGCGTGGATGTGACGCGCGATGTTAAAAAGACAAATTATATTACATTGTTAATACTTAATATTACATTTTTATTAATCAATATCATTACTGATACCAAAACAGCATTTTTTTTAAAACAATATGACATCCTCTGTTTTTATCTTGTCTTTTATTATATTTTATCAAATCGTCTAAACATGAAACGGAAGTTGGCAACCCTAGTAACAGTACACCAGCTCGCCCAGAATTCAGTGTTGTTTGCAAAATCGGTCAGTGCCTCCTTTTGTGCCTCGGTCACGGTGTTTGCGCGCTCGAGTGGGCCATGTGTTTTGCACGTCGTGTTTGCAAAAGTATTTGCAGTGTTGAAGCAAAGCATTTTGATTAACACTACTAGGTGAACTTGCGGTGTCTTGGGGCATAAGAGAATCCATTGCCTCATATTATCACATGGGTCTCTTAAAAGACGGCAGAGAACCTGGAGATGGGCAGCAGCATCTTCCTGATAACCGAAAATCATAAAATAAAATTGTGGTTGCCATCACGCCCGCCAAGCATGGCACTTATGTTAAAATTGTTCCTATATAGCAATCTATGAGGGAGGTCTATGTTTAGCAGTAAACTTTTGTAAGAAATTAATGAATAAGTAGATGAACTATTTCGGCTTCATAAAGCATGTAATGTTAGATTTTTACTTTACTAGGATTACCTGCTGTATCTTATTGTACATAACATACTCGGATAAATGGCGCAACCTGTAATTTTACTGGCACTCTCTCTCTCTCTCTCACTCTCTCACTCTCTCTCTCTCTCTCTCTCTCTCTCTCTCTCTCTCTCTCTCTCTCTCTCCTTTTCCCTCTCTATCTTCAAACTGCAATGCAATAATGCATTGCTACTTGGCAGCAGGTATGTTGGTGGTATCATTCAACGTGGTAGAGCCATAATGCAGCCATACTATGGATATAGCACGAATGGCTGAACCGATTGCAATAAAACTTCAAGAACAGATAGAGTGCAATGCCAGGAGTGATCTAGGCTGTATTTTATCCGAAAAACTTGGATATTTAAAAAATTTAAAATACATGTCTTTGATTATCATACATTTTAATAACGCCACATTAATAGATCCTATCTAGGTGAAGCCGGGGCGGGTCGCTAGTATAAAAATAATTTGCATAAACCATACGTAGCCTCAACGAGCGTCAACCGTGACATTATTTGCATAAACGGTAGAATTTAACCGTAATTTACTCAACAAACATTTAAGAAATAATGCTAAAACAAAAAATAACCGACAAAAACTGCAATGCTCTTTATAATCTGTGAAAATTAGTAGCTTTATTAGATTTCAACGAAATTCAAATCGTGGCAGACACACCGAGAACCAATAGGAATGCCTAAATAATAAAAAAATAATATACAAAAGTGGTCCGCCCCGGTTTGTTTGTTGCCCCGATGTAGTTTCTACACATGACGCGTATTGAACTTAAATGCCAAGAATCAGAAACCCTTTTTACTGGAAACGAGGCATTGCATCTAAGCCCTCAGGGGTGACAACGCATCTTTTTTTTATAAGAATAGGGTGACAAACGAGCATACAGTCCACCTGATGGTAAATGGTTGCTGTAGCCCATAGACATCTACATCTATCTTCGATTACAAATCAAAATGCAGATGCGTTGTCAGCCGTGAGGACTAAGATAGAATGCCTCAATTCCAATAAAAAGGTCTACGGTTCTCTACACTCACCATACAAACACAGCAGCGTTAAGCTGCTATTTTACGCTGGTATTCTGTGAGAGCGTGGTCCTTCCCCGGTCGAGCTGATCCATTCGTGCTACAACTATATCACTAAAATACATAGCTGCAGCATGGATCTACCACGTCCAAAATCTGCATTTGATTCTTAATTGAGGATAAATGTAGATGTATTTGGGTTATGCCACTGCTTAGATTTGTATAAAATATCGCCACGTCTCACCGCCTTGGTGGAACCCGACCCTAACAGCCCGTACTACCCTGCCCCCGATAAATTAACTATAAACATTTTACAGTTAGTATACGCGGAGTGATATAAATGGAAAATGTCTCGTCATCGCGGTTCCTGTTTATGTTGGAATTAAAGCCAAATACGAAATAAATATTAAGCTTACACCGCATAGTAGCGGTGTAAGAATATTCACTATCCCATATCGTCCCAGTTTGCCGTAAGGTAGGCTACAGAGGGAAAATAAAACAAGGGAGGTGCAGCTGCATGTTCCTGATAACAACTCAAAATAATAATAAGAACCGCTGTTGCCACCCCGCATGCCAAGCGTGGCAACTATGGCAAGATATATAAGACAATCTATAGGGGAGACCTCTGTTCAGCAGTGGATTTTTATTATATTATATATGAACTAGTTCAGTAAAGTGGGTCATTAAGAAGGAAGGAAGCTTTCTTGGAGTCCGCCCTTTGGGTAGCAACAGATTTCGGAAAAGCAATTTCAAGGGAGATTTTAGTAAGCGAAATTTCTAATACGATAAAAAGTCAACATTAGTTGTTAACGACATGTTGACAACTATATGAAATAAGACCAAGAATGATTATTTTATTATTTGGTTTTGAACATAGCAGGTGTAAAATTTAAACCATTTGTAAATATTTATTTGTCACTAATGTTATAGTCATTTTAATTATTTTTTTAATCGCTCTCATTTTTTTTAATATAAGAAGGGGCAACGAGCATACGACTCACCTGATGGTAAGTGACTACCGCCGCCCATGTACAACTGCAACACCAGGGGAAATGCAGATGCGTTGCCGGCCTTTTAAAAAAGAGTAGGCTCTTTTCTTGAAAGTCCCCAACTCTTTTCATGAAGGTCCAGAAAAGTCGCTGGCGGTAGTCGATTCCACAAGGAAGTTGTGCGAGGAATAAAACTACTAATTACTTAAAATTAGCATTCATAATACATTTGTCAGTGTTGAATATAAATAATTTAAAATTAAAAATTTTGTACAGCCGACTTCAATATAAGCGACTTCAATATAAGCGACTTCAATATAGGTTATTTAAGAATAACTCAATAACCATTGGTCTGACCTTGATCAAATTCATGTGGGACCACACGAGAACTATCAGCTTTCATATAAAAAAAGAATCATCGAAATCGGTTCGCCCAGTACAACAAGATATATAAGACAATCTATAGGGGAGACCTCTGTTCAGCAGTGGATTTTTATTATATTATATATGAACTAGTTCAGTAAAGTGGGTCATAGGAAGCTTTCTTGGAGTCCGCCCTTTGGGTAGCAACAGATTTCGGAAAAGCAATTTCAAGATAGATTTTAGTAAGCGAAATTTCTAATACGATAAAAAGTCAACATTAGTTGTTAACGACATGTTGACAACTATATGAAATAAGACCAAGAATGATTATTTTATTATTTGGTTTTGAACATAGCAGGTGTAAAATTTAAACCATTTGTAAATATTTATTTGTCACTAATGTTATAGTCATTTTAATTATTTTTTTAATCGCTCTCATTTTTTTTTAATATAAGAAGGGGCAACGAGCATACGACTCACCTGATGGTAAGTGACTACCGCCGCCCATGTACAACTGCAACACCAGGGGAAATGCAGATGCGTTGCCGGCCTTTTAAAAAAGAGTAGGCTCTTTTCTTGAAAGTCCCCAAGTCTTTTCATGAAGGTCCAGAAAAGTCGCTGGCGGTAGTCGATTCCACAAGGAAGTTGTGCGAGGAATAAAACTACTAATTACTTAAAATTAGCATTCATAATACATTTGTCAGTGTTGAATATAAATAATTTAAAATTAAAAATTTTGTACAGCCGACTTCAATATAAGCGACTTCAATATAGGTTATTTAAGAATAACTCAATAACCATTGGTCTGACCTTGATCAAATTCATATGGGACCACACGAGAACTATCAGCTTTCATATAAAAAAAGAATCATCGAAATCGGTTCGCCCAGTACAAAGTTATGAGGTAACACACATAAAAAAAACATACACTCGAATTGAGTACCGTCTCCATTTTGAAAGTCGACAGAAAAAGAGCAAACGGCTGTTTAAAGAACTCTGGCAGAACCCAGAAGGAACAATCTTTGGTCCATTTAAAATGGTACGTAAAAACGATTTAAATGCAAATAAAGCTAAGACTAATTTGGATAGAAAATAAGTCAAGTCTTAGATTACCTATCACCGCTTCCGCTCCCGCGTCTTTCTTCACCATACGCAATGTTTAAAGTTGCATGTTGGCTGATGCAAATTACGATAACTGCAGGCCCGAGTGAAAGAGCACTGAGGTAACTGTACGAAATTGGTAAATGCACGACAAGTACAGTTAGCAACAAAAACGAAGTCTACCTTACCCTATCTATCTTAGCGATCACCTGAGTATCCCAGACGCCGATCGAATCAAAAACATAAACAGTTAATTTTTGATCTTTTATGTAATATTTTTAACAGGTAAGTCTGGCCGAGTCATACAAAAGTATACTGTTTTCATTTTTAAGTCTATTAAACTTTTAGAATATAAATATTTCTAAATAAGTGTGATCAGGTGTTTTATCAAGGCGAAGGCGCTAGGGTTGTTTACTTGATTATTGCACTATTAAAACTATCAAAAATCCAAAGTTAAAAATAGAATTGCCACATCTGCCACGCTTGGCAGGCTGGTTGGTAACGGCGACAGTTGTATAGCAAATTTATTTTATTTTATTTTTTTAGAAAACGTTACACTTTACGTTAACACTAGGATTTTCTCAGCAGGCAGTTTACAAACATATTATTTTATTTGTTATAATTATTTTTTTTTATTATAATTATTTTGCAGGCCATACAAAAACTTGTTCCGTGCGGGATTCGAACCCGCGGTCCCAGCGCAACAACTCATTGCTAAGCCACTGCACCACGGAGTCGTCATTTATAATTAAATTATAACAAATTTACATAAACACTCACGCCTGTCACTGAGGGGTAGGCAGAGACTCAGGACTTCCATTTGGCACGATCCTGACACACCTCTCTCGCCTCCTTTACATGCATACACTTACATGCTCGTCGATTAAGGATAATCTACTCTTAATTAGACCCATCTATACATATAATAAAACTGTAAATAGCAGATGTCTGTACATTTTATATTTTTGTAATAAAAGTGATTGAGGGGTACTAAAAATAAGTAATTAAATACATTTCTACCATTTTTAGAATTTTCTGTCTGTCTGTCTGTCTGTCTGTCTGTTTGTTTGTTAACGTATCACGTTTAAAGTACTAATTTATATCATAAGAATTGTTAAGGAAATTATAAAGTGTACCTTCGGGTTAGGTTTAGTCTTTATTTCATTAAAATCGGTTCATTCCATCAAAAGTTATGATAAATATTCTGAAGTATGGGTAGGGAATCTGCTCAACGGTGGCTTTGTTTGATTCATCAAGTTGATGTTAGCAGCGCCATCTCTCTTTAAATATATACATATAATAAAAATGATGATAACATGTTGTGTCTCTTTCTGTACATTGTATATATATTTTGGTGACTAAAATCATTATGAGGAACTAAAAATAATTAAATAAGTAATTTTTTATAATTTTTAGAATTGTCTGTCTGTCTGTTTGTCTGTTTTTATATGAACGCATCACGTCTAAAGTAAACATCTTTTTTTATCAAAGAAATCGTTAAGAAAATCATAAAGCGTATCTTCGAGTTACATTTAAGCTTTGTTTTATTAAAATTGTTTAATTCTATCGAAAGTAATCATTAATATTTTGAAATGTAGATTCGAATTTGTTCAATGGCGCCATAAAATCTCAGAAATAGTAATTGTCTGTAAAAAAAAACGTTCCATAATAATTAATATATTTATACTTAAAACATAAAAAGAGATTTAAAAAACGATGTTTTCTCACACAAAGGACGTAATAGATGGAGTTGTACAAATTACAACCTTTTCTGATTTGCTGTGTTGAGATTTTTCGCCGATGAATCGTATTGATACTTAATGAAGAAATTTGTATCTATCGAAGCCATACAACGGAACCCGACCAAAAATAACAAAATTGCAACGAAATGTCGTGATATTGTATTTATAATATACGCAAAATCAGTACTGCCATTTTAGCGCTTTGGGAACTAGATTTAGCGCTTTTTTGGAATGTATAGCGCGCATTTCGAAATTTTAGCACCTAGCACTTCATCCAGCGCTTTTTGGTGTATTTAGCACACATTTCAAAATTGTAGCGACTAGCGGGTTATTAACTCTTTTATAGCAGCACTGTTAGTCCACATTACCGATAATAATAATAATGGCCTTTATTATTTTTTTTCCACAAATAGTACATTGCAGTTTATCTTTTTCAAACATATTTTTTTCCACAAAACGAAGAGCATGGGAGACGAGTCCAAACTAGGATACCCTGTGCTATGGATCTCCCGGCTTCCCCTTTAGGATGATCAACTTGATTTTCTATTGAAGTCTACTTCTAACGTCGTTTACACCGAAGCTCTATCATAAACAACTTAGAACTTTGATGATAATGATTTATTTTCTTACCACTTATTGATACAGTAATGATATAAATCGTTTAATATTCTCTTACCTAAACGACAAATTCTTTATGTAAAATCTATATACGCGAGCTACGCCGCGGGCACAGCTAGTTTTCAATATATCGCTAATTTGGTCGACGAATAAATTTATAGTTAAATTAATAATTAAATTATAACAAATTTATATTTTTTTTATAGAATAAGGGTGACAAACGAGCACACAGTCCACCTGATGGTAAGTGGTTGCTGCGGGCCATAGACATCTACATCTATCCTCTATTAGAAATCTAAATGCAGATGCGTTGTCACCCGTGAGGACTAAGATGGAACGCCTCATTTCCAGTAACAAGGGCCTCCGGCCACCTGCACTCACCAAGCGAAACCCCCTCTGGGTTTCGCTTGGTGAGTGCAGGTTTTTTTTTATTCAATATAGATTATAAATAATACTTATTGAAAGTCACTCTTTTGTATAATTACCAGTGGTTCGAAAAAAAACTCTGTCCTGGGAAGAACCAGCAAGAAACCCAGCGGGATTTTTTTTTAACAGCTTACAATCAATTATGTTACACAAATTAACAACACAACAAATTAGAAATAGCTTGGGAGCGATCACCTCACTTCCAGGGGTTATTATCATCTATAAATTCTTTAATATTATAACCCTTTTTATACAAACTTAGTTTAATAAAGTTTTTGAACTTTGAGCAGGTCAAATTTTGTATATTTTCTGGAACCTCTGCTTCACGCTGGTATTCTGTGAGGTCGTGGTACCACCCCAGTTCGAGCCGGCCCATCCGTGCGACAGCAAAAGCTGCCGCGTGGCTCTACCACTGTTGAAATATTATACTTATATATATAATTAAATTTGTTACTGTCCTCAATATTTAAAATAGCAATTCAATCCGAAATCCATAATATTTATTGGTTAAAAATTAAACTTTTGTGCTAAGAGAGTGTATCGAAGAATCAAAGCAACCACTTCAGAAGCTATTATGTGCAAATTTATTATTATTAGTTTTAAAAGTCAATTTTTAAGAAAAATAAGTTTAATTTCTTAACCCATTTGAATGAACTAAGAAATATAACAAACTTAAAGTAACAATAAGAATGCCGTCTAAACAGTTACATTAAGCTTCATTCTCTATTTTTCCACCCTTTTAGGTGAAAATTTTCTCAAAACTTATAGGGGAACACTCCTGAAATATAACCTATTTAACAAAATAATAATCAATAAGATTGGTTCATGAACAAATGATTAATGCCCGAATATACATAAAAAAATATACCGACGAATTGAGAATCCTCCTTTTTGGTTGGTTAAAAATACAGTCGCATTGTTAAACCTCCTTATTTTTAAGCTGGCTTAATTAGAATACATTCGAAATGATTTAAAATTTCCAGCAAATTAAATAAGTCGTGATGAAGCGTGATATTGGCACGGCAGTGAAGCGGGCGCCGTATTACCAGTAATTGAATTTTTTACTCATCCAGTTGTGCTCCTCTAACGTTGCCAAAAAACGTGCAAAAAAAAAAGCAACAAATTATAAAAAAGTACAAGAATCGGTCGAGGCAGTTCAGAGTTTTAGCGAGACAAAACGGACAACAATTGATTTTTATATAAAGAGATTATTTTAAATTATTTATTTACGAGACAAGACGTTTTTAAGTTTTTTTTTTATAGAGTAAGTCACCCTTTTTACGATATAAGCGAGCACACAGTCCATCCAATGGTAAGTGGATACTGTGGCCCATAGACATCTACATCTATCGTTAGCAGTAAAAAAGATATCCGGTTCTCTACACTCACCACACGAAACACAGCAGCGTTAAGCTGTTATTTTACGCTGGTATTCTGTGAGAGCGTGGCCCTACCTCGGTCGAGCCGACCCATTCGTGCTACAACTAATATAGTTGCAGCGTGGCTCTACTCGTATGGTGAGTACAGAGAACTGGAGATCCTTTCTACTGGAAACAAGGCATTCCATTTTAGTCCTTAGGGATGACGCATCTGCATTTTGATTCTTAATCGAGGATAGATGTAGATGTCTATGGGCCACAGCAACCATTTACCATCAGGTGGAATGTGTGCTCGTTTGTCACCCTTACTCTATAAAAAAATGTGATATTCTATTACGCTACAGGAGAGGCTCTACATGTAAAAGACAGTACGCGAGCAACCCAGGTTCAATATCGTTGGCACCAATGAAATTGTGTTTTACAATTTTTATGACTCACACCTGGGCACATGCCTCCTCTCAATTCTGAGGGGGGTTATGGGGCAAACGCGTTGCTAATGCGTGTTGGCGGTTAAAAAAATATATCCAACGAATGTGAAATATTCCTATCGTTCACCGCCGAGCACGTGGTGAATCAGCACTTAAAATTGCAATTAACATTCTCTGATGCCGGCGGGGATTTAACCTGCGTTGCTTGCGTATTGTGAAATTTACAGCGAGCGCTTAGTCCCTGATAAAGTCATTATAACCTCGAACATTACGCTTTTGTACAAAATTGATTTGTTTACGTTTTTACTGTCAATGTCAAACACATAATTTTGGCACTTGAACAAATTGTAGTTTTTTTTATAGGATTGGGTGACAAACGAGCACACAGTCCACCCGATGGTAAGCGGCTGCTGTGACCCATAGACATCTACATTTATCCTCAATAAAGAATCAAAATGCAGATGCGTCGTCACCCGCGAGGACTAAGATGGAATGCCTCGTTTCCAGAAAAATGGGTTTCCGGTTCTCTACACTCACCATAAGAAACACAGCAGCGTTAAGCTGCTATTTGACGCTGATATTCTGTGAGAGCGTGGTCCTTCCCCGGTCGAGCCGAAAAATTCGTGTTACAACTATACTACAAATATAGCTGCAGCATGGCTCCACCACGTATAAAGTTTGTTGACGTTCATACTGCCAATATCTCGATGTAAGTTTTGGACAAATTATTATCATACAGGTAAACACTATGATCATTGATATACTAAATATCAATTATTAAGATGTAGGTATGTTATTACACGTCAAACACTTACTAGTCTGTGGTCAAACTGTCGCGTAGAGTAGAGATTGTCGCCAAAGAATTTTAAAATGTTGCCAACAAATATACTTACTGACAGATAATTGACTCAATATGCAGTTGAAAGTGAAATACAGCTTGCTTAATATACAAACCTAAAAAATTAATAAATTACCACTACGCGACCACTAGTAATAAAATTATAAATCAGTCATCTGATCCGAATTTTGGCAGCGACGTGTAATTGTGAATAATTAGACAGTAATGTATGCATAGAGCTTTCTCTAATTGCCGTAAAATGCGAGTGAAATGCTATCTAGACACGACTTAAGTCCACTCCCATATGCGGTGTACGAGGTTCATGATTCCACTCGATACCACTTTCAGTTTAGTGCAGGAATTGTAATTTTGAGTGCAATCTTGACGTACGATTCAAATAGGAAATTGAAGATTTTTTTTAAATAAAATAAGTTTTATGGATTTAATCGCGTATATTAATTTATTTTATATTCCTGACGTTTCGAGTACTTTTACAGCACCCATGGTCACGAAGGAAACTGAGGTATTCGACGTCCCAATATCGTAGTTAACCACGGCTACCTAGATTAAAATAATTATTTTTTAATTTTTGGTTACTGCTTAGATTAGACCAAAATAAAAATTCAAATGCCGAAGGTAGCCGGGCTAACTATTACATAGTTTCGAATACTTTACATCACCGATGATGGCGGGAACTGAGGTGTTCAACGTCCCAAAGGTTTAACCATTTAGCGGATTGCCTTCAGCTTTCGAATATTAATTTTTGTCCGATCTACGCAGAACGAGGTAACAGTCGTATTTGATCTTAGGTGTTCAACGTATTAATGCCATAGCCAGGACTACCTCCAGCTTAACTTCAGTGGTAGGTACATGACGTTAGCATGGTAGTGGTATGTATAAATTTTATTATAAAAATATCTGCTCTGGTGTCATTTTCTAGAAAGAATTCGAAGGAATATGTTTGTATGGTTTAAAGGACTCCCGGATATCGTCATAACCTCTCCGAAGCTAAGTGTCTGTATTAGGAACGGTTTAAGCCAGTAGCCGAAGCGCAGGCACCTACCCGTAACCAGCTGCAATCGCTTAAGTATTACATTTGCAAGCCATGCTCTAGTTAAAATTACCGTAATTACACTTCTGACGGCACGTCACGTAATCGCAGCGCATGCAATTGCTACACTCCTTTATTACTACGTGGCCGCCTCGTTGCTCTAGTGGTCATAAACGTGACTCCTAAATGGCTTCGAATCCCGGAGCGTCCAAAAATCAGTTATTGAATATTTCTGACAAGAAATTCTCAACGAGCTAACAGTCCATCTGACGGTAGTGGTCGCTGTGGTCCATAGACATTTATCCTCGATAAAACTTCAAAATGCACATACTTTGCCACCCCTGGGGACTATGATGGAATGCCTCGTTTCCTGTAAAAACGGTCTCCAGTTCTTTACAAGGGGCGTAGCTACCGCCGTATCAGCCGTATCAATGATACGGGGCCCCCGGGCTACAGGGGCCCTGCGCATGTGTTACCGAAAATTCCAAGGACTTCTATGGGACAGGATGTTGGTTTGAATTGTTTGGCTAGCTTAGTTCCTATGAGTATTAATTGTAAGTAATAACTTATAATCAATATATGATTATTTTAATTCAATGCGAGAATTTTTGTTCCTTTTGTGAAAAATCTTTACCCCCCGACAAGTTTTGATACAGCGCCCCTCTAAAGCACGATACTCCACTGGTTTTTATAGTCATCATATGAAACACAGCAGTATTAAGCTGCTATTTCACGCTGGTATTCTGTGAGATCGTGGTCCTTCCCCGGTCGAGCCGACCCATTCGTATTACAACAATAATATAGCTACAGCATGGCCCTACCTTTATCTGTTGCTGATCGAATTGTTCCGCTAGTGGGGGTTCGCTCTACATTGCGTTTGCCTGTACGAGACTGTTAACGAACCTTTCCACTCCATCAGCAATCAGTTCTTAGAATATATAATTTATATTACGGGTCTACTGCTAGCAGCAGCCACAGATAATAATCGCTAACGCTCATCACAGCTCGCTGAGTGATACTGAGCTTCCTCATACGGCCAAGTTGTATTATGTCTCGATTTCATAAGTCATAATCACTGGCAACATGCTCTGGTTGCTCACGTATGTTTCAAAATTCTGAGGTGCACTGGTCACCAAGACGTATCGCAAAACGCATTTCCCTCAATATGACCCTGCTGAGTTAGATTCGTGGATTAACCTCTTGATCAAAGTTGGACTTATCTAGTCGGAATTTTGCTCAATAATCATCAATAATTTCGGCAATATAATTCACTATTTCATATATTTAACTATATTACTAATATTATTTGATGTAATGGCGGGGAACTTTACAAGATTTACCGTTACCGTTACATCCTATTAAAGCCCACTGCTGAACATACGCCTCCCCATAGATTGTCCCATAGGGGGAATATTTAACATAGTTGTAAGTAATGTTACTGTTGATTTGAAAATTTCACCTCTCAGTGGGTCATGAGCTCCTGGTTATGAGGATGATGGTTATGGAGATTATCTTCTATACATCCATCCACTACAGCCTATTAAAGTCCACTGCTGAACATAGGCCTCCCCCATAGATTGCCTCATAGGGGGAATATTTGTCATAGTTATCACGCTTGGCAAGTGGGTTGGCAACTGCAGCTTTTTTTTATTTTAGCCGTGTATTAATAAATAAATCCTAATCTCACTAGAGAAGATGAATGGTTGCACTACATATTATGTACAACATACCACTGCAAGACTTCCAAGATACTGTAAGCTCGTTCTGCGTAGATCGAACTAAAAATTAATATTCAAAAACCGAATGTAGCCGGGCTATTATGACATCGGGACGTCAAACACCCCAGTCCCGTGACCGTGGGTGCTGTAAAGCACCCGAAACGTCGAAATTGAAAAATAAGTTAAATTAAATTAAACACGATAAAATCCTTAAAATTAGTTTTATTCAAAGTCGTGTATTCGTGTAAATATAAGAAATAATTAAATACTCAACTATTTACTTAATAATTTATGTAAATATCAACTCAAATAAGAAACTCATTTCTGGCAATCGGTGAGTACTCACACAAAAAATTTGCCCATTAAGACTGAACGCGTCAAACCCTGAGTCACTGAGCGGAAACGCCTCGTAACCGGACCGACAAATAGTGGCTTCGCGTGGATTCGCACACTTTTTACTGTCACAATGACGACTGGTGACTGCACGCGGTCGAGCGCAGTTGAAAGACCGGCGGCGACTGAACGCTAAAGAGTGGTTACAACGAAGGGGGTTGCTATGGACTGACTCGACTCGCCGCTCTATCACTAGTTAATAGGGCTAAATGCAACATCGAATCCTTGGAATATTGGAAAAATACATATACATAAACATTCACGCCTGTCACCCAGAGGGGTAGGCAGAGACTATGGACTTCCATTTGGTTCCACACGATACTGACACACCTCTCTCGATCTGTGATTGGAAAAACTTTCGGTAAAATAAATTGTACAGCAATCTTTTAACTACTCCATATCTTTAAATCTTCACATTGGATGAGGGGTATCTCAGAAAGTATTTTTACCCCCATGTTATCAGATATATTTTTGGTAAAAGATGAAGGGACAAAATAACTTCTATCTTACAATAATTATGCATAAAAACATGCACCTTTTTTCATAGAATAAAAACAAAATAAAACTCTTCGATAAGAACTGAAACTTTAATATTTAACACTGTAAAATACTACTTCTAATGGATACCATTAGTTCTTATTGTTAACTTGCATGCAAAATAGAATTATTTGTAGGCCATACAAAAAACTTGTACCCACACACATAAGCAGCAGGGTTCGAACTAGCGCCCGCGCTTATATGCCGTCAAATGCACACATAATATAGAAATTAAATTGCACTTAAACTTTAATAAGCGAGTATTTACATTAGTAATTGGATGTCGAAAGAATCAACTACGGTGAATGTCAGAAAATAATTATGTCAAAGATTATGACAACGAGGGGCGTGTAAGATGCGATAGATCTAGTAATTTGATCGAGAATAAGCCTGCCAGGCCAATTTTTTGGTAAGGGCAATCAATGCCCAGCAGCTGGCTTTTGCTTGAATATTTTATTCGTCGATTACTTGAACACAGAGAAACTCTAAAAAGGTTACGGATCCAAGTCGAGTGTATGAATAAATCGACCATAAAAGCTTATGACGTGATACATAAGGTTTTTATTTTAGATTACGATTATAGATAGCTAAGTGTAATATTACAACCTACGATTTATTTGGACTGATTTTTATTATTGGTGCAGTGCGGTCGTATCTTCGGATAGATAATGGAACTCTGGTGGCAGTACGGGGGTAGAGCGTCTCTGCAAACTTGTAAGAGACTTCAAGAAAAGAGCCTACTCCTTTTTAAAAGGCCGGCAACGCATCTGCAATTCGCCTGGTTCCCCTGGTGTTGCAGTTGTTCATGGGCGGCGGTAGTCACTTACCATCAGGTGAGCCCCATGCTCGTTTGCCCCCTCTCCTATAAAAAGAGACATTATCGTATAATAGGAGTCTGATATTATCTCCTTAAGCAAGTGTGGTTATTATAAATACGTTTTCTGTTACTAAGGCCTTATTAGCGGACAGTACTTATTACCCGCAAGCACCTTACATAAATTTTCCCGTGCAAGCAAGTATTTTGAGTTTATACGTGGTAGAGCCACGCTGCAGCTATATTATGGTTGCAGCATGAATTAGTCGGCTCAACCGGGGTAGGACCACGCTCTCCACGATCTCACAGAATACCAGCGTAAAAGCTGCATAATGCTGCTGTGTTCCGTATGGTGAGTGTAGAGAACCGGAGACCCTCTTTACTGGAAACGAGGCATTCCATCGTATTTCTCAGGGGTGACAGTGCATCTGCATTTTGATTCTTAATCGAGGATAAATGTAGATGTCTATGGACCACAGCATCTACTTACCATCAGGTGGACTGTGTGCTCGTTTGGCACCCAGATTCTATATTTGAAAAAGTATTAACGGCTACAAGGTGACATCTTATGCCCGGCTTGATTACATATAAAAAGAAAAACAACAGACCCTAAAATAAGCAGGCACTGTATCACCAGACGGCCTATAGAGCGTGTGTGTGACCTCGCCTACCACCGACCTCACCATACGGCGCTATCATGTCAAGATCGCGTGCGAAGCGGCACAAGCTCCGCGAGACTTTTGTTATGTCGATTTATTAAGTAAGTTGTTATTGAAAACTGGAGCGCGTTTTACCTTTTAATTCGCAATTTTGTTTAAGAAGTCAAACTTTCCAGTGATGTTTCGAAATCACTTACGCAAATTTAATAATTTACAATAATTATTATATTAATATACTTCGGCGATCTAAAATAATTGATGATGTATTTTTCTTTTTTTTTTACGCATTTATAAGTGGTAGAGCCACGCTGCAGCTATATTAGTTGTAAGACGATTGGCTCGGCTCGACCGGGGAAGGACCACGCTCTCACAGAATACCAGCGTAAAAAAGCACCTTGACGCTGCTGTGTTTCGTATGATGAGTGTAGAGAACCGTGGACCCTTTTTACTGGACAGCGGCATTCAATGTTAGACCTCAGGGGAGACTTACGTGTCTGCATTGAGTCTTAATCGAGGATAGATGTATGTGTCTATGAGCTACACTATCTACTTACTATTAGATGAACTGTGCACTCGTTTGCCACCCTAATTCTAGAAAAGACCCACTGGAAACAAGGCATCTTAAGTCCTCAGGGTGTGAACTGGCATCTACATTTTGATTCTTAATCGAGGATGAATGTAGATGTATGAAGATTCGTCGCTCTTGCACGCTGCGCCTACCGACGAGGCACAGCGCGGCGTAGCGCGACTCCGCGGGGCATTTTCGAATTATCTCAATGAAATGTGAATATTATTGTGTTGTAAATAAAGTTATATTTTGTATCACTATCTTAAAAAGTCTCGCCGCATCGCGTTGCGTCGCGTCACATCTAGGTGTGAACTAACCCTAATATATTTGTAGTTTTTCTTAAAGGAAACAGAATCATAAGTTCAAATATTCTTCAGTTAGAATCTTCTTCCTCCACACCAGGATTTTCTCCTGTATCGTGAAGGCAGTTTACATACATAAATCGAACAAGGATAAACATGCAAACCAGGAACAACTACTTGTGGGTTATACAAATACTTATTGCATGCGGGATTCGTATCCGCGGCACCAAGCGCCGCAACCCAAGTTAAGCCACTACGCCATGGAGCTGTCATTTTCATCAGAATAAATCATAAACTAATGTAGAATAAGTAAAATAAATCTCAGGCTCATCTCAGTGTGTTTACACTGTTATACTTTGCACAAAATGGGCTGTGCCTGTGGTGCAAATGCTATATTGCTAATATTTTAACCTCCTATGCTCTTTAATACCTCATCTCAAAAATCTCCGAGAAGGACAAACATGTGTATATTATGAAGATAAGCTCCAATGCTTGATATCTTTGAAAGATATTACATCAAGATTAGTAGCTAAAATGTGGAATAAATTTAACATTCTAAAGTACAGGAGTTTGTTAATGTCTTCCAGATCAAATTTCGATGACAGTGATGAGTGTCAACAGAAACTAGCCATGTACAGGACAGGATAAAAGTGCTTGACTGTGTGCACAAGCAAAGATTCAAACCTGGCACTTTTGCACTAACAATCATCGACGATCAATGAGGCAGTAAAATTAAACCTTGTGGTAAAGAAAAACCAAGTAATAGTGCAAAATATAAAAAGTATTGTAAATTAGTCTATACATGTTGGTGCATTCTGGCGCTATCCTATTCATAACTACTAACGATTCCCCAAACCAATGGTAAAATAAACAAGCAAAATCCAGTGCAGTTTGGCTGGTACTCATATTATTCTACATCATAAATCAAAAAAGATTATAATGAATTTTGTAATTTAGCAATAGGCTAATTTTAAAATAGCTCTCATAAAGGTTAGGCATAGAACTGCAAGTTATTCTATAATATACACATAAATACATGTAAATTGCAATACTTGTTTGTATACATAATAAATTATATATATTATTATAAAAATATTGGCCAGCTAATAAGCTAAGCACAGAACTATAAATGTGTAATGATGTGATAAATGTAAATAGAAATTGAAACTATGGTCAATTTCAGAATCCAATCAAAATTATTAATGCAAAATTAAAGTATTATGTTCAATTTTATGTTATTTTACTTCGGATTTTGAAACTGAGATTATATAAAAATAAATACAATATAAAATAATTAACCTTGTGTGTGGACGGATGTGGTTGAATTTTGTGTGTACTTTTGGAATATCTTTGAGAGCTACCTTAGATTCAGGCTCACTATAGTTGTCGTGCTCCATGGCTCTTACAAAACAAATAATAACTCAATGTAGTTGTTAGTTATTATTTACAATATATGAAATATTATAAATAAATATAATAAATTTATATTAGAACAAAATGCACAAGATATAAATATATTTAGATAAACTACTTTTAACCCTTGATTCATAAACCTTTGTCTCACAGACCTATAAAACATTAATATTATTTTTCTTTTTGCTTTTATTTTCCCGTCGGTAGTATATTGAAGACACAATGCCCGAACTACAATGGTTTGTTTATATCAGCCTTTATTTGACTATGTTATGCACAGAGTGTAATGTAGCTTTGATAAGACCCAATGCTTATAACAATGTGAAAAAAATTCAAGCTCAACTTCAAAGTACAATTTTAGATCTATTATTGATTTGTATTATACTGGTTGAAAGCAAGGGTGCAAGTGGAGTCATTAGGTTAACGACATTTATGAAGTTGGTAGCAGGTAACTTTTGTTCTACATAAGTTTACAAATATATTATTTTCATAGAATGAGCCTGACTTCACTGATTAACCAGCAAGTAGCAAAATTATTAAATAACCTTTCTTCAGATAGTAAATACAGATCAACAAATAGGCTCAATCTCAATCAGCATGGTTACACAAGAGCCATAAAATACCAACTTTACCAACACCTTAAAAGGAAAATTGTGGAAGTACCTGCTGACACTTCAAACACAATTTAGTGATCTTAGAAAGAATTGTTTCCTGTGGTTATAAAAAATCTAATGATATAATATAATAGAATCGTGTATTATATATTTTATGTGTATGACTCTCAGAGGTTTATTATGAGTTGATGGCTCTGAATGACTTTTTTATTTTATAATAATAACATGTAGAGGCTGTGTAAGAGGATCCACCACATCATATTATCCTGTGGGTAACATAAGAGGCGACAGAGAGAAATAACACAGAAAATGGACCGCAGCATCTTCCTGATAACGATTCAAAATAATATAATACTGCTGTTGCCAACGCGCTTGCCAAGAGTGACAACTATGGCAAATATCCCCCTATAGCAATCTATGGGGGAAGGACTATGTTCAGCAGTTGACTTTAGATGAGCCTGTAATCAATGAAAAAATTATAATAATATGTAAAAATACAAGTATGATATAATGTACCATGGAAATATCTAAAATTTTCAATTTAATATTGTCATCTGAGAAGCGAAAGTTTATGAAGAATAAATAATAGTGTAAGTAAATCGTAGTGTTTATGAATCTAGGGTTGTTAATAAATAGTTTACTTTCTTATTTGAATAATATCTACTTAGAAACATTGAGCATCAATCCCATAAGCAATAAACACAACACCGCATACGACGGAACATACACAAATCGATATGTTTATGCGGTTTAATAGAAATTTATAAAACTGCTTTATCGTCATTTGCTAATTATTTTATTATTAAGTAACTTACGACACAGTGCTCAATTTTCTCCGCCGATGACCCGCACCGCAGAGGAAGAATATAACTCTCACAAAAAATTTCACATTTTTCTTATTGTACTATTTAGTATTCCTTGCAATTTTTTTTTTCAAAATTTACTGTGACTTTTGTTTAGTAGCCGAAAATTTTGTTGTTGTTTTTTTTAGAGGCACAAAGGGGTCAAAGCACATAAAGCCTTACTTGATGTGTATTTTTATCACAAAATTATTCACAATAATATAAATGCGTCACATTTCGAAGTTTTTAGGAGATTTCGACTACATTTGATAAACGAAAAGTATATGACTGAGTATCTTAAGGCATCAAAGCGGATAAAAATCTAATACATAATATAACCACAGAATAAATAATAGTTACAAGAACAGAAGGCTCACTCTCTGATAGCAAACTTGCGAGTTTAAACTTAGTTGCAACGTATCTAATGTTCATAATAACTTTCACGCCTCGAAAGTGACCTTCGTGAAAATAGCCTATCGTTTAATTCGTCGAAAAAAAATCATGTCGCACGCTTACTAAATCAAAATGCACCTTACGTCCGCGTGCGAATGTCCGTATCACTTAGCCAGTTACGCACCTTTGTTAAGACCGCTTCTACTGTAGGGTTAGGTGTTGTGAGAAAACAAATTGAATCCTTTGATATTAGTTGGTATATAGTAGAATACACAGAGGTGTTATGCAATGTATTAGTATTTTTTTTATTTTGTTAAAAAATTAGCTACCCCCACACTAGTAGTAGTAGTTCTCCTGTATCGTGGTGGCAGTTAACAAACATAAATTGCAAAAGGACAAACATCTAGACCCGGAGCAATTATTTGTAGGCCATATAAATACTTGATCCGTTTGGAATTCGAACCCGCAGCCCTTAGCGCTGCAACACATTATTAAGCCACTGCGCCACGAAGCCGTCACTTGTCTGGTTCACATTTTTTGGTATTTACAAACATGCGACTCACGACTTTATTAGTAATGAAAGAGTGGCAATGAGAAGTCCTGCTCGACCAAGTATTAAACTATAAACCAGCATATGCTGATCTTGCATTAGTAGACAGTCACTAGTACTACTTACAATGATACATTTTAAGGTCATTGGCATTGTACGTGAAAAATTCGAAAACTGCGAAGCTGTTGTCACTAATCAAATAATAAATCTGTAACTATGGCTTCAGTAACTAAGTACCTAATTATCTAGATCTACCTATAAATAATAATATATTACCCTTCCTTAGGAACAGTAAAAAATGAAAAGTCGACATTCCTATTGTTATTTAAGCACCCGTATGCTATACAGAAACTTTTGGCTTTTTGGGAGGCAATACTTGAATAAAAACTCAAAAATCCTCTATATACTAATTTTATGAATTATGAAGCTGTATGGACACAGAATAAATATTAATGATGTGGCGGCGCTATCGAGGTCTGAGGTGATGTGGCGGCGCTGTCGTCGCGCCACAAGCGAAACACATCGAAACCTAAATCGCGCTAACAAAGTTAAAGCAGTATATATAGAATAGCTCCGAACTACTACTCGGAGCGTTGGCCGGTCCCCGAGCAGAACACCTTGCCCGGCGGGAGATCTCCCCTTTTCCTTCCACCCGCCACCGTAGTGATCAACCGACGTGATATAAACACACAACCAACAACCTTCGGAACTTTGTTAGTGCGATTTAGGCTTCGATGTGTTTCGCTTGTGGCGCGACGATAGCGCCGCCACATCACCTGCTCAGACCGGAGGTTGATAGTGCAGTCCGATTGCCGGTGCGTCCTTAATGCCGGTGGTAAATGCATGCTGTGTGCGTAAGGGCAAGTGACGCCGGTGCGAACGATATGCCGGTGTGTAATGCGGGTGGAAGGAAAAGGGGAGATCTCCCGACGGGCAAGGTGTTCTGCCCGGGGAGCGGCCAACGCTCCGATTGGTAATTACCAATCGGAGCATTGGCCGTGGACCGTCGGGCGTCGGAGCTATTCTATATATGCTGCTTTAACTTCGGAACTTTGTAAGCGCGATTTAGGCTTCGATTTGTTTTTGCTTGTGGTGCGACAACAGCGCCGCCACAATGGTGATATGGATGTGGATCCATAGATATATAATAAATATTATTTTATTTTACTATATCTATATGTGGAGCACAAACTAATAAGAAGTTGGTGTGGAGCATAGACTTAGAATATACCGGCGTATAGACTGACATAATGTGTAATGGGGAAGAAAATTCCTTATGGCAACAATGCAAGATAGAAAAGGATACCAAATCTCATGACTCTGCACTGACTTAGAAGCTGTAACCGATTTTGAATGACAGGTCGGCACAATACGAATAAGCTCCTAGATATTTTGTAACTTTTTAGAGTGGTAATGTTTAGTTAGTAAGTTTTTCCAAATCGGTTACTTGTTCTGTGAGTGACTGTAGTGTTGTTGGCGACACGCCTATAAAATATTTCAATTTATTAGTTAACCGATTACGAATAGCTTCTAAAGTCAAATAATCAAGCAATAATTGTCATATAAGAAAACGCTTAGTTAAATCTTAAAGAAATATCGAATTAATAATTTGAAGGTCTTGGGTTCGATTCCCAGGTCAGACTAGTTTGTCGTTTTCTTAGCAATATTTTCTTAATAGATTCATATAGGGAATTTTTAAGATGTAATTCATGTTTCCTGGTTTAGTTCCCCGGTTGGATCACCTTTCCAATGTTATTGTAAATTTAAAGAAATATTAAAATAAAGTTAGCGACCAGGATTTGTTCCCCGGTCAAAATGATCACTTTGTGTATAAGTGGAATTAATGTAAAATAATGTTGCATAGCATTGTCTTATATAAGTTGAGTACATTTTGTATGAAAAATAAAATGTCTATTTTCAATGTTTGACTCATAAAATATTTTCTTTGTGTTATCTGATAAGAACACGATAACTGATAAGAACTTTGATAACTGATAAGAGTTTTGTTGGATACTAATTTGCCGACAATTGGGTGTCGTGCCAAAATTGGTTGTTCACCTAGTGTTTATCGATGGCAGCGTATGCTAAATTAGCAACCTGCTTTACCGGCAATGAGAGTCGTGCAGAGAGTAGTTGTTCGCCTAGTTGCAGATAAAAGCAGTGCGCTAATCTGTAGAATTAAAAGTCTAAATAAGTGGAAATTTAAATGTTTGTAAATTTCAGCAATTTATGTAAAATTGACTTGTGAAATGTTTCAGGTTGACTGTATGAGCAAAATAGGTGAATTCTGTGTTGTTTCCATGTATAAATTCCCTTATCATAGTGAAATATTGATAGTTTTGTATAAGAAATTTAAAAGTATTTTAAATACTAAAATGTGTAGAAAAAATGTAAATTAAACTATTGTATTAGTTAAGATATTTGTATTTTGAAATAAAGAACATTGTTCCAACCTTATGTGTTAGATATTTAAGAATTCTAACTTAGTACATATGTTGTAAAATATGCATATTTTGTTGAATAAATAAAAGGTTTTTTGTGATATGAAAATGTAATGTATATCATAGTAAAGATATTTTTTGTGCTATCTTTATAAATAAAATGTATAAATGTATGTCTTATACAAATAAAGATATTGGGCACACCGTGGGGGAGTGATAGTACAAATCGATGTAATTGAGTTGCGAAATCGTACAGAGGGCGCGGCTCTCTTTCGAGTAAAGCATTTTTGATACCCCATTAGACTGGATTTCATACAAATCAGCAGTTCGCCGCGTGCCGTCCTACAGTGCAGACGTGTCTATCGCGCTCTAGTGTTTGTGAACGTGTTGTGCCAGTGAACGACTCCGCCGACGTCGAGATCACTCCGTCTGGCGTTGAGGCGTCGCTGGCGCTCTCCTGCGACGAGCTACAATTAAGGTAAGCGTAAAGGATATTACCTACGCTGTGCCCTATTTTACGTATTACTTTTATTATTAAAAGAAGGTTGCAAGTGTGCCGCACTCTGTGCTGAATTATCGCCCATTCCATCTGCGCCTCACACACCCCTCCCCGCTCGCAGGCGCCTCGCTGGGCCTCCCTCAAGGGTCTCACCCGGTGTGGTTGCACGCGCCGAGGGGAGTAATGTGTGTGATAGCCAAGGGCTGAGCACTAACTAACACCAAGAGATGTCAGACAAGGGGGACCCCCCCCCCCCACCACCACGCCCAAAACCACCTGAAAGGCGTCCGGGAGTGCTGGACAGGCCCCTCATGGAGCGAGACCTTTTCGCTCCTGAAAGATCCAAAGTGCTCCCGCCATATAGCCAGCTCCCGAGGCGGACAGGAAGCTCACCGGCCACTGGGGCCGCGCTCGACACTGGTGCAGCTGTGTCTCCACCTAGCGTCGAACCGGTTCCTCTTCCACGCCGGAACCTAGCCTCGCGGAGGAGAACTCCTCCACAACTTGAGGAAGACGAACTCCAAGAGCAGAAAAGGCTAAAGGCTGGATCGGACTCATTATCTGAATCGGCCTCGCCTTCCAACTCTACTTCAACAACATCACCAACCGAAAAAAGAGTAATACCACCCATGACGAGACGTAATACCCCACCCGATTCACCTTTACCACCACCAACCACATCTCCGGCCGGTATGATAGACGTACAGGAGTTCAAAGTACAGGACCCAGAAGGAGAGAGGGCATGGGACAACACGTCCTACGCCACCCTCGCCCCCATACAACAGGAGGTTCATGCTGACATGGAACCTACACCAGGACCATCCTCGGCGCCACATTCCTATGCAGGCGCTGCAGCAGCTCCAAGAACGGCACCGCCATACCCCACCATCACCTGCACAAAAGCCAGATCAACCCACTGATAAACAATCTGCCAAGTACCCCCCTATTATCGTCGAATGCTTCCCCAATTGGGCAAAACACTTTAAAACACTCCACCAAATTCTAGGACCATACCCCAAATGCCCACCCATATGGAAAAGGAGTAAGGTTCAGGCCCCAATCCAACATAGAATACCAAAAAACCCAGAAATACCTGATAGAGCGTAGCAAAGAGGACGCCACCTTCGCGTGGTATTGCTACGCTCCCCAAGATGAACAACCCACAAAGGTGGGGCTAAGAGGGCTCCCCGCCGACACGGACCCTAAAGATATCCAGGAGGCTCTTATTGAGAAGGGCTTCCCGGATTTTTTTTTATATGATAAGGGTGACAAACGAGCACACAGTCCACCTGATGGTAAGTGGTTGCTGCGGCCCATAGACATCTACATCTATCCTCTATTACAAATCAAAATGTAGATGCGTTGTCACCCGTGAGGACTTAGATGGAATGCCTCATTTCCAGTAAAAAGGGCCTCCGGCCACCTGCACTCACCAAGCGAAACGCAGAGGTAAACCTCTACTTCATGCTGGTTTTCTGTGAGGTCGTGGTACCACCCCGGTTCGAGCCGGCCCATCCGTGCGACAGCAAAAGCTGCCGCGTGGCTCTACCACTGTTAAAACTGTTGATTGGTTACGTTTGTACGGGCCATTCCCCCCAAAAGAGACAGACCTGGGTGTCTCTTCCATGTTAAAATGGACCATCTGTCACCCGAAGAACTAAGTAGGCTCTATAAAATTGACGAGTTACTGTTCATGCCTGGCGTCACTATCGAGGGCTGGCAAGGAAAAGCCGGCCCATCACAATGCCATAGATGCCAAGGATTTGGGCACGCCTCCTATAACTGTTACAGACCTATTAAATGCGTCCGCTGCGCGGGCGACCACATCGCATCGGAATGCACACAGTCTCGAGATGCCCAGCCTAAATGCGCAAACTGCGTAAAAGCTCACCCGGCAAACGATAGGCGGTGTCCAGTGCTGCAGTGGATTGCACGGAAGAAGGGTATAAATATTCAACCTCCCATGCCTCCGCAGACAACACAAGTACCACAGAGGCAACCGCCCCCACCACCACCACCATCCAAACCACAACAGCAACCCCAACGGCAGCAATCACAGCTGCAACAACTACCCCAGTCGCCGCAGCAACCACAACCGCAGGTTATACTACCTGCCCCGGCGCCAACCACGTTCGTATCAACAGGGGCTACATTGGCCACTCCAGCGAATGATCCCATCGGGCGCACAGAGCGCCCAAAAAGAAAGAAAAGGAGGAAAAAGAAGAAGAAGAAGGCGACCATACAGGAACAAGGCCGAGGTACGTCCACTCCTCTTCCACCCCCTACCGCCACCATACAGCAGCGGACACAACAACCGCACATTACGACCTTCCCTTGTGCCAACCAAATAGTACATACAATATACCAACCCCGAGAACAACCACCCCAACGTAGGACTGAAACAGTCACATACCAACCTTCGACCCAGACCCAGGCTCCAACAACCATCGAAGAGGCCCTAGCCCAACTGGTGGGAGTGGTCATAAAAATCCTGGGTGAAGTCCTCACCGCTATGACCACTGGCACTAACCCCCTTGCGGCGATTCTCAGCGCCCTAGCCCAACTCTCCACTGTCAACAGAGGGCCATCAAATTAGAATCTGCTACTGGAACCCCGGCGGCATCACAGGGAAGGTCGCCGACCTACGTACGTTGGTCCAGCAGCACAAAATCCAGGTTGTGCTGCTGGGGGAAACCAAACTGCACCCCTCTGCTAAATTGAAGCTCTCCAACTTCTTCGTGTATCGACATGATGAGATCTCCCCGGGAGGAGTCGCGTACAGAGGTACTGCCCTTGTGAGGAGAGACGTCATGCACGAAGAAGTTGACACAATCACCGACTTCATATCCACGAGGACAAAGGGCGTAAGGATGAAGGTAGGGACCATGGACACGAGGGTCTTTGCCGCATACAGACCCCCCAATACCTCGTTAGCCCCCCAGGATTTAAGGACTATATTTAATGCAAGCACACCAGCAATAATCGCAGGAGACCTCAATGCCAAACACCCGGCTTGGGGCTCCTCGAAGATAACACCTCCTGGGAGGAGACTCTACGATGACGCCGAAGAATGGGGATACGAGGTATTGGGTCCTGACGAGCCCACCCATTTCCCCTTACAGTCCCTACACCAGCCTGATGTTCTTGACATAGTGTTGTGCCACCAAATGCCGTACCCAATACGGCTAGAGGTGCTATACGATCTGGACACGCAGCACCTCCCCGTGTTGTTCACCATAGATACCAGTGCGGATGCCGTAGTGCCCAGAATTCCCCAGATGAGGACAAACTGGACTCGCTTCCGCAGAGCGCTAGAGGACTTACGACTCGGCGCCTCCATTACCACCCGAGAAGATGTGGAGACAGCGGCTCTGCAACTTCTTTCAAAAATCCAAAACCAACTTCAACTCTCTTCACACCCTGTCTCCACGAGGCGCCGGGGGGAAGAACTCCCTAGAAACCTCCAACTACAGCTGTCCGAGAAGCGGAAGCTGAGGAAACTCTGGACACGAACACGGTGTCCAATAATAAAGCGAAAATTAAACTCCCTGACTGAAGAGCTGTCGATGGCGATAAGAGCGCATAGGGGAGAGGCATGGGAGAGGCGAGTCGACGAAGCCTCGGAGACACCCGCCTCCCTGCATCTCCTCAACCGACAGCTCACCAAGGTACCAACACCTGTCTGCCCACTGGTGGACAGCACGGGGAGCAGAATCTACGACCCCCAAAAGAGGGCGGAATTGATGGCACAGCACCTTGAGCAGCAGTTTAAGCCTAACACCCTAACAGAGGGGCACGCAGACCACGTAAAATGTATAGTGTACCGCGTACAGGAATACCTTTCAAACCCAGCGCCGTCCTTGCGGGGCGACGACCTTATTTCACCAGCGGAGATAAGGTGCACCATCATGCCCCTACCCACCCGTAAAGCGCCGAGATATGACTGCATCACCACCACAGCCATTAAGCAGCTGCCCAGAAGGGTATTAGTGGCACTCACCAGGTTGTACAACGGCATCCTGGCCGAACTACAACAACGACACCTGGGAGGACTGGCCACTTCCGGACCATCTGGATGCAGGGCAAAATCATCGTGCTGCCGAAGCCGAGAAAAGACAGGAGGTTCCCGGCCAGCTACCGCCCCATAACGCTATTGCCGCACATAGCAAAACTTTTCGAAAAACTTACCCTGAATAGGGTTTTTCCACACGTCACCCTGCAAGAGGAGCAATTCGGCTTCCGCAGGGGGCATTCCACCACTTCCCAGCTAGCCCGCGTGCTGCACTATCTCGCGGCCGAATATAACTTTGGCCGCATCTGTGTGCTGCTTCGGCGGCATGACCGATTTTAGCCGGAGTGCCACAGGACATTTGCCTATCACCGCACCTGTATGCGGTTTACACCAACGACATCCCCACGCTTCAAGGCCATCTGGAGGAATGGGAAGATGACGTTGTTCTTGCTTTATACGCCAACGACAGTGCGTACTTCGCGTCATCACGTCGGATGGACATAGCTGCCAAGAGGTTGCAGCGAGTACTCGACCTTTTGCCTGAGTGGCTGGACAAATGGAGGCTGGCGATCAACGTTGGGAAGACCGTTTTCTTCATGACCAGGCTGGCCAGAACACCACCAACTCTGCAACTCCGCAGGCAGGATGTGGGTTGGAGTAGTACCATCACATACCTAGGATGCACGATAGATCGCTCGCTGCGTATGACACCGATGGTCGATCACGTCGTGAGACAGGCCAGAGCTGCGCGAGCAAAACTCTATCCTATACTGGCATCCAAACTCCCAACTAAAACCAAGATTGGATCGCAGTACCAGCATGGTACGCGTTGACCTCGACCACTCAGCGCAAGAGGTTGCAGGCCCAGCAAAATCTTGCGCTTCGGGTAATCGTGGCAGCCGGTCGCTACGTCAGGAATGATGTCGTCTCACGCGACCTTAAGGTCGAATCGAAGGATTAGTGGTCCGTTCTGCGAGACGGCTGTTCGACCGCGCAGATAACGGGCCACATCCCTCCTTCAGAATTCAGCTCCGCTCCATGCCCGCCCACCTGTCGGCGACCACTCCCACGTGAACTTCTACGTTCACTGCCCGACACAGGGGACGCCGGGGGTGAGTGAGCGTCCCAACACCTGACTAGATGGCGCGAGGTGCGCTACACACCAACCCATAATCTGCCAATGCAGCACCCAGGACCGGGGGGTCTTGTCCTCCTGAGATGCCGCCTATGTAAAGAGGGTCTCTTCGACACATGAAAACCTCCACAAAGAGAAGAACCACCACATACAAATCGTTCGGGACCAGCTACCAGTATAATATATATAATCAAGAAAAAAAAACATATAGGGAAGTGATAGGGAAAGTAATTACTCTCTCACGGAGCGGTTTGAAGATAATTGCTGTTTTATTCCCAATGGATCCTTCACCTTTGAACATTACTACAGTCTACCTTGTGCCGCAAACGTGGCACATATTGAAGAATTAAGGCGCTGGGACCGGGACGACCTCGAAAGACCCTCAATCCCCGGCTGAACCTATTTTAAGAAAAGGAAGCGGCGGACACTCTCGTGTGATACTCCTTCACGGGGTTCATATACGCCTCGTTGCCTCCTGAACCCAACGTAGGTGTCATAGGAGATTCAGGATCAAGGAATCCGCTGTTGAACGCATGCCGTGGCCCTTTTCAAGCGTTAATATATTATTTCTAATAAAACATTTCACAGGTAAATTCTCAAGACGTCTTCAATGTTATGACGCGTTTATTTTTGGTTAAAATTTATGTTACATACTGCTTAAAACATAGAAAGTTTTCAATTATGCTGTCAATTTTAGTATTTTGCAAAGAAAAGTCACATTGTTGATAGTTTGTGTATGATGAATTTGGTAAATACATTTTTATACAAAATTCTTTACATGTACGCTAGCGTAGCTAGATATAATATATTTAGTTGAAGCGCCACTAGAAGCCCGCGCATGAGACGCACGGTTCAATGTGCCAGGATAGTACAAACTCCACAGTATGTGATACTCACAACGCTTGATGCCCGATTCATGCTTGATGGCCGACGACATTGTGCCGAGGGCTTAAATGGCATGTTCGCTTACAGCATTAGTCGTAGAGAATAGGAACTCATGGTTAACCATGAGTTACTTAAGTAATAGCTGTGCGGATCAATAGATCTGCGAGATTAAGTTGCATTTGCTGGGGTCAGTCCATGAATGAGTGATCATTTTCTTAACATACCGAGATTGAGAGAATAGAGAGTACATCTGTATCCTCAGACAGTTGGCGCACTTTACTCTGTTAAGATCATTATATTTTTAAAATTCATGCAGCAAAAATTATAATAAGCTAATTAATTACTTTATACTTTTCAGGGACAGATGAAAGAATATACTTGAAGCATGATGAATCCTCAGAAACATATTGGCCTTTAAGAGGATTGTGAAGCTGTAAATTTTAATATAAAAAGCGATAACCTTTCCCCCCGTAAATATAGTTCAATTTGAATAATTTTTGGAAATATTGTAGATATGACAAAAAACTAGGCCCATACGTTTTTATTTTAAAGAAATATTGTATATAATATAAGTTATTAGCATCTAAATATCTATATTTTTGACGTAAAAACTTCCTCGAGCGTTTTTATTGTTTTTAATTAAACTAAACTGATTACAATTATAGAAAAGTAAAACGCACAAACCTAGATTAAAGTATACTGAATCTAATAAGACCAAAAATGTCTTATTTTGTAAAGGTTTAGAGGGGTAAAAACGTTATAAAAAGGTAGGTACATAAGTTTGTAAATACACGTACTTACCTGTTGAGCACGGAGCTGTTAATTTTAGAAGTTAACGTTGCCCGTCCTTTCGATTTACGAAGCAAATTGCATCTTTTTGGTTTTGTCTATAATCTTTCTCATCAATTCTAAAACCCATAAATTTATTTTAGTTGAATGAATGTAATAATCATCTCATCATCGCTCACATAGTAAATATGTGGATACTAACATAAAAAATTACAGCTCACTTCTATAAGGTATATGTAGTAAGTCTACATAGACTATGCAATATAATAAAAATGCAAAGTAAAACAAACAAATTCATTATGTAACTTGTCGTGGATGTGATGATGGATATATTATTATTATTATATTATCAGGCAGGCAGTTGAGACAACTGATGGCAGGCAGTTGAGACAACTGATCTATAGGCAATGAATGAATGAACGCTCCTGCTGCTGCTATCGTAGTATGCGTGAGAATTAGTGTAATGTGTTGTTCACGCCCGGAGCCCGAAGCCCGGAGCCCGGAGCCCAGAGCCCGGAGTGAGGCAGATCGTACATTATGAAAAAGATAGCATTTTTGAAAATACCCTACTCGCGCAACGTATCGGCACTTCACAATCCTCTTAAACAGAGCAATCTTATTTAGCTGATTCCCCTACAATTTTCTTACTTAAATTATTAAGTTTACATTCATATTTAAATGGAATGTTCAAATAAACTTTTATAATGTAATTCATTACTAATTATGAAATGTTTGTAATTATCAAAAATAATAATACTTACGAGTATATGAAAAATAAAGCAGCCATTATGTACTTCGTATCCCCGTTTTTTTATATTTCCCCATCAAAACATTTTATAAAATATAAATAGGTATATGCTTAAGTATCTACCTATTTATATCAACAATATGTTAAAAAAGAAATTCCGGGTAAACTGTCCATGGCAGTAAATATTTTTCTCCAAAGATCGTAACTCGAAAAAACAACTTTCCGATCTAATTTTTGGAGAGTTTTTTTAAGTTTATATCGGTAAATTCACCTGGGATTTTTTTAAATTTGAATTAAAATCCAACAAAAGGCAGATAAGTTTTTAACAGTGGTAGAGCCAGGCAGCAGCTTTTGCTGCCGCACGGATGGGCCGGCTCGAACCGGGGTGGTACCACGACCTCACAGAAAACCAGCGTGAAGTAGAGGTTTACCTCTGCGTTTCGCTTGGTGAGTGCAGGTGGCCGGAGGCCCTTTTTACTGGAAATGAGGCATTCCATCTTAGTCCTCACGGGTGACAACGCATCTACATTTTGATTTCTAATAGAGGATAGATGTAGATGTCTATGGGCACTTACCATCAGGTGGACTGTGTGCTCGTTTGTCACCCTTATCCTATAAAAAAAAAAGTTCAGCTTATTCCTAGGAACATGTTATATGAATATTTTATAATTATTTTAGAAGTATCATGGCAAACATTTTTGAAGTTATTCTATTTTGTACACTAAGCTATTTTTTTAATTCTTTTTACCGCTTCCTTAACAACCACTTTTCGATAGTCCTTATAAGTGCACTGCACCCGGCATTGACGGTATCACAGCTAAGATTATTAGACAGGCATGGCGGGTAACTGGTGACAAGATCTGGCACATGTTTAGGGCGTGCATAGTCGAGGGCGTTTTTCCGGATCTGTGGAAGATGGGCAAACTCGTTGTTCTGCCAAAGGGTGGCGACAGGCCGGTCACTGACCCTAAAGCCTACCGCCCGATAACTTTGCTGCCCATATTGGGAAAAATACTGGAGCGTGTGATAATCTCCTGCGCTCCATGTCTCTACTGCGGAATCTCCGATGCACAACATGGCTTCACGCGTGGCCGATCCACAGTGACTGCCCTTAGTACCATCAACCGAATTACCAACGGATCAACCGAGAAGTACGTGCAACTGATCCTTCTGGACATATCTGGAGCCGTTGACAATGCCTGGTGGCCAATGGTCCTACTCAAGGCAAAGCAATGTGGCGTTCCACCTAACATTTACCGTATTTTAACGAGTTACTTTATAAATCGCCGTGTAGGACTGTTTGCTGGAAACCAGGTAGTGTGGAAGGTCTCCACGATGTGCTGTCCTCAGGTATCGGTGCTGGGACCAACCCTATGGAACCTCCTACTCGATGACCTCCTGAAGCTCCCAAAACCCGAAGGAGTACATTTCGTTGCTTACGCCGACAATGTGACGATCGTGGTCGAAGCATCGTCTCGTTCCGCAATAGAGCGTAAAGCGGCAGCTACGATCGCTGCCGTGTCCGAGTGGGGTATTCGCAACAGACTAGGGTTTTCTACCGGGAAGTCACAAACGATGACCTATAAGGGCAAGTTTAAACGTGGACCAATTATAAAGATGGACGGTGCAACGATCACGAGTGTTTCACAGGCAAGAGCCCTAGGAATAATTTTGTACGAGGCTAGGTCCTATGTGCAGCATGCATTATATATCGGCGAGAAGGCCGCTGCTTGCTTCGGGAAGATGTCGCGACTGTCTTCATCGACCTGGGGCATAAGATTTCACGCCCTTAGAGTCCTGTATTCAGGGACCTATGTGGCAACGTTAACATATGCTGCTGCCGTATGGTACCAACGCTCGTCCCTTTATGTTATCAGAAGCGTACTGATGAGGACGCAAAGACCAGCTTTGATTATTCTCACGAAGGCTTACAGGACGGCTAGCAGCGAAGCGCTACCGGTGTTGGCGGGCGCATTGCCTGCCGACCTGGAGGTTTTTCGTGCGGGACGAGTTGACGAGGAGGGGACGGGTTTGGTCGACAAGGAGCGCAGGATGAAGAAGAGGGAGATGATGGCTGCTGTCGTTGCCATTTGGCAGGACCGGTGGGATTCAAGCCAAGATGGCAGGGATCTATACAAGTTTTTCCCGGACATCGCAGAGCGTCTAATCTTCAGGTGGGTCGAGCCCGATCATGCAGTATCGCAGATTCTTGTTGGTCACGGGTGTTTCAACGAGCGTCTCCTAAAATTCAACCTTAGGAACTCTGGCTTATGCCCCTGCGGCTCAGCACTGGAGAGTCGTGACCATGCTCTCTGGGATTGCGATCTGTATATTGAAGAGAGGAACGCATTATTGGACAGCCTACAAAGAACAGAAATAGGACCAGTATACTTCCGGGACCTAGTGTGCTGCGAATCCAACTTTAAGGAGTTTAGGAGATTTGCGCATGCATGGCATCACAAAAGGAAACAGTATGAGGACTGAAAATACGACCAGATAGCTGCGAACGCGAAGTGTCGTCGCTGTGGAGTCACGCCCCAGAAGGGGGAGAAGTGAAATGTAGAGAAAAGGGACGGAACAGAGAGATTTGTAGGGAGTCAAGTAAGCGCACGTGGGAAAGAGCCACGAGCAAGTACCGTGTGCGTCTCCCGTGATTCGGTCCGTATGCCGCAAGGCGGGAAGGACCATGGGATGGTGGAGTCCTTATAAGTAAAATGTGCATCACTAGCTAACGTACACAATGACAAATCAAAGTTAATCACGCGTTTTCTGGCTGTCAGGTCGTCTATACGCCAGTATATTCTAAGTCTACGGTTACATCTGATGCCTCCTACCTCAGCCTAGTGTATATATAATGAAAATACTGACAGACGTATTTCAAATAGCACATCTTAAAACTATTAATTATTTAAACTGCAATTATGTGGTTTAGAAACAAAAAATAGTTAAATATCGCTCAACCTATAACGTCGATATTACTTCAAATAATTAGAATTGGGTACATTTTGTAATATAAATAAACTGCATCTTGCTTGATTGTAATTGCACCATCGTAAAAATGCAAAAAATGTAATGAAAACAAAAGTTTAACAAAACTTTTATTAAGTGTCGAATGCACCCGCTGTACCCCAGTACAGTAGTATGCTTCTAAGCATAGACTTAGTATCTTAATAATCAATCCTCTATCTATGTTTCTAAGTCAGTGTCACAAACAAATAAAATATGTCACTGTCAACAATCATTTCTCGAACATAATCTGTGGTATTTTAAGTCAGGGTTCCAAGCACCAAGATGTTTTCCCTTGAATTTAGGGGGTAAATAAGTGGGATGGGATTTTTAAGGGCTTTTTTTTCACTTTAGCTGATTTTTGTTGAGAAGTTTACGATGGTTGCGGCGCAGCTGACTGTAAACCTTTTGAAATGTCTTAAAATTCGGGTTGCAATTTCTTGTTATCTATTGAAATGCTACCAAGTGAGATTCTGTTTATTTAATATCCAAATGTATAATTTTAATTTTTCGGAAACCATCAGCAGACATTTAAATATTATTTGAAATAATAAATTAATTTATTTATAAAGAATATTACAAAGCATTGTAATTAAATGTGATTTTAGGGGTTTTTCACTTAACCTATACATGTGCCTACTCGGAAAAATACGACTTGAGTTAACTCGATTTCAAATTCACGCGATTTAACTAAACTCGAGTTAGCAGGACGAAACAGAATAAATTATT
Source organism: Parnassius glacialis (assembly GCA_033319125.1). Lineage (NCBI taxonomy): Eukaryota > Metazoa > Arthropoda > Insecta > Lepidoptera > Papilionidae > Parnassius > Parnassius glacialis. The sequence goes on along the minus strand of JAVANC010000012.1, from coordinate 845,600 downwards.
TGTTACAAATTACTTTTTATAAATTTGTTTTCTATGTAACTCGTTGGTGGGTTGGGCAACTATCATAACTAAACTTAGTAGGTAGGAATATAATAAAAAGGTATATTTAGTATGAATCACATATGCATTTTTGGTTTTAATCTTAGTTATGGTAAGTAATACCATTTTGCAAACTATGCGAAATTTTATGTAAACTATGCGAAAGTTGATTTCGACGAAATTTAGGTGATGCTAAAGTCCCTTCAGCAGTGCTAAAATGTTTCTACAGTGGGGCTACGATATATACGATACGCTATACGGGTACAGAATCAGAGTATGAAACCTATCCAACTACTGAGAAGCGTAAGACAGGGTGAAGTAATATCCTCGAAACTCTTCCCCGTTGCATTGAAAGACGTTTTCAAACTACTGTACTGGAAAGGATATGGTATTAACATCAATGGCAAATAAATCAATCAACTTCGATTTGCCGACGATATAGTCCTTAAGGGAGAATCGCTGGAGGACCTAAGCACTATGCTCTATGACCTCAAAAGTGTCTACCAACGGATAGGTCTTAAGATGAAAATGGACTAAACGAAAGTCATATATAACGTCCATGTCACACATATGCTATTAGTTGTTTAGAGCACTAAGCTCGAAGTTGTTGACGACTATGTTTACCTGGGACAAAAATAGTCCGACTAGGTAAGTCCAACTTCGACCGAAATGTCAATCCACGGATTCGTCGCTCAGTGAAATGTGGACAGAGCTATGCTCGGGTATTTCTGTATGATAGACTCAAAGTGAGGATATTATACATGGTCAACCACGCTAGGCTGCAACTATATTAGTTGTAGCACGAATAGGTCGGCCCGACCTTAGAAGGACCACGCTCTCACGGAGTACCAGCTTAAAATAGTATCTTAATGCTGCTGTGTTTTGTATGGTGAGTGTAGAGAACCGGAGACCTTTTTTTCTGGAAACGAGGCATTCCATCTTAATGTTAATCCTCGGGGGTGACAATGGTCCTGCATTTTGATTCTTAATAGTTGTTGAGAGCACTAAGCCCTATCTAAAATAAATAAAATTTATCTTAGATCTATCTCTAAAATAAATAAAATTTAAGTATCTATTTGTAATGTCAAAATAACAGCTTTTTACTGAATACATATTAAAGTATATCCGGTACTTATACCAAAATTACAATTTTTGTTATAAGTTCCGGATTTGTTTATGGGCCACAGCGTCTACTTATATTCAGGTGACCTGTGTGCCCATTTGTCTCCTAAATTCTATTCAAAAAAATCGCAGTAGAACCAGAGTATCCGACATAGCTCAACAGATTAGTAAGCTGAAGTAGTAATGGGTTGACATATGGCTCGAAGCTCGAAGAACCGACAACCGATGGGGAAGAAAGGTTCTCGAGAGGCAGCCTCGTACGTAAGGCGTCCTCCTACTAGATGTAGTAATGACCTAGTAAGACATCCGGAAAGTCAACTGATGCAGGTGGCTTAGAACTGTGTGCCACAAACATTCCTTGGTCGATACCTATGTTTAGCAGTGGACTTGTGAAGGGTTGTAATGATTATGATGATATTTACAACAAAACTAGCTACCTATATAGTGGTCTTTACAAAACAATATAAGTCAAATTTTAAGATGTTGCTCTTTGAAACATAAAGCGCGCACACAACGAACGAATCGCGCTCTTACTCTTTCGCAGACTTGCTTCATTCGTTAATTTGTGCAGCCAGCCCAAACTCAAGTTAGAGAGAACAAATTCAAGTTACCTCGAGTTAGTAACTGGACTTGATCCATCTCTAACAACCTTTAAGGGTAAAGGTAAGGTTTTTTGGAGATGGTAACACTGTTTAAGTCTTGTTTTGCTGATAGGGGTTTTGGCGGGAACTTGATCGGCGACGGTTTGCTGCTTCTGTATTATAGTTTAAATAATAGTCTGAACTGGATTTTGATATGTAAAAGTGATGCGATTTTATGTATTAACTGTCTACGCATGTGAACTATTAGTGGAAACGGTGAAACAAGTGCTCTGATGGTGATGGATTCTCAAGATAAGCTGTTTGCATAGGCGCCTTTAGATACCATCGCCAACTTTCAGCTGCCTGCTGGCTCAAGTTGCCGTCAAAATCTCATCTCCCAAGGGCTGCACAATGTGACGCATCAACATATTGTGAAGCAGTGAACTATGAAGGATAATAATACATAAAGACAAGGCTTGGGGAAATTATAATAAACCGAATAATAATACTCAAGACTTGGCCTTAAGGTCTAGATACCAGGCCATAAGCTCCAAAAAAAAATGTTTTGCTGATAATTATTGGTAGGGATGATCGATGTTGTAGAAATATCGATGATGACATCGATGTTGAAATCGATAGATCAACATCGATGTTAGATGCTTATCATACTCAAAACGTCGATGTAGGCCATTATCGATGTTTTTTTGCACATGTATTTATTAGGTTTGAATTAGATGATTAAAAAAATTGTCATGTTGTTTATGGTTTATAATTAATGAAATAAAAGAAATTAATAAACAATGTAGTGTAAAACAATAATTATAAAAAATTTAAAAAAGTTCACACATATCTAATTCACTTGTTATATTGTCCAATATTTTTGCCGATTGATTGAAGAAATAGTAATTTTGACAAGGAAGTACCATCCAATCTTCTCTGTTGATAAAGAATTGAGCCAGCTATTGCAAATAATTTAAAAATAAAAAATTTGTAAAACTGACTTCAATATAAATTATTAAGGATAACTCAAAAACTATTGGTCAGACTTATATGGGTCAAATTTATATGGGACTACATGTGACCCAGATTTCAAATAAAAGAAGAATCATCGAAATCGGTTCACCCAAAAAAAGTTATGAGGTAATACATTAAAAAAAGAACATACAGTGGAATTTAGTACCTCCTCCTTTTTGAAGTCTGTAGATAACCGCTCAGATGGCGCTGATGTAGCGATTGTGGTCAATTATCTCACCGCAAGTTTTTTTTTATTTTAGATAAGTAGAACCAATAACGTTGTTCTAAACGTGCATTGGGTCGTGTTTAAGATCGACCATCGATTTTTTTTGAATATAGCCGATAAAGAAACAGACAACCAACATCGACACCAATAACAAACGAAATCAGTGACAATTGCGACATTACAGTTGACACTTGACAGTTAAATTTGATACCCCACATTGATATATTTTTAAGTTATCAATGCGTTCAAGCATTCTGAATAATTCAAAATTTTAAATATTTTAGAGGAGATGCAAGATTTAGATGATATTAATTTCGCGGGTTCGCAGTGTTCGCAAGTACCCAATAATCTATTATGGCATGGCGATTATACGTAAGTATCATATTCGTCTGTGGATTATGGGTTTATTAACATCGATGTTAAAACATCGATGTTTTCATTTTTGACATCGATGATCATTGACATCCCTAATTATTGGTTATTAATTTTTCGTAAACAAATACACACATCTAATATCTAATTTAAACTCAAAAATACTACATAAGTTACATACGAGTTTCCTTTTTTACCGATAATCCTTTAATTTTATTTAAACATGACAGAAGTACAGTTGCAAGAGTTTAAACTGGAGCCAGATTCGGAACTTCGTTTTGAAGTCGAATCCAAAAATGAAAAAGTTGTACTAGAGGTATTTTCTTCTAGTTATAGAAATAGCTGCAAAATAAAGATTATTTGAACACTAATTATTATTGTACGTTTTTTCGTTACTAGGTTAAAAGCGGTTACGCTGAGCTGTTTGGAACAGAACTTGTTAAGGGGAAACCTTACGAATTCCACACAGGTGCTAAGGTAGCAGTGTTTACGTGGCACGGCTGCACTGTTGAGCTTAGAGGTAGAACTGAAGTCAGTTATGTGGCTAAGGAAACACCAATGGTAAGAAATTTGCACCACTTATATGCCCTATATAAAAAAAGTTGTGTGCGCTTGAGATGTGGTGCCTTAAAGTAATACCGAGGATACATGTTCAAATGGTATTACACTCTTTTATTTAATTATATTTATAAACAAAATGTGATGCATATAGTCAAATTATCTAAAGCTTTATATATTATGATAATATGATATTATGACACCTGAATTTTACACTCATTAGCCAACTAGACTAGACTGAATAAAATACAGAAGAAAATACTACCTCAGGTACTCCCATCAATACCATTTACATGATTAATACAACAGCATGTGTTACTGTATATTTGTGCTAATAGAAATCTATTATTTAATTTGTATATATGCTACATTTTTATTCCATAAATAAAGTTCATTGGTCGAATGAAAAACCAGTCTTTATTGAATTTTTGTAACAGTTATTTGTGTAGTTATCTTTTTAAAATAATTTATTGAGATGCCGAAAACAGCATTTATATTTATACATATTTTATAAATGATTTATCAAAGAAATAAACCATATCAATTAAAAATTAAATTTTTACAATATACTGTTTTTACGTTTCAGGTAATTTACCTAAATGTACATGCAGCTTTAGAACAACAACGTGTTGCAGCCGAGCAGGAGAACACACGGGGGCCTGTGACCATGATAGTTGGTCCAGGAGATGTTGGCAAATCTACCCTCACACGGTTACTGCTCAACTATGCAGTGAGAATGGGCAGAAGACCTATATATGTTGATCTGGACGTTGGCCAAGGCCACATCAGTGTGCCTGGGACTATTGGTAATTAACTTAAAATTTTGAAAGTACTAAACTTAAAAACTTACTTATAAAACCTTAACTTTTAAAATGCCAACCGAGTAAAAAATATCTATTGAAAAGAGAACAACTCTAAATTATACCCTATGTCATTTTCACAACTTACTCAAATCTAACAACACTCATTATCTTAAAAATCATACATACATACATTTGATAAGCATTACCCTCCAGCCTTTAAGTACTTGAAGTCTAAAAGTATGCTCTCCTAGTCAACCTTCAATCCGTCAAATTAAATATAGTCTAATAAATTAAACTATAATAAATCATTCAGTGGAAAATATTGACATCCCAAATTCAAATGTAATGTTTCTATTAAAGGTGTGATAGTAGTGCAATCAACAAATCACCTATCAAGTTTAACAATTGTAGCTGTTTTAGTAAAAAACAAACTGATTCGAACTGAGTCGTTTCCAATAAAAAGGGTCTCCGGTTCTCTACACTCACCATATGAAACAGCAGTGTTAAGTTGCTATATTGCTAAGTGAGAATGTGTTCTTTCCCCGGTTGAACTGACCCATTCATTCTACAACTATACCAGTAATATATGTAGCTTCAGCATGGTTCTACCACGTAAAAAACATACCCTAGAAACCGATAAACACTTAATTAAAATGTAACTTCTCAATTTTCTTCTTCTTACTCCTAACCTTCAAACTAATTGTTATGGCAAGAAATGATGTATATTGTGATACATATTTCCAGGTGCATTACTTGTTGAACGACCAGCATCTATTGAGGAAGGATTCAGTCAGCAAGCACCACTAGTATATCACTTTGGCCACAAGTCCCCAGAAGAAAATATTGAGTTGTACAATACAATAGTTTCCAGATTAGCAGAGGTCATTGCGGAGAGATGTGAGAATAACAGAAAAGGTATATTAATAATAAGCAGTAAGCAGTCAGTATAAATCATTAGTGATCATAGATTATTGATGGATTCCATGTTATTGCACAAACCAGTCAAAACTATTTAACTGTCCTCAATTACTTCGCCTAGTAAATTTCCATACTTGTCTACTTTTTGTTATTTTTACCTAGCAATGGTTACCCAAATTAAGATAAAGATTGTTTGCATGTTTCATCCTAAAATCAGGTGTTTTAAATATTTCTAAAGCTTATATGTTGTTGGAGCCTAAATAATTATAGACTAACAAGTGGTAATATTAAAAATTTTGTACAACCAACTTCAATATAAATTATTAAGGGTAACTTAAAAGCTACTGGTCAGATTTCTATGGGACTACATGAGAAGCACCAGCTTTTAAATAAAAAAGAATCATCAAAATCGGTTCATGTAGAAAAAATTTATTAGATAACACAAAAAAAAAATAAAAAAAAATTATTCTAATTAAATACCTTCTTGAAGTCGGTTAAAAACAGGATAAAATTCTCTTTACTGAACATAAATAGGTTTGATTTGTAAGCCTTGAAGTGCAAGTTTTGGTTCTCCTGAGCAGTATTTTTGCTTAGACCCTTAGTAGAATTTGAGGGAGTGACAAAATTCTACCATACACTAATGCGGACTTTAAAGCTATTATGTGAAAATTATTTTATTCATTAGAGTTCTGCAGTTAAACAAATAAGAACCCTTATAGTTTCGCCATGTCCATCCGTCCATCTGTCCGTCTGCCCGCGGTTTTACTCAGAGACGTAGGTGCTAGAAACTTGTAATTTGGCATAGTTATAGATACTAATAACACCTACAAAACTGTGAAATGAAATCTTCAAACATATTTTTATTTACTGGTACCTTCCATACTGATAAAGGGAGGATGATTTTGCTTTTGCCCCTATTCCATCGTTGGATAGGTCTTTCAAATATAATGGGGGTTTTTTTTTCGATTCGATTCAGCCGTCCGTTTGCGAAATAAAGTGGTAATTTTTATTAGAGTTATGTGCCATCCCCCCCCCCCCTCTCCTCTAGCATCGAAACTACTATTTATAGAAGTGTGAAAAGAATCGACGATAGTAGCACGTATAATGAAAGGAAAACGGGTAAGTAGGCTTAACAAGATTATTAGTAACAGTTGAACATAGGGTTACCATATGTCAGGCGTTTGCCGCATTTGACAGGCATTTAACGGTTTAGACAGGCGCGTGCGGCCGGCATTGGTCTGAGACAGGCATTTTTAAATTTCGCACCCACGCGCGCATCGCGCTTGCATACATGCAAGCGGGCGCGAAATTTGAATGACACCAGCGGGCGGCGCGGCGGTGAGCAGCGTTAATTTTGGTGGCATTAATAGGCTAACAGGCAGACAAAACGTTTTTGTATTTTTGAAACAAGAACTCCAATAGCAAATTGTAGGCGTTGGATGTCCTGTCCATATACTGCATAATTGTATTAGACACGGTGCAGATAAATTGGAAATAGACATCGAGTCCACGGTGATGAAAATTTATAATTATTTCTCAGTCTACACAGTTCGCACAGAGAAGTTAAAATCATTTTGTGATGCTGTTGAAATACAATATCAGTTACTGCTATACCACAGTAAAACACGATGGCTGTGTTTATTTCCAGCAATAGAAAGGATCCTGAAATTAATCCCAGCATTAAAAGAGTATTTTTTATCTGTCGAAGGAACTCCAACAGTGATCAAACGATTTTTTAAGAACCCATTATCAGAGATTTATTTATGGCATATTCACTCATTGATGCCTCTGTTTCAATCTAAAATTCAAGCTATTGAGAAAGAAGATGTTACTATTGTAGAAATTAACTGTATATTAAACGCAACTTTAAATGCACTCAAATCTCATAAAGATGAAAATTTTAAATCATTGACAGTTATTCGATTACTGAACACTTTGGAAAACAATGGAATAAGTACCGATAATTTTAAAACCGAGATTCTGGGCCTGTATGTGGATTTAACAGCTTATTTGGAAAAATGGATGAAAAATATCGAAGAATTCTCTTCCTTCCGGTGGATGATTTTACAAAAAGAAATGAAAAGTTTCTCAAATTCTGATTTAGCTTCATCTGTAGAATTTCTCTCTAAGCTGAATATCAGTGTTGACGACGTGAAACTGTTTGACGAATACGAAGTTCTAAAAGAATATTGTAGAAATTCAGATAACATTTTTTTTCTGAAAGATTAACTACACAGTGGTGCAATTTTCTCAAAAGTAGAGAAGTGAATGGTGACATTACAGAATTCATGAAAATCTGCCAGTTTGTGTTCTCAATTTGGGCATACAATGCGAACGTAGAACGTACGTTTTCTCTCGTCAACGCCCAGTGGAGTAAAGAAAGAAATCGGCTGACAATTGAATTGGTAAAAGCAATATAGATTACTCAGGAAAATTACAAAACTGTATCTTGTGAAGATTTTTACGTTTACGTATTAGAAAAGAAAGAACTGTTAAAAAAAATAATGTCCTCTGACAGATATCAGTAATAAATATCCTTCTTCATTATTATCTGTTGGCTTTTACTTATTACTTACAGCGTTTTGCTTTAGACAGGCATTTTTCTGAAAATTCAGGCATTTTATGTACCATAGACAGGCATCCCTCTATTTACATATGGTAACCCTAGTTGAACAACTATTTAAGAAATAAAACAACTATTATAAAATGCACTTGGAATGTTAAGTCAACTTAAACGACTTATATGCAACTGCAAAGGAGTAATATAACTTTACTTATTCTTTTGCGGGGTAAGCAGAGAAGATCATCAAAAGATCGATCCTGACATACCACTTTCGCTAATTTTTAGTTGGCTATCGGTTGTCGCTTCTTCGAGCGATATGGCTGGTCTATTCTCACTTCAGCTAACTAATCCGTTGGGCTGTGTGTGTCAGTTACTCTGGTTCCATTCTATCATTCAGTTTTTATTTTAGTTAGGTATTTGAATCTGACTTTTATTTTATATTGTTATGTAGGTTAATTTTAAGGTCATAAGTATTATTTAGTTTTTATCACTATACGTATAACCTTGGGGAGTAGGACAGTATGTTAATTTTAGCTTTTATATTTAGTTTTATCATTATTTATTTTTAAAGTAATTTCATCATCACCATCATTACAGCCCTTCACAAGTCTACTGCTGAACATAGGCCTCCCCCATGCCAAAAAGCATGGTCCTGAGCCACCTGCATCCATCGACTTCCTGAATGTCTTACCAGGTCGTCTCTCCATCAAGCGGGGGGTCGCCCTACATTTCGCCTACTGGTACTAGGCTGCCACTCGAGAACATTTTTTTCCCATAGGTTGTCGGTTCTTCGACCTATATGGAGGGCTCATTGCCACTTCAGCTTACTAATCTGTTGGGCTATGTCGGTCACTCTGGCTCTACTGCGGATATCCTCATTCCTAACTTTATCACGCAAAGAAACCCCCAGCTTAGCCTTCTCTAAAGTAATTTGAATTATATTTTTTATTTGCTATTTTTTTTGTTTCACAAAATAAACACATTGAAATTAATTGTTTAAAATTACTTATTAAATTTTTCTAATCTTGTTTCTTGCAATTAAGTCTGTTTTTTTTTATTTGCTGCAGCGTCAACATCCGGCGTCATAATAAACACATGTGGTTGGATCAAAGGCGCAGGTTATAAAGTCCTCACACATGCAGCGCAAGCTTTTGAGGTAAGTTATATGAGATTAATCATAAATTATTATCAGTGTTCTTATTATATTATATTAATATAATGATTACAATTTTCTTTTATTTTTATTTTACACTAGAGACCTGCCCTGGCTTTACCTGGTTTTTTATATTTACGGTAATCCCTGAGATTAATCGAAGCCAGTTATTTCAATATTACAGACAACACTTCAATTTTATTTATATGTATAATATATTAACTTAATTTGTTCAATTATCAATTTATGTCGTTTCACTACTAGTAATCTATATTAAAATTCACAATTTTTTTTCGAAAACATGGATAACATAGTTCAAACTGATGTTGTATCCACTGACTTTCAGAAGGCTTTTGACAAGGTGGATCATAAATTACTTATGGATAAAATTGCATTTAATGGAATTCGTGGTAATCTATTGCGTTGGTTCACATCTTATATTTTTAACAGAACTCGGAAGGTTGTTTTAATTGTTTACGAATCTAACTCTATTGTTGTCACTTCCGGTGTACCTCAAGGATAAATTTTGGGCCTCCTTCTCTTTATTTTATTCATAAATGACGTCAAGGTCTGTTTTAACAATTCTCATTTTTTAATGTACGCCGATGGTATTAATATTTATAATATATAGTAATATTTATAAATAATTCCAAAACATTCACGACTGCTCACTTCTTCAAATTCCGATCTTGACCGATTTTCTCAGTACTATTTAGATAATAAGCTTCACATACATAAGTCTGCCCAAGTGTAATGTAATAAATTTTACAAAGAACAAAAAACCTTTCAAATTTAATTATTGTGTCAATTGCATACCCTTACAAAAAGTTAACATAGTCAGAGACCTTGGTTTAATGCTGGATTCGAAATCACATTTCGATTACCATATCGATTACATAGTCAATAAAGCTTTTAAACATTATGATTTTATCATGTGATCTTCTACAGACTTTAAACAATCATCTACTTTCCTCATTCTATACTAAATACTCATTCGTTCACAATTAGAATACGCTGTACCAATCTGGAGTTCCTTTTATAAAAAATATAATTATAAATTCGAAATGGTCCAAAAGAAACTTTTACGCAATATCTTTTTTTTTTATAGGATAAGGGTGACAAACGAGCACACAGTCCACCTGATGGTAAGTGGTTGCTGCGGCCCATAGACATCTACATCTATCCTCTATTACAATTCAAAATGTAGATGCGTTGTCACCCGTGAGGACTAAGATGGAATGCCTCATTTCCAGTAAAAAGGGCCTCCGGCCACCTGCACTCACCAAGCGAAACGCAGAGGTAAACCTCTACTTCACGCTGGTATTCTGTGAGGTCGTGGTACCACCCCGGTTCGAGCCGGCCCATCCGTGCGACAGCAAACGCTGCCGCGTGGCTCTACCACTGTTAAATATAATTATAATATTATAAATATATAGTTATCTTTATAATAATAAGTGTTACTATTCCACAATTCCATACATACAATTATTAAAACACTAAACTACTAAGTTTGGAATCTAGACAATCGCTTATTATGGCCATGATGCTGCATAGGTTGTGTCATAACAGGTTTGACTGTAGTTATATCACCAATAAGTTATATTATATTGTACTGAGAACTGTAATTCGGTGCGCAGTTCGAGCACCTCGGTTGTTTACGCCATGAGGTGTAAAAGAAACGCTGGAGCGCAGGCACCCCTTCGCCGCCTCTTAGATAACTATAATACACACTTCACAGAAAGTGATATTTTTGCTCTGTCATCTTTAAAGTTTACAATAATAATAACTAAGTTGCTAACTGACTATAATGATTTATAAATTATGTAATAATTAGCATATTACCTACACTTTCTAAAATTACGAAATTTTATTAAACATAAGACTAAGCATATAATATTACTTTGTGAGCATTGGTGTGGGTGACACATTAAGTACTTCTTTATAAATCAATTGTCTTGTATAACATTAATGTGTAACTGTTTTTTGTCCCAATAAACAATAAACTTGTGCCAGTGGTTTGGTGACACGAATATAAAAATTCATATGTCTCTAGCACTAGCATTCTACGTCCTCGCCTTCTATTTTCCTTATCGCCCTTTAAAGCCCACTGCTGGTGCAGGCCTCCCCCATTGTAGGTACAATTTGTCATAATCATCAGGCGTATTGACAATCACAAAACCAGATGTCTAGCATCTTTAACGATGATTCTCTTCGTCGTAAACGAGATTCTACCGGAGACCATAAAAAAAATTCCGGCAAATGCGACATATTTATAAATGAGACGATTTTTAGAAATCACCTCATTTATCTATATGTCGCAGGTTTATAGCCAAATCACCTGATTAGTAAAGTAGTAATTTTGTCTTCTGTCTTGTGAAGGTTCAAAAACCAGAAAAAGACAAAATTATTACTTTTTTTTATAGAATAAAGGTGACCAACGAGCCCACAGTCCACCCGATGGTAAGTGGATACTGTGGCCCATAGACATCTACATTTATCCTCAATTAAGAATCAAAATGGAGATGCGTTGTCACCCCTGAGGACTATGATGGAATGCCTCGTTTCCAGTAAAAAGTGTCTCGGGCGCTCACTCACTCGCCATACGAAACACAGCAGCCTTAGCCTGCTATTTTACGCTGGTATTCTGTGAGACTTAATCTTCTTATCATTAACTTGAAAAAATCCTGTTTTTGGATCAAAAACCTGAACTTGTTGAGGTTTATGATAAAATTAAAGCTTTTTTTATCTATTTATATACCTATATATTATATTATTTAGGTTAGGTTGATTTTGTCATAAAACTAAATCAGTTAAGGGTTTTGATCAAAAAACTGGATTTTGATAGGTTTATGATAACGTAAAGTAGTAATTTTGTTTTCTTCCGGTTCTTGATCAAAAGCCTAGGTTTTTGATCAAAAACAAGGTTTTATCATGAACTTGCCACATATACATATAAATAAAATTAGTCATTAACACATGAATAACATTTTCAATTTTTTTTCTGCTTGTCTGTTCGGGCTTATTTTCAGAATTGGCTGAATCAGTTGTAATGAAACTTGACAAACAGATAGAGAGCAAAGCCAGGTGTGATTTAGGCAAAATTTTATTCGAATAACTTGTTTTTGTTTTTGTTGAGAAATCGTGAAATTGCTAAAATGTGGTCTTTGATGATTATCTTAAATTTAAATAACGCCATATTTATAGATTCTACACAGGTGAAGCTGTGACGAGTAGCTAGTATAAAATAATATTTATATTTTCAGGTAGATGTGATATTAGTATTAGATAACGAGAGACTTTACAATGAACTAAAAAGAGATATGCCAAAGTTTGTGAAAGTCGTCTACTTACCGAAGAGTGGTGGGGTGAGTAACTCAGTTGTTTACTTATATATAACCATAAAAGCATTCATAGTTAAAATATTTTAGTAATAAATTATTTATATCCATCTTAAATGGTAATAAAACTTTGTCAAGTTAAGATTCCTCTAATTTCCAAAGGAGAATTTACGAGAGAAACTCTGTACAATCTAGTCAATATGGAAATTTCCATCTAAAGTTAATATTTATCTATAAACTTAAATTCACAGTTTAAAGACCTAACAGTTGTGAAACGCCTTTGATGTCAGGCGATGCCGCCGATGCGTGTACCTGTGACCTGTTACCCGGGCGGCGTGTATGCTAGGGTTGTCACAAAATTAGGAATAAAATAATTTTGGATATTATAATACTCATTATCATTTATTAACATTATGGTATAATTTATAAGTTAAAAACGTTTATTTATCAATATAATTTTTATTAGTAACAGAAAAAATACATTTACAAGTGTTGCACTGCCATATATTTACGTGAAACTTTTTTATACGTGTTACGGCCAGCAGCTGCTTATCCCAGGAGTAGGGTCCTCCGCGGCCCATAGACGAAGAACCTACAAGCAGGTGCAGGTCGGGCGTCCGAATGCCAAGGTGGAAAGTTTCTAATTACAATAAACAATCAGGGGGGAGCGTTCTATTCTAATAAAGGGAGCTTACTTACCTCTATCCAAGGCGACTGGTCCCTCAGGATTCGGTCAGGTCGCATATGGATGTATAGTGCTAGGAAAGTAAGGGTCAGTGATGTGTATCTGGGTGTGGCTGGTAGTGTTATTGACCTTATTAGACCGTTACCATCTGCAGCAGTTCGGAACTCCGCACCGCTCCCACTGCTCTCCGTCCACAGTCACTTTATTCGTTTCTACGATGACAGTCCCTTCACTCTGTCGTACGATTAACTACCTTACAGAAGCCACTAACTCTCGTTTGTTATAAAGCTTAACACGCGAGACCGGATCAACGGTCACTACCGTTTTGCGTGGCCACAGTTATTTCTAGAATATCAAATACCGCACTAGTAACTAATACAGTCGAATCCACTTATACGGACTCAGCGTTAAACCTAAAAGTCCCGGGTGACTCTCTCAGCAAGGAATACGCGCTACAATTCCCAGTCAGTATATTTACTATACGCGCCTACCATTACGAGTTCCCGACAAAATGGACCGCGTGCTATCTATCGCAGCGATGAATTTGGAGTGGCTTGTCCTTGCGTGTCCTCGACACGACGGGACGTCAAAACCGGTATCGTAGAGGCGCGCGCGCCCTCTGACGTCAATTATTGACATTAGCGCTTGGCGCGAACAATACATGTTTTCTGTTTTCGATTGTTAAATTTGATTATGTAGTGTATTTGCATTCGGATGAACAATTTAAAAAAAATGAGGGGAACATAAGCATGGTCGTCATTTGAATTCGACTTTCCTTAGCAACTCATAATAACTATAACAGTGAATTACCATTATAGATATTATATTTTTCTAAAACGGCACTTAAAATTAGATAAATATGTATTTTAAAAACCGTCGTTGCTATGCACAAGTACATTCGTTGCATAACTGTTAGACTCTCATTTAACTGTGATTTTAATAAGAATTAACCTCTTCATCGTGACTATCAGAGCTCGATTAAATTGGTCGTAATCTATTAGCGTTATAAAATAATAACTTTTGTAACTATGAAACTTTTGGTGGGTAAAGCAATGATGCATGCGTCACGCATGCACGCTACTTGCGTGGCTCATGCGTGTCGCGTGCATGACGCGTGCGTGTCGCGTACATAACGCGTGCATGACGCGTGCGTGTGGCGTGTGGCGTGCAGGTGGCGGAGCGGTCGGCGGCGCAGCGCGCGGAGGGCCGCGACGCGCGCATCCGCGAGTACTTCTACGGGCGCCGCACGCCCTACTACCCGCACTCCTTCGACGTCAAGTACTCCGACCTCAAGATATACAAGGTACGTGTTCTGTGCGCTAGAGGGCGCGACGCGCGCATCCGCGAGTACTTCTACGGGCGCCGCACGCCCTACTACCCGCACTCCTTCGACGTCAAGTACTCCGACCTCAAGATATACAAGGTACGTGTTCTGTGCGCTAGAGGGCGCGACGCGCGCATCCGCGAGTACTTCTACGGGCGCCGCACGCCCTACTACCCGCACTCCTTCGACGTCAAGTACTCCGACCTCAAGATATACAAGGTACGTGTTCTGTGCGCTAGAGGGCGCGACGCGCGTATCCGCGAGTACTTCTACGGGCGCCGCACGCCCTACTACCCGCACTCCTTCGACGTCAAGTACTCCGACCTCAAGATATACAAGGTACGTGTTCTGTGCGCTAGAGGGCGCGACGCGCGCATCCGCGAGTACTTCTACGGGCGCCGCACGCCCTACTACCCGCACTCCTTCGACGTCAAGTACTCCGACCTCAAGATATACAAGGTACGTGTTCTGTGCGCTAGAGGGCGCGACGCGCGCATCCGCGAGTACTTCTACGGGCGCCGCACGCCCTACTACCCGCACTCCTTCGACGTCAAGTACTCCGACCTCAAGATATACAAGGTACGTGTTCTGTGCGCTAGAGGGCGCGACGCGCGTATCCGCGAGTACTTCTACGGGCGCCGCACGCCCTACTACCCGCACTCCTTCGACGTCAAGTACTCCGACCTCAAGATATACAAGGTACGTGTTCTGTGCGCTAGAGGGCGCGACGCGCGTATCCGCGAGTACTTCTACGGGCGCCGCACGCCCTACTACCCGCACTCCTTCGACGTCAAGTACTCCGACCTCAAGATATACAAGGTACGTGTTCTGTGCGCTAGAGGGCGCGACGCGCGCATCCGCGAGTACTTCTACGGGCGCCGCACGCCCTACTACCCGCACTCCTTCGACGTCAAGTACTCCGACCTCAAGATATACAAGGTACGTGTTCTGTGCGCTAGAGGGCGCGACGCGCGCATCCGCGAGTACTTCTACGGGCGCCGCACGCCCTACTACCCGCACTCCTTCGACGTCAAGTACTCCGACCTCAAGATATACAAGGTACGTGTTCTGTGCGCTAGAGGGCGCGACGCGCGTATCCGCGAGTACTTCTACGGGCGCCGCACGCCCTACTACCCGCACTCCTTCGACGTCAAGTACTCCGACCTCAAGATATACAAGGTACGTGTTCTGTGCGCTAGAGGGCGCGACGCGCGCATCCGCGAGTACTTCTACGGGCGCCGCACGCCCTACTACCCGCACTCCTTCGACGTCAAGTACTCCGACCTCAAGATATACAAGGTACGTGTTCTGTGCGCTAGAGGGCGCGACGCGCGTATCCGCGAGTACTTCTACGGGCGCCGCACGCCCTACTACCCGCACTCCTTCGACGTCAAGTACTCCGACCTCAAGATATACAAGGTACGTGTTCTGTGCGCTAGAGGGCGCGACGCGCGCATCCGCGAGTACTTCTACGGGCGCCGCACGCCCTACTACCCGCACTCCTTCGACGTCAAGTACTCCGACCTCAAGATATACAAGGTACGTGTTCTGTGCGCTTACATCAGTCTTACAAACTCGAACTTTTCCAAATCCGTAGATTGGGTATAAAAATTTCTGTAGAATTCCGTAGATGCTATTTCAGAATATCCGTATATCTGCAGACTTATACATGATAGGCTACTCAAACTGACTAGGCCTAAAGTTCGAGTCACCCCCAACTCATTTCAAAAGTCTTTACTTCCAATAAAATAAAGTAGTCATACTTTTATTTAAATCTGGGCGTACATTAGACCTCGCCAATTTCAGACCAATTTCAGTACTACCAACATTTAGTAAAATTTTTGAAAAAGTCATTTTAGATTAGATGTTAAGTTTTTTTTTGATAAATAAATTGCTTTATAAAATCAATTTAGTTTTGCAAGGGGTCGCTCGACACCTGACGCCAGTGAATTTATTAAATATATTTTTGTGCTTGGGAGCACTCAAAAAATGCTTTGCTTATATTTTGTGAACTCTCCAAGGTCTTCGACTGTGTTCACCATGGGACATTAATCCGGAAGCTACAGCAATGTGGTGCCAAGAACATAGCGCTATATATAATTCATTATTACTGAATACATATTTAAATAATTTAAATGCAGAAGCACTCCCCAAGTGGGGAGTGCTTTTAGCCGGGATGGAAGATGTGATTTAGATGTGGACAGGCGTGTCGCTGCCGGGAACAAAGTCAATGGTGCCCTGACTGCGTTAGTCAAAAGGCAAGGCGTAGTGAAGAGTGCACGCCTTGCAATACATAACGCAGTGTTGGTACCGACTTTGTTATATGGCAGCGAAACCTGGGTATGCCAGAAGAAGCATAAAAGCAAGTTGAATGCAGTGGAGATGCGATCTCTTCGTAAAATGTGCGGCGTTACCATGGCCGACCGAAAGCGAAACGAAGAGACTCGCAATATGGCAGGTTTGAAAGATAACCTTATCACAAAAATTGATAAGGCGTGCTTCGATGGTTTGGGCACGTTGAGCGAATGAGTGAATACCGAATGGTGAAGAAAATATATAGCGCGAAAGTTAATATTAAAAGGTGTCGAGCTAGACCGAGACTAACTTTCGAAGACCATGTGAGCAAACTGCTCGAAGAGGGGAGGGTCAAGAGTACTCGGATACCTAGACGTGCATGTATGAAGAAGTTAATGAATCTGAAAGAAGCGAAAGAGGTATGTAAGGATCGTGACACTTGGCGATCTGTTCTCTCTGGCTACCCCGTCAGGGATTGTGCGTGATGATAAGTAAGTAAGTAAATGCAGAAAGTTATTATCAATGGAAAAAGTCCTTCTGGATCACCTAACTAGTGGTTGTTCTTATTTCTAGTCTATATTAATGACTTACTTTCCCTTGTAGGGCATAATCAAGATATTAGTATTACATACATACATAAACACTCACGCCTGTCACCCAGAGGGGTAGGCAGAGACTACGGACTTCCATTTGGCACGATCCTGACACACCTCTCTCGCTTCTTCCACATCCATATACCTACGCATACACGCTCGTCGGTTAAGGGTACTCCTAACCTGGCCCATTTTTAATGTATCGCCGATTTGGTCCATAAACTTTCGTCTAGGGCGTCCCTTCCCGACCCTGCCGTTCACTTCTGCAACATAAATTTGCTTTGTCACTCTTTCCTCTTTCATTCTTTCTACATGACCAAACCACCGAAGCATTCCTTTTTTAATCCTGGTCACAACGTCATCTTGCAAACCACACTTTTCTCTTATCACACTATTTCTCACCCTGTCATCTAGATTCAGCCCTAGCATACTCCTTAAGGACCGCATTTCTACAGCATTTATTCTACTCTCATGCTTCTTCTGCCAGACCCAACTTTCACTACCATACATTAGAGTAGGGACTAACACAGCACTACGAATTGCCATACGTGCCTTATTTGACACATTCTGACTCCTCATAATAGCGTGTAGAGCCCCATTCACTCTATTTCCTGCATTCACTCGTCGTTCTATATCCTTATCATATCTACCATCCCTGCTAAATAAACATCCCAAATATACAAACTCATCCACTTGCTCAATCAACTCCCCTTCTATTCTTATTTCGCATAACGTTTTACTCTCTTCTCTTTCAAAAACCATCACTTTCGTCTTACTTGCGTTCACTTTCATGCCCCTTTCTTTCAATGACAAGTTCATTAGAGTAACCATCATTTGCAATTCGACCGCCGACGATGCAAATATGACTTGATCATCGGCGTACAAAAGGCATTTGACGGTTAACTCACCCATTCTCAACCCACATTCTTCAACTTTCAAAGTTTGCAAACAACTGTCCACATATAGGTTAAACAGCCACGGGGAAGCTACACATCCCTGTCTGACACCTTTATGTATGCCAAACCAGTCCGAGTAGACCCCGTTGATCCTGATACAAGCACTAGAGTCCCTATAAAGGGACCTCAATGCCTGTATCAAACCAGCGCTCAATCCAAATGAGTTCAGTGTTTGCCATAACACATTCCTGTCCACTCTGTCATAAGCCTTTTCCAAGTCCATGAACGCACAAAAAACTTTCTGGTTTTTGGCCAAAAACTTCTCCGCAATCATACGCATGGAAAAGACTTGGTCCGTACACCCCATCCCCTTTCTAAATCCAGCTTGCACATCCCAAATTTTTCCATCAGTTTCTTCCATAACTCTTTCAATTAACACCTTAGCATACAGTTTACCCACAATGCTAAGCAAGCTGATACCACGGTAGTTTTTACAGTCCCGCTGTGAGCCCCTTCCCTTATATATTGGGACTATAACGGCTTTACACCAGTCTTCCGGTACTCGCTTCAGTTCCCAACATAAATTAAACAAGGTGCACAGCAGGCCTGTAACCACACCCTCTCCAGCCCTTAGCATCTCGAGTGATATTCTATCATATCCGGCTGCCTTACCTGCTTCCATGCTTTTCATTGCTTTCATTATTTCATCTACATTTATCTCCCTACCTCTCTTCACTTCTTCCGGAATTTCTATTATATTATTATACTTATTATATTCTATTAGTATTATTAGTATAAATATTAGTATTATTTGCTGATGATACTTCATTGACTTTTAAACTTAAACGGCAATCATTTTGAATATGACGAAGTGAATGATGCTATATCAAAGTTAGTAGCATTGGTTTAACGTTAATAATGTAACATTTCTAAACGTAGTGATTATATTCTCTTTAATTACAGCCCATTAAAAGTCCACTGCTGAACATAGACCTCCTCAAGAGCCTCATTGCCCCCCTATGTTTTTCGCAGTTTTTTATTACTTTGAGTTGTTTTCGAATCTGATGCCGAAATTATGCTCAACTTCTTGAGACGCGCTTACGCACACAGCTTCTTCTTTTTGTCAGTTCATAACAGTTCATTGCTAAAACTACCGGGTGTTTGTGAAACCTTTGATGATGGGTCAGAAAGAAAATCGATCCCGAGGAAAAAAAATCATCTTTTCACAACTTTTCATTAGCTTTATTCACGCTCCATTATGTTAGTACAGCTAAATGAAACGATAATTTCATTACAAAAAAATCATGTAAATACGAGGGTGGATTGAAAAGTACTCGGCCTAACACAGATCCATTCAATTCTAAAAATCAAATCTACCCACATTATTTAGTTCAGTTCAGACTAGTTCATTGTGTGAAGTTCGAAACGTGTGCGATAATTAGTTGTGATTTTATAAATTTATTAACAAAGTAATCGGACATAATTTCCGCGAATGGAGCAAATCGAGCAGCGTGCCGTCATTAAGTACCTCCATAAGAAGGGGCTATCATCAAAAGCCATCCATGATGACATGGTCAGTACATTAGGCGATTGTGCTCTGTCATATTCATCCGTCAAAAAATGGATAGCAGAATTTAAGCGTGGTAGAGAGAGTGTGAAAGATGAACCCCGCTCTGGAAGGCCTTCGACGTCAACTACTGACGAAAATATTAAAAAAGTACTTGATTTAATAATGGGAGACCGCAGATTAAAAATTAGAGAGATAGCCGAGATTATAGGCATCTCTTATGAACGAACTCAAAACATCATTGTCAACGAGTTGGGTTTCCACAAGGTGTCGCGAGGTGGGTTCCGCGACTGCTTTCAGTTGAACAAAAAAGGACGCGATTGACTATTTCACGCGACTGTTTGGAGTTATTTGAAGCCGATGCAGATGATTTTTTGAATCGTTTTGTTACTATAGACGAAACATGGGTTCATTACTGTACACCGGAAAGAAAACAACAATCAAAACAGTGGAGAAGACCTGGTTCACCACCCCCTAAAAAGGCTAAGTCGATTTTGTCGGCAAATAAGGTGATGGCTTCAGTATTCTGGGACTCGAAAGGTGTGATTATGATTGATTATCTTGAAAGGGGTCAGACTATAAACTCTAATTACTACTGCTCCTTACTACGTCGTTTACGAGAGGAAATAAAAGAAAAACGTCGAGGAATGCTCAGAAGAAAAGTCCTGTTTCATCAAGATAACGCCCGTGTTCACACGTCAGTACAGTCAATGGCTGAAATTCACAACTGTGGCTTTGAACTGTTACCGCATCCGCCGTATTCACCTGATCTGGCACCATCAGACTTCTTTCTGTTCCCTAACCTAAAAAAGCACTTGGGAGGTCAAAGATTTTCGACAAACGACGAGGTCAAAGCAGCTGTAGACGCATATTTTGACTCTAAGGAAGAATCATTTTTTTTCAACGGTCTAAATGCTTGGAAGGGGAGGTGGCAAAAGTGTATTGAACTTGATGGTGATTATGTAGAAAAATAAAAATATAACTGATTTAGTATGTGTTTATTTTCTTGGTTAGGCCGAGTACTTTTCAATCCACCCTCGTACTTAAACAAAACCAGCAGTGAAACTTAAAATAAAATCAGCTGACAATAGGGTCAATATTCTCGCGGACGCTGAACTCTAGCTCGGTGCGAAACAATGCCTACTCAATCTACGCTTCCCTTTCACGCACGCGCTACCGCCGCCCGGCTGATTCGTGTCGCCTCGGGCTATACTGTACATGTGGGGAATTCCCAAAATTGCGGGGAATTTAAAGTTGGTTGAGGATTTTAGAGATTTTATGGGTATTGGTATTATGCGGAAAAAATATAGGGATGTTGAAAGTCGATAGCCAGGGCCAAGTCAGAACCTTTTTTCAAGAAATCTTAATACTTAACATTTTGTTAGATCACTTATAAATATCGAATGACTCCCTTTTTTTAATTATCTTCATTGCACCACATTTAATTATCGGATTTATTTCGGCAACTTTTGTGATCATTTAATGCTTTTCATTACTTTATTTTTTAATTTTAAAGAAGAAAATGTTAGTTAAAAAGTAAATCTTATAAAATTAGTTGAAAATTGATTCATTTCTTAAAATAAAATTGAGGGGTATTTGTGGAGAATCTGTTGAAGTTTTGTCCTTAAATTGGGGAATTTGACATGAATTCTCGGGGAATTTGATAAATTGGTGTTGGCAACGCTGCCATGTTGCACCGAAATTTAGTTTGCCGCCGACATAAGAATTAGAGGCGGCAATCCCTATAAAACTTGCAAGTAATTTTTAATAATTTTGACATACCTCTTTTTAAATTCAAAGTATTGGTCGCGTTAAATAGTCAATTAAAATTAAAAAGTTTTGTACAGCCGACTTCAATATAAGCGACTTCAATATAAGTTATTTAAGAATAACTCAATAACCATTGGTCTGACCTTGATCAAATTCATATGGGACCACACGAGAACTATCAGCCTTCATATAAAAAAAGAAT
This sequence comes from Parnassius glacialis, assembly GCA_033319125.1. NCBI lineage: Eukaryota > Metazoa > Arthropoda > Insecta > Lepidoptera > Papilionidae > Parnassius > Parnassius glacialis. The sequence continues at coordinate 823,581 of JAVANC010000012.1, read as the reverse complement.
AATCGAAATCGGTTCCCCCAGTACAAAGTTATGAGGTAACACACATAAAAAAAAACTCAAATTGAGTACCGTTTCCTTTTTGGAAGTCGGTAGATAAAGTAAAAGTATAATTTTTTTACATTAATTCTGATAGATTAATTAACTGTCGATCATAATTACAATTGATTTTAACTATTAAATTATTCAGTAACATTTCATTTCTATTTTCTTATACAAAATCAAAGATTACGATGAAATAGTGTTTATAATTGTGTAAGTGAGTACTGAGTACCTAATGACCTAATGAGGTACGTTTATTAATTTTAATATAATTTTTGTAGTAAAGTTCTGCTTGTTGCGTCGGGGTACAATTAATTGTGTAATTGTATTAAAAATGACAGCCACAACTTCTAAATTCCATATTAAGACTAGTCGTAGGGATAACTAAACATATAAATAAAATAAACGTTGGCAATGTCGTAACGGTTTAACAGTCCGTGGAATTGATCAGTGCTTCAAGGACGTTACGACGCACGAGGCATTTGTTTTAGCGGGATTGATTATTAATTTTAGTTTTTGAGACAGTTCCGTGTTGACTATCACGTGCGCGTAAGCGACAGTTCAATCGTTTTGTTTATTAAATTCTTGTTGTTATTACTTTGTTATTATTCTTGTTGTTACTTTTTGTGTTTCTCATACATACATATAATCACGCCTGTTTCTCGTAGGGGTAGGCAGAGACCACTTCTTTCCACTTCCTACGATCCTTACATACTTATTTCGCTTCGTCCACTTTCATTATTCACTTCATATATGCTCTAGAAATGTCCGCCTAGGTCTACCCCTTCCAACACTTTCATTCACATTCGCCTTATACACTTTTTTCGTCAATCGTTCTTCATTCATTCTCTCAACATGGCCAAACCATCTCAGCATACCTGTCTTAATTTTTGTCACTACATCTTCTTTCAGACCACAACGTTTCCTTATCTCACTATTTCTTATCCTGTCACTTAGTTTAACTGTTTTCGTTCGTTCGTTTGTGTTTCTCGTTTTGTTTTAATAATGTCTAACGCGTCAGTTGAAATGTTTGTCGGTCCGAGGCTTGTTCAATAATCAAATGTTAACATCACAACTCCAGACACTTATCAAGGAGTTTTTCCAAATGTCTCGCCAAGCGCAGCACTGGCTCACGCTTGGCAAGAGTTTAAAGGCATGTATGTTTTGCTTACGTGAAGGTTTATACGTGGTAGAGTCCCGCTACAGCTATGTTATGGTTCTAACGCAAATAGGTCGGCCTGATCGGGGAAGGACCATGCTCTCATACAATAAAATAGCAGCTTAATGCTGCTGTTTTGTATGTTGAGTGTAGAGAACTGGAGACCTTTTTCACTGGAAACTAGAGATTCAATTTTAGTCCCCAGGGGTGATAACGCATCTGCATTTCGACTACAAATGGAAGATGAATGTGGATATGTATGGGCCACGGCATCCACTTACCATTAGGTGGCCACTCATAGTGTACGTGCGGGTGTGTGCAGGTGGGCGCGCCGTCGCTGCCGGACTCGTGCATGCCGCTGGGCATGCGCGCGGCCGAGGCGCTCACCAAGCTGGTGGGCGTGGCGCCCGCGCCCGCGCTGCAGCACCGCCTGCTGGCCGTCTCCTTCGCGCACGAGCCCGACGACCACGTGCCGCACTGCAACCTCGCCGGCTTCGTCTGCGTGTGAGTGCACACACACACACACACACACACACACACACACACACACACACACACACACACACACACACGTGGCCCCGCGCCCGCGCTGCAGCACCGCCTGCTGGCCGTCTCCTTCGCGCACGAGCCCGACGACCACGTGCCGCACTGCAACCTCGCCGGCTTCGTCTGCGTGTGAGTGCACACACACACACACACACACACACACACACACACACACACACACACACACACACACACACACACACACACGTGGCCCCGCGCCCGCGCTGCAGCACCGCCTGCTGGCCGTCTCCTTCGCGCACGAGCCCGACGACCACGTGCCGCACTGCAACCTCGCCGGCTTCGTCTGCGTGTGAGTGCACACACACACACACACACACACACACACACACACACACACGTGGCCCCGCGCCCGCGCTGCAGCACCGCCTGCTGGCCGTCTCCTTCGCGCACGAGCCCGACGACCACGTGCCGCACTACAACCTCGCCGGCTTCGTCTGCGTGTGAGTGCACACACACACACACACACACACACACACACGCACACACACACACACACACACACACACGTGGCCCCGCGCCCGCGCTGCAGCACCGCCTGCTGGCCGTCTCCTTCGCGCACGAGCCCGACGACCACGTGCCGCACTGCAACCTCGCCGGCTTCGTCTGCGTGTGAGTGCACACACACACACACACACACACACACACACACACACACACACACACACACACGTGGCTCCGCGCCCGCGCTGCAGCACCGCCTGCTGGCCGTCTCCTTCGCGCACGAGCCCGACGACCACGTGCCGCACTGCAACCTCGCCGGCTTCGTCTGCGTGTGAGTGCACACACACACACACACACACACACACACACACACACACACACACACACACACACACACACACACACACACACACGTGGCCCCGCGCCCGCGCTGCAGCACCGCCTGCTGGCCGTCTCCTTCGCGCACGAGCCCGACGACCACGTGCCGCACTGCAACCTCGCCGGCTTCGTCTGCGTGTGAGTGCACACACACACACACACACACACACACACACACACACACACACACACACACGTGGCCCCGCGCCCGCGCTGCAGCACCGCCTGCTGGCCGTCTCCTTCGCGCACGAGCCCGACGACCACGTGCCGCACTGCAACCTCGCCGGCTTCGTCTGCGTGTGAGTGCACACACACACACACACACACACACACACACACACACACACACACACACACGTGGCCCCGCGCCCGCGCTGCAGCACCGCCTGCTGGCCGTCTCCTTCGCGCACGAGCCCGACGACCACGTGCCGCACTGCAACCTCGCCGGCTTCGTCTGCGTGTGAGTGCACACACACACACACACACACACACACACACACACACACACACACACACACACACACACACGTGGCCCCGCGCCCGCGCTGCAGCACCGCCTGCTGGCCGTCTCCTTCGCGCACGAGCCCGACGACCACGTGCCGCACTGCAACCTCGCCGGCTTCGTCTGCGTGTGAGTGCACACACACACACACACACACACACACACACACACACACACACACACGTGGCCCCGCGCCCGCGCTGCAGCACCGCCTGCTGGCCGTCTCCTTCGCGCACGAGCCCGACGACCACGTGCCGCACTGCAACCTCGCCGGCTTCGTCTGCGTGTGAGTGCACACACACACACACACATACACACACACATACACACACACGCGCGCACGCACGCACGCACGCACACACACACACACACGCACGTACGCACGCACGCACGCACGCACGCACACTCACACGCACGCACACACGCAGACACAAAAGTGCACAGTGTATGTATTTACACAAAACAATATCTCACTGCCGTATTCTTTATTTTTTCACATTTTTTAATTCTTCTACTTTAAAAATATACAGTAAAACCTGCTTAAGACGATTTTGAAGGGACCCAGCCAAAATGCCAGCGAATTAAGCGGAAAAGCGTATTATGCGGGATAGGAAAAATAAAACATCATTTACAAATATAATATTGTGTAGGTATTGAATTATAGGTATACGTGTTTATAAATTTGTTAGAAAGGTAAAATGTTGTGCATATGTATATGTATTTAAATACGTTACATCATTGTTAATTATTATTTATAATGACATTACTTAAAATAATCACTTATTTTGGTTTGACAAAAAGATTTTGATGCATTATTAATGACAAGGCTTTCAATATAATTTAACTTTTGCAGTGCATCTTCACTTTTCCCGACAGAAGATACCTACATAGCGCCTTAAATCGTTTACTGCTGATAATGCCTCTGTGTTTGACAAAATCGGAATTGACTCTCCTTCATCTTCATCGTCATCACTTAGGACCTCTTTTTGGGTGTTATTCACATCTTGAATAAGATTTTCGATCGAACAGGTTTCGTAGGGTGCAACATTGTCATCAATGGAAGAATATCCAGAAAAACCCTGCAATATCGCGGGTTCTTTTTCCAACACGACATCAGCTTCGTTATTTCGGAAACCTGCTTTCTTGAAACAATTTTGTATGGTTTCAGGCTTAATTGCTTGCCATACCGCTGCAATGTTTAGGATCGCGCATTGCACAGTCAAGGGTCGTTTGCTGTCAGGGTCTTCCATTTCCTTAAGATAGCGATGTATCAATCGTGTTCTGTAGCCATGTTTAAGGACTTTTATAATGCTCTGATCCATCGGTTGCGCAACTTGCTTGTCGCATTCGGAGGAAAGAAAACAAGCTTGATGTTCTTGAGTTCAACATCTTTAAGGTGAAAGTTTAGAGTTACCAATGAAGAGAATTATGCATCTACATTTAATCTGGAAGTGATCATCTAAAGCTTTTAACCAGTTAATAAAACGAGGGCCAGTCATCCAAGCTCGAGATTGTGCATCATATGCTACAGGGACCGATATCACGTTTTTGAAGCAACGTGGATTTTTCGCCTTACCAATCACTAGCAAACGTAACTTTTCCGACCCAGATGGCGTATTAGACGGGATGACGAATCGTATTAAGCGTGTTAAAAATGTATGAAAACATGCCTCAAGTTACCGGGACTGACATAAAATGGCGTATTAAACGAGAAATCGTATTAAACGTGATCGTATTAAGCGAGTTTTACTGTATGTAGTTTGTTTTATCCATTTCTACCACACTCCTAAGCACAAACATCGTCATTAATAAAACTATCAGTGTTACAAAATTGAAATAGGTCTTCAATTTACTTTTGTTAGTTACAGTGTGCCGAAAAGAGCAACACAAACGAGAGACGCAACTGCAACTCAAATTGATATTTATTACCATCATCATCATAACCCTCCACAAATCTACTGCCTAACATAGGCCTCTCCAAGGAATGCAATACCAATGCTTTGTGGCATTCCTTGAGAAATATTTAGTACACCCATGAAAAATTTACGAAAACTCTCTCGCATTCCTCTGTTTCCTCCTCCAAAACTACACTGATTTGAAAAATAAACTTACATTTAACTTTAGAACTGTAATTAAATCTATATTTTTCTTATATTTTTTTTGTACGATCGTTTTATTTGTTTTCTGGACGATTCCTACTTATTGAAACAAAACAATATAACATAGAGAGATGACAGTGAGAGATATAATTTGTATAAGAAAATATTTTCTCACGTGCCCTCAATTATGCAAGAAGAAAACAGGGGATTATATTTATATAGATAAGGCGCCGTTTTTGCTCAAAAATGGCCTTTAAGCACCTTTTGAAGGTCAAAAAAGAGCACAGCTAACCATCACTTCCACAAGTTCCTACTATAGTAAAATTATTTTGTGCGTGCAGTTAGGGTCATAAATCATAACTCGGCCTCAGCTCGGCTAGGGTGGTGAGCATGTTGCGCGAGTCATCATCATTACAGCCCTTCACAAGTCCACTGCTGAACATAGGCCTCCCCCAAGGAATGCCACAAAGCACGGTCCTGAGCCACCTGCATCCATCGACTTCCTGCATGTCTTACCAGGTCGTCACTCCATCTTGTGGGGGGACGCCCTACACTTCGCCTACCGGTACGAGGCTGCCACTCGAGAACCTTTCTTCCCCATCGGTTGTCGGTTCTTCGAGCTATATGGCCGGCCCACTGCCACTTCAGCTTACTAATCCGTTGGGCTATGTCGGTTACTCTGGTTCTACTGCGGATATCCTTATTCCTAAGTTTATCACGCAGAGAAACTCCGAGCATAGCCCTCTCCATAGCTCGCTGAGCGACCTTGAGCTTCCTCATACGGCCAGCAGTGAAGGACCACGTCTCAGTTCCGTAAGTCATCACTGGCAACACGCACTGGTTGTACAATTTTGTTTTAAGGTTTTGAGGTATTTCTGACGAGAAGATGTGTCGTAGCTTCCCGAACGCTGCCCAGCCGAGTTGAATCCGTCGATTGACCTCTCGGTCGAAGTTGGACTTACCTAGTCGGACTATTTGTCCCAGGTAAACATACTCGTCAACAACTTCGAGCTTAGTGCTCCCAACAACTACCGGCATAGGTGTGACATGGACATTAAACATAATCTTTGTTTTGTCCATGTTCATCTTAAGACCTATCCGTTGGGAGACACTATTGAGGTCATTGAGCATAGTGCTTAGCCCCTCCAGCGATTCTGCCATGAGGACTATATCGTCGGCAAATCGAAGGTGAGTGATGTACTCGCCATTGATGTTAATTCCGTATCCTTTCCAGTCCAGAAGCTTGAAAACGTCTTCCAATGCAGCGGTGAAGAGTTTCGGGGATATAACGTCACCCTGTCTTACACCTCTCTGCAGTTGGATAGGTTTCGTACTCTGGTTCTGTACTCGGATAGCCATCGTAGCTCTACTGTACAAACACTTCAGCACTTCGATATACCGACAGTCAACTTGGCACCGCTGAAGGGACTGCAGCACCGCCCAAATTTCGACGGAATCAAAGGCTTTCTCATAGTCCACATACGCGAGACATAGTGGCAAATTGTACTCCTCGGACTTCTGTACAATTTGCCGTAGGGTATGTATGTGGTCTATGGTGCTAAAGCCCTTTCGGAAACCGGCTTGTTCGGGAGGCTGGAAGTCGTCAAGTCTGCGCGCGAGACGATTCGTAATGACTCTCGAAAACAGCACGTAGACGCGGCTCAGAAGGGAAATCGGTCTGTAGTTCTTCAAGAGAGCGTTGTCACCTTTCTTGAAGAACAAGACCACCGCACTTCTGCTCCACGCCTCCGGTGTAATGCCACCATGGAGGACGGAATTAAAGAGCTTCTGAAGGACTTCAAGTACCGGTCTTCCACCCGCTTTCAGAAGCTCCGCTGTAATTCCATCCTCGCCTGGGGCCTTGCCGTTTTTAAGGTGCTGGAGAGCCATTCTAATCTCGCTCAGACTGACGTCCGGGATGTCTTCGGAATAGTGTCGAATAAGACTCGCTCTTGGATCGTTACTCACACTTGCGTGTGGCTCCAACGATGACGTGTACAGCTGCCCATAGAACCTCTCAATCTCACTCAAAATCTCAGGTGCCCCGGAAACGATGCTGCCACATTCGGTCTTCAGCTTTGACAGTTGGCTCTTTCTGGCAGACAGATCTCTGGCAAAGACTTTGGAGCCTTGGTTCCGCTCGATCGCTTCTTCAATACGAGCTGTATTGAAGTTGCGTAAGTCTCGCCGCATGAATTTGGAGATCTGTCTGTTCAGTTGCCTGTATGCTGTCAAATCTGTTGAAGAATGTAGCCTCATCTCCCGTCTAACAGCCATGAGATTAAGAGTGTGATCGGAGAGTTTCTGTGTTCTTCTGCGGTGGGTCTTGCAGAACTTAGCTCCGACCGCATGGACAGTTTCCACGAGCTTGTCATTCATATCGTCCACTTCATTGCAGTCTTCTAGGCACTGAAAACGGTTTTGTAACTCGAGCTGAAAGGTTTCGGGACTTTGGATTAGAGCACGAGGGGGACGGAGCGTTGACTTCATCAGACGAGACCTCTCCAACTTAACATTTAGGTTCAGTGTGCCTCTAACCATTCGGTGATCGCTGCCGGTTTTCACCTTCGCGATCACTGAGACATCACTGAACAGTTGTCGTCTGGTCGTCATAATGAAGTCAATCTCATTTCTTGTCGAACCGTCTGGGCTCGACCAGGTCCACTTCCTGTGGGGCCGCTTCTTGAAGAAAGAGTTCATCATAAAGAGTCCCTCTTTCTCCATGAAGTCGGCCAGCTGCTGGCCCCTTGGGTTCCGTTGCCCTATTCCAAATTTCCCTACTTTCAGCTCACCGTTCTCTCTTGTGCCTAGTTTTGCATTGAAGTCTCCCATTAACACCGTATATTGGGTTTTGGAGGAATGCATGGCTCTAGAAATATCCTCATACATTTCCTCCACCTCCTCATCGGGGTGTGCCGAGGTTGGTGCGTAAACCTGTATGACCTTCAGCGAATACCGTTTGGTGATTCTGAGTATAAGGTACGCAACCCTCGTCGACACACTCCCGATCTTTACAACGTTGTTAACGAGAGACTTGTGGACGATAAATCCGACACCTCCTTGGGACAGATGGTCGCCCTCCCGGTGATAGAACAAGTTGCCGGATTCGAGGATTACCGTGTCCTCCCCCTCTCTTCGGACTTCGGATAATCCTATAATATGCCAGCGCAACTTGTCTATCTCTTCTTCCAGCTCCACGATCTTCTCGTCAGTCCTCAGGGTGCGTGCGTTGTACGTTGCCAGGTCGAGTCGTCTAAGGTGGCAACCGAACCTCCACCGGAGATTCTTAGCACCCCCTGCCCCGCCGTTACCATGGTCGCCACCGTAGCCAGGAATAGCGGGGCCGCCGGGGACTGGGGGCCGTTTATTATTGTCATTGCTCATGGGGGGTATATTGCCATAGTTGCCACGCTTGGCGAGCGGGTTGGCAACCGCAGTTTTTTTATTGTATTTATGCCGTTACCAGGAAGATGCTGCTGCCCATCTCCTGCCTGTTTCCCTTTGTCGCCTTTTACGACACCCACGGGAGGATATGGGGTAGTGGATATTCTTGACCGCCACTACACGGCTATATTTTTACTTTTTTACGGTTGCGCGAGTGCAACGCGATTATCGATAACAACAAATTTAATTTTAGATATAAGTTATTATCTTTATATTTGTATTTATTTTTAATATAACTTCCAAACATTTGTACTTTTATTTTGATACATAGATACCTAATTAATAATTTATTTTAACTCATTATTATTCTTATTTTAATAAATACGTTGTTTTATCATTTTTTTTTTCATTTTTATCACTTGGGTTAGTGACAGTTAGTACATAATGACAAAACTAAATACACTATCGATAACGCTTATCGACAACAATAATGCCCATCACTACGCTCGTCCCTAAGGCCCGTGAGTGGGAAAGAGATCGAAATACTCCGATGATTTATGACCCAAACTGCACGCACAAAATAATTCTTGTATAGTAAATTAGCGACAAGAATGGCTGTTTTTTCTCCCATCCGTTACAATTTAATCCTATAAAATATACAAGTTGTGAAGCGCCTTCATTGATTTGTTATCAGGACGATGCTGATTTCAGGACAAAGGATTTCTCCTAGTGACAAAAGTAAAATAGTATTCAACGTGTATTATTTTATCATTTTATTATTTGTTGAAAAAAATATTCTATTCTATTCTGTTCAAACCACCTTAAGTTTGAAATTTGAAACTGGTTTTCATCGTCATAATCATCATAATAACAACCCTTCACAAGTCTATTGCTGAATATAGGCCTCCTTCAAAGAAGCTTAGGTTCCTGTGGTTTTCATAACTAGTGTTAATTGAATTGTAGGTACCATTTATTTATTTAAAAGTAATTTAACAGTCTATATACGTCCCACTGCTGGGCACAGTCCTCTCATTACTAAGTTAAGAGTTTTAGAGCAAGGAAATGCCCATCCAATGTGTGTTTCACGGACTTCACGTCTTCTGAAACGTTTTCACATTCCTCAGACATGTAGGTTTTCTCACGATGTTTACCTTCACCGCGGAGCATGAGGAAAATCAGCACTTAAAATTACAATTAACTTAGTATTCATTAGATTCTTTTTATAGAATAAGAGTGACAAGCGAGCACACAATCCGCCTAGTGGCTGTGACCCATAGACATGTAAATTTATCCTCGAAGAATCAAAATGTAGATGCATTGTTTTTCCTGAGGACTAAGATGGAATGCCTCGTTTTCAGTAAAAAGTGTCTTCCAGTTCTCCACACTCACGATACAAAACAAAGTTGTTATTTTGAGTTGATACTATCTGAGGGTGTGGTTCTACCCCGGTGGAGCCGACCCATTTGTACTACAACCATAATGTTGGTGCAGCAAGGCTTCACCACGTATTATTAAGGCAACCTAACTTTAGCCAATTTATCATTTTATGTTATACAGGACGGCAGTGGACCCTGAGAGGCAGGTGATGACGATCCTGTCTCCGCAGCCTCGGCCGCTACCAAACACTGTGCTGCTGCTCTCTGAGCTCCAGTACATGGACAATCACTAGCACTACACTGCACTTGCATACCACCACTACTGATGTGTCCTCAGTACACCTGACTTCATCACCATCCAGACAGTGATTGTGCAAACTTGTGCAGTGCAACTTTAAACTTGTGAACAGTGAATTAATATGCAGAAGAATGTTGTGTCGAATACTGTAACAAATCCTGGCAGTTGTTTCTACTTTTAAACTTGTGAACAGTGAATTAATATGCCCTGTTACTGGAAATGAGGTATTCCATCTTAGTCCTCACGGGTGACAGCGCATCTGCATTTTGATTCGCAAACGAGGATAGATGTAGATGTCTATGGGCCGCAGCAACCACTTACCATCAGGTGGACTGTGTGCTCGTTTGTCACCCTTATCCTATAAAAAAAAAATGCAGAAGAATGTTGTGTCAAATACTGTAACAAATCGTAGCAATTGTTTCTACGGTTTTTAATTTCTTTATTGGCCTGTGAAGACTACTGCTAAACATGAGCCTCTCCCGTTGTAGGAAATATTGCCAACTTGAATAGTATGGACAAATGATATTCTAATGTTTACGCAAAAACCACATTTAAATGAAACTATTTTTTATGGATTTTATCGCGTATATTAAGTTATTTTATATTCCCGATGTTTCAAGTACTTCACAGCATCCATAGTAGCTGTGGTTAACTATGACAATGGGACATGGAACACCTCAGTCCGTTTTTAAAATAAAATTAAACATGATAAAATCCATTAAAGTTTTATTCAATATGTAGTGTTTGCATAAACATTAGAAATCATTATGAATTAATTGCATTGATGATAAAACAAAACTACTCAATTAAGGCATAGATGAAATATTTTGTAATTTTATATAGACTGTCCGAAACCTTGTTAACTTATTGTACAAATATTGTAAATAAAAAAAGACGTTTTTTTTTAAATTGTGTTTTACTGTCCACATTTTAGAGAAAGACATATTTTGTATTATTTAATAAACAAGGCATAAAATTTACAGCCTATATACCTCTCACTGTTGGCCACAGGCCTTCTTTCAATTCTGAGGGTTTTATGGCAAAGAAGTATCCGCCGCGCTGCCCCAATGCATGTTGGCGGACTTCACGTCTTCGAAATATTTTTTTTATTTCTCCGACATGCAGGTTTCCTCACCTGTTTGCCTTCACCACCGAGCATGTGGTAAATCAGCACTTAAAATTGCAATTAACAATTTCAACTAGTTTATGCCGGCGGAGATCGAATAAATAAGGCATACAAGAGCAAAATCTATTATTTTCAAATATGTTTATTTAAGTGCTGGCCGTATGAGGAAGCTCAAGGTCGCTCAGCGAGCTATGGAGAGGGCTATGCTCGGAGTTTCTCTGCGTGATAAACTTAGGAATAAGGATATCCGCAGTAGAACCAGAGTAACCGACATAGCCCAACGGATTAGTAAGCTGAAGCGGCAGTGGGCCGGCCATATAGCTCGAAGAACCGACAACCGATGGGGAAGGAAGGTTCTTGAGTGGCAGCCTCGTAGCGGTAGGCGAAGTACACTTCGCCTACCGCTACGAGGCTGCCACTACAGGGCGTCCCCCCACGAGATGGAGTGACGACCTGGTAAGACATGCAGGAAGTCGATGGATGCAGGTGGCTCAGGACCGTGCTTTGTGGCATTCTTTGGGGGAGGCCTATGTTCAGCAGTGGACTTATGAAAGGCTGTAATGATGATGATGAATTGGAGGTAGACAGTAAACAAATTGTGTTTAAAGCATTATATACAAACATATGTATTAGAAGCACAATAAATATGTGATGCTAATAGGAAATCATTAGTTCTTTAATTCTTAGAAAAAACAATGAGATTTCATAACATTTGACAATTATTGTTTGGGAGGAAGGAATTACAAAAACAAAATACATCAGTATAATAGATATCAGCACCAACAGTCGTGAAATCACCCAGTAAACTCGAACTATCTCCTTAACCATGTCCCGTGAGTCATATATGAACATTTCATTTGTTTAACTATTCTCTTTTTTGCGGACAAGGAAGTTTATATTTTCTTAAGAGGATTTTAATTCTGATAACACTGCCTGTAAATTCAGAATACACTTCTTGATTGACATCATCTTCAGCTCCATCCTGAAGACACCATCACTTCAGGCAAAGTCCATAATATTGTCCCCATTATAAAATTATTCCCAACTAATTCTGCTGCCTGTTCTTGCTGGGTGTTTCTTTGTCTCCGTGACTATCTTCATTGTCTTTTCCGAGATGCGATTGAGCAAACTTGATGGCGATCCGCATCGCATCCTGCACCATCTGCTCGCAGGTAATGAGGCTCACCTGTAAATTAGCAAATAAAAGACATTGAATAATTTTTTTTCAATAAACTAAAGTGGCAACGGACTTACAGTCCACCTGGTGGTAGTGGCTAGTGCAGTCCGCGGACACCTACAGCCGACTTTAAACAAGGAAGGCTACATAGAGCTGCATTGTCACCTCTGAGGAACTAAGATGGAAGGGTAAGTTCATTTGTCGCTTAAATTTTATAAAAGAATTCCATTTTCCTCTTTTTGTTCTTAATTCAATCGCATAATCATTTTTAATTATTTATTAATTTACTTACTAAAACATAGTTGTACATATAGAGAAATTACAATGAGATAATCACGTGACGTAAGCCTAAGAAGGCTTAATTCGCCTGATGGGTTCAGTTTTACATTTAACATCATTTTAATTAATTAAATTTAATATTTTTTTATATTGTTATAAATACAGGGTTATTTTGCAATAACCGGGTAAATTTGTGGAGAAGGTTCAGAAACAGAAACTTTTTTATTCAATATAGATAATAAGTAATACTTATTGAAAGTCACTCTTTTGTTTAATTACTACTAGTTCGAAAAAAACCTCTGTCCTGGAGAAAAACCAGCAAGAAACCCGGCGGGACTTTTTTAAATAACAGCTTACAATCATGTATGTTACACAATTAACCACAAAACGATCACCTCATTCCCAGGGGTTATTATTATTCATAAATTCCTTAATATTATAATAACCCTTTTTATACAAAATAAGTAATATAGGCAAATGGTGAAGAAAAATTAATTAAAAAATATCTTACAACATTTTGTCCTTTTTCTTTTAAATTCAAAATGCCTGGTAATGCATTATGTTAACTGATTATCATTCATAAATATCTAACGCCTAATATTTCACTACGCACGCACACATTTGTAAGGGTCGCTCGGTCGGCAAAAACTTTGTGACTGGAATTGCACACAGAGGATCGCGCGTACGCGTAGTTGTTGCCCGTAGATCACATCCAATTTTGGATAATTTCAAATAAAAGTAAAAGCCTAATTTACTCGTATTTTCAAAAACTGAAATAACGGTACATCATTATTTACATATTTGAACATATGTTTAAAAATTGGTTACTCTGAAAAATAACCTTGAATATAAGAATGAAAATACTTTTTCACTAAGAAAAAAAATATATATTATGAGAATATTGTTTATTATTTTCTATATTTAAGATTATTTTTTGATTATTACTTATAATATATTTATGGTCAAATACCCATACGCTACTCAATTTTAAAGTTAAGTCTCGTGGTGTCACAGTTGCTTCGACTTAAAGTGAACTATAGACAGCACAAGACTTAACGGCATCTTAAAATTCAGTAGTGTTTGAGTATTTGGGCATTAGAGTTTTTGGTATATTCAAATTCTATTTTACAGGATTATATCAATAACCAGCGATCCGTACCGGCATCGCACGGGTGATTTCTGAATTTCGACAACAGCGCCACCTAAGTGAAGCGCCAAATATGAATATAAACCATCAAAGCACCCATTCAAACACACCCAAAAAATTCATCATAATAACTTGAATTAAAAATTTAAAAAAGCCCCCGAAACATAATTTAAAATTAAAAATGTTGTACATCCAACTTCAATATAAATTATTAAGAATAACTCAAAAACTATTTGTCAGATCTTGATCAAATTTATATGGGACCACATGAGAAGTACCAGCTTTCAAATGAAAAAAGAATCATCTAAATCGGTTCACCCAGAAAAAAGTTATGAGGTAACACACATAAAAAAAAACATACAGTCGAATTGAGTCCCCTTTTTGAAGTCGGTAGAAAAAGGACTGATGATGTTCAAATGGCAGAACAGATTTTCTCGCAACATAGCTAAAGACTCTCGATCAAGACACTTATTAAAAGAAAAAAAAACTAAATCAAATTCGATTCATCCGTTCAGAAGCTATGATGTCACAGACAGATACACAGATACACATTAACAAACTCTGTTATATATCTGTTATAGTCGCGGGTTAAAAATTGGCTGAGCCGTTTTTGAGTTTTAGCGATAATAACGGACAGCAATTGATTTTTATATATAGAAAAGATACTATACCTTAGTGGCAGTCATCTCTGCATAGTTGGTGAGCGAGCGTGTTGGATGCTTTTGTAGTTTAGCGCGAAACACTGGTAGTATGCAACCCAACCAGCGCTCTGCATTGAAATTCGCACTAACCAACTCCTGTAAAAAAGGAAGTTATTACTAAAATACTAACTGTAGTCTATTCCCGTTGAGAAAAAAGTGAATCATCAGCGCACCTGTAAGGTATACTGTAAAAATGTAATAACAGTGGAGTATAAATTTAAAGAATTTACATTTAAAAATATTAAGATTATTTTCATATTTGTAAACAAATTAAAAAAACAAAAATTTTATATAATAGCTGAGTGTTGTTGTACAAATACAAATTTGTATAATTACTTTAAACCATAGGTATCAGTAATCGCACTTTCATAATAAATTCCATCACTCTTTTTAGGGGTGATTTCCGTGATCAAAGCTATTTCCTTTCCCGGGACTCGAACTATCTCGATATCAAATTTAATCTAAATCGGTTCAGCGGCTGAAGCGTGAAGAGGTACATTTGCTCACGCGGCGATGAGCGATGTTTTCCCCTACCTCGCCCGCAGTACGCCCGATGGTCCTGCGCGTGCTGGACCGCACAATCTTATATCGTTGTTACTTTTAAAATATTTCACCAAATTACGTAGGTAGTTTAAAAGACAAAGTTTGTCTACTTTGAACATCAGAAGCGATTAAAGTATTTATTTTGATAAAATCCATTTGTTACTGTAAAATGTGCATTGAAAATAAAGTATCAAATTTTATTGTATTTATTGGTACACTATTTTGATAATAATGGCTTACACATAAAAGATAGATATATACTGTTGCGGGGTATTTGTGTAACTCTTACAGTTTTTGCACTGCACGCCAAAATAGCTTGCAGATTACTGATTTTTTCCAATTCATACAATGTCTTTATAAATTATAGTTTAAGTGTTGTTTTGATGTATGAGCTATATTATTGTAGTTTCATTAAAATACATTCAGTAGTTTTTGCGAGGAAGAGTAACAAATAATATACATCTTTACAAACTTTCACGTTTATAATATTACTAGGATATTCCAAGATTTTTTTTTAACTATTTCTTATTATCATTCAGTGACTTATTCTCTTTTTTTTGAACTCTAAAGGCTATTTATAATTGTAGGAACTATATATTGTTTGGTTCGCTTACCAAAACAAATAACTATTATAGGAACATTTAAAATATGCTTAGTAATTGCTCTTGTATTATATAAGTAACAAATATTTTGCTTAAATTAATTTGTACTAGACTGCTCTAGTAGCTAGCTTAGTATCTACATATTCACACATGTATGTACAGGCAAACACTAACTTTTACTTATTCTTTGTGAGTGTGCGACACATTTATGTGTTACTTAGGTTAATCATCATTGCCATTGTGGTGACAGTATAAGAATAAACCACTAAACTATATCTTCCTGTAGGTGTAACAGACGACAGAGGGAAATAAATCAGGAGATGGGCAGCAACGTCTTCCTAATAACGACTGAAAATAAAAAAATGCAGTTGCCTACCCGCAACCATGGCAAATATTTACCCTATGAGGCAATCTATGGGGGAGACTTATGTAGAGTGGACTGTTGAAAGGTAAAGGTGTCCCTAACAAAGGCTTCGTTTCATGACACTGAGAACTGTTGAAAGCCTGTTGTATGGTGATGCAATGGAATATAGAGTGAGCGTGGAGCACCTGTGGCACGGCAGCGGCAGCGCGGATGACGCCGCCCGCGCAGCCCAGCAGCAGCGCCGGCTGCTGCGTGTGCGTGCGCAGCGCTGCGCCCACGGCGGCCTCGGTCATGAGGTAGGAGCAGCGCACGAAGTGCACCACGAACCTGCGCCCGCACCTGCCCGCCTCCGCCGCAGCCTCCTGGATCTCTGCTGACGCGATACCACTGCAAACGTTCACACACATACTAAAAATATACCTAAATTAAGTATTAATTCAATCTAATATGTCTCTTTCTTGAATATCTAAATGTGTCTCTTTCTATTTTCATTTAGTAAAAAAAGAGAGAGCAAATTAGAGCATTTCTTTAATGACAACTTTTTTGATGGGTAAGGTAAAATAAAACTGAGTAAGATTTCTAATACTAAATAACCTTTTTTATTTAATAACTTTTCATAAACTGACAACCGAATATAGAGGACATAGATAACGGAACATAAACACCCGCACTCTAGCTTATACGAGGGTGGATTGAAAAGTACTCGGCCTAACACAGATCCATTCAATTCTAAAAATCAAATCTACCCACATTATTTAGCTCAGTTCAGACTAGTTCATTGTGTGAAGTTCGAAACGTGTGCGATAATTAGTTGTGATTTTATAAATTTATTAACAAAGTAATCGGACATAATTTCCGCGAATGGAGCAAATCGAGCAGCGTGCCGTCATTAAGTTCCTCCATAAGAAGGGGCTATCATCAAAAGCCATCCATGATGACATGGTCAGTACATTAGGCGATTGTGCTCTGTCATATTCATCCGTCAAAAAATGGATAGCAGAATTTAAGCGTGGTAGAGAGAGTGTGAAAGATGAACCCCGCTCTGGAAGGCCTTCGACGTCAACTACTGACGAAAATATTAAAAAAGTACTTTATTTAATAATGGGAGACCGCAGATTAAAAATTAGAGAGATAGCCGAGATTATAGGCATCTCTTATGAACGAACTCAAAACATCATTGTCAACGAGTTGGGTTTCTACAAGGTGTCTGCGAGGTGGATTCCGCGACTGCTTTCAGTTGAACAAAAAAGGACGCGATTGACTATTTCACGCGACTGTTTGGAGTTATTTGAAGCCGTTGCAGATGATTTTTTGAATCGTTTTGTTACTATAGACGAAACATGGGTTCATTACTGTACACCAGAAACAAAACAACAATCAAAACAGTGGAGAAGACCTGGTTCACCACCCCCTAAAAAGGCTAAGTCGATTTTGTCGGCAAATAAGGTGATGGCTTCAGTATTCTAGGACACGAAAGGTGTGATTATGATTGGTTATCTTGAAAGGGGTCAGACTATAAACTCTGATTACTACTGCACCTTACTACGTCGTTTACGAGAGGAAATAAAAGAAAAACGTCGAGGAACGCTCAGAAGAAAAGTCCTGTTTCATCAAGATAACGCCCGTGTTCACACGTCAGTACAGTCAATGGCTGAAATTCACAACTGTGGCTTTGAACTGTTACCGCATCCACCGTATTCACCTGATCTGGCACCATCAGACTTCTTTCTGTTCCCTAACCTAAAAAAGCACTTGGGAGGTCAAAGATTTTCGACAAACGACGAGGTCAAAGCAGCTGTAGACGCATATTTTGACTCTAAGGAAGAATCATTTTTTTTTCCAACGGTCTAAATGCTTGGAAGGGGAGGTGGCAAAAGTGTATTGAACTTGATGGTGATTATGTAGAAAAATAAAAATATAACTGATTTAGTATGTGTTTATTTTCTTGGTTAGGCCGAGTACTTTTCAATCCACCCTCGTAAAAATATAACCACAACTTAACCAACTTAACTTAACTTGACAAAGACCACCTTTAAAACGCAACATTTCAACAATGACAACAGTATATGATCGACTGCGTAACAAAATAAGTTCACCTCAGACTCGACTAGCAAGTGCAAGACTATTATTATTATATTTTTTATAGGATAAAGCTGACAAGAGAGCACACAGTCCACCTGATGGTAAGTGGTTGCGAATAAAATACAGACGCGTTGTCAGCCGTGAGGACTAAGATGGAATGCCTCTTTTCCAGTAAAAAAGAATCTCCGGTTCTCTACACTCACGATAGGAAACAAGGCAGCGTTAAGCTGCTATTTTACGCTGGTATTCTGTGAGAGCGTGGTCCTTCCCCAGTCGAGACGACCCGTTCATACTACAACTGTACTGTTGATATAACCATAGCATGGCTCCACCACGTGTGTTATTAGTTCTTATTGAGGAATTATAAATCAAAAAACAAACTATAAGTAAAATTTTTATAAATTATATACTAAAAAATTTAATATATAAAGTATTTTTTTCATATTCAAATTCAAATTGTTTGTTGCATGTCACATTACAAATTTAAAATGTTACATTTGATAGTTACTCGTATACATGTGACGCCCTGCAAGTGCATAGCAACACTAGAGGACTAACTACTTTCTACCGACTTCCAAAAAGTAGACGGTACTCAATTCGACTGTATGTTTTTTTTGTGTGTTACCTCATAACTTTTTACTGGGTGAACCGATTTCGATGATTCTTTTTTTTTATTTGATAGCTGGTACTTCTCGTGTGGTCCCATATGTCCATAATTTGATCAAGGTCAGACCAATAGTTTTTGAGTTATTCTTTATAACTTATATTGAAGTCGGCTGTACAAAATTTTTAATTTTAAATTAATGTATAATCTAACTTTTAAACATAAATTATAAAATATCATAACATCAACATTCAATATTATTGTATATACATTACTTAAATTAGAAATACAATATAGTCGAAGTATTCTTTCTTTGTCATTATTTATCGTCAAAAATCATTCAAAGTATAATAAAATGTACTAATAAGTAATGTTTAATTGTTTATTAAATTGCGCTGGCTTTTCTAGCATTTTTATAGAATTCGGTAAATGGTTATAAATCTTTATTGACATAACGTGGGGGCTAGTCGAAACTAATTTTAATTTGGAGAAGGGTATCCTAAGCTTATGTGAATTTCTATTATTTCCTTTAGTTCTTGTAATAAGTGAGTAGAATTTTGGGTGTTTCCTGACGAATTTACAAGACTCGAGGATGTAGATAGACGTAAGTGTTAGTATTTTATGTTTAATGAAGTGAGGTTTACATGATTCCATTTGGTCTAAATTCGTTAATATTCATAGACACTTCTTTTGTAATATAAATAATTTGTTTACATCACAAGAGTTTCCCCACGATGCCATAGGAGAGTATCGAATGAGCACGTGCATAGTAAGCCGCAAGGAAACTCTAATCTGTCACACGTTTGAGGTATTGTAGAGCGTAAATAAAAGAGGATATTTTTTTTACAACTTTTTGCATGTGCTGTTTCCAACTCAAATGCGTATCCAGGTCTATTCCTAACAAAGTAGCAGAGTTAACAGTTTCTAGTTTTGTGTTTTTATAGCTATAAGATATTTGTAAAACAGTTTTTTGGTAGGGTTTAAATTGAATAATTTTAGTTTTATTAAGGTTTTTTTTTATAGTAAGGGTGACAAATGAGCGCACAGTCCACCTGATGGTAAGTGGTTGCTGTGGCCCATAGACATCTACATTTATCCTCGTTTGCGAATCAAAATGCAGATGCGTTGTCATCCGTGAGGACTAAGATGGAATGCCTCGTTTCCAGTAAAAAGGGTCTTCGGTTCTCTACACTCACCATATGAAACACAGCAATGTTAAGCTGCTATTTGACGCTGGTATTCTGTGAGAGCGAAGTCCTTACCCGGTCGAGCCGACCCATTCGTGCTACAACTATACTACTAATATAGCTGCAGCATGGCTCTACCACGTATAAAAAGGTTAAGTTGTAGATTATGTAATTCTGGCCAGTTAGTAATTTTATCTAACATATACAGTCCCTGGCCAAATTATTAGACGCACTGTAGTTTTTTAATAATTACATGTTGTGCACGAGTTTATATGCAATACTTTTATCATTTAAATATACATGTAATATGTTTTTATTCAGGAGATGTTTTAAATATTTCCTATTTGTATTTATTTTAAATGTATTGCATTAAAATGACAACCAAATGACAAACGAACGTCAACAAGTACAAATCCGTTTCAGTCGCGTTCTCGGGTGCTTTAGTTGTGGACGTGTTTCTGTGGCTTTGTGCGCTGTGTTTATTTGTTTCGCAGTTTTATACTACGCAGTTATTTGTTCACTTAGTGTACAGTGTTTAAATAATCGATTGGAACATTTTAATCATGGGTAAAAAAGGCGATCTTTCACCACGTAAAAAAACTGCAGTAAGGGCCCTCGTAAATGCTAATATGTTTTCTAACCGCGAAATATTACCCAAATTGAACGTTTCTGAAGCTAGCGTACGACGCATAAAGAAGAAAATTGAGTCAGGGGACGAATTGAGCCCGAAACAAAAGAAAAGATGCGGCAGAAAGCATATTTTTACTCCAAGGACAGAAAGATGTTTAAAGAAAAGTTTGCCTGGAAAAGAGATTTGTAAGCCCAAAACTGATAAAATCACAACTCCAAGATGCTAATGTGGTTGTTTTTCAGCGCACTGTTCGAACAAAATAAAAATATTTAGATTTTACGACCTGCCGCCCCGCCAGGAAGCTCAAGTTGCAACACCTGCAAAGAAAGCAAAGCATCTGAAGTGGGCCAAACAGTGGCGTAATAAAGATGCGGACTTCTGGAGATCGGTAAGTTAGTATAATTTCATCACAAATGATACATTTAACATCATTTTCTATGAAATAAAGAAAAACCAGCACTGATGTTTAGGATGTTTATAAATTTTTGCTATTCTTAACAGGTCTGCTTCAGCGAAGAAAGCACGTTTGAAATTTTACAGAATAAAGCTCTGTTTAAGCGTCGCTGTCATGGAGAAAAATTTCATCCTGACTGTGCCGTTCAAACTGTTAAGCACTCTACAAAAGTGATGATCTGGTCAGTCATCAGCGGCAGGGGTACTGGACATATGTACGTGGTTAAAGGTATAATGAGGAGATCGGTACAAAGAAGTCTAACAAAATCGATTGATTCCGCAGCTCAGAGAATGGTTTTCGAATGGGAAACCATTCAGTTTTATGCAAGATGGAGCTCCCCGTCACACAGCACTGTCTTTTAGGGTTTTATTGGAAGAGCAAAATATACTTCTGTGGGATTGACCGGGTAGTAGTCCCGATATGAATCCTATTGAAACTGTGTGGGGGCTGATGAAGAGAGAAGTTGCTAAAGATGTTATCATAAACAAAACTCAACTCTTAGAAAAGATTATTCATGTGTGGAATCATCATCCTCAAACGCAGGAGACAGTACAGTCTAACATTGATAGCATGCTGCGCAGAATTGAAGCTCTCATAGCGGCTAAAGGTGGCTCAACAAAATATTAACATTTTATTGCATTAATTTAAAAAAAATTCAAGAGTTCATAAATAAATATTTTTATATATGATTATGATGTTTTATTTGTGTTATAAAGAGATAATAAGGTGAATAATAATAAAATATACATCGCATCTAGTAAAAGCAATAAAGCCGTATAGTATCACCTGATAATTTATATTTTACATCTTATAGTGCGTCTAATAATATGGCCAGGGACTGTAGTTCAATTTTGTTGTTAAATCCGTGGAATTAGTGCAAGAGATTAAGATGGAGATGTCATCGGCAAAGAGCACATATAGATCGTCCAGTATGTTTGCTCCCAAAACGCTATCTTGTGAGATAAAACTAGTAATGACAGTTGCATCAGATCTAACATGAGTAATTTTGCTAGTCTCGAAGTCAGTAGTTTCAATTTCTACTTATTGAAAGCGGTTATCAAGATAGGATTTAAACCAATTGTGAGCTACTTCTCTAATTCCTGTTTGATATAGTTTATCCAATAGAGTACTATAACAAACTCTGTTATAGGCTTTACTCATATCGAGCAAGAGGCCTACTGCGAATTTTTTATTGTTTACTTCGTAGGATGTTTTTTTACGTATTTATAAATTGCTAAGGTGTTTTTCTAAAGCTAAGCTAAATTTTGGTTTTCACGTAAAATTTTAAATGTTTCGTAAAATGAACAAATACGTTTTGCCATGGCCGATTCAAATATTTTAGCCGACGTAGGTAAGAGAGCTATAGGTCGATAATTATTTATGTCAGTAAGTTCACTCTTTTTATGCACGGGTTTGATTAGGAATATTTTGAGGGCATCTGGGAAGACACCTTATTCTTACACTGTCATTCTATTTTGAGCTACGTTCAAAGTTTCAAGTCTAGTTCACCGGGAAGTTATTTTGAAATCTATTAGAGTCACCCGAGGCAAGTGTGACATAAATTAATTAAAACTAAAATGAACATTTAAATACTTCTACTCTGTAAGGGTTTAACATAGATAATTCCGTTTCAAAACATCAAATATTAAGTGGTTGTTTATTTGATCAAGCATTTTAGTATCAATAAGTAGCATTTAGAGCCGTGGTAGCTAAGATGGTTAGCGCTCGCTGTAAGCTTCACAGTACGCGAGCAACCCGGGTTCGATCCCCGCCGGCACCAATGCAATTGTTAATTGCAATTTTAAGTGCTGATTTACTACGTGCTCGGCGGTGAAGGAAAACATCGTGAGGAAACCTGCATGTCTGAGAAATAAGAAAAAAATATTTCGAAGACATGTGAAGTTCGCCAACACGCATTGGGGCAGCGCGGCGGACATTTCCTTGCCCTAAAACCCTCTCAGAAATGAGAGGAGGCCTGTGTCCAGCAGTGGGACGTAAATAGGCTGCAACTTTACTTTTTCTTTAAGTAGCATTTAGTAATTTGAGGTAATTAAAAGTAATTAAGGTGGAAGACTGTCACACTTACCCCATCAATGAGGTAAATGTGACAGTACGCTTCTTTTTGTAGTTACTTTATTATTATTTTTAACAGTGGTAGAGCCACGCGGCAGCTTTTGCTGTCGCACGGATGGGCCGTCTCGAACCGGGGTAGTACCACGACCTCACAGAATACCAGCGTGAAGTAGAGGTTTACCTCTGCGTTTCGCTTGGTGAGTGCAGGTGGCCGGAGGCCCTTTTTACTGGAAATGAGGCATTCCATCTTAGTCCTCGCGGGTGACAACGCATCTGCATTTTGGATGCATTTTGGAGGATAGTTTTAGATGTCTATGGGCCGCAGCAACCACTTACCATCAGGTGGACTGTGTGCTCGTTTGTCACCCGTATCCTATAAAAAAATTTGTAGTTTTCGAGAAAATTGATGAGATGATACTAATGTCAATATATTTTATGATCTATTTGAACGATTTGAACGTCTATTTTTGTGTAATAATGGATTTTTCTACGCATGGGGTAAGTGTGACAGTTTTTAACCGATATAGCGATGTGCCTATAAATGGATTTATGTCACATTTGCCCTGGATGTTTTGAAAGTGTAATAAAAACAATGCTAAGTGAAAAATAACTTTAATTCTACTTAGTTGCAAAATATGGGAAGAATGAGCCGGTAGTTTTGGAAGGGTAATATTGTTTTCGTTAGCTTTTATAATAATATTTAAGTCAAAGTGTGTTGCATGGCCGTCATATATTACAAGTTGTGGGTTGCCTGATTTGCATATTTCCGGGATCAGTACATTTGAAAAGTAACTTTCGTAGACTGAAGCCATCCAACCCCTTGGCGTAGCGGCAAATGCCGAATTAATCGAATTATTATCAGGTAACCATGTATTCCAAAGATACATTCCTTTACAAATTATTAACGGAGTAACATTCTGGCCCTAGGCGTTGCATACGAAAAATACATTTGTATTATCGCGGCCTGATGAGCTAGTGGTTTTGTGGCTTGAAAACCTTTTAGGCCACCTTTATTTTCAACTTTCGTTGGTTTTGTCAGAAACTTCTTTCATCAAGATTCCATTATTTGCGCGCATTTGAGTAGTCGCTTTTGTACAACTGTCTCAAACACATCGCTGAACTCGTTGGGAAATACTAGTCGGCAGCTTTTCTTCTTGCGATTTGACGGCTTAAGGTTTTTTTAATATATAATATATATATATATATATATATATATATATATATATATATATATATATATATATATATATATATATATATATATATATATATATATATATATTATAGTAGATAGTTTGTTCCTTGTTTTTAACCACTCGTCTCCTGGAATCCCATCTTTGAAGGCAGTACCGATTTCATTGCAACGAACACATCGGCCAACTAAAGTTCTGACTTCTCGCTGAGTTAAAACAAAGGCATACCCCATGAACTGATATTTTTCACCCCTTTTGACACCCCCCTCCATATCTAAAAAACCACCAGTTTTCTATTTGTATTATATATTAACATTTTAAATTTAATTGAAATCAGATATGTCTTTCAAAAGTTTGTATTCTCATACAAGATGATCGGGATATGCGTGACACTGTCACAAAAAAACGTATTCATGACGCATAATTTGCATTTGTCACACTTGCCTCAGTCTACCTTACAAAATTCGACCTGAACAGACATGACACGAGAGCGAGGTGAAAAAACGTGGTAAATAAGCCCATTGGTGAAAACAATAATTTAAAAACACTGTATAAAAAAAGCTTACTTAGAGAAAGAGAAAATTATTATATCTTTGTCACGTTCACTACTAAGACGAATCTAACGACCTCATAATATATTAAAATCCATCAAGTCGTTTAGGCTTCAGAGCGTGCCAAAGAAATAGACATACATATACTCTTGAAAAACATTACCCTCTTTCTTAGGCAGTCGAGTAAAAACATAACAAATGTAGGTTGTTAAGGTGCAGTGTAGTGGTACCGACCTGAGCGCAGTATCAGTGTTGCCCTCGACACGTTTCTCCAAACGCTGTAACAGTTGCAAGCAGGCGCCGTAATCCGCACGCGCCGCCCCGCCACCACTGCTACGTTTGCCACTACCGCTGCCACCGCTGCCACCACCGCCACCGCCGCACAGCGTCGCCAGCCGACTTCTGATGTCGGCCACCTCTCGCTTCAGTCGCTCGGGCTCCGCCA
The DNA here is from genome assembly GCA_033319125.1 of Parnassius glacialis. Taxonomy (NCBI): domain Eukaryota; kingdom Metazoa; phylum Arthropoda; class Insecta; order Lepidoptera; family Papilionidae; genus Parnassius; species Parnassius glacialis. The sequence continues at coordinate 798,179 of JAVANC010000012.1, read as the reverse complement.
AGTCTATCACCTGGCTTAGATTCTCCACGTGGCAGAACAGTTCCCGGGCCTAAAGTATTATACATAGAGAGACACATTCTTTTTAATTTTTATATCATACATATTATAATGAATAAAGTACCTTCAAAATGCTTACAGAAAAAGTGTAAACAAACGAACGCGAGGTCGTTCACTTAAGGAAGGGATATATAACATTAGATTTTCAGTAATATTTTGTAAGATTGATGCTAATCAAATTTCGACCCCTGGGCGACTGATTATTGCTAATTAAGTGCTGATTTATCACGTGCTCAGCATTAAATGAAAAGATCGCGAAGAAAGCTGCATTTTTTTAAATAAAAAAAGATATTATTAAGACTATGAAATCCTCCAATACGAATTGGACAGCCTGGCGGACTTTTTCTTGCTCTGAAATCCTCCCAGATTGATGTTACCTTTTTTAAAAAACGTTTCCCCTACACTAGGTTTTGCTCTTGTATCATGGAGGCAGTATACAAACATAAATTGCACGAGGACAAACATCCAGACCCGGAACAATTATTTGTAGGCCTTGCAAATACTTGTTCCGTGCTTGATTCGAACCCGCGGGCTCCAGCGCAACAACTTATTGCTAAGCGACTGCGCCACGGAGCCATCTTTCTATGACATGCCTGTGCTTACTAACTAAAAGTCGTTAAATCAAAAAAATATCGCATTTTAGCATCTAATTACTTCCTTTGTATTTCGCTGTATCGGTACCTACCAATTAATTTGTATAATTATAAAAAATATATGAAAAATTAGTCACACTCACGATACAAGCAGAGGCCGAGATAAGTGTGTGTCACTTCGTCTCCTATTTTGTTTATTTGGCATATAGCGAAGTGTATCCTCATTGTAAAGGGGTTGTGAAATAAAGTTTACTCTTACTATCTTAAATTACTACTTCTAAAAATGATAAACACCTCTGTGGCAGCTTCGCCGGTGATCGCGTGAATGTTGGGCGTGTTCCCTCCCGCGCCTTTCACCAGGGTCACGCAGAACTCCTGCAGGTGGCCCGTGGACGCCACGTGAGTGCCGCAGCATAACTCCCTGACCAGGAAATTATTACACGTTTACTGAAATCGATATCTTTCATTCACAAAATAGATATATAGATGAGAGAAGGTCATCGGCGTTTCTCTTGACTTAAAAAGCATACATTTTTTTACACCCAAGATCGTTAAACATTATCGAAGTAAAATAAGGTAAAAAGTTAATATTCTTTTCTAAAAAGTCACATTTTATGTACTACATGGGATATATTCTTTTGTATTTTTTAGAACGGTAATAAGGTCTAATAAATATTGTTTCAAAGTTATCCATTAATTACAGGACATTCTGTATGTTTTCAGAAAATTAAGAACAGTCACTAAGTAAAATAATATTAACTAAAACTTATAAAGTTCTCTGTCAAAGTATCATTAATTATTACGTGGGATGGCGCACCGAAAACAAGAATGATTCAACTTGAACGTGCGCAAATTTTAGCAATTTTAAAGGCATTTATCCACCTACCGTACTGACAACGAGACTCAGGTACTCCCTGTCCGCAAGTTATTTATATTTCAAACTCTCCAGAGATACCACCGTGTAACTTCCTACTCACTAATACAACCATGAAAAGAAAATCTCTTTATTAATTAAGGATTAATGAATCATCTTAGATTTTGACTTAGAACTAAAATTTAGGAAAGGCACCTAGTTCAGGAGACAGCGGTAGACAGTTAACAGTGGTAGAGCCACGCGGCAGAATTGCTGTCGCACGGATGGGCCGGCTCGAACCGGGGTGGTACCACGACCTCACAGAATACCAGTGTGAAGTAGAGGTTTACCTCTGCGTTTCGCTTGCTGAGTGCAGGTGGCCGGAGGCCCTTTTTACTGGAAATGAGGCATTCCATCTTAGTCCTCACGGGTGGCAACGCATCTACATTTTAATCTGTAACAGAGGATAGATGTAGATGTCTATGGGCCGCAGCAACCACTTACCATCAGGTGGACTGTGTGCTCGTTTTTCACCCTTATCCTATAAAAAAAAAGACAAAAATATAAAGAAATAAACTTAAATTTATATAAAAATAAACTTATCCAATTAATTACTTCTTCCTTGCTCAACGCAAACTGCTCCTCCCCGTTCATTACAGTTCTTTTAAAGGATAATGGTAATGAATCGAGAGGCATTTGGTAGGTAGCCAATACGACTTTTAGAAAGGTTAAGTCATGCCTTAATACTTGAAAGGCCAATATGCTTTGTTTTAAAAAATATAAATTCCACATTTATATATGTTATATGTACGTATAATTCTATTACATTCGTTTATGCCATGTAGCCAACAAAAATAGTAACTAGAAAGTTATTTCAATAGACATATAAACTTACCTGGACTCCAGCGGAGGTCCGCAACTAACAAGACGCAGTCCACGTTCAGGATAGGACTCTCCAGGCACCGTCAATACAGGCGGCTCGCTCTGTAATTGCACACTATCCATAATTCTTGTGTCTAGTGGTGTATCACTCTTTATTGCTGACCTGGAAATGCATTTGGATACCGTAGTTTTATGGTTAGGAGATTATACACGGTGTGATCAATTATGTAACTAGTCAAATACAATTAAGGCAAACACCCTAAGTTCCTTTCAAGAAGAGGGGGGGATTGAAAATATATATAGTTTTTATTAATCAGTTTTAACCAAAAAATTGCATAAAAGTAAAAAGTTAAACTTACAGCCTATATACGTCCCACGGCTCGGCATAGGCCTCCTTTCATTTCTGAGGGTTTTAAGGCACAGAAATGTCCGCGCTGCTACAATGCGTGTTGACGAACTTCACATGTCTTCGAAAAATATTTTATTTTTCAGACAAGCAGGTTTAACTCCATTAGGAGTTTGGTATGATGTACTTGCTAATTTAGTTTTTCAAAAAACGCTATTTGATTTTCTTTTAAAGGCATTAGGTTAGAAAAGTAAATATCTACAGAAAATCTCTAAATACAACAACCAATTTGAAACAAGATGTAATAACGACAAAAATAATAGCTAGTTCAATTATCACATTTTGACTGCAATTTGATATTTTTCAACAAGTTTAAGTCTCCTTTTATCAAGTTTACAAAGTTAGTTCCTTTTGAATTCTGTATTCTGTACTATAGTTATGGTAACGGCAAGCAAGAATAGATAGTAAATAAAACCTTACCTAACTAACGTTTGAGCATCTAATAACACCTTTTCTGACAATTTCTCACCGTAAATTGACAAATTTAAGCTCAATACTCTGTCAGTAACTCTCGAACCAATCTGGCAGACAACACTGTTCGGTAGCACCTTTCTAATGGCCGCATTTAACAGATGTACTGCTGTATGATTTTTCATAATTTTCAACCTTTTATCACAATCTATTGCAAGTGTCACTTCACTATTACACTTTACATACGGTTTTTCACTACCTTGTTCTATAATAAAATGTCCTTTATGAAACACAAATTCTCGTATTTTAAACACACTGTCCACTTTCATTGTCACTTGATCGCTAACTCTGATTATCCCACTATCCGCTATTTGACCACCTTCCTCGCAATAGAAATTTGTTTTATCTGTCACTAAATAATAAGGTCTATTTTCGCATGGATCTAAAAAGTCTATCCATTCACCATCCTCATTTATTATTGAGACTAGATTACATTTGAGTGGTTCGAATAATATTCTATTATCGACTAACGAGCAATCATATTTGTGTTTATCATCTGTACATTTAACACCACTTTTTATCAATCGGTCTATAGTTGTATCAAATGTTAATCCCTTCTTGGAGGTTTTTTCCTTAAATGCAGCCTTATGTTTAGATTTGTGTTGAGTCAATAGTTTTTGAAATCCTTGCTTGTCTATGCATAAATTATTTAATTTTGCTATTCTTTCGATCACATCCTCTTGAAAACCATGAGTGTCATACAATTTAAATACCAAGTCACCGGGTATTGTGGTCGATTTCAATTTGGAGATAGTCTGAGAATTTAAAACAAATTTACTTAATATTATAACAATATAATACTAAAAGAAAATAATAAAACATAATAACCTAAAACATGGAAATGGATACAAAAAAACAACAATGTTGGAAAGTAAAGTGAAAAGAAAGTTATCCACTACTTGTCGGCAGCAAAAATGTGTTTATCGATGATTGATGAATGATTTTATACGTGGTAGAGCCATGCTGCCGCTATATTAATAGTATAGTTATAGCACGAATGGGTCGGCTCGACTGGGGAAAGACCACACTCTCACAGAATGCCATCGTAAAATAGCAGCTTAATGCTCCTGTTTTGTATGGTGAGTGTAGAGAACCGGAGACCTTTTTCACTGGAAAAGAGGCATTTCATCTTAGTACTCACGGCTGACAGCACATCTGCATCTTAATTCGCAAACGAAGATAGATGTAGATGTTTACATCTACTGATGTGTGATGTAGTGAGCCACAGCAACCACTTACCATCAGGTGGACTCTGTGCTCGTTTGTCACGCTTATTCTATAAAAAAGCTCATCAAAAATTCCAGCTCCGAGTTTCAGTGAAAGCTGTTTTAATTTAGTTATATTCTTTACATACAGCCAGATAGGTGTTCGATTCAATGGTAAAGTCAAAATTATTTTATGCAGTTACATTTTATTTATGAGTAAGTTAGTATACCATTACTTCCAAAAGTGAAACCTCTATAGTGAAGAATCGCCCGGAAATTCTATGATTCTCGTTTTTACTATTCTTTACAATAGGAATAACGTATCCATAGGTCGCTGGTTCAGATCCAGCTCGAAGGACCATAAAAATGTACGTTACACCTAAGATGCTGCTGCTGATAACATAAATAAAATATGCTGCTTGAGTAAAATAGAAAATATATTTAAAAACTGCTAATAGCTAATGCACAACGGCTGGTCCTCGCAGGAGTTATAGACCACCACCCTCTAACAAAAAAAAAGAAACAAAATACTCAATATTGCAACCTTAAATACCAGAACCCTTAGAACTGAAGAAAGCCTAAATGAACTAGAAAAAGCCCTTGAAGACATAAAATGGGACATCCTGGGAATTAGCGAGATGCGAAGATTAGGAGAAAAGATTGAGGAACGCACTGACTACATACTATTCCATAAAGGTGAAGTAGCTGGTCAGAGAGGAGTAGGATTCTTAATCAAACAGTCAATGAAACATCACATACAAGAGCTAATTGGAATCTCTGATCGAATAGCCATTCTTAACATCGGCATACCAGGATATAAAAAAATATGGTCAATCATACAAATTTATGCTCCAACAGAGCAAGCAACAAAAGCAGAAATTAAACTTTTTTACAAAGAATTATCACAAACGCTAACAAGATATTCAAATAACCATCTTATTATAATGGGCGACTTCAATGCACAAGTCGGAGCGAAAAAATGCAAGGAGGAATACGTCCTGGGGAACTTTGGCCAAGGAAGAAGAAGTCCCCATGGTGAATTGCTAGTCGAATTCTTGCTGCAACACAACCTAACGCTCTTGAACAATTTTTATAAGAAAAACCAAAAGAACAAGTGGACATGGATATCCCCCGATGGCAACACCAGAAACGAAATTGACTACATAACAACAAACTATCCAAAGGCTTTCACAGATACGTCGGTCTTAACTAAATTCAACTTCAATACAAACCATCGTATGGTAAGAAGCAACATAAGAATAGAAACATCAAAGAAATCTAGAAAATATTTTGCCTCACACTCTATAAGACACCACAGTGATGAAACCTTAAAGAAAATAAAACAATCTTTAATTAAATCAACAGAAGAATTGACTATGAGTAACATTGACGTCCACACGAAATATGAAAAAATAGAAAATCTACTAACTCAAGTAAAAAATGATACTAGCAGGGCAACAAGTACAAACTTAGTGATTCAACGCTACAACTTATAGAAAAAAGAAAATGCCTACTTTCAAAACACCCTAAAAAAGATAACATAAAAACAATAACGAAATTAAGGAAAGAGATCAGAGAAAACATAAGAAAAGACAGGAAGACCAAGAGGCTGCAAACTTTAGAAAAGCATATAGCGAAAACAGGAGGAGTGAAAAAAGCGCTTAAAGAACTTAGAGAATCAAACAAAGAATGGATACCAAAATTAAACAAAAAGGAGAACACCTCATCCAATAGATGAAACATAAACGAAATAGCCACAAAATTTTACTAGGACCTTTACTCAAATCCAGACAAAATACAAAAACACGATTCGAGGACAGACGCCAGGAATAAACAGGAAAAAGCGATAACTGAACCAAAAATACTTCCCAGAGAAGTAGAAAAGGCTATTTATAGTCAGAAGATGGAAAAAGCTCCAGGTCCAGACAAAGTGACAAACGAACTTATCAAAGGCACCCTTGAAGAACTACTACCAATACTCACTTCATTATTCAATGAAATACTAACAACGGGTTTAATCCCTACTAAATGGAAAACATCAAACATTATCCTTATATTCAAGAAAGGACAAAAGGAAGATATAGAAAACTACAGACCCATAAGTCAAAAGTAAGTTATCCTGGAAAGAATAAGCAAAAAGTTAGACGAAAACCAACCACGGGAGCAAGCAGGCTTTAGACATAATTACTCCACTCTGGACCACATACATACAGTGAAACAAATTGTAGAAAAATATAATGAGTTTAATAAAAAACTCTATATGGCATTCATCGATTACTCTAAAGCCTTTGACAGCATAAGACACACAGCCATATGGGAAAGCCTAGAACAGCAGGGGATACCTTTAAATTATATCAATATTATAAAAAACATATACTTGAACGGCGAAGCGAGGATCCAACTAGAAACCTTGGGAAAAAAGTTCAAGATCGAGAGGGGAGAGAGAGTAGACAGGGAGATCCTCTTTCGCCAAAACTGTTCTCGGCTGCTCTGGAAAGCGTCTTCCGCAAACTAGACTGGGAGGAATATGGTCTCAATGTGCAGGGAGAAAAACTGAACCACCTAAGATTTGCAGATGATATAGTCTTATTTGAGGAAAACCCGACGCATCTTGTTAAAATGATAGAATCACTAAATGAAGAAAGCCTGAAAATGGGCCTAAGCATGAACAAAGACAAAACAAAACTGCTTACAAACTCTAAATCAGTAATTATAAAAATTGACAACCAACCACTCGAATATGTGTCAGACTATATCTACTTAGGACAGATAATATCTCACAAAGATCAAACCACTAAGGAAATTGAGCGAAGAATAGGAAATGGATGGAAGAAATACTGGTCTTTGAAAGAAGTCTTAAAATCTAAGGAGCTAAGTATGCAAATAAAAAGGAAAGTTTTCAACACGTGTATACTTCCAGTCATTACTTACGGATGCGAAACCTGGGCACTCACCAAACACCACAGAGAAAAATTAGAACGCTGTCAGAGAGCCATGGAGAGAAGTCTGACAGGAATAAGGAAACAGGACAGAGTAAGATCTAGCTTAATAAGAGACAAAACCAAAGTTGTCGATATAATAACCCGAATAGACCAACAAAAGTGGAGATGGACAGGTCACATGATGCGTGATCCACAAGAGAAGTGGTGCAAAACTGTTACTGACTGGTATCCCAGAGATGGCAAGAGAAGTAGAGGACGCCAACAAACAAGATGGGAAGACGACTTAAAACTCACGGCTGGACATCATTGGAGAAGGGTAGCACGGGACAGGTCCCAGTGGAAAATGTTAGAGGAGGCCTATGCCAAAAGGCAAACTGAGCTTCGGGACATACTATAACAAACAATAACATGTCTAGATTTCTTATTTAACCGAGAACTTCAGAATAAAAAGGCTTATTATATAAAATAGCTAATGAGTACACGAACGCGCTGTGAAGCGATGCTACGTGAACTGATTCGATGAACAATAAAATAAGTATATGAGGCAAAAATGCTGATCGGGCGATTGTGCCGTTGCACCGTACAATGATCTCAGTTTTTTAGAGTAGAGATAATTTTTACGGATTTTTTCTACTTATTATAAGCCAGTGTTCGCCGAAAATCCATCAATCAAATAGTAAATTATTATTAAACTGAAGTGACAAACGAACCCTCAGTCCATGGACACCTGCAACCGACTTCTAATGCTACAGATACGTTGTCACCTCTAAACAATACCGTGCACGCACTGGCGGTAGAAATAGGTGAGAGGCTGGTATTAACTCAGACCGACACCTATGCAGAAAATCAGTCCCACCACCTGGTAAATAATGAGGGCTAATAATTTTCTGCTCACCAGATGTCGCTAGTTGACACTGAGGTAAAGTTTTTTGTTACGCAATGTCATTTAATTGAGAAGTTAGTTTTTAATAAAAATATATCAGTTTCTAGAGTATTATATTAATACACAAATAATGCTTCAGTGGTTTGCTCTTTAATTTTTTTGCACATTTTTAACTTTTCTACTTTTATGAATATCGGTGGTTTGGTTTATTTATTTTTAAACTTATTAATATTTAATATAAAATATAGCTAATAGTACAGAAAGAAACGTTAACCTTTACATTTTTCGAACAAATTAACTTCCCCACTATGTATTCTGTCAAATATTATACCTCACTTTTAAGTGTCGCCGCCCTGGTGGCAGAAAGTCATGGTTGCCCTCATTGCTCTATAACCACAAAGAGAGCACACAACCACACAGAATTGATTCCAATATTTTGCATTATCATATCTTGTAACCTTACCTCCTTAAACTCTGTATATCCAAGCGCAAACCCAGCTATTTCTACATCTCCCAAGCTCTCCACTTCTGGATATCTTTGCAAAAGCCCTTTCCATTTCTTCCCCAATTCTGCTCTGAGCTTTGCGTAGGCTTCTCTTTCGTGTTCTATAATGAGATTAGCTTCCTTCTGCTTGGAAACCAGCTCTGGGTATGTGTCTCCGAGGCTGTTTGCCACTTCAGTGTACAAATGGGTGAGTAGTTGGGGGTTTTGGAAGACATCTGTACAAATCTTAAAGGATTTGCGCATTACTTGCTTGAGGTTTAAGCTGGAAATGTGATTCAATTTAACCAATAAAAACCATAAGATTATTTATATATAAATACATAAATTAGAACTGAGTTAAGACTTGAGAGCTACAGATTACACAGAGACAGTATGCAAACCAATTTCGATCTTCAAGTACGAAATTTTTAGTTACAAACACAACCGTATATTCATATATATGTGTAAATATATCCACTACCTCATATCATCCCTTGGTTGTCGTAAGAGGCGACAGAGGGAAACAAACCAAATGGACACCAGCGTCTTCCTAATAACAACTAAAATAAAAAACTGCAAACCGGAAACCCGGTTGTGTATGGAGTACTGCTGTCACATATGGGCTGGTACTGCAAAATGCCACCTGGCAGCGTTGGATTCAGTGGAGAGACGTGGTAAGAGGCTCATTAGTGACCTGGATTTGATTAAAACGAACTTTGTCAGTATCGAGCACAGGCACAGAGTAGCCAGCCTCTCGGTATCCTATAGGATGCATTTTAGAGTGTGCGCAGGACGACCAGGCAGTCAGCGGATCTTCACCTCTTTGTTGTCTATATTCCATGCATTAGAACCAAACAGTATGTTTCGTCTTTTGTAATGCGTACATCAAAGGAGTGTAATAATTGACGGCTCCGTGGCGCAGTGGCTTAGCAATGAGTTGCTGCGCTGGGGGGCGCGGGTTCGAATCCCGCACGGAACAAGTATTTGTATGGCCTACAAATAATTGTTCCGGGTCTGGATGTTTGTCCTTGTGAAATTTGTGTTTGTAAACTGCCTCCACGATACAGGAGAAAATCCTAGTGTGGGGGTTGCGTTTTTAAAAAAAAAAAAAAAAAATTTGCCAGCGTCTTCAAGGCAAGTGTGAATAGGCTTTTGTTATGCTAAGACATTGCAATTTACCACCTGGAGCTATATCACCACTTACCACCAGGTGGAATTGTGGTCAAGCACTGGCGCTTATAAATAGTAAAAAAACTGTGGTTACCCATCTGCTTGTTAAACGTGGCAACTATGGCAAAAATTTTTCCTATGAAGTAATCTATGAGGGAACGCTATGTTCAGCAGTGGACTTCAATAGGCTGCAATGGTAAAAATAATGTTTGAAAGGAGAAAGAAAAATCTGTATAAGGAACTGTTGCTCACTTAGCGGCTGGGAAGACGCCATCAGCAAGGCAGACGCTAACCATCCTTGTGTGGTCTGCCAGTCTCCGGTACGCCTGTTGCAGTGCATCCTGTGAACTGTACCCACCGCTGTATGGGGGGACTCCTTTGCTGTTCTGTTCAAACAACGTAATGTAGTGTTAATTTATACATATTACTAAAAGTTGAGTGTCTGTCTATAATATCAAAATAACTGACTTTATTTAGCTGAGTGGTTTATTTGCATGCTATTAAGACATAAATAACAATTTTATTAAACTTTTGTCGTCTTTCCGGCCCAATCTTCGGACGGCTGAACCAATTACAATGAAAGATGACAAACAGACGGAGAGAAATACCAGGAGTAGGCTATATTTTCTACCACTCCCCCGAATGGGTTCCTGTCTTATCGTGGCACGGGGGGGGGGGGCTTAGTAGCCGTGGCTTCGTCACACGCGGTGAACAAAGAGGAACCCCTTGGCTGGCCCGTGGTGTAGGGCCGGCCCAAGGTGGCCACTCCGATTGGGCTTGGCGAGCTCACTTCTGATGCATGTCGGTTGGCTGCGATGAGAGGGGTGTCCTCTCCCCCTACCGCTGCAGTCGAGGTGGAGTCGCAGTGTTGGTATGATGATGCGCCACTCGCCATATCCTCCGCGACTCTGGCGGGGCAGCACCGTTGATGCGGTGGTGGCGGGGCCGCGGGGCCGCGGAGGGAAAGGAGTGTCGGTATTGCGAGGCGCCGCTCTCCCTACCCTCCGCGGCCGAAACTTGCTTGGCAGCGGAGCCGGAGACTAGATCCGCCGCTGGGATCGGGAAAGCGGGTGCCACTAAGCGCTCGATTTCCCTGGCCCCATGGCCTCCGCGTATCGGACTCGGGGGGCTCCGATACGCAGGTGTTGTGTGGTTGAAAGCCGTGGAGGGGGGCGTGCCTTGTGTTCCTGATGCGCCTTGCCTGAGAAGAAGAATGGGGAGGAGAGGTGCTCTTCCGAGAAGGGGCTGCCATGGGGCGGCCGGCGCTGGTGGGACTCGGATGTGTGCGAAAGCGTTCCCGTGGCCCTGCCTATATGCGGCGAAAGTGGAACACCATGGGGTTTTAGTCAGTGCGAGTCGGATTTTTTTACATGGGGAAATGCCTACGCATACCCGTAGGCATTTCCCCATGTAAAAAAAGGCTATATTTTCTACCAACTTCAAAAAGGAGGAGATACTCAATTCGACTGTATGTTACTTTTTTTATGTGTTACCTCATAACTTTTTTCTGGGTGAAATGATTTCTATGATTCTTTTATTATTTGAAATCTGACGCTTCTCATGTAGCCTCATATAAATTTGATCAATGTCTGACCAGTAGTTTTTGAGTTATCCTTAATAATGCGTATTTAATTTGCTAGGACTACATTGATGATGATGATTAAGACTCATAAAAATATTGGCTTTCATAAGCATGGTCAAACCAGACATTACAAACTACTGCCTTTACAAGATTATGACTAGGTGTGGTCAAATTCTTTCTAAGAGTTCCCACTTACCCTGTGGATAGCGTCTATGAGAGGACGGAACAGGTCAGTGTCGTAGTTGGAGGGTACACCCTGCAGCAACTTCGCCATCCTCTCCAAGCCCATACCGGTGTCTATGTGCTGTTTCCTCAGTCTCTTCACTGAGCCATCAGCTTCTCTACATATTAGCGGCGCAAAAATACCATTTTAATTAATGCATTTAAACAATAGTTATTTTATTTAATGTGGCAAACAAATTATAAGCCAACTGATGGTAAGTGGCCGCTACTGTCCATGGCCACTTGCAACCAACTTAAAACAAAGAAGTCTACAAATGATTTAGTCACCTTTGGGGACTAAAATGGACTGCCTGTAATGAGGGCTAATAATTTTCTGCTCACCAGATGTCGCTAGTTGACACTGAGGTAAAGTTTTTTGTTACACAATGCCATTTAATTGAGAAGTTAGTTTTAAATAAAAGTTTATCAGTTTCTAGAGTATTATATTAATACACAAAACAATGTCTCATGCCTGGTTTGCTCTTTAACTTTTTGCACATTTTAAACTTTTTTAATTTTTCTACTTTTATGAATATTTGTGATTTGCTTTATTTATTTTTAATCTTATTAAAATCAAATATAGTTAATAGTACAAGAAAGAAACATCAACCTTTACATTTTCCGAACAAATTAATTTCCTCGCTGTGAAATCTGTCAAATATTATACCTCACTTTTATGTGGCGCCGCCCTAGTGGCAGAAAAAATCGTGGATGCCCTCAATAATTATTAATCAAAAATATTTTAGAGTACACGATTGCTTATAACCCCTGGGAATGAGGTTGATCGTTACCATGCTGTTTCTAAATATTTTCATACTATTCATATATATACCTAGTCAGGTCATAAATTCTGTCACATGTTTAATATAAAATAATTGAAACAAGTTTATTCATTATGTAAACATTTATATACCAAAATGAACTTAACAAAACATAGATTCTTATGACACTAAAGTTTATTCAAAATGACCTCCGTGATTTTGAATACAGGCCTTCAATCTGCGCGGCCAGTCGTCTATCGCAGCACGAACGAGGTCCATGTCAATATCGACGGCTGCCTTAATCAAGGATGTCTTGAGTGACTCCAAATTGGGATGAGGCTTTGAGCACGCCTTTTCCTGCAAGTGTTGCCATATCTTATAATCTAACGGATTCAAATCTGGACTGGAGGAGGGCCAGTCTTCGTGCCGGATGAAGTCGATTTCACGCGCCGCCAGTCTTGTGTGCTCTTCGCTCTATGAGCTGGCGCCGAATCTTGTTGGAATACCCAGTGCCTGTTATTGAACATGGTATGAGAAACAGGTTCCACAAGGTTCGTCAGGACTGTATTTTGATACACAACTGCATTCGTTTTTACACCTTTCTCACAAAAATGTACCTCTGTTAAGCCCCAATAAGAAACTCCCAATCATACCATGAGCGAAGATGGAAAATGACCTCGTTGGACACGCGGAATACGGTTGCTCGCTTCTTCACTACTGTGTGCGTATACCTTACCATTTTGTTTGTTGTAGCTCTCTTCTACGGTAAAATTTTTTTCATCCGAAAAAAGAATTTCCCGATTTTTTTTTCCCGTGTACCGCTTCAACAAAGCGCGGCATCTCTTCAGTCTCAGGTTCATTAGACGAGCATTCAAACGATGTCCTGTTTTTCTGCGATATGCCCAAAGCCCTAAGTCTTCATTTAACACCCTTTTCACCGTGGTTCTGCTTAACCCCATCTGAAGGGCCAACAGTTTCTGCTTACGTTTGGGATTTCTTTAAATTTGCGCCTTCACAGCCATTATCATTGCTGGAGTCCTAACAGACCGAGGGCGACCACTTCTTGACCTGTCATCTACACTAGAGTCTTCTTTGTATCGTTTGATGGTACGATAAACGAATCTTTTGGTTATATTAAAATTTTCCAGTATGTCAAAAATTTGAATTGGCGCGTAACCGCAACGATGCAACGCAATAACTGCAACACGGTCTTCTTTAAGCGTCCACTCCATATTTAAAAATGAGTAAAATTCTAAAAAGTATACAGTTTTATTTTCATGAACAATTCGAGATTCGAATTCAATAGACTTTTTTGTGGCCAGCATTCTAAAAGAAAAGTTTTTACTGTGTGACAATACTTATGACCTGACTGTGTATATTGTAAATTAATTTCATTAAAAAAAAGTCTCGCTAGGTTTCTTGCATATTATGGTTGTAGCACAAATGGGTCGGCTCGACTGGGGTAGGACCATACTCTTCACAGAATATCAGTGTAAAATAGCAGCTTAATATTGCTGTGTTTCGTATGGCGAGTGTGGAGAGCCGGGGACCCTTTTTACTGGAAAACAAGGCATTCCATCTTAGTCCTCAGGGGTAACAATGCATCTGCATTTTGATTCTTAATTGAGAATAAATGTAGATGTCTATGGGCCACAGCATCCACTTACCATCAAGTGGACTGTGTACTCGTTTGCCACCCATATTCTATTTAAAAAAAAAACAGAGGCTTTTTACCAACCTGTGATAAAAAGTAACAAATCTACTATCTATAAATATTCTAATAATAATATATATTGAATAAAAAATATTCTATTCTATTCTATATACCTGGAGTTTAAATATAGATTCTTTACAATAAAGGGAACTGACCTGTTGCTATCAATAAAGACAATGTTCCATATTTCCGTAAGGCTTCCGTCAGGACCTATGTGATGTAGTTCGGTACAGGCTCCACAGGGGCCAGTGACTCCCATTTCCCAAAAGTTGTCAGCGGTTCCACGAGCTTGCAAGCGACTTGCGGGCACTCTGCCAAATGAGAAGAATAACATTAATTTAAATGTATTTACTATATAGATTTTTTTTTAACAAAGGCCCCAGCAAAATACAGTTAAAAAGCATATTCTCATGTCTAAGGGTGTTACCACACCAATCGATCGATTGTTAATCGATGGCATCAATCGATGTAAGAATGAATTAGTCGATGTTGATTGATAGCTTCTACCACACCGATCGATCGATGGTAAAATGGATTAATCGACATTGATTGAGCTGCTTGATTATTCGAGAACCCGTCCGCTCTATCGATTGCTCCATATTGTCGTCTTCTGGATACATTTTGAAAGTTACTGATGATGAGCTCACATCAATTAACTGTCGATCGACATCGATCGCTGATTGAACAACATTTTATTGACTAGTATCCGTCAATCAACTAAAACTACCACACCAATAGATCGACATCGATCAATGGCATCGATCGACGATCGATCGATTGGTGTAGTGTACTGAAGCCATTGGTACTTCTCCGCCGAAGCCAACCTCAAAACAAGGGAAGACGTTTGCGGATGTTGCCCGAAAATCTTTACAACCGGCACCCTCTTGTGGTCGTAAGCGGAAGAATGTGGAAATAAAATCAGTTCCAGTGGGGACCCAAGACAAGATTGATAAGGACGGGTTTACTCTTGTTGAGAAGAGACGTTGGTCGCGACCCTTCTGTAACCAGCGTGGGACCGCCAAGATAAACGCGAGTACAACTCTGCGTGCTGTGGAGCCAACCATACAACTCTATATCTCCCGTTTGGACAAAAGTACGTCGGGAGAAGACGTTCTGCGTTTCGTGGAAGACGAAGCCGATCTCTTTACATTTGTAGCGTCTGGAGTCAAATAGGTCAACGAACTTCAAATCCTACGTACTCCAGGTTCCTGCAAAACATAAAGAGACATTCCTCGCTCCCGATTTCTGGCCCTCTAGAGTAGTGTTTCGCCGATACAGGGACGCGCCAAAGAAAAAAGTTTCCTAAATAGTGTTAAGTTATGTCTATATTTTATATATATTTTTAGGTTAAGGTATATATTGCTATGGGCCAATGTTCTTAATTTTTAAGTCCTTGATGCCTGTAATAAAGGTATTGTATTGTAGTAACACCCTAAAAACTCTCAATATGCCTTATCCAATCCCAACAAACAGTACATGTCTTAAGGCTTTCGGCTTTCTCAAAATTTGTTTTTCTATGAGCTATAAGGACTTTGTTACTTTCTAATACTGCAAATGCATTCATTATTGATTTGATTAACAACTAAAATTGATCTTTATGATTAAGGGATATTAGTTAAGAATTATATGGGGCACAAGCACTCACACAAATTAAATTGTGAATTGCATTTTTAAGTGCTGATTTGAATCACTCGGCGATTGAGGTAGTCGGCAGTAATGGAAAACATCATGAGGAAACCTGCATGTCTGAGGAGGAATGTACTCTTGACCGAATTTTGGTCACCAGACTACCTGTTACCCATCTGTGGAGGACAGGATTATAGTGCAACAGTGTGTGCACAAATACAGGCGCACACAATTTGAGGATTAAAAATATTTTGAGGACGTGTGGAGACTTTCAAAAAGCTCTGCAGCAGCAGAACAACATATTTATTGGTCCACCCTCTCTGAAATTAGAGGATATCTGTAGCCTAGCTCTAGGTGTATATACATACATAGGCAAAAAAAATTCACCGGGTTATGTCAAAAAAAAATGAAAAACTAAAAACAAAAGCCAAATATGTTTATATACAAATAATACGAATCCAATAGTTGTAGCTTTAAATTAACATACCCAATAGATTTCCATATGTCTCTACACTCCCTATCTTCTAGTATGCCTATTATTGGATCCCCACCAAAGTAGGTCACAACCAGAGCTTCTGGCTTCAGACGGAAGGGACCAAGAAGAAGATCCCAGGCCATCTGACAAGCTTCTTTCTGTTAAAATAGAGTACACACAAAGTATAGAATGAATTAATTAAAAAAAAATACATTATTACAAGATCACAAATACCACATAACGGTGAGTGTGAACTGCAACTTGCTGATACTCTTATTCATCTAATTAAGGTTATGATATGAATACTCACAATGTCAAAAGAAATGAATCAATAGCAAATCTATGAGGGATGCCTATTCCAGTGTAGGACTTTGAGAGACTAACAAATAAAATAAAATTGAGATGATACCCCAACCATTAATAAAAAAGAAGATTGGGGCTCTTAACTCTATTGTGCGAAGTCAAAACGTGTCTAAAAAGACACATGGCAATTCTCAATGTTGTGTTATTCCATACCATCATATATTATATAGTAAAAGACTAAATGATAAGGTGAAAAGTGTGTTATTCATGAAGAAGTTGTGACCGGGATAAAAAAAGGAATGCTTATGGTTTAGACATATTGAAAAAATGAAGTTGCAAAGAGTGACAATGCAAACTTATTCTGCAGAAGTGAGCAGGCAAAGAACACTGGATGGAAGTTTATCAACAAATCGGATATATTGAAAATGTTCCAAATTATTTTCCAAATATTATAAGTGTAACATTACTTAAATTCTACTCATGGTATACTATATAATGTACTTATGGCTACATACATATCATTGCATACATCATATTTAGTTCTTAAACATGTATATGAGAGGGTAGAAAATGACAAAAGAAATAGACGACGTGGTAGAGCCATGCTGTAGCTATATTAGTTGTATAGTTGTAGTGCAAATGGGTCAGCTCGATCGGGGAAGCACCACGCTCTCACAGAATACCAACGTAAAATATCAGCTTAATGCTGCTGTGTTTTGTAAGGTGAGTGTAGAGAACCGGAGACCCATGTTACTGGAAACGAGGCATTCCATCTTAGTCCTCACGGTTAACAACGCATCTGCATGTTAAATCGTAATTGAAGATAGATGTAGATGTTTATGGGCCACAGCAACCACTTACCATCAGGTGGACTGTGTGCTCGCTTGTCACCCTTACTCTATATAAAAAAAACGGAATGGAAGTGAGAGTAGAACTTAAAACCCACACTTCTTCCAGTATTATAAAATTCAACACAGGGGTTAGGGGTTAGGCGATTCTGTGTTACTAAGATATTGGTTATTTTGTTTGTCGTGATTCTGTCATCATTGGTTATTAAGCTTCTGACAAAAAATTATATGTTTTACACGGCTAAACATCTCCGAATGCCGGGATCACTCCCAGAAATTGCTTGTGACATCAAAGGACTGTTGAACTTCTTCAGGGAGATTTTATGGCTCGAATAATTATAATATCCCTGCCCACACACAAAATACGCGCTTAGACGTAGAGTTGCAGAAAATATCCCGTCATAAACTAACTTATGCTAAACTAAAACAATGTTTTATTATCGAAAAGAATGCATGTTACTGGTCTACCAAAATATTTACATCAAATGTAAATATTTTGGTTTATTGTAACATTGTAAATATTTTACTTCTAATAAGAAACCAATACAAAGGATTGTTTCGCTTTTTAATTGTTCTCCCTGGAACCAAGGGCGTCGGAAAATAATGTATTTTATTGCTGCTCATTAGTAAATCCCTATTTGATTTTATTTTTATAGCGGACTAGCTGCATAATAGATATATTTCAAAAAAATATCAGATTTTGAAGTTATAATCGAACCATGAATATTACGATTTTTCATAGATCCGAGTGATTTTTAACAAACAGAAAAACATTTCTAGTATGTATCTACATAATTAGGTATGCAGTTTTTGTTCTAAAGCCTCAGTGTATGTAAGTGCAACGTATAAATGCATAGAATGTAGTTAACAATCCTGCTTTCTGAGCATTGGTTTTGAAATGAGAGATAATGTTTGTGTGTATTAATGTAAAAATAAAAATATATGTATATAATGGCTGTTAGCCTTTAGATGTTGTCATTAGCATATACGGTACGGTAAGATATCTAGTACCTAAATGTATATGGATTTAGACTGTCAGTTACGCCGCTAGACATGCCGTCGAACAGCGAGCGTATCAACCATGGCTTTAACCAAGTTTCAACAGCGCGCGCGTGAAGAGCGTGAATATTATCGACTACTATCTAGTACATTTGCAAGCGTGTGCATCTGAATGGCGCTGCTCCAACGCGTGACTATGAAACGAGCCCTACCGACTTAGTACCTAATTGGTAGTATAAGTTGTTTTTACACATACATTAACTTATTATGATTGAATTAGAAATAAAACACAGATTAATTTCATGTTTATTGTTCATCTTCTAAATTGGAAATAAGAATATTATTGTCTAAAAACTGTGCAGGGATGTCGATATTATATTAATGTCTCGTAAAGCTCAAGTACCAAATAATGGTCATAACATGGTCGCAGCAACCGATGGTTCTGCGTACAACGATGTAATTACAGCAATATTGCACGATTGCTTCTCTGTTCATCTTTCAACAATATTGTACCACCAGCAGAGCCGCTATTTACACAAAATACACTTTCGATTGCATGTGCGTAAGTCCGTTTATGAATGTTAGGTTATCGTTTGAGCAGTACACAGTTCCAAAACTCACAGCAAGGTAAGTCGTTCTTGAAAGCAATCAGAGTCCGTTAAAATAGCCAAGTCATAATGCTCAATATTTAGTCCCGAAAGTCACCACAACACCGATACAATTACAAAGACAATTACAATTACAAGCGACGCCAACCAATGTAATTTTGACAGAATTAGAGATTGACGATACAAAGTAGGCATGTCAATTTGAAACCATTTAATCGATTGTTTATAGTAACATAATCTATTTTCCAGATCGATATAGATCTGAAGAATCCTTGTCCGATGTCCATACAAAAACCTCTCGAATCGGACTTATTTCAGGAACTAGCTATATTTCAAATGATTCAATAAATACTTTTGCATAGTTGGAACATCTGTTCCTTGTGACAGACAGAAAAACTGTTCTGTTCTGGGTTCAATCCCAGGGTTGGGCAAATTATTATTGGGTTTTAATAACTTGGAAGTTCCCAGTAGTAGCACGGAGTCTGGATTTGTGTCTGTTGTTTGGCAATACGCGCAGCCCTTATTACATGGGACGTATAATATAACAGTACTACACACCTCTACCTACTCCTTCTGGAAAATACAAGTGTAATGTTATGTTTATTAATTTAATGATTTTTCTATACAGTTTCTTGTATTTACGGTAAGTTATTGTCAATAACACCCCACGCACCCCAATCCAGCCAGTCACCGTGGGGGAAGAAGACTATTACCCTCCAACTAATATCCAATTACACATTCTTCCTAAGAAACATCGCTAAATGGCAAATAAAATACACATTGCGACATACAATACGTTGTCTTTAAGAACCAATGAGAGTCTAACGGAACTAATACTAGCTCTAGAAAATGTAAAGTGGTCAATATTGGGTTTGAGTGAAGTCCCACGACTAGGGGAGAGTATAGAAGACCATGGGCATTTTATATTTTATTATAAAGGAGAAACACTAGGCTTATATGGAACAGGATTCTTAATAAAAATGAATTAAAACCATTTATCGACGAGTTCATTGGTGTCTCAGAGCGTATTGTTATACTTAATATAAAACTACCTCTGAAAAACGATCGATGGTCGATTATGCAAGTCTACTCTCCAACTGAACAATCAAGTAGAACAGAAATCGACACCTTCTACTCCATGTTACAAGACGCGATAATCAAACACTCGCACAACTATTTAGTAGTGATGGGAGATTTTAATGCAAGAACAGGGGCAAGAGGAGACGGAGAACAAATGATATTGGGTCTGTATTGTTCAGGCAAAAGAACAAGAAATGGGAAGAAACTTGTCCAACTGGCATATGAAAACAACTTAAATAAATAAATAAATAAATAAATTAAAAGTACTAAACACTCTTTACAGAAAACATGAGAACAACAGATGGACATGGATATCTCCAGATGGTCACCACAAAAACGAGATAGATCACATACTAACAAACAAAAGTAAAGACTTTAGGGACTGTAGAGTTTTAAACAATATTAATTTCAACAGCAACCACGGGATGCTAAGAGCTAAGTTACAAATAAACACACTCAATAAAGATAGACAATTTAAAGTAAAACAAACCAACAGCTTAACACTAGAAAGTACCGATTCACTAAAAGGAAAGCTAGAACAATTCACAGAAAAAACAAAGGATTTAGACATACGGAGTAAATACAATAAATTCGAAGAACTCCTCTATACTACTAAAAAAGGCAAAATGGAAAGTAGAAACAACAGGACAAAATGGATAACAAACAAAACTAAAGAACTGATAAGAAGTAGAGCAGACCTTATATCCAACCCTGAAAAGACAAAAACTATAAGAAAAGACAGCTAATTTAAGTAATAAAATAAAAACACACATGAGAAAAGACCGTCAGAAATATAGATTGGAACAACTGGAAAAATGCATACAAAGAACTGGAGGCACCAAAAAAGCAGCTAAACTACTATTGGAAAAACGAGATTGGATACCAAATTTAATAAATAAAAATCATAAATGCGAGAAGCGACGCCCTGAAATCATATCAATAGCCACTCAATTTTTTGAAGAATTGTATTCAAGGAAATATACTGCACAGACAGCAATCCTAACAGGAAGAAGTGAAGTACCGGATATAATACACGAAGAAATAAAAAAAGCCGTGAGAACTCAAAAAGCAGATAAAGCTCCAGGATTAGATGGCATAAGTAACGAGTTCCTCATCCTAAATAGAAAACACCTGATACCAATTCTCCAACATCTTTTCAATGAAGTCTTACAAAGCGAGATAATACCTTACCAATGGACAACGTCTTCAATAGTACTCCTACACAAAAAAGGAGATAAAAATAACATTAATATTTATAGACCTATAAGTTTATTGTCGAATATATATAAAATCTTCGCAAAAGTTATACTCTATAGAATAACTAGCACGTTGGATGAAAATCAACCAAGAGAGCAGGCGGGTTTCAGGAGCGGATACTTAACTATAGACCACATTCATGTCACCAAGCAACTATTCGAAAAAGCTAATGAATACAACATAACATTTTACTGCTGCTTTGTGGATTACAGTAAAGCTTTCGATACAATAGAGCATGAAAAAATTTGGCAAGCACTCAATAACCAAGGTATTGAAAATAAATACATCAGAATACTAAAAAATATCTACGATAACAGCAAGGCTAAGATAAAACTAGAGAAGGAAGGTAAAGATATTATAATAGGAAGAGGCGTACGTCAGGGCGATCCGCTATCGCCGAAACTCTTCACAGCCGTTTTGGAAGAAGTCTTTCGTCAATTAGACTGAGAGAAATGTGGACAGTCCACATTTCTCTCAGATTATAAGAAATCAGATTTAATTTTGAAATTACGATTAATGCTATTTAAAACTAGAAGACAACCTAAAACTACCTATTTATTGTTATAAATAATTAGTTATATAAAAACAACAATTTAAAATTAATATGGTGGTTTTGGATAATATCCTGTGTTTTAAGTAAGTCGTCGATTTTGTTGGCTTTTGTCGATTTGATTGGCGTTAGGCTTTGCTAAGCACGCACTCAGCACGTTTTCGAAGTTAGCTCTATACTGACATTGTCTTAGCTCGAAAGAAAAGTCAAAGTACGGTCTATAGATTTCGGCCTAAGGCACCAAAAAACTTAATCTGGCACTGCCAGCATGTATTACAGTATGGTTGAATTGTAATCACAATATGCTGTATATGCGTTAATGCACACACTATTCATATTTTATAATATCCTCTTGTGTATTTTCTAGCATAAATAATATCTCAAATGAACCAGTATAAAGTTTTTTATATATTGAACCAGAACAAAGATATGGTTTGTATAGACAGGCCATGTAATGACAGTGTAAGAACATCCATTACCCCATATCATTCCGTGAGTAACATATGAAGCGACAGAGCGTAACTAATCAGGAGATGGGCAGCAACGTCTTCCTAATAACAAATAGAAAAGCTGCAGTTGTCAACCCGCTTGCCAAGCGTAGCAACTATGGCAAATATCCAGCTAGAGAGCTATGTTCAGCAATGGACTTTAATAGGCTGTCATGGAACTAACAGACATAAAAATTAATTATATGGAATAGTGTGGCACATATGAGGTAACCATTACTACACTACTAACATGTTGCTTGTGACCATTTTGTACAGTATGACATACCTTGTAATAGTCCCCAAAGGACCAGTTGCCAAGCATTTCAAAGAATGTGTGATGATGACCATCTATTCCTACAAGGTCCAAATCATTGTGTTTACCGCCCACACGGATGCATTTCTGAGAGTTTACTACCCTTGGACTTGGTGCATCTACCAAACCCAGGAACACACCTTTAAACTGAAACAATATTTTTAAGATTCTATATAAAATCATTTATTTCATATTTCACTATAGTTAATTGTAGAATAGAATATAATAGAATAATTTTTTATTCAATATTGATTATTACATAATTCTTATTGAAAGTAATTTTTTTATTTATTTACCACTGGTTCGGAAAATACCTCTGACCTGGGAAGAACCAGCAAGAAACCCAGCAAGATTTTTTTTCAAACATCACTTAACAATAATTTCGTTTATACAATTTTAAATGATTTTTCATAGAACCAGCATGGTGGCGATCACCTTATTCCCAGGGGTTATTTTCATTCATGTATTCCTTGATATTATAATAACCCTTTTTGTACAGCTTCTCTTTAATAAAACTTTTAAACTTGTTTATTGACAAACTTTGAATATGTTCTGGGATTTTGTTGTAAAAGCGTTTACAATGCCCCATAAATGAATTACTGATTCTGTGGAGTCTAGTAACTGGTATTACAAGCCTTTCTTTGTTCCTAGTGTTTAAAGTATGCACATCCTTATTCTTATTAAAGCTATTTATGTTTTTATGTACATACAATACATTTTCATAAATATATTGCAATGCCAAAGTTAATATGTTTATTTCTTAAAATTTTTGTCTGAGGGACTCTTTACAATTTAGATTATAAATCGCCCCAACGGCTCTCTTTTGCAAAACAAATATAGCTTCAATATCAGTCGCATTACCCCATAGCAAAATTCCATAAGACATTACGCTATGAAAGTAACTAAAATACACTAATCTAGCTGTCTCAACATCTGTGAGACTTCTAATATTTCTTACAGCAGATGCTGCAGAACTAAGTCTACTTGCTAATTTAGATATATGGGGGCCCCATTGAAGTTTCGCGTCAATAGTAATACCGGGAAAAACAGTGGTATCCACAACACTCAACTCCTCCCCATTTAACAGCACATTGGTATTCGAATGTTTTACATTAGGTATTGTAAATTTAATACACTTTGTCTTATTGCCGTTTAAGAGCATATTGTTAGCGTTAAACCAATGTACTAATTTCGATAGAGCATTATTTACATCGTCATAATTAATTAACTGCCATTTGAGTTTGAAAATTAAAGAGGTATCGTCAGCAAATAATACTATATCGTGATTGTCCCCTACAAGATAAGGTAAGTCATTAATATAGATTAAAAACAGGAATGGGACAAGAATTGAGCCCTGAGGAACGCCCATTGATACTACCGATCCGGAAGAACCTTTACCATTGATCACGACTTTTTGAGTTCTGTTACTTAAATATGAAGTAATAAGTCTAAGCGCCAAATTTTTTACAACGTAATGTTATAGTTTCCTGATTAATGTCTCATGATGAACACAATCGAAAGCCTTGGAAAGATCACAGAAAATACCTAAGGCATCTTGTAAATTCTCCCAGGCATTAAAAATATATTTCATAAGCTCAACACCGGCGTCCGATGTCGAGCGACCCCTTGTAAAACCAAATTGATTTTTATGAAGTAATTTATTTGTATTAAAAAAAATTAACAATTGATCTAAAATTATTTTTTCAAAAATTTTACTGAGAGTTGGTAGTACAGAAATAGGTCTAAAATTAGCCGGGTCCAATGTACTACCAGATTTAAATAAAGGTATTACTTTACTATACTTCATTAAATCAGGAAACACACCGAACACACACACAAATCTGTGGTTTTCTTTACATCAATGGTTTTGAAGTATTTTACAATATCTTGCGGTAATACTTTTTAAATCTAAATTCTTTTAAACAGGTGTTAACATTCTATTTTTTGTTGATATGTACTACGATTATAATTACAAGAGTTGACAATTTTATTGAAATAAAATAGATATATAACTGAAGCTAACAATTAAATCAGCAGTAAGATAAAAAAATATATGCTATAGGTGTACAACTGTGTAAATTAAGGTTTCTTTTCGTTTTACTATAGGGTTTTACTTTTAATTAAAAGTTAATATTAATTCTCAATATAATTTGCGAATATTTGCGATATATTGAAATAATAACATAAGCGAATATAATCATCACCTGGTTCATCCCAGCATTAATAAATGGCACAGTCGGGTCAGATAAAGGTACAACAGAACTTGACTTTACATGCCTATGTCCATGAATTTTCGTAAAATATTCAATATACGAGCTCCTAATGAAACTGCTGGAAGACATAAACATTCTATGTGGTCGAATTGTTCTGCATAAAACTGGTCTTCGAAACATTATGAAACTTTGTTTTCAATAAACACTTGATCTTGTTTATCGATTTTATTCGTTTATTTTTAATTAATTGTCCTGTTGAACTTGAACGTTGATATTGTACAGTTGTACACAAACTATTTAGAAAATAAAATACTACCCCATAGATAAATATATATGTAGCAAGCTATACTACCCTACTGAAAAGTGTAAATAGAAACACACTACGATATTGTATTTGTATTTTTTTTTTGGAGTTTATGGCCTGGTATCTAGACCTTTAGGCCAAGTCTTGAGTATTTTTATTCGGTTTATTATAATTTCCCTAAGCCTTGTCTTTATGTATTATTATCCTTCATAGTTCACTGCTTCACAATATGTTGATGCGTCACATTGTGCAGCGCTTGGGAGATTTTGACGGCAACTTGAGCCAGCAGGCAGCTGACAGTTGGCGATGGTATCTAAAGGCGCCTATGCAAACAGCTTATCTTGAGAATCCATCACCGTCAGAGCACTTGTTTCACCGTTTCCACTAATAGTTCACATGCGTAGACAGTTAATACATAAAATCGCACCACTTTTACATATCAAAATCCACTTCAAACTATTATTTAAACTATAATACAGGAGCAGCAAACCGCCGCTGATCAAGTTCCCGCCAAAAACTCAATTATTGTATTTGTATTTTGTATGTAAGCGCTGCCAACACCAATTTGTCAAATTCCCCGATAATCAATGTCAAATTCACCAATTTAAGGACATAACTTCAACAGATTCCCCACAAATTCCCCTCAGTTTTATTTTAAGAAATGAAGCAATTTGTAACAAATTTTGTAAGATTTATTTTTAACTAACATTTTGTTTTTATTTTTTTACTGTAATGTTTTTCGCACTTCCATATTTTCGTAACGAACATTTTACGCCATGGAATATTTTTAATTTCTTCCCTTGTAACCATTAAAAAGTACCACAGTATCTGCATTTATAATGCATGCGGTTCTCTACTTTAAATTAAAATAAAATAAAGAAATAAAAAGCATTAAATGATAAACAAAAATTGCCGAAATAAATTCAAAACTTAAATGTGGTGCAGTGAAGATAATTAAAAACGGAAGTCATTTGATATTCATATGTAAGTAACTTAACAAAAATGTTAAGATAACTATTTAGGTTTCTTGAAAAAAGGCTCTGACTTGGCCCGGGCTATCGATTTTCAAAATCCCCGCATTTCCCCCGCATTATACCAATCCTCAACCAATTTTGAATTCCCCGCAATTTGTGAAATTCTGCACATGTTGGCAACGCTGATGAAAGTAATAAATAATATTAGGTTCGTAGATTGAGGATTGATTGAATAAGGTACAACTCCTAAATTATACTTAGTTAGGTAATACTTATTTCTTGTCAAAAACATCTTTATTACATTATTTATGACAATTAAATAGAAAATAATCATAATTATTACATTTATTTCTTAATTTATTTACACATTATTGTTTATAACACCTTTATAAAAGGGATTAAGGGTGGCCTAAATGTCCCATTGGTAGGCATTCCCAGTCAGTTTTACAATTATTATTGCATAATAAATTATTCATTTGTATATTTAGGTCAGGACTTTAAATTATTTATTTATTTCTTTTATTTAAATCTTTATTTGCATAAAACATGGGAGTACAGATAAAGTTCCGACATTTGTAAATGAGAATTCATGTTTAATCAATCCATCTATAAGTAAATATTTTGTCATTGTCATGCAACCAAATTATTACAACTCATAATAATACAGAATGTCAGGATTTGAAAATAAAATAAGCAATGCTAGTCAATTTTTAATACATACAGAACAATGTTAAAAATCATAACTACTAACAAGGTCAAACTTATATCACTTATGGAGAAACAACAAGAAATTATAACATTTAAAAAAATATCTTAATTATATTATAAATTACATAAGTTAAGTATATTTAGTCCACCTAAACAATGAGGCTCATAATGTTTTGAGCATATACTGCTAACTTTTGTTAGTTACCTATAATTACTACCAGTAGCGATTATCCAACAGTTACGGATAGCTGATTCCTTAGAATAGCTGTGAAATAATATATTTAAAAGAAATTAATATATTAAATATATAGTACACTTTTATATCAAGGCATTTAACAAAAAAAAATCAAGTATGGGTATCTGTGCATAAATACAATACCTATAACAACTAATACAATATCAATTGATTTAATTTAATAGCAACTATATGTAAATGTAATGATAATATTACTCATACCAAACATTTAAAAAAAATTATGTACATATTAAGCGTTAGATATTGTTAATTAATACATTTACAGCCTAACATAGTTATGTCCTCCACAGCTGAACATAGACCTCCCACACAGTTTGTCTCCAAATAACTGCAGTTGCCAATTCTCCTGCCAAGCTAGGCAACTATCACAAAACCTATAACTATTGACTTTTGATACTGACTAATGGTATATTATCATCAATTTTTTTCTACATCATTAATTGAGAATATTATCTTATGTCGTTGTGTACCTTAAGATTAAGACTTATTTATTTATTTATTATTTTATCTATGTTTATATTTATTTTTATATTAGTATGACATATTTATTTATTTTTTTAATAAATATTGTAATGTAACTGTTGCTAATCTATAGAAGAATTAATGGAATGCAATAAAGTTTTGTGCATCTGATTTCAGGCAATACATATTTTGTGAAATTAAATATACTTTGCCCAATGTTTATGTACTTGAATCCAAACATGTTTTCAGGTTGATACTTACATATTATTTGTGACGTCTATGTAATATGGAAAATGATTGAAGAGTTGTAGGGCAATAAGGAGTTTCCTTTAAAGCTGAACATAAAAGTGTATGTATATGTATAAAATTATGTGATTCATATTTATGGACATAACTACTTATCACAATAACAATTATTATTCTACAATGCGAAAACATTATTGTACTCGCTGATATCCCTAAAGGTTCTATAATCCTACCAAATCAAAAAGTACACGTTTGTTATGACTTTAAGCTTTCGAATGACCGTTCAAATTAAGGAGCATTATCATGAAGAATTTACAATTTGGGAGTCCAAATATTTGACAAAATACATCACAAAGTTCATTAAACACATGAAATGTTACACTTTATATTCAAAACAATAGATATTAATCAGTACAGGTAGCAAATGTAAGCACAAAACAAACTTACCGATGAAAGGTAATATTATCAATTTTTCTTTGACTGATGCTGTTGCATCCTAAAATGCTACAACTTACCATCTTTTTAACCTTACCTAATAACTAAAACCCACAAACAACACTAAATTCAATTACCCGTTTGCTTATAATATTAATGTTATTTACAAGAGTTTGACATCGTTAATGTCAAATAAAGGAGGGAAAACAATCAAAAACGCATACCTAGAAAAAGACAAGAAATATAGATTTGCTTCTCCCTTACTCTTATGTCTAACTATATACGTGCATTCCTTTCACACGCTGATGACGTCACGGAATGTTTAGTCTATAAGATACAAAGTCTATGATTAGGTTAAGAATATTAGGTTAAGATTTGAGAACTAAAAAGAATTGAAATGAGAAATTGAATTTTAAGAAATGTTTTCTCTCAAAGTTATTAAATATATACTAAAGGGAACACTTCTAATTAGTATGTGCAAATAATATGGTAACAGTCCGAGATATATACTCTTTGGTTAAAACGTCAACACATAAAGCCATAGACATGTCTTAGTTTACGTTTTTTTACAGATAAAACTTGGGATGAAATAATTTTATTTAATTATTTTTTAATGAAATACAATTATATATTATACCAAAATAAAATTATAACCTATATTTTAGTATTTAAGTGTGCGGTGTTTTTATATGTGGTAGAGCCATGCTGCAGCTATAGTAGTATAGTTATAGCACGAATGGTTCGGCTCGATTGGGAAAGGACCACGCTCTCACAGAACACCAGCGTAAAATAGTAGCTTAACACTGCCGTGTTTCGTATAATGGGTCTCTACGCCAGCGACCCTATTTACTGGAAATGAGGCATTCCATATTAATCCTCACGGGTGATCGGTAATCGAGGATAGATGTAGATGTCTATGAACCACAGGATCTACTTACCATCAGGTGGACTGTGTGCTCGTTTGTCACCCTTATCCTATAATAAAACCCTTGCCTGGGAAAGCACATAAGGCCATTGTTCTTGCACTTGATCTTTTTCCGGACCACTCTCCATTCATCCGCAAATATGTCACAGCTGGGTTTTTGGTCCAGTAGAGCATTAAGTGCGGTTAATGTTCGCGGAATGGGGGAAAACGTACGTGCGACTGTTTGACACATTGGCACTGAAAACAACTTATGCCTTCTGCCGCGACAGTAGTTGTTGGGTACGTAAAAACGACACAGCTCATGATGGAGATCCGGTGAGTCAATTCTGCCTCGGAGAACCTTATACATGGTTGGTATTTGGTTATTTGCTTTTGTCACTTCGAGAGAGTTATAACCCAAGCAACCTAAAAGAAACGATGTCGGGTACAAATACGGATAGTAATCTTTCACTATCTTATAAAGAAATCGAAGAAAAGCTTTTTGAACTTTCTCTAACATTAGACTATTTATCCTCATGAGGGTGCCACACGCAAGAGCTAGTGGAGACTGGAGAGTTTACTTCTGACGAAGGCATTAAAGATCGGCCTCACAACGCAATCACCTTGGAAATCCCGAGAGTTCCTAAACACAAAACGTATATATGGTCGTGAAATATAAGTCCTCCATCAAATGTCACACCCAGATATTTGACAGTTGTAGAGCTAGTTATATATTTGCCGTTTAACCTATACTGAAAGTCAATCGGTCTCAGTGTTCGGTAAAATCTTAAGGACTGACACTTGGACAGATTGAATTCCATTTCATTTTCACGACCTCACTCATACATCAAATCGATATCTCGCTGGAGCAACACGCAATCATTCACGAATTCAATTTTTGAAAAAAAATTTCAAGTCGTTTGCATACAGAAGGTATTCAGCATGTCTGACGATATCCGGAAGATCGTTAATCATTAAAATGAACATGAGAGGTCCAAGAACTGAACCCTGGCTAATTACAGAACACGTGTGATATTGATGGGAATCATATATACCCAACCGTACGCATTGTTGACGGTCTCAAAAATAGTCTTCAAGCAATCTGAGAAGTTTAGGCGCAATTTCTAGAGAATTAAGCTTCACGAGCAGCACTTCATTATTGACTCTATCAAAGGCTTTGTGAAAGTCGAAGTATAACACGTCTCCTTGAGTTCGACGGTCTAATTTGGCCGAGATGTAGTCAACGACTGACAGTAAGTTGGAGTTAACCCATCTACTGTTAAAGCCGTGCTGTTCATTGCATAAATACCGTTCTACTTGTCTATATATTTCTTTATGAGGTGTATTTTCAAACACTTTAGCTGGTGATGAAAGAATGGCAATAGGTCTATATTCTTCAACGGATAACTTATTGTAACTTTTGGGAATAGGCGTAACCCTGGAGAGTTTCCATTGCGAAGGAGAGGTCCCGGTAGCCAGTGCTGTGTTGAAAATATGACAGAGCGGGGGTACTAGAAACTCCTTGCACAGCTTTACTAGCCATGCAGGAATATTGTCAGGAACGGTTGAAATAGCAGGTTTAAGTTTTCTTATCGCAGAGGCTACATCATTCGGAGTGATCTTAAAATATTAACATATTTGCTCGTACGTGTGCAATCTTGTTGGTTGGTGATAATGTGTATCAGCGTCAAGTCGTGATACGTCTGTTAAGAAAACACTAGAGGAAAATTCAGCAAAGATATCAGTAGCACTGACACCCGAAAATATTTTGTCATTACTGTTTATGCATGATTGGAACCCGCCTTAGAACGGAGACGCGATATGTGCCGCCAGAAGTTACGGCGGTTAGATGTAATATCTGTCTTAAGGTAGGTACTGTGGGCGATCGCAATACGTATCTTCAACGAAGCCCTTAGGTGTGAAAAGGTTTTAAACATAGTGAATAATGTACTCTTTGGTCATAATATATAGATAATTCCATAATTCTTATTTTGTAGGACAAAGCGCAAAGGAACACGTACTCTCATCTCTCTTGGGAGTAATATAGTTTGTGGTAATATGTTCTGTGGACACGTAAGTCAAATACCAAAGAGTATAGTAATGATCAAACGTCAACGATCAACGTCATTGAAAGCGAAAGCTCGAAAGCCGATTTGGAATGTATCCCGATGCTCTCGTATTTATTAAAATTAATTAGTTACCAATAACAGTGAGTATTTTTATTTAGTTTGTGTTTATTATATTTTCCCTAGTGGTTGTTATAGTATAGTATATTCATGGCTTTATTCTTTGCTTTGTTTCCGATTGTATAATTTAATTCTATTTTTCTATTTGTAAGGAGAAATATCAGCAATTGCTCTAAAATGAATAGTTTATACTGGAGTATAATTTACTTATGTATTGCTCTCTCGACGGCTGAGTTATTGGGTCCGGAAAGTCGTAAAGATAAGGAAAAAAACGACGATGATGACTCTGAAATTTCAGAGAATACAGATATAAATAAAAAGTTTCGTGATGGATTTCTGAAGATGCTTACGGAGAGTATAAAAGATAATTTTGATAAGAATGAAGAGATCGAGGAGACTATAAAAGGTAATTATTTGTATTGTGTAATTGTTTCAATGTGTATTGTTAGATATACTATCAAAATTAACATTAAAAATATTAATACATGTTAATAATTAGAAGAAAATAGCGCCAAAATAGAAGAAGTATGCAAAAAAACAGCAACACTGCCTGTACAATGTAGTTTAGAGCTGCTTCTCCACAACATAACATTTGCTTGTCTCAAAAAATTACCAACACACTAATTAAAACACACAGTAAATCACTGATTGAAGCCAGTTGCCTGCTCCATATTATATACTGCTTGAACTATATACTGCTTGGTTTCACACCTCTAGTCAACCCTACTTTTATATATTTTTATAATTTCTGTAAGTAGCTATGTAGGTCTAGAAAGACCAGTATGACTGTGACCTGTAAGATCTATTATAGTCACTGCTATGGCTATAGTTTACTGTTAAGCCCTATGTCTTCAATGAATACAAGGAGTTGCTTAACTGTGAGCAATTTACTCAAAGTACATAGTTTCCCAGATGAGTGTTATGTTTGTGCATTAAGGGTCCACAGTCACTTAGGATGTGTAGAGGTGTTTCTTCTGTTAAGGAAGAACATAACCGGCACATCCTTGATTTGCTTAGTCCCAGGATGGCCATGTGCTTTTTAAGACAACTGTCTGGTCAGGGCCCTTGTTATTAGTACTTTAGTACTGTAGACCACATACACACCCTTCGGCACATTGTACAGAAGAAAGAAGAGTGCAATCTGCCACTTTGCATTGCGTATGTGGACTATGAAAAAGCCTTTAATTCTGTCGAAAGGAGATGAACTTAGTTCCATACAAGCTTGAGGCTGGCGTGAACAACGTTCAGATATATCTTATTTTACAGGTATAAATATTTGCTCCTTATGACATAAAATCATATTTTTGTAGTACCTGGGGTTTTGTTTTTATTTTGTTTTATTATTTGTAGATTATGTAGTAAAAATCACTAGTTCTTGGGATAAATTGAAAAGACCACAAAAGGATGCAGTTTTTTAATTATTATTAAATAAAATACAACTCAAACTTTTTAATTATTTAATTATGTATTTTCTGCAATTATTAATAAAATATCATCTTTCTAGATGCACTGCTTTTCTAAGCAGCCTGCGGCTGTACATTGTCTGTTCTATTCCTCTCAAAACCTAAGTAACACATTATTGTCATTATGTGGGCATAACAACCTGCTGTCCTGTAAATTGAGAGAAAAGCCAAGGGTCAGCTTAACACTTTCACTGTCCGGTTTCCAGACACAATAGTAAGACAATTGCAGTGCCCTATATGTAGTGCACGGGACAGCGAAAGGGTTAAATTAATTTGTGAAAATAAAAACACAAAATATATCCACAAACACAACCATAATGCCAAATGCGCATGACAAGTTGAAACTCAAAGTTACCAAGTTGTCTCCTTCGAAACAGGCAATGATCAACGACCATACAGCCTATTCAGTTGTGTCCGATATTATTTCAATATTTTGTTTCGTTTAATAACATAGCCTATTCAATAAATTTCTTTTATTCAGTATTAACCCTTAAGGTACCGCGGACATGAATTCATGTCCGCATTACGTGCTGCTATTTTCATGTTAATTGATATACAAATACAGTATATTTTCAATTGAACACTATTTCATTCGATTCTGAACGAACTAAAGAGTATTCTCAAGCATTAAACTCACTTGGTTACATAGACGAAATAAAAAATAATAGGCATTCACTTTCGCGTTGTTGGTGCTGTTAGTTGCGTAATTGTTTTCTTTTTGGGTTTGTGATTTTTGTTGGATTTTCTTTTAAAAACTGGTAAGAAATGTTAATGATCTTTACTAGATAATGTTTTGGAATGGCTTAAGTTACAACAGCAGTAAAATTTGTGTTTCACTTGATAAAAAAAGAAAAACAAAACACCTTTACGCGAACAATTTATAACGGGTAAGATTTCAAATAAGATCTACCTTCTCAGATATTTAGCCTTTTTATAGATAGTTTATTGCACGTATGTAAATTCATAAAGACATATTATTCCTTAATATTATATCTATATGATTGTATAAGAAAAATTAAGGAAGACGCTATAATATTTTCACAAAAAGGTTTTGAAAATGAGGTTACAAAGCGCGCGCAAACTGTCAATTATCGAATTTTTAGCAAATGTTTGCGAGTGAAAAAGTAGAATTATTATAATGGTGACATGCATAATTTCGGTTTATACATGGAAGACTATTTTGTATTATATTGTATTATATAGTTGTTATAGTGTAGACATAAAAATAAAATAAAATCTTACGCTTTTTCATTGATAAAACCAAATTTATTGGCAGTAAATACACTTTTTCAAGATCCCTTAGACACAAAAAGCTGTACAAAACTAATTAAACATCCAAATGTTATTGTTATTGTTTCTACTTATCGACAATCTTAAGAACTGTAACTCAAGCTTCTTATAACATAAACGAACAGTCATGAAAAACATAAATGTTGAAACAAGTGCCGCGCGCCGAGATGACGTCGGAAGCCCCCCGGTACTGGAAGGGTTAATCTCTATAGATTTGCCTCATTGTTTGAATATTATGAGTATTTTTTGATACTGAAGGCTATTTTTTACAAAAAATAGCCTTTATTATCTAATGCCATAGACAAAATACATAAAAATATTTAAAAACGTTTTGTTTTTGCTATGGTAAAAGCATTAGCTTTAGTTTATCAGTTTAAAAAATGTTTTTATGATTGTCCAATACATACAGAAATATAAACCATTGAATTATGCTTTTAATTTATCATTATGTTACTTACATATTTTTGTATAACTGTTACAAACAATGTCAAGCACCCAATTTCATATATCTCCTTTGGGTGGTGCTACAGTATCTTTTGCGGTGCCAAGTTGACTTTCGGTATATCTAAGTGTTAAAGTGTTTGTATAGTAGGGCTACGATGGCTATTCGAGTACAGAATCAGAGTACGAAACCTATCCAACTGCAGAGAAGTGTAAGACAGGGTGATGTTATATCCCCAAAACTCTTTACCGCTGCATTGGAAGACATTTACAAGCTACTGGACTGGAAAGGATACGGTATCACTCACCTTCAATTTGCCCACAATATAGTCCTTATGGCAGAATCGCTGGAGGACCTAAGCACTATGCTCAATGACCTCAATAGTGTCTTCCAGAGGATAGGTCTTAAGATGAACATGGACAAAGCAAAGATCATGTTTAATGTGCATGTCACACGTATGCTAGTAGTTGATGGAAGCAAGCTGATGACGAGTATGTTTATGTGGGACAAATAGTCCGACTAGGTAAGTCCAACTTCGACCGAGAGGTCAATCGACGGATTCAACTCGGCTGGACAGCGTTCGGGAAATTATGACAAACCTTCTCGTCAGGTATACCACAAAACCTGAAAATGAGATTGTACAACCAGTGTGTGTTGCCAGTGGTTCTACACTGCTGGCCGTTTGAGTACGCTCAAGGTCGCTCAGCGAGCTATGGAGAGGGCTATGCTCGGGGTTTCTCTGCGTGATAAACTTGGAAAAGAGGATATCTGCAGTAGAACCAGAGTAACCGACATAGCCCAATGAGTTAGTAAGCTGAAGTGGAAAATTGGCCGGCCTTATAGCTCGAAGAACCGAAAACTGATGAGGAAAAAGGGTTCCCGAGTGGCAGCCTCGTACCGGCAGGCGAAGTGTAGGGCGACCCCCACTAGATGGAGTGACGACCTGGTAAGACATGCAGGAAGTCGATGGATGCAGGTGGTTCAGGACCGTGCTTTGTGGCATTCCTTGGGGGAGGCCTATGTTCAGCAGTTGACTTGTGAAGGGCTGTAATGATGATGTAAGAGATAAAGGAACTTTTGTAATAATTTAATTAAGAAATAAAAAAGTAAATATGAACAAAACGAAATAACTAAAAATAGAAACAATAGTAAACAACTTTGGAAAACTATACACAACGCAACTAATACTCAAAGACCAAAAATATTTCTCAACAGCTGCTGACTGTTAAAGACAGTCAGTAAATTATATGAATAATTATTTTACTACTATAGGGACCACATTAGTTAATAATTTTTCTAAAAATGTTCCACAATTACCACCCAATGCTGTGAAAAATTTCTTGTCTAGTACTAGTTCCTTTGTGATGCAGGATGTTTCATAGGATGAAACTGAATGTTTAATAATTAATCTTAAAAGTAAAAACGGAGTCTGGACCTAGATGTGATGGTATTTCTGCAAGAACACTTAAAGCTTTAAAAGATTACATTGTTCCCCAACTTATGAAGCTCTTTAAACAGTATGTAAAAGACAGTGTAATTCCTGATGCTTTTAAGAAATCAGTTATATATCCAAAAGGCAAAGCCCTCCCTTGTGGATGAGACTGGAACTGATAGGCGTTTAGCGCTGTTCTGCCACGTTCAGCACTGTTCCGCCGCGTTCAGCGCTGTATGCGCGCTTTTCTCGGCGATAAGTTGCGACTTGCATTGGTTGATATATTTGATTCGCAATCATTTCGCATACAAGCATCGAGAGAATGTGTAAACAGAAATCATTTAGTATTTTGCTTTTGTAACCCTGGTCGCAATAACTCTGCAATTACTTATGTAAAATTTTTGAATATTCGTCCGAAAATGCTCTTTAAATTTAATTTTTTTTTAATTCGGGTATCAATGTCTCATATTCTCTAACCAAATTTCTTGTTCTGCAAAGAGGGTTGACCCACTGTCGTTTGCGTTAGCGTTTATTACGTTCCAATTTTTTTATTTCTTCTAAAAGAAGTGTAACGATTATAATATCGCACTTGGATCTGTCCATGTTAAGTGCAAAATACTAAATGAAAGTACTTTAACAAGAACATGTAACGGCTTCTCAGTCATCTAGCAGCGCTGTACGCGGCAGATAGAAGTGTTTCAGCTGAGATACCACGCTATGACGGCCTTTTACTATCTTACGCGGCTGATAGAAGCGGAACTGTATAACTGTAACCAATCCAATTTATTGCAAAGGACAAGAGGGTTATCATTTTAAAATTCCACTCATTAACCCGGTCACAAAGGAGCTTACTCCGAACAAAAAAGTATCATGTATGGATTTTTATGCGTATCATATGATGTTGCGAGAAAATGGTTTTAACCTCTTAGCCCGGTGTAGACAATTATTTCATCAATTTTTGGTAGACATGTATGTGAAGGTAGAAAGTGAACGTCTCCGTTATATACTTTTAAATCAAAAAAAGCTGCGCGTGGAAAATTATATACATTTACAAGATGCAGTTTCTAGCGACGCCAATGTAAACCCCAGAGATTTAGGTAAAATGGTAATTCTGCCCTCATCATTTGTTAACAGTCCCCGCTACCTACATGAGTACACACAAGACGCATTCGCCTATGTACGAACTTACGGAAGACCTGATCATCCAGCGAAACTGGAACGGAGCTGAATAAATGTTGTTACTCCCTAATATTTTATATCCATTCTGGCAATCCATTACAGTCGTAAAGTACTATGCTTGCACACACATTTGGATAGAGTGAATATTTGCCATCATTGCCATGCTTTATAAATCCTAAATATGATTCCTGAATTAACAATTTTTTTTATAATTTTATTATAATACCTTAACAATATCTTAGGTCTTAGTTTTACAACTCATCTAATTTTAATGGTTTCTTATATTTACATGAATACCAGAACTTAATTTAATTTATTCTAATGTTTAAGTTAACCTAAATGCATAAAATAAAAAAAAATAGTTTTATCTAACTTCATTTAAATTAACATTATTTTATTTACATTTAAAAAAAATATCTGGGGAGTGAATATTCTTTATTCTAGGCCTAATAGAACATTCTCAATTTGAGTGTATGGTCTTTTTTTGTATGTATGTTTGCAATGTATTTATGTACTTGTATGTCAATTGCAAACCAATTTTAATAGTTATTTTTATATTAAATATATAATATATATCTTTCTTTTGTTTTATCAGATGTATGCCTATTCTAAATATTAGCAAGCATGTAAATTATTTCATTATATTTAGTCCATTGCAGTTGGCTTTTAATTTATGTTAAAAGTTTAATTTTAAGCTATGAATTTTCTCAAAGAATGTCTTAAAATAAATTACCACATTTATATTTAAGTCTAATAAAATTAATAATTTTTTTAATAACCAAACTTATTTTAATTCATATTTTAGATCTTTTTACAGATCCTTCCAAATTGTCTGATGCCCAAATAGAACAGATAAAGTATGCAGTTAATCTCTTGAAAAAACGCGCTTTGCTGAAGCATTCTGACACTGGGTGGAACCAAGATGCTAAGATCAATAAAGAAAATGATAGTGAGCTTGAGGTATGCTCTCTCTGAACCTTATTTTATTCCATTTATAAATTAATGAAATTACTCATAATAAATTTATTGCAAAAATAAAATATGTTTATGATTTTATATGTGGTAGAGCCATGCAGCAGCTATATTAGTAGTTTATAGTTGTAGCACGAATGCGTCGGCTCGACCGGGGAAGAACCACGGTCTCAACCGGAGACCCTTTTTACTGGTAAAGAGGTATTTCGCCTTAGTCCTCACGGGTGACAACGCATCTGCATTTTGATTCTTTATTAAGGATAGATGTAGATGTCTATGGGCCACAGCAACCACTTACCATCAGGTGGACTGTGTGCTTGTTTGTCACCCTATCCTATAAAAAAAAATCTTTTAATGTATATAAGTCCCATTGCTGGGCGTATGCCTCCTCTTATTTATGGGAGGATAATAGAGGAACTTGTCTGCTGCTCTGCATCAGTATGTGTTGCCGAACTTCACATATCCTTGAAATATTTTACTCCTCACACATGCAGGTTTCCTCATGATCTTCATCACTTTCATGAATCATTACTTTTTTATAT
Organism: Parnassius glacialis; assembly: GCA_033319125.1. Lineage (NCBI taxonomy): Eukaryota > Metazoa > Arthropoda > Insecta > Lepidoptera > Papilionidae > Parnassius > Parnassius glacialis. The sequence continues at coordinate 759,399 of JAVANC010000012.1, read as the reverse complement.
AGAATAATAGTGACAAATGAGCACAGTCCACCCAATGCTAAGTGAATGCTGTGGCCCATAGACATCTACATTTATTCTCGATTAAGAATCGAAATGCTGATACGTTGTCACCCGTGAGGGCTACAATGGAATGCCTGTTTCCAATAAAAAGGATCTCCAGTTCTCTACACCCACCAAACGAAACACTACTGTGTTACAGAACACCGTTGTAAAAATAGCATCTTAATGCTGCTACATTAAGCTGCTATTTGACACCGGTGTACTGTGGGAGTGTGGTCCTACCCCAGTCGAGCCGACCCATTCGTGCAACCATAATATAGCTGCAGAGTGGCTCTACCCATGTAATATTTTTCAAATTGCAATAACTAACAAATTACAAATTTTCATTAGTACCGGAGGCTATCGAACCACATACTGTGAAATTTACAATGAGGGCTTAGTTACTGAGTTACCAAGGCTTGGTTCATTATAGGTAGATACTACCAATTGCATCTGCTTCTGAATGCTATCTATATATATCTATACAAGTTAATAAATTTGAAGTGTCTGTTTGTAATGTCAAAATAACAGCTTTTTATTAAATGCATATGAAATTATATATGTCTGTTTGTCTGTTTGTTCCGGCTAATCTCCAAAATGGCTGGACCGATTTTGACGGGACTTTCACTGGCAGATGGCTGATGTTATAAGGAGTAACTTGGCTACTTATATTTTAGAAAAAGAGTTAGGGTTCCGCGCAAAATAACTAAAACCCTAAACTACACGCGGCCGAAGTCGCGAGGAAGAGTACCAAATAAAATTAAAAACCAAAAAAGAAACATAATTTTTTCATATCTTGGAATTGGGATTTGTTGAAATGTTTCGAATTTATTTGTCAATTATTCCTTTTCAAAATTCAAACCTCTCAATCAATGTTTTACGACTGTTTTCTAGGGTTGATAGAGAACTGTGATACTCATTTGCATTTTCTCACACTAGTTTATTTTACTTTACAGAAAACGGAAGAAGTGCTTAAAGATATTTTGGGTAACTTACAAAATCCGCAAGTTGAAGAAGAACCTGAGTTAACACCGGCATTGAAAGAAGGTAATTTAACCAATGACTTGTATAAATACTTCTGGATCTAGAGCGGCAATTCAGAACCAAAAATTGTGTCACAGCTGGGGAGCTGGCTGAGCGGGTAGCTAGCACGGTAAATATGCCCTGCAAATGCTGTATTATACTAAAAACAGTACAATACAGCTATTGTACTGTTTTTAGTATCATACAGTGAAGAGACAGCTACTGTTTTTACACAAATACGAAATAAAGTTACATACTTATCTATACAAATAAATAAAATTGAAGTGTCTGTTTGTAATGTCAAAATAACAGCTTTTTACTAAATGCATATGAAAGTATATACGGTACTTATAACAAAAACACAATTTTTAAAATTTTTGTCTGTCTGTCTGTCTGTCTGTTTGTTCCGGCTAATCTCCGAAACGGCTGGACCAATTTCGACGGGACTTTCACTGGCCGATAGCTGATGTTATAAGGAGTAACTTAGACTACTTATATTTTAGAAAAAGAATTAGGGTTTCGCGCAACATAATTAAAACCTTAAATTACACGCGGCCGAAGTCGCGAGGAACAGCTAGTCTGAAATAAACTTCAAATCACGTTAACAAAGTGCGCACATAAATAATGACAGAGTTTTATTAGTCACATTGAACAAAATCAGTGCTAGATTGTCTTTTTCATTGAACACAGTCAACTAAAGAAGTATGTCATCATCATCATCATTATAGCCCTTCACAAGTCCACTGCTGAACACAGGCCTCCCCTAAGGAATGCCACAAATCACGGTCCTGAGCCACCGGCATCCATCGACTTCTATCTTACCAGGCCGTCACTCCATCTAGTGGGGGGACGCCCTACACTTCGCCTACCGGTACGAGGCCGCCACTCGAGAACCTTTTTTCCCCATCGGTTGTAGGTTCTTCGAGCTATATGGCCGGCCCATTGCCACTTCAGCTTACAAAGAAGTAGGTATTAGTACCGTAGAGCCACCTCGTAGTATACACGGAAGTCTTTGATTTTAACATATAAAATATTAAGAGCCCTCTTACATTTCGGCGTTTCGCAAATTTAGGTATTTTACGCACCGAGCGGGCGGCAAGCTACGCGACCGATACTTTCTTTCATATCTATTCACTCGCTCGCACTATAACACTGTGAGTATGGCGATTAAACGATCTTGATCTTCCATAATACAAAGTTTTCTTAGGATGGACTTCAGTGGATGGAATATTTTTTGGTGTGTCATTTTAATGTTATCTTATTAATTTATTATTATATAATTATATAATTTATTATTTATTATTACATACCATTTTGATATATTATTAATTATTTATGAAATTTAGTGTCAAAATAAGTACACATAAATATTTTAATTGTTACGCTGTAATCGAATGTTAATAATCGATTATGTCTACTACCGGTAGAATAGTGGTATAAATAAATAAACGATTGCAACCTGTTTTAATAAATATAACAACCAAATGTAACTAATATTTTTTTAATCGGTACTTACAGTCAATTACTATATTTTTTATAAGAAAAATATTTGCTGCGACGGCATTGACTGAACAGTACAGTACACACTTTTCATAAAAAGCTTGTAACTTGGGTAACATATTGAAAATCTAAAATTGGTCGTATTTGTAAATTTTTAGTACTTTTACTGCATTAATCTGGGCCAATACATATTATGGCAAGTATTCAGACATTTTTATTTGCTAAATGGAGCTGGCCTTGGATTTGGCAAAACCAGTCATTATTTTGATTTAATGTTACACTTGAATCACTGAATTTATAACCTTTAACTTTTTTTTTGTCGAAAGGCCGTATCAAAATCTATTCCGAAAGCTGAAATAGGACATTTAACTTCAATAAGACCGTGGCTGTATAAACCATTAGGTGAGGCCCTCAAATAACAATGATCTAGGTCAATGAATAGACCACATTTTTCTATAATAATATTTTTTTTGTTTGCTCAATTGTGCACATGCTGCAGACTCGTTGTCTCTACATGTTTAATGGAAGAGACGTGATCTAAATTATAACTATATAAAATAGTTTTAAACCGATCGATCAAAAATTGCGGTCGTAGTTGACGATGTTCTAGTATGCAGGCACTCGACGCACACTACGATAGCAATCGACGCACACTACGATAGCAATCGACGCACACTACGATAGCAATCGACGCACACTACGATAGCAATCGACGCACACTACGATAGCAATCGACGCACACTACGATAGCAATCGACGCACACTACGATAGCAATCGACGCACACTACGATAGCAATCGACGCACACTACGATAGCAATCGACGCACACTACGATAGCAATCGACGCACACTACGATAGCAATCGACGCACACTACGATAGCAATCGACGCACACTACGATAGCAATCGACGCACACTACAATAGCAATCGACGCACACTACGATAGCAATCGACGCACACTACGATAGCAATCGACGCACACTACGGTAGTATCGAAACGATGCAGCGCCCGGAATAAACTGACGCAGGTCCACCCTCGGCAAGCGCTCGCGCGTTAATGATCGCAGATGGGCGGCACAGTGAAATATATAGTACTTTTATTTAATTAATTTAAATATAATAGTAACGATTTAAAAAGTAAAAATAATAGCATAGTTTAAGCAAATGTTGATGATTATTTTGGTATAAATTTTACTTCTAAATGATGTAGAACTTCGGAAATATAGAGGCTTGTATCGAAGCTTTTTTGGTCGTTTTTTGAATTATGTCGATTTTTTTTCCTAGCGTGAAAAGCATATAACGAAAATGGATTCAACTATTATTAAATTGTAGGATATTTGGGAGATAAAAATATTTTTTTTGATGGTCGATATTCAATAGAATCTACAAATTAGAGTTCCCAAATCATGTCTTCGAGAGTTTTTGCCTAAACATGCATCGGGAGAATGATTATTACTGATTAAATAAATAAGTTATCTAAAATCCATTCCGAGCTTATTTGAGGAGAGAAAACGAACTATTTTTACCAAGTAATTGTTATTTCAAGCAATGAACGATAAACATAAAATTTCAACGAGGAATCCTTGTAATTTCGCGTTTTTTTGTAATACGCCTCTTAACTATATTTTATTTCATAAGTGGTAACATGTGTTATGGGAATTGAATAACTGAGTTTTGTACACGGTAGAGCCATGCCGCTGCTGTGTTATAGTTGTAGCACAAATGGGTTGGCTTGACCGGGAAAGGACCACGCTCTCGCAGAATACCAGCGTGAAATGGCTGCTTGATGCTGCCGTGCTTCATATGGTGAGTGTAGACAACCGGAGACTCTTTGTAGTGGAATCGAGGCATTCCATGGCAAAGCGTCTGCATTTTGATTCTTAATGGAAGATAGATGTAGATGTCTATAGGCCGTAACATCGTGTGAAATTTGTGCTCGTTTGTCACCCTGTTATTCTATAAAAAAAAATCTTCTTAGGGCCCTATCCATATGTACAACTTCTATATTATTAATATCATTCTTAAATGATTTCCTGGTTAAATGAATGAAGAATTGTAAGAAATTCTTTACTGGAAATGAGGCATTCCATCTTAGTCCTCACGGGTGACAACGCATCTGCATTTTGATTCGCAAACGAGGATAGATGTAGATGTCTATGGGCCGCAGCAACCACTTACCATCAGGTGGACTGTGTGCTCGTTTGTCACCCTTATCCTATAAAAAAAAAATTCGTAAAAATTCGTAAAATTGTAAAAAGTCGCGGCACGTAAGTCTAGCGCTGAACGAAACGTGGAGGGAACGTGGACGAATTGAATTGCACGAATGCAACTGGAGAGCCAATCAGCGCGTGCGAACGATACGCACGAGCCAATTAGCGCGACTTGTACGCAATAACGGTCACCACTAGACTTTCGTACCGCTACTTATAACTAAAGATGAGCACTCGTATTTTTACTGTACCCTAAATGAAAAATGTACTTTTGATGAAGAGTTAGTAAATTTGTTGCTTTATGAAAGAAATCGAACCTAGATAACTATGAAGTGACTTTCCTTTAAAATAGAATAGAATAGAATTTGACGGCTCTGTGGTGCAGTGGCTCAATGAGTTACGGCGCTAAGGGGTTCGATACCAGCACGGAACAAGCATTTGTATGACCGACAAGTAATTATTCCGGGTCTGGATGTTTGTGCTTATGCAATTTACGTATGTAAACTGTCTCCACGATACAGGAGAAAATCCTAGTGTAGGGGTCTTGGTGTTAAAAAAAATGGTAAAAGGAATAGAATTTTGACTGTTCTTTCCAGCTAAAGGGATATACGATGCAGCTATCGCGAAGTTGGACCGTCGGTCAGCGGACCTCCGAGGTGCCATCTTGCAAGTGAAGCTGGCAGCTGAGCGCGGCTACCACCCCGCTAATATAAAACTCGCCTGGTCCTACCTATTTGGAGAAGGTGTCGAACTGGATGTGGACAAAGCTAAGGATATATTTGAGAGGCTGGCTAGTGAAGGAGATGCCGATGCTCATGCAGTGAGTTAAATATGTATTTTATATCTGCGATTTTTGGCACTATAACAATAGTTTAAAATAAACATTGTTAAACTGTATAACAAATGTTTAACCAAAACGCAAAAATGAGTATATATATATGTCTTAAGACTGCGGTTGTTAATCCTCCAGCCAACTGTGGCATCAGTGGCAAATATTTATGAGGTAATCTAATTGGAGGCCTATGTTCAACTGTGGACTTTTCTAGGCTGTATAGAATGTATGGAAATGTATTTAAAGTTACAGCCTACATATTTCCCACTACTGGTTCCAGGCTCTCATTACTGGGCTGCTAGCGTTCTGTGAATTTGCTGAAAGCTTCTAGCTATCATGGCTCTCATTTTTGTATGAAGACATTCATTAATTTAAATATATTGTTGCGCGCCACTATTAATGTCTTGTACATGGCAACACTAGTTACCACTAGCACCCTCTAGTGTCGAGTAGCAGAACTAGGAAAGTCAAGATTCTTCTAGAAATTTCGGGACTGATATTTACTCGAACATTCTAGATGTCGCTATAGTAAAAGGTTCTGGAAACTATCTGAGGCCCTATATAAAGCCGGTATATACCACGACCGAGTCAGTATTGAATTGGCGATACAAGAGAATACTTCGAAGCGAAATAACTACGAACTAAAGTGATCAGTAGTACAATTGTGTTTTATTATTAGTGTGGTTTTAAATTGTAATTAGTGTTCTGTAATTATAATGTAAATTTTGGTATTTCAATCAGTAGTTTTTAATTGTTTCGAACCCCAAGCTCGTAACAATATTATAAGCCCACTGTTGAACAAAGGTTTCCCTCATGATTGCCTCATAAGGTAGGATATTTAAAACAGGTGCCGTGCTGCCCATTTGTTTCATTTCCTCTTGCCAACTGTTATGACACTTACAGGATGATATGATGTAGTGAATTAAAAAGAAATACACCGGCACTACATGCGTAAAAAGGCAAGGTACACAATGACACTAATCTTTTTTTTTATAGGATAAGGGTGAAAAACGAGCACACAGTCCACCTGATGGTAAGTGGTTGCTGCGGCCCATAGACATCTACATCTATCCTCTGTTATAGATAAAAACGCAGATGCGTTTTCTCCCGTGAGGACTAGGATAGAATGCCTCATTTCCAGTAAAAAGGGCCTCCGGCCACCTGCACTCACCAAGTGAAACGCAGAGGTAAACCTCTACTTCACGCTGGTATTCTGTGAGATCGTGGTACCACCCCGGTTCGAGCTGGCCCATCCGTGCGACAGCCACTGTTATATATCTATCTAATTCAATAACTCCACTGGTATCCACGACTTTTTCTGCCACTAGGGCGGCGTCACTTAGAAATGAGGCGAAATATTTGACAGATTCCATGGCGGGGAAGTTATTTTGTTAGGAAAGTGTGAGGGTTAATGTTTCTCTCTGTAATATTAGTTATATTTTTCATTAATTACATTAGAAACAATTAAACCAAACTACGGTTATGTCCAAAAACACTGAGCAACCCACTGAGGTACCACAGATACGCTAGAAACCGATAGTTCACCTCAGTCCCAACTAGCGACATCTGGTGAGCGGAATATTACTAGCCCTCATCGATTCGAACGTTTTGTCCTAGGGCATGGGCTTCTTGTACGCGACCGGAATCGGCGTGAGCGTATCGCAAGCTCGTGCTCTGGTCCACTATACAATCGGAGCCATAGAAGGTAGCGACTACGCGCAGATGGCACTGGCATATCGGTACTGGTCCGAAGTCACCGTGCCCAGCTCGTGCCCTAAAGCGTTGCAGTTGTACATGAAAGTTGCAGCTAAAGGTAAGTTACTTTATATTGAGCAGTGAGGATATTTTTTACACTAGATATTGAAAACTGTAGCCGAACACTTGTATGTATGCTATTGTGTCACAGCTGTGGATTGCGCGGGCTGGTGGCTGCCACGGTAAACATGCCATGCAATTGTATTTTTGCAATTCAATCAATCAATCCATCAATCAAATTGACTGTTATGTTTTTTGTTATATGTGTTATCTCGTAAGATTGTCCTACGTAAACCGCTTCTCATGTGGTCCCCATATAAATTTGATCAAGGTCTGGCCTATAGTTTTTAAGTTATCCTTAATAATATATATATATTGAAAATTTTTAATTATTTGGATTTTCAAATTAATTGTACTATGAATAATTTTACTTATAACAAGAACACAAGTATTAAAAATTTTGTCTGTCTGTTGCTCTGTTTGTTTCGGCTAATCTCCGAAATGGCTGGACCGATTTTGACGAGACTTTCACTATCAGATAGCTGATGTTTATTATAAAGAGTAACTTAGGCAACTTATATTTTATAAAAAGGCATAAGGGTTTCGCGCAAAAAAATTAAAACCTTTGAAATCTAATCGTAATAGATTCAACGGGGACGGACTTGCGGGAAGTAGCTAGCTTGAAATAAAGTTACATACTTACCTGATAATTTCAAATCATTTTGAGAAAGTGCGCACATAAGTAATGACAGCGTTTTCATAGTCACACTAAACAAATCAGAGTAAGATTGACAAAAACAACGTTCGCGGCTTCAAAAAACTAGTCTTCTCGCCCTTTTCGCTTGCAGTAGACTAAATAAGTTACGGTGAATTAACCATACAATAGCGCGCAATGTGTTAAGGCCACAGAGCCCATCTGATAGGATACATAGAAGTCGTTGAATGTAATATTATAACGTTACAGTACCTCTACCCAAGCGACGACCATTTTAGCAGTTATTATCAGATATACGCTGTCGTCGCGCCGCAAGTGAATCACATCGAAGCCTAAATCGCATTAAGAAAGTTCCGAAGTTAAAGCAGCATATATAGAATAGCTCCGAACTACCAATTGGAGCGTTGGCCGCTCCCCGGGCAGAATACCTTGCCCGGCGGGAGATCTTCCCTTTTCCTTCCACCCGCCACAGATCTATCAAAATCTTCAAGGAGGTACGCACGAAATCGGATGTGCTGGATACATTAAACAATTATCTAAAATTTTTTAAGTCTCCATAAAAAACTTACAGCGTTGAATTAACCTCTCTTATTAAAAAGTCTTAGTGTAATATTTCGCCTAAATTCTTTTAAATTTTTAGCTAAAAGTAGGGTAGAAGACTGGTAGGGTAGAAGGTAGAAAACTCGACCGTAAAAAGAGTAATTGAAAATTTTATTTGCAAATTGTATGTGGTTTTGCTTGTTACCTTTAACTGACACGCGCATCGGTAAAGGTCATGCAGAGGTTTGAAGCCTTTTGGTTAGAATGTGTGAAATATCGACCACTTAGTTGTCTGATGGTGAAAAGGGGAGAGAGGAACTAAGGTATTGTGGCGGCGCTGTCATTGCATCACAAGGGAAACACACTGAAACTTAAATCGCGCTACCAAAGATCCGAAAATATATAGAATAGCTCGAAACTCTCACACGGAGCGTTGGTTGCTCCCCGGGCCGATCACCTTGACTGGGTGGGAGATCTCCACTTTTCTTTCCACAGCTAAAGCATGTGATTCCTGTGTGCACTTGGAAAACCATCCTACAGAATATTTAGAGGTTGTCTACTTTGTGCTTGTGCTCGAGGCAAGATTGGTTTCAACCAAATCAAGGTTACGGATAAGCCTCTTAGCCGCCTTTTTACTGAGTCCAATGCTGCTAGGTCGCGTTTTTAAGCTTGACTTGACTTGCGCTTTGTACTGAGCAAGTCCGGTATTGTGAATAGCATGAATAACTCTTTTCTGTAATATAAATTTGTTTTCAATATCATTAGCTGATTCCGACAACAATAATGGCTCAAAGGTTTTCTGAAAGAAATTGCTTCTGGTGATACCCATTGTATTTACTTTTACATAAATTTTCAGTTTGACAGTCAACTTGGCATCGCTGAAGGGACTGCAGCACCGCCCAAATTTCGAATCAAAGGCTTTCTCATAGTCCACATACGCCAGACATAGTGGCAAATTGTACTCCTCGGAATCCTGTACAATTTGCCGAAGGGTATGTATGTGGTCTATGGTGCTAAAGCCCTTTCGGAATCCGGCTTGTTCGGGAGGCTGGAAGTCGTCAAGTCTGCGCGCGAGACGATTCGTAATGACTCTCGAAAACAGCACGTAGACGCGGCTCAGAAGGGAAATCGGTCTGTAGTTCTTCAAGAGAGCGTTGTGTCACCTTTCTTGAAGAATAAGACCACCGCACTTCTGCTCCATGCCTCCGGTGTAGTGCCACCATGGTGGACGGAATTAAAGAGCTTCTGAAGGACTTCAAGTACCGGTTTTCCACCCGCTTTCAGAAGCTCCGCTGTAATTCCATCCTCACCTGGGGCCTTGCCGTTTTTAAGGTGCTGGAGAGCCATTCTAAACTCGCTCAGACTGACGTCCGGGATATCATCGGAATAGTGTCGGATAAGACTCGCTCTTGGATCGTGAGCCACACTTACACGTGTGGCTCTAACGATGACGTGTACAGCTGCCTATAGAACCTCTTAATCTCACTCAAAATCTCAGGTGTCCCGGAAAAGACGCTGCCACACTCGGTCTTCAGCTTCGACAGTTGGCTCTTTCTGGCAGACAGATCTCTAGCAAATACTTTGGAGCCCTGGTTCCGCTCGATCGCTTCTTTAATACGAGCAGTATTAAAGTTGCGTAAGTCCCGCCGCATGCATTTGGAGATCTGTCTGTTCAGTTGCCTGTGTTGCTGTCAAATCTACTGAAGACTGCAGCTTCATATCCCGTCTAACAGCCATGAGATTAAGAGTGTGATCGGAGAGTTTTTGTGTTCTTCTGCGGCGGGTCTTGCAAAACTTAGCTCCGACTGCATGGACGGTTTCCACGAGCTTGTCATTCATATCGTTCACTGCATTGCACTCTTCTAGGCACTGAAAACGGTTTTGTAGCTCGAGCTGAAAGGTTTCGGGACATTGGATTAGAGCACGAGGGGGGGGGGGGGGGAATTTATTACAGCCTACCAAAAATCCACTGCTGAACATAGTTACCATGCCTGCTACCAGTGAGTGTTGCCAGTGATGACTTATGGATCTGACACATGGTTCTTTATTGGTGGCCGTATGAGGAAGCTCAAGATCGCTCAGCGAGCTATGGGGAGAGGGCTATGCTCGGGGTTTCTCTGCGTGATAGACTTTAAAACGAGGAAATCCGCAATAGAACCAGAGCAACCGACATAGCCCAAAGGATTAGTAAGCTGAAGTGGCAATGGCCCGGCCATATAGCTCGAAGAACCGAAAACTGATGGTGGTGAAAGGTTCTCCAGCGGCTGTCTCGTACCGTCAGGCGAAGTGTGGGGCGTCCCCCCACTAAATGGAGTGACGACCTGGTAAGACATGCGGGATGCAAGTGACTCAGGACCGTGCTTTGTGGCATTCCTTTGGGGATCTCTATGTTCAACAGTGGACTTGTGAAGGGCTGTTATGATGATGATGATACTGTGTTTAGCAGGCTGGTCGGCACTGTAGGGTACTTGATTTTCTTAATCTGCCACTGCTTGGTAGCTAGCAATGATGATGAAAATAATTTAATTTGTTGTGATCAGTGGCGAGCAAGGTGACTCTGAGCGGGGGACCCGCGATCCAGCGCACGAGGCTAATGGACGAGGCAGAGGGTGGCGGAGCGTTGGACAGCGACCTCATAGAGTACTACCAGCTGCTGGCCGACAAGGGCGACGTCCAGGCCCAGGTGTGTACCCACAGCTGCACCACCGTATGATGATACAGTGCACGCGGCTGCTGCACAGCACACAACACAGCGACCTCATCCAGTACTACCAGCTGCTGGCCGACAAGGCCGACGTCCAGGCCCAGGTGTGTACCCACAGCTGCACCACCGTATGATGATACAGTGCACGCGGCTGCTGCACAGCACACAACACAGCGACCTCATCCAGTACTACCAGCTGCTGGCCGACAAGGCCGACGTCCAGGCCCAGGTGTGTACCCACAGCTGCACCACCGTATGATGATACAGTGCACGCGGCTGCTGCACAGCACACAACACAGCGACCTCATCCAGTACTACCAGCTGCTGGCCGACAAGGGCGACGTCCAGGCCCAGGTGTGTACCCACAGCTGCACCACCGTATGATGATACAGTGCACGCGGCTGCTGCACAGCACACAACACAGCGACCTCATCCAGTACTACCAGCTGCTGGCCGACAAGGCCGACGTCCAGGCCCAGGTGTGTACCCACAGCTGCACCACCGTATGATGATACAGTGCACGCGGCTGCTGCACAGCACACAACACAGCGACCTCATCCAGTACTACCAGCTGCTGGCCGACAAGACCGACGTCCAGGCCCAGGTGTGTACCCACAGCTGCACCACCGTATGATGATACAGTGCACGCGGCTGCTGCACAGCACACAACACAGCGACCTCATCCAGTACTACCAGCTGCTGGCCGACAAGGCCGACGTCCAGGCCCAGGTGTGTACCCACAGCTGCACCACCGTATGATGATACAGTGCACGCGGCTGCTGCACAGCACACAACACAGCGACCTCATCCAGTACTACCAGCTGCTGGCCGACAAGGGCGACGTCCAGGCCCAGGTGTGTACCCACAGCTGCACCACCGTATGATGATACAGTGCACGCGGCTGCTGCACAGCACACAACACAGCGACCTCATCCAGTACTACCAGCTGCTGGCCGACAAGGCCGACGTCCAGGCCCAGGTGTGTACCCACAGCTGCACCACCGTATGATGATACAGTGCACGCGGCTGCTGCACAGCACACAACACAGCGACCTCATCCAGTACTACCAGCTGCTGGCCGACAAGACCGACGTCCAGGCCCAGGTGTGTACCCACAGCTGCACCACCGTATGATGATACAGTGCACGCGGCTGCTGCACAGCACACAACACAGCGACCTCATTCAGTACTACCAGCTGCTGGCCGACAAGGCCGACGTCCAGGCCCAGGTGTGCACCCACAGATATGTAGATACAGCGCACGCGGCTGCTACACTTGATTCTTTGGATTAAGTCGTATGTATGCTGCAAATATCTCCATACTGCGGTATATTTAAAATATACTGCTATAATATTCTATTTACGTTCTCCTTCATCGGTCCGTAAATGTCCGCTGCTTGTCTTGGACCTCTTTTATTGTAGAGGGTATTCGCTTTGTTCGACACGCTAGGCGTGTGGATAAGCGGACGGACGCTTGGCGTCTATGACGCAGCTGTCCGTCGCTAGTCTGGGGTATTATATGTCTGGCGTAAATGAAGTGATCACACCGCCATCTATCGGAAGGCATAAAACCTTACTGGAATTTTGAATAGTCGCTGTTCATTCTATTGCGAGCCTTCGACAGCTTAGTAAGCGATGAGCAAGGATGGTCCCGGTTTTGCTCACGTGGCGGTTCACAGACATCAAAATGGTTAGTCCATTATGATGTCTGTGAACCGCCACGTGAGCAATTTCCTGCTTTCTATGGCGAAGCGATGTGATCGTCGAGCCACCTCTGGTCGAAGGTTATCTGTTCCTATCCTTGTAATCTTCATCAATACATTGGTTATAAACCGTAAATATGTTTCAGTGCACACTATACAACCTAATGTTCTGTATATTAACACAGAATCATCCATACAACGATTTAAGGGTATAAATTTTAATCAAGAACGCGTACGCCGAACTTTTCGACCACACCGTATGAGCGCGACGCTGAACCTGTGGTAAATCTCGCGATCGGATCGTGAGATGTCGCTAGTACTGTGCCCACAGACAATCCGAAGTAAATTGTAATGTTTATTATATATATATTTTTTTTATATTTTTTTTTAACAGTGGTAGAGCCACGCAGCAGCTTTTGCTGTCGCACGGATGGGCCGGCTCGAACCAGGGTGGTACCACGACCTCACAGAATACCAGCGTGAAGTAGAGGTTTACCTCTGCGTTTCGCTTGGTGAGTGCAGGTGGCCGGAGGCCCTTTTTACTGGAAATGAGGCATTCCACATTAGTCCTCACAGGTGACAACGCATCTACATTTTGATTTGTAATAGAGGATAGATGTAGATGTCTATGGGCCGCAGCAACCACTTACCATCAGGTGGACTGTATGCTCGTTTGTCACCCTTATCCTATAAAAAAAATAAAAAAAAATTTAATCATGCATTTCCTGTAAGTGGCAAAAATGTCTTTACGAGAAATAAAGACTTTAAATTATGAAATTATGTTTAAAAAAAGTCCCGCTGGGTTTCTTGCTGGTTCTTCCCAGGACAGAGGTATTTTCCGAACCAGTGGTAAATAAAAAATGACTTTCAATAAGTATTATGTAATAATCAATATTGAAAAAAAAATACCAAATACCACCAATACCAAAACCATAAAATAGTACAGTTGACTGTGTTATATTTGTATAAAAACTATTATTCCACAAATGATTAATAGCAATGTGTATTCTGTAGGTGGGTCTAGGCCAATTGCACTTCCAAGGCGGGCGAGGTGTGACCCTCGATATCAGCAAAGCCCTGCACTACTTCCAGCAGGCCGCCAAGGCTGGCAATGCTGTCGCTAACGCATTCCTTGGAAAGGTAAACCATAATTATTAGTTAATATTATCGTTTATTTCTACCTACCTACCTTTCTCCTTTCTTTTCATCCATAAATATTAATTAATATTATTGGTGTTCCTACTGTTTCTATTGTTTGTTTTTGGTGCTGCCAGATTAAATGCAAATTTTAGTTTGTTAACATCATTTCTAACGTGTGAAGAGGACCATAGACAATTTTAGAAAAAGTGCATTTAATGCCTTTACTTTCCAGATATACCTAGAGGGCGGCGATGGCATCAAGCCAGATAACGAGACAGCGCTTCGTTACTTTAAGAAGGCAGCGGAGCTCAACAACCCCGTCGGCCAGAGCGGACTTGGTATCATGTACCTTCAGGTATGATGTAGCTGTATTTTCAAATCCGCTGTCGAAACTATTCATAAGTAAGTTAGAATGCAAAATAACCTACCAAGTGCGAGACGCACTCGCGCATGAAGGGTTCCGTACCATCGTAATACACGTTTCTAGTAGGGGAGCCCCTTTAATTTTTAATTTACTTTTATTTTTATTATTTGTTGTTATAGCAGCTACAGAAATACACATTCTGTATAAATTTCAACTGTGTACCTATTATGGAGCATAAGATCATAAGACGGACGGACAGCGGAGGCTTGGTAATAGGCTCCTGTTGGTTACCCTTCGGGTACGGAACCCTAAAAAGGAAGAATGTAGCCTGCATTCTTGACTCTTAATTTCATTGTATACAGTAAATATTTCTTGTACATTCTAAATGTAACAGTTGGTATCTTTGTTGTTCAAATTTGTTGATTTGTAAATAAATGGAGAAACACACACATTTATATGGAATCATTGAGCTATTATGTACTACGTACTAGAGGCGACACTGCATTAAGTTACGCTGTTCCATTCAACTGCGGTGATATTGCCTCACTTTACTCAGTCGTTCGCTAGGCGCTAGTGAGTTGACACATGCTGTGTTGATTATATAAAAAAAATCTTGATAAAATATGCCATGGTGTGTTTTAGACAATGCACAAATAATTCAAGAAATGTTAGTAAATACTAAGGAATAACTTTTCATCGGTGAGTAAAATACTTAATAAAAATTATTATAGATTAATAATTAAAGAAATTATTCAAAAGACGCCATCTTGGGTCATGAAATGAAGATTATGAAATTAATTTGTTCAGATGCGACGTTTCTGTAGGTACTTAAGTGTGAGAATAATTGAGCATAATAATATAATATGTTTTTTTTTTTGTAGAAATAAATAGAACCTATTTATAATTTGGCTAAATTTCTTACGTTTATATTTGCTGATTATTCTTTTATTTTATTTTTAGGTTTCCACGTCTAAGCCATGAAAACAGGGAAAAATGGAATAAATTCATCCATATTTTACCTCTCGGGTACCCAGCATTTATGAACAACTCTTATTCTAATCTAAATAAATATATTTGTAAATTATATGTTATACCAATAAGTTTTGTTACAAACATACATTTGTACGTTTTTTATATTTTACATAGTTACCTTTTAAAATATTCAAATAAATATATCATTTAAATGTAATTCTGATATAATATTGTGTAATATCATATTAAATTAGCACATTCTATATGCAAAATAAATGACAAATTTTAAAAATTGTACTCGATATAATTTGCATAATTAACAATACAATCTATTATTACATACTGATCATTCTGCCTTCGCATAATCTATGATAAAACCAACCGCGCATGCGCCGCACTACTCTTTCCTGCGCATGCGCGAAGACATGAGTAGCGCACATTTTTTGTTTTAAATAGCTGTTCTAGTACGTAAGTACATATTACTTTAATGTATGGAACAGTATTATTAATTATATGAACCTATTTTGCAATTTTTAGGGTCGAGGAGTACCCAAGGATACGACAGCAGCATTTAAATACTTTACTATGGCTGCCAATCAGGGCTGGGTCGAAGGACAGCTGCATCTAGGATTTATGTATTTTGGTAAGATATTTAATTTTTGATTTCTTATATTTACGCGAACACGTCGTATTCAATATTTTATTTTTTTAGTACTCGTGCCTTTTCTGCCGACTTCCAAAAAGGAGGGGGTACTCAATTCGACTGTATGTTTTTTATGTGTTACCTCATACCTTTTTACTGGGTGAACCGATTGCGATGATTCTTTTTTATTTAAAAGCTGGTACTTCTCGTGTGGTCCCATATGATTTTGATCAAGGTCAGACCAATAGTTTTTGAGTTATTCTTAATAACTTATATTGAAGTCGGCTGTAAAAAAAATAATTTTAATTTATTTGTTTAATGATTATTATAGTGTGCCTTGTAGATTGTATAAATGACTTATATAAATATTATAATTTTTGATATTAGTACAATTGGCCAGTTACACTTTTTTTATAGGAGAGGGGGCAAACGAGCATGCGGCTCACCTGATGGTGACTACCGCCACCCATGAACAACTGCAACACCAGGGGGATTGCAGATGCGTTGCCGGCCTTTTAAAAAGGAGTACGCTCTTTTCTTGAAGGCCCCTAAGTCGTATCGGTCCGGAAAAATCGCTGGTGGTAATCGATTCCACAAGGAAGTTGTGCGAGGGAGAAAACTTCTTCTAAATCGCACAGTGGTGGACCGCCAATCATCTAGATGGTATGGATGATATCGCGAGTTTTGTCGCGATGTGCCATGGTGAAATTGAGTGTGTCATTCCCATAGGAAGTGAGCTTCGAAAAAAGCGCTTTGTGCCAAACTCGATCGAAAGCCGCTATGTCCAAACTAACGGCCAACGCTTCCCCCTTGGACTCCAATACCTCCGCCCATCTATGAGTTAGGTAACGTAAAAGATCACCAGCTGAGCGACCTCGACGGAAACCATACTGGCGGTCACTAATCAGCTGGTGATCCTCAAGGTACCGCATGAGCTGGCTGTTAATAATGGTTTCCATTACTTTGGAGAACAAGGAGGTGATAGCGATAGGCCGGTAGTTGGACGGGTCTGAGCGGGTCGCCTTTTTTAGGGATCGGGTGCACCAAAGCTGTCTTCCATGAGTTCGGGACTACGCCTAGGGAGTAGGAGTACCGAAAAAGACGCGTTAAAACCGGTGCTAACTTCGTAGCATGCGTCTTCAGCACAATAGGCGGGACTCCATCAGGCCCACTCGACTTGTTGACATCCAGGGAGAGGAGTGCTTTAAGCACTAAGCGCTGTGTAAACAGCACTTCCTGCATGGAGCACTCACACCGTGGGATAGTCGGCGGTGTGTTCCCCCCGTCATCTAGAGTCGAGTTGGAAGCAAAAAGAGAGCCTAGCTAATTGGCTTTCTCCTTTGCGTCATGCGCCAGTGAGTCGTCCACCTTGTGCCGAGATGGCAGAGATGGCTAACACAAGTTCCCTTGGACAGCCTTGGCGAAAGACCAGAATGCACGTGTTCCCGATGGGAGACTAACTTGTTTCTCGCCATTTCTGCCGATGTGCTCTGACTTTGCCTTGGCAATGACTTTTAAAGGACCTGGAGGCAGAATTATACTTCTTTTTGAGAGCGCTGGTGTTTACATACATGCATGCATGCGTCAGCCCAGGCCCGGTAGCACTCCTGCTTATAGCGTGGTTCAATTTTACAAGAGTGACAAAACCATGGCTGATTTCTGCCTCCGATAGGCACCACAGATAATAAATAATTCCATTCCCTGAAGTACCACATCAGCGACAGAATCAGCAACAACGTTGGGATCATCCGACGAAAAGCAAACCCGACCCCAAGGGTACGATGCAAAAAAAAGACCGCATCCCGTCCCAATTGGCCGACCTATAGTGCCAAACACGGCGGCAAGTTGCAGATCGCAACTGCGATGGGAACCTGAGTGGCACTGTACTCCAGATCAGACAGTGGTCTGAAGAGCCCAAAGGGGCATCGACGGAGACCTTATATCCGTCTGGATGAGACGTCAGCAGAAGGTCCAACAGGGAAGATACGTGATACTCCACATCTGGGATCCGCGTAGGCGAAGTAACCAGTTGTGTTAGACCATATCCCAAAGCAAGGTTATAGACAGATCTACCCGCATGATCGGTTAAACGGGAACCAAGCCATTCAGCGTGGTGGGCGTTAAATTCACCGAGTATCACGATATCTACGGATGGGACCTGTTGTAGCAAGGAATCTGTAGCCATTTGGACGTGGTCGATGAGTCGGTCTGTGTCAGCATTATCGCTATGGGACTTATAGAGGCACCCGTAGACGCGGGGATAGTCGTCGCTGTCATAAGATGGACAGGTCCGTACCTTCAAGACTGCCTAGGCGTCGAAAACAGATGTCCTCTCTGACGTACACGCAAACTCCAGCCCGGGGCACAAAGGAGTGTTCTAATTTGTACCCAGGGTAGGGGAGATACGATGTAGGGGATAGTAGTAAGGGGTTGCCTTAGTCTTATTGCTCCGCTTGCCCCAAGCAGGTTTCGTTTTGAACGCAATTTCGCCCCCCCCCCCCCCCCCAAGAGTACGCGGGGCAGCCTGAGGACCCACGCTCAAAAAAGTAGGGTAGCTTGAGCGTGGATGCCCACCGAGGGATTCTCCAGGGATGCTGGTACCCTCCTGGGGTAGTGTTCCTTTTAATTCTGCTACCATGTTGAGGGGGGGGGGGGGGGGGTCAATCACTGCTTCCTTTTGAGCTTAATTATTTTAGCGCGGCAAATTATTGATGCGGGGTTAGGATGAACTGGGGGCGACTAAATCTAGTCCAGTTTAATCCCCAGAAAACACAAGTTTGCGCGTTTACCGCTAAAAAGAAGAAACCCTTTGTTTATCTCCTCAGTTTAAAGGCACTCCCCTTGTTGCCTCAGCCAGTATCGGTATCCTCGGTGTCGACATATCGAATCGAGTGACGTGCAGTTTCGTGGTCACTTTGGAAGAGAAGGCCAAATAGGCCTCTAATAAGCTTGGCGTGCTCAGCAGAGCGGGACAGTATTTCAATGCGGGCACACCGCTTGCAACTTTACAAAGCGCAGGTTTGGCCTCACATGAAATACTGTTCCCATCTCTGGGCAGGGGCTCCCCAATGCCAGCTCCTTCCACTTGACCGCATCCAGCGCAGAGCGGTTCGAATCGTCGACGACTGAGTTCTTTCCGATCGCCTTGACTCACTGGCACTGCGTAGAGATGTTGCATCTCATTGCGTATTTTATCGCATCTACCACGGGGAGTGTTCTGAGGAATTGTTCGGACTAATTCCAGCCACTCAATTTCACCATCGCACATCGCGACAAAACTCGCGATACCATCCCTATCATCTGGATGATTGGCGGTCCATCACTGTGCGATTTAGAAGAAGTTTTCTCCCTGGCACAACTTCGTGGAATCGATTACCACCAGCGATTTTTCCGGACCGATACGACTTAGGGAGCTTCAAGAAAAGAGCCTACTTCTTTTTAAAAGGCCGGCAACGCATCTGCGATTCTCCTGGTGTTGCTGTTGTTAATGGGCGGCGGTAGTCACTAACTATCAGGTGAGCCGCATGCTTGTTTGCCCCCACTCCTATAAAAAAAAGAACTCCCTAATTGTGATGAAATCTTTTTAAGGATTTTCGCGGAACTCAAGCGTACAGACGCGTTATCGACGCGGAGATCGATCATAGACTGAGGAGGTAGGGTTCAAATGGAAGTAAGGATGCGACCAATGTGTGAGTGAATGGGTGATTAGCGAATGTTTTTTTTTTTTATAGGAGAGGGGGCAAAAGAGCATGCGGCTCACCTGATGGTAAGTGACTACCGCCGCCCATGAACAACTGCAACACCAGGGGAATCGCAGATGCGTTGCCGGCCTTTTAAAAAGGAGTAGGCTCTTTTCTTGAAGGTCCCTAAGTCGTATCGGTCCGGAAAAATCGCTGGTGGTATTCGATTCCACAAGGAAGTTGTGCGAGGGAGAAAACTTCTTCTGAATCGCACAGTGGTGGACCGCCAATCATCTAGATGATATGGATGGTATCGCAAGTTCTGTCGCGATGTGCGATGGTGAAATTGAGCGGCTGGAATTAGTCCGAACAATTCCTCAGAGCACTCCCCGTGGTAGATGCGATAAAATACGCAAAGAGATGCAACCTCTCTACGCAGTGCCAGTGAGTCAAGCCGATCGGAAAGAACTCGGTCGTCGACGATTTGTATCGCTCTGTGCAAGATGCGGTCAAGTGGAAGGAGCTGGTACTGGGGAGCCCCTGCCCAGAGATGGGAACAGTATTCCATGTGAGGCCGAACCTGCGCCTTGTAAAGTTGCAGGCGGGTGTACCGGCATGAAAAACTGTCCCGCTCTGCTGAGCACGCCAAGCTTTTTAGAGGCCAATTTGGCCTTCTCTTCCAAGTGACCACGAAACTGCACGTCACTCGATATGTCGACACCGAGGATTCCGACACTGGCTGAGGCAACTAGGGGAGTGCCTTGAAACTGAGGAGATACGACAAAGGGAATCTTTTTAGCGGTAAACGCGCAAACTTGTGTCTTCTGGGGATTGAACTGGACTAGATTTAGTCGCCCCCAGTCTGAGACTTTGTTCAACAAAGTCTCGACTTCAGACACAAGTTTGTTCCGGTACTCGGCGACGTTTTCCCGAGAAATATTGGCACGGCCGGTGTATAAAGCATCACCAGTGCTGTCGTCTGCATAGCAATGAATGTTACTGGTTTGCAACATATCATTGATATGCAGAAGAAACATGATAGCACGCAGCCTTGTGGAACACCAGCGTTAATGGGCTTGTAATCGGAGCATGCACCGTCTACTACGACCTTAATGCTCCAATCTGCAAGAAAGCTGGTGATCCAATTGCACAATTTCTCGGGAAGCCCATAGGAAGGCAGCTTCGAAAGAAGCGCTTTATGCCAAACCCGATCGAAAGCCTTCGCTATGTCCAAACTAACGGCCAACGCCTCCCCCTTGGACTCCACTGCCTCCGCCCATCTATGGGTCAGGTAGACCAGAAGATCACCAGCTGAGCGACCTCGACGGAAACCGTACTGGCGGTCACTAATCAGCTGGTGATCCTCAAGGTACCGTATGAGCTGGCTGTTAATGATCGTTTCCATTACTTTGGAGAACAAGGAGGTGATGGCGATAGGCCTGTAGTTGGACGGATCTGAGCGGTCGCCTTTTTTTAGGGATCGGGTGCACCAAAGCTGTCTTCCATGAGTCCAGGACTACGCCTAGGGAGTAGGAGTACCGAAAAAGACGCGTTAAAACCGGTGTCAACTCCGGAGCACACGTCTTCAGCACAATAGGTGGGACTCCATCAGGCCCACTCGACTTGTTGACGTCCAAGGAGAGGAGTGCTTTACGCACCAAGCGCTGTGTAAACAGCACTTCCCGCATGGTGCACTCACACCGCGGGATGGTCGGCGGTGTGTTCTCCCCGTCATCTAGAGTCGAGTTGGAAGCAAAAAGAGAGCCTAGCAGATCGGCTTTCTCCTTTGCGTCATGGGCCAGTGAGTCGTCCACCCTGTGCAGAGATGGCAGAGATGGCTGACAGAAGTTCCCTTGGACAGCCTTGGCGAGAGACCAGAATGCACGTGTTCCCGAAGGGAGGCGAACTAGTTTCTCGCCAATTCTGCCGATGTGCTCTGACTTTGCCTTGGCAATGACACTTTTGAAGGACCTGGAGGCGGAATTGTACTTCTTTTTAAGAGCGCTGGTGTTTACATCCCAGGACGTTGATGCGTCAGCCCAGGCCTGGTAGCACTCCTGCTTATAGCGTGATGCTAGTTTACAGGAGCGACCAAACCATGGCTGGGATCCTCCTCCGATGGGCACCACAGAGGATGGTATAAAAAGTTCCATACCCTGAAGTACCACATCAGCAACAGAATCGGCAACAACGCTGGGATCTTCCGGCGAGAAGCAAACCCGCCCCCAAGGGTAGGATGCAAAAAAAGACCGCATCCCGTCCCAATCGGCCGACCTATAGTGCCAAACACGGCGGCAAGCTGCAGATCGCAACTGCGATTGGAGCGTGAGTAGCACCGTACTCCGGATCAGACAATGGTCCGAAGAGCCCAGTGGGGCATCGACGGAGACCTGATATCCGTCCGGATGAGAGGTCAGCAGAAGGTCCAACAGGGAAGGTACATGGTCTTCCACATCTGGGATCCGCGTAGGCGAAGTAACCAGTTGTGTTAGACATATGGCCAAAGCAAAGTCATAGACAGATCTACCCGCATGATCGGTTAAACGAGAACCAAGCCATTCAGCGTGGTGGGCGTTAAAATCACCGAGTATCACGATCTCTGCGGATGGGACCTGTTGTAGCACGAAGTCTGCAGCCATTTGGACGTGGTCGATGAGTCGGTCTGTGTCGGCATTACCGCTATGGGACCTATAGAGGCACCCGTAGACGCGGGGATGGTCGTCGCTGTCTACGCACAGCCATAGGATGGACAGGTCCGTACCTTCAAGACTGCCGAGGCGTCGAAAACAGATGTCCTCCCTGACGTATACGCAAACTCCAGCCCGGGGCACAAAGGAATGTTCAAATTTGTACCCCGGGTAAGAGAGATATGAAGTATCAGCCGGAGAGGACACCTGAGTCTCGGTTAAAAAGAGCAAGGCCGGCTTCGCCGTCTCTAGATGGTAATGGACAGCGTTAAGGT
Source organism: Parnassius glacialis (assembly GCA_033319125.1). Taxonomy (NCBI): domain Eukaryota; kingdom Metazoa; phylum Arthropoda; class Insecta; order Lepidoptera; family Papilionidae; genus Parnassius; species Parnassius glacialis. The sequence continues at coordinate 736,616 of JAVANC010000012.1, read as the reverse complement.
TGGAATGAAGTCCCCTGATATTGCAAAAATTCACGGATAGCGTGAAAGGGGTCGCCTTGGTCTTATTGCTCAGCTTGCCCCGAGCAGTATTAGTCGCGAGCGGAATTTTGCCCCCCCCCCCCCCCAGAATACGCGGGGCAGCCTGAGCACCCACGCCCAGGAGTGGAGTAGTTTGGTCGTGGATGCTTAGCGAGGGATTCTCCAGGGGTGCTGGTACCCTCCTGGGGTAGTCTTCTGTTCAAATCCACTACCATGTTGATGGGGGGGGGGGGGGGATTGGGCCTCCGGCCACCTGCACTCACCAAGCGGAACGCAGAGGTAAACCTCTACTTCACGCCGGTATTCTGTGAGGTCGTGGTACCACCCCGGTTCGAGCTGGCCCATCCGTGCGACAGCAAAAGCTGCCGCTTAGCTCTACCACTGTTGATGTAATCGTTGCATGAGTGTATGTATAAAATGGCCAATCCACAGATATCCATAATAAATTTTTGTATTGTAGTTATATTGTGGTGAACAGTTAGTGTGATACAGATATAACGAAACATTTCGAAAAATAGATAAAAGGTCTCACATATGCCATGAATTTAAAAATTAACAAAAGTGGTCGAAATCCAGATCCTTGAGTTATTTCTGACGGAACATAGCCATTAAGTTGTTGTTATAGCAGCAACAGAAATACATATTCTGTGTAAATTTCAATTGTGTAAAATCCTTGTTTGAAATTTTTTAATTAATTATATATACAATATGTAACAAAAACCCTGTGGTTCCCGTTAAGTACGTTATCAGGATAATTATTCAAACATATAGAAATAACTTTTTTTTTTAAACTCGAAAAATATTTTTTTTATTTTATTTAAAAAAAATTGTATGCAAATTGTATGTGGTTTTATTACCTCTGCATTGTCTGGGGAGTAAGAGGATTGCCAAAGACCCCGCTTTTTTAGTTTTAGCAGCGGCTAGTGTCAGTAAGAGGCAATAAAACTACAAAAATTAAAAGATTTTTTTTTTTAAAATTTAAAAAAATAGGCGAGTTTTAAAAAAAAATATTTCTATAGGTTTGAATACTGATCCTGATAACGTACTTAACGGGAACCACAGGGTTTTTGTTACATGTTGTATAATAAAAATTTGAAACCCTATATACAAAACTACCTATATGCTTCGATTAAAAGGTTTAAAGCCTCATATTTCTACAGGAGTACAAAGACGTCGATCAATCAAATACACATTTGATTGATCGACGTCTTTGTACTCCTAATCAGTATTAACAACAAAATTTTCCATGTTATAAAATAGAGTGGAATAATTTTGTATTAAATATAGATTATAAATATTATTAAATCAAACTGAAGAATAATTATGACCGCTGAGAACAACGTTGAAATGCCCTATACCAGTAAAAGGTTGTTCGGTTAAAGGTATGTACGCTTAATCTGGCCCGTCTTTAATATTAGTAGTATATTTGGTCGATAAACTCGTCTAGGGCGTCACGTTACTCATGAGAATACTTTATAAATATGACGAAAAATATTGTTAAAATCTATATAATAGAATTTTAATTGTTTTATATAATTATAAATATTTGCATGCCTATTAAAGGCAAAATATAGCTTGAACTATGCACCACTGTTAAATCTGGTACCACCTGTATTCCGTGCAAATAAATGTTTCTTTCTTTCTTTCTTTCTTTCTTTATACAATACCGGGTGTTAGTGAAACGCTCCCGAAAACGAAGACAGACGATAGTACTGACGATACTTTTGATGATGGGTAGTTTGATGACGGATGATAGGTTGATGGTGGAAAAAGTTGCCAATATAAATTTGTCAAATTCCTCGAAAATTCATGTCAAATTTAAGGACAAAACTTCAATAGATTTTCCACAAATTCCCCTGAATTTTATTTTAAGAAATGAAACTGAACTGAAACTGCCTTATTCTGCATAACGTACACGGTATTACTTATTACATAATATCACTAACACATTACATAGTACAAGTCGCGGCATGTAAGTCTAGCGTTGAAAGAAACTTGGCGGGGAAGTGCACGAATGCAACTGGAGAGTCAATCAGCTCGGGCGAATGATACGCATGAGCCTATCAGCACGATTTATGTGCAATAAACCAATCAGCGCGACGTATGTGCAATAATGGTCACCGCTAGACTTTCGTGCCGCTACTTATACTTTGTATACATCTGTCGGTATGCACATACTGAGAAAGATGTTGTCTACTCGCTGGTTAATTCAATAGCTCGATATCAGTATTATTCTGAGATGTTAGTGATGTTAGCCTTTTGGCTTTTACAGCTTCAGCCGACTTACAGCTTTATCTGACATTATAGTTTCATCCGATTTACAGCTTCATCCGACTTATGGTTTCATCTGACGTACAGATTCATTTGATTTACAGTTTCATACGAGGGCGGCACTGAAAATTTCGGGAATCAAGGAAGTGACACAACATTACTATTTAAAAATGTATTTTTTGCCTTTCGAAGTATTCTCCGCGAAATTTGACACATTTTTCCATACGATGGAACCAATCATTGAAGCAAGCATTCCATTCGGAAGTTGGGGTCTCCAAAATGGCCCTTTTGTAGGCGTCCACAGCTTCTTCAGGCGATGAAAATCTCTGTCCACGCAATTTATTCTTTATTTTAGGGAAAGTATAGAAATCATTAGGGCTTAGGTCGGGGCTGTACGGCGGATGGTCTATTAATTCTATGTTTTCTTGCTCTAAAAACTCTTTTGTTCTGTGTGCGGTGTGAGAACTCGCATTGTCGTGATGGAGGATGATGCGGCGGTTGCAGTTCTCTTTACGGAGTTCAGAAACAACCTGTGGCAAACAAATGCTAGCATACCATTCTGCATTAACCGTTCTTTGTCCCTCAAGAGGAATAGTCGTAACATGGCCGGTTTTGGAGACAAACGTGGCCACCATTTTTTTGCAACACTCCGTGAACGAACAATTTTTGTTGGCTTTAACTCATTTTCGAACACCCAAACTCGTGACTTGTTTTTTGTTTCGGGTTCTTACGCGTATATTCAAGATTCATCACCTGATACGATGTTGTATACAACATTTGAGGATCCTGCGTGGAATCTTTCGAGAGTTCTGACGCGCCAAGTAACGCGAACCGCTTTTTGCTCTTCACAGAGCGAATGCGGTATCCATCGGGAAAACAACTTTTTTACACCTAATTCTTCATGCAAGATTATTTGTATTTGACTCATGCCAATGTCTAAAGTTGCCTGAATTTCGCGGTATGTCACATGTCGATCTTCCTCAATCAGCTTACGCACAGCATCAACGTTTTCTTGGGTGACTGCAGTTTTTGGACGACCTTGACGGGAATCATCACTGAGCTTGACACGTCCACGTTGAAATTCAGCAAACCAGCGATAAATTGTGGTTATGGATGGGGCTTCATCACCAAATGCAGAAATCATCCAGTCAACACACTGTTTTTGTGTTAAACCACTTCGAAAGTCATAATAAATCATCGCTCTTAAATTTTCTTGAGTCAATTCCATTTTTTCAACGACTAAACAAGTTTGACAAAACCTAGTGACAAGACCGAGAATCTTTTTTTAAATAAATAAATGGTATTCGATTTTTAAAACCAAGGAGTTTTCAATTAAAAAGATTTTAATATGACAGGAACAGTGGAAATATTCCATTCCCGATACTTTTAGTGCAGCCCTCGTATGATTTATAGCTTCATCTGACATGCTCGATATTCACAATTCGGGCCGTATTTTATTCAGCAGGAGTGATGAGTTATTAGATGTTCGTGTATAGAGTGGAAGTAGAAGAAATATTTGCATTGCAGGTGGGATCGGCGTGCGGCGCGACTTCAAGCAGGCGAACAAGTACTTCTCGCTGGCGTCGCAGTCGGGCCACGTGCTGGCGCTCTACCACCTGGCGCACATGCACGCGCAGGGCCTCGGCGTGCTGCGCTCCTGCACCACCGCAGTAGAGGTGCGTACTGTACACACACACACACACACACACACACACACACACACACACACACACACACACACACACACACGTCGCAGTCGGGCCACGTGCTGGCGCTCTACCACCTGGCGCACATGCACGCGCAGGGCCTCGGCGTGCTGCGCTCCTGCACCACCGCAGTAGAGGTGCGTACTGTACACACACACACACACACACACACACACACACACACACGTCGCAGTCGGGCCACGTGCTGGCGCTCTACCACCTGGCGCACATGCACGCGCAGGGCCTCGGCGTGCTGCGCTCCTGCACCACCGCAGTAGAGGTGCGTACTGTACACACACACACACACACACACACACACACACACACACACACGTCGCAGTCGGGCCACGTGCTGGCGCTCTACCACCTGGCGCACATGCACGCGCAGGGCCTCGGCGTGCTGCGCTCCTGCACCACCGCAGTAGAGGTGCGTACTGTACACACACACACACACACACACACACACACACGTCGCAGTCGGGCCACGTGCTGGCGCTCTACCACCTGGCGCACATGCACGCGCAGGGCCTCGGCGTGCTGCGCTCCTGCACCACCGCAGTAGAGGTGCGTACTGTACACACACACACACACACACACACACACACACACACACACACACACACACGTCGCAGTCGGGCCACGTGCTGGCGCTCTACCACCTGGCGCACATGCACGCGCAGTGCCTCGGCGTGCTGCGCTCCTGCACCACCGCAGTAGAGGTGCGTACTGTACACACACACACACACACACACACACGTCGCAGTCGGGCCACGTGCTGGCGCTCTACCACCTGGCGCACATGCACGCGCAGGGCCTCGGCGTGCTGCGCTCCTGCACCACCGCAGTAGAGGTGCGTACTGTACACACACACACACACACACACACACACACACGTCGCAGTCGGGCCACGTGCTGGCGCTCTACCACCTGCCGCACATGCACGCGCAGGGCCTCGGCGTGCTGCGCTCCTGCACCACCGCAGTAGAGGTGCGTACTGTACACACACACACACACACACACACACACACACACACACACACACACACACACACACACACACACACACACACGTCGCAGTCGGGCCACGTGCTGGCGCTCTACCACCTGGCGCACATGCACGCGCAGGGCCTCGGCGTGCTGCGCTCCTGCACCACCGCAGTAGAGGTGCGTACTGTACACACACACACACACACATACACACACACACACACACACACACACACACACACGTCGCAGTTGGGCCACGTGCTGGCGCTCTACCACCTGGCGCACATGCACGCGCAGGGCCTCGGCGTGCTGCGCTCCTGCACCACCGCAGTAGAGGTGCGTACTGTACACACACACACACACACACACACACACACACACACACACACACACACACACACACACACACGTCGCAGTCGGGCCACGTGCTGGCGCTCTACCACCTGGCGCACATGCACGCGCAGGGCCTCGGCGTGCTGCGCTCCTGCACCACCGCAGTAGAGGTGCGTACTGTACACACACACACACACACACACACACACACACACAGGTCGCAGTCGGGCCACGTGCTGGCGCTCTACCACCTGGCGCACATGCACGCGCAGGGCCTCGGCGTGCTGCGCTCCTGCACCACCGCAGTAGAGGTGCGTACTGTACACACACACACACACACACACACACACACACACGTCGCAGTCGGGCCACGTGCTGGCGCTCTACCACCTGGCGCACATGCACGCGCAGGGCCTCGGCGTGCTGCGCTCCTGCACCACCGCAGTAGAGGTGCGTACTGTACACACACACACACACACACACACACACACACACACACGTCGCAGTCGGGCCACGTGCTGGCGCTCTACCACCTGGCGCACATGCACGCGCAGGGCCTCGGCGTGCTGCGCTCCTGCACCACCGCAGTAGAGGTGCGTACTGTACACACACACACACACACACACACACACACACACACGTCGCAGTCGGGCCACGTGCTGGCGCTCTACCACCTGGCGCACATGCACGCGCAGTGCCTCGGCGTGCTGCGCTCCTGCACCACCGCAGTAGAGGTGCGTACTGTACACACACACACACACACACGTCGCAGTCGGGCCACGTGCTGGCGCTCTACCACCTGGCGCACATGCACGCGCAGGGCCTCGGCGTGCTGCGCTCCTGCACCACCGCAGTAGAGGTGCGTACTGTACACACACACACACACACACACACACACACACACACACACGTCGCAGTCGGGCCACGTGCTGGCGCTCTACCACCTGGCGCACATGCACGCGCAGGGCCTCGGCGTGCTGCGCTCCTGCACCACCGCAGTAGAGGTGCGTGCTGTACACACACACACACACACACACACACACGTCGCAGTCGGGCCACGTGCTGGCGCTCTACCACCTGGCGCACATGCACGCGCAGGGCCTCGGCGTGCTGCGCTCCTGCACCACCGCAGTAGAGGTGCGTACTGTACACACACACACACACACACACACACGTCGCAGTCGGGCCACGTGCTGGCGCTCTACCACCTGGCGCACATGCACGCGCAGGGCCTCGGCGTGCTGCGCTCCTGCACCACCGCAGTAGAGGTGCGTACTGTACACACACACACACACACACACACACACACACACACACACACGTCGCAGTCGGGCCACGTGCTGGCGCTCTACCACCTGGCGCACATGCACGCGCAGGGCCTCGGCGTGCTGCGCTCCTGCACCACCGCAGTAGAGGTGCGTACTGTACACACACACACACACACACACACACACACGTCGCAGTCGGGCCACGTGCTGGCGCTCTACGAGGTGCGTACTGTACACACACACACACACACACACACACACACACACACACACACACACGTCGCAGTCGGGCCACGTGCTGGCGCTCTACCACCTGGCGCACATGCACGCGCAGGGCCTCGGCGTGCTGCGCTCCTGCACCACCGCAGTAGAGGTACGTACTGTACACACACACACACACACACACACACACACACACACACACGTCGCAGTCGGGCCACGTGCTGGCGCTCTACCACCTGGCGCACATGCACGCGCAGGGCCTCGGCGTGCTGCGCTCCTGCACCACCGCAGTAGAGGTGCGTACTGTACACACACACACACACACACACACACACACGTCGCAGTCGGGCCACGTGCTGGCGCTCTACCACCTGGCGCACATGCACGCGCAGGGCCCCGGCGTGCTGCGCTCCTGCACCACCGCAGTAGAGGTGCGTACTGTACACACACACACACACACACACACACACACACACACACACACACACACACACACGTCGCAGTCGGGCCACGTGCTTGCGCTCTACCACCTGGCGCACATGCACGCGCAGGGCCTCGGCGTGCTGCGCTCCTGCACCACCGCAGTAGAGGTGCGTACTGTACACACACACACACACACACACACACACACACACACACACACACACGTCGCAGTCGGGCCACGTGCTGGCGCTCTACCACCTGGCGCACATGCACGCGCAGGGCCTCGGCGTGCTCCGCTCCTGCACCACCGCAGTAGAGGTGCGTACTGTACACACACACACACACACACACACACACACACACACGTCGCAGTCGGGCCACGTGCTGGCGCTCTACCACCTGGCGCACATGCACGCGCAGGGCCTCGGCGTGCTGCGCTCCTGCACCACCGCAGTAGAGGTGCGTACTGTACACACACACACACACACACACACACACACGTCGCAGTCGGGCCACGTGCTGGCGCTCTACCACCTGGCGCACATGCACGCGCAGGGCCTCGGCGTGCTGCGCTCCTGCACCACCGCAGTAGAGGTGCGTACTGTACACACACACACACACACACACACACACACACACACACACACACACACGTCGCAGTCGGGCCACGTGCTGGCGCTCTACCACCTGGCGCACATGCACGCGCAGGGCCTCGGCGTGCTGCGCTCCTGCACCACCGCAGTAGAGGTGCGTACTGTACACACACACACACACACACACACACACACGTCGCAGTCGGGCCACGTGCTGGCGCTCTACCACCTGGCGCACATGCACGCGCAGGGCCTCGGCGTGCTGCGCTCCTGCACCACCGCAGTAGAGGTGCGTACTGTACACACACACACACACACACACACACACACACACACACACACGTCGCAGTCGGGCCACGTGCTGGCGCTCTACCACCTGGCGCACATGCACGCGCAGGGCCTCGGCGTGCTGCGCTCCTGCACCACCGCAGTAGAGGTGCGTACTGTACACACACACACACACACACACACACACACACACACACACACACACGTCGCAGTCGGGCCACGTGCTGGCGCTCTACCACCTGGCGCACATGCACGCGCAGGGCCTCGGCGTGCTGCGCTCCTGCACCACCGCAGTAGAGGTGCGTACTGTACACACACACACACACACACACACACACACACACACACACACACACACGTCGCAGTCGGGCCACGTGCTGGCGCTCTACCACCTGGCGCACATGCACGCGCAGGGCCTCGGCGTGCTGCGCTCCTGCACCACCGCAGTAGAGGTGCGTACTGTACACACACACACACACACACACACACACACACACACACACACACACACACACACGTCGCAGTCGGGCCACGTGCTGGCGCTCTACCACCTGGCGCACATGCACGCGCAGGGCCTCGGCGTGCTGCGCTCCTGCACCACCGCAGTAGAGGTGCGGAACAATTCAACTAATATTTAGGAAGGAAACATCATCTTTATCTCTGTTTAACAATTTAATTTACCTGTTATGAAATCTGTGAAATACCGTTACAGTCTATTAAAAATTCACTGCTGAACATAGACCATCCCTATAGATTACCTTATAGGGGGAATATTTGCCATAGTTGCCACGCTCAGCAAGCTGTTTGCTAACCGCAGTTTTTTATTTTTAGTTATTACCGCAGTTTTTTATTTTTAGTTATTACCGCAGTTTTTTATTTTTAGTTATTACTAACTGATACCCGCGATTTCGTCCGCATTGCTTGATATATTAACAAAGTTTTCGTATGTGCAAAGGAAAAAACATCATATCGACGAAATTTCGATAGTTGCTCCGTTTGTAGCTAAAATATTGTTACAAGCTTGGTATTCGAAACAATTAAAAACTACCGAGTGGATTACTAAAATTGATACTTTAATTACAGAACACAAATTACAACTTAAAACCACACTAATAACAAAACGCAATTGTACTACAGATCACTTTAGTTCGCAGTTGTATCGCTTCGAAGTATTCGCTTGTTTCGCCAATTCGATATTGACCCCGGTCGAGGTTTATACCGGCCTTGTGTAGGTCCTCAGATAGTTTCTATCCAGTAGTTTTTCCGTGATGCGCGCACAACTGCGAACCTCTATCATTTTATTTATATAGATTAGAAAGATGCTGCCACTATACGGTTAAATATTTCACCACATTAAAAGTGGCGCCTCCTTAGTGACTATACTTGTGGAAGTCCTGATCATGTATATCAATACCAATAATCACCAGGGCTCCGCTGAAAATCACCGCCGCTGCAGTACCTGCGATAGCATACGCCGAGTGGTAATTATTTTAGGTACCACATTACTCACGGAAAGTAGGTTTCTTGCTGAGATTTATTGACTTGAATATTGCTTCCATAGTTGGAGGCAATTCAGAAAACTGACGATAACAAAATCGTGAGATACAGTTTAGTGTTGCAGCTACATAATATTGTTGCGCGCGCGCGCCACAATTAATACCACTCGCGCCCTCTAGTATAGAGTAGCAGAACTAGGGGAGTCAAGAGCCTTCTAGAAATTTCCATGGAAGAACTTTCTGGAACTATCGATACCTAGTCAATCGGGAGTTGTAGGAGTGTGTATTAAGTTGTAATTAGTGTTCTGTGATTAAAGTGTCAATTTTGCTAATTAAATCTGCAGTTTTTAATTATCTCGAACCCTAAGCTCATAACAATATCTATCGTCTACATACAACATTTAATTACACCACTCAATAGCAAAAAGTTCAAAGATTCGTTAAGTTGAGTGAGGCATCGCGCGCTTCGGTGGGAGGAGCGCCGCCATTTTGAGGTTATTTCATTACGTACACGTATTCACGTACCTTACGGCCGTGTTCACGATTTTTTTAATTTATGTTTCTTTATCTTGTGTGTTTCCTATTATATAAAACGCATGTATTTAATTGTGTCTATGTGTATGTATCGTGTTGCAGCTGCTGAAGAACGTGTGTGAGCGTGGATCTTGGAGTGCGCGGCTGATGCTGGCACATGCGGCGTGGCGAGCTCGAGACCTGGACTCGGCCTTCCTGCAGTACCTGGCGCTGGCTGAGCGTGGCCTGGAGGTCGCACAGACCAACGCCGCCTACCTGCTCGACACCGGTGAGCCTGTGTGCTCTGTATACCACATGACCACACACCATACGGCCTCCTGCAGTACCTGGCATTGACTGTACGTGGCCTGAATATCGCACAGACCTCGACAGACCTTAACCACGTCCGCTTTGTACACCAGCGACCACGCAGTCCTCCCCGTGGTTAGTGTGGACGCTGTGGACACTGGCTATCCTCAATAGAAAATCAAACGACGGCTCCATCTAGCAGCTTAGCGCTGATTTACTGCGCTGAGGGTTCGAATCTCACACGAAACATGTTTCTCCTAGTACAATTTTTCTTAAGCAAGGATAAATGTGGAGGACTAGATCGCAGTTATCCATTAGCTATTCCGAAAGAAAACGACAAATCACGGATCGCTCCGAGCACACTCCGCGTCCCGCGTACCTTGTGTTCGTTCGAAAAACCGACAAATCACGGATCGCTCCGAGCACACTCCGCGTCCCGCGTACCTTGTGTTCGTTCGAAAAACCGACAAATCACGGATCGCTCCGAGCACACTCCGCGTCCCGCGTACCTTGTGTTCGTTCGAAAAACCGACAAATCACGGATCGCTCCGAGCACACTCCGCGTCCCGCGTACCTTGTGTTCGTTCGAAAAACCGACAAATCACGGATCGCTCCGAGCACACTCCGCGTCCCGCGTACCTTGTGTTCGTTCGAAAAACCGACAAATCACGGATCGCTCCGAGCACACTCCGCGTCCCGCGTACCTTGTGTTCGTTCGAAAAACCGACAAATTACGGATCGCTCCGAGCACACTCCGCGTCCCGCGTACCTTGTGTTCGTTCGAAAAACCGACAAATCACGGATCGCTCCGAGCACACTCCGCGTCCCGCGTACCTTGTGTTCGTTCGAAAAACCGACAAATCACGGATCGCTCCGAGCACACTCCGCGTCCCGCGTACCTTGTGTTCGTTCGAAAAACCGACAAATTACGGATCGCTCCGAGCACACTCCGCGTCCCGCGTACCTTGTGTTCGTTCGAAAAACCGACAAATCACGGATCGCTCCGAGCACACTCCGCGTCCCGCGTACCTTGTGTTCGTTCGAAAAACCGACAAATCACGGATCGCTCCGAGCACACTCCGCGTCCCGCGTACCTTGTGTTCGTTCGAAAAACCGACAAATCACGGATCGCTCCGAGCACACTCCGCGTCCCGCGTACCTTGTGTTCGTTCGAAAAACCGACAAATCACGGATCGCTCCGAGCACACTCCGCGTCCCGCGTACTTTGTGTTCGTTCGAAAAACCGACAAATCACGGATCGTTCCGAGCACACTCCGCGTCCCGCGTTCCTTGTGTTCGTTCGAAAAACCGACAAATCACGGATCGCTCCGAGCACACTCCGCGTCCCGCGTACCTTGTGTTCGTTCGAAAAACCGACAAATCACGGATCGCTCCGAGAGTGACTTGTAATTCTCGTAGTGAGCTCAGAAAATGCACAGTCCACTCTAAGAAAATTTGTTACAGAGTGTGTTACATTACATGATACATTACACTAATGTGGACGGCAAATTCTGTCATTTCATGTTACATTACATGTTACGTTACATAAGTCTGCACTCTACATAACTTTACGCTGTTAAGAACATGACTACATCATAGCCAGAACTCAAAATTCTTCTGTTGACATTCAAATTCTGGTTTCTCAGTGTAACCCCTAGGTCGCTTTTATAAAACTGAAAACTGATAAAAACTTACAATCCATTTAATGCTAAATGGCTCCTATACTTCGTAAACTCTATAAGTAACTTAAAATAAACCTTGTAGACAACTACATTCAAATAACAAGTGGTAAATTTAAAATTTTGTGCAACCGATTTCAATATAAATAAAATGAGAACATCATCAATGTAGTCGAAGTCAGTTAAATACGCATTCTTAAGGATAACTCAAAAACTACTAGTCTCTCTTACCTTAATCAAATTTATATGGAACGACCACATGAGAAGCACCAGTTTTCAAATAAAAAAAAACATCAAAATCGGTTCATCTAGAAATAAGTTCTGAGATAACACATAAATAAATTATACAGTCAAATTGAGTACCTCCTCCTTTTCTTGAAGTCAGTTAAAAAAGCTATAGCCTATTGACTCCGGTAAGAATGAGGATGAACTTCCTTACAGATCGTTATTACATCATCTAATAGTCTCTCGTGGAATCTACCATTATTCGTTCATTATAGGATCAAGATAGAAACCGGTGTAGAGTTTGTTTCAAGGTGTACTGATTCATATGTATAGGGGGGTGCTTTCGACCTGATTTTTTAATTAATTTTCAATATATTTTTTAATTAACGAATGATTAGTGTATCACATAGCAAAACGTATCATCATCATTATCATTACAGCCCTTCAGAAGTCCACTGCTGAACATAGGCCTCACCCGAGGAATGCCACAAACCACGGTCCCGAGCCACCTGCACCTATAGACTTCCTACATGTCTTACCAGGTCGTCACTCCATTTAGACACAAGACAAAGAAATTAAAACTATAAAATATACAAAAAAAAATACACTAATACATTGGGCTCCAGCAACAAAAAGCATTCGACTCAGTATGATGCTGTAGCAGTGTTCCCACGGCCACAGCGCTGTTGTTCTGTTGGTGTCTCATTATCTAGCAGTTGTCGGACATATTTCTATCATTTCAATGACGTAAATATTTTGTACGAAAATATTACCAAACAAAAGCAATAATAATTATGACGAAAACTCTGAACACGTCTAACTCAAAAATTAGAGAAACCGGACTGAATTTTTTTTACACTTCATAGCATTTTCTTATCCGAACAAAAACAGTTTCACTGTAAATCATCGCGCCAAGTACACTTTCAACTATAGTTACAAAAATAATAATTACATTTTTACAAAAAATTGTAAAATAAAAAAAACCAAGTACATAACCATTTTAGATTCGAAAAAAACAATTTTGCTGAAAAAAGTAATAATAAAAAAGGTGTACTTGGTGTGCATCATTAAGAGTATCGATCACCCAACTTGACATTGGAAGTCGTTTTTTTATAACTTTTGTTATGCTCGTACTATAAAGTATAATGTATACCAAGTACATCATTTTTTTATTATTACTTTTTTCAGCAAAATTGTTTTTTCGAATCTAAAACGGTTATGTACTTTTTTATTTTATATAATTTTTTGTAAAAATGTAATCATTATTTTTGTAACTATAGTTGAAAGTGTACTTGGCGCGATGCTTTACAGTGAAACTGTTTTTGTTCGGATTTCATATCTTTTTGTGAAGTACATAATTTCTTTTTTTTTTCAAATATCGCATACCTCATACTGCGAAGCGGTTGAGTTTGTGCTTTACTCTCAACACGTCAAGGTCAAGAAATTTTTTGCTCTTTACCTACCTCTACAACAACTGATTTGCACTCATAAGATAATATGAGTAGATTTATTTCAAGAAAATTTAATCAATCTATCTCATATTTTGTATAAATCAATTTTATTTTGCTATTTTAAGAAAACTGAAAAAAATTTCGTGCACGTCCGGATTTTTTTTTGCATGGTCACGATAACTCGAAAAATTTAACGTATCGAGACCGGGTTTTGCTTATGTCTTAAGAATTATATTAAATAGGTACTTATTTCATAATTGTCCGCGCCAAACGCAAATTTCAAGAATCGACGCCAGAGGGCGCTCAGCGCGGTGATTTCCTACCAGTTTGACGTTCGCGCGAGCAGAGTTGGTTTTGGGTGTGGCGCGTCGGAAGTCGACACATTGCAGCGCTGTCACTAGGGCGTAGTCTCTATAATAAAGTTGATAGACTGAAATAGTGAAAGGAGGACAGAAGTTTCCATTGGTGAACGCCCGGGAGGATCGCACATTTGAAGAAACGCAGCGCCTGCGGGTCTGCGGTTCGACTGCCACGGTTAAATCAGGTCACACATTATACACACCACTCCATACTACTTACATGCACATACTTAACGCCTGAAAGCGCCTTGGTGTCGGTTCTCGATCCGGAACCAGGTAAGTTCGTATTAATTACCTAGCCTTACATCTATTGTGTAGGACATTCATCCATAGGCATTTCGAGCCCCACCCTTAGTTGTCCGTCAAATCTACCGTTGATGGGCCCCGGGATATTTGATCTTTGTCGGGGCAGCTAGGGGCTTGTACAATAATAATAGTGAAGTTTTTTTTTATATAAAAAAGTCTCCATTCATTATACAGTCAACTTAGGTATAAAACTTTAACTTTGAATTTCAATGTAACTCTGAATAAAACTCTACTACTGCAATGTGACGCATCAATAAATTGTAAAGCAGTGTACTATAAAGGATTATAATAATTTGATACCGAGATAAATGAAAACATGGCTTAAAAGACAAGCATCCAAGTTAACAATCTTTAAAAATATAAAAAATTCGGCCGAAATTATTAAAATCTTTGTATGGAGTGTAGAGTAGAAAGAGAACCATCTTATAAGATGCGAAAGTTGAAAAAGTGTCCCAATATATACTGAAAATAGGTTCCAAAACCTACCACAATAGCGCTGGCTTCTGAAAAACTACCATATGAGTATAGCTGTTGTAGACGGAGTGAAGTCAGCTGAATTCAAATATTTAAAAAATTTCTTGACTAGAGTAGTTAGTAAAATGCCAGTATACAAAACCTCAAATAATTACGTAGTACAAAACCTAGCGGATTGGCGTGAGACACTACAGTGTTTCCGGATCTCTTCAAAATTATTATTTATTCGATATATATATAAATAAATGGTGACAAAAAACATCAAAAATATTGATATATTATTCATATACTTTGATGTTTTTAGAATAGAATAGAATATTTTTTATTCAATATACATTACATGAGTAATTCTTATTGAAAGTCATTTTTTACTTTACCACTGGTTCGAAAAAAACCTCTGTCCTGGAAAGAACCAACAAGAAACCCAGCGGGACTTTTTTTTAAAATAATTTTACATTACAAAATGATTACAAACCATTTACAAAATTTATTTTAGAAACTGCTTGGAAGCGACCACCTCATTCCCAGGGGTTATTATCAACAATGTATTCATTTATACTATAATAACCCTTTTTTTTAAATCAATGTTTCACTTGCGAAAATATCGAGGTTCTAATATCGCTTTTTTTATGAGCGATGTTGCATCCCTACCGCCATACCAATATTCTCAAGATAAGGTGTCTATCTGCTTAGATATATTTGACTTGAGATAATATTGCCAACTATCTGCTGGCTCAAGTTGCCGTCGAAATCGCCAAAGGGCTGCAATGTGATGCATCAACATATTGTAAAGCAGTGTATTATAAAGGATTATAATCATTTAATGCTGAGACAAATGAAAACATGGCTTAAAAGACAAGTATACAACCCAAAAATCTTGAAAATAAACAAATGAAAACATGGCTTAAAAGACAAGCATTCAAGTCAGCAATCTTTAAAAAGATAAAAAATTCCACCGAAATTAATAAAATCTTTTGTAGAATCGGAAAAGTGCGCAAGCAAAAATTTGAGATATTGAAAAGTATGAAATAATTGATAGAGAGAAATAATTTTTAGTGTTATATGGAAACAATTGATAAATAAAATGATAAATGACTGTGTAAAGTGTTGAAGTTTCGTTAATAATTAAATATATGAAGTTAAAAATTTGGTGAGGTTATGTTGACATCTGATTCGAGAATATATACACTGTAGTCTCACGCCTACACGTTTACATACATATACATATTATGTTGAACGTGTACTTGGCGTGAGACACTACAGTGTCTCCGGGTTGTATTGTCTTTGGCCAAAAGGCTGTATGGTCCAATACCTTTGTCTACAGTCCATTTTCGGCCACAAACATTGACGGGAAATTGGATTGATGGAAGTTTGGAGAATTGTTTTTAAGTATATTTATTTCATAAAGTTAAATTGTAACTGTTGGAGAAAAATAGCCTACTCATGAGTCTTTTTCCTGTTTCTAATAAGGTCAAGCGTGGCAACTATGACAAATGTTCAGTTGTGGACGCCGTAACGGTAATGGTATGGAACTGATCTGATGATGGTCCCGGCAACGCATTTAAAGGCTGGTTTTGAAATAGATTTCATATTTAATGAAGTTTATGTCACTTTGCAAAAGTGGTTTGTAAGTTAAAAATACTCCACAAGTTTTGGCTGGAAATAGACCGCCGGCGGATTGCTGCCCCAGTTTTATTGTTTAAATAATGGCTTGTGATTTCGTGTATTAAATGTCTGTGCATGTGAACTATTCGTAGAAACGAAGAAACAAATGCTCCGATGGTGATGTGAGCTTCAAGTTATGTTTATGTCTGCTTAGGTACCTTGAGATAATAGAAAGATATGAGATAAAGAAAAGATAATCTTCATATCATCACATATTGCAAAGAATTTTTTTAACAAATCGTTATTATACTTCGTCCAACCATTTATATTACTTTTGACATAACATCTTTGAAGTTTCATTATTATTGACTGTTCCATTATCATTAACAATGTAATAGGCCGGGGAAAAGTTTCTTCGTATTTGTTTGTATAAAATTGCAGAAAAATCTTTGGTTGTACTGTTGGTATCTAGCTGGTTTTAATATGAATACATATAGGACATTAAGAAAAAGAAAAATATAAAGTAAGAAAACAATTGAAAAATGGCGGAAAGTTCCCGCCATTTTTCAATTGTTTTTCTGTTCGGCAAAATGAGTGAATCTAACGAAGAAATTCGATATATTATGAAGTTTGCTTACAAAAAAGGGAAAAATTAGACGCAAGACGCGAAATTTTGTGACGTTTATGGGTCTAATGCAGTGTCAGTAAGAGTAGCATTAAGTTGGTTCAAGCGTTTTCAGTCCGAGAATTTTGTCAAAGATGTAGCTCGCTCTGGTTGCCCTCATACGGATAAAGTCGATGCCATTTTTGTAAAAGTGGAGCAATATCGGCATATTAGTAATTACGAGATAGTTGAGGAATGAAAAAAAAAACAGTTTTGACCCATTTGAAAAAGTCTGGCTATACAAAAAAGTTCCATATTGGGGTACCACACAAGTTCACTGAAAGAAACCTAATGAATCGTGTACTTATTTGCGATTCTCTATTAAAACGTAATGAAACCCAACCATTTTTGAAAATTCTATAGCCGAAACCCGAATAAACACGCTATAATGTGATGTATGGTGTGTGTGTATGGTGGGATTGGAAGGGTATCGTTTATGATGACCTTTTACCGCTGGGCAAAACCATCGATTCGAATCTCTACTGCCAACAACTAATAAACTCAAGCAATAGGAGTGGTCCTCCATCGTGATAACGCCAGACCACACACATCTTTGGCCACTCTGCAAAAATTGAGAGAGCTTGGTTGGGAAATGTTAATACCATATAGTCCTGATTTTTCGCCATGAGATTTCTGTTCCTGTTTCGCTCTCTTCAGAATTCTTCGGGTAGTGATAGGTTAAGATCAAGAGAGGACTGTCAAAACTACTTGTCGAATTTCTTTTTGATCAAAATTCCCAAGATTTTTACAGCAACGGAATTATGTCACTATCTACAAGATGGTAACAGGTTATCGAACAAAATGGCACTATTTACAATATTTATCAAAGTATATTCAAATTTAATAATTAAGTTTAAAATATAAATACTGATATACAATTCTTTCGGGTTTTTAAAAAGTATGCTTAAATAAGGTTTCTACATTTATTTGAAAATATCCGAAATTATATGAGATTTATGGGCAACCAATACAGCGTACGCGTGCTCGTGTATGTGTGTACGAGTCAATGCACGGAGCTTTTGCTTACTATTTACTTCCTTAGTGACACGCTCGCTACTAAGTTGATAACTACGCGACTCGAATTATGATTCCAAATTTCCCTTCTTACTTTAAACGGGCTTAGGACCGTCATAATAAATAAAATACATTCCAACGACGTAATCGATGACTGTCTTTATTATGGCGTATTTAAAAATTTGGTGTCTAGTATTTACTACTATTAATAATTCAAAACGATTAATACAACAACGAATTATTTACAACTTCAATCACTTAAAATAACACTAACTTACTGGTATTTTAACAGGTGTTCAAAATGGAGTCCGTTTCTCTCAATGTACAGTTGAACACGTTTCCTTAAATTATTTTTCACATTACATGGGGCACCGCATTGTAGGAAATAGAAATTATTCATTAACGGTAGAGGTATATCGTCCGGGAAATCTTGAATAACACCACTTTCGTATAATCTTTGCGCACCACGTAAACTTTCTCGCTTAAAATCTAAACGTACCATTTCATAATATTGGAATATTTTCGTGGTGTCATTGCTAACGAAGTGACAAGTAATACCACCTACGAAAATTAAAAAATATTAAGTCATGTTGGCCGGCTGGGCGAACGTACCTAGTGGTGTAACGACTTACGGAAGGGAACGGGCGGGGAGACGCGCTGGTCTTTACAAAGTCAAAACAACTATTAGATACGTAATTCTGTAACCGAGCGAGCGTGGAACGCCACCGACTGCTTCCGAATTCAACATTCCCTTACGAATGTGTGCATGCGTTGTAAAATACTAGGCGCTACGTTTTTATGAATGACAAGCAGTTAAAATAATGCATTTCCACACATTTTAAATACAAAAGATAAAAAGGACAAAGTGTTTGAATTTTCTTCTTACTTATTTTTTTTCACCATTCGCTTATTTTACCTATTCTGGACCTCCTCTGCAAATTTGGCCATATATTGCAAAATAACCCTGTATGTTTGTCTCTTTTTAGTGTCGCTTTTTCGTTTCATCGAATTTCAAATCACAACGAACAAAGGGAGACGAACATATTACACCTATAGGATTTAGTCTGCGAGAAAATGAGATAGAATATAGTACAGTGTTTCCTATTATCTCGGTCTCCTCTTAGTGCGGTGTTTCGTAGTCTCTCCGCTGTTGTATACTTTTCTGAAGGTTTCACTTTTACCACATGTGAACTGCACACATTTCTTTTGTTCATTCGACGTCATTCATTCATCATTTCATCATCATCATTCATTATCATTAACCCAGTATTTAGGTGTCACATTGGCACACACATTTTTAGTAGCTATATTAGTAGCATATTTTCGTTGCGCTGAAAGAAAGAATTATGTTGTTTTCTAGCGGCGTGTCCTTTGACTTGTGACCCAGATGAGCTCAATGATTTTGTATTAACATTAGTATAGGAGAATTATGAGGACGATAAGCCGATGTTCTATTGCCATTTCGTCGATTAAGTATCGTTGTAGTTCCTTTTTTTATAATATTTTTAGTAAGTACACTTTTAGTGAGGGACACGTCCACGTCCTCCCCGTTGTCATGAAGCTAGTTTACGATTTCATGTTTTCTGTTGGCCTAAGGTGCAATCACAATAAATATAATCGATGGTTTTTCGAGTGCTGTAAGCAATTCTTTGCTTACAGCACTCGAAGAGCCATCTGAAAAAGAGAAAACTGATTCAGAGAACTGAATCAGTTTTCATTCACGTCCACATTGATCTCCTCAAATCACCAGATCAATCCAGCCCATTTCTCTATTGAAATGAGGATGTTTTTAATTTCAATTAGTGTTGCCCAAAATCGGTCTTGGTTTTGCAGTCTTGGTCTTGTTCTTGCATTTTTGCAAGACCAAGACCAAGAACAAAAACCGCCTATTTTTAGCAAGAATACGATCTAGACGTCCGAGGGTTAGGGGGAAAGGGAAAGAAACCGGCGGACGATGCGGGCGGTATCGAGGAGCACCGCCCTCTGCATTTGAGCCTGGAGCGGTCCGTCACGGAGTCCCAGTCGCCGCAGATGACCCGAGAGGCTGACTGGGATTCACCCGTTCGCAGAAACGACCACAGGAATAATTTAGGTCGACAGACCACCCCACATGTCGGTCACCTCTTGAGCCAGGTCGAGATATTTTGTCAGCTTATCTGTTTCAGCTTTCACGAAGTTCTCGTCATAAGGAATGGTAATGTCAACCAAAAATATCCTTGACTGTGTGCCCGGTCCATCAGCACAATATCAGGCTTATTCGCAAGAATAGTCCTGTCTGTGATGATGGCCCGGTCCCAGTAGAGCCTGGCGCGGTCATTTTCGAGCACGGCTTTATTATTATTATTATTACCTAATACATAAACATGTTCAATAAATTCACTACAAATCTCGACTTTTGGAAGTGTGTGTTTTTTAAACACAAAGTGCTCGAATATTTGATAAATATTGTAGACACTTTTAAAACACTTGAAATGTGTAAAAATGGATCTGGATCTTGTCTTCAAGGGTTAGTTATTAACGATTTGGAGGAGTACCTAAGTAAACCCAGAGCCGCCAGCTCGGAAGTAATAGGCTATTAGGTCATTGCGAGACTTGCGAGGCTCTTGCTGCAAGACCAAGACCAAGACCAAGACTGGGAGCGCAATACCAAGACCAAGGCCAGGTGTATTGGCGCAATATCAAGACCAAGACTTGCTAAGTCTCGTCTTGTTCTTGCATTTGGGCAACACTAATTTCAATAGGCTCACGTATCATCTTTGGTAGGAATCGATGTTTTTTCGCGAGGATTAGTGGTCTATCAAATCGAATGTAATGGCGGGGGCCGTCAAGGATATGATCACAATCTGCAGTGATACACCAACGCTCTGGGAAGTCTGTATCTGCTTGGGATCCTGTATTTAATAAAATTAAAACTTAACCTAAGCATACTACTGCAAGACTTCAAGACACAGTAAGTTCATTCTGTGTAGATCGGATGAAAAATAATAATTAAAACGCTGAAGGTACTCCAAGTTAACTCTGACATCGCGACGTCAATTACCTCAGTCCCCCCTGACCACGCCGGGAATTAAAAAATAAGTACAATTAAACGCGATAAAATACGTAAAAGTAGTTTTATTCAATGTAAAATATTGTCATTTCACCCATCCGTTTGGATATGTTTATAAAACAATTCAAAAGTTGCCAAAAATAAAATATGAAATAAATTGTTAAATCGATTAAAACTTCATAAATAAAGTCGATTGTTATTAGAAGTCGAATCGATGATGTATTGAGACTTTACTAATTGATTTGTCCTCGAGCTGTCAAAAGTAAAATAAATGGACGGATTATAAAGGAATAATTTTATAAGACTAGACACTGGCAAAATATAACCGTAAGAGTTCATTACCAAAAAATTATAATATTTCACTTTTCACTATGGGTAAGCAATTAATTAAGCCAACTACGTGTTTTATGTGAAAAGATTTTTATTATTTCTTGGCTGACAACATAATCAATTAACCAGAGACAAAAACAACTAGTGCTGCCTTTAAATTATAAATGAATAACAGGTAATGTTTAATAGATGGTAGATTCATGCTACAACTATATTATAGCGGCAACGCACCTTGAATTCCCCTGGTCTTGCAGTAGTCAGTCATGGGCGGCGGTAGTCCCTTACCATGAGGTGAGAGGTATGCTCGTTTTTCCCTACTTCTATAAGAAGTTATAGCATGAAATGTTCGACTCGACCGAGGAATACTAGCCTGATATAGCAGCTTAATGCTGCTGTGTGACGAATGGTGAGTGTAGAGAAGTGAAGACCATCAGCATCTACTTACCATCAGGTGGGCTGTGTGCTCGCTAGTCCCTTATTTTACAAAATTTAATAATAAAAAAATAAAGTAAAAGTGTTTTGAACAGGCGCGGTGTCGCTATTCCCGGAGGCGGAGAGATGGCGGCGCGCACTGCAGCTGTGGGGTCGCGGTGCAGCCCAGGGCAGCGCCGGAGCGCGCCTCAAGCTCGGCGACTACCACTACTACGGGCTGGGCACCGCGCCCGACCTGGAGGCGGCCGCGCACCATTACAGGTACGCCCGCTGCTCGCACACGCACACACACATTACCACTGTTGCGGCCGGGGCACCATGCCACACCAAAAGAAGGCAAAAACGTTGTCTACTAATTTCAGTGCTGCCAACACTACTACCAGGCAAGAAAGTGGAGACTGTGCAAGATGTGGAAATGTCAACGATTCACTTTTTTGCCCAACCTTAAATACGCACGTCACTCAAGCACATTAACACCATAGTATAAAGAGAGGGGAAGTACGTTATCTTCATACAAACGCACTGCGCGCGGCTTGTATGTGTGCGCCATAGTATCTATGAGGCGCCGCACGCACACTTAAACACAATCTCGAAGTGTTTCTCAGTGCGCCAGTCTGGGCTAACACCGCACGAGGTTCGCGCGTCACGGCTTTTGGCACCGCTAAATGAATGAAAAATGTGTGATAATCGCAGGAGAACGTATTGCTATGTGTTTGGGTGTCTTATTAATTCATCGATGCCAGAATTGTCTCTGTTCAGATTACCTATTGAACAGGACAGGTAAGCGAGTCACTTATTATATCATATAATTTTTACTTGACGATGAGATACCTTCTTACTTATTTTTGTTGTATTAGTTGTCTATCAGACAGAGGAAGAATAGTAACTATAGTATGTGCCAAATCGATTGAGAAAAACGGACAATGACCTTTCGGTCGTTTAACCAGGGGTTACAAACCTTCAATATATAGGCACATTTTATATGTAGTACTTTCTTTATTTATAATGATTTTTTTATAATGATTGATATAATATATATTTATTAACTATTATTAAAAAGTTATGTGAAAGATCGCTGTAGAAGAAAAATCATCTATTGTTATAAAGTACTTTATTCATTTAACAACAAAAAACATTAATTTATAACACATATAAAGATTCGAGTGATAACGACACCGAATAAGTACGTACTTATGCAAAAGATAAAACTTTATTTTTAATATTATATAAGAACTTTATTTTTATTCGGTGCAATCATCACTCGTATCTTCACTTGATGAACTATCTGTAACATTAATTATAAAGCGATCTGCAGTTTGGTCAATTCTATCATCCATGCCACGCATTTTTTGTTCAACCTTAAGGACATGCTGAACACAGTTTTTCCATTTATCTGGCGTGATTTGAGTTAAACCATCTTTAAGTAAATTTTTAACATCTTTTAACTTGAAAGTTGTATTTTTTCGTGCAACGTACCCTTTCACATCTGCCCACACAAGTTCAATGGGGTTAAGCTCACAGTGATAAGGAGGTAACCTTACCACTGTGATGCTTTTTTCTTTTGCCATCTCGTCGGTGACGTAACTTCGATAGTTATCTTTAACTGCCTTTATTTTTTC
Organism: Parnassius glacialis; assembly: GCA_033319125.1. Classification (NCBI taxonomy): domain Eukaryota; kingdom Metazoa; phylum Arthropoda; class Insecta; order Lepidoptera; family Papilionidae; genus Parnassius; species Parnassius glacialis. The sequence goes on along the minus strand of JAVANC010000012.1, from coordinate 712,961 downwards.
CATTAAGTGGGTCTTTGTGTCCGAGGGCACGTATGCGATCTGTTTAGATTCTAGCCATTCCTGCATATTTTGTTTCCGCCAAGACATTGTTGGGGTTTTTTCTAAACGTCTGGAGTGGTAACTAGCGTTATCCATAACTATGACATCGCCGCTTTGCAGTTTTTCTATTACTTTTCTAAACCAGTCCTCGAAATGGAGAGCGTCCATACTCTCATGGTAGTCACCAGTAGATGATGATTCAAATACCCAATCACATCCCTCCAAAAAGCCATTTTCATTGCCAACGTGTACAACTATTAATCGCTTTCCTTTACCCGAAGGGGCTTTCGCGCCAGTAGAGTAGCCTTCTAACCGTGATTGACGAGAAGATTCAATTGTGGTGTCTTCCCATACCTTTCCCATAGTATGACCTGCGTTAATCCATGTTTCGTCAAGGTAAAAAATGTTACGTCCCTCGTTTCTTAATATTTGTATTTCTCTCAAATATCTGGTACGCCACAGAACTATCTCTGGGCGATCTATTAGACCACTTTTTCTGTTTCTCTTTATATATTTGAATTTTAAATGGCGCAACACACGTCGCAGGGAAGTTTTGCTCAAGTTTGGCAACTGGTCATCTTGATTTATACTGAGCAAAATTTTGTCTAAAGTCGGTAATTCTCCTGCAAGAAAGAACTGATGCACTTTCGCTCTTATAGCCGATTTATCAAAATCGTCCAACTTGTCAATTACAGACTTTTTTCTTTTATTAATTATTCCCTTTTCTGGTATTTTATGGGAATCTCTATACACGCTTAATACGCGATATATAGTGCTCTTGCTGACTGAAAACAAAATGGCGGACCGGCCCAAAAAAGGTGACGCATCTCTGGCTGCCATTGTCACGTTTCTTTTAGAACGAACTGACGTAACGCGCGTTTTGTTTATTTTAAAGGGATGAATTTGCAAAAGCTCAATATGGTGATTATATTGCTTCAAATATTTTTTTAATATGAAACTGTTATTAAATGAATTGCTGCGTTACTTACCATAAATTGAAATATAAAATATAACACATTTTTCGCGATGTACCGTAAGATTTTACTATGTTTATAGGAACCACAGACAATATTATTTAAGAAACAAAAAAACAAAACATATGTGCTGACCTAGAAGTGGGAATAATATCAATATTTAAATATTGTTATCACATCTAAATTGAGATTTTGTAAGTTACGCCTTTTGACACTCGGCTCATATCTGAGGTCATTGTCCGTTTTTCTCAATCGATATGGCACATACTATAAGTACCTACTTACGGTTATAAAATCGTAATTAAAAATAAGTAATTGACTAATTGTGAATCAGATAAATAGAGCAAAGTTCGAATAATAACATCAGAACAAAAAATTGATTACAGTCTAAAAGGCAAGCGTTAGTAATTTTATGTTATTGTACGATGTTTTTTTTTTACAATATTTTAGTCGCTTTATTCATTCAGTCACGCCCACACCGCCCCGCCGGTTTATTTTATCCCTTTTTTTATAAATAATACTGCTCTGAATCTTAATACATTTCTGTATTTGTTAGGAAAACCATTGTTGAACTTTATCGACTAATGATCACTGAATTAGTTATACAGAGATGTATTATCTTTCGCAAGGGCCGGGCTTTAAACTAATGATTTGGTGACAGTGACAACCCTGAGACAGTAGGCAATTATATCGCGGATTGGCCGGAGATAGCCTACTTGGCCTCTCTTTATACTATGTTAACACTGAACATAATTTTTTTATTTCATCACCATCAACAAACTTGTTTGATCAGTGTAATCTGTGAATGTTTTACAGGATCGCATCGGAACAGCTGCACAACGCGCAGGCGACTTTCAACCTGGGCTACATGCACGAGCGCGGGCTGGGGCTAGCGCGGGACCCGCACCTCGCCAAGCGCTGCTACGACCTGGCGGCCGACACCTCGCCCGACGCACGCCTGCCCGCCGCGCTCGCGCTCGCACACCTGCACGCGACCGCCGCGCTGCACGTACGTACACACACACACACGCACACAAACACACGCACACACACCTCGCCCGACACACGCCTGCCCGCCGCGCTCGCGCTCGCACACCTGCACGCGACCGCCGCGCTGCACGTACGTACACACACACACACGCACACAAACACACGCACACACACCTCGCCCGACGCACGCCTGCCCGCCGCGCTCGCGCTCGCACACCTGCACGCGACCGCCGCGCTGCACGTACGTACACACACACACACGCACACAAACACACGCACACACACCTCGCCCGACACACGCCTGCCCGCCGCGCTCGCGCTCGCACACCTGCACGCGACCGCCGCGCTGCACGTACGTACACACACACACACGCACACAAACACACGCACACACACCTCGCCCGACGCACGCCTGCCCGCCGCGCTCGCGCTCGCACACCTGCACGCGACCGCCGCGCTGCACGTACGTACACACACACACACGCACACAAACACACGCACACACACCTCGCCCGACACACGCCTGCCCGCCGCGCTCGCGCTCGCACACCTGCACGCGACCGCCGCGCTGCACGTACGTACACACACACACACACGCACACAAACACACGCACACACACCTCGCCCGACGCACGCCTGCCCGCCGCGCTCGCGCTCGCACACCTGCACGCGACCGCCGCGCTGCACGTACGTACACACACACACACGCACACAAACACACGCACACACACCTCGCCCGACACACGCCTGCCCGCCGCGCTCGCGCTCGCACACCTGCACGCGACCGCCGCGCTGCACGTACGTACACACACACACACGCACACAAACACACGCACACACACCTCGCCCGACACACGCCTGCCCGCCGCGCTCGCGCTCGCACACCTGCACGCGACCGCCGCGCTGCACGTACGTACACACACACACACGCACACAAACACACGCACACACACCTCGCCCGACGCACGCCTGCCCGCCGCGCTCGCGCTCGCACACCTGCACGCGACCGCCGCGCTGCACGTACGTACACACACACACACGCACACAAACACACGCACACACACCTCGCCCGACGCACGCCTGCCCGCCGCGCTTGCGCTCGCACACCTGCACGCGACCGCCGCGCTGCACGTACGTACACACACACACAAACACACGCACACACACCTCGCCCGACGCACGCCTGCCCGCCGCGCTTGCGCTCGCACACCTGCACGCGACCGCCGCGCTGCACGTACGTACACACACACACACGCACACACACCTCGCCCGACGCACGCCTGCCCGCCGCGCTCGCGCTCGCACACCTGCACGCGACCGCCGCGCTGCACGTACGTACACACACACACACGCACACAAACACACGCACACACACCTCGCCCGACGCACGCCTGCCCGCCGCGCTCGCGCTCGCACACCTGCACGCGACCGCCGCGCTGCACGTACGTACACACACACACACGCACACAAACACACGCACACACACCTCGCCCGACGCACGCCTGCCCGCCGCGCTCGCGCTCGCACACCTGCACGCGACCGCCGCGCTGCACGTACGTACACACACACACGCACACAAACACACGCACACACACCTCGCCCGACGCACGCCTGCCCGCCGCGCTTGCGCTCGCACACCTGCACGCGACCGCCGCGCTGCACGTACGTACACACACACACGCACACAAACACACGCACACACAAACACACGCCCACGCACATCACTCTATGCACGCTACTCTACACTACAACACGTTATCACTTCAACACACCTTTAAGCCTCTTAAATTCCTTTTATCGCACATGTAACAAGCTTAGCAAACAAAGTTCCCATTCAATATTTATATATTTATAGTAAAAGTCACTGTAGAAGCGTGCTCGTCGCGACCCCTGCCAGCCCTTTTCAGGGCTGCAATTCTACTTAGCTGCGCACCCATGTCAACGAGGGTTAGGGCGTCCCCCCAAGGCGACGCACACCAGCTCGTCCCCGTTGGTGTGGAATGCAGCGCGCAAAGCGGCGATGGGGACCGCCACCCGTCACGCACAGCCCGACACGGCGGAAGGTGGAGGACAGAGGGCAGAGTTGGCACGTGGAATGTTAGAGGAGGCATGAGAGATAAGACGAATGAGTTGATCGAAATAATGAAAGAAAGAGAATTAGATGTCGTGTGTATGTCGGAGACCAAACGGAAGGGCAGTGGTACTGAAGAGCTCCCTGGCGGGGCGTTAGCTCTATGGTCCGGAGTCCCGGAGAGCGAGAGCGCCCGCCAGGGAGTGGGGGTGCTGCTGTCGTCTCGGTTAGTCGATGTTATGACTGAATATAAGGTTGTGAACTCAAGACTTCTCTGGGTTCGCTTTAAATTGGGACTGACGAAGTTATTCCTTTTGGCTGTTTATGCGCCGGTAGCTTCGTCGTCCAGGGCTGAGCTGGAGGAGTTTTGGGAAAATGTAAGAGAAGTTCTAGATTTGGCTAGGGGAAACGAAAGAATTGTTGTATGTGGTGATTTGAATGGATGGGTTGGTACCGCTCGACCAGGGTACGAGTCGGTGCTTGGAAAGTTTGGCGATAAAAGGGTTAATGATGCTGGCAAGCTTATACTGGCGGTATGCAAGGAAAAGGGTCTTCTTGTGACAAACACTATGTTTAATCACAAGAAGATCCATATGTATACTAGAGAAAGTAAGAATGAGAGAAGTATGATCGATTTGTTCCTGGTGGATGACCGACTGCGAAAACAGGTGATAGATACGCGAGTGTTCAGGGGTGCTGACCTGGGAACAGATCACTATCTAGTGATTACTAGATTTAGGGGTCTGTTCGCGGGTTGGCGCTACCGGACGGCAGTAACAGAACCACAGTAGGTCTGTCGCATCCGAAGCTGGAAGCTTCAGGAAGCGGATACTAGGGACAAATATCATGCGAGGGTAGCCGAAAAGCTTGACAACATCGATGGCAGAAAAGAATGTGTTGAAAGAACATGGCAGAACCTTAGGGATGGAATGGTAAGTGCAGCGGAAGAAGTGTGTGGAACGATTAAAAGAGGCAGTAGTAAAAGAAGAGATGCATGGTGGAATGATGAAGTGAAAGAAGCTGTAAAGAAGAAGAAGAAAGCATGGTTAGACTACTTGGCCTCTAGTAATGATAAGGATATGAGAGAGAAGATGAAAGAAAGATATAAGCTGCAGAAAGTTCACACGAAAGCATTGATTGAGGAAGTGCGTGAAAGGTGTAGAATGGAAGCGGACGAAAGGTTGTCGCACAACTTTAAGGAGAACTCCAAACTCTTCTGGAAAGAGGTTGGAAGGACCCGAAGTGGTGCGACGGCCTTAAGAATGAACAAAGTGCTTTCGAGAACTAATGACGTCCTCTCAGAAAAATCGGACGTCATGCAGCGATGGACCGAATTTTATAGAGAAATGTATGCGTGTGATGATCTTAGTGAGGGATCCGGGGATGACGTCGAGACTGGTACGCCAGACCCGGACCTCGATGACACTGAGGTCATCAGTATGAAAGAGATTGAACATGCGATTCGAAGTTTGAAATGTGGTAAGGCTGCGGGACTAGACAGAGTTACTGCTGAAATGGTCAAGTATGGTGGGCCTCGCGTCTGGGACAGCTTTCATCTGCTGTGCAATTTGTGCTGGCGGACGGGGGATGTTCCGGATGATTGGCGATCCGCAGTCATTGTGCCTTTATATAAAGGTAAAGGTTCACATTTTGACTGCGGGTGCTATCGGGCGATCAGCTTGACCAGTTTAGCAAGTAAAGTTTATTCGAAGGTTTTGACACGTAGGATGCAAGAGAAATCGGAAAGATTTCTATGGGAGGCACAATGCGGATTTATACCTGGAAGAGGATGCACGGATCAAATGTTTTCTCTCCGCATGATCACGGAAAAGCTTCTGGCTGCTAACCAGAGGATTTTCTGTGCTTTTGTGGATCTTGAGAAAGCATTTGATAAGGTTGTAAGGAAGAAAATGTGGGAACTGTTGCCGGGGTATGGTGTGGATGGTCGATTGCTAAGGGCTGTGCAGTCACTTTACTGTGACTGTAAAGCCTGTGTGCGGGTAGGGCATGACCTGTCACCCATGTTTAGCGTCCAAACGGGCGTAAAACAGGGTTGTGTCATGTCTTCCTGGCTGTTCATACTGTATCTCGACAGCTGTTTACAGAAACTGAAAGATAGCTGTTTGGGTGTGAAATTGGGTGACATTAAAGTAAATTGTCTGCTGTATGCTGATGATGCAGTGCTTATTGCACCATCAGAGGCAGAACTGCAGGCATTAGTCACGTGTATGAAAGAGGAATGTGAAATTAAAGGTCTCCGCTTGAATGCTAATAAAACTAAGGTTCTGGTATTTGAAAGGGACGAAGAGAGAACGAAGTGTGAAATATGGGTAAATCAGGAATGTCTAGAACAGGTAAATGAAATTGTATACTTGGGGAGTGCTTTTAGCCGGGATGGAAGATGTGATTTAGATGTGGACAGGCGTGTCGCTGCCGGGAACAAAGTCAATGGTGCCCTGACTGCGTTAGTCAAAAGGCAAGGCGTAGTGAAGAGTGCACGCCTTGCAATACATAACGCAGTGTTGGTACCGACTTTGTTATATGGCAGCGAAACCTGGGTATGCCAGAAGAAGCATAAAAGCAAGTTGAATGCAGTGGAGATGCGATCTCTTCGTAAAATGTGCGGCGTCACCATGGCTGACCGAAAGCGAAACGAAGAGATTCGCAATATGGCAGGTTTGAAAGATGACCTTATCACAAAAATTGATAAGGGCGTGCTTCGATGGTTTGGGCACGTTGAGCGAATGAGTGAAGACCGAATGGTGAAGAAAATATATAGCGCGAAAGTTAATATTAAAAGGTGTCGAGGTAGACCGAGACTAACTTTCGAAGACCATGTGAGCAAATTGCTCGAAGAGGGGAGGGTCAAGAGTACTCGGATACCTAGACGTGCATGTATGAAGAAGATGATGAATCTGAAAGAAGCGAAAGAGGTATGTAAGGATCGTGACACTTGGCGATCTGTTCTCTCTGGCTACCCCGTCAGGGATTGTGCGTGACGATATGTAAGTAAGTAAGTAAGTATAGTAAAATTATTTTGTCCGTGCAGTTGGGATCATAAATCATAGCTCGGCCTCAGCTCGGCTAGGGCGGTGAGCGTGTTGCGCGGGCGCAATGCCATTATCGATAATGCTGTACACAACATGTAGTGGTATTCAACACCTTTTGATATAATGTTACTAAAAATGCTGTTTATACACAAAATGTTTATTATACTGTTATAATATTATTACTGTTATAATGTTTATAAATGTTAGGTATGTGAGCACACACGAGACAATGATGGCGTCCGTACATGTACTGACTTAAGTAAAAACTTTAAACTAAAATATAAAATGCCTACGCGTACATCATTTGTTCGGTGTAAACTGAACAACATATCTTAACATTTTGTTAGGTTACTTATGAATATCGAATGACTCTTGTTTTAATTATCTTCACTGCACCATATTTAATTTTCGGATTTATTTCGGCAACTTTTGTGTATCATTTAATGCTTTTCATTTCTATATTTTTTAATTTTAAAGAAAAAAAAACGTTAGTTAAAAAGTAAATCTTACATTCATTTTTTAAAATAAAATTGAGGGGAATTTGTGGAGAATCTGTTGAATTTTTGTCCTTAAATTGGGGAATTTTGACATGAATTTTCGGGGAATTTGACAAATTGGTGTTGGCAACGCTGCTATGTTACACCGAAATTTAGTTTGTCGGCGACATAAGAATTAGAGGCGGCAATCACTATAAAACTTGTAAGTAATTTTTGAAATTTTGACGGACCTCTTTTTAAATTCAAAGTCAATTAAAATAAAGTAAAAGTATTAATTATTTCTGATAGATTAATTATCTGTCGATCCTAATTGCAATTGATTTTAACTATTAAATTATTCAGTACCATTTCATTTCTATTTTCTTATACAAAATCAAAGATAACGATGAAATAGTGTTTATAATTATGTGAGTACTGAGTACACAATTAGGTACGTTTATTAATTTCAATATAATTTTTGTAGTAAAGAACTGCTTGTTGCGTCAAGGTAAAATTGATCGTGTAATTGTTTTAAAAATAACAACCAATACTTCTTATAAATAAAATAAACGTTGGCAATGTTGTTAGGGTTTTACGGTCTGTGGTTGTGTTCAGTGCTTCGAGGACAAATGCTTTGTGTGCATTTGTTTTGTAACTTTAGTTTTTGTGACAGTTCCATGTTGGCTGTCACGTGCGCGTGACCGACAGTTCAATCGTTTTATTTAATGCATTATTGTTGTTCCGTTTGGTTTTTCTTGTTTTGTTTTAATACTGCTTAACGCGTAGGTACGTCTATAGTGCTCGTGAATACGGCAACATTTTAATGTGCCTTGGAGAATCTCATAAGATTTAGATCGGTAAGCTGTTTCATACCTAACTTTTTTTAAATAACTTAGTACTGAACTCATCTGAATAGGTACATAACTGAATACATCAGAATAATAAACATATACCTACACAAAAAGTATGACTCTAACCTTGTTAACATTTCATTTAAGTATTTTTTTTATTAGCGGGGAATCGTACCAGGTATTTGGTTTATTTAACCTGTGAATAAAGTGGCGAAATGGAGACAAGCACAGTGGCCAAATAGTAGGTTAAGTAGATAAGTATTTAGACAAGTGTTGTAAATAATTAGGTATTGCAGTATTGCCGTGTTTGCAGTATAGCCCGCGGATTGGATTTAGAATCGTTTGGCAGGAATTTGGGGGAGTTAGGTGTTTTAATTGGTAGAGATTTCGTCCCCGATTATAATAATACCACTCACATTAAAAGGTAATGCACCGTTATCGAAGAAATAAATAAAAACTGTTATTAAATAAAATGCATAAAACATGGAAAAATACTCTGAAAGCTGGATAGAATAAAGAATTTTGTGTAAGTGCAACAAGGACTTAAGACTATTGTCACATTATTCTACTGTCTATACTCTCTGTCAAGAGATATTTTACTAAAGACAATTATAATAATAGAGAAAATTTTACAGACTTGAGCTACGGGCCGCGTGGATTCGGCGTCGATTCCGCGCGACAATGGGGTCAATAACTCCATTGTCAGCTGATTTAAGTTCCGCTGCTGGTTTTATGTTTAAGTATTTTTATGTTTTTTTATAGAATTATCGTTTCATTTTGTTGTACTAACATGATGGAGCATGAATAAAAGTAATAAAACGTTTTGATAAGATAACTTTTTTTCCTCGGGATCAATTTTCTTCCTGCCCATGATTAAAGGTATCGTTAGTACTATCGCCTGTTTTTGTTTTCGGGAGCGTTTCAAAAACTCCCAGTATTTATATTTATTTTTAATATAACTTGTTACATTCCAAACATTTGTACTTATAGTTTTTTTTTATACATAGATACCTAATTAATAATTCATTTTAAATCATTATTATTCTTATATTAGTAAATACGTTGTTTTATCTATATTTTTTCATTTTTATCACTAACCCACATTATCACAAAACTAAATACGCTATCTATAACCCTTATCGACAACAATAATGCGCATCACTATGCTCGCCCCTAAGGCCCGTGAGTGGGAGAGAGAGCGAAATACTTCGATGATTTATCACCCAAACTGCACGGACAGAATAATTCTAGTTCAGGTACTAGCTAGCCGGGAAGACGTTCTGAACTTTCCAACGACTCTTAACTTTTTTCTTTAAAAAAAATCTTAAATTCGCAATAAAAAATATTGAGAATCACTTATCGAAATATAAAGTATCACATCTCTAAAGTTGGAGCAAGCAATACACATTTACAAATTTTCGGTTTTCAAACAGGGATCTTGATATATTAAGATTTTGAATATTATTACTTTATTTTATTTGTTTGTCCTACAGTCGGTGATGGAGAGTCCTATAGCAGCGCTGTTCCTGTCTGGTGAGTCCGGGCTGCTGGACAACTGGGACGCCTATCTGATCGCCGTGCTGGCCGCCTCACTCGGCCTCGTTGTTCTGCTGCGTCGCCCACAGCGCCCCAACTGAGGGCGACTTAACTAACACTGTCAGTTCGCTCCAAGTTAGGGCGAAGTCGCTAAGGTACAGTTTAATATGTGTGGTGTATCATTTGGCTTCGGATCAATATATGCAATGATATTTAAAAAAATGTGTAAATCATCGACAACATATTACGTATTTGTCGCGGGTATTGAAAAAGAAACAACATGATGCAATCATATTATGGAAAAAATTCACGACGAAATTCGGTCAGAATGTAGATTGTAGAACTGGTGTAAATACTTCATTGTAAATATATGTTAAACTGTTTAAGTAAACAGTTTTTCATATATTAATACTGATAATATTACGTGCATGATAAAACAAACTTTAAGGGCTATTTTCGCATTACCAATCAGTAAAAAATCTAGTAATCTGGAACGAAGACTGATAAAGGTTTCTACTAATTTATTACTATATAAATATATACTTCTACGAGGGCATCCACTACTTTTTCTTTGGCGACGCAATTTTGGAATGAGTTTGAATATTTGACAGATTTCATGGCGTGAAAGTTAACTTGTTAGGAAAATGTAAGGATTAAAGCCCGCTTTTCACTATGGGATATAATATAATATATATTATATCTCGAGATATAAATTAATATCGCTCACCATACATTTAATATGGAACCGTTTACACTGAGCTATAATATATATTACATCTCAAGCTATAAATATTTTTTCGATCGACCGAGCGATATTTTCATATTATATTTCGCCCCCTGTACCCCGCACACCGTTCCGCGCCCACGCAGAACTGTGTACGGGGTAAAGGGGGGTAATTCAATGACCAATGACGAACGAACACTACTTAAAAGATATATCTCACAGTGTGAAAGCCAATCGCGGGATATAATTTATATTTTTTTCTTTTTTCTTTTATAAAAACGTTACCCCCACACTAGGATTTTCTCCTGTGTCGTAGAGGCAGTTTACAAACACACATTGCACAAGGACAAACATCCAGACCCGGAACAATTATTTGTAGGCCATACAAATACTTATTCCGTGCGGGATTCGAACCCGCGGCGCCCAGCGCAGCAACTCATTGCTAAGCCACTGCGCCACGGAGCCGTCAAATAATTTATATTTCGGGATATAATATATATTATATCCCATAGTGAAAAGCCAGCCTAATGTTTCGGTCTGTAATATCAGTTATATTTTATATTATTTAAGTAAGAAATGAATAAACCAAACTACGGATATTCCTAATAGTAAAATTTAAAAAAAAAAACAGTTTAAAATGTGCAAACATTTAAGGAGCAAACCACTGAGACATTATTTTGTTTATTATAATAAAATAACCTAAAAACTGATAAACATTTATTTAAAACTATCTTCTTAATTAAATAACATTGTGTAACTAAAACTTCACCTCAGTTCCAACTAGCAACCTCTGGTGTGCGGATGAGTGTTAGCACTCATTAACTAAATAGTACGATCTTAATATTGTTCTAAAAATGTTAGACCGTGATAACCTCTTTGGATTCTGAAAATATTTATTGCACATTTAACTTTAATTGTTAAGAATAACATTATGGAATTGTTGCATACACGTTCTTGCTGCACCAACCAATTATATCTATTATAAAATTATTTTGATTGCAAAAGTAAGATAAAATTAAATGAAAAACAAATTCCATTTTTGTTTTTACACCGATCTCATGTCAGGTTCTTTGTTCCTTAATTAGATATATCAGCATTTATTATTTATATAAGTATCTCAATAACGTCTAAATTCATTCGATATCTTAACAATCAAAATATCTGTGAATGTTTTCTAGGATTCTACTAGGGTTTGTCATAAAACCAAACCTGTTAGAATAATACAGTATATTATATATTTAGGTATTATATACTGAATTATTTTAACAATATCAAACTCCTCTTTCTTTTGTTCATTGTAAAGATTTCAGAAAAAAAAAAACAATTTTTTATTTATGTAGTTTGATTTCCAAATATTTACTTGTTGTTAACAATAAATTCAGAATATTTATTTGATTTCCTATGATAGTGCTTGTTTTTTAGGTATCTAATTTATCCAAATGTAATTGTATTACATAGTGCGGATTCTGTGTGCATATTTATATATTTTCCTTTGGTTTTATTACCTTAGTAGAATATATTTTAATAGAAAAGGGATACTATACGGAATAAGGGAACTGATTTGTCCGTTACCTTAAATACAGACCTTACTTCGATTGAAAACTATCGATAATTTTGTTGTGTTGATTTTTTTTTAAATAATTTATTTTTCTAATTTATGAATTAAGTTCGCACCATACTAACGTTATTCAAAATATTTATATTTGTGTGATTTAGATGAATAAAGAAAAATGTAAATAATATAAAGTAAATATAGATTTATAAGTGTATGTTGTTTCATTTTCAAAAAACAAGTGTGCAGTTCACACGCAGTAGAAGTGCAACCTTCAGATAACTAAACATCGAGAGCGTGAGACGACGAACGCAGAGTACCAGGAGTAGGATAATTGTTGAGCTTATGTAATTAATTAAATAAACTATATTAAACACTATATACTGTATTCTATCTCATTCTCTCGGAGGCTTAAATCCTATAGATTTATATGTTTGTTTCTTTTTAGTATTGTTTTGTAAATTGCAAGGAAGGTACTACAATAAAGTTTCAAAGAAAATGCTTTAACCTGGCCGTTTTTGTGTATGATATTTTACTTTTATATTTTGGTATGATACTCGTAGGTTATATATATGTAGAAAGGTCATGAAGAATATAGAGAACTTAAATGGAAAGCTTTATCCCACTTCTGATGTAGGGTGTGTAATTGAGTATAGTACAGACTAGTTTTGTAGTTAGGAATAATTATTAATTCGTTTACACGAATTAATTATCCAACGAGTCAAGGATAAACCAGTAACGGCATACGACAAGCGCACCGTTCCACGTCAGAGCCAAGGCTGCTTAATGGCGACCGCTCCGTCCGTTTTATACAAGCAAAACGGGCGCCACCGCAGGCGGTGTGCGGAGCACGTGTTATTTACAAGAATTCTGTTTAGCTACACCGACGCCGCTGCACGTGCAATTGTGCACGTGCCGTCATACACATTATATATATAAAAGTATAGGTATAGAGAGCCAGCAGCCTGTGAGACACATTCCATCTTTGTCCTCAAAGGTTCTTATACATCCATACAGCGATTTTTAACATCTTTCAAATAAAATATAGACGATTGAGTCAGTATAAACAAAAGTCAAGCTTTAATTGCTGTATCAATACTAATTTCAATGAGGCACACGTATTATGTGAACGTAGAAGCGTAACTAATAAAAAACACATCCATCATCTAGTAGATAGCACGAGTTTAATTGGGCATTCGAGTAAATAAAACAATTTTTTGTAAAAGTAAGAAATATATTCAACTTCGTTCAGTCTATACTGAACCCAGTAAGTCGCATTCAGTCTTAATTATAACAGTTGAAATTTCATAGAGAATGAAAATAATTATAATATAAGAATATGCACCACCTAGCATCAGGAGGTAGCGTATACCCATTTGTCACTCACACTTAAAGGTAATGTTAGTATAACAAAACTCGTGACAGCTTCTCATTGACTGTAATTATGAATTTTTAACAAAAAGTAAATACCGACTTCAAATTGCCAAAAAGAAGTTATTTATTTGCTAGCCTTAGGGGTGATTTTTTTCTCCAAATTTATATGGGACAATAAATAATCTATTTAATAAAAAAAGAATTATCAATATTGGTTTACAATCTGCGAAGATATCGCGTAACATACAAAAAAACAACGCAAATGAATATTCTTGAATAACATTGCATCTAAATAATGTAGACACTACACAGGCGAAGCGAAGAACAAAAATCTATGATCTTTTGTTTATCCCGTACGCGTTGTAGTATCATTCATTCGATTACAATGACACTATAAAAACATAGTGAGTTAGATAGTTTCCTATAGAAATTTAGAAATTGATATAGATGATTTAGCAACATATTACTGCCAGCTGTCTGAGGGCATATTTTAAACTATCTTAGAACAGAATCGGCGTCTTTTGCGACGTTTCACGAAGCAGTCTGCTTTTCCAGTAGCTCGATCTTCCTCGTGATGTCGTCCGCCGAGAAAACATAGTCCATGCTCTCTTGCTTTACGTCCGCCGACTCCTGTTTGACTTTCTGTAGAAATGAGTTAAAGGTGATCAGTATTTTGGTATATGCAGTATGCGGACGGCGTAAGAGGTAAGAGAATACATCCTCCATTTCGTTCAATGGGTGTCGTGAGAGGGACTGGGATAGAGGGAAAAACAACGAAAATCTTATAGCTTCCGACAGATGGCGTTAAACGTCAGAGATTAGATTAGTTATGATATCCATACCGGCGACTAAGGTGCTCATGTCTGTAGTATGATCGAAACTCCATCTCAATGCGAGGCAGAAATCCAGCCGTGGACTTTTTGCTGGTTGATGAAGTAAGAGGTTCTAATTTATAATATTAAGAAGATAAACGGCTAACAGAACTGTCGTTTAGTCCCGCTGGGTTTCATTGTGGTTCTTCCGAGGACAGAGGTTTTTTCTTAACCAGTGGTCTAAGTAAAAAATTACTTTCAATAAGATTGTAAAGAAGCGAGAGAGGCGTGTTAGGATCGTGCCAAAAGGAAGTCAGTGGTCTCTGCCTACCCTGCTGTGTGACAAGCGCAAATGTTTATGATTATAATGTATTTTACATTATAATCATAGAATAGTTCTATATTATCGTCGCAAGAGATCCACTACCCCATATCATTTTTTTTCCCGCCAATGGTTACACCACCATTGACGGGAGTGTATTTTCAATTTCAACACAGATGCTGTTTTATACACAATATATTTTTAATTTAGTTACTGTTAAGAGGACATATTTTACTGCTGCGATTTCATACAGAGTAAAGTGTTCCCCTTAATTTATAGTTAACATAATATATATATATATATATATATATATATATATATATATATATAACTAATACACACATTAATATCTAAAACTAAACTAATAATAATCCTTTGCGTCTCTGTTTCTAACTTTTGTAAAATTTTACTAATAATCTTAAAAGTAAATACAACATATTATTATTAAAACTAAGACTTTTTTTATTACAACTAACAAATATCATATACTATTGTCATTATGTGTTTTATTAAATTGATTAAGACTATTTACAATTATTTTGATAAATTTATTAAACGATTCCAAAGTTGCTTCCTTTTCCATCAATTCTAATAATATATAGGGTGACACTCTTGAGGTTGTTGTAAATTGTCTCGTGATTAAACCTATGTTTAGAGAAGGCAGTACCCCACATCATCTCGTGGCTGTTGTAAGAGGCGACCGAGGGATATGAAACAGACGGGCAATAGTATATTTTTTGTTGTAGCATGAATGGGTCGGCTCGACCGGGGTAGGACCACGCTCTTACAGAATACCAGCGTAAAATAGCAGCTCAATGCTGTGTATGGTGAGTGAAGAGTACAGGAGAACATTTTTACTGGATACGAAGCATTCCATCTTAGTCCTCAGGGGTGACGCCACTGTATTTTGATTCTCAATCGAGTCGAGTGTCTATGGGCCACAGCATATCCACTTACCATATTCTATATAAAAAAATATTCTTGATATCAACTCATAATTATTTAAAAAAAAATTCTGTTGCCAATCCGCAATTGGCAACACAACACATTTGTTTGTTTGTAGTTTGTTGTCGCTGAGCTGCCGTGGCCATCTATTACTAGTGTCGGGTTTGTATATTTAAAAACACTTCGTTTTCTTTTACGAGCCGTTTTGCAGTAAATGAAGTGCATGAAAATCCCATTTTTAAAAAAAATACCAGTTCAACTATTTATAAACCATTTAGTTTTTTTCATTTTAAGTCTTCGAGAGTTGCTGAAGAAATGATAAAATTAAAAATTTTGTACAACCGACTTCAATATAAATATAATTTATTGTTGATTTTTTAAAACTTACGATTGATTACGATAAAATTTAAATGGGACCACCTGGAAAGTATACCCTTTGAAAGAAAAAACGATTTTTCAAGTCGGTTCAGGCGTCTTCGAGTAATCTATAAAAATACATTAAAAAAAAAACAAAGGTTCCGGTTTTTTTTATAGAATTAGGGTGACAAACGAGCAGACAGGCCACCTGATAGTAAGTGGTTGCTGTGGCCCATAGACATCTACATCTATCCTCAATTACGAATCAATATGCAGATGCGTTGTCACCTGTGAGGACTAAGATGGAATGCCTCGTTTCCAGTAAAAAAGGGTCTCCGGTTCTCTACACTCACCATACGAAACACAGCAGCGTTATTCTGCTATTTTACGTTGGTATTCTGTGAGAACGTGGTTCTTCCCGGTCGAGCCGACCCATTCGTGCTACAACTATATCAGTAATATAGCTGCAGCAGAGCCATGCCGTTTTGTAAACCTCTCTATGCATTAAAACGGATCGTTACGGAGAACGAAACGTTTTTTGAATATAAGAATCGGGCATTAGTGATCTGTGAGCTCTTTTCTCCACAGCAATATCATAAAACCATTCCAAATAGTTGCAGACTCTCACCCAGAAGTGCGCGTACTCAGGTGAGACCGCTAGAAGGTGCGAGATGCGTTCTTCAACGGCCTTGAGGCGGCTGTACACGTCGCGGCCCACCGGCGCCACGCTCACGAACTGCTCCGCGGCCCGCAGCCGCTCCGCCACCCCCTCGGGCAACCCTCCCCGCTCCCCGTCCCCGCCCCCGTCCCCACCACACTCCCCCATACCGCGCACAGTCTGCGGACCCCACTCGTTGTACACCTTGCGGACTGAAACGCCAGTGTAACTTTAGCAGAATGTACTTCGGCCAGTGTAACCAAATACTTCTATGTAGTAAAAAAGTCCCGCTGGATTTCTTGCTGGTTCTTCCCAGGACTGAGGTATTTTCCGAACCAGTGGTAAATAAAAAATGACTTTCAATAAGTATTATGTAATAATCAATATTGAATAAAAAATTATTCTATTCTATTCTATAAGTCGCGGCACGAAAGTCTAGCGGAGATCTTTATTGCGCATAAGTCGCGCTGATTAGCTTATTGCGCATAAGTCGCGCTGATTGGCCCTCCAGTCGCATTCGTGCAATTCAATTAGTGCGCGTCCCCTCCACGTTTCGTTCAGCGCTAGACTTACGTGCCGCGACTTATATCTACTAAGCGGGCTCTGCGGACTTTTGCACTACACTCACCATACGAAACACAGCAGTGTTAAGCTGCTATTTTACGCTGGTATTCTGTGAGAGTGTCCTCCAACCCCGGCACATTCGTGTTACGACCATAATATAGGTTGCAGCGTGGCTCCAAAGACAAACAGACAAACGTACGATGTCTCCTTAAAACTACTTTCACTTTTTCTTTACTAACTCATTAAGATCTCCAATACCAAACTTACTAATAGAGAACGTAAACACCTGTTTCTTTTAATAAGGTATATAAAATTTCACTAAAACAAATGCATCATAGATGCTGTGTACCGACACATAGTATAAGGTTAAGTATAATGAACCACTCAAAGTATACTAGATAATTTGATTGCGTCGTTGCTCTAATGATCATAAGCGCGACTGCTGATCACATGGTCCCACGTTCAGATCGAGGTCGAGGCAAATAACAGTTATTGAGTTTTTCTATCAAGAAATTCTCACAAGCCCAGAGTCATGAAGTTGGCGAGTTTCACCAGCATGCCACGAAAGGCACTTACATTACATACATTATTATTATAAGTTACGTACCTACCATAATCTCTGTAACAACAAAATATGACAAAACTTTACAATTTCCTGTCTGAACCAGTGGGTAAAAAGACTGTTGATGACGATATAATGTAAAATTTAATTAAGAAAGCGTTCAATTTATTCTCAGTAGAAGAAGGATAAAATTATGAAATATGTTTTTTGAATATAGTTTCAATATAGTATCAATTGTGTACATTTTACTTGTTCATGCAAAAAGCTTTTCTATTAAAGTCTTTTTTTAAGTTTAGGAATAAAAAGTACTGTATGGTGGGTGCTTAATTTCCTCAAACCCGCAGTCTCGTACAGCGGCTTTGGAGAGCCGCGCCGTGTGAACCGGTGCGTTGTTATGAAGAAGCAGCACTCCCTTGGTCAGCTTTCCTCTTCTCTTTTCTTTTATTGCTTCTCTCAAACGGCGTGAAGTGGCTGAGTATTTGTCTGCGTTGATGGTTTCATCTTTTTTTGTGTACTTGATCAATAGTATTCATTTGAAATTCCAAAACACTGGCCATAATTTTACCGGCCGATGGAGTGAGTTTGAACTTCTTGGTGGGATCTGATCCCTTTTAATACCATTGCATAGACTCCTGTTTACTCTCAGGGTCATAGTAATGTACCCACGTTTCATCTGTAACTATCCTACCGAAAACACTTGTTGGGTCGTCACAACACAGCTCTAAAAGCTCCTTATAACAGTCACCCGACGCCTGCATTTGAAGCGCAGTGAGTGTTCGCGGCACCCATCTTGTACTGACTTTTGCTAGGTTGAGATGACCACTTCTGTACGATTGACATTGAAGGAGCAGTCTTGGTAAACGGCCACCATTTCTTCATGGATGCTTTTTTGAGTTTTTCCTTGTTTAGTGAGGAATTTAATCACCTCACGGTGTTAATTTTTTTCAACATTGTCGAGTCAGTCATTCTCGTCGTCTATGACTGAAGGTTACATAAGAAGTAAAGAAATTATCAAGACAAAATTTCATATTTATACCCTCAGATAGTGTCGTTACTCGTTAGCTAATGATTTTTTTTTAATTACCCACATTATTAGCAAATCACCCTAATACGGAAAATACATTGAACGCCCCTCGTATGATAAAAACACATCTTATTCGTTTCTATACATAATACTGACGTATTTACTTTGTGTGTATAGTGCAGCATTGAAATATCTTATATACCTATATTACCTACCTATATTGAATATATATTACCTATATTGAATAGCCCACACTTACAAAAAATTCACTACTTAATTAAGTTTAATTAGTAATTTTAAGTGGTAGAGCCATCATCATCATTCATCATTACAGCCTTTCATAAGTCCACTGCTGAACATAGGCCTCCCCCAAGGAATGCCACAAAGCACGGTCCTGAGCCACCTGCATCCATCGACTTCCTGCATGTCTTACCAGGTCGTCATTCCATCTCGTGGGGGATCGTGGGCCCTACACTTCGCCTACCGGTACGAGGCTGCCACTCAAGAACCTTTCTTCCCCATCGGTTGTCGGTTCTTCGAGCTATATGGCCGGCCCACTGCCACTTCAGCTTACTAATCCGTTGGGCTACGTCGGTTACTCTGGTTCTACTGCGGATATACTCATTTCTAAGTTTATCACGCAGAGAAACCCCGAGCATAGCCCTCTCCATAGCTCGCTGAGCGACCTTGAGCTTCCTCATACGGCCAGCAGTGAAGGATCACGTCTCAGATCCGTAAGTCATCACTAGCAACACGCACTAGTTGTACAATTTCGTTTTAAGGTTTTGAGGTATGCCTGACGAGAAGATGTGTCGTAGTTTCCCGAACGCTGCCCAACCGAGTTGAATCCGTCGATTGACCTCTCGGTCGAAGTTGCACTTACCTAGTCGGACTATTTGTCCCAGGTAAACATACTTGTCAACAACTTCGAGCTTAGTGCTCCCAACAACTACCGGCATAGGTGTGACATGGACGTTAAACATGATTTTTGTTTTGTCCATGTTCATCTTAAGACCTACCCGTAGGGAGACACTATTGAGGTCATTGAGCATGGTGCTTAGGTCCTCCAGCGATTCTGCCATAAGGACTATATCGTCGGCAAATCGAAGGTGGGTGATGTACTCGCCATTAATGTTAATATCGTATCCTTTCAAGTCCAGAAGCTTGAAAACGTCTTCCAATGCAGTGGTGAAGAGTTTCGGGGATATAACATCACCCTGTCTTACACCTCTCTGCAATTGGATAGGTTTCGTACTCTGGTTCTGTACTCGGATAGCCATCGTAGATCTACTGTACAAACACTTCAGCACTTCGATATACCGACAGTCAACTTGGCACCGCTGAAGGGACTGCAACACCGCCGAAATTTCGACGGAATCAAAGGCTTTCTCATAGTCCATATACGCCACACATAGTGGCAAATTGTACTCCTCGGACTTCTGTACAATTTGCCGAAGGGTATGTATGTGGTCTATGGTGCTAAAGCCCTTAGTCATGGTAGAGCCATGCTGCAGCTATATTAGTGGTATAATTGTAGCACGAATGGATCGGCTCGACCGGGGAAGGACCACGCTCTCACAGAATACCAATGTAAAATAGCAGCTTAATGCTGCTGTGTTTCGTATGGTGAGTGTAGAGAACCGGAGACCCTTTTTACTGAAAACGTGGTATTCCATCTTAGTCATCACGGGTGACAACGCATCTGCATTTTGATTCTTTATTGAGGATAATGTAGATGTCTATGGGCCACAGCAACCACCTACCATCAGGTGAACTGTGTATTCGTTTGTCACCCGATCCTATAAAAAAAATTATGGTGAGACGTATGTTTTAGAAATTATTAGTTAAGAATATCATAACAAACATTAAAGAAGCTATAAAGGTTTTAAATACACTAAACTTACTTTTCAAATGACTCTTAGAATCGCTTCTTCTAACGAACTGCGTTCTCACTCTTGCACACGTCTCCGAATCTTGCATCTCGCTCTCACTATAACCGGGTATAAAGTCTACTATGTTACTGATATTCACTTGCTCTCTCTTTCTTTCGATAAAATGTTGTATTCTCTGTTGCAGTTCCTCATTCGATACATTTATTTGTACCATATTTTTGTCTGCAATGTTCTCTGTGGTTTTCTGTGGTGTTGGTGGTTTTTGTGGTGATTGTTGGGATGCACCTGCAAGGATAGTTTGGACAATGACTACTGAATCCGGCTCAAAAGGACCATAACATAGTAAAATGAAAAAACAACACATATCAACAGAAATAAACATTTATTTAGTAGACAACATTTTAACTCTTATATCTAGTTATACGACTTTAATAAAAAGGAAAACAACACTTTTGGTTTAACCAAAATATATAAAAATCAAAAATTTCATTGAAAACAATGATTTTTTTCTTAGTCTAATAGGAGCTAAGCTCCATGGTTCCTGTAACATTAACGCTATATTTATAATATATTATGCTTTGATTGAAAAACACCCAGAAAGCTACATTAAAATGAAATTTACGAAATGATGAAAAAAACTAACAAAAATAAAATGGAATTGATATGTTGATACTTGATACCAATTCCAATTTCCATGGTCTTAGTTACTTAGTACAACCACAATTATAAAGTGCAAATAATTATAAAAATATATCTAAAAATAAAAAGAAACAATTTGCTGCCTCATAGCAGTTAAAAGTTAACAACCATATTCAAACAAGCGTTTGAAAGTAATTGAGCTAAAAATTCAACATGATGTAATAATACATTTTATGTTCACTAAAAAAATTAAATGTATTTATTATTAATTTATTTTACAGTACAAGATTACAGATCATTGTGTACTTTTAATTGTGATTAAAATATTTTCCAAATATATATTTAAGTTAGACAGTACTTAGAACTTAGAACAAGAAAGACTTTAAAATGGTCATCACTAACATCTGACAGGATAACCAATTTCGAAGCTTCAGAATTTATACGACGGATTTACTTAATAGAGGGATGGAAACCTTGCAATGACAAGCTTAAAGGTTAAAACTGTGATTAAAAAATCCGAATGCGTAAAAAAGTTTACTGAAAAGAGATGAATGTTATACCCTATGTCACTTCCACAATTAACGACACTTCATATGTTAACATCCATCAAACCGTTTAGGTTACAGAGCGTGTTAAAGAAATATGTTATGTTAAAGAAATAGATACATACATACTTTCAACAACAAAAACATTACCTTTCTTCTGGGAATGTCGGGTAAAATGATAACCAGCATTAAGGAAACAGCAGTTAAGTGGATTGTTCGAGAATCTATTATTACTCAAAAGATTATTGATGATAAAAAAAAACTACATTTTCTTAAATATTCATGTGTCAAAGAGGTAATGGAATGGTCAGATCTGACGCAGAAGCGATAACGTGAATGCATTTAGGTAAACGCAGTGTGAAATGCCCCCTGGCTAGATGAAGTGACATTCTGCGACTGGATGCAACTGGATGCATGAAGCCAAAGATCGGGCTAAGTGACACACTTTGGGGGAGGCCTATGTCCAGCAGTAGACTGAGGATAATGATTATGATGAAATATCCACGAGAGAATCCCATTAACATAAAATATAATCTTGTACCGTAAAACAAATGATAAAAAAGTACGCGTAAGGAACTACTAGAATTCATAGTCGATGGGTGGACAATGAACAGTCCTAGGGAATCTATCATTCAACATTTACCTAGAGGTTGAATGTTCTTTCATAAACCGTCACTGAAGAATCCCCTGCCAGAATAGAATTACATCCATGCGTAATTGTCTATTATTTAATGAGAGCATCCACGACTTTTTCTGCCACCAGGGCGGCGCCACTTAAAAATGTGGTGCTATTTGACAGATTTCATAGTGGAGAAGTTAATTTGTTCGGTAAATGTAAAAAAATAAATGTTTCTTTCTGTAATATTAGTTATATTTTATATTAATTAAATTAGAAATAAAAAATCAAACCACAGATGTTCATAAAAGAGGAAAAATGATATAAAAAGTGTTTAAAATGTATAAAAAATTAAAGAGAAACCCAATGAGGCATTGTTTTTTATATTAATATAATACTCTAGACACTGATAAACTTTTATTAAAACTAACTTCTCAATTAAATTGCACTGTGTAACAAAAAACTTCACCTCAGTGTCAAGTAGCGACATCTGGTGAGAGCAAGATTACTAGCTCATTATGTTTTCCATGAAAATTCTTCCTACGTGTCACTTCGACAGTAAATAAAAATTAAAAAAAAACAAATGAAAGTAAAGTTGAAATTCTAATTCTAATTAATTCACTGGTTATTTTCAGAAAATTATTTTATATATTGTACTAAAAAGTACACTACACACACAGTTACAGAAAGTAACTACAAAGTACATAGTATATTTAAAATTTATTCATTCTATTCGTACGAATCATTTGACGTAAGTAAAAATGAAATTACAGAAGAAAAGCGGATAAGTAAGCAATGTCGCAGATAATAATGTACTTATCTTTGTATGAATAAATAAATGAAAAAGACATAACTAGCAATTTTAAAGCTAATTTAACGTTTTTATAGTTTTTTTTTTCTACAATTCCTCCAATGCACCTTTCATGATATGGAGTTATAAAGCTAGGGGATTGTTTGGTTGTCGAAATTGGGGGCAGTCGGCAATTAATCCTTGACATCCGTCCAATTCGGCGGTTTATTTTGTCTATGAAATGCATAAAGGTTAAATTCGACACATAGCAACTCCATCGTCTTCAAGGGGAGCGCATATCTTGACTATGAATTCCAGTAATAATTTCTTATACTCGTATTTACGCGAATACTACACATTAAATTAAACTAATTTTACAGATTTTTACGCGTTTTTAAATAAGCCCGGCTACTTTCAGATATTAAATATTAATATTATAATATTGTCATAATAGACCGGGCTAATTATGACATCGGGACATTAATCACCTCAGTCTCCCTGCCAGAAATTTCGGGAATTAAAAAGTTAAAATTGAACGCGATAAAATCCGTAAAATTAGTTTCATTTAATACGAATTCCAGTGTTAGACCCTGCTAGCAGGTTTCCTGTGAGTGGACCACGCACATTCAGGGTTCTCCTTCCAGACGGGCGCGTGGTCACCAGCGTACAGCTCTCGCTTCCACACGGGCACGTTGGCCTTGAGCTGGTCCACGCAGAAAGCCGTGGCCTGGAGGGAGTCTTGGCGGTGGGGACTGCTCACCGCCACCACCAGCGACGCCTCACGGCAGGGAACCTCGCCCAACCTGCAGGACATGTATTTTTACAGAATAAGAGCGATAAGCGACCGCATCCAGCGAAGAGCGGCTCGAATCGTCGACGACAGCATTCTTTCTAATCGGCTCGATTCACTGGCCCTTTCGTTCTTTGCATTTTCTATCGCAATTACCACGGGGAGTGCTCAAGGGTATTGTTCGGATTGATTCCAGCCGCCAAATTCATTCACATCATCTAGACGCTTGGCAGTCCATCACTGTGCGATTTACTAGGAGTTTTCTTTCTCGTACGACTTCTTTGTGGAATCGTTTACCGGCGTTATTTTCGGACCGAAAAGACCTACGAAGAGACCTTCAAGAAACGAGCCTAGTTTGAGCCTAGAGTCATTTTTAAAACGCTGACAACGCATCTGCAATTCCCCTGGTGTTGTAGATGTTGATGGGCGACGGTGATCACTTACTATCAGGTGAGCCGTATGCTCGTTTACACCCTCTTCCATAAAAAATATTAGTATATAGGAGGTTGATTTTTTGGCACTTTCCATAGTTGCCTCTTACTTCTTGAATGAGCTACCGTGCTATTTCTAATTTGCTTTATGTTGTTAATTATTGTGTAACTTTAATGATCATAATCTGAAAGGTAACAAGCGAGCACACAATCCACCTTATGGTAAGTGGTTGTTGTGACCCATAGACATCTACATCTATCATCGTTTGAGAATTAAAATGCAGATGCGTTGTCAACCGTAAGGACTAAGAAGAAAAGCCTCTTTTGCAGTAAAACGGGTATTCGGTTCTCTACACTCACCATACGAAACCCAGCAGAATTAAAATGCTATTTTAGGCTGGTATTCTGTGAGAGCGGCGTGGTCCTTACCCGGTCGAGCCGACATATTCGTGCTATAAAGTTATAGCACGAATAGTTCCATACAATTAACATGGCTGCAGCATGGTTCTACCATGTTTTAAAAAACGTCTCGATGGGTTTTTGCTGGTACTTCTGGAAGGAAGTACCAACAGAGGTATTTTCCAAACCAGTGGTAAATTGGACATAAGAGCAAATTTGCAATAAGTATATTATTTATAATCTATTAGCTGGCACCCGGCGCGTTGCTGCCGGAGCAGAAATAACTGTTAAATATAATTTTAAATTTGGAAGAGTTATATTGTTTAATTAGGAATGATAATAGATTCATTGAAGTTGAATGATATATAACTTTCAAATAAATTTGTCGGTACTATAGGCGCGCCACCTACTGTAAGTTAATTGTACTATTCCTATAATCTTCGCGCAAGTGCATGCAGTAAGTTGACAAAGTTTTACCGCAATCTGACTGACGGTATGGCGGCGCATTAAATACGAAAAAAACAAATATTATTTTTTATTTAAAAGATTATATATTAGCTATTGAATAAAAAAGATTTTATTTGTATTTCTATTTACGACACCAAAAACAAGTTAACGTCCATGGTTGATGGATTATTTGACGCCGCTACTGTAAGGTTGAGCTATCAATAGGTGATTGAAAAATTACCATTGCAAAGATATCAGCTCTGTGCTAATGTGACTGCCCCGCGTGGAGACTACGCGAAAGCAACGTTGCGCACAATTTTGGAATTAATTATTATGTATTAGATTACTTATCATCTAATTACGCGGTAGAACCACGTTGCAGCTATATTATGGTTGCAGAACGAATAGATCAACTCGACCGGGGAAGGACCACGCTCTCACACACACAGAATATCAGCGTGAAACAGCAGCGATTTTTCTATAATTCTGTTCTGTACTGATAGCTGATTTTTTAACCGCCGACGCAAAAAGAGAGGTGTATAAGTTTGACATCTATGTGTCTATCTGTCTGTCTGTGACAGTGTACCTCTTAAACGGGTAAACCGATTTGGATGCGCAGTTTTTTTAACATGTATTATCAAGATCCGTTCAGCCATTTCAAGGTCATCAGCTGTTCTTTTCGGAGGTTTTTTTAAATTTTGAATTTGAGTTCTGTAGAACACGAGTGACAAACGAATACACAGTCCACCTGTTGGTAAGTGTTTACTGTGACCCATAGATATCTACATCTATTCTCCCTATCTTATTGTCACTCCTGAGGACTAAGATGGAATGCCACGTATCCACTAAGGGGAGACCCTTCTTAGTCGATTCTATTTTCCGAGGTTTTCTACACTCACCATACGAAACACAGCAGCATTAAGTTGCTATTTTACGCTGGTATTCTGTAAGTGTGATGTGAGTCTTATGTGAGTTTACGTTGAGATTGACCGCCGTGACTAAAATTATCTTTGAGGACAATATTTAGGCCTAATTATACTTGTAATATTAGAGCCGCGGTAGCTCAGATGGTTAGCGCTCGCTGTAAGCTTCACAGTACTCGAGCAACCCGGGTTCGATCCCCGCCGGCACCAGTGAAATTGTTAATTGCAATTTTAAGTATTGATTTACCACGTGCTCGGCGGTGAAGGAAAACATCGTGAGAAAACCTGCATGTCTGAGAAATAAAAAAAAATATTTTCGATGACATGTGAAGTTCGCCAACACGCATTGGGGCAGCGCGGCGGACATTTCCTTGCCCTAAAACCTTCTCAGAAATGAGAGGAGGCCTGTGCCCAGCCGTGGGACGTAAATAAGCTGCAACTTTACTTTACTTTTACTTATACTTGTATTAACCGTAAGTGCATAAAATTATAATATGCAATAAGGCTATAAATGTACATAGAATAATAATTTGTAATCTTTCGTCATCGTGAATTGTAACGGTCATTGCAGTCTCGCATTAAAGGCTTAAGAAGTAAGTAGTAAAGTATAGAAATCCTGAATGATGTTTGCCCAAGCCCAAACATACAACTGCAACACTTCTACATACTATAAGTTCATACTGTTATCTCTAATTTAATATGAAGGTAGCCCTGGTTAACTATGACATTAGGACGTCGAACACCTCCGTCTCAGTCGGGAATATAAAATAAGTTAATATGCGCGATAAAATCCGTAAAAACGCGTTTTATTTAAATATAAGCATCCTGTCTTGTAAATGCATACTATCTGTTATTAATGTTAATTTGTACAGGTTTTCTATCAATGTTCAAATTTACATAGGTAAGTAAGTATGTAGAAATGAGACCTGCTGGCTGCTGGGCAAAGGTCGATGAAACAAGGCCGCCGGCGATGCGTGCAATTTAAACTACATACATCCTATTTATTGTGCAAATCATTTTTTGCCACCACCGTACTGTACAACTGTGTATTATGTTGGAGGTGTAAGAGTATACACTACCCCAAATCGTCCCGGTGATGTCGATAAGAGGCGACAGAGGGTCTGCTCGACCGGCCAGGACCACGCTTTCACAGAATACGAGCGTAAAATAGCAGCTTAATGTTGCTTTGTTTCGTATGGTGACTGCTGAATATAGAGAACAAGACCTTTTTATTGGAACCGAGGCATTCCATCTAAATCTTCAGGGATGACAACACATCTGCATTTTTATTCTTAATCGAGGATAGATGTAGATGTCTATGGGCCACAGCATCCACTTACCATCAGGTGGACTGTATGCTCGTTCGTTACTCTTAGTCTATAAAAACAAACTATCAGAACGTAAGGCCAACTTTGCCTGTGCCAACATTTGAAGAAGGATTTGAGGAAGTACCATGTTGCACACTAATTACCTTGAACTACTTCGTGTTTCGGGTTTGCGCACACGCTTATTATAGTTTTGTGATTTTAGATAGTTTAGTGAAATTTCTATAGGTCTGTAATTTTCGATAGTTTTCGAAATTTAGATAGATTTGTAATTTTTGATAGTTTTGTAAATTTCGATAGTTTTGTAGTATCTATCATTATCATCATCATCATCATTACAGCCCTTCAAAAGTCCACTGCTGAACATAGACCTCCCCCTAAGGAACGCCACAAAGCACAGTCTCAAGCCACCTGTATACATCTAGTGGTACACACTACACTGCCGGTACGAGGCTGCCAACAATATAGTATTTATAAATCCCGTAAATATTGCCCCAAGGAATATCCCCGTAAGGACCGATCGTTTTATCGCCAGTAAGCGTTAAGTCGTATTGAAATACAAATAAACCTAGCAAGCTAACAGCATAGCAAAGTGGCGAAGCAATCAGCTTTGTTGCTAACGGAAAAAAGATTCAAAATAGGAGGTTCAGATGCCTGGGTGATCAGTAATCGATTGCTGAAAACAAAATTAGAAAATTCGAAACCGTTGTCGAGATAATCGTGGGACAGACGGACAGACGGACGGACAGACGGACAGACGGACAGACATCGTGAAATCAATAAGTGACTTCGCAAGCTTCGCCACTTAATAATTATTTAGTTCATGTACAGATAGCACTTTCAAAAAAACCGGTTCATCGTACTCGCATCCGGCTGAGGTCAGTGTCTGGTTATGCGTATGAAAACTACAAAAGACGAGTAACAGTTATTTATAATAAAAACATGATAGAGCCATGCTGCAGCTATATTATGGTTGTAGCACTAATGGGTCGGCTCGACCGGGGAAGGACCGCGCTCTCACAAAACAGCGCAAAATAGCAGCTTAAAGACCTTAGGGGTGACAACGTATCTGAATTCTGATTCTTGACCGAAGATAGACGTAGATGTCTCTATGGGCAATACCGCCTTTACCATAAGGGCACACGGGGCCCGTGCCCCTATCGTCACGGGGGCCCCCCGAAAGGCCGATATATTCGCTTACACTATGCACTATCTTTTTTCTATTTTAGGAAAATATAACCCGACACAAAATTTTTAGAGTAAATGACGGCGTTGTTAGTGACTTTCTGGAAACCCTGAGCAAGCTACACATTGCCGAGTTTGACAGAAAAAGTGGCATTAACAGATTTCTTGGGTAGTAAATATGTAGTTCCGCGTTCCGCCGCCATCTAAACGTTTTTTCGAGCTGTACAATCGCCTTACTCATAGCCTGGTTTTTTTTATTTTTCGGCAATCTATGTATTTATATAATTACAGCTAAAAAAATGTTGTTGATTAAATCGATAATAGTAAAAGACACGAATATAGGTAGTAGTAGCTTAGCGAATTTTAATCGGAAACCAGAACATTTTTTTAATCTTTTACTAAACAGTGAACATTTTAATAATTATAAAAAATATCTAAAAATTACCTACAATTCGAATCTTCGAATTTGAAGTCTATGCAATGCACTACATAAACTTCCCGAAATTTCAAACTTGTACGGTTAAGTTTGTGGTATGATTTTGTTTTGTTCCATAGAAGTTATTTAAAATAATGAAAAATGTATATCTCCTGATCCTGGTACGTATTGTGACGAAATTTTAACAGAAGAATTACGCGATATTTAGATTCGAAAAGGGCCGTTATTTTCCAAAATAAAAATGGTGACTTCTCCGAAACTTCTGCAAGTTTTCCAGACTCAAGCGGTAAAAAAAACTATATATTTTTAACTATAAATATTTATACCCGTAAATTGATGAATCATGATTCATTATAAAGAAAATGGCTCCTTTATGTACCGTCGAAGAAATCTGTGTACTGCTATTGCTGCCGTCTATTTAATGCTACCACTGGTACTGGGCATAATTTGAGTTCTCCGAATGAATATAAACATTGGAAGCATATAAGTAACTTATTAATTGAGCATGAGAACAGTTTATAGCACAGGCAATTAATGATGAATTATGTCGCACGAAGCAAAAATACTGGAGGAGTTGACAGTTAGTTACTGTCTCAATGTAATACAGAAGTCAATTATTGAAAGAATGTACTTAGAAGAATTGTTGCAGCTGTGAAATTTTTAGCTTCTAGAGATCTTGCTTTTCGTGGTAATTTTCGTGGTGTATTTGAAGATATAATAGAAGATTTTGTACAACAGAAATCCCGAAAGAAACCACTAATGGTAACCAATTCAAAACACCAACATAATTAAGTAATTAATACCTTTTTTAACTATAATAATTAATTAACTATAATAAATATAAGATCATACAGCAGAAAAATGTTTTTGTCATTCACTTTTTTTACTTTCCAACAGGGCCCCAAATTCTTGTGTGCCCAAGGGCCCCGGTATGGCTTAAGACGGCGTTGTCTATGGGCCACAGCATCCACTTACCATGAGGTGGACTGTGTACTAGTTTGTCACCTTTCCTTTTATAGTGTTAGGGTGCAAGATCGCCGATTGTTTCTTCAAAAATGTATAATAAATTAAAATCGATTCACAATTGGCGAAGATTTAGCGTAACATACATAAAAAAAAACGAACTCATAACCTCATTTTTTTAAATCGTTTTATTAAAAACACAATTATATTCAAAATAGATTATGCATCCACCTTCATTCAAACATAATCTATTTATTTATTTTTTCAAAATCATCGTTGCTTTCATAAAAGAAAACCTGTTATTGGCTTTGATTTGTATAAGAGACATTAGAATGTACGAGGGTGGATTGAAAAGTACTCGGCCTAACACAGATCCATTCAATTCTAAAAATCAAATCTACCCACACTATTTAGTTCAGTTCAGACTAGTTCATTGTGTGAAGTTCGAAACGTGTGCGATTTTTAGTTGTGATTTTATAAATTTATTAACAAAGTAATCGGACATAATTTCCGCGAATGGAGCAAATCGAGCAGCGTGCCGTCATTAAGTACCTCCATAAGAAGGGGCTATCATCAAAAGCCATCCATGATGACATGGTCAGTACATTAGGCGATTGTGCTCTGTCATATTCATCCGTCAAAAAATGGATAGCAGAAGTTAAGCGTGGTAGAGAGAGTGTGAAAGATGAACCCCGCTCTGGAAGGCCTTCGACGTCAACTACTGACGAAAATATTAAAAAAGTACTTAATTTAATAATGGGAGACCGCAGATTAAAAATTAGAGAGATAGCCGAGATTATAGGCATCTCTTATGAACGAACTCAAAACATCATTGTCAACGAGTTGGGTTTCCACAAGGTGTCTGCGAGGTGGGTTCCGCGACTGCTTTCAGTTGAACAAAAAAGGACGCGATTGACTATTTCACGCGACTGTTTGGAGTTATTTGAAGCCGATGCAGATGATTTTTTGAATCGTTTTGTTACTATAGACGAAACATGGGTTCATTACTGTACACCGGAAACAAAACAACAATCAAAACAGTGGAGAAGACCTGGTTCACCACCCCCTAAAAAGGCTAAGTCGATTTTGTCGGCAAATAAGGTGATGGCTTCAGTATTCTGGGACTCGAAAGGTGTGATTATGATTGATTATCTTGAAAGGGGTCAGACTATAAACTCTGGATTACTACTGCACCTTACTACGTCGTTTACGAGAGGAAATAAAAGAAAAACGTCGAGGAATGCTCAGAAGAAAAGTCCTGTTTCATCAAGATAACGCCCGTGTTCACACGTCAGTACAGTCAATGGCTGAAATTCACAACTGTGGCTTTGAACTGTTACCGCATCCGCCGTATTCACCTGATCTGGCACCATCAGACTTCTTTCTGTTCCCTAACCTAAAAAAGCACTTGGGAGGTCAAAGATTTTCGACAAACGACGAGGTCAAAGAAGCTGTAGACGCATATTTTGACTCTAAGGAAGAATCATTTTTTTTCAACGGTCTAAATGCTTGGAAGGGGAGGTGGCAAAAGTGTATTGAACTTGATGGTGATTATGTAGAAAAATAAAAATATAACTGATTTAGTATGTGTTTATTTTCTTGGTTAGGCCAAGTACTTTTCAATCCACCCTCGTACCTACTTATTTTGTTATTGCTGGTACAGCGGACTTTTATTAAATCTAAATCACTATGACAACTGCAAGACAAACAGGTTGTTTGCTGTACTTTGTTCTCAACTTTCAGATACGTTTAATTTTGAGAAACTAAAAATATCTAGAAAAAAACTTACATACCTGTGATATATAGCGATACCATGAACAGCAGGCCACTTGCTTCTAATTTCATCACAGATACTCTTCATGGCCTTCAATGCCATTGGTTCATATGCCTCATACTCCAGCTTCACCACCTGAGCAGAGGACATAAGAATCTCATATTGCGTTTAGTCAGTCTCGTTATGAGTCCTACTGACTCTTAAAATGTTACTATTATTATGTAGTAATAGGCGAGCAGCTTACAGCTGGTATGCCTATATCTGTGTTGGTGTTTTATAAAAGTCCAAGCCCACACCAAGACCAGCCACCATGAGCACCAACTATGGTAAAAATAACATAACATTTGGGGGAGCATAGTTATACAATCAACTTCCAAAACATGTGAAAGAAGCAACTTCAATGAATATTTTTAAAAGAAGATTATTAGAATGTTTTATCATGATGAAACCATGCATTAAAGTTAACTTGGACCACTGCCTTAGAGTTAGGAACAAAACAGGCCAAGTGCCATCACACACGTTTCTAGTAGGGGAGCCCCCTTTAATTTTTATTTTTTTTTATTTGGTGTTATAGCCTTAACAGAAATACACATTCTGTGAAAATTTCAACTGTCTACCTATTACAGATCACAAGATACATCCCGCTGACAAACAGACAGATGGACGGAAGGACAGCGGAGGCTTAGTAATAGGGTCCTGTTGATTAACCCTTCGGGTATGGAACCCTAATAATGAACTCGCTTCTTGGTTTACAATCGAATAATGTTTATTATACTACCCGCACACACTATGATTACAATTAAAATATAGATATCATCATTCTCATGTAAGTGACAAGTGTATTCATGAGAAATTTCTTTGTAAGTTCTTTAAACCGAAGAATACACTAAATCGGATTGTTTTTGCACCATTTGTCTAGTCTGTTTTTAAAACTTATCATAGAGGGCATCAACTACATTCTGAGGCAACCTGTTCCATATGTTTATGATTCTGTTGTTTAGTGTGTATTACTGTATGAGGCAATTTTATATAGTTAGGATAGCTTGGTGGATACCGGTGATGTGTGTCAATGAGTGGATCAATTTTATATGTTACTATATATTTTTGTAGGTCTTAATAAGGTCTCCTCCAATATGCCGTATCAGAGGATACCTTATCAGACCTACACCAATACACCTACCTACCTAAACATACAAAATATTAATTTTTCATTCATTCATTATAGCCCTTCACAAGCCCAACACTGAACATAGGTCTTCCCCAAGGAATGCCACAAAAATAATGTTAGCAATTATACAGTTATATTACAAGATACCAAACACCTAACTTTAGCAATAACTATGCTATATGCATAAAAGTATTTAACACAATAACCAGTTACATAAAATTACAACCAACTTTAAAAGTTGTAAGGATTATCAATCCGTGGGGTTGATGTGCAGTGAATTGCCTAAGATTGAAGGACATATTTTATAGATAGTACAAACAATGTAATGCCAAACCCATGTACTACAATCATGTTAATATAAATAAAGTTTATTATTATTATGATTTCCTAAATGAACTTTATTTGTGCGACTTGTTGTCAAAGCTGGTGATAAGAGAGCTAGGCTCTTTAATGATCAAAGGCAAAGTATAGACATACAGGGGAAGAAATGCTGTCAAAATTCTTGGTACTATACTGTGTGAGTAGGCACTATGTTAATTTTAGTTTTAAATTATTTTATTAAAAGATAAAATAAACATAAAATTAATGCGAAATGTTATAAATTTTATAAAATTTGTTGATAGTGAGGATAATTTCAGTCAGTGTTTACTGTAGCTTATTGTGTAACTTGAATAGTTAATTTTAAGTACGTAACTTTAAAAGAGGCTTAAAAGTTGGATATAATGTACTTATTGAATCTGTTTAAAACACTTCTCAGAGAGTCACATTGGCACAATATAAGACATCACTGTTAAACCATAAGTCACATATCCCACAAGGACTTTTTTTTTATAGTATAAGGGTGACAAACGAGCACACAGTCCACCTGATGGTAAGTGGTTGCTGCGGCCCATAGACATCTACATCTATCCTCTATTACAAATCAAAATGTAGATGCGTTGTCACCCGTGAGGACTAAGATGGAATGCCTCATTTCCTGTAAAAAGAGCCTCCGGCCACCTGCACTCACCAAGCGAAACGCAGAGGTAAATCTCTATTTCACGCTGATTTTCTGTGAGGTCGTGGTACCACCCTGGTCCGAGCCGGCCCATCCGTGCGACAGCAAAAGCAGTCGCGTGGATTTTTTTTAATATTCCTTAATTTCCCTTCTATAATTCCCCCAACATGATAAGTACTAAATGTCTTATAGTGACAGTATTAGAATATCCATTACCCCACATCATACTGTGGGAGTCGTAAGAGGCGACAGAGGGAAACAAATCAGGAGATGGTCAGCAGTGTATTGCGAATAACAACTAAAACTATAAACTGCAGTTGCCAATCCTATTGCCAAACACTGCAACTATGGCAAATATCCCCCATTTGAGGCAATCTGTGGGGGAGACCTATGTTCAGCAGTGGACTTTAATAGGCTGTAACTGTAATATGTGGTACATAATATAATGCACTAATATTATTAGGTTATGGTTGATGTAAAATGCTGCAACAGTATCGTTTAAAAATTATATATCTTACAGTACTTCAAGATCTTACACAATTTGATTAACAATAATATTAGACTACCAAACCACATTGCTTTACCCTGGTTACGATCTATTAATGTGGTGTTCCATCATATACTTTTTTTTTATAAACCCAAATTTTTCAAATAACATTTAACTTGCATAGTATGAAATTTAAGGGCATCATATCCCCTAGCTAACATAGATTTGTTTCTATGCATCTTATATGGGTCTTAAAATTTCAGCATTGATAATGAGTATGCTTTCAAACATTTAAGTTATTAAATATGATTATTATAATTTTTAGTTTTTTTTTATAGGATAAGGGTGAAAAACGGGCACACAGTCCACCTGATGGTAAGTGGTTGCTGCAGCCCATAGACATCTACATCTATCATCTGTTACAGATCAAAATGCAGATGCGTTTTCACCCGTGAGGACTAGGATGGAACGCCTCATTTCCAGTAAAAAGGGCCTGCGGCCACCTGCACTCACCAAGCGAAACGCAGAGGTAAACCTCTACTTCACGCTGGTTTTCTGTGAGGTCGTGGTACCACCCCGGTTCGAGCCGGCCCATCCATGCGACAGCAAAAGCTGCCGCCTGGCTCTACCACTGTTAGTTAACATAATAGCGATGTAAGAATATTCACCATCCCATATCATTCTGTAAGTGTTGTATAAGGCGACAGGGAAAATGTTACAGAGGATGAGCAACAGCATCTTGCTGATAACAACTCAAATAAAAAACTACAGTTGCCAAATGTGCCAACTATGGCAAATATTCCTCTATTAGACAATCTATTAGTGATGACTAAGTTCAGCAGTTGACACAATTATATAATTACAAAATTATTGACACAACGTTATCTCATCATTCTTCGTAAAGACAATAAACATATTGTTATAAA
The DNA here is from genome assembly GCA_033319125.1 of Parnassius glacialis. Taxonomy (NCBI): domain Eukaryota; kingdom Metazoa; phylum Arthropoda; class Insecta; order Lepidoptera; family Papilionidae; genus Parnassius; species Parnassius glacialis. The sequence continues at coordinate 677,347 of JAVANC010000012.1, read as the reverse complement.
AACATATTATTTAATTTCAAATGTAACTAACCTTTTTATCCTCAAAATTATCTCTAGTTGTTCCTACAAAAACAGAAATAGCTCCACAGCTGTCGTCCACAACCAAATCACTTACAGCTTCTACTGACAGCTTATCCACTGTTAACTTCAAATGATCCATAGCTGATGTAGAACTTAGCCGCCACTTAGAGGAGGGATCACAGCAATCCTATCCCGCTCACTAAATTCCAACTCTAAAGCTTCCTCACAAACTTCTTCATTTTTAGCTAATAAAATGTTGTCCCTTATTGAATGGAGATTGTACTTCTCAATAATGATGTTCAATAGTGACTCGTAACTTATTTTTTGAGGTAGCTGAATTGTTGCCTCACGAGTCGCAGCCAATTCTTTTGATCTTGCAAAAAATAAGATTTTTACAGTGACAACATGCTCAATTTCCATTATTCATCCTGCAGAAGGAAATAATTTGACAATTTAAGAATTTTTATCCTTACTGTATAAAGGATGCATATTGTAGAATACATGATGAGAATGTTTATTTCTCATAAGTATACAATAATTCACCTAAATGAGAAAATATAAATTTAAACAATAACACTTCATAACTAATTAAAATTTATTAAGATTATATAACCCAAAATCTAAATATTATTCAAGATTTTTATGTGGTACAGCCATGCTACAGCTATATTAATAGTATAGTTATAGCACGAATGAGTCGGCTGACAGGGGAAGAACCACGCTCTCACAGAATACCAGCGTAAAATAACACCTTAATGCTGCTGTTTCGTATAGTGAGTGTAGAGAACCTGAGACCCTTTTTACTGGAAGAGGCATTCTATCTTAGTCCTCACGACTGACAACGCATCTGTATTTTAATTCACAAACGAAGATAGATGTAGATGTCTATGGACCACAGCAATCACTTACCATCAGGTGGACTGTGTGCTCGTTTGTCACCCTTATTCTATAAAAAAAAATATTTAAGAGAAATTTAAATTATAAATCTATCAAATATTTATAACACACATTACAATTTTAATTCATAAATTATAACTACTTGGATCTAAATCAAACGCCAAAATAAATATTAAGCCATCAACTGGGCAGAAGAATAAATTATTCTTCTGCCCAGTTGATGACTTTTGACTCTAGACTTTTAGTATTATTCTGAATGATAATAATTTGTGTTATATGGTAAGATTGGCATGAATGCAGAGATTATTATATACATATATAGTTGACAGATGCAAGGATAATTACAACACAAGCATACTTCAAAACCAATTATATGCTTTTTTTGCACAAATCTGGATTTGACTGGTATTTAAACCAAGAATAGTTGGTGCAGTAGCCGTGGTCATACATTATTCTAGTGAAACCTTTGGCAATCCACAATGAAAGAAAATAGAACGAATTTTTTATCAAACAGTAATAAACAGTACAATAACAATTATTAGTTTTAAGTCTGCAAAAAATTATCGCACACAAATTGCGTAAAGGTTAAACTAATAACATAACAAGACCATAATTTACAACAGCTGATTAAATATAATTTAACCATACTATTAAACGTAGTGATTCTTTCTCTTCGCATACAATATTCACCTGAACACAGAACACAATTACTCTTTATCACCTGCTTTTTCAGTCACAGAATACTTTACTCCTAGCGGAGATTTTCAGTATATAAAAAGTACTCTGTGATCACCTGAATAACCTAGCTAAACGTAGTGATTATATTCTCTTTGAACCTAGCTTGTACTTGTAGCTTGCTACTTATATATTTATCTATGGAATAACCTAAAACCCATAGACTTTGTATCCTCAAAGGCCTGGTATCTAGACCTTTAGGCCAAAACAAGATCTGACTCTTATTTATGGAGTGTAGAGTAGAACAAAGTACTCTGTGGAGTAGAAGGAAGATCATCTCTATATATGAAAAGTGTCCCTAAAAACGTGTACAATAGGGGTGGCGCTGCAGTAGCATAGGATAAATTTAAAAAAAGCGCTAAAAGTAATTAGAATAAGATGGAGAAATAAATAAACAAGGACCGACCAATCCGCTTGGTTTTGTATATGGAGTGTAGAGAGAAGGAGGACCATCTCTATATATGAAAAGTTTCCCTAAAAACGTGTCCAATAAGGGTGGCGCTGCAGTAGCATAGGATAAATTTAAAAAAAAACGCCAAAAGTAATTAGAATAATATGGAGAAATAAACAAGGACCGACCAATCCGCTTGGTTTTGTACTACGTAAATAGTTGAGATTTTGTATACTGGCATTTTACTAACTACTCTTAGTCATGAATTTTTTAAATATTTGAATTCAGCTGACTTCACTCCGTTCACAACAGCTATCTTCATATCGGAGTTTTTCAGACGCCAGCGCTATTATGGTAGGTTTTGGAACCTCTATTTTCAGTAAATAGTAGAACACTTTTTCAACTTTTGCCCCTTATAAGATGGTTCTCCTTGTACTCTACACTCCATACTCTTGTTGTTGTTGTTTTTATTATTCGCTCGAGAGAGCAGGCAAAGGAACTATGCCATACAGCCTTGTCTTCATGTATAATTTTCCTTCATATTTCACTGCTTCACAATATGTTGATGCGTCACATTGTGCAGCCTTGGGAGATTTTGACGGTAACTTGAGCCAGCAGGCAGCTGACAGTTGGCGATGGTATCTAAAGGCGCCTATGCAAACAAACAGCTTATCTTGAGATTCCATCACCATCAGAGCACTTGTTTCACAGTTTCCATTAAATAGTTCACATGCGCAGACACTTAATACACAAAATCGCACTACTTTTACATATCAAAGTCCACTTCAAACCATTATTTAAACAATAATACAGGAGCAGCAAGCCGCCGCCGGTCGAGTTCCCGCCAAAACTCCCTCCATACTCTTATCTTAACAACTTAACATAATTTTTTTTTTGGAGTTTATGGCCTGGTATCTAGACCTTTAGGCCAAGTCTTGAGTATTTTTATTCGGTTTATTATAATTTCTCCAAATATATAATTATCCTTCATAGTTCACTACTTCACAATATGTTGATGCGTCACATTGTGCAGCCCTTGGGAGATTTTGACGGCAACTTGAGCCAGCAGACAGCTGACAGTTGGTGATGGTATCTAAAGGCGCCTATGCAAACAAACGGCTTATCTTGAGAATCCATCACCATCAGAGCACTTGTTTCAGAGTTTCCACTAATAGTTCACATGCGCAGACACTTAATACACAAAATCGCACCACTTTTATATATCAAAGTCCACTTCAAACCATTATTTAAACTATAAAACAGGAGCAGCAAACCGCCGCCGATCAAGTTCCCGCTAAAAACTCAACTTAACATAAACATATATCAGCATATCACGCCGATAAGGGTACATACACAGACTAAATATAACCACAAATTATATAGAAACACTGAACTATAACTAGTAGATTCTAACCGAATGGTACATACACCTACACCAACCTACACCAAAGACACCATAGATAAACATTGAGTTATTATGTACTACGTATTAGAGGCCACACTGCACTAAGTTACGCTGTTCCATTCAACTGTGGCAATGTCACCGCACTTTAATCAGTCACTTACTCGCTAGGCGCTTGTAGAGTTGTCACGTGTTGTGTTGATTTAACAAAAAATCTCTTGATAAAATATGCCGGTGTGTGTTCTTAGGTATTACACAAAACATTCACGAAATATTAGTAAAAACCAAGTAATCACTTTTCATCGGTAAGTAAGATACTTAATTAATAAAAAACATTATAGATTAATAATTAAAAAAGTTATTTCTTTGGCGCCAACTTGTGTCATGGAAAATAGATTATGAAATAAATTTGTTCAGATACGACATTTCTGTGAGTAAGTGTAGGACGACTATATTATGCACAACTGTTTTTAGAAATAAATTTTGTGTATGTATTTATAATTAGGCTAAATTTCTTACGTTTACATTTGCTGATTATTCTTTTATTTTATTTTTAGGTTTCCACGTCCAAGCCACGAAAACCGAGAAAAGTGGTTTAAATTCGTCCAAAATAATCGTAGAGAAGAGATGTGGTTACCAAAACATCATACATACAATTGTTCCTTGCATTTTAAGGAAGAGGATAAATATGTATAGTACGAAGAAGGCAAAAATTAACAAAACTTATATGTTTTAAAGGCACTTAATTAAATTCCAAATATATATTTTTACAATAATATTTATACATTTATTAATTGAAATTAATTTTCAGCAGAAAACAAAAAATACGTGTATATACATATAATTCATGTGTAAACAGAAATGGTAGAAGTTTTTAATGTTTTACTATGTTTTCTCACAGTAGTTCATAAGGCATAATATAAAAAGTATCAGCTCTGTGTCCATGCCTCACGCTAACTTAGGTTAGGGCTTTTGGGGACCTAGTTCTAGATTTAAATAAATATATTTCATTAGCTTCGATTCCTTCCAATTTATATAGTTATCTTATAAAATATTTATGTATAAAAATGTAATTAAAACGCTATTGTGATAAAATTATATATTATCATATTATTTTTTACCCCATATCATGCAAAATAAATGACACATTATTAAAAATTGAACTCGTTTTAATAAATTAATTAACAATATAATATGTACTGTAAGTAAACAAAAATTAAGTACCTACTGATCATTCTACCTACGCATAATCTATTATGATAAAAAACCCGCGCATGTGCGGTAAGACTGTTTTTTTTTGAGTTTATGGTTTATGGTATCTAGACCTTTAGGCCAAGTCTTGAGTATTTTTATTCGGTTTATAATAATTTCTTCATAGTTCACTGCTTCACAATATGTTGATGCGTCACATTGTGCAGCCCTTGGGAGATTTTGACGGCAACTTGAGCCAGCAGGCAGCTGAAAGTTGGCGATGGTATCTAAAGGCGCCTATGCAACAAACAGCTTATTTTGAGAATCCATCACCATCAGAGCACTTGTTTCACCGTTTCCACTAATAGTTCACATGCGTAGACAGTTAATACATAAAATCGCACCACTTTTACATATCAAAATCCACTTCAAACTATTATTTAAACTATAATACAGGAGCAGCATACCGCCGCCGATCAAGTTCCCGCCAAAACCCCCTTGAAGATTGTAAGACACTTAGTGTTGTTCAGTTTTTGTTTATGAAAATTGCCAAAACTACGACTTTGAAACAAAGCAAGTAGTAAAACGCGGTTGGAAATGAGGGCTAATAATCTTTCACTCTCCAGATGTCGCTAGTAGCGACTGAGGTAAAGTTTTTTGTTACACAGTGTCAGTTAATTGAGAAATTAATTATAAATTATAGTTTATCATTATCTAGAGTATTATATTAATACACAACACAATGCGTCAGTGGTTTGATTTTTAATTTTATGCACTTTATAACTCTTTTTTTTTTAAATCGTTTTTTAGTTATATTTATAGTTTGGTTTATTCATTTGTAATGTAATTAATATAAAATATAATTAATAATACAGAAAGAATCGTTAAAAATTACATTTTCCTAAGAAATTATCGTCCCCGCTATGAAATCTGTCAAATATTTTACCTCACTATAAAGTGGCGCCGCCCTGGCGGCAGAAAAAGTCGTTGATGCCCTCATTACGCATAAATATAAATATTTTCTTATGAAGTCTTCTCTTTAATTTTATTAAATAATTATTTAGAATTATTACAAGAACAGAAATAAAAAAATATCATTAATTTCTACTACGTGAAAAAATATTTCACTGTTGCAACTTGATAGACAAGGACGCATTCCTTAATAGAGGCTTCTCGCTCAGCTCGTTTTTCCTTTTAGTCTAATATTATATGAAAGTAGACTTTACTTCAATAGCATAGAATACATTTTACGTTTGCCACTTCTTCGGGAGTGCACAATCTTGTTCTATACGACGTATATTATAATATCTTTGATAATTACTGGCTTCTGGCTAGCTCGTAGATAGGCTAGCTAGAACTGACGTCGACGTAAATTTACATCACAAACTAATAAGAAGTTATATCGTGATGGATTATCACAATATTATTTACATTCTCTTTGGTTTGACTTGAACTTTCTATCTCATACTTATACGATTTTCCATTTACCGGCACGGCACTGACACGGAGACGGCGTCGTGGCTTCACTTTTCCACTGCGCCGAAGCAGGAAGTTTTTGGGCAGTAGTAACCCAGATTTCAGTTCTACTTCTACAGGACGTAAAAATGGTCTCGTCAAGTCGTCGTATATGTTTGTTATATCTCTTACATTTAAGACAAAAATATAATCAACGCAGAGAAGTCAAATTTTGAATTCATCTTAAAAATATAATAATTAGAAGGAACATATTGTAATACCCCATTTTAAAAGTTAGAAATGGAGTTTAAAAATATTTCAATTACTTCCGTATGAAAGAGGAGATATTTCATCATTTCACAAGTCAATTTCCAGTTTCAATCTCAACGCGTCCCTTCTACTTCGGCAAGCGCACACGTACACTCGCACATGGATGCAATACGTACACAATACACACGCAGTTTTGCCGGCCGGTAACGTGTGGGAAGCTTGCTGCCAAGGCACTGGCGATGATACTGGTGGGAATCATCGCTGTGCCGTCGCCGGCGCTGGTAAGTGGAAAAACATGTCATATATTTCATAAATTTTATAAATTTTTGCTTCCTCAACAGCCGTGCCATTGCTGTCGCCGTCGCTTATGACATTTTACACGGTACAAAATAAGATAGCTAAATTCAATCCTGCATAAGACAGTTACTATACTCATTGGTTAGATCTCAGTCACCTTCTTTCTTTTACAAGTTTATGACCGTTTTCTTCCGACTTCAAAAAGGAGCCGGCAATCAATTCGACTGTATGTTTTTTTTTATATTAGCGTTACCTCATAACTTTTTAATGGGTGAACCAATTTTGATGATTCTTTTTTTATTTGAAAGCTGGTGCTTTACATGTGGTCCCATATTTTTTTTTTATAGGATTAGGGTGACAAACGAGCACACAGTCCACCTGATGGTAAGTGGTTGCTGCGGCCCATAGACATCTACATCTATCCTCGTTTGCGAATCAAAATGCAGATGCGTTGTCACCCGTGAGGACTAAGATGGAATGCCTCATTTCCAGTAAAAAGGGCCTCCGGCCACCTGCACTCACCAAGCGAAACGCAGAGGTAAACCTCTACTTCACGCTGGTTTTCTGTGAGGTCGTGGTACCACCCCGGTTCGAGCCGGCCCATCCGTGCTACAGCAAAAGCTGCCACGTGGCTCTACCACTGTTAAAATATAAATTTAATCAAGGCCTGACCAATAGTTTTTGAGTTATTCTTAATAATTTATATTGAAGTCGGTTGTACAAAATGTTTAATTTTTAATTATCATAGACAGAATATCCTGGGTAAAATTAAGGTTTTTGAATAATCCCATTCGTATAATATATATACAACATGTAAAAATACCCTGTGGTTCCCGTTAAATGCGTTATTAGAAACAGTATGTATTCTAATGTATAGAAATAACTTTAGAAAACTCGAGTGTAAAATAATTAAATTAAAATTTGTCGTGAAGCGACAGTTAAAAAAAAAAGAACCTAACCTAAGAACAACAAAACAACAAAAGTAGAACAAGAAAATAATATATTTAAAATTTTAAAAAGATATTTACAATTTTATAAAAAAAAATTAAGTATGATGATGGTGATGGGTGACGTGAAATTACAATTAGATAGAAAATAAAGATAGAAAAATATTGAAGCGGAGCCTGAAGGTCACAGTGGCACACGCTGCGCTTGGAGTAGGAGTAGGCACACGCTGAGCTTGGAGTTTCTTGGCGGTGTACTAGTAGGTGAAGGTGCAGGTGACGACTCCAGATGAAGGAAGGCTTGCAGGATCCCGGAGTAGTGCGGCCCCGCACTTGGAGTAGGTTAGGCGACGACTTCGAGTGAAGACAGAGGCTTGCAGGATCCCGGAGCAGTGCAGCCTCGTGCTTGGAGTAGGCTACGCCGACGACTTAAGGTGAAGACAGAGGCTTGCAGGATCCCGGAGCAGTGCGGCCCCGCGCTTGGAGTAGACTACGCTGACGACTTCAGGTGTAGATAGAGGCTTGCAGGATCCCGGGGCAGTGCGGCCCCGGGATAAGGCCTTTAGGAGATGCTTCAAGTTTGGAAGCTGAAGCGAGACTGCTTGTATTGCCGACTGTTCGGCTTTTATACCTTTTTAGAGAGAACGGGAAATTATTCAAATTAAAAGCAAATTTTTGTAAATGGCCCAGAGCAAAAGAGTATTTATGTGGAAATATTGAAATAAAAACATCAGACCGGTAATGAATTTGAATAAAAATTGCCATGACAACCAAATAAATAACGATGTCAAAAACTAACAATTTTTGGTTTCAGGCTTATAATTAAAAAACGACAAGATTTAAGTAAGAAATGAGATATTATTGATATAGGAAAAAAAGTAGCGCAACAGCGCGCACGAAACCCGAAATTGCAGAGTTACGGAGAACTAAATAAAAGATCGAAAAAGGTAAGACTCCATCGACACCGATTTAAAAAGTGCTGAAAGCGTGAAAATACGAAGTGAAAATGATTTGTTATGGTCTAAAAACGTTACAGGATCCTATGGAAATAAAGATGATGCAAAAAGAAAATCAAAAACAGAATGGAAAAATAAATTTAAAACAGTGTAAAATGATATGTATTATAACACTACAATTTTAAAAAATGTGTGCAAATTATATGTCGTTTTATTATCTCTAATGAATACATGCACCGGTAAAGTATAGTCTTTGACAAAACTTTTATCGGCCAATGCAGGGGTAATAAAACCATATACAATTTGCAAACAATTTTTTATAACAGTGTTTTCTAAAGTAAAGTTAATTTTATACGTTTGAACTTTGAATACTGATTCTGTACGAACGAATTTAACAGGAACTACAGGTTTTTCTTATTTAAATCAATGAACGTTAAAAGATTCATCTGTTACCTTACAACATAAATAGGTCGAATAATGTGAAATTTTTATGTTATCGTGTGTAAATTAAAAGGTCACTATGAAATCTACTTAAATTCAGCCAATATGTTTTTGCCAAACTAGGCCCATTAATGGTTTCATGGAATATATTAACTGTAACATTTAACCAAATACCTCATTGTCTAATCGACACAGGGCTTACTTCACGGAACGTCCGATCCAAACGATCTGCTTTTGCTCGGTATCTATGGGTACGCAGACAGTACAGTCGTGGAGAGATACCAACCGAATCCTCGGGCCAGTCCGGATCAAATCCAGTCCGAGTCAAATCCAGTCCGAAACAGTAGCTATGATTGAGCGTGTCAATCTCACACTACAAGTAGTCTCCTAATGGGGCGATGCCAATATTGTGAAATTCAACGCCTCGAAAACACAAGTATGTCTCTTCCCTACAAAAAAGATCCAGCTCACCTTCGCTCCTTCTTTCCGAAATGTACCATCACTGGAATACACAGACTGCCTTCAGTTGTAGGGGGTGAGATATCCAGACTTGAACTTCGGACGGTTCATTGAGTTCATTGAGACCAGACCAGCTGCAAAAAAGCTAGGAGTCCTTGCAAAGGTGCGGCAGTTCTTCAAGCTGGTGCAGCTGCTTACTTCATGGAGTACTGCTGCCATATATTGGCTGGTGCTGCAAAATTCCACCTAGCAGCTTTGAACTCAATGAAAAAGAGACTTATTGGTGATCCGAATTGGGTTAAAAACAATCTTACCAGCCACGAACACAGGCGCAAAGTAGCAAGCCTTTCGGTTTTCTACAGGATGCATTTGGGAGAGTGTGCACAAATATTTCATAATTTAATTCGGACTGCTTAAAAGAAGAGGCAGGCCGCGAGAAGGATAAATTCTTCTCGCTCCACCACAACTATCAATAAATTGATTACGAACGTATTGCCAGTTTTTCTCTCTGCTCCCTCAAGATAGTATCCATAATTTTTTCATTATCAAAATTAGTCTATCAAAAGTCCACTGCTCACCATACGAATAGGTATTTTCAATAGATTGCCATATAGAGATAACATTTGATATAGTTCCCAAGAGATGTATATTTTACCTATAAGGACATTCGATAAATGATTTCAGTGCGACCACAATACTGCAATCAGAAGTGTAAAAAGGTTCAACAAAATTAGTTATTTTCGAGTAATTATGACCTTTGGAGAAAAATGTTTACTGTCAAGGACAGTGTGTTGTCCACACGTGTATGTACTTTCTAGCACCAATAAAACAATGAGTTTATAGTAGTCAAGACGGCTGGTAGACTACGTCCGCTCGCAATGGCATTTTGCGTGAACGTAATGGGAGTGGGTAGAACACCACAGACAGCTTATACTGAGAATTTCGTTTCTAACATATTGTTAGTAAATACAAACAGGTAGCTAGTCGTTTATAAAATAAAATCGTCATTAAGTACTCAGTGTTTTCGTTTTCATTTGACCAGCAAAATTTCAAAACGATTTTTAAACAAATTAATTACAATTACGATTTGGCCTTTAAACAGAACATTTTTATTTAACTGGATCCTACAAATTTCCTTACATAAATAATTCAGTTTAGTATATTATATATTTGTGTTATTTGCTGTTGAATATCAGTATATACAATAGTTGGTGTGTTTCTAATGGAATTACATCCAGTAAATAGGTCTTACGCAAGTTTTTATAAAAATAGAATTTGTGCCTAAAGGATGAATTGCTCTTACTATCAATTAGCGAATGGCGTCTCAGCTAGAAGCAAATTTAGCTCAGTTGCAGACATTGCGAATGACTGCCTATTCTATTCTTCTTTTTATTTCTCCATATTTGTACACCAACTATAGTCAAACATGTTGATTCAAAATTACAATTTCAGAACAATAATAAACATCAAATGTATTATTATCACCACAGGTTTTTGCAAATAAATATATCTTTGTCTTTACCGCGAAGGACATTCTGTAGTCAAATTTGACTCCTAAGTATTTAGGCCTGGAATCCAAAGGGAGTGAATGACCGAATACCGTAATCGAGCCTAACATTTTTCATATTTAGGTTCCGACGATTGAGAGTGCATTTCCTTTAAAAGTAAAAATCAAAATAAAGTTACGTCTTTACAACGCAAATCGAGTATTTATTTTCATTCCTCTTTTCTTTCCTTTTGTGTGTGCTGCAAGTTTATTAATTAATTATAAACATTGAAGATAAATATCGACATTGATTTCAATAGTTGAGTGAATTCCTATCGTACATGTCAAATATTTTGAAGTAAAATGTATTTACGAAAATCATGCAAATTATCAACAACGTGACTTTTTTCTTTGCATAATATAAAAATTAACAAAACCATTGAAAACATTAAGTATTTTAAATAGTATAATGTAACATAAATTTTCCCAAAAATAAACGCGTCATAGCAGTTAGGACGTCTTGAGAATTTCCCTCTGAAATGTGCAATTATGAGGATTATTTCTATTATTGACACCACAGTCACTCACAGACCAAGTAACCATTGTAGAAGACAATTACTTACTAAAACTAACCACTACTATACTGAAAATATCGAAAACACCTAGGAGCTTATTCCTTGCGTGCTGACTTTTGAATTTTTTTTAGTCTGAGAGCGAGTACAATTTTAATTAAAGTCTTTTAATGAAAACTTTATGATTCCTGGTATAATTAGCGTCTCTGTCATCTTAATTTTCACTATATATTGGTGATTTATGTATTTATTTTGTAAAAAAAAAAATGTCAAATTAACATACAACAAATCAAATAGCAGATACGTTTTCACTTGGATCTACGGCTCTATCCAGTTTTATTGGGGCACGGTTACTGGTTTGATTTGAACGGTTTCGTTCCGAGATCGTTTAATACCAGCATTAAACTTGATAGATTTTTATCTTTATTATTTTTTATATGAATAGAATGAAACCAGAGATTTTCTTATTTATCGGACCAAAACGGGTCAAGTCGAAACGGGAAACATGTAGGCACCTTATTAGCGAAAATAAAAGATAATTGCTGATTTGGAAATTATATGATTTTAGGGAGTTCATTCATTAGAATTCTTAGTTTTTGAAGAAACTTTGCAATATTTGACGTTTTCTCAAATCTTCTTGTTACAAAAACATTATTTTTATTAATTTTGTCATGGCAAGTTTGAAATTGACAGTTACAGTATTAAAAAGTTACTGAATTTCAAACCGTCTCGGAACGTTGATCGGCGTATTATTTGTGTTTAGTTTGAGTTGCAACTGATTTTTTGGCAAGATTCCCTCGGACGCGCGGGTTATTTAGAACGAACGTCGCAATGCTTGCAATACAAAAAGGTTAAAAATAGATATCAGATTTTATAGTGAGTTGAGCTGCGTGTTCTAACATTTTTGTTTTCATGTTAAACATAGTGTTCGTTTCGACAATCTGCTTTAAAAATCCAAGTGAAACTTTCTGATAGCGAATACTGTTTTTAATATTGAACTGATTTTGTGCTTTAGTTGTTATACGTAAACTATTTTCAATTTAAAAGGACATAAAGTGACGCATCGACTTACGGAGTAGTGCATAATGTTTAAGTGTGTTTAAACGTACGGGTTTGATATAAAATAATAATATTCTAACGTTGTAAAATTACCAAAATGGCTCAAATTGAGCCTATGGACATAGACATTATTGATAGTGATTTTGACAACAAAGAAAACAGTTTTCATCACAGCAATGTGTTGCCGCGGACGTCCTGCACTGAGAAGGGATATGAGGAGTTGGATGTGTCGGAATTGAACATGAAATTGAGGTATTCAATCACTCCAGCCTCTTCACCTATGTCCAAAAGTTTTACAGCTAATTGTTTGGATAATAGAACCTTTGATAGTGAAGACTACGTAAACAATGTTGTTATTAATGAAAATGGTAATTTAACTCGTTCTTTAAACTCCACAATCACCAGAACTTATCAGGATACTAATAAATCTCTTAAATCTCTCCCTTTGAAAGTTCTTTCAACTGATCAAAACGGAGAGGATAGAAGTGCCTTGGTACTCCGATCATTGGATTCCTCTCTTAAGACTGAAGAGAATAATGTGACATTAAGTGCAGAAAATGATAATGTTGACATCATATCACTGCCAAGTGCATCATCGTCATTGACACAAACACCAGAAGCAACTACACCAACAAAGGAAATACCAAAACATGATGGTGGTTCTCCCATAATGCGAGGTCTTAAGAGTGTTCTTAACATGTTCCGTTCATCTCAAAGCCCTATACCAACACCAGGCAGCCATATTGATATCAAATCAGAAGTTCTAAGCCCCAGCGACTTAGCTCTAAAAGGTTCTGAAGCATCCGAGCCTGAAATACTTTTGGCATCAACACCCATTGTAAATAAAAACAAAGAAGATAGTCGAAGATGTAGCCCTCTGAAAGAAAGCATTGTTTTCAATGATGATCTTGAAAGGGAATTACAGTGGAAAGATGAAACAACAATATTGTTCAAGGAAGAAAAAATTCCAATTCATAAATTATTCCTCCCAAAATCTATGTCATCTATTTCAAAGACAATGGAGTCCATTACGAGCTCTTCGACAACAGAAAATAATTATGATTTAAATGCTTCTGTGGAATATATGGATATTTCAAATTATTCTCTATCAGGGTGTAAAACCACTGAAAATATTCAACCTACTATGATATCAAATAAAAATGAAGCATTGGCTGTTGAGTCAGATAGTGAATTTGTCGACTGTGAAACTACATTAAATAACGATGCTAATGAAAGTAATCTAAAAGAAGATATATTTTTGGAAAACAATGAAAATGGCAACAGTGCAATTATACAATATAATGATGATTGTTTTCAAGAAAATAGTAAACAGTCAATAGGTAATAATAATATGATAACAGATTTATTATTGACTGATAAAGGTAAATGTGAAGAAGATAAAATGTCATCTTTATCAGAAATTCAAAAACAAAAAGCTGACATGTGCCATGAAATAAATACAAATAAAATAATACAAGCAAATTGTGAATTATGTAATACCAGTTGTGGTGCTTCTTTAGAAAACGCAGTTGATGATGAGTCGAAGCAAGCATTGGTTGTTAAGAATATTTTAACATCAACTGTAAATGAAGTTTCAACTTTAGAGGATGAAAATAATATAAAATTGGTAAGTAATGAAATTACTAACCAAATTAATTCAGATAAAATAACACAATGCAGCAAAATAGAGGTAAAAGTTAATAAAAGTACAGAAACTTCTGATAGTGTTATTATGCCTGAAGGTGTTTCTAACAAATATAATTATGAAAATGAATATCACAGTGAAGTAAGACTACCCTCAGATGTTCCTTTACCTGATGATGATTTTGAAACAGATTTATATTCTGTAAATCCTGATGCTTTGTATCCTGTCTGTGATCCTGTCTCAGTTGGGGAAAACTTAACTAATGAGCACAAAGTAATGCATGACTTAGAAATTAGAGAAGGTATTGATCTTAGTGAAATATCTGTAACCCAAGTGAGTCATTCTAATCATAATATTGTAAATAATACAGAATTTACTGCAGAATTTACAACACCATATGAAATTGGAATGGAGTATGAAAATCAACCAGATTTATTAAACAAAATAACAATGTCAGAATATACTGAAGAACACAAAATTAGAGAAACAACTGAATGCTTACAGATAGATAAAATGAGAACTGAGAACATTGATAATAATAAATTTAAATATGGTTTACTAGAATCTAAAGAGCAACAAAATTTACATGGTGATGGTGGTATTGTATTATTTGAAAATCAAGAAAATAAACCTTTAGTTGATAGCCAACAAATATTTTCATTTGAATCTAGCAGCAGCTTAGACAAAAATATTTTAGAACCTAAAGAAACAACCTTCACTGAAAATAAAAGTTTAGAAAATATATCCATTGGGCATGATGTTTTTGAAAGTAATTTATGCAGTAGCAAAAATTATATTATTAAAACTACAACAAATCAAGACAGTAATAAATTGGAAAATACAGTAAATCCTAGTGAAATTGGAAGCACACACCAAATGAATACTAATAATTGTGAAACAGTGTTAAATCAAAAATCTACAGCAATATCTGCGATGGAAAATAGTTTTCATACTAATTACATAAATGCTACAGTAGACACTATATCGCAATTTATCTCCGACAATATTTTAAGTTCAATTTCCTCTCCTGTTGAATTAACTGAATGTATTGATAAAAATCAATTATTAGAAAAAGAAGAAAACTGTAGTTCTGAATTACAAATAGATGATATAAATAATGAATCACTAAAAATAAAAGAGATTAACAGTGATAATATGCTTACAGATTCATTAGATGTTTTACCCACTGAAAAATTTAAAGAGGATAATAAAGTCATGAATTCAATAAATGTAGTTTCTGCATGTATAATTAATCAAAAAGAATTAAATTTTGGACAAGAAAATACAAAAATAGATGAAATAGATGTTATTGATATAGAGAAGAACATTAATAATTTAGAAGAAATTGACAGTCACTCTTCTAAAATTATAACTATTAGTCCGCATGAAGTTGAACAAGCAATGACAATATCAGACAAAGAACAAGATGAAAATAACTTTGAATCGTTGGAGTCAACACAGAAACTTGAAACATCCAATATAAATAATTTTGCTGACATTGTAGGAACGCCAAAGATGAGATGTGTGTACGAAAAAAATGTGATGCAGATTGAATGCGTAAGAATTAATAGAAATGAGAACTTAGATTCAAGCAATAAAACAAACATAGAAAGTTTAAACAATGAAGTTTTAAATACAGTAACAAACAATCCTATTACATTGGCAAGTACCGAAGAAATGAGTGTCCAAGCAACTTCTGTTGCCAATACAACTTTGAACATGAGTATATGTAAAGAAGGCAAATATGAAAATGAAGATATTTATATAGGCTCAGAAAGCTGTAAAGATATATTATGTGAACGTACAGATGTAAATAAAATCGATCCTCAAGAGAAAAATTATACTGTATATCATCAAGAAAATGAAAGGGTTGAGAACTCTCCTAGTAAAAGTATTGGCATTGCAGCTTGTGATCACAACAAATATATATCAAATATAGATATAACTAAGGAAGAAGATTTTTGCATTTCTAAAGAAAGTATGGAAAAGCTTATAACTGTATGTGCACCATCTGTCATAGAAGTTATTTCTCAACCTGAAAATATTACCAATATAGAATATAATATATCATTTTCCAATGCCTTCATTCCAGATATATTAAATTCCACCAACAAAAGTTTGATAAATCAAAATTTTAAAAACTCAAATGAATATGTTAAAGCAGATAGTAATAAAGAAGAGTTAAAAAGTATTTATCCAAGTGAAAATATGGAGGTCGATGTTACGCTGCAACAAATAAATACTAATGATATGAGCAGTCAAGCATCAAGAAGTATTTTAGTAGGTGACTGCCAGTTTAATAAAAGCGAAAATGAAG
Source organism: Parnassius glacialis (assembly GCA_033319125.1). NCBI lineage: Eukaryota > Metazoa > Arthropoda > Insecta > Lepidoptera > Papilionidae > Parnassius > Parnassius glacialis. The sequence continues at coordinate 660,809 of JAVANC010000012.1, read as the reverse complement.
AAGGAATGATAAAAATATTGGCAAATAGTAGTTTACTTAATTCTTTTGCTAATAACCACAATTTAAGACCTGAAGAGCTAAATGAAGAATTAGAAAATGTAATTGTGCCACTTAATACGGAAACTAAAATTGAAACAAAGCAATCGCCTCCATTGTCACCAAAAATTTCATCTAAGGGATATAATTTGAATTTTGATGAAATAAATGATCCTTTTGTGAAAGACAGCAAGCAAGTAATGACGAAAATTCTAGAAAACAGTAGTTTTTCCGTTTCTTCTGGCGAAAACCACATAGAACCTGAAGAGCAAAAAGAAGAATTAGAAAATATGATTGAACCATTTGCAACAAATACGAAATTAATGGCATCCCCTCCATTATCGCCCAAAATTTCATCTAAGGGATATAATTTAAATTTTGATGAAATAAATGATCCATTTGTGAAAGATAGCAAACAAGTAATGACGAAAACTCTAGAAAACAGTAGTTTTTCCGTTTCTTCTGGCGAAAACCACATGGAACCTGAAGAGCAAAAAGAAGAATTAAAAAATATAATTGAACCATTTGCAACTAATACGAAATTAATGGCATCCTCTCCATTATCGCCTAAAATTTCAACTAAGGAATATAATTTAAATTTTGATGAAATAAATGATACTTTTGTGAAAGACAGCAAGCAGGTAATGACGAAAATTCTAAAAAACAGTAGTTTTTCCGTTTCTTCTGGAGAAAACCACATAGAACCTGAAGAGCAAAAAGAAGAATTAGAAAATATGATTGAACCATTTGCAACAAATACGAAATTAATGGCATCCCCTCCATTATCGCCCAAAATTTCATCTAAGGGATATAATTTAAATTTTGATGAAATAAATGATCCATTTGTGAAAGATAGCAAACAAGTAATGACGAAAACTCTAGAAAACAGTAGTTTTTCCTTTTCTTCTGGCGAAAACCACATGGAACCTGAAGAGCAAAAAGAAGAATTAAAAAATATAATTGAACCATTTGCAACTAATACGAAATTAATGGCATCCTCTCCATTATCGCCTAAAATTTCAACTAAGGAATATAATTTAAATTATGATGAAATAAATTATACTTTTGTGAAAGACAGCAAGCAGGTAATGACGAAAATTCTAAAAAACAGTAGTTTTACCGTTTCTTCAGACGAAAACCACATAGGACCTGCAGAACAAAAAGAAGAATTAGAAAATATGATTGAACCATTTGCAACAAATACGAAATTAATGGCATCCCCTCTATTATCGCCTAAAATTTCATCTAAGGGATATAATTTAAATTTTGATGAAATAAATGATCCATTTGTGAAAGACAGCAAACAAGTAATGAAGAAAATTCTAGAAAACAGTAGTTTTTCCGTTTCTTCTGGCGAAAACCACTTGGAACCTGAAGAGCAAAAAGAAGAATTAGAAAATATAATTGTACCTTTTTCAACTAATACGAAGGTAATGGCATCCCCTCCATTATCGCCTAAAATTTCGTCTAAAGGATATAATTTTGATGAATCAGAAGATCCCTTTGGCACAAAAACTAAAATAAGAATGTCTCCTCCACCGGAAGGTACGCCTACATCACTGCCATTTGTTGGCAGAAGTAGTATTAGCCCAAAGTTCACTAAGAAGGGTTTACAAAAACTTAAATTCTTGCCAGAAAAAAAGAAACAACCCATTTCTGAAATTAAAAGAAACTCTACGTTTTGCAGTGCTATCGACTTTCCAGAAATGATAGAAAATTCTAAAAACATAGGAGCAGTAATGGCACAAGATCTAATTATTGGTGATATTCCTGTGCTTACCTCTATTTCTAATAAAAATATTCATAACCCAGAGGATGTTCCTTCATCATATGTACCAGCACGGGATAATTTAGTCGAATCTGCGGAAGTAACTTTGTGTCAAGCTGAGAAAATAGTCAGTGACACTGAAAATGCACGAACAAATGCTGGTAGAACTGAATCTTCTGTAAATGAAAAGGATATTTTATCTGTTAACAGTTTTGAATCTAAAAACGTTTTCAATCTACCGGAAATATCATCAGAAATGACTTTTGACCCCTTCGTTACTAAATCAAAAGTTGGCCGGTCTCCCTCCCCCGATAAGGAGTCATCTAAGAAGGATGTTTTGAAAGTTCCAGTTGAAGATTCATCACATTTAACTCGTAACTATCATGATGACTATGGTAAGAATGATGATGACGTAGATAACAAACAAACGGATACAGTTGAACAAGATTCTTCTATTGCAAGTTCCTCATCAAAAGCGACTGAAGATGCAACGGTTCGAGAAGTCAATACCGAAGATGAAGACACTGTAGAGGGTCCCTTTTTTGAAAGTGATGAAATTAATAACTCTGATAAAATGTCTGATTTTGGAACTGAACATGACGACATGATGAATTTCTCAGACTTACCAACCCAAGAAAATGATGATAACGCAAATGAAAATGGAGAAATATTTATTGATGCTGAGACGTTTGAGTTCCTTTTAAATCAAAATAAAAGTAATGTTATTGTCGATAGTGGCAAAGAAAGCTTGTTTTTGAAATTCGATCCCCTTTTTGCTAAAAGAATGTCTTCAGATGGAGTTTTAGCAGCGCTTAATAAAGTTCATAAACAGCAAAGCACGCCGAAACGGATTTCAAAAGTTCAAACAGTCGATGTGACTTATAGTAATAAATCGTTACCTGGAACGTCAAATTCAACTATAACGACCGATATTAATAAGACATTCGAAGCTACCACTGAAGACCCCAATATCACCGTTTCTAAACCAATGATGGTAGTAAACCCTGCTATTAATTCAATTGTTTCTCCAAGAAACAAATCTAATACTCCTCCTAGAACAAACAGGCGTTCCCTTACATTCACATCTCCTGCCATAGCTGTTATTGACAGACTTCTCTCATTAAGCGGCAATAACTCTCCAATAAACCATGATAGGACGACATCTGAAGTCCGGAGAGAACAAAATGAAACAGATCTGGCTTTAACGCAGCTAAGAGAACTTTTAGCTGAAAAAGAAATACATGTTCACAATCTGAGATCGGAAAGTAAAGAGTTAAGGGAAAGATTATCTACGTTAGAATCTCAATTTAAAACTTTAGAAACACAAAGTGAACAGAGACTGAGTAAAATTAACGAATTAAACGAACTTTTAACTGAAAAAACGAAAATCAATAAGAGTATGGCGGCTGTTGTCGAAGAATATGAGAGGACTATAGCCAGTTTGATCGCAGAAACGGAGCAGGACAAAAAGCTCCACGCGGAGGAACGGGCTAGATTGATCAATGAAAGAGACGAACAGACTGCGCACTTAGCGAGTATGGAGATCTCATTTAACGATCTGCACAGTAAATATGAAAAGAGTAAACAAATAATTCTGAGTTGTAAAGCGAATGAAGACACTTACAAGAAATCGATCAAAGAGTTCGAAGAGAGCTTGCTAAAAATGCAGAACAATTATGAGCTGTTAAAACAACACGCGACATCAAAGCTAAACCACGCGAATCAGGAATTAGAGAGATTAAATAGGTCCCACGAAGCGGAAATATTGAAACTGAATGCCATGATCAAGAGGAAGGAGCTGCATATTACATCACTTGAAGAGACTCTGGCACAAAAGACCAAAGCCAATGAGGAGTTAACGGCAATTTGCGATGAGCTCATCAACAAGGTCGGTTGAACTAATTATAAGCGGTCGCGTCGCCCAAATATCTGTGTATTGTAATCATTATGATGTACATTAATGCTTTGGCCTATTTGCTTTTGCTCTTATCTAGAGATAAGTTGCATAAAGTTAACCTCTTATAGAAAGCGCCAAAATAATGTTTACAAGTGAAGAAGACTGCGAAATGTGATAGGTATAATTAAACGGTTTATTTGTAGTCTCGAATTCCGGAAGAGAAAACAATGAAGATTGCCGCTCTTATTTTGGTTATTTATTAATTTGTTGCAATTTCACTTAATCTTGTCGTTTGTATTTTTTTTATTGTATTAATTATTATGTAATGAATAGGTCAAAGTCCCAGTTTTTGTTACTACATGAATTACATTAATTGTCATATTCCATAATTTATTTTTCAAATCAGTGTTGTTTTTAAATAAAATGTAGTTCAAATGAAAATTTATATTATTTGTAATTATAATTATGTTCATAACAAGACTTATTGAGCTATTCTTCTCGTATTCATTTGGTATTTGTTAACATTGTTGATTATTTTAAATATTGCAAAATAATTGACATAATTACGTAATAATTAGATAAGAATGACACTAAGAAAATTAGGAAGATTGATTTTCAAATTCCGCCCTGTATAACAATATAAAAACAATGGGTTGTGGCCATAAGTTAGTTTTGTGAATTTGACGTTTAGGTAGGTAAGTATCTAAAATTACATTTTTTTCGTGTTCTTCATGTGTAATTTTAAATTCAGCTTTCTAAGTAAATATTTATGTATGAGTAAAAATAACCTTATTTAAAAAAATACCCAAGAACAGTATGATAAAATAAAATTATGGCAATGACACTAGGTATAACTACATATATGATACCAATCACTAGTTCATACACATTTAGCATTATGCTGGACATAATATAATTGTGTTATCTCATTGAAAAATTGGTGAAACATGAAAATTGTTAATGCGAGTAAAATCCTAGATCTATTAAATAAAATTGCGAACTTATTTTGTAAGTAATTTTATAACTTAACTATTTTTCGACATTATAATATGGTAATTTTATATTTTTGGAAATATTTTTAAATTCGATATTTTTCTATTCTATTATTAGTGTAAAGAACCTCAGCTTTGGTATGCATGTTAGAAATGTTATTATTACTATTATATATATATATATATATATATATATATATATATATATATATATATATATATATATATATATATATATATATATATATATATATATTATGTACAATTATCAAACTTGTATGTAATAATATAATGAAATTGATGTTATTTTCAGTTTGACTTAAAAACTACTTTTTCCTGTGAAAGTTTCTTACTTCCTTATTTTTGTATGTTCTATTTCCATTAACTATTATTTTACTCGTTCGACTTGACTTGACCAAACTTGCGAAATAGAACGCGATGTAACTCAAGACCCATGACAATAAATCTTGTAACATAATCTTAGTGAGTTGTTGGATCAACTATTTTTGTATAATAATAAAACAAAGGTAAGATGTTATTTTAGTTATTAAAGCTATTTTCGATTTTTTAACCGTGTTTTCTTTATGCTTTCTACCTCTTTTGTTTTCTTTAATATATGGTTATTATTAACAGATTATTACCAAAGTTTAACCATGTTTATTAAAAATAATAATAACATAAACTTGAAGTTTAATTTATTATTATTTTTTCACAGTAGCAGCACAAAAATGTTCTCTAGTAGGATTCAATCCCGCAACCTCTTTTCTAAGGAAATGTTTTAATTTATTGCTAATAATTGTTGGTGCTAAGGCCCGTGGGTTTGAATCCCGCACGGAACAAGTATTTGTATGGCCTACAAATAATTGTTCTGGGTTTGGTTGTCCTCGTACAATTTATGTCACCTTTATGAGATCGATGTCGAGAAAAAAATAACATACATGAGCATTACAAAAATGTTCTTGTAGGATTCAATCCCGTACCCTATTTTTCTAAGGCAATGTTGTAATTTAGCTACAGATTGTGCCAGCTAGGTGTGAACATATATCTAAATTGAAGGTCATCAACCATGTATATACTAACTAATAATAGGCAAATAATACTAACGTTTCTGGTATTATTAATAAATAATTATTTTTATATAGCAACTTGCTCCTAACTAGTATGCGGCTCACCGGATGCGTCGCTGGCCTTTTATGGCCGGATGCGGCTGGTGATAGTCGGTTCCACAGGGAAGTAGCGAAGAAGAAAACTTGTAAATCGCACAGCGGTGGACCGCCAATCATCCAGATGGTGTGGTAGTTAAGTCCCACTCCTGGGCACAGGCCTCCTCTCATTTCTGAGAGGGTTTTAGGGCAAGGAAGTGTCCGCCGCGCTGCCCCAATGCGTGTTGGCGAACCTCACATGTCTTCGAAATTTTTTTTCTTATTTACCAGACGAAGGTTTCCTCACGACATTTTCCTTCACCGCCGAGCAAGTGATAAATCAGCACTTAAAATTTCAATTAACATTTTCATTGGTCCTGACGGAGATCGAACCCGGGTTGCTAGAAATTAATTTCAAATGCAATCACATATCCTAATTTTTTTTTGTTGTACATTCAGAACTCTTCACGATTTACGTTCCCCGTTAAAACCATTAAACATAATATGGTAAATCAGCACTTAAGATATTTTAAGAAGGTAAATAAAAATTTCAGCTGGCCGAGATGGAACTCCGGGTGCTCTCATATTACAAAATATAAGGTGTTCTACTCCTAAGCTACTATGAAATGAAAATTTAGTAAAATATCAGAGGGAATCTTACCTACATAATTACAAGCTCTTGTAAAATACAGCTAAAAGAGTATAGTTTCCTTTTAGACTCTTGTTTTCTTTTATTGGTCTAAGCTCTTTAAATGGCTTGAATCACATGTTACAGGAGTTTATTTATACTATACTAACTGGCCAGGCAGACTTTGTTCTGCCCTTTCCGACGACCCTGTGTCCTAAAAAACTCATTAAATTCACAATAAAAAAAATGAGGGTCACTTATCCTATCTCTCAAGTTGGACCAAACTGCACACATTGTGAAACATTTCATTGAAATCAGTTCAGTAGTTCAGGAGTTCATCGCGGACAAACAACGTGACACGTACTTTTTATATATAAAGATTTAAAACGTTATGAGTTATGACTTATCTTTGAAAGTTATTTATGTGAAGCAGTAATCTGTAAACAGTTATTTTTATAGAATATAGGTGACAAACGAGCACACAGTCCACCAGCAGGGATAGCGTGGGCAGGAAACAATTTTATCCCCGGGGAAAGGAGAAAATGTTTATCCCCTCGCTTAGTTGTACCATCCTTCGAGCATGGGCACATCGGTAGATATAATATCCACAGTAGATAAAATGTGAGATGGACTTAGGACTTTTTGTATGAATATAAACTTAAATCCACGTCCAATAAACTAGGATAAAATTATCCCTTTGAAATGTCATAAAAACATAATTTTTTTATCTTTAATTTGGCTCCATACTACAGACGTTGGATATATATTATGTCTACTCGTTATTTCAAACGGGGATATACTTCTCCCCATTGCCGTGCTTTGGCATAAGGACAAGATAATTTTATTTCTTGTCAGTGGATATAATCGGGGGATTTGTCCCCAGCCCTTGCTAGCCGTGCTGATGGTAAGTGGATGCTATGGACCATAGACATCTACATTTATCTTCAATTAAGAATCAAAATGCAGATGCGTTCTCACCTTTGAGAACTAAGACGGAATGCCTTATTTCCAGTAATAAGGATCTCCGCTTCTCTACACTCACCATACGAAACAAACCTTAAGCTGCAATTTTACGGTGTTCTGTGAGAGCGTCGTCCTTCCCCGGTCGACCCGACCCATTCGTGCTGCAACTATAATATAGCTGCAGCATGGCTCCAGCACAAAGAGTCTGTAAACAACTACAAATTTAATATACTCGTAATATCGGTAGCGCAGTGGCTGAGCGTTTGATTGCGATGCTGTGGGCAGCGGACTCATGTACCGTACGGAAGATAATATATTTGTATGGTCTACAAATAACTCTCCCGGGTATGGATGTTTGTTCACGTTCACATTAATGTATGCAGAACGTTTGCCCGAAACAAGAAAATTTGCTAGTGAGGTATTAATATTACGTATTCCCAAAAAAAAAATATTGGTCTTAAAAAATTACGAAAACAACAACATTGTTTCCTTTGGACCTAATTTATTCGCTTCCTTCTTTTTTGGTTCTAATTATTAAGTGGCGAAGCTTGCGAAGTCACTTATTGATTTCACGATGTCTGTCCGTCTGTCCCACGATTATCTCGAGAACAGTTTCGAATTTTCAAATTCTGTTTTCAGCAATCGATTACTGATCACCCAGGCATCTGAACCTCCTATTTTGAAACTGATTGCTCAACGGCAACCGTTAGAAACCGCTACAAAGCTGATTGCTTCGCCACTTTGCTATGCTGTTAGCTTGCTAGGTTTATTTTATATCCTGATAATGTTATACTTCTGCATTTTTTCTTATTAAATAAAAGTGGAATTTCCTATGGGTTTATATACTTTGTAATAATACTTTATGATATAATATGTAGGTTCATGAAGATTAATGAATGTGGTATCTTACGATAACGATAGGCAGATGATTTTGGGATCTTCAAGAGATGAGCTTACTCCGTTTTGAAAGCCCGGCAACGCACATGCAATCCCTCTGGTGTTGCAGTTGTTCATAGGTGGCGATTGAAACTTACCACCATCAGGTGAGCCGTATGCTCGTTTGCCAACTGTTCTTTATATAATTTTTAAAGAAAAATTGTTAGTTAAATTTAAACTAATCCAGTACCTACAAATTAAAATATGTACAATAAAACTTTTATGTTAATGTGACCTATATACTATCATAATGTATTATTTTTGTCACTAGCTGTTCCCCGCGACTTCGTTCGGAGCTTAGCCAGAACAAACAGACAGACAAATTTTAAAAATGGTGTTTTTGTTATAAGTACTGTATACACTTTCATATACATTTAGTAAAAAGCTGTTATTTTGACACTTCAATTTTATTTATTTGTATAGATATACAATAACAGAGTTGAATACAGAAAGGTCGATTTCCTGCGCCTCATTTTTCATGAAACGTAAACACATTACTGAAATAGATCTGAAGTCGCTAGTTTGAAGTTAATGCCTGATTATTTTTGATCGGGCAACGAAAAACAAAGGAGTTTTTTGAACTTTCGAGAATTGATGGTAAACTTAGAGTTTACTTATAGAATAAGCATAGCTTGCTTATGTATGCCTATTGTAAGATAGTTACCTATGTAAGATAGCTCATTGAGCTTACTATGTGTTTGTACGTACACACGTCTCATATCCAGTGCCACGCTGTGCCAGGGTCCGAGATAACTCGCCCCATTCAACCATGCAAACTGAACGGTAAAGAAAAGTTCCTTTGGAGCGACGCCATCGCGTGCTGATGACGCGTCCGATCGCGTTGCTATGGCAACCAATGACAAACATTGTCAAACGTCTGTCAATGAGCATGTGAGCCTCTGCTCTTTGGAGGAATATGCTCGAGGAATGTTCGATGAGAGCGTGGCGGTGGATGCTCATGAAGTAGAGAGTTCTCCCAGCTCGGAGGAGGACGCGGTGCAAGCAGCCATGAGCAAGTTCAATCAGCCCACGCGGCACACGCCCAGACACGACTTCGATTCTGAGAGCGACAGCGATTCCAGCCCGGAGAAGTTCATTGGAAACATTTCCGAAGAGGAACAGGTGACTTTCGCTTTCTACAACTGTCCCTTAAATTTATTAAAAGAATATCTTTACGTGGCAAAGCCATGCTGCAGTTATTATATTAAGTGGTGTAGTTGTAGCATGAATGCACGAATGGGTCGGCTCGACCGCGGAAGGACCACGCTCTCATAGAATATCGATTCTCCTTTTATTTATGGTCACTAATTTACCACATAAACTATGTTGTCTTTTTAGTGCTTAAGTTGGCAACTATTATTTTGGTGCACTCTACCCGTTATTATTTCTCTAATTTTTATTTAATTATTCTTTTACTGGGTTATCTGTAAGAGATTGCCATGTAGCAATAAGACCGCCTTTTGTGTTATCTTCTATGTTTGTTTATCTTTGTTATATTCATCTTTCCTTGGTGTACAATAAAGACAATAAAAACAATTGTATTGTGTTGTAGTGTACGATTAACTAAAAGAAAATTTTCAATGATTTACTATTTAATTAAACTCACGCTCAGCGTGGGCAAAATGATTCGTGAGTAGCCCAACAGCGTGACAAGGAAATATAAACTGAATACATATAAACTATCATTACTGTGTCTATCCGACAAGGTAGCGTTTTGGGATGCATTTTGTATCTTGTTTACATAAATAATCTCCCAAACGTAATAGACGATCTGTCTGTGAGTTTTGTCCACAGAACTTTATGTTAGATAAAATTACTAACTGGCTAGAATAGCATAATTCACAACTTAACCTTAATAAAACTCAAGTGTTGCTTAGTAATTTGTAATGTGACATGCAATAAGCAATTTTTAATTTGAAATAAATATTTCGGGGACATGTTTAATCATCATGAATTGCTCGATACCCCTTGCGAAAGTTAGTAGGTTCGTGTTACTACTTTACATGACTACCGTTCACGTAAGTAGCGTATGTAACTCGATTACAAACGAATATCGTAAGGCGATGCCGCGACCTATTGATATTTTCGGTTTAAGTGCAATACGTACACACAGTTGTTTAGTTACTTTCACTCGAGGCGGCTTCCCTTTTGTCGAACAGTTTCTTGTAGTGCAAATGCGTTCCGTGTGTCCACGCCTTATCCGGGCTTCCGGATTGTTGAATCTACTGTGATTAAAAATTATAAATGCAGCGTAGTCATCACAATCGGTTCTGCAATTCCGAAGATTTGCCCGATCAGACACACAGATAGTCAAACATTAAAAAAAAAGGTAATTTTTGTAATAATCCCCTGAGCTTAATAGAAGTCAGTTATTTCAATTACAGAGACACTTCAATTGTATTTGTATTTATAGATTATTTAAAAAAAAAATCTAAATTATGCTACATTAATATGGTCGCTAGTTCACAATACAAAATGTCGGTTTAGTGCCGAAAAAAGAAAATCATCAACTATTGACCCGACAATAAAGTCCGGAGTGAAACTCACCTAGAAAAGTGCAGAACAACGTCTGCCGGACCATCTAGCATATTACTTATGTTTCAGTGTTTAAATCAGTCGCTGTCAACGCTTTAGCTTTAGCCCGTCGGTGTTTGGGTATGGTTTATTTGATAGCACCTCTATTTAAAGATGTGAGGGCATTGACATTGACTTTTTTCGTAAGTTCAACGGTGGTATATACAATTTTAAAGCGCTTTCGCCCGAGGTTGATGGAGCTAAAAGTTGATTGTATACATTCTGTTATTATGTTTTAAAAAAACGGACAAGTGCGAGTATGACACTCGGTCTGAGGGTTCCGTAAACATTTAATTATGTATGTAGATAGTTCATCCATTTCGGTAATTATAGGAAAGGTAATTAAAGTACAAACTTAATTTTGCACTAGATGAAGTGGTAAAATTAAAAATTTTGTACAACTGACTTGATCTATTCAAATAAATAAAATTGAAGTGTCTGTTTGTAAAGTCAAAATAACAGTTTTTTACTGAATGCATAATATGAAAGTTTATAGGGAACTTATAACAAAAACACAATTTTTTAAATTTTTGTCTGTATGTCTGTCTGTTTGTTCCGGTTAATCTCCGAAACGGCGCGACCAATTTCGACGGGACTTTCATTGGCGGATAGCTGATGTTATAGGGAGTAACTTAGGTTACTTATATTAAAAAAAAAGAATTAGGGTTCCGCGCAAAAAATGAAAACATTAAATTACACACGGGCGAAGTCGCGGGCAACAGTTAGTTATAAATAAAATGATAACATCGTCAACGTAGTCTAAGTCAATTAAAAGTGGTAAGTTAACAGTGGTAGAGCCACGCAGCAACTTTTGCTGTCGCACGGATGGGCCGGCTCGAACCGGGGTGGTACCACGACCTCACAGAATACCAGCGTGAAGTAGAGGTTTACCTCTGCGTTTCGCTTGGTGAGTGCAGGTGGCCGGAGGCCCTTTTTACTGGAAATGAGGCATTCCATCTTAGTCCTCATGGGTGACAACGCATCTACATTTTGATTTGTAATAGAGGATAGATGTAGATGCCTATGGGCCGCAGCAACCACTTACCATCAGGTGGACTGTGTGCTCGTTTGTCACCCTTATCCTATAAAAAAAAAAAAATACGCATTATTAAGGATAACTCAAAAACTACTGGTCAGATCTCGATCAAATTTACACAGGACACTACGACTACTAGAAGCACCAGCTTTGAAATAAAAAAAGAATCATCAAAATCGATTCACCTAGAAAAAAGTTCTGAGGTAACACGCATAAAAAACAGTCGAATTGAGAACCTCCTCCTTTTTAAGGTCGGTTGAAAAATATGTTCTCCCGTACCTATTATCATATGGGTCTTCATCACGGTCGATGCTTCAAATTGGTTCATTCATTTTAGCTAATCCAAGTCCACTGCTGAACATGGCCACCCCATAGATTGCCTCATAAGAGGGATTATTGCCATAGTTGCCACGCTTGGCAGGTGGATTGGCAACTGCAGCTTTTTATTTTCTAATTGTTATCAGGAAGACGGCTGCCTATCTTCCGGTTCATTTCCTTTTGTCGCCTTTTACGATATCCACATGATGTTTGACTACGGACTTCCATTTAGCACGATCCTGACACACTTCTCTCGCCTTCTTTACATCCATACCTACGTATACATGCTCGTCGGTTAAGGGTACCTTTAATCTGGCCTATTTTCAATATACTGTAACTAATTTGGTGGATATACTTTCGTTTAGGGCGACCCTTGCTAACTCCGCCGTTCACTTCTACAACATATCTAGTGGGGGGTCGCCATACACTTTGTCCACCGGAACTGGGCTGCCACTCGAGAACCTGTTTTCCCCATTGGCTGTCGGTTCTTCGAGTTATATGGCCGGCCCATTGCCACCTCAGCTTACTAATCCGTGATACTAATACTTAATTTTTATGTGATATAACTATTTTTGAATTACTTAGCTGTGAGGCTATAGATTTTAATGAGTAAGTTTGCGAGTATCAAAATTTGTCATAAATGACCGTATATTTTGATTATGAACTCTAATATTTAATATTCAACTTGATGCTTCTACCCGTTTCTATTAAAATGTCTAGACAGACGGACATACGATCGGCTGAACAACTATGTGATCCTGTAAAGGTTCTGTTTTTTCTTTTCACGTATGGAACCCTAAAACATATTATTTTTAAATTTATAGGGTTATATTAAATGTTCTGTCATTATTGTATTTCCCATTAGCAATTTGTTATGATATGGATTTCATATTTGAAAGTTTACATTACAACATATCTCATCGTTACATTTTGAGGTTAGTGGCGCAACAAAGGTTTGAAGTTACACGTATCCTTGGCCGCTGAAGCCACTTACCATCAGGTGGAAAGTAAGTTCGTTGGTCGCAGGCCGTGAAGTTTTCTTGATATTTTTATCACCTCTATATTTTGTTAATAGCTTGTCATATGATTTTTTTTATAAAATTACATTGAAATTATTATTATTTATAAAACTGTCTTTATGGCTCTGGGTTCTAGCCCTTCTGAGCCTATTACATTGACAAGCGAGCACAGCGCACAGTCCACCTGGTGCTAAGTGGACGCTCAGACTCATAAGCATCTACATCTATCTTCGATTACGAATCTAAATGTTGCGTTGTCACCCCTGATGACTAAGACGGAATGCCTTGTTTCCAGTGAAAAGGGTCTCCGGTTCTCTTTACTCACCTCACCATACGAAACAGCAGCATTAAGCTCCTATTTTTCGCTGGTATTCTGTGAGAGCGTGGTCCTTCGTCGGTTGAACCGACCCTTTCGTGCTACAACTATAATATAGCTGCAGCGTGGCTCTACCGCGTCTAAACTAAAATATTGTCGCTCAACGGCCATGATGCAACCAGTAATTGTACGAATACGCCAATCCAATTAAACAACTCAGTTTTGTAATTTAACTTTCTAATACATTTATTATTTCAGTCTCTGCAAAGAAAGATAAAATCTCCGGACAAGCACGAGCCGAAGAAGCCTGGGAAGGGAAGTGGCGGGAAGTCCAAGCAGTCTAAACGCCATGACTCCTCTGATTCCGGTGAGATATATGCTTGTTTTTTTTCTTTACGTCAGAGCCTGTAATTTAACTACATTCACCATACAAAATACAGTAGCAGTAAGCAGCTATTTTACGCTGGTATTCTGTGAGCGCGTGGTCCTTCTCATTCCATTCCATTCCATCCATTCGTGCTATAATTATAATATAGCTGTAGCATGACTTTTTTACAGAAGAGGAGGCAAATGAACATTCGGCTCACCTGATGGTGAGTGAGGCCATGAACAACTGCAACACCAGGGGAATTGCAGATGCGTTGCGGGCCTTTTAAAAAAGTGTAGGCAAATGCATGAACACATTACATATTATGATTCTTTGTGAGTGTTATTAACACGATCTTATTTGCTTAACCTGTTCGTATTTTATGCAATGGAATTTTATAATTTAAATATTCTCTCACTTCCGGTTGACTGAATAATCAAAAATTTTGCAGACTTATTTCACTATGACCTAGTCTTCATACTAGGATGATATGATCATCTTAGTATGAAAATTAGACTCACGAGCAATTCGTGAAATTCATTTTAATCTGTAATATTTTTATACCTTCATATTGTAATGTTTCTTGTATGTTATGATGAGCTGAATTTCACTCATTAGATAAAAGTTATTCTTGGAATAAAATAGTACATACTCAAACAATTTAAAAATTGGGTATAGTTATATGAATAAAACCGGCAAAGTGCGAGTCAGACTCGCGCACCGAGGGTTCCGAACAAATCTGTGGGTATATAAGTTTAAAATTATTAAAAATATTTTTATTATATAATGTAACTAAAAATTTATACTTTTCGCAATTTTTCCTTTATCTGTGCTATAAAACGTTGCTTCGTACCAAATTTCAAGATTCTAAGTTCACGGGAAGTACCCTGTAGGTTTTGATTCCCATGCGAATGTCGAAAATTTGAAGCATAAACGGCTGTATCTTTTGATTGCGTTGGCTTAGAAGTTTGATTTTTTCACAGCTCTAAGGGATCGTAGACTTGAATATTTGATATGAATTTCAGCTTGATACCTCCACGCGTTCCTGAGAAAAAGAGTCTTGACAGACAGACAGACAGACAACAAAGTGATCATATAAGGGTTCCGTTTTTTCCTTTTGAGGTACGGAACCCTAAAAATAGTTCAATTGTTTCACTTTTATTTTCAGTCAAGTTTTTTTCTTTTCTAGTTGAATTTAGTAATTGATCTTAAACTAACTTCTCGATGAGCTAGACAATTGAAATTTTGAATATAGGTACTCGTAGCTTAGAATCGGATGACAACGTAAGAATAAGAAAAAAAGTGGTACTTATATAAAAAAAATTACATATATTTATATTTTTAAATTAAAAATAATATTTAGGTATATTATTTATTTGATAACGGTAGAAATGAAACCTTCAGAAGAGGTGTTTCCTCTTCTGGTTTCATTTCTCCCTATATTGTGTACCTACTATATTTCATGCTCATTCGCACGCTAAATCCTATAAATGTAGGTATATGTTTGTCTCTTTTTAGTGTCCCTTTTTCGTTTTATCGAGTCTCAAATCATAACGATCCTAAATTCCTAAAGGAATTTTCGTTTCAAAAATAATGACAAGTTATTTTCGATTTATTATCCTTTGACTTTGATATGTTAGGAACACAACTTATACCTATAAGTTTTTCGTTTCCCAAATCACAAATACCGTAACGTTATCTCATTAAGAGTTAACCGAACGAAAATCTGGAATGTCCTTTTCATTATCAACGAATTAAAAGGTATCTTGCTATGCGACACAGTGAGCTACTTACGAGTCCGTTAATGTGTCGTATTGTACATTCCTAAACATTAACCGCGTAGTGTACCGTTTCTCACCACAGTCTAATTACTTTCACATACAACCTTTGTAATCTAGTGCAGTCTTCACCATCGTGTGAAATACACAGTCCACTGCATATACAATGTATCTGTGGTCAACTGCTGCCACATACCATTCCCAAGACGCGACTGGCGAGTGGCGACTGGCATTAAAACACGAGTTTCGAAAAAAAAAACATAATGAAATAATTTACATACTACGTTTCTTAATTTTATTATATCTGAGTTCTGATAACTGTATGTTGTAACGTTGTAGAATTAAATACATTTTATTTAAAGCGTGTGGTTAATTTATAGTGTTTACTAGCTCAATATAAAATGAAGCGGACTCTTCGATTAGTGTGCTGTATATTTAAGAATTGTGTCTATATGTGTGACTATATGAGGACTACTGATCTTACTGTATACAGCCGGTTAACTAGACGGCACTGTAATTATCTATTATACCATCATTTATTTTGTTGTTTAACGAGCACCGATGCACTTGAATGTGCCGAGTGCAAGTTTCCTTCGATCCCCGGTCATGTGACGTGAATCAAATGATACTACGCTCGTTCATAGTGCGAGAGAAACGGCAGCGCCATTACTGCGCTCTCGAGTCAGTTTACAAGTACGCTTTATCGTAAGCCTCTTCGAGACTGCACGCTCAATTGCTATAAGGACCTAAAAATTTTAAACTCTTTTGGAGTAAGTTATTAGTTTTATCGTTACCATATTGGGGTCCCGAGCTCCGGTAAAATTAACCGTTTACCATCTTCCGTGAGACTTTGGAGGATGTCTTGCCTCGTGTTCTTCCACTTTGCTGGCAAAACCTCACTTCGCCGAAGTACTCGGCCATGCAGTGAGTCAGGGGAGTACCATACTGTGTCGGCGAAAATTAGGCGGGCTATGTACCCACGACCATCTCTTGTTTAGGGTTCCCTACCCAAAGGGTATCCAACGGAACCTAACTAAGCCTCCGCTGTCCGTCCGACCGTCTGTCTGTCAGCGTGCTGTATCTCATGATCCGTAATAGATAGACAGTTGAAATTTTCACAGAATGTGTATTTCTTTTGCCGCTATAACAACAAATAATACAAATAAAAAAAAATTGAAAATAATCAAAAGGGGCTCCCCTATTTTTATTTATTTATTTATTCAGCCAAACTTATCACTAACATTACAGGATCTAATGACCTAATGCGCTAGTGAAAACAGTAAACATTTTAATTATTGTAACATATTATAAATAATGCAGCCCTTGTGAATTCACTCATAGAACATACAAATATGTCAACTTCCTCATGGATAAGGTTAAGCAGTCTGGTGGCGCGAGTGCGCGGCGCCTCCCGCAGCAAGTTGGTGCGAGCGCGCGGCACCGCCAGCAGCCGCGGCCGTCGCCTTCGCCACACGTATTTCTCCGGCACATTCAAATATATACCCTCCAAGAAATAAGGATTGTCTATCTTTCCTCTTATTACTTGGAGAATATATGATACTAATGCGAGGTTCCGCCTAACACGGAGTTCATTATATCCCACCATACCTAAAAATAAGGTTGGATATTTTAGTGGATAAAAAGGATATACGCCATAATATTTGAAATATAGAAATCTAACAAATTTGTTATGAATTCTCTCCAGCATGAGACTATATTTAGTTTCATGTGGAGCCCAGATAACCGCGTTGCACTCAAGTTGGCTCTTAACTAAGGCGTTATACATGGTTATACAGTGCTACAATGGCTTTAATGTTAGTGAAACAACGAGCCCTGCGCAGTATAAGTTACGATACGCTTTCTTGCAGATCTCCGCTATATGATTTTGGAAATTAAGTACTGAGATGAAACGAACACCCAAATCCTTAACCTCGTTCACTCGTGGCATAGCTACTCCATCCAGTGTATACGTATAGCACCCGGGATTGTGTGCGCAAGTAAAAGTTAGCGTTACACTCTTAGATGAATTAAACTGCAATTTATTATCCTCACACCACGCTACCACCCTGTCAATGTCGCGTTGTAACCTCTCACAGTCTTCTGGTTACCTGATCGGTAGATACAGCTTGAGGTCGTCAGCGAACAGCAAACATTTAGCGTCAATCACAACACTCGGCAGATCGTTTATCATTAATGTAATCTCGAGAGGACCGAGATTGCTGCCCTTACTCACACCAGATCTAGTATAATATGGTTTCGATACGAAACCTGCGTATTCCACATATTGTTGCCTGTACTTCATGTAACTGGCAAACAATTGTAGTAAGTGTGGAGTAAACCCAATGATTGCTAACTTTTTAAGTAATACGTCGTTATCGACCAAGTCGAAAGCTTTTTTAAAATCAAAATAAGCAACGTCCACTTGTACTCCACTGTCCACTACCGGCACGATATCAGCCATGTAGTTCAGAAGATTGCTTGCGGTACTCCGTGATGGTCGAAAGCCATGCTGAGCATCTGTCAGCTGGGTGTTTACCTGCGAGAGTACATTCTTATGTATAGCAGACTCCAACACTTTCGCCGGTGTAGACAGGACAGCTACAGGTCTATATCCTTTTACTTTAGTTGATAAACCTTTCTTGGGCACCGGTACGACTCGTGTTATTTTCCACCTCTCAGGAAAAAACACCGCCGACTCAATGCAAAGGTTATATATGTGAACTAGAGGTTCAGCCAACACTTCCCTACAGTCCCTAAATACGTAGGGAGGTATGCCATCCGGTATTAGAAACGTGTATTACTATGGTACGGAACTCTTCATGCGCGAGTCCGACTCGCACTTCGCCGGTTATCTATACAAATGAGTAAAATTGAAGTGTCTGTTTGTAATGTTAAAATAACAGCTTTTTAATAAATGCATATGAAAGTACATACGGTACTAATAACAAAAAACAATTTTAACATGTTTGTCTGTCTGTCTGTTTGTTCCGGCTAGTCTCCGAAAAGGCTGGACCGATTTTGACGGGACTTTCACTGGCAGATAGCTGATGTTATAAGGAGTAAATTAGAATACTTTTATTTTAGAAAAAGAATCAGGGTTCCGCGCAAAAACATTAAAACCCTTGAAATCGTGGTAAATTCTACGCAGGCGAAGTACAGCCAGTTTTAAATACATTTTTAATTTATTTTAACTCTGAGGGATGTTTCACCATAAACACTCCCCCCCCCCCCCCATCACAATGTTCTTTGTTGATGTTAATTATGTAAAGAAAGAGAATTTGTCTCTTATAAGCTTGTGATTTCGTCAGTGCTGTAAGTTTCAGATAATGTTTTTACGTGGAAGTACATACCCAGCCTGCTGCTGAATTTATGATTGCAGCACCATTTGGTTGACTAAACCGGAGTAGGACCAAGCTCTCAAAGGATACAAGCGTAAAATATTAGTGCTTGATTCTTAATTATGGATACATATAGATATAATACCATCTATAAGCTACAGCATCCACTTACCATCAGACGCACTGTGTGCTTCTTTATCATTGTCACTTGTAAAAAGAGTCAACTTAGTTCTCTTTGACTACAACGGCCAGAAAAACTAAGAAGCATCCGCAATAAACCATAAATTATCAGGGACAGAAAGTAACGTCAGTGTCCGGTACTTCAACCGGAAGTCTGGAACACTTCCGCTCTCACTTTTTGAGAGGCAATACACCGGCTGTGGATTATTTCAAGGCTGAGTGTTTATTTTAAATGATCTTACTAAGTGGTAAGACTCCTGTTCTGTCTAAAAATCTGTCAAATATGGGTGGGGTACCATCCCAAAAAATAACGCATGCAATTGTGTTCCAATCTAAAAAGTTAAAAAAATCTAAAAGCTTACGTGTTGTTTATCGGCTAAGAGACATTTTTTTATAGAAATAGGATGCCAAGCGAGCACACAGTTCACCTGATGGTAAGTAGTTTTAACAGTGGTAGAGCCACGCGGCAGCTTTTGCTGTCGCACGGATGGGCCGGCTCGAACCGGGGTGGTACCACGACCTCACAGAAAACCAGCGTGAAGTAGAGGTTTACCACTGCGTTGCGCTTGGTGAGTGCAGGTGGCCGGAGGCCCTTTTTACTGGAAATGAGGCATTCCATCTTAGTCCTCACGGGTGACAACGCATCTACATTTTGATTTGTAATAGAGGATAGATGTAGATGTCTATGGGCCGCAGCATCCACTTACCATCAGGTGGACTATGTGCTCGTTTGTCAGCCTTATCCTATAAAAAAAGTGGATACTGTGGCCCATAAACATCAACAACAATTCTCCATGAAGAATCAAAACGCAGATGCGTTGTTATTCTTGAGAACTAAGATGGATTGCTTCGTTTCCAGTAAAAAGGGTCTTTAGTTCTCTACATTCACCATACGAAACACAGCAGCATTAAGCTGCCATTTTACGCCTGTATTCTGTGAGAGCGTGGTTTTCCCGGTCGAGCCGACCCATTCGTGCTACAACCATAATGTAGCTGCAGCGTGGCTCTACCACGTATAAAAACATTTTATTTCAGTACTTAAAAATGAAAAGCCAGACTTTTTATCTTCTTTTTTTTTATAAAAATTTAATTAACAAACGGACTAACACCCACGTGATTATTGTAGCCCATAGGCTCGTGCAAACTTTCAAACAAAGGTGGCTACAGATGTGTTGTTACTTCTGAGGATAAGAGGGAATGCCTCACAGCATATAGTTGGCACTCTGTACCCTCCACACCGGGACACACCGGTGCAAGCACTGCTGTTGGACGGTAGAAATGGGAAAGATGGTGTGACCTACCGGCCTCTAATTCAGGTTTTCATAGAGCGCGGTCGCGGTAACCATTTACCACTACGTGAAATGTCGTTTTTTTTCTGCCGACTTCATAAAGGAGATGGTACTCAATTCGACTGTATGTTTTTTATGTGTGTTACCTCATAACTTTTTACTGGGTGAACCGATTTCGATGATTCTTTTTTTATTTGAGAGCTGGTGCTTCACACTTTTTGATAAAGGTCTGACCAATAGTTTTTCAGTTATTCTTAATAATTTATATTGAAGTCGGTTGTACAAAATTTTTAATTTTTGCATTCATACATAAACATAAACACTCACGCCTGTCAGAGGGGTAGGCAGAGACTATGGAATTCCATTTGGCACGATCCTGACACACCTCTCTCGCTTCCTCCACATCCATATACCTACGCATACACGCTCGTCGGTTAAAGGTACTCTTAATTTGGCCCATTTTCAATATATCGCCAATTTGGTCGATAAACTTTCGCCTAGGGCGACCCTTCCCGACTCTGCCATTCACCTCTGCAACATAAATTTGCTTTGTCACTCTTTCCTCATTCATTCTTTCTACATGACCAAACCACCGAAGCATTCCTTTCTTAATCCTAGTCACAACATCATCTTGCAAACCACACATTTCTCTTATCACACTATTTCTCACCCTTTTTTTTTTTTTTTTTTGCGGATGGAAAATCATCTAATGACGCCTTTCGCTGTGGGTGGAGCGGAAGGGAGTGTCAGACTTTTACTGACTAAAAACCATCCGTGTTCCTTCAGTGCCCTTACGTTCCGGAGCCGCGGTATCTCTTTCGAACAGCCCGCAGCCCCGGCAGGCGTCGGCCCTTGCGGGCCCCTTCACGCTGCTGACAGCTCTTTGAGGCGCGCGTGGAACAAAACGCGCCGTCGACACGGCCTGTCGTCGTTAGACGGACGAACGGCGAGCTACCCATTGCTCGCCGTCCACAGGCCCGCGCCTACGGTGGTCGGGGGCCACGACGTAGCCCCCGACGCCCGGGGCGTCTACACTATTTCTCACCCTGTCATTCAGATTCAGCCCTAGCATACTACGTAATGACCGCATTTCTACAGCATTTATTCTACTCTCGTGCTTCTTCTGCCACACCCAACTTTCACTACCATACATTAAAGTAAGCACTATCACAGCATTGTGAATTGCCAAACGTGCCTTTTTGGACACATTCTGACTTTTCACAATAGAGTGTAGAGCCCCATTCAATCTATTTCCTGCATTCACTCGTCGTTCTATATCCTTATCATATCTACCATCCCTGCTAAACACATCCCAAATACACAAACTCATCTACTTGCTCTACCAACTCCCCTTCTATTCTTATTTCACATATCGTTTTACTTTCTTCTCTTTCAAAAACCATAACTTTCGTCTTACTTGCGTTCACTTTCATTCCCTTTTCTTTTAATGTCCTGTTCATTAATGTAACCATCATTTGCAACTCGGCTGCCGACGACGCAAGTATGACTTGATCATCGGCGTACAAAAGGCATTTGACGGTTAACTCACCCATCCTTAACCCGCATTCTTCTATTTTCAAATTTTCCAAACAACTGTCCATAAATAGGTTGAACAGCCACGGGAAAGCCACACAGCCCTGTCTGACACCTTTATGGATGCCAAATCAGTCCGAGTAGGCCCCGTTGATCCTGACACAAGCACTAGAGTCCATATATAGAGACTTCAATGCCTGTATCAAGCCAGCGCTCAACCCAAATGAGTTCAGTGTTTGCCATAACACATCCCTGTTAACTCTGTCATAAGCCTTCTCCAAGTCTATGAACGCACAAAAAACTTTTTGGTTTTTGGCCAAAAACTTCTCCGCGATCATGCGCATGGAAAAGACCTGATCCGTACATCCCATTCCCTTTCTAAATCCCGCTTGCACATTCCAAATTTTTCCATTAGTTTCTTTCATAACTCTTTCAATTAGTACCTTAGCATACAGTTTTCCCACAATGCTAAGAAGGCTGATACCACGGTAGTTTTTACAGTCCTGCTGTGATCCTTTTCCTTTATATATTGGGACTATCACGGCTTTGCACCAGTCTCCCGGTACCCGCTTAAGTTCCCAACATAAATTAAACAAGGTGTACAGCAGGTCTGCCACCACTCCTTCTCCAGCCCTTAGCATTTCGAGAGGTACTCTATCATAACTGGCTGCCTTACCTGCTTTCATACTTTTCATTGCTTTCATTATTTCATCTATACTTATATCTCTGTCTATTTCCTCTTCTTCCGGAATTTCTATTTCATTTAATTCAAACGTCTCATCACTCATAAACACGCTTTCAAAGTATTCCTTCCATCTCCTTAAACTCAAAACTTCGTCATTCAGAATACAGCCATTCTGGTCTCGTATAGCATTCATTCTAGGCGGTTTTGAATGTCCCCTGGCAGTTCTTACGAGTTTCCAGAACATTTTAATGTTTGCCTGGAAGTTATCCGATATTCTTCTATCATTCTTATCCGTTCTTTCTTGCTTTTTCCTTTCAATGAAGCCAAATGTAGCCAGACGGGCTTCCGCAATCCACTTTTCGCCCCTCCGGGGGACAGAACGTGACGGGTGGCGAACCTCGTCGCCGGTTTTCCTCCCGGAGATTCTTCGCACCCCTGCCCCATTAAAGGGGCGCCGGGAACTTGGGGCCATTTCTTTAATTTTATGCCTCATGGTGCGAAAGTAGGGTGTGGTATTTTTTTACGCCGCTACCACACGGCGAGGAACCGAGTCAGTTCTTTCGGCTTTGTCGCTTGTTTAGCACCACCCGGGGGACACGTGTAGGGTGGGCCTAGGATTAGGTGGTCAAAGCCTACGGACGCGAGCGACTCATCCCCCAATTTTAATTTTTAATTATTGTCAATTTACTACGGCTCCGTTGGCGCAGTAGTTTCGTAATGAGTTGCGGCGTTGGAGCCGGCTTGTTCGAATCCCGCACGGAACAAGTATTCGTATGGCCTACAAATAATTGTTTCAAGCATGGATGTCTGTTCTTTTGAAATTTATGTATGTAAACTGCCTTACGATACAGGAAAAAATCCTAGTGCAGGGGTAACGTTTTATTTAAGTACAATATAAAGAACTGTTTTCAGATTCGGACAGCGGTGAGGAGGTGGAGAACAGGGAGCTGGTGGTGGGCAGTGGGGCCGGGCGGAGGCGGGGAGTGGTGATCCCGGCCGAGGGCGCCTACGACCCCAAGCAGTTTCAGGATCTCAAAGTTCCGCCCGAAATGGAGAACATATTTCAGTACATTATGAAGTAAGTTTATTTTACAATGTTTGTTTATATAGCAATTGTGTCGTAGCTATAGTCAAATAGTACGTAATAACAACTATTTTGGTTTAGTCGTATTGATTGGACTTTCCCAGGAAAACAGACGAGATAATTGGACAGGGAGTATAGGGTAAAGGATAAGGGATTACAAAAACTGACAATATTGTAAAAGATGTCTCAAAATAAAATATAATTGGTCGAAATAGAAATTTAATGGTTCTCGACTAGTACAGGGTATTACTCAAATTGTTATTCCCTTCGTGGTACGAAAGCAACTTGAGTTTGATCCTCGCTAGCACCAACGAAATTGCAACTCGCTTCGCGGTATGAAAAATATCGAGAGAAGACCTGTCTGAGGAGATTAATTTTAGGCTTATGTTTTTATACATTTCTAGATAAAGATGTACGAGTATATTGCTATAGGCGAATACTCTTATTTAAGTCTTTGATGCCTGAGATAAAGATATTGTATTGCATTGTATATATAGGTTCTTGCGATTTGTTACTTTACTAGAGCCCAATGACTTCGTCAATCTTACTTAGCGGTACCATGTAGCGACATCTATGGAAATGTATTAAATAAAGAACGATGTATTTAGCGCGTCAAATTTTCATATCGATATACATCGCAACCGCTTCCGTAGATAGGTAATAGATGGCGCTAGAGTAGTCAAGTGAGCTCGGCCACGGTCCTTATTGCTTTGTAAGAGAGATAATGTTTTTGTACCTATAGTTAATCAGATCATAGATAAAATTCTTCTTAAATTAAAAAGTAGTTAAGTGAAAAAAAAGTTTCGCCAATATACGGTATATTGGCGAAACTTTTTTTTTTTACTTAAACCGTGTTGTCACGGTGTAAGAATACTCACTACCCCATATCTTCACGTGACGGTCGTTAGAGGCGACAGACGGAAACTGAAACAGGAGTTGGGCAGCAGCATTTTTCTGGTAACCAACTCCAAATTATACAAGACTGCGTTTGCCAACTCTCCCGTCAAGAGTGCAACTATGGCAAAATCTCTCCTATAGAAGATGCCTTTGTTCAGCAGTTGACTTTCATAGGCCGTAATGGATTGAATGAGATACAATTTGTCACATTTAGTCTAAAAAAATGTTTGCGTCTTTCATTTTACAACTATCATCACATTAAAGTTTTATGAGGATTAAACATTAAATATAATAAACATTTCAAATTAGAGCCTTACGTGTTTCATAATAAAAATGCAATTTAAATGCATTAGCTTGAGATCTAATAATACAAGTGGTGGGCAGGCTGCGTGGGCGGCAGTACACGGCCGTCGTAACAAATCAACCAGGAACGGTTGTGCATATTGTGTCCTGATTTTGTTAGCGTTCTTCAAGACATTTCTTGAGTTATGAATCTGTTTTTTTAGAATATGGGTTACAGTATATCACTCCGTGGGTGTCGTAAGAGGCCACAGAGGGAAACAAGGTGGACAGCAAAGTCTTCCCACAAACAACTAAAAATAAATAAAAACTGCGGTTGCCATTGTGCTTGCCTAGCGTGGCAACTATGGCAAGGGGAGGCTTATGTTCGGCAGTGCACTTTGATAGGCTGTAATGGTGACGGTATGGGTTACAAACTATCACACATTCCACCTAGGGTTACCAGACGACAGGAATTTTCCTGACATGTCCGGAATTTTAGCTCTTTGTCAGGGAAACAGGAAAAAATTAAAACTGTCAGGAATTTTTAAATAAAACATTTTGTTAAAATCTTTAAATATTGTCAGCCTATCCTATAAAAAAGGATTAATTGGGTAAGTATTTGAGGCGCGCTGGAAACTTGTCAAATATCTACCCAAAAATGTCTATCAGTTTTCGAACTATTTGCTACCTCTGCGTCAATGTCAGGAAATTTATTGAAAAGTTAGGTGTATTACGGGGAAAATTCATTGTGGGATCTGGTAACCCTATTTCCATCTGATGATAATTGGATGTTGCGGTTCATAAAGACATCTCTATCTATCCTCGATTAAGAAGAGATTTACTAGGGGAGACTCATTTTCTGGTTAGTAGTCTGTCTGGGTGTGCACCACTCTCTTGACTTTGGCGGAAACCGTCAAATAACAGTGCTTCCACTGCTGTGGTGGGAAGGGCATAGCGAACTATAATTGCAGGCTGTGAGGCATTCCATCTTGACCCTCGGAAGGGACCACACATATTGCCTTGTTTGAGGTTAATTCCAGGTGTGCATAGGCTGCAAGAGTCATCAGGTAGGCTGTAAGTCCGTTTGTCACTCCAGTTTAATAAAAAAGGGTTTTTGAGTGATAGTCTCGTACTGGTAAAAAGTAAAGTAGAGTTGCAGCCTATTTACGTCCCACTGCTGGGCACAGGCCTCCTCTCATTTCTGAGAGGGTTTTAGGGCAGGGAAATGTCCGCCGCGCTGCCCCAGTGCGTGTTGGCGAACTGCACATGTCTTCGAAAATATTTTTTTCTTTTTCTCATACATGCAGGTTTCCTCACGATGTTTTCCTTCACCGGCGAGCACGTGGTAAATCAGCACTTAAAATTGCAATTAACAATTTCATTGGTGCCGGCGGGGATCGAACCCGGGTTGCTCACGTATTGTGAAATTTAGCGCGAGTGCTAACCATCTGAGCTACCACGGCTCTTACTCCTACTGGTAAGTATAGATTACTTAATCAAGCGATGAACTGGTGACAAGGTGGCGCAGATTCGAGATTTGTGACAGTCGTTAAAGGGTTCTAGGGTTATTTTCTGCGGTGGTTTTGTGATGGGCTGCTGCTAATAATGAAGGATATCGTTCGGTCGCCAGGTACAGCCCGCAGAAGATAGAACTAGAAGCACGTCTGCGCGCGTTCGTGCCGGAGTGCGTGCCGGCGGTGGGCGACTGCGACGCGCTGCTCAAGCTGAGCACGCCGCTCGCCGCGCCGCGCGCCGCACCGCTCGGCGAACAAGTGCTCGCGCACATTGACAACTTAGGTGAAAATCTCTTCATAGCTCACTTCAAAAAAGTTCTCAATTTTATAGTGTTTACGCGAACACTACACAGTTACAATAACGTTTGTTAAGGGTTTTATCGAGTATATTACCAATGGTCACGGGGGGGAAGTGCCCCCGAAGTACTCGAAACTTAGGCTAGTTTTTTTTTACTTATTATAAGCCAGTGCTTGACCACAATCCCACCACACAGTGGTGATGCAGCCTTAGATGGTAAATCGGCGAGCACCGAGCACTATCGCCTTGAAGACGCCCAGATTGTATTCGGACGGAAAGATAGACGCCGTCAAATTATTCCACTCCTTTGCTGTACGCATTACATAAGACGAAGCGAACCGTTTGGATCGAACGCGTGGAATATCGACAACAAAGGGGTGAAGGCCCGCCGACCGCCTGGTTGTCCGATGGTGGAAACTAGTTTAAAAAAACTAATTTAAAACTAGTTTTGGCGCTGCTTTATCGACGCCATCAGTAAATACGGTAATTAAAGCTTTAAGAAGCTTGAATGACCTTGACGAACCGGCAACCGCAGAGATTTTAGGCGACGTCAACAGTATCTAGCGACTACATTCTGTTATACTTAGAATAGAAAAGTGCAACGATAAATAAACTGCAGAGGTGATAAGTATATAGGGTATAACACCCGGTAGTCAGCCCCGCACCAGTGCTCAGCCTTTACAGACATTATTTCCTTAAAAATAGTATTGAAATTTTCTTTATATTGTTTGTTTACATCTTTAAAATAACGTTTAACTCAATCTGTGTCTCCTTATTGACTAATACACACACCTGTGTTACAATAAAATGATAAAATTAACTATTATACCCATTTTATTTGTTCAATATGTTGTAATTTAGGTGGTCGACTAGTGGGTTTCGAATTTTTAAAGTAGATCTGGACTTAGGACTAGACTGGTTTTTTCGTGATTTTCTTATATGTAGTTGAAATTACCGAAACGAATAATACCAATTATGCTCATTACTTTAGGTTTAACTCTTATAAGGCGAAAAGTGTATTTTACCGTCAACCAATGTGTCTACAAATCCAGTAGTCAGCCGTAAGTCCTTTTGCACAAAATAGTACCTTAAAGCTTTTCAATAAGGGTTAAATTTTGGCACTAAAATGAACACAAGCTATGGCGGCGATTAAAAACGGGATGAAAAGAATAGGAGCAGAAAACGGACTGTGACAGAGCTCGCGTTCGCGGGGGATTACAGGGCGACGGAGCAGGCACGCTCGCGCCACAGTAAATATATAGCTGTGCTCGCGCGAATGTATTCAATTTCGGAGAAAAATTATATTTTTTCGAATAAAACGGGATATAAAAATAAAACCCTCAATTAAATATATTAATACTTTTAACACCTTTTTTTTAAGTGTAGCTACTATTTCAGATTTAATAAAACAAGATTTAAGAGCTTGTGCCGTTTTGGAGAAATTTCCAAAATATGACGAAGATAAGTACCTACCTACTCTATGGGGATTTCTTTTTCTAAGGTGTTGACAAAAATACAATTTTAATGAATTAAAAACATTTATTAAATCCTCTTCTGTCGCCTTGTATTTTTCTTTGCGGATTAAATGAATAGTTAGGTGTTGTGATTTTTTTACTTAAATATCTAAGAATTTAGGCATTTCACTTGCTCTAAGCTCTAAGGGCCTTAACTGTTTTTGTAAGTTGAGTTTTCGAAGTGTTCGTAATTTTATTTTCGTTAATTTTTATTTTCTTAATATTATCTTACTTATGGTATACTATTTCGCGTTTTTGTCTCTGTCCTCCTCCTAGTTTTGGTTTTAAAGGGCGGCAAATTACGCTCCCGTACAAAAAAAAAACCGTCGAGTGATATGGGATGTATAGTGCCTGTGGATGCAGGTTTGACGATCCTGGACGAGCCGGCTGCCGAGCAAAGTGAGCCGGCGCTGCTCCACCTGCAGCTCAGGGCCATCTCCAAGACAGCTGGCGGGAAGACCACGGTATTGGATATCGCAGCATATTATTCTTGAACAACAAAAACGCAATAGGCGATAGAAATAATTTATTCGACAGATTTTGACGTGGTAGAGCCATTCTGCAGCTATGTTACTGGTATAGTTGTAACACGAATGGGTCGGCTCGACCGAGGAAGGACCGCGATCTCACAGAATACCAGCGTAAAATAGTAGCTTAACGCTGCTATGTTTCTTATGGTGAATATAGATTCTTATCTTCTTGTATGATTCTTTATCGAGAATAAATGTAGGTGTCTATGGGCCTCAGCATTTACCTATTTCTACCCTCATTTCTATAAAAAAAACCTATATTTTTAGGAGAAACGAGGGTGATCAATTCTCTACACAATTTTTATACTACAAAAATTATTATTTGGTTCATTGTCTTTTCCATTCTAGGTCTATAAAGTCCATTGTTGAACATAATATGCCTACCCTACAAATTGCCTTTTAGGGAGGATTTTGCTATAGTTGCACGCTTGGCAGTCGGGATGGCAACAGCAATTTTTTATTACTTTGAGTTGTTGTCCGGAAGATGCCGTTGCCTATATTCCGTTTTAATTTCTATTTATCGCCTCTTACAACACTCACGGGACGATGTGGGCTAGAGGATATTCTTACACCGCCACGGCACGGTTTACTTAAGGATTATTATTTAACGCAGCTGACGAAGAAAATTGAGGAAGCGGAGAAGAATCCGAAAGCGATCGAGCGCTGGATTAAGGACGTGAGCGAGCTGCACGCGGCCAAGCCTCCGCCCACCGTCACGTACACCAGGTACTTGCCGCGTTTATAGTCTCTATCCTTACATCTGTCTGTGCAATTTTCCATTATTACCAATTTTATTTAATTTTTAACGTATGCAGATATGTACCTATATGTATGTACTTTTTAAAATATTTTTAAAGCACATTATTGTCTATAGACTATAAATACATGTGAAATGAAATACTTAAAGGATGTCTTGTCAAGGTCCGCCCCTTTTATTGGAAGGTGTTCGAAATTTTTAAATGTTTAATAAATGTGATCCTAAAAAGTCCTGGGTATCAAACATTTATCCAAAGCTTAATACGTCCATTGAGAAAATAAATTTTATTCGAAATATAATTCATTTTGCCACTTTATAAAAAAATACATATCCAGGCCATTGACCTTCTACTAAAAATAGGTCAATGTCATAGGCTGTTTGACTTGAAGTGACTTTATTGTGGTTAAAGATTTCAAGTTTGACTTGATCGATATTAAACTATTGACTTTATGTTTTTTTTTTATGTTTTATGTTTTTTTTTTATAGGAGAGGGGGCAAACGAGCATGCGGCTCACCTGATGGTAAGTGACTACCGCCGCCCATGAACAACTGCAACAACCAGGGGAATTGCAGATTCGTTGCCGGCCTTTTAAAAAGGAGTAGGCTCTTTTCTTGAATGTCCCTAAGTCGTATCGGTCCGGAAAAATCGCTCGATTCTTGACTGTCTCGATTCGATGGTAATCGATTCCACAAAGAAGTGCGAGTAAGAAAACATCTTCTAAATCGCACAGTGATGAACCGCCAATCATCCAGGTGGTATGGATGGTATCGCAAGTTTTGTCGCGATGTGCGATGGTGAAATTGAACGGCTGGAATTAGTCCGAATAATTCCTATATCTTATAAAAATATGTTAACTACATATACGGTAGTGGCGTTGAAGGAATATCCACAGACCCATATTATCATCCATTGGTTGTCGAAAGAAGCGACAGAGGGAAACAAATCAGGAAATGGGAAGCAGTTTTTTCCTAGTAACGGCTAAAAATAAAACTGCCGTTGCCAACCCGCTTTCCAAGTGTGGCAAATATCAAACCTGTGAGGCAATTTATGGGGAAGGCTGTCTTAGACAAGTTCAACACTGGTCTTATATAATAGGCTGTAACGATATATCATACAATATCCTGTATTGTAATATAAGGCAGCTAAACGCTGCTGTGTTTCGTATGGTGAGTGCAGAGAACCGGAGACACTTTTTTACTGGAAACGAGGCATTCCATCTTAGTCCTCAAGGTTGATTACGTATCTGCATATTGATTTTTAGTCAAGGATAGATGTCTATGGGCCACAGCATCCACTTAACATCGGGTGGCATGTGTGCTCGTTTGTCAGCCTTATTTTATAAAAAAGGCAGGCTTAAACGGGTATCTTTTATCGCTTCAGGAAAATGCCGGATATAGACAGTCTGATGGAGGAGTGGCCAGAGGCGATGGAGGAAGCCCTTAACGAGGTGGGCTTCCCTCCGGCCAGCCTGGACTGCAGCCTGTCGCAGTACGTGGAGCTGGTGTGCGCACTCCTGGACGTGCCTCTGCACGAGCACACGCTGCACGACAGGATACAAGCGCTGCATCTCCTCTTCTCGCTCTACTCTGCCGTAAAGAACTCGCAGCTGTACGCCGAGAGGCAGAAAGAGAAGGAAGTAGAAAAATGAGGACGTTTTAGTCCAATTAGTGTAGTTTAAGTTAAGAATTAAAATGTTGATACGGTCTCTGAATGGGCGTTCTTTGAAAATTTAAGAAATGTTCATGTTATATAAATGGTCTAATAAAATATTTCAAAGTATTGCATATTTTTTCTTAAAATTACCCGTAATCCTGCAGTTTTCTGCAGGAGAACCAAGGCTTCTCCCGTAGATTGCCTCATAGAGGGCAAATAATTTATTGACTCTTTTGTCGATTTTTCGATACCAGAAGCATGAGATCACAACTAAAAAAACAAGTTTAAGACGTCATTGCTTTCTGCGGAGCTACCACCCTCGTTTTAGTCAAGACATCAGGTTGTTGAATGTAATAAAACGATTGGCTTGCTTTGGCAACGGTATTTATTCACGATTTTATTACAATATTTCTAAACAAAAATATACATCTCTTCTGAGAGTGTTTCATATCGGTACTAGCCTCTAGTGGTGGAATTTAGCTTGATACCTGCGACAGCTGTCACCGAACATGACTTGGTGAGCGTCTCAAAAATAATTATATTTGAGCACCAATAATACAGGATAAGATTATCTCTTATCAAGGGATGCTTGACATAAATACTAAATAAAAATTTACACATACAATGAGCCTACTAATTATGCCACTCACAAGTATGTCACAGATATCAAGCTATATTTCATGTGTACATACACAATTGTCTTACAGAAAATGTCGTAAGTTTAGGAAAGAAGATATAATAAAAAGATTTATTCAAGGACAAACATATACTAATACATTGCTTTATCATACAAAGGACGATGCTCATTTATGCCCTCGTCATAATTAGCAATTACTTGTTTTTACATATCCTGTAGTTAATGGCAACAATATTTGGTGTCTATTAAGTAACAATAAGATACTGATGCCTTTTTGCAAGTTTTTTTTTTAATAATTCTTACAAATTGGGACGTTAAAAGCAATTTTAGAGGTTAATCAACTAAAGTTTTTTATTGCGTCTTTTCAATTACTTAACAATTTTAGAAAAAAAAAGTGAAATTTAAAAAAAATATGTATTATACATTTTTACTATAAAGCACGCTTTTTCCATATTTTACATTATCATTCGATTCCGAGCCATATTCACAATTTCAAGTCACACCATCACATCATCAGGAAGTTAGTTAAAATCCAATTAATTAGTAACTAAACTAAACTTGCCAACCGAATGGACATACACGAAAACGTGATAAAATAGTTTATAGTATGAATAATCTATACTAAGAACTTTGATTTGAGAGAACTCTTATCTATGACTACAAACGATGAACCAGTTTAATAATTATAGACTGTGACATTTTAGTCCTCGGGAGATATTGGTGATTTGCTTTGTTAACATTTTATCGGAAAACCGTCCATGGATTTGCACTAACCATACCAGATAAACCTTGTCACTCTATATAAAACAAATGAACATTAAAAGAAAGAATTTTTTATACTGACAAGAGATTAATGCAACAGTTTGTTGAAGTGACTTGTTTTTGTTGTTTATTGTCGTCTGGATAAAGGCGTTCATTTTTATCGATATAAAAATATTTTAGGGGGATATTCCGTTTATCCACCCTTATGAGTCCACCTACCTTATTGCACTAGTCATAAAGAATATATTTAACTTATTTTACCTTATGGTGGCTATTATACGGTGGATACACGGAATAACCCATTTTAGGCATTGTCTTTATAGTACACTATTTTGCACTTAGATAATTAATTGTATCATATAGGTTCATATAAACAAGTTAAGTGTGAATGAAACTATTGTGAGATTTTGTAATTTTTCAATTTCTTATAAGATTTTATAAACAAAATTCTACAGGCAATCGGTAAGTAATTCTAAAACTATTGACGTGCAATTTGTACCAGTTTTAAATTGTGTTCAATTACCAAGAAAAAACTTCTTTAAGAATCCTAGAATAAATGGGAAGCTACTATAGAATACAAGGTGTCAATGTGCTTGTATGTGTAGGCTGTTGTGAACATTGGACGGTACACATGGAAACATTGTTTTAGTAAGCTCTCATATTGCCGTTCAATAGAATATATAGTCAGCTTGACATTTTACTAATGGAGTCATGCAGACAAAATTAAAAATAACTTGAATTAGTTTAAACATAGAATTAGTATTGCAGCACATTTAATCTAAATAAGTAGCAACATTATTAAAAAAAATGTAAAGGCAAAACAGAAGTATTTTAAAGTTGGCAAAAAAAAATTACATCGAGTACATCCGCTCGATAAAATTGCGTCGCAATTGATGGAGGGCGGGAGGTGCTTTTCAAACTGGTAAGACACATCATTTTATTTTATCGAGTGGATGTACGCGAAGTAATTTCTTTTTGCCAACTTTAATATAATGGACTTCCGCAAAGTAACGCCTGGTTGTATTATTTCAGAAGTATTTTATTTTGGATGACAGTGTACAAGTGTTGTTACTTAATGCTTTACCAATCAAGTATGTATGATATACGCACTTACATAAGATGAAACAGGATAGGAAACAAACAAGTTGAAAAATAGATATATTAAAAACACACTGGCAACTTACATAAAATGTAGCTAATTTATAACATTATACTTGGCCAAAGTTAAATGGCATATATAGAGTGTTACAAAAATATTTAATAGAACGCTATTTCATAATTTGAACCTTTACAATTTGTCGAAGGAAATCAAATCAGTCTGTATACAATATTTCTGTACTAAAAATTTCTCATTCCCTTATTTCCAGTTTGCTCTCACGAAACCAATGCTGCACTTTACTTATTTTATATATAACACTTATTACTAGGTGAACATGACAATTACTCTCGATATGTGGATATTCCATCTAACAGAGCATGAGTTGTACACAATAACGTATTAATGTTAGTTACACGTGCCACGCAACTATGAGATCTAAATCGTTAGTTTAGAATTCTAAATTGGAAGACTACATGGTACCACTACATACATTATGAACTTAAGTCGATATACGTTAAATGTTATCAATAAATATATTTGTATGTAATTTGAAATA
The DNA here is from genome assembly GCA_033319125.1 of Parnassius glacialis. NCBI lineage: Eukaryota > Metazoa > Arthropoda > Insecta > Lepidoptera > Papilionidae > Parnassius > Parnassius glacialis. The sequence goes on along the minus strand of JAVANC010000012.1, from coordinate 626,430 downwards.
ATGACTGATACGAGTCGATCGGAGCTAACAGTACTGAAAATAATATTATCAATAAACGCACACGATAGGAACACGCATTTGAACATTTTGCTGGTTCACGCTGTGCACAAACTTGTTTTGTAGAATGTGCCATCTTGTTGTGCAATCTTCACAGATTCTGAACCAATTTTGATGATTCTTTTTTTTTAATTAAATATATTATACTTCAACGGCTGTCCCATATAAATTTGGAGAAAAAATTCACCCCGAAGGAAAGCAAATAAATAACTTGTTTTTTGGAAATTTGAAGTCGGTATTTACTTTTTGTTAAAAGTTATAATCATGTTATATTGCGTGTATAGTATAACCAGTGTTTAACGTTTGGCACAGTGGATAACCTACAATAGATATACGATATTTAGTAGGGATTTCGTTTCACAGGTCATGGTACACGAATAATTTTGGGTCAACCCCTATGCCAGCAAAACTAATTATTGCAACTTTAATAGCAGATTAAGCACGTGCTCAGATGTTGAGAAACCCATCATAAGGAAAGCATTTCCGGTATTTATACTCGTATTTCGGGGGCGTGTGAAGTTTATACTTAATGAAGCAGTGTGGCGCGACTTTCATACATTTGATTACTTGTTTACAAATGAGGTTATCAGTTTTCACATTAAATAAATACGAACACGTAGAGTTGAAAGAAATGAAGAAAGTAAAGTTTTGGCGGGAACTTGACCGTCTACGGATTGCTGCTCCAGTATTATTGTTGGAATAATCGTCTGAATTGAATATTGATACGTAAGAGTGATGCGATTTTGTGAGTTAAGTATCTGCGCATGTATACTCGACAGTATGAAAAATCGTATATGTAATAAGGAGGATGTATTTTTAACAGTGGTAGAGCCACGCGGCAGCTTTTGCTGTCGCATGGATGGGCCGGCTCGAACCGGGGTGGTACCACGACCTCACAGAAAACCAGCGTGAAGTAGAGGTTTACCTCTGCGTTTCGCTTGGTGAGTGCAGGTGGCCGGAGGCCCTTTTTACTGGAAATGAGACATTCCATCTTAGTCCTCACGGGTGAGAACGCATCTGCATTTTGATTTGTAATAGAGGATAGATGTAGATGTCTATGGGCCGCAGCAACCACTTACCATCAGGTGGACTGTGTGATCGTTTGTCACCCTTATCCTATAAAAAAAAGGAATAAATTACTACATCGTAGCTATATGTTACCGAAAAAGCCATTAAGAAATAAAAATTAAATTATAATTTAATTCCAATAAATAACGACATTTAACTAATGATGGATATTTATAAACAGTCCTATTTATTAGGGTAGGACCACGCTCTCACAGAATACCAGCGTATAGCAGTTTAATGCTGCTGTGTTTCGTATGACGAGTGTAGAGAACCGGAGACTCTTTTGACAATGTATCTGCATTTTGATGCTTAATCGAGGATAGATCTAGATGTGTATAGGCCACAGCATTCCCCTACCATCAGGTGGACTGTGTGCTCGTTTGTCAGCCTTACTCTGCATAAAGAAAATACTATATTACATTTTATGTCTTCAAAAACGTTACAAAACTAGGAATTTATCTCGTATCGTGTATTATAATTAAAAAAAAAAACAGTATGGTTGAACAAAAATTTAGCAAAGGCTTCCGATCCACCGCATGAGTCATCTTCACATTTTCCATAAGTTTCAATGAGAAATTACAATCTAAAAATTCAACTAACCGTTAATTAGCGAGTCATTTTAACATTTTACACTAAACACTTACACTAAAATAATATTTACACTTGGCGAATTCACAAAGCTTTTCATTTATCACAGTTCCCATACTTTGCACTCACTCTTGCAGTTTAATTGCTCATTAATTTACACAGTGAGTCAGTTTGCTACGAAATTTTCGGTTTATGTTAGAAGTAGTAACTACACTTGTTACAAAATGTGCACACGTTTCCATTGAATTACACTTAAAATGTTTTAGAAATACGGAACGTTTTTGTACTAGTATTAAGACTGAGAACCAGTGTAAGGAAAACTCAAAATTACATAAATAATATATATTGCAACGTTATGGTTGTGGCCCGAATGGGTCGGCTCGTTCGGGGTAAGACCACTCTCTTACAGAATATCAGCGTTAAACAGCAGCACAAAGCTGCTGTTTCGTATGGAGAGTGTAGAGAACCGGAGACGCTTTTTACTGGAAACGAGGCATTCCATCTTAGTCCACACGGGTGACAACGCATCTGCATTTTGATTCTCAATCGAGGATAAATGTAGATGTCTATTCTCGATTAAGAATCAAATTATATATAGTTCTTATGTTTCAGAGCAAATATTGACCAGTGCTACTGTACTATACTGTACTGTAATTACGAACAAGTGTAGTGACTTCTTAACACTTCACACACTACTAACATAAATGTAACACACACACTGACATAAACACACACACACACACACACACACACACACACGCACACACACACTCAGACTTGTCTTTTATATGTTCAAATAATTTAATTACAACTTGCACTTCAATGTCAATGTTTTGAAATGTGTTAAGTGTGAAAAAAAGTTCAAAGATATGACATTTTTTCATTTTAATCGATATATTTTTTCGTTATTCGATTTAACACAGTCGATTATTCGAATGTTGAAGTCGATGTAGTAAAGATTCAAATAACTGATCGGATGGATAATTATTCGTTTGGGACTTTGTCTGACTTGAAATTTAAATGACATCTTCACCGTAAACATTGAGTACATCCACATCTGTCTCGAAGTAAATGACATGAAAGAATAATCGTAAGTAAAAAAAAAAACGTACGTTTCTTTTAAACACGACTGACAAGACTTCGCGGATAATGAGGGTTTTGGATAGAGATATGTGGAAATACAGTCTGCGGATGATAAGAATTAAGTAGTTAATATTACTATACTAAGGGAATGAAGGGGACTTACAATCGCTGAAAGGTCTTCAACACCAGTAATAATGCAGAAATAGGAATGATTAACTAGGACAACAGAAGATATTGAGATAAAATATCATGGGGAAGGACCACGCTCTCACAGAATACCAGCGTAAAATAGCAGCTTAATGCTGCTGTGTTTCGTATGGTGAGTGTAGCGAACCGGAGAGCTACTTTACTGGAAATGAGGCATTCCACCTTAGTCCTCAGGGGTGACAACGTATCTGCATTTTGATTCATAACCGAGGATAGAAATAGATGTCTACGAACCACAGCATCCACTTACCTTCAGATGGATTGTGTGTTCGTTAGTCACCTTGTAAAAAACACTTCAGCATAAAAGCTGGAGAAGCAAATTCTGTGATTCTATTTTTGAATATTTTAGGCTTTACTTTAAATCTGGAGTGAAGAATGCGTGAATTTTTGTTGTTCTTTTGAAAATGCAAAGTTACACGCATGATAAATGACTTGAGGTTGTGATTCTAGAAAGTTAGTCTTCTAGGTGTTATATTAAAAATTGGTGTTCTAAAGTTCGAAGTTGTCACTGAGAAGTATAAATGTCTGGTCAGCCAATGGTAGTTGGCAGCGAAGTGTCCTTATAATGAAGGTAGAAATCTTTCAGGTTCAAAATGTGGTATGTATTAGAAGCCGATGTATAAGTTCAAGATATTTGAAACGAAATCTCATACAAAATCAATCCGTCAGTATACCGATAAGTATGGTTGGACTAGAGGAGGTTTTTAATTAAAATGTCTTTTTCAATAAGGGCAACGACTGAAGCCTTCTTAACAATAGTATTTAATACAAGTGCCCATTCAAAATCATTGAAATAATACATCTATGGATTTTGTTCACATTTGTGTCAACTGCAATGTAGATACATACATTAACTCTCACGCCTGTCAACCAGAGGTAGGCAGAGATTATAGACTTTCATTTGGCACGACCCTGATACGCCTACACAAATTTGTTCCTTGGGAATGTTGTATGAAGTTGATTTTTTAGGCCACATGAGTTTATAAAAACCATTAGTCTATCATATATCTGATAAATAAATGAAAGATGAAAAAAGCGGCAATTGACACACTGATAAATGTGGTATTCTGTTATCTGTAGAAACAACAATAAAGTCTAATATCGCTTGTGTTTTGTTGCGTTCCCTTTTGCATGCCTTAAGCGCAAAGCTCGCAGATATGTTCTACTAACGCCTAAAAATCAAGATTCCAACGTTTTGTCGCATGAAATCGTATCTAGCAATCATATCGAACATATAAATGGTATAAAAACATATATATTATCAGAAAGATAAATGATTGTTAAAGTTATTTTTTTCAACTTTTATCACCCGATATTTTTTTTTGTTTTCATGTTTTGTATAATATTTAAGAAGATGTACAAACTATCCATCAATGTATATTTTCAATGGATTTAATGGACAAAAGACAAAGGTTAATGGTAAAATTATTGCAATGGTAGAATTATAAACTATTGCCACTTTTTCACAAAACACATTACACCATCCATAAACCACGCAACACCCCGTCCCCACCCGTGTGGTTAGACACGGTCTGGTGGTGGGTGAATCGTCACGGACATAAAACACGCGTTCATTAAATTTTAAAGAGTTATTTTAATTTTATACATAATTAAGAAGTCCAAACTTTAGTAGGCCGTCAGCGGCATCATTTCATTTCGTATAAACGCCGACTAGAAACATAGCTAGGAACAGCTGCTGCATTCAAAATGTCTTATCGTAAAAAATTCACTAGGGCGCTTTAGAAGCCGGGTAGTCGCGAAGGCTACTGGTCGAAGTGGCCGATCGGTCGCGGCTATTGGTCGAAGAGGTCGAGTAGTCACGGCTAGTGGTAGTGGAAGAGGTCGAGGAGGCGGCGGTTGAACGCGAGCCGCGGCTTGAAGTCCGCACTGGGCTCCTCCTCGTTGCGGATGCAGAAGTAGCTGCTGATCGCACTGCGGCAAATCGGGCACTTGTCCAGTTTCGCTGTAACCAATTTATAGCTTGTTTAAATAACTGAGGCATTTCTTATACGTAATGTGATGTTTAAAAATTATAAATGCATGAAAATTTTTATACAGGCTAATGTAAGCCATTGCCACTATTATATACTATACTAGCCAATCACGTAAAATCGTTGGTCCTGCGCCTGATCTCTCTCCGGCCGTGTCGGTTTACCGTCCCATCGGACTATGAGACTGAGAGAATAGAGAGTGCACCTGTGCTTGCGCAAATACTTGGGCGCTATAATCCTGTCCTGCGCCGATGGCTAGTCTCTATTAGGACTGGCCGCCGTGGCCGAAATTCGGTCTGGAGGATTTTTTCTTTATTCATATTGAATATTGAAAGTAAAAAAAACTTATAACGAAATAATATTCAAAAAATAATAATTTTGTTGTCATGCCATTTAGGAAACATTATTTTAACACTCAGAAATAGAAGTGGGACGTCCAAGGTAAAATCATTTTATCAATTTAGGCGCCTAGGAAGCCAGGGAGACCTTGAAAACAATCTAAGCTAGTTCAAAAAGATCTTTACGAAAGTGTTATCTATCCATGTAAATAAAATTGAAGTGTCTTGTCTGTAATATTGAAATAACAGTTTTCTATTAAGCTAAGGGGGTTATTTGCATGCTATTAAGACACCGTCTGTCCGGGCCAGACGTCAGAATAGCAGAACCGATTGTGGTGAAACGTTACGAACAGATACAGAGCAACGCCAGGAATCCCTCGTAGGCTGTATTTCGTCCGAAAAACTTGAACTTTTTATTTAGGAAAATTAAATATTGATAAAATAAAAAAATGGTCTTTGATTATCTTAAATCCAAATAAAGCCACATGAATAGCTCCTACGGAAGCGAAATCGGAGCGGGTTGCTAGTTAATAAATATACAAAAGTTACATATTTTTTCGTCATCCAAAATATTTGTATTTTAAATTAAAATTGTTTTAGCCGTTTTCAACTTTTAGTGAGACTATACGGACAGTAATATATTTATATATACTAGCTGTGCCCCGCGTCTTCGCCCGTGTGGAATTTACTACGATTTCATGGATATCAACATAGAAGTATTAGGCTTAGAACCGCAGTAGGCGCACGCAAAGTGAAGCCATTTCAAGTTAGCCTTTAAAGGCTAAGTACGACTTTTGGCGCGTTAGTACTCGAGTCCACGTAGTCGTGTAAACAGCTCGCACAATTTTTCAAAAAAATGACGTACTGTACTGTGAAAGGCTGTCACAACTCATCACATAATTTTATGGAAGATCAATAACAGATATGTATATAAATATACCACTTCTAACAGAATAATATAATTAGATTTGTGAACATAACACAAGATATTACGTATATTAATAATTTAAATATTACATAAGTTAACAAAAATAAATAATGTTGCATTTTTCTCTTTGCAAATAGTTAATAAATAATTATAAAAGCAACCTAAATATTAATTCTATGACTATGTCTACTATTACATTTTCCCCACATTTTGGGGAAACTTGCATACATTACTCATTTGCTTGTTTGCGTGTGGACAAACGTAATTACAGGCTGCTTATGCACACATTCATTGTGTTGTTGCTTCAACTTCGAACGGAATTTTGAATGACACTATCACTCTATGTGTAATTACTCTAAGGATATCAATTTTTTTGCGCGGAGCCCTAATTTTGTTTTTGAGTAATGTTACTATCTTATAAATATTGACATTAATATTTTTACGATACCAACGTCACTCAATTGTTTTGCCTTCCCGGAACCCCTCCACTAACTTTATGGTATGGTATTAAAATTCAAATTGACTTTTAAGTATTATTACGAATCTTTTGTATGGGAATATAGAAAAGCGTTGTTCTTAGACTTTTTCAGGCAATCTTTTAAATTTTTCTCTCCGTAAGAACAATCTTCGTACTTCAAGGAATATTATAAAAAAAGAATTAGCGAAATCGGTTCAGCTGCTCTCGAGATTTGCGCTTAGCAACACATTTAGCGATTAATTTTTATATTACAGATATAGATTTTAATTTAATAATGTTTTTCCACACAATGTATGTGGTTATTGGAATAAACGACTAAGGCTATGATTATTATCGAGGCATTGAAACTATTCTTTCAAACAGTATGCAGATGACGTGTGACATTAGTGGTGTCGGTTTCAAGTTCAACACCCGGACGCGAGCGGAATTTATCAGCTGCGTTACGAAAGAGCTGCGGCGATGCATACATATGAGAGCCCTTGGCGCTATCTCGGCTAATGATCGCCCCAATGTTATTGAAGCGGTAACCTCCTACATTGATTGTTTATTAGCACGTTGTAATTGTGATATACCTACTAGCTTTTTGCCTTTTTGCTAGTGCATTTTTTTATTTAAATGTTACCATTAGTGTAGTATTATTATTACGTATTATTAACGTTACAGCCTATTAAAGTCTACTCCTGAACATATACCTCACCAATAAATTGCCTGATAGAGGGGCATATTTGCCATAGTTGCCACGCTTGGCAAGCGGGTAGGCAACCGCAGTTTTTTTAGTCGTTAATAGGAAGACACTGCAGGAGATGGCTCCTGATTTGTTTCCCTCTGTCGCCTCTTACGACATCCACGGGATGTATGGGGTAGTGGATATACTTACACCGCGATTACACGGTAGAGTTATTACGAGGGTGGATTGAAAAGTACTCGGCCTAACACAGATCCATTCAATTTTTCAAAATCAAATCTACCCACATTATTTAGTTCAGTTCAGACTAGTTCATTGTGTGAAGTTCAAAACGTGTGCGATAATTAGTTGTGATTTTATAAATTTATTAACAAAGTAATCGGACATAATTTCCGCGAATGGAGCAAATCGAGGAGCGTACCGTCATTAAGTACCTCCATAAGAAGGGGCTATCATCAAAAGCCATCCATGATGACATGGTCAGTACATTAGGCGATCGTGCTCTGTCATATTCATCCGTCAAAAAATGGATAGCAGAATTTAAGCTTCTGATGAATGAACCCCGCTCTGGAAGGCCTCCGACGTCAACTACTGACGAAAATATTAAAAAAGTACTTGATTTAATAATGGGAGACCGCAGATTAAAAATTAGAGAGATAGCCGAGATTATAGGCATCTCTTATGAACGAACTCAAAACATCATTGTCAACGAGTTGGGTTTCCACAAGGTGTCTGCGAGGTGGGTTCCGCGACTGCTTTCAGTTGAACAAAAATGGACGCCATTGACTATTTCACGCGACTGTTTGGAGTTATTTGAAGCCGATGCAGATGATTTTTTGAATCGTTTTGTTACTATAGACGAAACATGGGTTCATTACTGTACACCGGAAACAAAACAACAATCAAAACAGTGGAGAAGACCTGGTTCACCACCCCCTAATAAGGCTAAGTCGATTTTGTCGGCAAATAAGGTGATGGCTTCAGTATTCTGGGACTCGAAAGGTGTGATTATGATTGATTATCTTGAAAGGGGTCAGACTATAAACTCTGATTACTACTGCACCTTACTGCGTCGTTTACGAGAGGAAATAAAAGAAAAACGTCGAGGAATGCTCAGAAGAAAAGTCCTGTTTCATCAAGATAACGCCCGTGTTCACACGTCAGTACAGTCAATGGCTGAAATTCACAACTGTGGCTTTGAACTGTTACCGCATCCGCCGTATTCACCTGATCTGGCACCATCAGACTTCTTTCTGTTCCCTAACCTAAAAAAGCACTTGGGAGGTCAAAGATTTTCGACAAACGACGAGGTCAAAGCAGCTGTAGACGCATATTTTGACTCTAAGGAAGAATAATTTTTTTTCAACGGTCTAAATGCTTGGAAGGGGAGGTGGCAAAGTGTATTGAACTTGATGGTGATTATGTAGAAAAATAAAAATATAACTGATTTAGTATGTGTTTATTTTCTTGGTTAGGCTGAGTACTTTTCAATCCACCCTCGTATTAAGTATTATTTAAACGATACACAGCAGAGCCGTGGTAGCTCAGTTGGTTAGCGCTCACTGTTAGTTTCACAGTACGCGAGCAAACCCGGGTTCGATCCCCGTCGGCACCGATGAAACTGTTCGTTGTAAATTTAAGTTAAATGAAACTAATTTTTACGGATTTTATCGCGTTTAATTTAACTTTTTAATTCCCGACGTTTAAAAACTGAAGGTAGCCGGGCCAACTATGATATCGGGACGTCAAACACCTCAGTCCCCCCCCCCCCCCCGTGACCACGGGTGCTGTAAAGCACCCGAAACGTCGGGAATTAAAAAGTAAAGTTAAACGCGATAAAATCTGTAAAAATTAGTTTCATTTAATGTGTAGTCTTCGCGTAAATATAAGTAATCATTATGTAATTTTAAGTGCTGATTTTCCACGGGCTCGACGGTGAAGGAAAACATCGTGAGGAAATATCTGCATGTCAGAGAAATAAGAAAAAAATATTTCGAAGACGTGTAAAGTTCGCCAATATGCATTGGGGCAGCGCGGTGGACATATCCTTGTCCTAAAACCCTCTCAGAAATGAGATGAGGCCTGTGCCCAGCAGTGGGACGTATATAGGCTGAAACTTTAAACGTTACACTATTATTTTCTCCTGTATCGTGGAGGCAGTTTACAAAATATTGCACAAGGATGAACATCCAGGCCCGAAACAACCTATTTCACCCACTTAGGGGTTGAATTTTTCAGAATCCTTTCTTAGCGGATGCCTATGTTATAAAAGGTAGCTAGCTAGCTATTTCTACGTGTAGCAGTTTGAGCTATAGGATAATAGATGAGTCAGTTACTCAGGAAAAAGCAAGAAAGGATAGATAAGAATGATAGAGGAATATCTGATAACTTCCAGGCAAACATTAAAATGTTCTGGAAGCTCGTAAGAACTGCCAGGGGAAATTCAAAACAGCCTTTAATGAATGCTATACGAGACGAAAATGGCTGCATGCTGAATGATGAAGTTTCGAATTTGAAGAGATGGAAGGAATACTTTGAAAGCGTGTTTAAGAGTGATGAGTCGTTTGAAGTAAGTGAAATAGAAATTCCGGAAGAAGTGGAGAGAGGTAGGGAGATAAGTGTAGATGAAATAATGAAAGCAATGAAAAGCATGAAAGCAGGTAAGGCAGCCGGATATGATAGAATATCACTCGAGATGCTAAGGGCTGGAGAGGGTGTAGTTGCAGGCCTGCTTTGCACCTTGTTTAATTTATGTTGGGGACTGAAGCGAGTACCGGAAGACTGGTGTAAAGCCGTTATAGTCCCAATATATAAGGGAAAGGGCTCACAGCAGGACTGTAAAAACTACCGTGGTATCAGCTTGCTTAACATTGTGGGTAAACTGTATGCTAAGGTGTTAATTGAAAGAGTTATGGAAGAAACCGATGGAAAAATTTGGGATGTGCAAGCTGGATTTAGAAAGGGGATGGGGTGTACGGACCAAGTCTTTTCCATGCGCATGATTGCGGAGAATTTTTTGGCCAAAAACCAGAAAGTTTTTTGTGCGTTCATGGACTTGGAAAAGGCTTATGACAGAGTGGACAGGAATGTGTTATGGCAAACACTGAACTCATTTGGGTTGAGCGCTGGTTTGATACAGGCATTGAAGTCCCTTTATAGGGGCTTGCGTCAGGATCAACGGGGTCTACTCGGACTGGTTTGGCATACATAAAGGTGTCAGACAGGGATGTGTAGCTTCCCCGTGGCTGTTTTAACCTATTTATGGACAGTTGTTTGCAAACTTTGAAAGTTTAAGAATGTGGGTTGAGAATGGGTGAGTTAACCGTCAAATGCCTTTTGTACGCCGATGATCAAGTCATATTTGCATCGTCGGCGGTCGAGTTGTAAATGATGGTTACTTTAATGAACTTGTCATTGAAAGAAAGGGGTATGAAAGTGAACGCAAGTAAGACGAAAGTGATGGTTTTTGAAAGAGAAGAGAGTAAAACGTTATGTGAAATAAGAATAGAAGGGGAGTTGATTGAGCAAGTGGATGAGTTTGTATATTTGGGATGTTTATTTAGCAGGGATGGTAGATATGATAAGGATATAGAACGACGTGTGAACGCAGGAAATAAAGTGAACGGGGCTCTACACGCTATTATGAGGAGTCAGAATGTGTCAAATAAGGCACATATGATAATTCATAGTGCTGTGTTAGTCCCTACTTTAATGTATGGTAGTGAAAGTTGGGTCTGGCAGAAGAAGCATGAGAGTAGAATAAATGCTGTAGAAATGCGGTCCTTAAGTAATATGCTAGGGCTGAATCTAAATGATAGAGTGAGAAATAGTGTGATAAGAGAAAAGTGTGGTTTGCAAGATGACGTTGTGACCAGGATTAAAAAAGGAATGCTTCGGTGGTTTGGTCATGTAGAAAGAATGAAAGAGGAAAGAGTGACAAAGCAAATTTATGTTGCAGAAGTGAACGGCAGGGTCGGGAAGGGACGCCCTAGACGAAAGTTTATCGACCAAATCGGCGATACATTAAAAATGGGCCAGATTAGGAGTACCCTTAACCGACGAGCGTGTATGCGTAGGTATATGGATGTGGAAGAAGCAAGAGAGGTGTGTCAGGATCGTGCCAAATGGAAGTCCGTAGTCTCTGCCTACTCCTCTGGGTGACAGGCGTGAGTGTTTATGTATGTATGTATGTCAGTTATTCAGAACATATATTACATATATAGACAGATTGTTATACATTATGAAGTCACACGATACTAGCGAACTGCCCCGGCTTCGCACGGGTGATTTCTGGTTCTGGACAACACAGCACTACCGACCCGGTCCGGTGTGAATCTAAACCATCACGGGACGCCACTCAAACACACAAAAAATATCATCAAATTGATCCAGCCGTTTAGGAGTTCAGTGACAAACACATGTACAGAAAAATTATATAATATTGTCTCTTATGTCCCCCTGACTTTGATGCAATTTTGAAGTGAGAACTTCATTATCAGTTGAGCAAGTTTCGGATGGGTAAATTATTATGACTTCGCTTCACCAATATGCTGTAATAGCAAAGGTATATAATAATATAAATCATACAAAATATAAAATCGCCTCTATTGGGCAATCTATGACGAAGGCCTATGTTCAGCAGTTAATTTTTATTGGCTGTATCGTGCGCAGCCCATCATAGATTTTGATTAATAATAAGCCATATATAGATATATATAATTGTTGCTCGGAGTGGCGACTGGCGATTGATGAGAAAAGTATACAAATATTAATAATTTTAATTTACATATAAAATAAAAAATTTTGTACAACCGACTTCAATATAAATTATTAAGAATGACTCAAAACTATTGGTCAGACCTTGATCAAATTTATAAGGGACCACATGAGAAGCACCAGCTTTCAAATAAAAAAAAGTATCATCGAAATCGGTTCACCCAGTAAAAGTTATGAGGTAACACACATAAAAAAAAACATAGTCGAATTGAGTACCTCATGTTTGAAGTCGGTACAAAAGACAACACTGTTATTTCATAGTTTTAAGTTTTCACTTCTGTCGGCAGTCCCCAATGACTGCCGATATTTTGTTGGAATATTGCATTACTACTAATATTTTTATAGCTATCTTCTTTGAAACTGATTCGGTGTAACTTATAATGGATGATGTACATAGTGTGAACATTGCACAGGTTCCTTTCATGTCTTTAGCATTTATGTATATGCAAGCGACCTTCCTTGAACTTGACGCGAACGCTCGTTTTACTTGTGTACCCAGTACTGGTAAAACAGGAGTTTTTTTATAGGATCGGATGACAAACGAGCACATAGTCCAACTGATGGTAAGTGGTTGCTGTGGCCCAGGAACATTTACATCTATCTTCGTTTGCGAATCAAAATGCAGATGCGTTGTCAACTGTGTGTCTACACTCACCATATGAAACACAGCAGTGTTAAGCTGCTATTTGACGCTGGTATTGTGTGAGAGTGTGGTCCTCCCCCGGTCGAGCCGACCCATTCGTGCTACAACTACGAGTACACTACTAATATAGCTGCAGCATGGCTCTACCACGTATAAAAAGTCTTGCTATTATTTTCAAATTTGAATTTTTGAATTCTCACATCCGTTTATTTTTTATCCTCTCTCTTCATATTATATGTTGAATTTATCTCTGACTTTTAAAAGCTTAAGAACAATAGCTGTTTTTCTTTATTCAAGGAAAACCACCAGCTAGAAAAATACATAATTAATATTTAAATTAAGTTATTATAGCCCGTGATGTTATCTAATAAAAACTAATGATAACTTTGATCACTGGACAGAAATAATATGTAATATATACAATTTTATTTATGTGACATATTTTTACGGTAATTTTATAACAGTCAGACAGTGAAAGAGAGAGAGAGAGAGAGATTAAACTAGGGACTATATAACTTGCTTGATGGCAGATATAAAATTAAAATGTTCAAATTAAATATATCCAAAATATTATAATGTTGGTCACAGAAATTACGCTCTAACAAAAATCTATTTCTTGCATACTTAGTCTTTACAACTGGGAATGTATAAGGTAGATTTTAAGTGAAGCCGCGGATTAATCCTAGGACACAAATGTGATTTTACTCCATAAGCATGGAGAGTATATTGTTAATAATTTTGTACAAAAAGATAACATCGCGGTGTTCACGCCTGGTTTAGAGATTAGTTACAGTCTGTTCGCAAATAAAACAAATAATAGAATACTATGTTATTCTTATAGTTATTGTAATAAAATACCAATATAAATAGAATATAATTGAGTTGAGGTGTAGTGTGGTTTAGTGCGCAGCGGTGCTGGGTAACGTGGTGCGTTGTGCTACAGGGCAGTGCAGTGCATTGTAGTAGGACAGTGCAATGCATTGTGTAATGTAGTGTGGTGTGGTTTTCTGCAGTGCGGAACTGTATAATGTAATTTTTTATGTATTAATTACTTGAGACAACTATCCTTACAGTTCAGAGACTAGTAAGTTGAGGTGTAGTGTGTTGCATTGTAGTATGGTTTAGTGCAGTGCAGTGCTGAGTAATGTAGTGCAGTACAGTGTTATGCAGCGTATATGCAGACATCGCGCGCAGAGGCAGGCGTGGTGTCTAGGCAGTAGAGCGCACACGCAGCACAGTGTATAGCATGCACTTACGTGGAAATCGCGCGCAGAGGCACGCGTGGTGGCTGGGCAGTAGAGCGCACACACGCAGCACAGTACGGTACAGTGTAATGCAGTATGGTACAGTATAATGTAGTGCGGTATAGTGTAATGCAGTGGAGTACAGTGTAATGTAGCATGTACTTACGTAGACATCGCGCGCAGAGGCAGGCGTGGTGTCTAGGCAGTAGAGCGCACACGCAGCACAGTGTATAGCATGCACTTACGTGGAAATCGCGCGCAGAGGCACGTGTGGTGGCTGGGCAGTAGAGCGCACACGCAGCACAGTGTATAGCATGCACTTACGTGGAAATCGCGCGCAGAGGCACGCGTGGTGGCTGGGCAGTAGAGCGCACACACGCAGCACAGTACGGTACAGTGTAATGCAGTGTGGTACAGTATAATGTAGTGCGGTATAGTGTAATGCAGTGGAGTACAGTGTAATGTAGCATGTACTTACGTAGACATCGCGCGCAGAGGCAGGCGTGGTGTCTAGGCAGTAGAGCGCACACGCAGCACAGTGTATAGCATGCACTTACGTGAAAATCGCGCGCAGAGGCACGCGTGGTGGCTGGGCAGTAGAGCGCACACACGCAGCACAGTACGGTACAGTGTAATGCAGTGTGGTACAGTGTAATGTAGTGCGGTATAGTGTAATGCAGTGGAGTACAGTGTAATGTAGCATGTACTTACGTAGACATCGCGCGCAGAGGCAGGCGTGGCGGCAGGGCAGCAGCGCGCGCGACAGCGGCGCGGCCGCGCACACGCAGCACTGCGCGCACTCGCGAGCCTCCATGGCGCCCACCTCGCCTGCCTCGCTCGACACGTACAGTTGCTGCAGCGAAACACACACACCGCGTTATTGTACAACCTTACAGTGCCGCGTGCCGTGTGGCGGCCCATGGAATCCATCTCCCTAATTCGTTTAGAAAATGTCGATGTAGAGAATGAGTCTCTTTGAGAATGACTCGCTCGCGTCCATAGGCTTCGACCACCTAACCCAACACGTGTCCCTCGGATGGTGCTAAACGAGCGACAAAGCCGAAAGAACAGACTCGGCTCCTCGCCGTACGGTAGCAGCGTAAAATCTACCACCCCTAGTTCCCACCATGAGGCATAAAATAAAAGAAATGGCCCTGAGTTCCCGGCGCCCCTCTGGTGAGGCAGGGGTGAGAAGTATTTCCAGGAGTAAAACCGGCGACGAGGTTCGCCACCCGACACGTTCTGCCTCCCGGAGGGGCGAAAAGTGGATTGCGGAAGTCCGTCTGGCTACGCTGAATATACGTGAAGCAATGAATGATAAGATGGATGAAGTATGAGAAATGATGTATGATAGAGGAAGACATGTATTATGTGTAAATGAGAGGAAACGGAAAAGAAAGGTTACCACTGCACATGCCATGTATGCTTCTTACTGGTCTGGTTTAAATAAGACCGAGCGGGCATACCAGTGAGTTGGTATAATCATTTCAGAAATAATAAGGCTGCTATGGATGCGTTTGAAAATGGGCACGGCTTAAAGAAGTTGTTTATTCTAGGGGTGTACACGTCCCAGATATGTCTAAGTCCACTTATATCCGAGAGGAATTTTGAGAGATGATAAAGATGGTGGTAATGGAATGTAAAGGAAATGAAAATATTGTTATGTTACGATATTTTAATACAAGGGTTGGGATGAAGAGGTCTGGTTATGAAAGGTTATTGGGAACTTTTGTTGATGAAAGTATAAATGAGAATGGTGAAAGCTTCCTCACCGAATGTGAGGAAAAGAATATTTTTGTGACCAACGCAAGTAAGACGAAAGTGATGGGTTTTGAAAGAGAAGAAAGTAAAACGATAAAATAAGAAAAAAAGTGGAGTTGGTTGAGCAAGTGGATGAGTTTATGTATTTGGGATGTGTATTAAGCAGGGACGGTAGAAATTATAAGGATATAGAACAACGAGTGAATGCAGAAAATAGAGTAAATGGGGTCTACACTGTATTATGAAAAGTCAGAATGTGTCAAAAAGCACGTATGACAATTCACAATGCTTAGAATTGCCATACCCTACCCCTACTTCAATGTATGGTAGTGAAAATTGAGCGTGGCAGAAGAAGCACGAGAGTAGAATAAATGCTGTATGTGTGAAATGCGGTCATTAAAGAGTATGTTAGGGCTGGATTTGAATGACAGGGTGAGAAATTGTGTGATAAGAGAAAAGTGTGGGTGTAAGAAAAGAATGCTTGGGTGGAATTGGAAGTAATGCATGAAGAAAGAATGAACGAGGAAGGAAAGAGTGGTGAAAGTAAAGAAAGCAGCTATGTTGCAGAAGTGAACGGCAGAGTCGGGAAGGGACGCCACTGGCGAAAATTTATAGACGAAATTGGCGATATATTGAAAATGTGTCGGATTACGAGTACATACGTAGGTATATAGACGTAAAAGAAGCGAGAGAGTACTGGCGGCCTAGAGGGACTTCGTCACTCCATTTCGTACCGTAGGTGAAGAAATGACGAAATAAGGTGACGTATTCTTTTTCTCGATTATATGGCGGTATAATTATCCACTGCGCCCATCTCTTCCGCCTCACTCGATACGTACAGTTGCTGCCAGTGGAGCACACACCCCGCGTTATTGTACAACGTTACAGTGCCGCGTGTAATGTGGCGGCCTAGGAGAATATCGTCACTTATCGCACAAAGTGGGTAGAATACGCCGTATGGTGACAGCGTAAGAGAATTCATCACCCCATTACATTATATAGAATAAGGGTGACAAACGTGCACACAGTCCACCTGATCAGGCCCATAGATATCTCAGATTCACAGGGTATCATCATATGTTATCTACACTCAACATACGAAACACAGAAGCGTTGAGCTGTTATTTTACGTTGGTATTATGCGAGAGCATGGTCCTTCCCCGGTCGAACACACCCATTCTTTCCACAACCACAATATAGCTGCAGCATGGCTCTATGTGTCTCATTTACGCCAAACGTAAATTAAAATTACCTAGATCGCCTATGGCCGTCAAAGGTGACGGTTTGATACTACGTCAATTTTGTCGGTCGTAATCCTTGTGCACCAATCCTCAAACAGTGTACTAGTGGTAGAGCCATGCTGCAGCTATATTGGTAGTATAGTTGTAGCACGAATAGGTCGGCTCGACCGGGGAAGGACGACACCCTCACAGAATACCAACGTTAAATAGCAGCTTAACGCTGCTGGTGTTTCGTATGGTGAGTGTAGAGAACCGGAGACCCATTTTGCTGGAAACGAGGCATTTCATCTTAGTCCTTACGGGTGACAACGCATCTGCATTTTGATTCGTAATCGAGGATAGATGTAGATGTCTATGGGCTACAGCAACTACTTACTATCAGGTGGACTGTGTGCTTGTTTGTTACCCTTATACTATAAAAAAGGTACGGACAAGTCACTCAAATTATGTGTGTTAACTAGAGCATTCTTGGAAACTATAACCAACAGTGAACATAAAAAGGCTGTTATAAGTAACGATGATGTGGGAAATTTCGAAAGAAAGAAAGAAATAATTTGTATGAAATCAAATAATTTAACATTTGTATATTTTTACCACGCAAGTATATTCGCCATACAATACAAGACAAACTTTTTATTCTAGAACAGAGATTATTAAAATTCTAGAAATATAGGGAGAAAACAAAAGGCAGTCTTAAGGTGACACAAGTTGCGGGCTCGAACTCACAGGTGGGCGTGGCCAAAAACATGCTGTCTCACCTGGCATCGTGCCCGACAGAGATAGTATCAGTGATGAGCAGTTAGACGCTAGTCTTCACGCACGTCTTGTTCGTACGGCGTTCCGAACCGTTCCAAACAAAAACGAAGTTACACGATGCACACATAAATACTGCCGCTACGCTGTGTGTACCGCTCGACGCTTGCCGAGAAATCAGCAAGTACCTACAAACTCGTACTATATTATTAGACGCTCCCCTTTATATTATACTTCTATGGCTCTATAGATACCCATTATAGATTGCATATTTTATTATGTTTAGTTTCCCCGGGTTATCATGCAGCGATTGCTCAAGAGTTCACGACGCCG
The DNA here is from genome assembly GCA_033319125.1 of Parnassius glacialis. Taxonomy (NCBI): domain Eukaryota; kingdom Metazoa; phylum Arthropoda; class Insecta; order Lepidoptera; family Papilionidae; genus Parnassius; species Parnassius glacialis. The sequence goes on along the minus strand of JAVANC010000012.1, from coordinate 608,256 downwards.
ACGCATGCTTACTTGAACAGTCATCGCAGTTCATGTCCGTACTAGCTGTTGCCAGCGGCTTCACCTGCGTGTAACTCGAAAACTTTCGCACAGGAACGTAATACCTGGCCAAACGGTATCATCGGTGTTATTCCAGACTATAACCTATCTCTGATCTAAATAGGATAGGATATAATAGAATAGGATCCCTTAACCCGTTCTGGCGTGTGAGTAACATACATCCATCCAAACGCATTTTGCATTTATAATATTTAGATAATAACTATAATTAGTTTTGCGTAACTATAAGTTGTTTTCAAAATTACTTACCAGTCTTCTTACTTCTTTATATACTCAATATCACTAAATTGTAAACATGTTTTCATCAAGACAAGTGACCCATCAAGACATCATGTTTTCTTAGTACCGACGTACCTACCTAAAATTTACATTTTAGTGTCCACGACGCAGCGACGGTTTGTGACATTTTTTTGTATTGTAGGTTGTAGGTATCTAGGTAATAACAGTAGGTACCTATGATAATCCCATATAATAGACAAACTTGTCCGCCGCAAAAGTCATCGAATAAATAAAATTAAACTGTTTTGTAAATCTTTATTGATTATTTATTTCCTTTATAACATTTTTATTGAGAACCGTGGTAGCTCAGATGGTTAGCGCTCGCTGTAAGTTTCACAGTACGAGAGCAACCCGGGTTCGATCCCCGCTGGCACCAATGAAATAACAATTTCATTGGTGCCAGCGGGCATTGCAATTCTGATTTACCACGTGCTCGGCGGTGAAAGAAAATATCGTGAGGAAACCTGCATGTCTGAGAAATAAGAAAAAAAAATATTTCGAAGACGTGAAATTCACCAATACGCATTGGGGCAGCGCGGCGGACATATCCTTGCCCTAAAATATTTTCAGAAATGAAACGAGCCTGTGCCCATTAGTGAGACGTATATGTATAGGCTGTAATAAACAGAGTGATTATATTCTCTTTGGGCTGTAACTTTAACAACATTTTCATACATATTTATCACATTTTTAATTATTTTTATAAAAATGTTAAAAAAACTTAAAAAAAAAATTGTCATTAAATTATTGAATTAATAACGCAGTTACTGACATTGTTTCTTTTTACGTCTGCGGTTTGTAATTACCGCCATATAGCTCAAAATAAATTATTCCTAATTCACAGAAAAATAGATGTATAACATAATTGTATCATAAGATACAATTTACGCACGTGTGTCATAGAACGTTTTTCAACACATTTGCGAGAAAACAGTACCCCTTATAGGTAACGAAACAAACTTTTTGTTTTTAGATATCAGTTGGAAAGTCTGTCTTTCTGGGCTGTTTTGTTAGACTGACATCTCACAGGTCAACCTAGGAGATTGTCGGCTGCTTATTTTTTACTTTTATTTACAATTTCGTCTGTAACATAATATAATTATAATCGAATATAAATCAAATTGACAAGTACGGTAGCAAAGTACAGATAAAATTAGCGGAACATTAATAAAATTTAAAGATCGTTTTGTTTCTAAACTTTATTTATATTCCGCTAATTTTGTCAATTGCTTCAATTTGATTTATATTCGATCTCTAAATTGTAGTTTATGATGGTAACGGGGATCTATCAGCTCCGGCAAAACACATTTTTGATAAAAGATATCTAATTTTAAAATTTTGTCTGTCGTCCAAAACGCATCATCTCTTTAAATTATATCAATTTCTTCGCAATTTGGCGTCCAAATAACAAAATAGCAAAACTTTCGTTTTGTTATCATTAGTTGGCCTTGAGCCAACGACACAGGCCGCAGCCATAATTCGATGGCCGCAGCAGACTGAGTCGAATAAAACTCGAATAAGCGCGCGTCACCGTGCGTGCACGTGCGTGAGCATCGTCCTTCCGCACCGCACCGGGGGAAACATTATTCGGTGAGATGCACGATAGTTCATAGTAAAACGTGCGCGTAAAATATACAAAAAGGTCTTTGGAAAATCTAGTTTTATGAAAAAAACCACTGCATAAATCAATTACAAATAAAATTTATTAAATTCTTCGATAATTAAACTTTGTCGCTACCGACATTGTTTTGGAAATTTTACATTTCTTTTATTAATGATTTCTTATATTTACGCGAACACTACATACACATTTAAATAAAACTAATTTTACGGATTCTATCGCGTATATTAACTTATTTTTATCTTCCCGACGTTTCGGGTGCTTTTCAGCACCCGTGGTCACGGGGGACTAAGGTGTTTGACGTCCTGCTGTCATAGTTAGCCCGGCTACCTTCAGTTTTTTAATATTAATTTTTGGTTCGATTTACGCAGTTTGTGAACATGTTCAAGATCGTCCCCGCCATTACATTAGATTTGATAGACCACAAATCCTCGCAAAAGAACACCGATTCCTCCCAAGGATGATTCGTGAGGCTATTGAAATTAAAAAACATCCTAATTTCAATGGAGAAGATGGATGGGTGCTGCCATCTGCTTGGGATCCCATAATCAATAAAATAAAATCCAAACCCAAGTATACCACTGCTAGACCTCAAGATACTGTAAGCTCATTCTGCGTAAATCGAACCAAAAATTAATATTAAAAAACTGAAGGTAGCCGGGCTAACTATGACAGCAGGACGTCAAACACCTTAGTCCCCCGTGACCACGGGTGCTGGAAAGCACCCGAAACGTCGGGAAGATAAAAATAAGTTAATATACGCGATAGAATCCGTAAAATTAGTTTTATTTAAACTTTTTTTATTACGAATTTAGCCCAAAGTTGTGTTACAATTGGCAATAAAAACGAAGCTTTGGTAGTTGGTAACTTTTTAATGGCTTTTTATTTTACTATTCTGTTTCCGCACAGAAAATGAATAATGAGACAAAACGATATCATGTTTAACTTTGGATGTACAGTGTCAAACAGAGGAGTAATACCCTCCCGAAATTTCTATGGAAAAATGTCGACTAGTGTAACCTTCAGCTGAACGCACATTTGTCTGCACCGTACGCGCCGAATTTCATATATGCGGTAGGTATCTGAATATTGAAGGATGCATGCTGATGACGTAACATAACGCGACGCGTTCGGCGCGTGCTGATAGTTGTCTAATGTTGCCAACATTGTGGATTTTCCACTATAACTGGTGGTTTCGACTTACGTGAAAATTTTTGTATTTTTATAACTTTTAATTAATTCGTAATTAATTATACATAATTTGATTTTTTTTTGCATCGATTATCATTCATATTGACTTAGTGATAAATTATTCAAATACTGAACTAAAAAAAATTGTTAATTTTAATTTAAAAACCCAATTATACATGATTACTTAATTATCAATAAAAATACTTACCTCAAACATACAGCAAGTCTTTTCTCTGGTTTAATTATTCTTCTAAATCTTGAGTTTTCCATAGTAAGATATGGTTTTAGTAGCAATTCTTGAAATTTCTTGTATGTTAAATGCAAATATCTAAAAAAATCTATTAAAATAAGTCTTGATTAAATATTATGAATGTCTTTTTAAATTAATATTAAGAATCTTCTTTTTCTTCGAATGTTATTTTCTTCTTCCTTTGCCAATAAGCAGCCTATTATTATATTTATATTATTTATGCTAGTATTGTAATATATTATATTTCTTTCCATAGTGATTTCGAGCGATCAATGTCACTGTATCGTTTCACACCAGTGGTTGGAATAAACTGCAATTGTTGGTAATAAGAAAAGATGTGTACGGCGCGGACAGTGCGTATGTGCAAATGCGCGTTCAGCTTTATTGCTACAAAACATTTTATTCTAGACAACCTACAAAAATAATTATTGTTTATCTGTTGTTGTACTGTTGTAAACAAGATTAAATAAAATTAATCTTTGTTTAAATTCGCGATGACTCACCTTTAAGCACGATAGGTGTCCGTTTGCTTGTTTCAGGTACTGCGCTATGACCCCGCTCGGTAGAGGGCACTGCTCGTCTCTGATATGCACCACGCTCACTAGCGCCACCTGCAATGGACAAATATGTAATATGCCACATGTGACAAATAAAGATTATTTAATATAAGGGCTTGTAATATACGTCTAAAGCGACCGTAGCCTAATGGCAGGGTGCGAAGCGCGAACGTAAAAGGTCGTGGGTTCGAATTCGCCATACGACTGCTGTCGTGAATCACTTCTAACACAAAAGTTTAAGCTTGTTAGGAGTGGTTTAAGAAAGCGTGTTAATTGTCATCTATTTGCTTGGATGGATGGAATATATTGATGTGGCGTTATTTAAACTTAAGATAATCAAATCACATTTATATAATCAACTTTTGGATTTTTGAAAAAAAAATCAAGTTTTACGTATAAAATATAGCCTAGATCTCTCCTGGCATTGCTTTATATCCGTTCGTAAACGCTCATCACAATCGGTTCAGCCACTTTGAACATTAGCCGGGACAGACAAAAATTTTATAAATGTTTGTTTGTCTTAAGCCGGCGCCAGATACGAGTATAGCAACAACATTTGAACACTTATTTGAAGGACTTTGTACACTTGTTTGAACACTTATTGGCACAATCTGCCAGACATGCTTTGCAAACACATCTCTCCACAGTACGTTGTAAAACGACAAACAAGATGGACGACGATTTTGTGTATGCAGTGTGCCCGCATTATTTAAGTGCATGTCATTATTTATTACATGTGCAAAAATAGTACAGTAAAATATTTAAATACAAGAATATATATTTCATTCATTAGTACTAGTCTGTCATCTTCATCCCAGGGTTTTAACTTTTCAGATAAAAACTGACCATACAAATCACACTCATTCGATTGTTATTTACTGTCTTTATGATTGGACCTATTTTTAAAACGTACTGCGCATTACCGTCTCGCTCCACAACATTCGCGCGGTCTAACTTTGCGCAAGTGTGGCAGGCCACGCTAAAATTTGAACACTGTCGACTTTGAACGCTTTGATGTGCGCTAAAAAACCGAGTCCGCTTGGCAAAATGTGTTTCTTTGCACACTTATTTGAACATTGATACAAAGTCCCGTGCAACACATAGCTTAAAACAAGTGTTCAAATGTTTAAAGCTGTATCTGGCGCCGGCTTTAGAGTATGCAAACAACCATTGCAGATACATTCGTGCTACAGCCGTAATATAGCTGCAACGTGGCGACGTGGCAACGTTTAAAATTTGTTAATTGATTAGGTGCATACAAAATCGTGTAAATTTACTTTGGAATGCAACCTGTTCTAGACTTCTGAAAGCCTGCAATGAGAACAGTAAGTTCAACAGGCAGAGGAGTGAAGTAGCTTAAAGTAGCTTAGCGTACCGTGTCATCAGGCCTCAATTCGGCGGTGTCCCTTTGATCTCTCGCCAACACCACCACTAGCGGGTAGCAACTGCGGGGCGGAGCGCCCAACGTTGGTGGCTTATCCGTCGACAGGTGGAGCGGATGCTCTTCGTGAGGACCAGATCTACAATGAAAATAGAAATAGAAACCTTTTATTTAATATAGATTATAAATAATACTGATTAAAAGTTATTAATTAGTTTATATTGAGAAATAGCAAGAAACGCAGCGGGACATTTAAAAAAAAAACAGTTTACAATCATAAATAATGTTACACAATGAACTAAACAAACCAAATTAGAAATAGGTATAAGGTAGCGATCGCCTCATTCCCAAGGGTTGTTAAAAGTTAAAGTTACATTCTATATACGTCCCACTGCTGGGCACAGGCCTCCTCTCACTTCTGAGAGGGTTTTAGGGCAAGAAAGTGTCCGCCGCGCTGCCCCAATGCGTGTTGGCGGACTTCACATGTCTTCAAAATATTTTTTTTTATTATTTCTCAGACATGCTGCTTTCCTCACGATGTTTTCCTTCACCGCCAAGCACGTGGTAAATCAGCATTTATAATTGCAATTAAAAAATTCATTGGTGCCGGCGGGGATCGAACTCGGGTTGTTTGCGTATTGTGAAACTTACAGCAAGAGCTTAGCTCCTGAGGTACCACGGCTCCAGGATTTGTTATCATCCATAAATTCTTTAATATTACAATACTATTTAATAAAGTTTTTAAACAGAAACAGAAACTTTTTTATTCAATAGAGATTATACATAATACTTATTGAAAGTCACTCTTTTGTATAATTACCACTGGTTCGAAAAAAGCCTGTCCTGGGAAGAACCAGCAAGAAACCCAGCGGGACTTTTTTTTTAAATAACAGCTTACAATCAGGTATGTTACACAAATTAACAACACAACAAATTAGAAATAGCTTGGGAGCGATCACCTCACTTCCAGGCGTTATTATCATCTATAAATTCTTTAATATTATAATAACCCTTTTTATACCAACTTATTTTAATAAAGTTTTGAACTTTGAGCACGTCAAATTTTGTATATTTTCTTGACTTTTGTTGTAAAAGCGTATACATCGCCCCAAGAATGAATTACTGACTCGATGGAGTCGATTAACTGGTACTACTAGCTTGTGTCTGTTCCTAGTATTTACAGAATGAATATCAGTTATTTTTGTAAAACTACTTTTATTTTTGTGTACGTACATTACATTTTCATATATGTATTGAGAGGCCAAAGTTAATATATTAATTTCCTTAAATTTTTGTCGCAGCGACTCTTTAGGCTTTAAATCATAAATTGCTCTTATGGCCCTCTTCTGTAAAACAAATATAATTTCAGTGTCAGCTGCGTGTCCCCATAGCAAAATACCATACGACATTATGCTATGGAAATATCTAAAGTAAACTAGTCTAGCTGTTTCAACACTAGTTAGACTTCTAATCTTTTTTACGGCATATGCTGCAGAACTAAGTCTGCTTGCTAGTTTTGATATATGGGTGCTCCATTGAAGCTTCGCGTCTAGTGTGATTCCAAGAAAAATGGTGGTATCTACAAGACTCAGTTTCTCCCCATTTAAAATTACATTAGTATTTAATTGTTTGACATTTGGAGTTTATGATTTCACAAATTTCGTTTTAGTGCCATTTAAATGCAAATTATTAACATTGAACCAATTTACTAATTTAGATATAGCATTATTTACTTCGTCATATTTTAGCAATTGTCGACTTAATTTGAAAATTAAAGAAGTGTCATCCGCAAATAATACTATATCATGGTTATCTCCTACTATGTGTAAATTAGGCGGAGCACAAAGGACATTGCTAAAACTTGCCTAAGAACGAACATATATTTGACAATTACCTCAATTCTTATTCTTAATTATGCATTAGATAACATTCATTACATAGTAATGGACAATTCTGAATTGTGAAATCAAAATAAAAAAGACTTTTCCGATTTTGAACTTTGTACCTATTTTTTAATACTAATAAGGACATAAAGACATTTATTCCCACACTTCATATTACAATGACAAATTAATAGGGAGATTTGGCGGGAACTTGACCGGCGTCGGTGTGCTGCTCCTGTATTATTGTTTAAATAATGGTTTAAAGTGGACTTTGATATGTAAAAGTGGTGCGATTTTGTGTATTAAGTATCCGCGCATGTGAACTATTAGTGGAAATTGTGAAACAAGTGCTCTGATGGTGATGTGATTCTCAAAATGAGGTGTCTGTCTGCTTAGGCACCTTGAGATACCATCGCCAACCGTCAGCTGTCTGGCTGGTTCAAGTTGCCGTCAAAATCTCCCAAGGGCTGCACAATGTGACGCATCAACAATTGTGAAGCAGTATATTATGAAGGATAATTATTAAATATATTGTAACTTCAGGCTCAGAAGGGCTAGATCCCAGAGCCGTAAAGCCAGTTATTAAGAAGACAAATTAATAAACAAAATTAATACGAATAAGAATAAAAAAATAAAAACAAGAAAATGAATAAACAAAAAAATAATACAGGATATAACAGCAATACATGACTTAATAATCGAAACAGATAAAGTCGCGGAAGGGAAAGGGCTAATGTGCTTGTATTTATGGCCTCTTGTGGTTTGGCCAATCGCATAATACCTTCACTCACTTATTTCAAAAGTTGTCATAAACTTAAATATATTATGAAAACGTTTATATTTCAAAATATATCTCAGATTAATATATACCACAAGGAACTGGGCTACAGTGAAATCAAATGTTTTCATTTAAAATAACAATACTATTGTACTCTCATTGACAAATCAGCATTGAGCGACGCAAAAAAAAAGTCAATATGTTGTTGTTTTTATTATTCGCTCGAGAGAGCAGGCAAAGGAACTAAGCCATACAGCCTTATTTTTTTATTTTGAATATATAGAATTTTAAAGAGTAAAGGCCGGAACCAAGTCTTATTTTTCTTCTTTCCGTCTCTTCAAAATCCATAAAGGCCGAAGCCAAGTCTTATTTTCTTTAATTCTTCATATTTTCAAAAACCATAAAGGCTAAAGCCAAGTCTTCTTTATATTATAATATTTGTAAGTTTCAATCCATGTAGATTTGTCAATCCAATATTTTCAAAAACAAGGATACCATATTTCATATTTCTTTTACAGTATTATGAATAAAATTGCAAAGTGCTAAATATGTCTTAGTATTCCTAAGAACATCTTGCAGGGCAAGCGGGACGCTTTCTGAGTTTTCATAAACTTGTATAAGTTTTCCAATGAGTAGCAACCTTTCTATGGCGTACGCTGGGCAGTTATATGTTCTGCAGTCTGATCTGCTTTTGTATCACAGAAGTTGCATGTTGCAGATGCTACTATTCTCATCCTGGAAAGATGAGCGTTCAGTCGATAGTGGCCAAATCTAAGTCTGCACATTATTGTATAAAATTTTCTGCTATGATATCTCTCGTTGCGAGAAAACCAAGGAATACTTAGTTCTGAATTAATTGATGCATACCAACGACCTTTTCTTGCCTCTAAAACAGCATTCCATTGCATTTTCCATTCTTCTCTTAACTGTTGCTTTAAAATTGAATATAAATCTGTATGTGGTATTGCAACATCGGTTATCCTGTCAATATCAGCTGTAACTATACTTTTAGCTAAATGGTCTGCGCTTTCATTTCCTTGAACACCAATATGTGACGGAGTCCATAAAAATTTACTTCCAAATTATTTTCTTTCAATTTCCACCCACAAACTTTTGATTTCATATATGATGAAAGACGTTTTAGCATCTAAAGTACTTGCCTTCAGTGCCTTCAAGACACTCATGTTATCAGAGATCAGTAACCATTTATTAGATACATGTGGGTGTTCTTCTATATATTTAAGAGCGATTAAGAGAGCATAACATTCTGCAGTGTATATGCTTGCTGAAGCAGGAATGGAAAGTCCACGTCCAGTTTTCAGATAAGGTATGTAAAATGCACAGGCTACTTTATTTTCAACTTTTGAACCATCTGTGTAAATTTGTCGATATGCATCATATGTAGATATAAGTTCATAAACCTCTTCTTTTCTTTTCAATTTTTCATCAATATTTATGTGTATATCACTGAATTTACTTTCATAATTCCCCTTATAAGAAGGCCAAGTATGTGTGCTTTTGTGAATATTATATTGTACATCATATCGTATCACTTCATGAAAGTCATGGAGTATGTATATATGGGGCTGAGTTAGATATAGGAGACATACTATTATAGTAAAATAATACTTTTTGAAAAAGATGATGATGAGATAAAGAATTAATATTTAATAAAAACCTAAATTTCAGATATTTAAACCTAAGTAAGATAGGAGGAGTAAGACATTCAGCCTGTAAAGAAACAATAGGAGTTGTTCTCATAGAACCGGTAATAAGTCTTAAATTCTTATTTTGTATAATATCTAATTTGTTTACTAGTTTTTTTATTTGATGCAAAACGAAGGAAGCTATACTCAAAATGGCTCCTCACCAAAGACTTATACAACATTAATAATATTTCTGGATCAGCTCCCCAGTTAGTACCAGCCAAAGCTTTAAATATATTTAAGGCCTTAGAAGCTCTGTCTGATATATATATCTGAAAGATAAATTATTTATAAAAATTACACCTAAGAATTTTGCGCAACTTTCTATTGGTAAAAATGTATTATTATAAATTATTCTAGTGTTAAATGGACGAATTTTATTAAATATTACAACTTTACTTTTCTCAGTACTAATATCTAACTTTAAGTGTGAAAAGTAAATGTGCAATTTCTTTAAAGCCTCATTTAAAATGGTTACCAAGTTTTTGACATTTGTTCCTGAGGCATATATGACCAAATCATCTGCATATTGTAAATTAGTAACATTTGATCCTAAAATATTATTTAATTTAAATATGTATAAAATAAAAACAAGAGGATTTAATATTCCTCCTTGACAAACACCTTTATAACTGAGCCTAGGACAAATAATTGTATTATTATTATTAACTTTAGCAAAAACTCTTCTTTCATGTAAAAAGTTAAATACCAATTTTTTCAGGAATGCCCAAAGATCTCAACTCTGCGGCGAGTACATGAAGATTAACGTTATTAAATGCACCAACAATGTCAAAGAATATACTAATTAATACTTCATTATTTTCCATAGCTTTAAAGATGTTTAAATGAAGAAATGCAATACTTTCTCTAGATGACTTACGGCGTCTGAATCCAAACTGATTTGATGGTAAAAGACAATTTTTTTTCTAGATAAAATTCTAATCTAGATTTTATAAGTTACTCAAATATTTTACCCATACAAGATGTAAGTGCTATAGGTCTGTAAGAGTCTGCAATGTGAGGTTTTTTCCAGGCTTTAAAATGGGTATCAAACAATCTTCTTTCCAATCGTTAGGAATAAGTGAATGAAACCATAACATATTATATATTGTCAAAACTAGTTCTCTACACGCAGTATTCATATTTTTTAAAGCTTTATATGGAACAGAATCTAAACCACAAGTAGTGTCCTTTCTAGAGTTAACAGCTGAATTGAATTCGGTCAAGGTAAAAGGTTTGGTAAGATAATCACAATAATTATCATTTCAGGAGTGAGGAGTTAGAGGTGATTCATCTGTTTCTGGAGTATATTTTTTCAAAAAGTCATTAGCCCAATTAGAATCTATGACTGATGTGTTATTATGAACAAAAGTTTTGTTAAACTTTTTAATGTAATTCCATACTTTAGTCAATGGAGTAGATCTATTAAAAGTTTCACATAGTATTTTCCAGCTAAGCTGTCTTTCAGTCTTCAAAGTAATTTTTTTAACAGCTTGTAGTCTTTTAAAATTAATATAATTTCGTTTTGTGGGATCATTCTTAAATACTAAATATGCACTTTTACAATTTAATACTGCCTCTTTGCATTTTAAATTCCACCAAGGTAGAGAATTTTTTTTTAGTTTCTTTTAAGAGATTGCAAGTTGATGTTAACATTTCAATAAGAAGACTGATTGGATGGTGTGGATTCATGCATGGCTTGTTTAACTGGTTCTATTAAATCTGTATAACATTGTAAAGGATACTACTACTATACTCAAAACTATAATTTTTAGTTAATTTATCTATTAAATTTGGATATTTTGAACAATCTAATAATTTTAAGTTTATGTTATTTGATACAGCTGTTTCTTGAAAATTTTGACTATTGACCGTAATTTATGTCTTTACAGGAAAATGATAGCTGCCTAGAGAATCATCATCACATACTTGCCACTCACAAGACAGCCAGTAAAGATGAAACAAGTGTCAAGTCTAATGCATTCTGCCTCCATCTATGAGAGCCTACTGAAGTCATCTGATCATCATTCAAGATTACATGATTGTTGTCATCTATACTTGCAAGAACATCCCTACCTCGTGAATACAATTCAGGACATCCCCATAATGTGTGATGGGCGTTGAAATCACCAGCTATAAAGACTGGCTGTGGTAAACTTTAGATTAAATTATCTAATTTGGATTTATTATAATTAATTGGTGAATTAGGGGGACAGTAAACACATCATTATATTGTATTTGTACAGCTATATTTTGTAATGAGTCATCAGAGAATATATTGATAACACGAAATCAATTTTGTTATGTAGAAGTATTGCTACTCCATTATGATCATTACCTGAATCTAATCGTATAATATTATAACCTTTTACTCTAAAATTGCGCCTAGGTTTAAGCCAAGTTTCACATACGATAGCAACATCTATAGTGTTCTCATATAAAAATTGTGTAAATTGAAAGTGATATTTAATTAAACTCTGTGCATTCCAGTGTAAAATGTTAAAATGATCCATAAAATATTAAATAATGAAATACGAGGGTGGATTGAAAAGTACTCGACCTAACCAAGAAAATAAACACATACTAAATCAGTTATATTTTTATTTTTCTACATAATCACCATCAAAATCAATACACTTTTGCCACCTCCCCTTCCAAGCATTTAGACCGTTGAAAAAAAATGATTCTTCCTTAGAGTCAAAATATGCGTCTACAGCTGCTTTGACCTCGTCGTTTGTCGAAAATCTTTGACCTCCCAAGTGCTTTTTTAGGTTAGGGAACAGAAAGAAGTCTGATGGTGCCAGATCAGGTGAATACGGCGGATGCGGTAACAGTTCAAAGCCACAGTTGTGAATTTCAGCCATTGACTGTACTGACGTGTGAACACGGGCGTTATCTTGATGAAACAGGACTTTTCTTCTGAGCATTCCTCGACGTTTTTCTTTTATTTCCTCTCGTAAACGACGTAGTAAGGTGCAGTAGTAATCAGAGTTTATAGTCTGACCCCTTTCAAGATAATCAATCATAATCACACCTTTCGAGTCCCAGAATACTGAAGCCATCACCTTATTTGCCGACAAAATCGACTTAGCCTTTTTAGGGGGTGGTGAACCAGGTCTTCTCCACTGTTTTGATTGTTGTTTTGTTTCCGGTGTACAGTAATGAACCCATGTTTCGTCTATAGTAACAAAACGATTCAAAAAATCATCTGCATCGGCTTCAAATAACTCCAAACAGTCACGTGAAATAGTCAATCGCGTCCTTTTTTGTTCAACTGAAAGCAGTCGCGGAACCCACCTCGCAGACACCTTGTGGAAACCCAACTCGTTGACAATGATGTTTTGAGTTCGTTCATAAGAGATGCCTATAATCTCAGCTATCTCTCTAATTTTTAATCTGCGGTCTCCCATTATTAAATCAAGTACTTTTTTAATATTTTCGTCAGTAGTTGACGTCGAAGGCCTTCCAGAGCGGGGTTCATCTTTCACACTCTCTCTCTACCACGCTTAAATTCTGCTATCCATTTTTTGACGGATGAATATGACAGAGCACAATCGCCTAATGTACTGACCATGTCATCATGGATGGCTTTTGATGATAGCCCCTTCTTATGGAGGTACTTAATGACGGCACGCTGCTCGATTTGCTCCATTCGCGGAAATTATGTCCGATTACTTTGTTAATAAATTTATAAAATCACAACTAATTATCGCACACGTTTCGAACTTCACACAATGAACTAGTCTGAACTGAACTAAATAATGTGGGTAGATTTGATTTTTAGAATTGAATGGATCTGTGTTAGGCCGAGTACTTTTCAATCCACCCTCGTATCTATTTTGGTTTCATTGTATCTATGAGAACATCTTTAACAAGCTGAGAAGATATGGTGGTTTGTTCATTTGATTTATTAAGAGTTAATACTTTAATGACTGTATTTAAAATTATGTTAACAATGTCATCATTCTTTAGCAGTGACATAAGAGCATCTTTAGAATTTTTTTTTGTTTAATTCGGGGAATTCGTTTTTATTAAAAAGGTCTACAAACGGAGTTTTGTGTAATTTAGCTTGATTTTCTTTTATCTTTTGTTTCTTAACAGGACACTGTCCAGAAATGCTTAGATGGTTTCCTTTGCAATGTATGCATATCGCTTTATCTGAAGAGACTTATCAATCTTTGTAGCTGTGATTCTCAGTATAAATTGAGCATTTCACAGAGTTTTTACAGTACTTTGCTAAGTGGCCATACCTCAGACAGTTATAGCACTGCTTCACTGGTGGAATATACTGATTTACCAAGAACCGCCAACCATGAAGATCGACCTGGTCCGGAAAAATCTTAGAAGCGAACGTGATGGCCACGGTGCCCGTCGGCTGCAGCAAACTGCGTCCTGCGTCATTCTTATGTTTCCTCATTATCCTTTTAACACATATTATCTTCCTGTAAGTCATACCAAAAATTCTTGAATTAGAAAGATTATTGGGAACATTAGTTATGACTCCTGTTATTTCTGTCCCTACAGCTGGGATAGATGCCTTCATTTTGTATTCATTAAGAAATGTAACTAGAGAGGGCTTTTCAAAATGAACGCCTATTTTGTATTTATTCATAGATTGCAAATATTTAATGCCTTTATTGAATCTCTTCATATGTGTGGACAGAGACATCATGTCTCGCGTGCCAATTGGCCTTCTTTCATCATTTGATTCGACAAAGACAACAAAATCAACGAGGAGAGAGTCCTCAGGGTACCTCCTGTTGTAGTCAGATACAAAGTACGGCTTAAACTTGCGCTGCTCTTTCTCAGGATCTTCCTCAGTACTGGTATCAACTTCTTCTTCCTCAGTCGTTTCTTGAAAGACTTCTTCTTCTCCCGGCAGCTTTTTTTTTCTACGTTTCCCCATGACGAGGAAACCCAGTATCAATAAAGCAATAAAAGTTTAGTGCCTTTTAACTAAACGAAACAAAATTAAAATTTTAGTTTAAAAAAGGCGCCTATCACGTTTCAAGTTTCCCGCGCTTTTCTCAAAAAAAGTCAATAACGTTGACAAATTACAACACGTCAAAATAGATAGACATCAGACGTGCGATCGTTTTGGTTTCGTTTGAAAATATGCATTTCTACAAATGTTTTCGGAATCCAAGTGCACTGTGCAGTTGGTTTGTTATGCGATAAGTTTTTATAAATTATGACTCGGCTTGAACAACGGATATCGATACTCTTCTTTACCGACCTACCTGGCTTGAATCACGGACTTTAACCAAATGAGACTGTATAAGTTGTATTTATTTGGTATGAGTAAAATAAATATCTAATCATAACCTGAGTTTTATTTACCGTAATAATGGTAGGCTAAGACTGAACTGCTTACATTAGCAATAACATAATAATGTTTCATAAAAATAAAACATAACCTCAAACTCTCTATGATAACTGCTAATATCTAAGTTTTCAGAAGTGTCCGTCAGGAATTATTGTTCTTATATACAATTATGTGTAATTTCTGACTTAAAAAGGTATTTTTTTCACTGTTGGTTCTTAGGCGAACATTGTATGGACGCAGAACAATGTCCTTTGTATATTTTGTGGGATTTTGTTGTAACAGCAAAAAAATGAATAAATTATTTCAATAATTGATTATTCTACACATGTATTTATAATATTGGCTATGAAATTATAATTGGTAAGTACATTGGCTTTTTTGATTATTCTACACATGTATTTATAATATTGGCTTTGAAATTATAATTGGTAAGTACATTGGCATCATTATAATCATCATTCATCATTAAAGGCATTTATAAGTCCCCTGCTGAACATAGGCCTCCCCCAAAGAATGCCACAAAGCACGGTCTTGAGCCACCTGTATCCATCGACTTCCTGCATGTCTTATCAGGTCGTCACTCCATCTAGTGGAGGGTCACCCTACACTTCGCCTACCGGTACGATGATGCCACTCGAGAACCTTTTTTTCCCATCGGTTGTCGGTTCTTCGCGATATATGGCAGCTAGCTAGAGCAGCACGGTCGAGTAATTCCTGCAAAACCTCGACAGAAATGAGGGGAGGCCTGTGCCCAGCTGTGAGACTGGTATATAGAATGTAACTTTTGTTATACAATATCGGTGGCAAGCGACCGCGCAGTCCAACTGATGGTAAGTTCAAACAGTGGTAGAGCCACGCGGCAGTTTTTGCTGTCGCACGGATGGGCCGGCTCGAACCGGGGTGGTACCACGACCTCACAGAATACCAGCGTGAAGTAGAGGTTTACCTCTGCGTTTCGCTTGGTGAGTGCAGGTGGCCGGAGGCCCTTTTTACTGGAAATGAGGCATTCCATCTTAGTCCTCACGGGTGACAACGCATCTGCATTTTGGTTCGCAAGCGAGGATAGATGTAGACGTCTATGGGCCGCAGCAACCACTTATCATCAGGTGGACTGTGTGCTCGTTTGTCACCCTTATCCTATAAAAAAAAAAGTGGATGCTGTGGTCCATAGACATCTACATTTATCCTCCTTCTGAGGACTAAGATGGAATGCCTCGTTCCCAGTAAAAAGGGTCTCCGGTTCTCTACATTCACCATACGAAACACAGCAGCATTGAGTTGCTATTTGAAGCTGGTATTCTGCGAGAGCGTAGTCCTTCCCCGGTCGAGCCGATCCGTTCAAGCTACAACCATCATATAGCTGTAACGTAGCTCTGTCACGGAAAAATCATAAACAAACCATTTTTTTTTCATTTATATTTAAATACTTTGGTACTAAGTGGTCTTTGCTACGAGGGTTACGTTAAAAGTTTAAACGTTAAAAGGTCAAATGAGATAAATAGTTCCTATAGAATAACATGACCAGGGTCAAAGAGTGTCACTACTGCAAGGTCACAGTCACAAGTCACACGAGACTTCGCTAAGCAATTAAGTATCAATCGTGAGAGGTCTCGCACGTGTCGCATTCTTTAGGCCGGTGAAAGGCATGCATGGTAAAGGCCCGAGTGTTGTCTCGACAACATATCGACAAATTTATCGATATTTTCATTTTGAACAGAAACTTAACATTAACACTTCTTAAAGACGTTAAAATTAATTAGCTAAGATACTTTCTTCAAACTAGGTAAGACACATTATTTTCATTTTATATGCGGTTCATATTTAAATAATACTCAATAGAATAGCATAATTTTTACTCAATATAGATTATAAGAATTTATTGTAAGTAATTTATACTTTTACTACTTGTTCGGAAAAAGCCTTTATCCTGGGAGAAACCAACAAGAAACCCACCCAGCACGGCTAGCATGGGCTGGGGACAAAAATTTTATCCACCAATTATATCCACTGACAAGAGATAAAATTATCTTGTCCCTATGCCAAAGCATGGCAACAGGGAGAAGTATATCCCTGTTTGACATAACGAGTAGACATATATATCCCGTCCGTAGCATGGAGCCAAATTAAAGACAAAAAATTATGATTTTTTGACATTTGAAAGGGACAATTCTATCTTAGTTCATTGGACATGGGTTTAAGTTTATATTCATACAAAAAATATATCTAAGTCTAAGTCTATCTCCCATTTTATCTACTGTGGATATTATATCCACCAGTGTGCCCATGCTCGAAGGGTGGATAAAACTAAGCGAGGGGATAAACATTTTCTCCTTTCCTCGGGGATAAAATTGTCACCGGCTCATGCTAGCCCTGCTGTAGGACTTTTGTTAAAGATTTATTTAAAATAAAACATGTGGTACAAATAAATTTAAAAACATTTAGAAAGCGCATGGTAGCGATCACCTCATTGAGTTATGAATAATCATAGTATAATAACTCAAATTAAACAACTTCTGCTTAGTAAACATTTTAAACGTTTGATAAATAGAACAAAGGGCTTTAATAATAAATAAATAATAATAATAATACGTTTATTTCGGTAATCTTGTTAACAACATAATACTGAGACTTCCCAGTGAGTAATCAGAAGACAGGTACTCGTGTTGAGAATGACCCGCTACTTCCAAAAAAGTAAGATTGCAAAAAGTTTAAACTCTAGAAAATTTGTAATTAGTATGTGTATATTAAGGAGTGTGTAAATGTGTGTGTAGGAGTGTTGTTGTATGTATGAAGTGGGGGTGTGTGTGTATTGTTTATTACATGTAACATCTTAAATGTATAGGATTATCGCGAAGTAAACTAAAACTAAAATTCATTAAATGAACACTTCTGTCGATCATAAAATTTTTGAGTTTTCGATTGAATTTATTAAAAAATTTAAATTATGAAGTTAAAATAATTGAATATAACACGAAGTTCCTCCATAAATGAAGTTTAATATGTTGAACATTCACACAATGTCATGCTTGAATCCGGTTTATTATCGACGAATAAAGAGTGCATTTACCGTTAGTAATAGGGATGGGCAAAGGTAAAAAATATATCGATATATATCGAAACTATATTTTTAAACAGTATCGATATATATCGCGTGATAAATATCGATATATCGATATATCGTCATCATTTGAATGATGTAAAGATAAGGTCCAAAATTTTCTCTACTGACGGTTGGACGACGAAAAAAACGATACAACATTTTAAAATATATCGAAATTGATACGAATTCGATACTCTAAAATAAATATCGATATGTCGATATATCGCGATTTAAAATATCGACGATATATATATCGATATATTTTTTTTAAATATCGATATATCGATATTCTTTACCCATGCCTAGTTAGTAACGTTTCCGTTTGTTAAAAGTACAGAGATAATCGCTTCAAAAATAGTAATATAATATTTAACATCGATATTCTTAAATAATGACAACGAGGTTATTGGTACATAACTAGGCAATTAATAATTGTAGAGTCCTGCAACGTATTCTGCAATCCACTTTTGGTACATGGTGAAACAAAGGAAATATTTTCTTTTACTTTTTTATTTGACAAAATGCCAAATTTATGACGTCACTTTAAGTGATAAATAAAATTTTTACTAACGAAATCGAGTTAATAACGAAAATCTTTACGCAATGGCGATTTTTTTCATAGGATAAGTGTGACAAACGAGCACACAGCCTACCTGATGGTAAGTGGTTGCTGTAGCCCATAGACATCTACATTTATTCTCGATTGCGAATCAAAATGCATAATATGCGTTGTCACCCGTGAGGACTAAGATGGAATGCCTCGTTTCCAGTAAAAAGGGTCTTCGGTTCTCTACAATCACCATACACCAAACACAGCAGCATAAAGCTGCTATTTTACACTGTTATTCTGTGAGAGCGTGGTCCTTCTCCGGTCGAGCCGACCCATTCGTGCTACAACTATACCACTAATATTGCTGCAGCATGGCTCTACCGGATTCCATACCCGCCGGTACCAATGAATTTGTTAATTGCAATTTTAAGTGCTGATTTACCGCGTGCTAGGCAGTGAAGAAAAACATCGTGAGGAAACCTGTGTGTCCGAGAAAAAAAAATATTTCGAAGACATGTTAAGTTCGCCAACACGCATTGGGGCAGCGTTGCTTGCCCTAAAACCCCTCTCAGAAATGATGGGAGGTCTGTGCCTAGCCTAGCAATGGGACGTATATAGGCTGTAACCACATGAAAAATTTTCTTTCAAAATGAATATAATAGATTAGTATCTAGGCCACTCTTACCTATTTCTGTGTGCGGGTGTCTAAAGATGTGGTGTGACAAGGGATTGTGAAACAGGAGACGGGCAGCAGAAACTTCTTGATCACAACTCAATAATAATAAACAGAAACTTTTTATTCAATATAGATTATAAATAATACTTATTGAAAGTCACTCTTTTGTTTAATTACCACTGGTTCGAAAAAAAACCCCTGTCCTGGGAAGAACCAGCAAGAAACCCATCGGGACTTTTTTTTAAATAACAGCTTACAATCATGTATGTTACACAAATTAACAATACAACAAATTAGAAAAAAATCGCCTATATTAGGCAATTTATAGGGATCCTATGTTCAGCTGTGGTCGTTGGATGGACGTTAGTGAAAGAATGAAAGCAGCTGTAAGCACAGTGTTGTGTTTCGATTTGAAGAATAAATAGATGATTTGAGGAAATGGATTTTAGTCGTCAAAAGTGATATACTGTAGTTTTCTTTATTTTAATTCGAGATTGCAGGCACAGATTAAGTAACGCCTGAATTCCTCCTACGCTGACGTCGGTCGCGTACGTCGGCCGCGCGTACTAATGTACATTGTGTTCTATATAGCCCTACACTGCGACGCTGACGACGGCGGCGCGTAGTTTGCTACGTACGTGTTGTGGCGGCCATACACGATCAAGTCTACCGTCAAGTTTGCAGCATGCTTGAAGCGGCGTCCGGTAAACTTGACGGTGTATGGCTATGGCTGTACATGACAAGTCTACTTGAAGCAAAAATTGAATTTCGATTCTGCCGACTTGATCAAGCTTGCAGCGTCATGTAAACTTGAACGTGTGTATGAGCTATGAGCGGCCAAGTATGCATGACGTTAGTCGGCTTCGGCAAGCGAAGACGCGCGCACGCGGTATATAGTGGAATACACCGAAGTGTTATGCAATGTATAAATATTTTTGTATATACACTAGGATTTTCTCTTGTATCGTGGAGGCAGTTAACAAACATAAATTGCACGAGGACAAACATCTACACATATACAAATACAAATATTTGTTCCGTGCGGGATTCGAACCCGCGTCCCCAGCGTTGCAACTCATTGCTAAGCCAAAACTTTATTGTTCAATGTGAGGAAGGTTAATATGCAACATCGAGGAAAATTAATATTATAACAACGTGAACGTCTTTGAAACTCAGATACAGGACTACAGACCTACTTACCATTTTAACCTACTTTAAAAAGGAGGAGGTACTCAATTCGACTGTTTTTTTAATGTGTGTAACCTCAGAACTTTTTTCTAGGTGAATCGATTCTGATGATTCTATTTTATTTGAAAGCTGGTGCTTATAATTTAAACATCACATATAAATTTGATCAAGATCTGACTAGTACTTTTGGAATTATCCGTAATAATGCGTATTCGTATTGAAGTCGGTTGTACAAAAATTTTAATTTCATTAGTGGTCTCTCTTCCTCTCTTTTAAAAAAACATTACTTCCACACTAGGATTTTCTTCTGTATCGCAGGGACAGTTTACATACATAGAACAGATCCAGAACAATTATTTGTAGGTCATACAAATACTTGTTACGTCCGGGATTCGAAACCGCGCCACGGAGCCGTCACTTGTCTGTTTCACATTTTTTGCTATTTACTATTGAGATAGTATTTTTCGTTTAATTAACCAGTTTTTGCAAAGTAATTGCGAGCAATAAGCCTAGGATGGCTAACGCATCGTCGTCCGTCACTAGTGACGCCATGGTTTCAACTGATGCGGCATGCGGTAGACTAAATTGTGCTTACCTACCGTGACCGCAGTAATAGTGCACCAAATTATTATAATCGTACAGTAAGCAGTAAATGTAAAAGTTACAAATACCAGTGATAGCGTTCACTTTCAAATACATATCAGCACACAGTACCCGGGAAAACTCGGATTCATCCCTACCGGCACTAATCAGATTGTTAATTGAAACTTTAAGTGATTATTTAATACGTGTTTATATTTTATTACCTTAAAACCATGTCAAAAATGAAAGACCTGCTGTGCCTGGATATTAAGCTAACTTTACTTTTTAATTTAATTTGTGTGTGTGTGTGTGTGTGTGTGTGTCGAGGCACCTAACACTACTATGTAGACCGTTGCCTCACTAGTTATTAAAAAAGTAAATTGTGAATTGAAACGTGATAGTCTGTAACAGGGATTTCCGCAGCAAAACCCGAATAACCTACGCAAAGAGAAGGAAGGTACTCGAATGTAGCCTCTGGCACAGTGTACGGCGACGCTAACTTGACGTGATAACGACCCGATGAAAAATGTAGTGAGTTTATATACACAAGTGATTTAGGGCCATGCTATGTCGTATTTCATGGGGGACGCCTACTTAAACTATTGGATTTGTGATGAACTTCAATGCCATCAATGATGACACCTTACCGTAGCTGACAAGTATGCAATTACTTCGTGCAAGTGCAGTAAAAATATGTCGCAAGTGGAAACCTTCGAACGGGCAAGCTATAAAAAATAACCTACGAACGGGCAAAGACAACTTTTTTATTTTTAAACAACTGTTTTGGAAGTTGCCAATGCACGATACTATCTCCTAATTGGCCAAGGTTAACGGGCTTACAGAAGTTCTAATTTCTTAACCGGTGTGTATTTGTATTTTGTAAATTTTTAATAAAATTATGTATTAAATTTTTTTACAAAATATTATTAATAAGATTATAATAAAGCTTTTTGCTTTAACAAACAAGAAACAACCTTTCAGGTTTTTAACAGATCTATTGGTGTCAGTGTTGTGCTTCTTATCACCCAGTTTTTTTGTAGAATAAGGGTGACAAGTAAGAACACAGTCAAAATTCAGAAGCGTTGTCATTGCCATTATGGAGGTTGAACAGCTCCAACGGTGATGTTGACAGGTCTAGTAATGTTTAAACGATTTGCATTATCTACCTACTTACTATAAGCAGTTGTAACAACTTGTGACACAGCCGCAAAATTCCACTGTGTCACCGACATCACACGCAAACCTATTGGCCCGCCGGGAAAACAATGGACCAAATGACGCAGCGGAACGTTTCACACGCCCAATTGCAAGCAAAGGTATATAATGTATACTCTATACATAAAATATAAATAAAATTAAACTGTCTGTTTGTCATATTGATATAACTGACTTTTATTACGCTCAGTGGTTTGTTTGCACGTCATTAAGATATAAAGAACCATTTTTAAAATTTGTCTATTTGTCCGGGTTAATTTTTGAGTTAATTAAACCGATCGTGATGAAACTTTACGGACAGACAAAGGGCGCTGTCAGGAGGAATTTAGGCTATATATTATAAAAAAAACTTAAGATATTTTTGAAAAAAAAAAGAATTAAAAATTGCAAACTTAAATGATCTTAAATCTAAATTACACTACATTAATAAATCCTATCCAGGCAAAGCCGGGGTTGGTCGCTAGTAAATAATAAAACTACAATACTAATGTTAATAAGTGAAGAAACAAGTCTGCTTGATTATAGATTAAATAATTATTGAGGTTTTTTTATATCATTCTTATACTGTCGTTTGATTTTGAGACATGTATAAAGTTTCAAGTCTCTAGTTCATCGGGAAGTTAGTTAAAAAACAATTATTAAATTCGACGCGAACAGACGTACACGAAAACGTGTTAAACGTAGTGATAAAAAGAGCTCACACACAGGAATCAACTCGTTAAGCAATTTGTTGCGGTGCTGTTCGGCCGCAGGTTCAAATCCGGAACAAGTGTTTGCATGCCCTACAATTAATTTTTTAGGGTCTCAATGTTAGTACTCATGTATGTAAAACGCCTCCACGATAATGTAAGGGAGAAAATCCTATAACATTAAGTAATAACCTATAATCTTTTTTTTATCCGATTGCGGAGGAAAAATTGTTTATCAGCCTATATATGTATGTATGTTTGTTTCTTTGTTCCTTTGTGGCGCTCTAGAGATAAAACGCGTGGGCCGAGTGTGATGATTTATACGTCAATCGATTTCTCTTAATCTTGTGTCACTAAAGACATGACAGTTATCAAAATTCAATATGGCGACAACCAGGCGCTATAAAAATTAAAGTCAAAAAAATTAAAAAAAAAATGAAAGTCGACGAACTATGTCAAAAGGGGTTTTAATGATTAGTTCTTTGAAAATCATATTTAGGTTTTTCTAGTTATTTTTAATTTCATATTACCATTTAGGATCTATAAGAATTTAAAGTTGCTTACCGACCATTTACGCTTAAATTTTCAAAATTCACAATAAAGTTGTGATAAAGTTGTTTTATATTCGTATAATGGCTATTATTAGTTATTTTTACGCAGTCAGTTTTTTTAAAACATTATT
Source organism: Parnassius glacialis (assembly GCA_033319125.1). Classification (NCBI taxonomy): domain Eukaryota; kingdom Metazoa; phylum Arthropoda; class Insecta; order Lepidoptera; family Papilionidae; genus Parnassius; species Parnassius glacialis. Next base: position 584,542 of record JAVANC010000012.1, on the reverse strand, counting down.
AATCTTGCGTGTTTAGAAAAAAAAGCAATAAAGACATATGTCTTTGAAGGTCATTGTCATATAAGAATAGAAGGTGAGTTGATTGAGCAAGTGGATGAGTTTGTATATTTGGGATGTTTATTTAGCAGGGATGGTAGATATGATAAGGATATAGAACGACGAGTGAACGCAGGAAATAGAGTGAATGGGGCTCTACACGCTATTATGAGGAGTCAAAATGTGTCAAATAAGGCACGTATGGCGATTCATAATGCTGTGTTAGTCCCTACTTTAATGTATGGTAGTGAAAGTTGGGTCTGGCAGAAGAAGCATGAGAGTCGAATGAATGCTGTAGGAATGCGGGCCTTAAGGAGTATGCTAGGGCTGAATCTGAATGACAGGGTGAGAAATAGGGTGATAAGAGAAAAGCGTGGTTTGCAAGATGACGTTGTGACAAGGATTAAGAAAGGAATGCTTCGGTGGTTTGGTCATGTAGAAAGAATGAACGAGGAAAGAGTGACAAAGCAAATTTATGTTGCAGAAGTGAACGGCAGGGTCGGGAAGGGACGCCCTAGACGAAGTTTTATCGACCAAATCGGCGATACATTAAAAATGGGCCAGATTAGGAGTACCTTTAACCGACGAGCGTGTATGCGTAGATATATGGATGTAAAGGAAGCGAGAGAGGTGTGTCAGGATCGCGCCAAATGGAAGTCTGTAGTCTCTGCCTACCCCTCTGGGTGACAGGCGTGAGTGTTTATGTTTATGTATTATGTCATTGTCATAATTTGACTAAGAACCGGCTGGGGTATACTAACAAAAGTATAATAGATAACAAAACAAAACAAAATCACACTTGTGTAAGTGTGTGACAAATTGTTGTAATCTATACACCTAAGTGAAGTGTCATGTATTGAAATAACTGCTCATTGAGCTGAGAGGGTTATTTGCATGCCATTAGAGATTAATACTTTTTGAAATTTTAGTGTCTGTCCGGACGGCTAATTTTTGAAATGACTGAACCAATTGTAATGAAACTAACGGATAGAGAGCAATGCCTAGAATGTTCTAAGCTATATTTTATCCATCCGACAAATTGATGAATTTTTTAAGTAATCGAAAAATTTATAAGATAAACGGTCTCTGATGACTATCTTAAATCTAAATAATCCCAGGCGAAGTCGGAGGAGATCGTTAGTCGAAAAATATATACCTGAGTGAGGATAAGTGAATTGTGCTCACTAGCGTGTTATGTGTTTGCGTCTAACACTGATGGTGTTAATATGTTATGTAAACATCGACCACTAAACGATAGATTGACTGCAAATTTACTCGAAAATTTTATTGGGCAGTTATTAGTTTTATATTATGATGATTTTGATTACAAATATTTGGGGAAGGAGCGGCCTTGGTAGTCGAAATGTAGGGCGGCCCACACTAGACGGAGTGACGACCTGGTAGGAGGTGCAGGAAGTCGATGGATGCAGGTGGCTCAGGATCGTGTTTTGTGGCATTCCTTGGGGGAGGCCTTTAGCAGTGGACTTGAGATGGGCTGTAATGATGATGATGATGATGATGATGTTAACTTAGTTGCTTACTCAACGAGAACTGATCGCAATAGTTGCAATATCCCGTCAATATACCGTATGTCGCGGCAAATTTTCTATTCTAACTGTAAATTAGTTAACCTACACAATGTCAGATAGTAAGGTAAGATTTAAATCCATTTTATATATTATTTACTATTTTGTGAATACAGTGAATTAAGTGTTAGTAAATTTACAGTAGGTATCGTGTATTCAACCACAGTGTGGTATACAAATGTATATTTTATGTAGCGGCTCATTCCCAACACGAGTATCCTCTGATTACTCACTGGGAAGTCTCAGCAGTATGCTGTTATCAAGATTACCGAAATAAACGCATTGTTTATTATTTCTAATACACATATAAACACAAAAAAATCCTCAGAAAATATTCACAAAATACTAGGTATATTAGTTTATTATAATATGTGAAAGGATCGTGCATTGACACCCATGACATCACATTCCTATCCTTAATGACGTCTTTACGTCTAATATTCAGTAAAAATAATATGTCAAATAAATCAAAATATCATCTATTTAAATTCTTATTATTATTAAGTAGAAACGCTCACACACAGTCAAGAAGAAAAACAGCTTCCAAAGTTAATATTACGTAAAAATAAAACAAAAATAAGAAAAAAATATGTTTGTTTCGATATTGAGCCAAACAGCATTTGGAGTAGGGTTACTTTATACAACAGTTAAAAAAACACATTTAATATAATCAGGCGGCACTTTGCGAAAATCCCTAATATTAAGCTTGTTGAATTTAGTTAGCTCAAATCCGCGTAATATTGTAAAATGATGAATCTTACCATGTTTGAAGAACAGCCAGCCCTCCCTAAATTGCGTGCATTAACCCCGTCACCACTACTCCCAACACCGCTACGCTAGAGAAGAACTAGACATCTATATCTATCCTCGATTGCGAATCAATATACAGATGCGTTGTCATCCGTGAAGACTAAGATGGAATGTTGTGCTGCTATTTTACGCTGGTATACCGTGAGTGGTGCTTCCCCGGTCGAGTCGACCTATACATGCTACAACTACACTACTAATGTAGCTGCAGCATGACTGTACCACTCTATTTAATTGTACAACATATTATACTGTAAATTATTATTTAAAAAATATTGTCCTGCTTTCTTACTGGTTCTTCTCGGGACACAGGTTTTCTCCGGACCAGTGGTAAAAGCTTAAACGATTTCCAATGTGTTCTTGTTATCTATATTGAATAAAATTATTCTATTCTAATCTAATAACCTGCTAAAACTGAATGACAGGATGAGAAATTATGTGATAAGAAGAAAAGTGTGGTTTGCGAGATGTTGTGACCAGGACTAAGAAAGGTTTGCTTCGGTGGTTTGGTGATGAGAAAGAATGAATGAGGAAAGAGTAACAAAGCAAATTTATATTTTAGATGTGTGCGGCAATGGACACCCTAGAGTCTAGGGTCTAGGGCCTAGACGAAAGTTTATCGAGCAAATTATATTGAGGACGGGCCAAATTAAGAGTACTCTTAACCGACGAGCATTTATGCGTAGGTATATAAGTGTAAAGGACAGAGGTATGTCAGGATTGCTAAGAGGCCGTCCGTAATCTCTGCCTACCCTTTTGAGTGAGAGGCGTGAATATTTATGTATGTCTAAACTAATAACAGACACTTCAAATTTAATAGTACTCGAGCAAGTAGAATTCGACTTCCGTCAGCGTCAATGAAAATGTACATCGCAGATTTAGTAATGTTTTATCACGCGCTGGGCAGTGACCAGCAGTGGAGGTTTAGGGACTGTTGTTGAAGATGGTTATTTCCCGAGTTTAAGGGACTGTTGAGAAAGAAGCTTACTTCCTGGGCTTCCACGGCTTCAAGATGAATTCGCACAAATTACATTATACCCGTAAATTATATTGAATACCGATATTGACTGCTTCGTTGGTTTAGTACTCGTAAGCGCGATCGCCGATCACGATATCCCGGGTTTGACTCCCGGGTCAAGCCAAAACTTGTGTCAAGAAATTCTCAGTAGAAGTCTGGGGTCAGGGAGTTAGCGGTGTTTCACCCCCGTGCCTCGGAAAACATCTAAAGCCGTATTGCGCCTGTCGTGTCGGATCTCTCTCCGGTCGTGCCGGATTGTCCTCCCATCGAACTATGAGAGCGAGGAAATAGAAAATGCACCTGTGCTTTTGGACACGCTCGTACGCGGTGATCCAGTCCTGCGCTGACTAGTCTCCGTTGAAACTGGCCGCCGCGCGGTGACCGAAATTTGGTCTGGAGGACAATATTATTATCATTCAATACCGATAACAATTATTGAACCCAGAAACAATGACTCAACGAATACAGAACGCTAAATGACAACTTTATTTTTTAAATACGAGTAAGTTACCCTCCCACATTAGAATTTTCTCCTGTATTGTGGGATCAGTTTTTTACATACATAAATTGCACAAGGACCAACATTCAGACACGGAACAATTGCTTGTAGGTTGTAGGCCACACATAATACTTGTTCTGTGCGGGATTCGAATCCGAGACTCCTAGCGCTGTAACTCATTGCTAAGCCACTGCGTCACGGAGCAGTTCTAATAAAAACATGTTTTTTATAAGTGTTTACAATACATATACATATGCGTACATAATAATATGTAAGTCCGTTTTGAAATCTCTCGCAATATCAATAGTGCGTTGACGTCTAATAACACCGTCGCGTTTTATTTCTGTCCGTCTCACTCTCAATTGAAACCCACGCAAAACAATGGCTCGTTATTGTTCAATTGTGTTGGATTTTAGGCGTCATTTCAAAAGCCCATTTAAGTGGCACGTTTAAAACATTTTCTATTTTATTCTAGAAATACTAGATTATTTTATACTTATTATACTCATTACTAGTTATTTACGACAAACCCCAGCTTCGCCGTCGTAGAATCTATTAATGTGGCGTTATTTAAATATATAATAACCATTTCATATGATAATAAATAAGTAATTATAATCGTATAGTGGCGGTGAAAGAATATCCACTACCATAATCCCGTGGCAGTTGTAAGAGGCGCCAGAGGAAAACAAATCAGATGGGCATCAGCATCTTCTTAATAAAGACTAAAAATAAAACTATTGGGAAATCCAATCGTGCATGCGTTAAGCGCATGAAAAAAATTACGTATAACATGATTATACGTAAATTTTTAAAGTAGTTTAATTACACACAAGATTTCACTAAAAACCTTATAATTATTAGTATACTTCCAATTTTGCGATAATTTTATGTCAAACTTCAATTTTAAAAAAACTTGGAAAATCCAAAAGTGCACGTCTCATAATGAACATATGATAACAAAATTAAATAATTTAAAATTAAAAATTTTGTACAGCCGACTTCAATATAGGTTATTTGAGAATAACTCAATAACCATTAGTCTGACCTTGATCAAATTCATATGGGACCACACGAGAACTATCAGCTTTCATATAAAAAAAGAATCATCGAAATCGGTTTGCCCAGTACAAAGTTATGAGGTAACACACATAAAAAAAAAAAAAAAAAAACATACACTCGAATTGAGTACCGTCTCCTTTTTGGAAGTCGGCAGAAAAAGGAAATTAGTTCTATTCGCAGAGTTCCAGTAGCAGTCACAAAAGTACACCTTCAAGTCACCGAAGTATACCTTCAAGTCACTCCGTCAAGTCCGGAGGTAAGGTCTCACCACAACTAACAAAACGAGCCCAAACTCGACGGACCTAGTTCTACTCTTCGAGGAGTTCCAGTAGCGTTCATCGAAGTACACTTTCAGATCACTCTATGAAGTCCGGAGGCAGAGGCGCATTAAATGTCGACTGCACCCTAGGCTAGCCTAGCACCTCATCGGCGCCCCTCTAGGGGCCATGTTATATCTATTATACATTAAATATACTCATTTTGCAAATAAACTATATTATAATTTATAGTATAGTTTAATAATTGCAGAATAATTAGGATACGAGTACCATTAACAGGAGGTAATAAATAAAAAAGTGACGAGAGAGAAGAGCGATTTAGGAATAATTAAATAGGACGATTTGTTTTTCGTTTGAAAACCTTAACGTGTTAACCTTGCGTCCCTAGACACGTGCCTAGTTTACCTTAAAGACAATCCGCCACTGTCCGGAGGTAAGGTCTCATCATAACTAACAAAACGAACCCAAAATCAGCACACCTATTACTATTACTATTCTTCGAGGAGTTCCAGTAGCATTCACCGAAGTATACCTTCAAGTCGGGGTAAGGTCTCATCATAACTAACATAACGAGCACAATTTCGGCACACCTAGTTCTACTCGTCGAGGAGTTCCATTAGCAGACATCGAAGTACACCTTCAGGTCTCCATAAAGTCCAAGACGTATAAGTATATAAATCCTGCGTACTTTTAGCGAAGCAAAATATGGTAATAAAAATCTGTGTTTATAAAAATAATTATATCTTAACTTGGTCAAGTATGTATAAAATTTGATTTTTGGAATAACTATTTTGTATTTCTAAAGCGATCGATATTTTTCAGCACGAACCGCTGTAAACAAACGACCACTCACGACGGTGGCTGAGCCCGGAGTAAAAAAAGTACTCTGTGGCCCGGAGTAAGGCAGTGTATTTAGTAAAATAAAAAAACACATACATATGATAGACTAATGGTTTTCATAAACTCATGTGGCCTAAAAATCTATTTCCATACCTACGCGCATTGCGCTTAAGGGGCGTATTACAAAAAATCGCGAAATTACAAGGTTTCCTCGTTGAAATTTTATGTTTATCGTTCATTGCTTGAAATAACAATTACTTGGTAAAAATAGTTCGTTTTCTCTCCTCAAATAAGCTCGGGCTCCCAAAGCATGTTTAGGCTAAAACTCTCGAAGACATGATTTGGGAGCTCTAATTTGTAGATTCTATTGAATATCGATCATCAAAAAAAATATTTTTATCTCCCAAATATCCTACACTTTAATAATAATGGAATACATTTTCGTTATATGCTTTTCACGCTAGGCAAAAAAAATCGACATAATTCAAAAAACGACCAAAAAAGCTTCGATACAAGCCCCTATATTTCCGAAGTTCTACATCATTTAGAAGTAAAATTTATACCAAAATAATCATCAACATTTGCTTACACTATGCTATTATTTTTACTTTTTAAATCGTTACTATTATATTTTAATTAATTAAATAAAAGTACTATATATTTCACTGTGCCGGCCATCTGCGATCATTAACGCGCGAGCGCTTGCCGAGGGTGGACCTGCGTCAGTTTATTTCGGGCGCTGCATCGTTTCGATACTACCGTAGTGTGCGTCGATTGCTATCGTAGTGTGCGTCGATTACCTGCATACTAGAAAATCGTCAACTACGACCGCAATTTTTGATCGATCGGTTTAAAACTATTTTACATAGTTATAATTTAGATTACGTCTCTTCAAAAATGTGGTCTATTCATTGACTTAGATCATTGTTATTTGAGGGCTTCACCTAATGGTTTATACAGCAACGGTCTTATTGAAGTTAAATGTCCTATTTCAGCTTTCGGAATAGATTTTCATACGGCCTTTCGACAAAAAAGTTAAAGGTTATAAATTCAGTGATTCAAGTGTAACATTAAATCAAAATAATGACTGGTTTTACCAAATCGAAGTCCAGCTTCATTTAGCAAATAAAAATGTCTGAATACTTGCAATAATATGTATTGGCCCAGATTAATGCATTAAAAGTACTAAAAATTTACAAATACGACCAATTTTAGATTTTAAATATGTTACCCAAGTTACAAGCTTTTTATGAAAAGTGTGTACTGCCTGAAATTATCGAATCGAAAAAAGTTCGGTCAATGCCGTCGCAGCAAATATTTTTCTTATAAAAAGTTGTTGTTATATTTATTAAAACAGGTTGCAACCGTTTATTCATTTATACCACTATTCTACCGGTAGTAGACATAATCGATTATTAACATTCGATTACAGCGTAACAATTAAAATATTTATATGTACTTATTTTGACACAAAATTTCATAAATAATGAATAATATATCAAAATGGTATATAATAATAAATAATAAATTATATAATTATATAATAATAAATTAATAAGATAACATTAAAATGACACACCAAAAAATATTCCATCCACTGAAGTCCATCCTAAGAAAACTTTGTATTATGGAAGATCAAGATCGTTTAGTCGCCATACTCACAGTATTATAGTGCGAGCGAGTGAATAGATATGAAAGAAAGTATCGGTCGCGTAACTTGCCGCCCGCTCGGTGCGTAAAATACCTAAATTTGCGAAACGCCGAAATGTAAGAGGGCTCTTAAGAGGCATGCAAAACTCCGGTTACAAACCAGCTTACCAAGCGTATCAACTATTGCAATTCCCCCCCACGAGGCAACCTATGGGCGAAGCCTATGTTAAGTAGTGGACTTTAATATGCTGTAGCGGTAAGAACCATATATTTTATTTTGCTTATCTCCGCTTCGCGTTCGATGTGTGGTCTATTGTCACTTGTCACCAAATCAAAACAAAAAACGATCCACTCAACTTAAGTCACTTCCACCAGCTTTATATTTTGCACTTATATAATGAAAAAGAACACCAATGGCAAAACGAGATACTTCTGACGTAGTTGTAAGACTATTTTATCTCGATTATTATTAAAAAAAAGTTAATTGAAAATAATTTCACTTGGACATCAGTTGGTCGGTATGGATGTGAACGGGATGGGTGGCTTTCGAAAAACTGAATTTATCACTTTAATTTTTTTACTAGCTTTAGATTTTAATCCTTAGGAAGCCCCATCCCGTTCATTAATATTTTTTTATTTTATTAAATGATTGACAATTTTTTTTCGGTAACAAAATACTAATCACCGGTATCAAGCACTCAAAAAATTTCGTGTTAATTAAACAGAAACAACTTTTTTGTAGCTTTAAACAAAATACGTGTTTCGGTAATTAATAAAAGTAAATTGATTATTCAAAACATTACATGAGCAACGTGCGCTCTTTGGATTTTCGATTTTTTTAATTTTTAAATCTCCAAGTATTTGGATAAAATATAATAAGTATATTAATTATAATCGGTTCAGCCGTTTCTAAGATTAATCCGGACAGACAGACATTAGACTTACGATAGATGGAGTTATATATATCTCGTTTATTCCAGAAGCAAAATAAATACTCAAACCGGCTACGGACAGCATCGCCACAGGTGTCAGGTGTCAGATACTACTGTCACAATGCGCCTGCCAAGGCTTTTTTTTAAATAGAATAAGTGTGACAAACGAGTACACAGTCCACCTAATGATAAGTGGTTGCTGTGACCCACAGACATCTACATACTTCTCGTCCTTATCCCCGATTAAGAATTAAAATGCAGATGCGTTGTCACCCCTGAGGACTAATATGGAATGCCTCATTTCCAGTAAAAAGGGTCTCCGGTTTTCTACACTCACTATAGGAAACACAGTAGCATTGAGCTGCTATTTAACGCTGGTATTCTGTTAGTGCGTGATGAAGAAGACACATCTCTGACTAAACTGCTATCCCTACCACGGGAGAACACTCTAGCAGAGGACTTTTAAAAAATATAGAAGAAAGAGAAATATAAAAAAGAAAAGTATATTATATTTATTTAATAAAGGGTATCCGAAATTCAAAGCCAGTTTTCGAACAGTGCTGAACTCGTGGTAGAGCCATGTTTTAGTTATATCATTATATATATTTGCAGCCATTACTGTAGCACGAATGGATCGACTCGACCGGGGTAAGACCACGGATCGAATGGTAAGTTTCGAAAACAGGAGGCTTTTTACTGGAAATGAGGCATTTCATCTTAGTCCTCAGGGGTGACAACGCAATAAATGTAGATATCTATTGGCCACAGCATCTACTTACCATTAGGTGGACTGTGTACTCGGTTGTCTGATCACTGAACTTTTTATCCAAAGTACCGGAAGAATAATAGTGCAGCACTACTTTCATTGTCAACATAATATGCTGAGTTGGTGACCGGTTCGCTGCAGGTCATTATTAATAACATATTTTTTTCTCTTTGTGTTGAATTTATTGCAGTCACAAATAAATTTTATAATATTTCTATGTACATAAATTGCAGTTTTTCAATTATGTTCTAATCACGCTCGCATAGTAACTCTACTAGGTAGTTTGAGCTTCGATATTTTGCATTCCAAAATCAAATATATACGAGTAACGTAAGAACACTAAATCTAAATCAGTTTTAATCGATTTACAAAAACTAGTACGCTATATACGACGCGTATGTTTTTTAATGTATGCTGGTTTCTCTGATTTTAATTCCGAATTTTCTGAAACGACTGAACCGATGTTAATATTACTTTTGTTATTATATAGGTTATAAGGTGGACACATATAATTTATAAGAAAAAAATTCACCTTTAATGGAGAAACGATAGGGGATGAAGTGTTTGACGTGATTGTTTATACGACATTTTATTTGTTACTGCGAATTTGTAAAATGAAGTCCACTCAAAAGGGCTTAATAATAAAACTATAAGTTAACCCGAATTCAAAATCAAATCGTCGTATCGTTTTATTTATTTTTCCGTCATCATTTTTTTTTAAATCTAAAATTAAAAATTACGTCATATTCGAATATAAGTGACGTCAAGACACCGAAGCTGTACACATAGAAATCATAACTATTACATTGGACCAAGTACCTGGTGTTACCGTTTACATGGTGCATTGCCCCTGAACTAGAAATTTTTATCTCAATCACGATCCTCGTGAACGAAAGCAGAGTGAAGTTGATAATGACAAATTGAAAGATTTGAGTTTCTCAAAATAAATCACAGTTACCTGCAGCGTCAGACTGTCACACAAAGGACACTCCCGTTGTAGGAATTATTAGAGATTTGCTATTATAATAACGCTTGGAAGCTGGATTAACAGCCGCAGTATCAGACGCTTTGCACCTTTGATGCTGCCTCCATCGTAAACCATGCGATCACTCTAGTATCTCCCTAAATCGTCTCTTACGATCCCACGGGGCAATTTTTTTCTTTAAGAGTGAGAGTGACAAACGAGCATACAGCCTACCTGCTGGTCAGTTGATACTGTGGCCCATAGATATCTACATTTACCCTCGATTAAGGATCAACTATGCATATGCGTTGTCACTCCTGAGAACTAAAATGGAATGTCTCGTTTCCAGTAAAAAGGCTCTCCGGTTTTCGACACTCACCATAAGAAACACAGCAGCATTAAGCTGCTATTTCACGGTGGTGTTCTGTGCGAGCGCGATCCTTGCTCGGTCGAGCCGACCCATTCGTGATACAACCTTGATACTGCAACATAGTAACTATGTTATATTGTATGTATGTATGTTATCAAAGTAATCAGACATAAACATTTAATCGTTTTCGATTATAACATCAATTTAATGTGCGCCCGGTTGCAGTGCAGCGTCGGCCATAATTTTATCAATTAACGGATAACGCTGCGTCATTCCCGAACGGTTTTCTAAAAGTAAAAGCGGTTTAAGTTAGAAAGTATAATACTGTGCAGGAGAAGTGATCTGTGCTAACTTTTACTTACTACTTAAGTCGACAGTTATTGAATATGTACCTACACATCTATGCGTATAAACGAAATTGAAATTTCTCTCTGGAATATTGAAATTACTGGTTTCTATTAAGCTCAGGGAGCTATATGCATGACAATTTTTTTGTCTGTCTGTGCGGGCTTATCTTCGGAACGGTACAACCGATTGTGATGAAACTTTACGAACAGATAGAAAACAAAACCATTAAGGAACTGGACTGTGTTATATCCAAAACTTTAACGTTATTTTGAAAACGTAAAATTGATAAAAATATCCTTGGACTATCCTAAATCTAAATAACGCCACAGTAACTGATCCTACCTCCAGGCAAAGCCGGGGCGGGTTGCTAGTAATAAATAAATATTGATATTCAATATTTGATACTTAACCTCGTATCTGTACTTAGGTCAGCGCATTCTACAACTGCTACGACATCCATAGTTTTTTTTATATGATAAGGGTGACAAACGAGCACACAGTCCACCTGATGGTAAGTGGTTGCTGCGGCCCATAGGCATCTACATCTATCCTCTATTACAAATCATAATGTAGATGCATTGTCACTCGTGAGGATTAAGATGGAATGCCTCATTTACAGTAAAAAGGACCTCCGGCCACCTGCACTCACCAAGCGAAACGCAGAGGTAAACCTCTACTTCACGCTGGTATTCTGTGAGGTCGTGGTACCACCCCGGTTCGAGCCGGCCCATCTGTGCGACAGCAAAAGCTGCCGCGTGGCTCTACCACTGTTAAAACTTGTTTGAAATGGGATGAGATAGACAATGCGTTTGCTGGTCGTGAGGTGCTGGGTTCGAATCCCGGGTCGAGCCAATAATCAGTTATTGGGTTTTTCTGTGAACAAATCCTCAGAAGCTGCTCGGAGTCAGCAAGTTGGCGGTGTTACAGCCCCATGCCTTGGAAACACGTAAAGCCGTTGATCTCTCTCCAGTCGTGTCGGATTACCGTCCGAGAGTGAGGGAATAAACAGTGCACCTGTGCTTGTACATACACTTGTGCACTATAATCCTGTCCTGTGTAGATGGTTAGTCTTCGTTGCGACTGGCCGCCGTGACCGAAACTCGGTCTGGAGGACATTAATATTCATTACGGTACGGTTCAGTGCGGTAATCTCTGCGCATTTAAAAGCATGATAGCATAGAATATAATCCATACGTGGTAGAGCCATGCTGCAGCTACATTATGGTTGTAGCACGAATGGGTCGACTCGACCGGGGAAAATAGCAGCTCACTGCTGCTGTGTATCGTATGGCGAGTGTAGAGAACCGGAGACCCTTTTTATTGGAAACGAAGCATTCCATCTCAGTCCTCAGGAGTGGCAACGCATCTGCATTTTGATTCTTAATCGAGAATAGATGTAAATGTCTATGGACCACAGCATCCATTTACCATCCGGTGGACTGTATGCTCGTTTGTCACTCTTATTCTATAAAAAAAAATAGATTATATTTTTATTCAATATAGATATACAATATAAGACTACAACATGTAATTTTTACTGTGATAATATGAAGTCATGGAACAAATATCCAAACATAAAGTCAAACGTTAGTCATAACGCAAAGCGGAAGACTGTTGAGCTGTATGTCAATATTAAAATATTTTAGGTTTTTTTGTGTTCAAATACCTTGTTTATAAAGGATTAAAAAAAAATGTTATTTGTCTGAAGCACCGGCCCGTAAAGTTAATTACTCAAACATTGTAAATATAAACGTTTCAGCAATAAATTAAAATGAATCATTTGACTACAAATTAGCGAAAACTGACTACAAATTAGCGAAAACATCTTTGATACAAAGATATAAAAAAATTGTAAATATATGATTGATGACAGAATTTTATCCAAAGTACAAAGAATTTTCAATAACAAGTTATGTTAATATAAGTGTAGTTTGAATTTTTTGTTGCCTACGATTCTACATGTTCCAATTTGTTTTTTTTTTCTAAGCGAAGAGTAGTAATAGACATTTGCTGTCGTTTTCTAAGGGAAGGCGCGCAATGCACGACTCAACGCCGCACGCTGGATCGAAAATCGCGTTTCGAAGACTTAGATCTTTTAAGTTTTAAGTGTCGTTTTTTAAGGTTGATATGGCTTCTGTTGTGTGTGTATTACTATGGTCAAAAATGTCACACGAAGTAATTTGGCTTAAAAACTGAGCACTTATGATTTATTGTACGAAAATAATTAAGTAAATGTATGGAGCAGATATGAAAAATCAGTATAATCCTGGAATCGCATAATTCGTCGTTGACGCCGCAAAGGGGAGAACCGCAATTTTTCAAAAATATACAGGAATGCAAGAAAACATTTATTATTCCTCGATTACTAACTTTTTTCATCATAAAATTAATCTTGCTTGTAGTTTTCCATTAAATCTAATATATTTAATTTTCTGACGAAAAAAGCTAGTAATCGGGGAATAATAAATGTTTTCTTAATCTCCTGTAATTTTTTGAAAAATTTAAGTTTGCCCCTTTGCGGCGTAAACGACGAATTGCGCGTTATATCCTTACAGGGGGTTATAGTACTAATTATTTATGATTTTTTGACTTACGGGAAATACTGCAATTTAAAAAAAAATATCGTCATAAAAAAAATCTTATTTTTCAGACTTGCTTTAATGAATCGTAATCAGGTATTTTTAGAACTCATTAACAAAAGCTTCTTTGCGCTTCATGTAGCGCAGTCATCTCACTTCACTTTCACTATAATTTAACACTATGGAATTAAAATTTAGAAGACCGGAGACAAATAGAGACGAAAGAAAGGGAATCTAAACACCCTGCTTAAGGCAGAGTGTTGTGCGAAAAACCGTAACGGACATCAGTCCCGTTACGTTTTTTGCACCAACAAAACTATTAAATAAAATTTAAAACTCCCCACAAAGTGGGGAGAGATAGCACTAAAATAATATAATTACTTAAATATAATAGATGTGTAATTATTATTAAGTGTGATTGTGTAAAAACTTACCAATAAAACTGAGTGGAATAACCGAAAACTAACTTTAATCACTTCCCGCTTAAAAGTTAAATATTTATGACCCGATTAGGCCGAAACTTGGTATATATGTTACTGTAAAAGCCCGTATTTGTGTAAATCTTAAGATTTTCTTTTAAATCTCAGGATTTACCAACATGATGCAACATGCAGGTAAATATCAGGTTTGGTATAAAATTGTACGCTTTTACCATTAGTGTTTAGTGCATGCTAGGTTTTACCAATGACTGTTAGTAAATGCTGGTATTGGAAATAAAAAAATATAATATAAGTAGAAAGTATTTATTAAACATCGAATCATGTCACCGGCCAAATTTTTAAATATTTTTATGATTTGTTTTAAACGTATAATACAGTAAAATATATTTGTTTACTTCGCACAAACACAATACCTACTTTGGCTAAGGTTAACTATTCATTAATTTTTCTTATGAGATTATGTCAGTACAAATTCCATCTTTTATAATGATTTCTTATATTTACGCGAACACTACACATTTAAATAAAACTAATTTTACGGATTTTATCGCGTATATTAACTTATTTTACATTCCCGACGTTTCAAGCATCTTTTATGGTATTGACTCTATAGTTACAAGAAATTCTTGCAACTGACCTGTATTTTCTAGTAACATTATCGTCAGTTGTTACATTACAAATATCGGGTTTTTCCTTAGCCTTCACCTTCTCCGTAATAAACTTTTCTTGTATTTTATTCTTGACAGCGTTATTGGACAACGCCTTTTGTGACTATTTCTCAACATTAATATGTTCTTTGTTATGTATAATTACATTTCCGCATTTATCTGCGAATGCAACAAATTCTCCAAATCTTCAGATCTTATAACTCTAAAGATCGCTGAAGTTGCGATGCCCATTTTCATTGGAAAACCAAACATTACTTCGTACGAGGTTCTTTTGACTCTCTTATCCCTCATGATACGCTTTATTTTTCATTGCCTTGATGAATGTTAAACTTTCTGAACATTTCAGCCTTTAATTTCTCAGTTCATTCTTAACAACTACGCATTTATCTCAATCGAGATAAAGGTTATTGTCTTTCTTACTTGTCACGAGTTCGTCCAGTATTCCATAAAATCTTTGTATCACACTCATTTTGTCTCATAATTACTTCTAGATAACAAAAACGTACGTACTAATCGTCCGACTGTGTCGAGCGGAGAGAGGTCACACTGTACACTGTCCGCGAGCATGATAATGCGCCAAACACTTTCAGGCATGATATTTTTCAACATTTTACGTGTCTTTGAGGTAAAACATAAGAGTTACTAAGTTTATTGTACTAAAAGTCCGAAATTAACGATTACCAGTGAACAGTTCGGACTTTTACCATTAAGACTTGAAAAATCCTAGGTTTTACTGGAAAATCTTAGGATTTAACATAGTTCGAGCTTTTACCGAAACATATATACTAACAATGAGTCACTCAACCAGCGCCTACCTGGATGAGTAAACTCACCCTCGCCAGCCCCCCCATTCCGCGAATTTTTTGACCTCCGCTCATATATAATATGTATTATTAAGTGGCGGAGCTTGCGAAGACACTTATTGATTTCACGATGTCTGTCCGTCTGTCTGTCGGTCCCACGATTATCTCGAGAACAGTTTCGAATTTTCAAATTCTGTTTTCAGCAATCGATTACTGATCACCCAGGCATCTGAACCTCTTATTTTGAAGCTGATTGGTCAACGGCAACCGTTAGAAACCGCTACAAAGCTGATTGCTTCGCCACTTTGCTATGCTGTTAGCTTGCTAGGTTTATTTATAAAATATTCACTATCATATTATCACATACAAAGTAAAATTGATTAGTTAGGAACTGTTTTAATTTTTTGTTGTTGATGTCACTATTGCATACCTTAAGCGAAAGCGCAAGGTAATGTTCTACTATCGCCTAAAAATTAAAATTCCAACATTTTATCGAATAAAATAGTATCTAGCAATCATATTATACATATAAATGATATAAAAAGCACATTGTTAGAAAGATAAATGATTGTTGAACTTATTAATAATTTTTTTAAATCGATTAATTGCTATTTTTAAATAAAAAAAGGGTTTTAGTGGCTTATGGTGTGGATTTATCATGTCCCTGTGGCTTGTAAACACTATAACTTTTGAAAATGTCAATTGTTTAACTCAATCTATTTTTTAATCTCTTCATCTATCATGTGGGAAGCCACTGAATGTAAATGGCAGTGTAATTTTGTTTTGTTTAGCTATAATTAATTTGTTTCGGCTCCAAAATGGCGAAATTTTCGTTGATTTGCTTGCCTCGTATATAGTAAATTGTTTCTGTAAATGGGGATCTACAGCCACAGAGTAGTTTAGTTCACAGAGTACCTTTGTATTAAGTTGAGTTCGGCTCAAAGAACACATTCGGATTCAGTCGCCGTCGTGAGTGGACATTGTTTCGGTTGTTTTCAGCGGCTCAAAAAGATCGCTGTACAAATACACAATATTCGAAAAACCAAATTTCTTAAATACTTGATTATAATAATAATAAGAGATTTTTTTATTACAATATTTAAAAGCACAGAATAAATAATAGTAGTACGTACTAAAAGTAAGTAGTATATTTTTTTTGTCATGGGTGACATTTTAATGCTTTTCGAGGGTGTCGAAACCGATAGGGTTGTCGAAATGTAAATCCAAGATGGCGGCCGCAATAGGTATCAATTTTTTCATCATGGGTGTCATTTTCATGGTTTTCGAGGGTGCTGAAGCCGATAGTGCTGTCGAAATGTAAATCCAAGGTGGAGGCTGCAATAGGTATAAAATTTTTCATCATAGGTGTCATTTTCATGGTTTTCGAGGGTGTTGAACCTGATAGTGCTGTCGAAATGTAAATCCAAGATGGCGGCTGAATTAGGTACCAATTTATTCATCATGGGTGTCATTTTCATGGTTTTCGAGGGTGTTGAAGCCGATAGTGCTGTCAAAATGTAAATCCAAGATGGCGGCTGCAAAATATATCAATTTTTTCATCTTGGGTGTCATTTTCATGGCTTTCGAGGGTGTTGAAACCGATAGTGCTGTCGAAATGTAAATCCAAGATGGCGGCTGCAATAGGTATCAATTTTTTCATCATGGGTGTCATTTTCATGGTTTTCGAGAGAGTTGAAGCCGATAGTGCTGTCGAAATGTAAATCCAAGATGGCGGCTGAAGTAGGTACCAATTTTTTCATCATGGGTGTCATTTTCAAGGTTTTTGAGGGTGTTGAAGCCGATAGTGCTATCGAAATGTAAATCCAAGATGGCGGCTGCAAGAGATATAAATTTTTTCATCATTGGTGTCATTTTCATGGTTTTCGGGGGTGCTGATGCCGATAGTGCTGTCGAAATGTAAATCCAAAGTGGCGGCTGCAATAGATATCAAGTTTTCATCTTGGGTGTCATTTTCATGGTTTTCGAGGGTGTTGAATCCGATAGTGCAGTCGAAATGTAAATCCAAGATGGCGGCTGAAGTTGGTACCAAGTTTTTCATCTCGGGTGTCATTTTCATGGTTTTCAAGAGTGTTGAAGCCGATAGTGCTGTCGAAATGTTAATCCAAGATGGCGGCTGCAATAGGTATCAATTTTTTCATCATGGGTGTCATTTTCATGGTTTTCGAGGGTGTTGAAGCCGAAAGTGCTGTCGAAATGTATTTAAACTACTTTAATAATTCCGTATAATCATGTTATACGTAATTTTTTTAATGCGCTTAAGGTATGCCCAATTGGATTTACCAATATTTTCATTTTTTAATATGTCAGGTAGTTTATTATATAAATTTATGGAAGAACTGAATGTACTAGAAGTGTTTCTAATTCATATACATAATATATAGCCTATGGAAAAAAGGCGCATTGGTTCCGGAGGTTACCCTCCACATATACACACGTCTTTGATTGTCATAGTGCTAAACCAACGACCAGCGATCTGCTGTGAAATGATTTCGATGACGTGCCGCGGATGAACTCAACAACGGTGTAATATTTAACGACACAAGATTCGTACACACTTATTGCGCGACATAATTTATCCAAAGCAAATATAAACTACAACTAGTTTAAATAAAGCTCGAAATTCCGACATTGTGCAAATATGTTGTCACAGTATTGACACACGTGTTAAACATTATTAAAAACTACGTCAATGCATTACTACATTTGTAAAATATTGTAGAATTTCTTCCTTGTTTACATAATATAAGGCATTCATGATAAGGATTATAAAATATATTAACGGCTTCATTCATAAGCTCTTTTAAGAAAGCAGTCCCTTGGGTCTCAAACTAAATTCTAATTTTTTATGTCTTGTTTCCCCGATAATTTTTACGGTATTTATATTATACTAGGCGATTTGTCCGCATTGCTTGATATAATGATAGATAAAATTACTGAGAAAACTATAAGAAGCTACGGGGGGCAAATGATCAAGGTACAACTGAACAGCATCAGGTCGCTCGCGCAAATAAACCGCGGCTGGCCCTAACTTTATCATGAGGCAGAGGTAGAAGAGACTTCCCCTTTCCTACGCAAGCGCGCTACACCGCTTGTCCCACTTCCCCGCGGCAAGAAAACACACATCACTGAAAACGTAGTACTTATAAAAAATTGTTGTTATTAAAAATGTAATAACTTTATATTAAATAAAGATATCGCAATATTTTTTTAGATAAGGGCCAAGTGTCTAAGAAATGAAACTTAAAAAACCTAATTGAAATCTATCCAGTAGTTTTTCCGTGCTGCGCGCTCAACTGCAAACCCTTATCATTTTATTTTTATAGATTACTTATATGTATATTTCTAAGCATTTATCTATTTATTAATTTGTTTTGTGAATATATAATTGTATATGTGATCCATATACTTCGTTAATTTTCATATAGTTATCGTATTGATCCTTAACTATTAAGTGGCGAAGCTTGTGAAGACACTTATTGATTTCACGATGTCTGTCCGTCTGTCCCACGATTATCTCGAGAACGGTTTCGAATTTTCAAATTCTGTTTTCAGCAATCGATTACTGATCACCCAGGCATCTGAACCTCCTATTTTGAAACTGATTGCTCAACGGCAACCGTTAGAAACCGCTACAAAGTGATAATAAACGTAGCAAGCTAACAGCATAGCAAAGTGGCGAAGCAATCAGCTTTGTAGCGGTTTCTAACGGTTGCCGTTGAGCAATCAGTTTCAAAATAGGAGGTTCAGATGCCTGGGTGATCAGTAATCGATTGCTGAAAACAGAATTTGAAAATTCGAAACCGTTCTCGAGATAATCGTGGGACAGACGGACAGACGGACAGACGGACGGACGGACGGACGGACGGACGGACGGACGGACGGACGGACGGACGGACGGACGGACGGACGGACAGACGGACAGACGGACAGACGGACAGACATCGTGAAATCAATAAGTGACTTCGCAAGCTTCGCCACTTAATAAGTAGGGATTGAAGTCAATTATCTCAAGTCTCAAGCGTTTAAGTCTAATAGCACCAGTATAATGGCTAGTTGTGATGCATTCCGTCTCAGTTATTTTCTACCTACTACAAAAAGAGACGGTAGGTACTCAGTTCGACTGTTGGTTCTTTTTTTATGTGTGTTACCTCATAACTTTTTTCTGGGTGAACCGATTTCGATGATTCTTTTTTTTCTTTTTATTTGAAAGCTGGTGCTTCTCTTGTGGTCCCATATAAATTTGATCTGGATTTCACGAATAGTTTTTGAATTGTTCTTAATAATTTATATTGAAGTCGGTTGTACAAAATTTTTAATTTTAAATTATTATTTTTATAGAATAAGGAAGACGAATCAGCACACAGTCCACCTCATAATAAACCTAGCAAGCTAACAGCATAGCAAAGTGGCGAAGCAATCAGCTTTGTAGCGGTTTCTAACGGTTGCCGTTGAGCAATCAGTTTCAAAATAGGAGGTTCAGATGCCTGGGTGATCAGTAATCGATTGCTGAAAACAGAATTTCAAAATTCGAAACCGTTCTCGAGATAGTCGTGGGACAGACGGACAGACGGACAGACATCGTGAAATCAATAAGTGTCTTCGCAAGCTTCGCCACTTAATAAGTGAACACTATGGCTACGAAGATAGAACGCCTCGTTACTAGTAAAAGGGTTTCCAGACAACTCATCAACATTAAGCTGCTATTTTACGTTGGTATTCTGTGAGAGCGTGGTCCTTCCCCGGTCGAGCCGACCCACCAGTGCTACGACCATAAAATAGCTTCAGCGTGACTCTACAACGTTTAATAGTTTTCAGGTGTGACAATGCATTTACGGTCTTCTTTTAATAATACAAGTTGGTCACAGGTGTTCATTGCCTGCAGAAGCCAGAAGCCAATAATCATCAGGTGAGCTGATAGAAGACTTGATACTATAATAAAACAAATAAACTAAAATAAGCAAACGACCGATAAATTATGATTTAAATTGTATACTGCTCACATTTCAAACAAAGTTCAATGACAAGTGATTTATGACTCAATCGCCTTTAATAAAGTTATACTATGATTATAGGAAGTGTTCATACGATAATCGGACGATTACTTTTTGTTATTTATACAATTATAATATAATACTTTGAATATTTTAAATTTAAAAAATATAAATAATAATATTTAAAATATTTTAGACAATAATTGTTTCAAAATTAAGTATTAAAACATTACACCGACCTTGCAATATCAGTGACAGTTGGTGCGGACGGGGTTGCCCTTGGGCTACCCTAAAGCCGCGTACATTATAATGATATAAAATATAATATTGAAAGAATTTAACATTTTAATTTTAAGTAATTTTTTTTAATTGTATTTTTATTCATACGATAATCGTTTTTATTTATTTTTTCGTTTTTATTTCATTATCAAATTACCAATTATAATTTTATATAAATTAGCAATTATAATATAATTTTATAATTGCTAATTTGATAATGTCATTGGTGAGTGTTTGAGTGCGTCAGAAGTTGAGAAACTGAAAAACACGCTTTTGTAGATAACGGAAATAAAAAGTAGAAAATTATTTTCAATAAATATAAAATAAGTCAATAACATAAAAAAATCATTTTAATGTAAAAAAAGCGTGGCGTGCTTTTTCAGATATTTTTATGATGTATTTTTATGTTCTTTTACGCGGCTTACAGTAGATTGAACTGGCAGAAATCGTACTTGTTTTATGAATTATTCACAAATCCTCATGATCCTCGCATGGATAACGGGACAGACTATTTAAATTATTGCATTGTCATCAGTCTTTGACAAGTGTGCGAAGTTTCAAATCAGTCCGACGTTTTGAAGGGGATGAAAATCATTCCGTTACCCAGATACATACCAAGCTAATAATAGCGTTTTAAAAATACCGTGTAATGGCGGTGTAAGAATATCCACTACCCCATAGCGTGCCGTGGGTGTCTTAAGGCTCAGAGCCGTACCGAATAGTGTAGCGCAGAGAGTAGCTTAAAGGAACAGTAAGCATTATTATTCTAGTGCTGCGATGAACCTTTGTAAAAGCTAGATGGCTTGCCGAATTTTAAGACTGCAGACTATATCTGCTCGGGAGCGAATAAATGGGGTACTTGAGGACAACCACGCTCCGGGTGGTAGTTCGGAGCTATTCTATATATTATACTCCTTTAACTTCAGAACTTTGTTAGCGCGATTGAGACTTCGACGAGTTTCGCTTATGGCGCGACGACAGCGCCGCCACATATGATGGAAACACACTTGTCCTCATTTTATGCCTGTTTGCCGCGAAAGCTGACTAGAGGCGGAAAGCGTAAGCGTACGCATCTCCATACAAAAGTGGTGTCTTCTATAGACAGAAGCTGAATTGAGCTTACTAATAATAATAATAATAATACGCCACATAAATAAAAAATGCATAATAGATTTTTATGTTCACAAGGATGTAACCGGTACAAATACAGGATGTAGGAAGTTTATTGTCAAGAGGCAAGGATTTACTTGGTGAAATTGAAGTGCTTGGAAGCGAGGATCTCCGGCAGCGTGCCCCACAGCGTCTGGTGCAGCTCGCGCACCGGCGCGCCCCACCAGCTCGCCTGCCAGTAGCGCACCGTAGACGACACGCTGCAGTTCACTCCTGTGGGCAAGGACCGATGTTAGTTCTATTGTGATGGGTTCCCATCAGGTTCCTAGTTAAAACATAGTACAAGAGAGATGGGTACTTGGTATTTTTTAAATAGAATAAGGGTGACAAACGAGGACACAGTCCACCTAACGGAGAGTGAATGCTTGTGGCCCATAGACATCTACATCTATCCTCGATTAAGAATTAAAATGCAGATGCATTGTCACTCCTTAGGATTAAAATGAAATGCCTGATTTCCAGTAAAAAGGGACACCGCTTCTCTACACTCACTATACAATACTAAACACAACAGCAATGAGGTGCTATTTACGCTGGTATTCTGGAAAAGCGAGGTCCTCCCCAGGCCGTGCCGACTCATTTATGTTAACAACCATAATAAAGCTGCAGCTTGGCTCTACTACATATAATAATGATGTCCTCCACACCGAATTTCGGTCACAGTTATTTGTCAAACTGTGTTATAGGTGTTAACAGTCATTCTTAAATAAATTAAAAGCTTAGAACCGTTTCAAAATGAGGTAAAGAGTTATATTCAAACCTGTCTTCAATCTTAACGCAGCAGCGTAACATTTTTCAAGGTCAAAGTCATAACTTTTTATTGAATTTAAGCTTATGAAGCTATTATAGTTATTAGAACGTTAATTATAATACACCGTGTGTAAAACAAGACGTTCTCAGAGAAAAACTGCCGTGAAATTACGGAGACTTTTTTTTTTAAATCTCATGTAACAATAGAAATATTTTACCACGTTTTTATTAACTCGGTTTCGTGTATGTATGTTCTGGTTGAATTTAGGAATTGATTTTAAACTGACTTCCCGATGAGCTAAACTTTAAATTTTGAACATACTCGTGCATAGCGTGCAATTGTGGAAGGGACCCTAGATTGACCCATTTTTTTAAATATGACATTTTCAACTTGCGACAGTATTCACAAGTTGCATATTGCAACTGTCAATGAAAACAACACAACATCTACGCGCAAATATGTCTTTATTCGACACAGTTATCTCAAGTTAGCGATCGGAGAATTTAGGCCACAGTCGATTGTGGGTCATAACGGTATCGTGCTGTTAACACCATTGCGGGCGGCGGGTCACTGTCAAAAATCGGTTTAAGCAAACAAGTTATATCAACACAAGCGTTTACATAACGTTAGTCCGCATCCAATACCGCAAACGTGAAGCACAATCTAAAATTGTTTTTGCTTTGAGCCGCGATATGTTATGAATTATGGGCTAAGTGCTCGGCATAAAGAGCAATGGCAGACTTTCATACATAAAATTAGTTGAGAAGAAATGGTAGCGTCTATATACCAAAAATATCTTAAAATGTTAAGCGTCAGTCCCTTAATAACTCTGTCAAAGAATTTTGTACTGAGAAGGCCTCAAAAAAAAGATATTTACATTTGAACATTTTTAGGTTATATCCTCCTTCACTTGGAAAGAGTCATGCTTCCTGTGGTTGTTTGATGTTAGCTTAATAAATAATACATAATTGAGAGTTTTAGATTATTATATCTCTATTATATATTTGCATACCATGAATGTATATTTCTGGCATGGCTCCAGGGCTTTTGTATCATAGTGACATTCTCAGAAGGGCTAGAATCCAGAGCCGTAAAGCCAGTAAAAAAATACAATGACTTTTTATTTTAGCTAGTGTTGGCATAACACTAAATGGAATTGTTACATAGTACTATGATTGAGATAATGTATTATTGTAGGAAATTCTTTGTAAGAGACTTATTCTCAGCCATATCACTTTTATTGTTATTATTACTGATAGTACAGTTATTACTTATATTAACTTAATATAAAAATACTTTGTGTGTTGTGTTGGTTGTGTTACAAAGTGTATACGAAAATAGTATGAATATACTAAATGGCAACATTTGAATAGAGTAAAATGATTTAAGTCATTTGATATGCCCAAAAATGTTTGTTATTTTCTGTGGCTTTAATTAAAATACATTTTTATTTGAAAAATCATAGAAAAATTATAAAACTCATTTTATATATAACTTATCTCTAGACGCTATAATTTTTCTCAACTATTTTTCTGCCATTGCTCTTTACATACGTGGTAGAGCCACGCTGCAGCTATATTATTATTGTAGCACGAATGGATCCGCTCGAACAGGACCACACTCACAGAATACTAGCGTGAAATACCAGCTTAATGCTGCTGTGTTTCGTATGATGAATGTAGAGAACAGGAGACTCTTTTTACTGGAAACGAGGCATTCCACCTTAGTCTTTAGGGGCGACGACGCATTCTGCATATTGTTTCTTTATCGAGGATAGATGTAGTAGATGTCTATCGGCTACGGCATCCATTCACTATCAGGCGGACTATGTGCTCGTTTGTCACTTTTATTCTTAAAAAAAAAATGAAAAGTTCATGAACACATTACACGAGCAAACATGAGTTGGATCCGGCATCAATGAAGTTGCTCATTTAAATTTAAAGTACTGATGTACCACATGGTCGGCAGTGAAGGAGTACATCGTGGGAAATGGAGAACGTGTCAAATGACTTGCACATAATAAAGCAGTGCGACGGACTCTTCCTTTCTTTTTCGTCTTTAAACCGTCTTAGAAATGAGAAGATGCATTCGCCCAGTGGATCGTATGATGGTTCTTTACTTTTCCTTCAAGTATACTTAGTGATTTCTTATATTTACACGAAAATCACACATTGAACGAAATTACTTTTACGGATTCACGGCGGCGGATTCCGCTATTCCGCGAATATTTTTTTTCTACTCAAATTTATCAATTGACCGATGACGTAAAAATCTTGCTCCTTTAATTTTTTTTTGAATACTTTGAATAATCGGTCCGGATAAACCACTCAATAGATCGATCTGCAGATTTACAGACTTATTGGGGGTACATTGAGGTGTAAAAATTCCTTAAAATCTTAGCCTCACCACCAATATTTGCATAGGTATAGTCGTTTATCAAAACACGAGAAAAAAAATTCCTACTTTTTCAAATCGATATTGAGGAAAGAAAAAGAAATTTTCCAAATATCTTCACTGGATTTTGTAGGAAATTTATTCCAGTTTTTAAAACCGTCTCCCAAGTTTTGTACAACCATTGATTGCTGAGATATCAGTGGTTGAACATAAAAGGGACTGTTTTCGTTCAATATCGGATATCTCCGCGACAAAACGACGTAGCGGAAAATAAAAAAAAGAAAAAGAAGGTCGTTTAACCAAAAAAAAAAAATTCCGAGGCCGTGGAGCCAGAACGAGTGGGAAATTTTTATTCCGCGCTATTTCTTTGGATTGTGTTGAAACCGTGGTGCTTGAAAATATGGCTTAAAAATTCCAAAACTAGAGTCTTGGAGCTTCAAAATGCTTTTTTTATATTTTCGGTACGACCATTTTTGACTTAAATTTTTATTACTTAGACTTAGATTTGATTTTTTTTGCTCCCTTAATTTTTGTGAGAAGTGTACCTATCATAAACACTCACGCCTGTTACCCAAAGGGGTAAGCAGAGACCACGGACTTCTATTTGGCATAATTTAAAACTGTAAATAAACGGACCATTTAATCTGGGAATGCCAGGTAATGTCGATTATTTCCTTTTCTTTTTAAAAAAACCTTATCTCCACAAAAATATCTTCTCTTTTATCGTGCAGGCAGTTTGCATACATAAATTTTACAAGGACAAACATCCAGACCCGGAAGAATTATTTGTAGTCCATACTTGTTCCATGCGGGATTCACTTGTTCATGCGGGGTCCCCCGCGGCAATTAGCGCTGCAACTCATTGCTATGCCATTACGCCACGGAGCCGTCAATTCCATGTTGTGACTGAGCGTCATTATTTCAAGTTCAATCTGCTTCGCGCAGAGAATTAATTAGATTGCGTTGCAACATCGATGGCGCGGCGCGGCGCGGCGCGTTCAAACGGTCACGAGTCACGACTCCCACAACGCTCGCTAGAACCGGACCGATGCGATAGTCCTCTGCACTGCAGCTAGATATATTATCATACGAGTTGCTACTTGAACATAATTCTATTTTATTTTATTTATTTTATTCAATAAGTTACACAAACAATAATGTCTGGCTGCTACTGACAATTACTTTTTATTATAGGATAAGGGTGACAAACGTGCACTCAGTCCACTGATGGTAAATGGTTGCTGTGGCTCATAGACATCTACATCTATACTCTATTAAAAATCAAAATGCAGATGCGTTGTCACCCGTGAGGACTAAGATGGAATGCCTCTTTTCCAGTAAAAAGGGTCTCCGGTTCTCTACACTCACCATACGAAACACAGCAGCGTAAAGCTGCTATTTTACGTTGGTATTCTGTGAGAGCGTGGTCCTTCCCCGGTCGAGCCGACCCATTCGTGCTACAACTATACTACTAATATAGCTGCAGCATGGCTCTACCACGTAAAAAACACTGAAACACACACACACACACAAGCTGAGTTTCTCGACTCCACAGAGTCAGTAATTCATTCTTGGGGCAATGTAGGTATATATATATGCTATTACAACAAATACCCAAAAATATACAAGGTCTCTCTATTACCAAGTTAAAATAGTTTATTAAACAAAAACTGTATAAAAAGGGTTATTATAATATAAATGAATACATGATTGATAATAACGCCTGAGAATTAGATGGTCACTTCCAAGCTGTTTCTAAAATAAATTTTCCAAATAGTTTGTACAATCTTTCACATTGTATAATTTACTTTAAAAAAAAGTCCCGTTGGGTTTCTTGCTGGTTCTTCCCAGGACAGGGATTTTATTCCGAGCCAGTGGTAAAGTAAAAAATGACTTTCAATAAGAATTACATGTAATCTATATGGAATAAAAAAATATTCTATTCTATTCTTCTATTCTAACATAAAGAATTCATCAATTTCCGGTGTCTAGAGTAATGTACCCCAGGGTTTCCGTGCCAGAGCCATTAATAAATTTCCATTAAAAAGGGTAATAGGGTTTTGTTTCATAATATTTTGTTTGGTACTCTGATAACATTAATATTTTTTATAGGATAGGGTAACAAACGAGCACACAGTCCACCTGATGGTATTTTGGTTGCTGTGACCTATAGACATCTATACATTTATCCTCAATAAAGAATCAAAATGCAGATGCTTCGTCACCCGTGAGGACTAAGATGGAATGCCTCTTTTCCAGTAAAATAAGTATCCGGTTCTCTACACTCACCATACGAAACACAGCAGTGTCAAGCTGCTATTTTACGTTGGTATTCTGTGAGAGCGTGGTCCTTCCCCGGTCGAGCCCACCCATTCGTGCTACAACTATACTACTAATATTGCTGCTGCATGGCTCTACCACGTAAAGAACTACTTTCATTACACTTTTTGGTTTTGGCTTGGTCCCGGGAGATTGGAACCCGGGAATTCATAGTAAACGCGTTTACGATCACTAGACTCTCGAGGCAATCAAATATTATTTGTATTAGGTGCGCTACCTTCATAAAAATAGTATATACGAACCATTTTACGGAGTCGAAAATATAATATCTAGTTTGGAACGTAATATTTACAAACTGAAGTAACTTCTATTTTCATCATCACGTGCGTGGTGGTGGTGTTGTTGTTCCACTGCAGCCTATAAGAGTCCACTGCTGAACATCGGCCTTCGCCATACATTCTTTCGTAGGAGGGATTTTGCCATAGTTGCCACGCTTGGCAGGCGGATTGGCAATCCAAGCTTTTTTGTTATTTTGAGTTTTTATTAGGAAGATGTTGCTGCCAATCTCCTGTTTCAGTTTCCCTCTGCCGCCTCTTACGACACATACAGGATGATATGGGATATGGATGATATACTTACACCGCCACTACACGCTGTTGGTGTACCCTATCCTTTCCTTTAATGTTTATTTCTCCTGCGTCGTTGTAATGACACATAATGAAAGACGTAAACGCTGTATGTAGAACAGCACCAATTCTGGTGCTGTTCTACATATTCTATATTTCTTGGTAGCCATTCGGCCAAAGCTTTCGAATCTCAAGTGTACAATCGACGATCGCATTTACTCGGATTCGGATCAAAAGCAGTTTTCACAAAATTCACAATCGATTAACGGATTCGGTCCAAGTTTTATAGTTTTGTGTTTGTATAGGAAGCATTGCGTGAACGCTCTTAGGCTTAGCTTATGTGTAGCTCGTATACTCGTATATCTATACTTAAAAATTAAAAATTTTGTACAACCGACTTCAATACCTATATTAAGGAATAACTATTGGTCAGACCTTGAACAGATTTATTTATATGCGACCACACGAGCAGCACCAGCTTTCAAATAAAAAAAAAGAATCATCGAAATCGGTTCACGTAGAACAGTTATGAGGTAACACACATAAAAAAGAACATACAGTCTAATTGAGTACCTCCTCCTTTTTGAAGTCGTGCATATAAAGGTGCTTGAAAAAATTAATTATAGTAATACAGAAGCGACAATAGCCTAATGGCAGTGTGCGGATTGCGAACTTAAAAGGTCGTGGGTTTGAATTCGCTATTCGACTACTGTCGTGAACTGGTCCTAACAACAAGCCGTTTAAACTTACCAGAAGTGGTTAAAGAGATATTAGTAGTGTTCACAGTACTGCTAGTATTTTTTACACGTGGTAGGGCCATGCTGCAGCTATATAGTAGTATAGTTGTAGCACGAACGGGTCGGCTTGACCGGGGAACAACCATGCTCTCACAGAATACCAGCGTCCGGAGACCCATTTTACTGGAAAAGAGGCATTCCATCTTAGTCCTCACGGGTGATGACGCATGTGCATTTTGATTCTTTATTGAGGATAAATGTAGATCTATATCTATGGGTTACAGCAACCACTTACCATTAGGTGGACTGTGTGCTCGTGTGTCACCCTATCCTATAAAAAAATTTATTAAAAAAATAATTTTTTATAGAATAAGGGTGACAAACGAGGACACAGTCCATCCTATGGTCAGTGTACTGTGGCTCATAGACATCTACATCTATCACCGATTAATATTCAAAATGCAGATACGTAGTCAATCCTGCGGACTAAGGCTGAGATCTATATATCGTACTTTGACTTTGCTCAGACTTAGTTTACGAAAAACTTAGCTGAGTATATGCTCAGCATAAACTTTGGTTCTGAATTTAGTTGTATTGGACTAAGATTAAGCTAGGCTTATGCTAAGGCCCAGACAGTCCAAATAAATTTCATGTATAATAATTACATGAAATAGAAAACGGGCGTATGAGAACGGGAACGGATAAGTGCAGTCAGATAAAAAGAAAAGAAATAAGATTTTAAGAAATTCGAAATAAGATTGAAATTACGTAAATAGAAAATGGATTAATGTTATTTAGACTGGAAGACGGCCGAAAACTACCTATTTATTGTTATAATTAATATAAAAATAACAATTTAAAATTACGGTGGTTTTGAATAATATCCTGAGTTTTACGTAAGTCGTCGATATCGTTGTCTTAAGCTTTGCTAAGCGCGCACTCAGCACGACTTCGAAGTTAGCTCTATAAATACCGACATTATCTTAGCTCGAAAGTAAAGTCTGAGCAAAGTCAAAGTACGGTCTATAGATCTCAGCCTAAGATGCAATGCCTCTTTTCTAGTAAAAAAGAGTCTCCGGTTCGCTAAACTCACCATACGAAACACACCAGCTGTTTACTGCTATTTTACACTGGTATTCTGTGAGAGCGTGGTTCTACCCTAGCCGAGCCGACCCATTCATGCTACAACTAAAATATAGCTGCATCGTGGCTCTACCACGTATAATAAACATGTACGTATAAGGCGAGATAAATAGTTATGACATCCGCCGCCTAATTAAGCATCAGCAGTCTGCGTCTTGCTTAATTTACAGCATAGTGACAAATGTTGCGCGGCGTGACTCCCAGTAAAGTGAACTCTCGTTCAGTAATCTGAAGGTACAATTTTGTTAACAAGCTCCCGCAGTGAGCACTTGTAAATTATTTCGCATTACACAAATTAAATTAACCAACGCTAAATGTCATAGACAAAGGAGACTGCATCGCAGATCATATCATTTCACGAGAGTAACATCGCACAAGGTTCTGGAGGCAACTCGTCTTAGTCTCATTGTCAAATTTGACATTGTATTTAAATATCATAACTTAAATACAAATTATTAACAAATCCATAATGTACATGACATGACAACCCATAAGTAAAACAACTACGGTAAAATATCTCGGAGTACTATTGGATGAAAAACTAACTTGGAAACCACATATAGACATGATTGCGTCAGAAAATTAACATAGCTGTTCAAGAATCTTAGGCATGTAGCCGACCTAGAACTTATTCGTACTGTATATTATGCACCAGTTCAATCTGTCATTGGCTATTGCATCGGAGTATGGGGAGGCGCATGTACAACACACATCATACACCTTGAGAGAGAGCTCAACGTTCTATGCTCAAAACAGTGACATTTAAGCCTTATAGCTTTCCCACCAATACCCTTTATGAGATGTGTCAGTGTCACTTTCTCACAATAAGGCAGTTATTTATTTGCCACATAATCACCAAACGTTGTGTAACCCTTATGACCCAAATAAATTTCGTAACAAGCGAACAATTACCAATGTTATTGATCCCCTAAGATGCCATACTGCATTACGAGTAGCAGGGCGACAAAGAAGTTTCCTTTCTTCATATCTTTATGATAAAAATGATAAATGTGCCATCTTAATATTTACATTTTAACTCAGCCAAGTGTTTGTACTAAAACTGCTTCTATTGAGCAGTGTAATCATTTGACATTTAATTTGGAATCAGTTCCAACTAATTTAAATTAGTGAATCCGACAATAGAGGCAATGAACATTGGCTAAAAGATTATAATTTAATGTTTAATTTCAGAAATCACCAGGTGGTCAGTTCCTTCAATAGAGAAACAAGTTTACGTGGTGGCTCCTTAATATTAGCTGATAAATAATTATTACATAAAGAACGTAAGGATATTGTGAGTCTTTCTGTTGACCGAAATGTAGAAATGGCTTGTGTCGAGCTCGAGGACCTCATTGTTGTAAGTGTTTACAAACCCCCATGAGCTACTTACGAATATTTTGAAAGGATTTTGAAAGAAGTTTTGCTTAAACTTAGTAAACAGAACAAGTCTGTTATAATATGTGGAGACTTTAGCATCAATCTCCTTGAAACTTCTTCCATTAGTATTAAATATAGCTCATTTTTTAAATCGTATAATCTTGTCAAATTATTCTTAGAACCGACACGTATTGCTGGGCTTAGTGCAATCTGTATAGATAACATTTTTACAGATGTTAAGCCCTTGCATAAATCATTCAAAATTTAAGTTCAGATCACTGTGGACAGTTGATCTCATTGTCCTACATACATAACGTGACCATACGTCCGGCTTTCCAGCTGTCTGTCCTGCTGTCCCCAGCGAAGGCAAAATGCTTACGCTTTCGCAAAGAGACCCATCTTCATTCTTCTACATCTACAGCGTTTGAGTCGAATTTTTGAAAGAGTTTTGTGATTCAAGTGACACAGAGTATTACAAACTGCTGGGCTACAGTAAAACAAGATGGTTTGCGTTAATACCAACGCTTGAGAGTTCCAAGAATGTTTCAGCCTTTAAAAAGCTATTTTCTAAGTATCGACAAATTCCCAAATATTTCAAAAATGTTTTTCGATATTCCCAGATCAGAGTTGTGGTTATATTTCTTGCACGCACAAGCTGAAGCTGTGTTAAAAATTGAGGGGCAAAACTTGTCTGCAATAGAGTCTGCGAAGGAAATTAATCGTCTCCGAGATAACCTGGCACTCAAAGAGAGCTTTCTATACGTGGTAGAGCCATGCTGCAGCTATATTGGTTGTATTGTTGTAGCACGAATGGGTGGGCTCGACCAGGGAGGGACCACGCTCTCACAGAATACCGGCGTAAAATAGCAGCTTAATGCTGCTGTGTTTCGTATGGTGAGTGTAGAGAACCGGAGACTTATGATTCGCAAACGAGGATAGATGTAGATGTCTATTGGCCACAGCAACCACTTACCATCAGGTGTACTGTGTGCTCGCTTGTCACCCTATCCTATAAAAAAAAACTATTTTCCTTCCTCACACCGTCCGTAACATAGTTGTAAAATTACAAGGAACTGAAATTGCTGTTGACCAGCAGAATGTTAAAACTGCAGCGGCTGAGTTTTATAGGACACGCAAAGAATATTTGGAGCAGTGGTGTCAATTCAACATAGAACTACAATTGTTTCAATGGGCAAATTTAACAAAAGCACCTGCTTGGGATGAGGTCCAAAAAGTAATGGATTTGCTGATCACGCAAGGGTTTATTAACAGCAGCCAAGATACGAAAGTCTGACGAGTTTTACCTTATTTCCAACATTGCGACAGATGTACAAATCACTGGCTGGAATAATGAGAATATTGTTGCTGAAGACCGTTGGGTTGAATTATTCCAGCACTTCCGTGCCAACTATCTCCACTTAACGAACTTTTGTACAATTATTGAGTATATTATGTGTATGCCAGAAAGTAATGCGCCGGTAGAAAGAAATTTTCTCAAATGAACAAAATATGGACCAGTGATAAAACTCAATTAAGTGTCGCAGTAGTGAAAGCCAATTTAATTACAAAAATAAATAAAAATAAATCCTGTACTGAGCTCCATATGTACCTAAAAACCAGACTCGATATTTTAAAAGTAATTTGTTCAGCCGACAAATACAAAAATACTATGTAGAAGTCACGCCACTACTAGGGCTTAGTAACTCATGCGACCTACTTAATTATTTTGTAATAAGTACTTTGATTATTTTTTATTATTGTTATTACCTTCTATAACAAAAAAAAAACTTGTAAACCACCAAAAACTTTTATTTACCATAATTTCGCAAGAGGCGACCCGCTTTGACAAAAATAACACAAAAACAAAAATGAGAAAGTTGTGTTTGTTCCAATAAATGAGCATCGTTTGGAGAGGTTTAGAAGTAAGAGGACTTTCATCAAATTCAAAAATAGCGCTGATTACTATTTTTAATGTATAGCGTAAAATTATTAATTGTGAATTTAATAGAATATTTACTTCTAAAACTTTCTTCATAAACAGTCTCAAATCATTTAATAAATGGGCGACATTAGGAATTTATAAAAGTAGACGAAAGTTATACGAGCTTTATAATGAAAGATCATATAATCATAATATTGTATTTAGAGAGTATGTAAAAATTTATTCAATTTTTTTTTAAAGTATGCTCCACAGCTGAAGCTTTACATTTAAGCAACAAAACTAAAACTGCATCCGATAAAATTAAAATGACATGGAGTAGAATTAATAGTGAAACGGGCAAGGTCAAACCACGGAACTCGGATTTTAAATTGAATATAATTTAACTCAATCTGATGAAGTTGCTATGGCTTTTGAGAAACATTTTACTGATGTTCCTTTTTTGACAACAAAATCATTAAATTCTTCTCCTACTGTCGCCGAATCGTTGCTTAAACAAAACGTAAAGCCTTGTTCAAATACTTTTAAATTCCATAGTGTAATGCCAAAAAATATCGTTACATATTTTAAAACTATTGATGTTAAGAAAACGGCAGACTTATGGGGGATTTCCGTTAAAGTTATTGCGTCTATAATAGATATAATAGCACCTTATCTAGCCACAATTTTTAATACAAGCGTCGAATTTGGTGTGTTTCCTGATCTAATGAAACATAGTGAAGTTATACCTTTATTTAAATTTGGTAGTACATTAGACTCAATTTTAGACCAATTTCTGCACCACCAACATTAAGTAGCTTAAAGCTTAAACGCTTAAGTGCTTAAGCTTATTATTTTATATTGAAGTAATAGAACGCAGAAAGTTATTATTAATGGTAAAAGTTCTTCCGGATTGTCCTTAAATATGGGTGTCCCTCAGGCTTCGATTCTTGTGTATATTAATGACTTACTTTCCCTTGTAGGGGATAATCATGATATAGTATTATATATATTTGCTGATGATACTTCCTTTATTTTTAAACTTAAACGTCTATCATTTAAATGTGACGAAGTGAATAATGCTATGTCAAAATTAGTGCATTGGTTTAACGTTAATAATCTGCGTTTAAACGGCAATCAAACTAAATGTATTAAATTTACAACAACGAATGTTAATAATCTGAATACGAATGTGTTTTTTAAATGGGAAAGAACTGAGCCCTATTGAATCCTCTGTTTTCCTTGGCATTACTCTCGATACAAAGCTTCGGTGGGGCCTTCCATATATACAAACTAGTCAAGCAGACGAAGCTCTGCAGCTTATGCTGTACAAAAGATTAGAGATCTCACTAGTGTCGAGACAGCTAGATTAGTTTATTTCAGCTATTTCCATAGCATAATGTCTTATGGGATTTTGCTACGGAGAGATGTGGCTGATTTAGAAACGATTTTTGTTTTAAAGATAATAAAAAAATATATTAAATTCGGCCTCGCAGTATATTTAAAAAAAAATTATGTATATTCACAAAAACAAGAAACTTTTAGTGAAAAAAGTGATATACACTCTGTAAACACTATGAACAAACACAAGCTAGTGATACCGGTCTCTCGACTCCACAGAGTCAGTAATTCATTCTTAGGGCAATGTATACGCTATTACAACAAAGTACATACATACATACATAAACACTCACGCCTGTCACCCAGAGGGGTAGGCAGAGACTATGGACTTCCATTTGGCACGATCCTGACAGACCTCTCTCGCTTCCTCCACATCCATATACCTACGCATACACGCTCGTCGGTTAAAGGTACTCTTGATTTGGCCCATTTTCAATATATCGCCAATTTGGTCGATAAACTTTCGCCTAGGGCGACCCTTCCCGATTCTGCCGTTCACCTCTGCAACATAAATTTGCTTTGTCACTCTTTCCTCATTCATTCTTTCTACATGACCAAACCACCTTGTAAATTTGTAAATTGAAAAAATTACAACAAAGTACCAGAAAATATACAAGGTATCTCTATTACCAAGTTTAAATATTTAATTAAACATAAGCTGCATAAAAAAGGTTATTATAATATAAATTAATACATGGTTGATAATAACCCCTGGGAAGAAGGTGGTCGCTTCCAAGCTGTTTCTAAAATAAATTTTGTAAATAGTTTGTAATCATTTATATTGTAAAATTTCTTTAAAAAAAAGTCCCGTTGGATTTTTGCTGGTTCTTCCCAGGACAGAGGATTTTTTCGAACCATTTTTTGAAAGTAAAAAATTACTTTCAATAAGAATTACTTAATCAACATTGAATAAAAAATTATTCTTTTCTATTCTATTCCAACATATACAAAAAACTTTACCAAAACGTAGCAATCAGAGACAAACTTTAGAATTACTCAGTTTTTAAAAATCACTATAGCTTAAATGAAACTAATTTCACGGACTTTATCGCTATAATATTTATATTGTAAAATCCTTCATGGATAAGTTTCATTAAATTCAATTAAATTGAACACGATACATAAAACCCGTAAAATTAGTTTCATTTAATATGCAGTGTTCGCGTAGATATAAAAAAATCACTAAATCACTATAGCGTCTTTCGTCTTTGTGTATGAAAGGTAGAAGTAGATCAAGGTGAAAAACAGATGGTTTTACTTATTAGCATATTATGTTTTGAGGACGAGAAGAGCTGACAGGAAATAGTTGTTTCAGAGAAACAAAAACGAGTTTTAAGTGTGGATTGCTATCGAGGAATAAGGTCAAAATTACTCCGTTACTGTATCGTGTCGGTCATGTTTTTCCTCCTCATTGTTTTTAAGATTACTTTTATATGTTTTATAATGTAATTTATTATTGTACTGCATGTTTCCCTTAAAAATCAAATAAATAAATAAAAAAAAATAACAAATGGTATGTTGTCTGTTATGTGTTGCAGTGGCTTCGCAATGAGTAGCAGCGCTAAGCCACTGCAACCAACCGAACCCGCGGCCCTTAGCGCTGCTATTCATTGCCAAGCGGCCGCGGGTTCGAATCCCGCACGGAACAAGTATTTGTATGGCGTAAAAATAGTTGTTCCGGGTCTGAATATGTGTTCTTGTGAAATTTATGTATGTAAACTGCCTCCACGACACTGGAGAAAATCTAGGATTTTTTGACATTGACGTGACGGTAAATGACTGACTTGTTTATTTATTAAAATAAACCTCTAAGCATATGTCGCAGTAAAATTCAGTCGTACTTATGTACTGCGACGTCATAATAGATTTTACGATTTTAATAATTAAACTCCGAAAACCAATTTATTCCGTTTTACCGTTACAGCCTATTAAAGTCCACAGCTGAACATAGGCCTCTATAGATTGCCTCATTGGGGGCATATTTGCTATTGTTGCCACGTTTGGCAAGCGGATTAGCAACCGTGTTTTTTATTTTTAGCGTCGTGGTCTTTGGGAAGACGCTGATGCTCATCTCCTGCCTGTTTCCCTCTGGCGCCTCTTACGACACCCACGGGATGATACGGAGTAGTGGATATACTTACACCGCAACTACATGGTATTCGATTTGAGCAAAAGGAAATAAATAATTTTTGTACGTGGTAAAGCCATGCTGCAGCTATATTAGTAGTACCTATAGTTGTAGCACGAATGGGCCGGCTCGACCGGGGAAGGACCACGCTCTCACAGAATACCAGCGTCAAATAGCAGCTTGATGCAGCTGTGTTTCGTATTGTG
Source organism: Parnassius glacialis (assembly GCA_033319125.1). Taxonomy (NCBI): domain Eukaryota; kingdom Metazoa; phylum Arthropoda; class Insecta; order Lepidoptera; family Papilionidae; genus Parnassius; species Parnassius glacialis. The sequence continues at coordinate 547,474 of JAVANC010000012.1, read as the reverse complement.
AGTGTAAAGTACCGCAGACCCTTTTTACTGGAAACGAGGCATTTCGTCTTAGTCCTCACGGGTGACAACGCATCTGCATTTTGATTCGTAATCGAGGATTGACGTAGATGTGTATGGGCCAAAGCAACCATTTACCATCAGGTGGACTGTGTGCTCGTTTGTCACATTATCCTATAAAAAAATTATAATAGATATGAATACATGATCTTGATACGCGACCAGCTTATTTTTTCTAGTTGTTTGAAGTCGGCTTTTACTTGTTATTTACTAGTTAAAAGTTACTTTTAAGCTCTTTTGGGAGCACTAAGGAATATAATCATTTAAATATTGTATAAATAGTTCTGTTAAAAACTTCATCCCCTATTTTGCCACCCTTAGGATTTTTTTATATAATAAGGGTGAATAACGAGCACTTCTCATTCTCATCAGGAGTGCTCGCTGTTACTTGTTACTTTCGTATACCTGATGATAAGTGGATGCTGTGGCCAATAGACACCTATCCTCGATCTTTTTTTAATTTATTTATTATTAAATAAATACAGTATAGTTTCGCAATAATAAGATGCGCTAAACTCAATTGTTAATCGCGACACTGTTTTCTTCAGTCGCTAAAATCGATCTTACTTCTGCATAAGTGCCGGGAACCACAAAGTTATCTAATATATAAAAATTAATTTTTGTTGGTCCGTATTTCATGCGGTTTATATATTCATCAAATTGCGCTAAAATTTTACCAACATATTGCATGCACTAGCAGATGCGTTGTCAATCCTAAGGAATAAGATGGAATGCCTCATTTCAAGTAGGTAATAAGAGTGGAATATTTTCCCTTAATTTATATGAAAACACTCCTAAAGCATAACTGATTTAATAAAAATGTATCCTACCCAGAACTATGATCTCGAAAAACCAACAACCGATGAGGAAAAAGGTTCTCGAGTGGCAGCCTCGTACCGGCAGGCGAAGTGAAGGGCGACCCCCCACTAGATGGAGTGACGACCTGGTAAGACATGCAGGAAGTCAATGGATGCGGGTGGCTCAGGACCGTGCTATGTGGCATTATTTGGGGGAGGCCTATGTTCAGCAGGGGACTTGGGAAGGGCTGTAATGATAATGATGAACAATAATTTAAAAAAATCATCAACATCGGTTCATAATTGATGATGATATCGTATTGTTTACGGTCAGTTAAGTCAATTAAGATGTTATGAATTCGGCTGTATTCTGTGTTTTTTTGAAGTTGGTAAAAAATACTCTTTATAAACAACAATTAACCACGTTCAGTAAATAAGTCGATATTTAATTATTTTTCTTGCAAAAGTTGTCTGCCACTTTGTAACATACACTGAATACGGTAGGAACAGAATAAGTATGCGTTGACAAGGCCTTTTCACGAAACAAGTGTGTGTCTCGAGTGCCATACTCCACGACAAATGACAACACAAACACTACAGTCTAGTTCTTTTATATTTCAACCGTTTGTATGTCACACTTTTATTTTTATTAAAAAAAAATAACAAAAAGGTTTTTATTATTACCCGACTGCCTCAGAAAGGAGGTAATGTTTTTCGAGAGTATGTATGTATTTCTATTTCTTCTGCAGGCTCTGTAACCTGAACGGTTTGATGGATTTTAACAAATGAAATGTCGTTAGATTAGTGTTAATTGTGGGAGTGACCATAGGGTACAAAAATTTTCCTTTTCCTTTCAGTAAACTTATTTATACAGTCGAGTTTTTTAAATTACTGTTTTAACGTGAAATCGTGTATAGTTCATTATTTAACATAAAGGGTTTTCATATAGTTACTTTTCCAGTGTTTAACATTCTGGGAACCTTATGTACAAAATCAACAATAGACTTCTACCCCATATTATAACCGCGGAGGTGTCGTAAGAGGGAAACAAACCAGGAGATGAGCGGCAGCATCTTCCTCAAAACAACTTATAAATAAAAAAATTGCAGTGGTAAACGTTGCAACTGTAACAAAAATTCCCTCTATAATGTTATATGCTATATGGAGGAGGCTAATGTTCAGTGGTGGACTTTTGAGAAAGTTACAGAAAAGGTAATGGAGTGGAATAATTGTCCAGCATCTGTCTTTCCAACCGATTATAATGAGGGTGTCTTCAAGTCCTTATATCATCTTGGGCTACATCATTATTTACCATCAGGTGGGACAGTAGTCCAGCACTGGCTTATAATAGTTAAAAAAATTAAGGAAGCTTTAAAGTGGATAAACTTGATTCTACCGCAAACCCCACTAGATGGAGTGACGTGACCTGGTACATATGCAGGAAGTCGATGGATGCAGGTGGCTCAGGACCGTGCTTTGTGGCATTCTTTGGGAGAGGCCTATGCTCAGCAGTGGACTTGTGAAGGGATTTAATGATGATGAGGATGAATGTTATAATACCATCTAAGGCTTTATCACCGCTTACCCCCCAGGTGGGATAGTCCTCAAGCACTAACTTCTAATAAGCTTAAAAAAATTTAATTCAGAATTATTCTTTAATGATTCATTATGCAATCTAGTTCCCAGTGGAACACTGAACACAAAATGAATTAGAAATGTAACATTATTATTATATTATGTCAGACAGACACCGCGACGTCAGTAATGACCTTCATCTTCGAACTACTCTCCGACGCATTTTCAGCGCCACAGTCGTACAACATACAATAAATCAATAATCTATATTTGGAAAAGGAATAAAATATTAGATCCTTAATATAATGATTTCATTTAATCCATGTATCACAGCTTTTGTCCGACCGTGTAGATTTCTGACCGAAACCGAAGCCTTAAAAACTAAAAAATTCAGTTCAAAATTGGCTAAAACTAATTTAGATTAAAGGTTGATATTATATATTATAAAAAGACTTCATAGTTTTAATCATCTCAAGAAGTTGATCTAGAGATGATAAAAATATCTATCCCACTCCCGCTCATCCGTAAGTAACAGTTCGTTCAATTTCGCCACTTGCTGGAAACCTCCGGCTTCAGCCAAAACTTCGCCCTATTTTGTCCGAAGCCGAAGATTTGACCGAAGGTGGTTTCTTTGACCAAAGAAGCCTAATTATTTTTTATAGTTTTGAGTAGTTATCAGGAAGATGCTAATGTCCATCTTCTGTTAGATTTTTATTTCAAATCGCGGAGTCTATGGGTAAAGCAGTTGGGTATGAATTCCATAAATTTCAAATCAATTACATATCCCGAGTACTAATGTTTAATACCAAAGAGAAGGCCATCATTATTAATTTCATAAATCGTTATGTCAAAGAAGAATTTGTAGCGACAGCGCGCACGTGCAAAACTCTAGAGGCGAAGGAAGTTGGATTTGGAGGCAATCGTCAGCGCGTTTTCGTAAATGATCATTTGACTCCAGAGCACAAAAAACTTCTTACCAAAACAAGGACCTTAGCAAAAGATCGAGGTTATTCTTACATCTGGGTCAAATACGGAAAAATTCATATACGTAAAAATGATACCTCGCCGGTTTTAATTATTGCAAAAGAGGCTGATTTAAACAAAATAGCTTAAGGCGCGGGTTGAGCAAAATGTCGCGCTAGTCGTTATTTGTGCGGTTTTTAGGAGCTATCTACTTTTTATTTAAAAGATATATCAACAAATAAAAAACACATTATATTTCTACATAATCTTGATTTCATAAGAGCTGTATCCAATTTTTTTTTAAAGGAATAAATATTAATATAATCTCCTTACTACCAAACCACATAAATGTGAAATTATTATTGATAACATGCATCTCCTCGTAAAGTAAGTATTATTTTATTTTGCGATTTACACCAATGGATAGGCAATTTATTAATGAACATTTCTATAGTAAATTTTTTTTCAAAAGACCAAAATTTGATTTTATTAAGAAATTATTTTAAAATCTGGGTGTATTCACTGCCCACGGGCTTGCTGGATCATTGAGCGTTGAGCTCTCGAACGTGGAGCCCGTGTCGTTCGTTAGAGCATCGGCGTGCGCACACGCTCACGATCTTATCAGTCGATAATATTATTACTTATTAGGTTATTTTATAGGTAGTATTATTTGTTTGTTTTGGGTATAATTTTTCGTATTAGTTATACATATATTTGTTGTGTTTTTACTGCGCGATGAAGCTTTTTGCGTGTATTTTCTTTGAAGTAAATGCAAATAAAAAAATGAAGCACCATTAGCATGTAAGGTTCGAATCCATAATTAACATTTCGACAAATATTATAATTTACACTATAAAAGGCTAATTCAATATTATCAGTATAGTATACAGTTAAAAATAATCGTAGTAACCAACTACAATATCTTCTCAGGTGTAGTACTGCCTCGTTGGTCTAGTGGTTGTAGTAGTGCGACTGCTGATCATGAGGTCCCGGGTTCGAATCCTGGGTCGGTTATGAGTTTTTCATTTATGTTCTAAGTTATAATTATAATTAGTATTACTAAGTTATAGTTTTTTGCTAAAATATAGTATATTATTCATTGCTTGTTTTTTCTTCTTTTTCAAAAAATAATTGAGTACATAAGGTGTTCTATACTTATAATTCGGTAAAAAGTATATAAGTAGGTACTAATATACCTACTTTTTACTATAAACTAAAAATTTTTAAAACTAAATTTAACTAAAAATACTAAGCTGACCATTTATTTTTTAACTCAAAACAGGACATGGGTTTATTTATACTCTAAAAACTATAACTTTATACAATAAATTAAAAAATAATGTTGCATTTAAAAATAGGTAATTATTAAATGCAACATTTTTTTTAATTGTGAATTACATTTGTCAGAGGATTAAATTTGCTTTAATAAAGTTGGTGATGATTTTAAATAAGAATAAAATTCTGCTCAATTTTTTTTTATTGTTATCTTTCAACATCGCCTTTAGAACTGGAACCGTAAGTGTTTCTTTCAGACGTCCACAATTTATTCAAAATAAAAAAAATACTCTTTCTATCGGAGCATTTGTACCAGGTAGACATAAAATATATTCGATTAAAAAAATTATGTTGAAGATTGTTGGCTTTGAATACTTCCATCCAAAGAGTTACGGGACAATTTTGTGTCCCGGAGCTTTATTTGGGGACAATGGGACAGGTGACCGAGAAAAGGGACAGTCCCGTTCAAAACGGGACGTATGGTCACTTTACCTATAACCCGGCGACGGCTCCGTGGCGCAGTGGCTTAGCAATCAGTTGTTGCGCTGGGGGCCGCGGGTTTGAATCCCGCACGGAACAAATATTTGTAAGGCCTACAAATAATCCTTCCGGGTCTGGATGTTTGTCCTTGTGCAATTTATGTTTGTAAACTGCCTCCACGACTCTCATTATATATTACTCTCACTCTGCGAAACATCCTATTTATTTGTTTATTCTTTATTGCACCAAATATTTGTACAAAAGACGAGCTATCTATCTATTTACCTATAGTGAGTAGGTATCTTTTAAACTCACAATTTTCAATGCTTCATTTTTAATATATAATTAATTATAAAATTTCATAATTAGATAATATATGAGAATACATAATTCTAATATAATGCAACTAATATACCGAATAAAAAAATTAAAATACATTTATCGTTGTACGCTGTGTGTATTTCCATAAAATAGTTTATTGATGTTGAAAAATACGTCCGTACAGTAGGTGGCATTGAGTTATACAAAACTATGGTAGGTGGCGTCTTACATATTATTTTTTACGCGATCCTATATTGTAGGGAGTTGGCGCGGCCGGCACACAAACGCTCAAGGTCGTTCGCATGGAGTAGCCCCTTAATCTATTGTTTATTAATATCTTTGTTTATTATTTCTTTTAATTTTGTTAACTATTCTTACGTATGTATAATTAAGTTTTACTTTTATGGTATTACGAAGCTGCTTTTAAACAGTTACAAAATGTCTTAGAGTATTCAACTAAAATACTCTAAGCAAAATGCATGTTACCCCTGCCTTACCTGCTTCGTTGATGCATCGCTATTTGTTAAATTTGCTTACCGGTTATCAGTTGCTCGCTTCTGTTGACGGTCGATTAAGTATGCAACACACTTCGCACTCATTACGTGACACATTTTTATTTTTCTACCCGTTTGTAAATACTATAATAGCCTTAGTGAATTTTTAAATATATGTGCATTGTTTATTACTTTAATTAACGGGTTTTTGAAATATGACGGGAGATATATATTATTTTCTTATAGTAAAATTACTTTGATTGTCGATAGGCTTAAAAATGGCTGTGGTACATAATAATAGAGTAGGTGTAGGGTGTGGCAGTGACAACCTGAGAATATATTATCAGAACGCAAGAGGCTTGCGCACTAAAAGGGACATATTTTATCGTAATATTCTTATATGTGATTATGAAATAATATTAATTACGGAGACTTGGCTCCTGGACAGAATTAGTGATACGGAATTATTTGATAACCGATACGTTGTATGGCGGCGTGATAGAAATTACACAGTTACTGGTCAGAAATACGGTGGTGGCGTTTTGATTGCGACGCGTAAGGATCTAGAAATTATTCCGCAGCCTTCCTTTCATTCAAGTGCTGAGGATCTATGGTTAACGTTGTCTATTCACCATAACACCCGTAAAAAGCACACGAATTTGTATATTGGATTCTTATATTTGTGTAACGAAAATTGGGGTCTCAGTTTTGCTGCTCAACTTCAAAATTATTTGCACTCGGTTAGCGAAATTGTGATGAATCACTCGGACGGTGTTTTATTAGTTGGCGATTTTAACCTTAGTGATATTACATGGGTGCCTGACACTGACACCGCCGACGGTTCATTTTTAGGTACAAATATTCGTTCGGGAAACGAAACTTTATTAATAGACGAATTAAGTTCACTAAACTTGAGACAATTTAATGGTATAAAAAATGCCCATGGCAGGATCCTTGACCTTGTTTTTTCTAGCGACTCTTTTTCTAGCGGGAGTAACCGTTCGTGATATAAGTGGAGATTCTCTTATTCCTGTTGATCCTTACCATGGTGCTCTTTTAATATATTTTGATTACGTTGATTGTGAGTCATTAAATAGCAATTCTCGCCTTAAGTTTTTATATCATAAAGGTGACTATTATTCAGTAAATGGTGAGATTGCCAATATTCAATGGGATGAAGTTATGTCTCCGTTATCGTTAGAAGAATCTGTGCAATATCTTTATACCACATTCACGTCACTTAGAGATAAATATATCCCCTCAAAATTAATTGTTGCTGACACTTATCCTAAATGGTATACAGCGCCACTTAAAAAAGCTATAAAAGAAAAACATAAATTTTTGCGTGAATTTAGGATCTATGGCCGTAGGCATGACGAAGAAACTTTTAAGCTATTGCGTGAGCGTGTAAGGAAATTAGAAAAGTTAGCATACCAATCTTACATAACCTCTGTGGAAAATTTGATTAGTGCAAATCCTAAACACTTCTGGTCGTATGTTAAACAAAAATCAAAATCACATTCAATACCTAGTTGTCTTAAATTTGAAGGTTCTGTAATGAACTCTGGCGAACTTATCTGTAATGCTTTTTCAAATTATTTTCGTTCAAATTTTTTGGATTCGGGCGATAGTAATACTCAGCTGTCCAAAAATTATTATAATGATTCTCCAGCGTCATCTCAGTTGAGTGTAGATATCACCTCAAACGATATTATACGAAAATACGGTCAAATTGCTTGAAACGTTGGATCCAACGAAATCGGCTGGTCCTGATAATCTTCCAGCTCATTTTCTAATTAACTGTGCGCATACAATTTGCGTACCTTTAACTATTTTGTTTAAAAAGTCTCTTAGTACAGGTATTGTTCCTTCTCTCTGGAAGCGCGCATTTATCACGCCTGTTCATAAAAAGGGTTCCAAGACCGAAGTTACTAATTATCGACCGATTTCCTAGTTATGCATTGTATCTAAAGTGTTTGAACGAATTATTTATAATAAGTTATATGCGGCCCTAAAGCATTCATTCAATCCAACCCTACATGTTTTTTAAGAGGACGCTCTACTGTTTCAAATCTTGCGCTCTTTAATACATTCTTGACGGAAGCAATGGACAATCGCCTCCAGGTAGACGTCGTTTATACCGATTATAGTAAAGCCTTTGACAGAATACAACATAATTTGCTATTACTGAAATTGTCCAAGATCGGTATAAACGGCGATCTGCTTAGGTGGTTCACGTCTTATATAAATAATCGATCACAAGCTGTTGTCGTCAGCAACTACTTATCAGGATGGGTAACTGTTCCAAGTGGGGTGCCACAGGGCTCTCTGCTGGGACCGTTATTATTTGTTATTTTTATCAATGACATTACCGATTATCTAAAGAAAGCTCGCTTATTATGTTTTGCCGACGATATGAAGCTCTTTTTGAAAATAACATCGATTGATGATGCTGAAGCTTTACAAGAAGATCTGTCAAATCTAGAGTGTTATTGCCACCTAAACTTCTTAGATTTGAATTTTTCTAAATGTAACTTTATGTCCTATAGTCGCAAATATAAACCGATTGTCTTCAACTATAAACTAAAAGGTGAAAATCTTAAAAGGGATTCCATTGTTAGAGATCTCGGTGTTCTTCATGATTCTAAATTAATATTTGACGCTCATTTAGAAAGCATTGTAGCCAAATCTTCGAAAGCTCTTGGATTTTTGATGCGTAGCCTTAAGGATTTCGCTAAGCCCAAAACTCTAAAGATCCTATATTGTTCTCTTGTAAGAAGTAATTTAGAGTACGCATCTCAAATCTGGAACCCCAGGTATGCAACATATATTACCCGACTTGAAAATATCCAAAGAAACTTTATCCGTTACCTCTGTTATAGAACCAAAAACTATCGCTATACCTCTGATAATTATATTAGTTATTGTAAAAAACATCACATTCTTTCTCTTGCTAAGCGCCGTGAGATTGCTGATCTCACTTTTCTGTTAAAAATAGCTTGTAGTGCTATTGACTGTCCTGAGCTTTTATCTCAACTACATCTTAGCTGTCCTGCCAAACCTATTAGACACAACAAACTTTTAAGTCTCCCGTTTGCATCTACAAATTACAGACAAAATACATTTATTTGGCGAGCCAGCAATAATGTTAACAAGCTAGCCAATGAGTTTGACTTCGATTTGTTTAACAATAGCGATGCGTCAGCCAAGCGCATACTTAATAATGCATTTTTTAGCTCTAAGTGAGATATTGATGCTTTTGTTATAAAACTAACGATTTACTTCGTTTATATTTGTGTTTATTTTTATTTATTTTTCTCTTTTATATGTGTATACATGTTACATCAGATAAGCCCTCATTTGGCATAAGTACGTTAGAATTGGATATTCTTGAGTGTTGAATCGTGTTTATCACTGTAGTAAATTTACCTTTGTATCTATTAGTGGGGACCTTTAATTGGCTTACTGTAGTTATTAATATTATCTTTCCTAATTATGATAGCTGTTGGTATTCCAAATAAAATAAAATAAAAAAAGGTATACAGTATGTACTAAAGGTGTAGGTATACCTTCAGATACCCATTGGTTCTATATAAATTTGAAGAATAAATTGTACTCCTAATGATACCAAAAATATTAAAATAGGGAAATATTTTTAATGTAACGTTTTAGACAACATTCTAGTAGTTACCTACCTAGCGATGCTGTGTTTATATTGGTTAGTCCACTCCTAAAGGACAAATAATTTATCTTAAACAGTTTGTGATAAAAAAAAGTAAAAACAGACACGTTGTTACTTTCTTTTTTCAGATGAATTTAAGAATTTAATTTGAACTCGGTTTGCTTGCGTACGTAATACGTAATACAAAAACGAGCGCTTATCTTGATATTATCTTGATGCAAATTATATTCAGTGTTGTTAAACTTTAGTCGATATTAAAGTAATTTATAAACATTGGGTTTATTTCTAGGAGAAATAGTGTGATAAGAGAAAAGTGTGGTTTGCAAGATGACGTTGTGACCAGGATTAAAAAATGAATGCTTCGGTGGTTTGGTCATGTAGAAAAAATGAACGAGGAGAAAGTGACAAAGCAAATATATGTTTCAGAAGTGAACGGCAGAGTCGGGAAGGGACGCCCTACACGAAGATTTATCGACCTAATCTGCGATACATTGAAAATGGGCCAGATTGGAAGTACCCTTAACCGACGAGCGTGTATGCGTAGATATATGGATGTAAAGGAGGCGAGAAAGGTGTGTCAGGATCGCGCCAAATGGAAGTCCATAGTCTCTGCCTACCCCTCTGGGTGACAGGCGTGAGTGTTTATGTAATGTATGTTCGCGGTTCACGTAATGTACACAAGGCGGTGTGTCAGCACTGTTCGATACAGTATTTTAAGTGGCAGTGCAACACTTGTAAATGTATTTTTTCTGTTAGTAATAAAAATGATCTTGATAAATAAACGTGTTTAACTTATAAGTATACACATAATGTTAATAAATGACAATAAGTATTATAATATCTAAAATTATTTTATTCCCCATTTCGTGACAACCCTAGCATACACGCCGCCCGGGTAAGAGGTCACGGGCATTGGCGGCATCGCCTGACATCAAATGCGTTTCACAACTGTTAGAGTATCTTTAAACTGTGTTGGTAGCGATAGCCGATAGCTACCAATCAGACGGCTCCGTGGCACAGTGGCTTAGCAATGAGTTGCAGCGCTGCCGGCCGCGGGTTTTAATACCGCACGGTACAAATGTTTGTATGGCCTACAAATAATTGTTCCGGGTCTAGATGTTTTTGTGCAATTTATGTTTCTAAACTGTCTCTACGATACATGAGAAAATCCTAGTATAAGATTAAGGTTTATAATAAGAAATAAGATAAACTGTAAGAGACTCAATCGTATTAGAATGTACATCGAGCGGGTTCGCAAACACGTGCGCTATCACGCGGAAGTGTGACGGAAATATACGAACACACTGATAAGCCTGCAATCAACACAGTGTTTATACTTTATACAATCGCTTGACAGTACACATAACAGTGGCTAAGCGTTTGGCACTCAAGGGATATTTTCTTTATATGGCCTACAAACCCCTATGCAATTTCTGTATTGAATGTTCAGCATGTACGAGTAGTGGCGGTGTAAGAATATCCAATACCTTATACCATCCTGTGGGTATCGTAAAAGACGACAGAGGGAAACCGAAGTTGAAAAAGAAGAGAGAGAACAGGAGATGGACAGTAGCATCTTTCTGATGTAAAATCAAAATAATAAATAAGACTACGTTAAGAATTTCATTGGTGCTGGCGGGGATCGAACCCGGTTTGCTCGCGCACTGGGAAATTTACAGCGAGCGCTAACCATATGAGCAACCAAAGCTTGTTGTAATTTATGTATGTAAAACGATTAAATAGAAAATATATCTGTTCCATGTATTTGTTAATAAAAAAAAAAGAGAAATTTAGAGTATTTATAAAAAGAACCGTCCTATTCATACTAATTGATGTCAACTTAACCGGTTCAGTGCAGTTGGCACGCCAGACGTGCCATCTATTACTTTAGTGTGTGTCGTATGACACGCGAGTCGTGTCTATTTAAAAATCGTTATAACTCGCTCAAATTCCTTTTATGGAAAATTTATCCAGAACAAAATATTCATTATTTTGCAAGTAGTTCATGCCTGCGGCTTCGTTTCTGGATATTTTGAAAATTTGAAATTTTTAGGGGTTGACAACCTTTTTATAACTTGTACATGGTACTCTTTTTACTTTGTGGGTTTTCAATCATGTTGTGGAAAAATAGTCTAATAAGTAACAAATAATAGCACTCATTGCGATTGCTCACAAACTCGACTTGTAAATAAATTTCTGGAAATCCTCCTGTTAAAAAAAAACAATGCGTTTGTCTTATTGTTTAATTTTGCTTAAAATGGTTGAACTGCCGTCTTATTATCATATGAACGAATAGACCTAGGAAGTACTATGTGCTCTTGTGATATGGTTTAAGGTTTATTTTTGCTTGAAACAGTTTGACACCGTTCATGCATAAAAAAAGTTCGCTAATAAATAAGTCTTGTCAATCCGCCGCCGTATAGCGCCGGCGTTTGTTTTCTTTTGAAAACACTTGTTTTGCTATTCTTACTAATAAGACGTTTTCAGATCGACTTTACTTTTACATTTGTATAACATTAAATAATATTTAACATTTGTAAATATCAATGAATCATAAACCTTGTTTTTTTCCAAATTGAGGATCTTGATTGTTTCATATTTACAAATGTTATTATTAGGTGAAAATTTAATTTAATAAGGACCGAGGTTTTCCAGGGTGATTTAGCTGTACCTACTTATATAAATGTTTTTTTTATTAAAAAAAAATAGTACAAAAGGTTTGTAATCTCTGCATAAAAAAAGTCACTTACTCTCAATTTCAAAGAAAACACGTAGAAAAACACGTAGTTACCCACTAAAAACAAGTATCCTTCCGTTTGTAACTGATGTTTGATGTCAAATAAACTTAATTAGGTCTAAACAAGTAAAAAAAGCATAAAAAAGAATATTACTTTTACACATGGCGGATGGCACAATAGGCGTGTCATCAAAGTCTTTGAAATATTTGTTCGCCGCCACAGCTAAAAGTTGTCGAAAATCGGTGCCGCGACGAATCGGTTAAGAAATCTTTAATTGTTTACTTTCTCTTCAGTTAATGGCATAAGAAAGAGATATAGACATAATACTCAAATTAAGTAAACTAAAAGAAACAATAATGGGTAAGACCCGAAATAATTACGCGTTTAGTTATCTTTTTACGCGACTGCCCCAGAAAGAAGGGAATGTTTTTCGAGAGTATGTATGTATGTATTTCTATTTCTTCTGCAGGCACATTTCTTAGGCACACTGTGGCCTAGACCATAGATTAAATGGCTTGATGGATTTTAACAAATGGGGAGAAAATTTTCTTTTCAGTTAACTTTTTACGCAGTCGAGTTTTGTTAATAAATGTTTTCAACCGACTTCAAACAAAAGAGGAGGTTCTACATTCGACTGTATTTCTTTATGTGATCAGAATTTTTTCTAGGTGAACCGATTTTGATGATTCTTTTTTGTTTGAATGCTGGTGTTTCTCATGTGGTCCCATATAAATAAATTTGATCAATATCTGACCAGTAGTTTTTGAGTTATCCTTAATAGTGCGTATTTAATTGACTTCGAAAACATTGATGATGTTCTCATTTTTTTATATTGAAGTCGGTTGTGCAAATTTTACATGCCTTAAACACAAAGCTCGTAGGTATGTTCTACTAGCGCCTAAAATCAAGATTCCAACGTTTTGTCGCATGAAATCGTATCTAGCAATCATAAATATTGAACATATAAATGATATAAAAAGCACATTGTCAGAAACATAAATGATTGTTGAACTCATTTTTTTAATCGATCAAATGCTACTTTTGCATAAAAAAGCGGTTTAAGTGGCATACGGTGTAGATTTATCAAATCTGTATAGAAGGGTAAACACGATAACTTTTGAAAATATCAATTGTTCAACTCAATCTATTTTTTAAAACTCTTCATCTATCACGTGGGAAGCCATGAAATGTAAATCGAATTTTAATTTTATTTTGCTTAATTATAATAAATTTTTTCGCCTGAGAAATAGCGAAATTTTCGGTGTTCTGAGCAGCCTTGTTAAGTGTTAATTTATTTTACTAAATACACTTTGCCTCATTTCGGGCCACAAAATACTTTTTTACTCCGGGCTCAGCCACCGTCGTGAGTGGTCGTTTACTTACAGCGGTCCGTGCTGAAAAATATAGATCGCTGTAGAAATACATAATATTGCAAAAACCAAATTTAATACATACTTGATCAAGGTAAGATGTTATTATTATAATTTTTATAATCACACATTTTTATTACAATATTTTGTCTCGCTAAAAGTACGCAGGATTTATATATAAATATACTTATACGCCTTGGGCTTTATGGAGACCTGAAGGTGTACTTGGATATCTGCTACTGGAACTCCTCGACGAGTAGAACTAAGTGTGGCCGAGATTGCGCTCGTTATGTTAGTTATGATGAGACTTTACCCCCGGATTTGATGGAGTGACTTGAAGGTGTACTTCGGTGAATGCTACTGGAACTCCTCGAAGAGAAGTAATAGTAATTGGTGTGCTGAGTTTGGGTTCGTTTTGTTAGTTACGATGAGACCTTAGCTCCGGACTTGATAGAGTGACTTGAAGGTGGACTTTGATGACTACTACTGGAACTCCTCAACGAGGAGAACTAGATGTACCGAGTTTGGGCTCGTTTTGTTAGTAATGAATAGACTTCACCTCCGGACTTGACGGAGTGACTTAAATGTGTACATCGGTGACTGCTACTGGAACTCTTTGATGAATAGATGTACAATTTACATTTTATTATTTTTTCACTATCATAATGCTCATTATGATTCGTGCACTTTTGGATTTTCCAAACTTTTTTAAATTGAAGTTTGACATAAAATAATAAGGTTATTAATGAAAACTTGTGTGTATTTAAATTACTTTAAAAAAATTACTAACGTAGTTGGTAACGACGTCAATAAACTATATTACCATCCCATCTGATTTCGTGAGCACTAGTTATGTACAGAATCGATAATTTTTATAAACGTTGGTCATTTCACTACGAAAAGTCACTTCACTATAAAACTGAAGTGGCAAACGAAGTTACAGTCCACCTGATAGTAAGTGGCGCAGCATTCAATGGATACCTACCTGCAGCCAACTTCAAACAAAGAAGGATACAGGTGCGTTGTCACCTCTGAGGAGTAAGTGGGAGTGCCTCACAGCCTGTAGTTATACTGACTCTATACCCGTCAGCTCAGAACGCAGCAGCGCAAGCACTGTTGTAAGAGGGGGAGGAAGGGCCCTAAGGATGACATAAGATATGATATATATACCTATCTCATACATAATACATAAGAGCACATCGTCCACATGATGCTAAGTGGATGCTGTTGCCCATAGATATATCTTTGTTCGTTCCTCGTTTTTTTTTTTAAAACGTTGGATTTTCTCCTGTGTCGTGGAGACAGTTTACAAACATAAATTGCACGAAGATAAACATCCAGACCCGGCAAAATTATTTATAGGCCATACAAATATTTATTCCGTGCGGGATTCGACCCCCCCCCCCCCCCCCCCCCCCAGCGCTGCAATTCATTGCTAAGCCACTGCGCCACGGATCTCTATCTCTCATCAATATTTATTTTCAATTAAGAATCAACATGAAGGTGTGTTGTCACTCCTGAGGACTACGATGGAATGCTTCGTCTCCAGTAAAAAGGGTATCTGATTCTCTACACTCACCATACGAAACACAATAGCATAAAGTTGCTATAAACATTGTAATCTGTGAGGAGAACGTGGTCCTACCCCGGTCGAGACGATCCATTCGCGCTACAACCATAATATTTGTTATTTTAACTTTTTTTTAAAAAGATGCCCCTCATACGTCATTTAAACTGTAGTGAGTGTAGTGAAAGATGGTTGTGTCGGCATTTTTCGCTCAAGGCAAACCACGCAAGGGCATTGTTCCACAGACTTACAGTTTAATACATTGATCTTTATTATCGTATTTTTACTGTGCTGACTAATGATGTGCAGATTTTTTTTAAAAAAGAAGAAATGCAAGCATACGGTTCAACTGGCGGTAAGTGATCATCGCTTTGTAAAATGCTGGCAACGCTCCTGCGTACAAGAAGTACGTTCTATTTTGAAAGTTTCCTTTTTTTGTAGAAATAAGGCGACCAACGAGCACACAGTCCACCTGATGGTAAAATGATGCTGTGGTTCATAGACATCTACACCTATCTCATATATAATTAAAACTAAAAATTCAGATTTGTCGTCACCACTGAGAACTAAGATGCAATGCCTCGTTTCCAGTAAAAAGGGTCTCCGGTTCTTTACAACCACCATACGCGCTATTTTACACGCTGGTATTCTGTGAGTGTCCCTTTTCCGTGGTCGAACCGATCCATTTGTGCTACTTCTATAATATAGCTGCAGCGTGGCTCTACCATGTATAATAATATAGTACGGTAAATATCACAATATGGTCGTGCATGGCAGAAATTCCTTGTAAAACGCGTTATATGGAGCTGCAAGCCATCGGGATGATGTATATAGAATTTAGAGTTCTGTCGCGGTGTACAATGTCCGAACAATTCCTTTGAATACTCCACGTGGTATATTTGATAGAAGATGGACAGAGATGCAACGTCACTTCGCAAGATCAGTGAATCACGCCGATTGGAAAGAACTTGGTCGTTGTGTCGAAGAATCCATTTAAGTAATGAGATAGATTTCTATGTTATTTTTAGACAACGTGGGAAAAGGAGGACGTTTTTAATTCGACTGTAATTTGTATGTGTGTAACGCGATATATCGCCTACTGCGAAGCAATTTAAAATATTTATTTTATAAAATAGGCTGTATCTCAAGGTTTGTTTTGTTGCATTTAAAGTTAAGAAAAACAATTGTATTTTATTATAGTAAATAGAATAAAATGAACCGTCACTACACGGCCCAGTAAGCGGCGACAGAGGGAAACAAATCAGGAGATGAACAGCAGCGTCTTCCTAGTAACAACTTAAAATAAAGAACTGCAACTGAACTGCAGTTGCCAACCCGTTTGCCCAGCGTGGCTGCAAAGACAAAACCCCTATTGGTATGAGGCAACTTATGGCCGAGGTCTATGTTCAGTACTGGACTTTTATAGTATATTTTTAATTTGAATATTATACTATATTTTCTAGTAGATTCACTTCAGGCATCGTCCTATATTTAGAGAAAATATTTCACTCGTAAGGGTGAAAAAAGAGGGGATGATATTCTTAATATATTTAGACGACTTTTATATTTATCTTGAAGTTGTGAAGTTGCTTGGTTGATTATGTTGCTATTTATCGGAATCAAGAGGCTGTTAAAGTAGGAGTCGCATGTACATTGTTAATGTAGTGACATTTAAATGAAAAAGTTTCTTGTCGGTTCCTCTCTGAGAAGGCCTTTGTCTTGCAAATCGGTGTAAATTATGTCGTTTTTAGGGTTCCGTACCTCAAAAGGAAAAAACGGAACCCTTATAGGATCACTTTGTTGTCCGTCTGTCTGTCTGTCTGTCTGTCTGTCTGTCTGTCTGTCTGTCTGTCTGTCTGTCAAGACCCTTTTTCTCAGGAACGTGTAGAGGTATCAAGCTGAAATTTATATCAAATACTCAAGTCTACTGTCCCTTGGGGCTGTGAAAAAATCAAACTTCTAAGCCAACGCAATCAAAAGATACAGCCGTTTATGCCGCAAATTTTCGATATTCGCAAGGGAATCAAAAGTCAAAACCTATAGGGTACTTCCCGTGAACTGAGAATCTTAATATTTGGCACGAAGCAACGTATTATAGCACAGATAAAGGAAAAATTGCGAAAAGCATAAATTTTTAGTTACATCATATAATAAAAATATTTTAAATAATTTTAACCTACGGATTTGTTCGGAACCCTCGGTGCGCGAGTCCGACTCGCACTTGGCCGGTTTTTTTTAAATTATTTGTGTTATTATCAAGAAGATGCTGCTGTCCATTTCATTTGTCATTTCCCTCTATCGCCTTTTTAAGAAAAGGAAACAAAAGCTTTTTTATTCAATATTAGATTTTTATACTCGTAAATAATACGTATTGAAAGTCAATCTTTTGTTTAATTACCACTGGATCGGAAAATACCTCTGTCGTAGGAAGAACCAGCAAGAAAAAGTAGCAAGAGGTAGCTATCACCTCTTTCCCAGGGGTTATTATCATCCATAAATTTTAACCCTTTTTATACAAATTAGTTTGTTACAGTTTTTGAACTTCAGCAGATAAAATTTTATATATTTTTTGGGATTTTGTCGTAAAAGCGAGCCCCAAGAATGAATTACTAAATCGGTGGAATCGAGTAGCTGGTACTACTAACTTGTGTCTGTTCCTAGTACGAGGGTGGATTGAAAAGTACTCGGCCTAACCAAGAAAATAAACACATACTAAATCAGTTATATTTTTATTTTTCTACATAATCACCATCAAGTTCAATACACTTTTGCCACCACCCCTTCCAAGCATTTAGACCGTTGAAAAAAAATGATTCTTCCTTAGAGTCAAAATATGCGTCTACAGCTGCTTTGACCTCGTCGTTTGTCGAAAATCTTTGACCTCCCAAGTGCTTTTTTAGGTTAGGGAACAGAAAGAAGTCTGATGGTGCCAGATCAGGTGAATACGGCGGATGCGGTAACAGTTCAAAGCCACAGTTGTGAATTTCAGCCATTGACTGTACTGACGTGTGAACACGGGCGTTATCTTGATGAAACAGGACTTTTCTTCTGAGCATTCCTCGACCTTTTTCTTTTATTTCCTCTCGTAAACGACGTAGTAAGGTGCAGTAGTAATCAGAGTTTATAGTCTGACCCCTTTCAAGATAATCAATCATAATCACACCTTTCGAGTCCCAGAATACTTAAGCCATCACCTTATTTGCCGACAAAATCGACTTAGCCTTTTTAGGGGGTGGTGAACCAGGTCTTCTCCACTGTTTTGATTGTTGTTTTGTTTCCGGTGTACAGTAATGAACCCATGTTTCGTCTATAGTAACAAAACGATTCAAAAAATCATCTGCATGGGCTTCAAATAACTCCAAACAGTCGCGTGAAATAGTCAATCGCGTCCTTTTTTGTTCAACTGAAAGCAGTCGCGGAACCCACCTCGCAGACACCTTGTGGAAACCCAACTCGTTGACAATGATGTTTTGAGTTCGTTCATAAGAGATGCCTATAATCTTGGCTATCTCTCTAATTTTTAATCTGCGGTCTCCCATTATTAAATCAAGTACTTTTTTAATATTTTCGTCAGTAGTTGACGTCGAAGGCCTTCCAGAGCGGGGTTCATCTTTCACACTTTCTCTACCACGCTTAAATTCTGCTATCCATTTTTTGACGGATGAATATGACAGAGCACAATCGCCTAATGTACTGACCATGTCATCATGGATGGCTTTTGATGATAGCCCCTTCTTATGGAGGTACTTAATGACGGCACGCTGCTCGATTTGCTCCATTCGCGGAAATTATGTCCGATTACTTTGTTAATAAATTTATAAAATCACAACTAATTATCGCACACGTTTCGAACTTCACACAATGAACTAGTCTGAACTGAACTAAATAATGTGGGTAGATTTGATTTTTAGAATTGAATGGATCTGTGTTAGGCCGAGTACTTTTCAATCCACCTAGGTATTTACACAATGAATATCACTTATTTTTGTAAAATTACTTTTATTTTTGTGTACATACCTTACTTTTTACTAAATGTATCGATAGGCCAAAGTTAATATAATAATTTGCTTAAAATTTTACTCGAAACTTTCTTTTACTTTATTCTATACGAGACTCTCTTCTCAGCTTTTAAATCATTCATAGCTCACCTGGCTCTCTTCTGTAAAACAAATATAATTTCAATGTCAGTCGCGTGTCCCCATAGCAAAATTACGTTCAATCCTTACGTTTGTTCAAGAAACAGATTAAGGAACACTTTTTGTCTCTCTAACCTCTCTCTATTTATCCTGTTTTATAAACAGAAAAAAAATCGTTTTAATTTGAAAATTAAAGAAGTGTCATCAGCAATTAATCATAAAATATAATGGTTATCCCCTACTATGTAAGGTAAGCCATTAATATATATATAAGAAACAGAAAAGAGCCGAGAATTGAGCCCTGAGGCAAGCCCATTAATGCCATCGACCCGGTAGAGCTCATATTATTAATGACAACTTTTTGCGTTCTGTTATTTAAATATGAAATAATTAATTTAAGAGAGTCACTTCTTACACCGTAGTGTTGAAGTTTTGATTATGGTCATAGATTTACCTAAAGTATTGTTTGTCATTTTAGTGCATAAATTGGTATCCTTTCATATTTTAGTATACCTACCCTTTATCTTAATCTTTCTATTATTTTCTGCCGACTTCCAAAAAAGGGACGGTACTCAATTCGACTGTATGTTTTTTATGTGTGTTACCTCATAACTTTTTACTGGGTGAACCGATTCGGATGATTCTTTTTTGTTTGAAAGCTGGTACTTCTCGTGTGGTCCCATATGAATTGATCAAGGTCAGACCAATAGTTTTCGAGTTATTCTTAATAACTTATATAGAAGTCGGCTGTACAAAATTTTAAATTATTATTTAATTACATATTTTTCTGGGTTATCTGGAAGAGATTGCTAGGTAGCAATAAAAACGCCTTTTGTTTTATCCTCAATATTTGTTTATTTTTGTTATATTCATCTTTCCTCGGTGTATAATAAAGATATTGTATTGTATTGTAATCCCAATAGAATATTTTCTTTTGTGTATATTTTCCTTGTTTTTATTTAAATTACGTAGATAGTTTACCATAATTTTGCTTTATCTCCGAACACGAGGTTACAGCCGTTATTTAATATTGATGTTCGAGGGTTCCTCAAGTCTTACTTTGTTAACAAGTCTCAAGGTAATGATTTCTTATGTTTACGCGAACATTATACATTTAAATGAAATTGGGTTGGGATTTTATTCTTTTTTAAAATTTAATTAAATCCCAACCCAAACATACAGCGTATATCGAAAAAACTAATACATTTAAACTGAGGGTAGCTGCGGTTAACTTTGACATCGGGACGTCGAACACCTCAGGCCACCGTGACCATAGGTGCTGTCAAGTACTCGAAAACAATACATAAACAAACTGTGTAGCGTTTACGGTTACGTGTTTGTGAACGTTCTTATGAATTACAGTCGAATTTTCACTGGACGACCTTTAGTATATAGTATTACGTAAAATTTAATAAACCTAAAGATTTAGTATATTTTTTTGTAAAATGTACGAGAAAATGTTCAAATTACTGGCCACTGTAACCCCAAGTGTTTACAAACTACAGGGCAGCGTAACGTAGTGCGGTTGGTACTCACCACTGTATTCGACGGGCTTGTTCTCCACCAGTTTGAAGGTGAAGGGTATGTGCACGCGCTGCATAAGCAGTCGCGGAGGCTGCATGCTGCGCGCCCACGTCTCCTCGCGACCCTCGCCCACTATGCCGATCACTTCCATGTTCCTGGAGACAAGAGGACCCTTAATACAGCAGTTGTTAAAGGAGTACAAAGCGAAAAAATGATGTATATACATATAAACGCTTGTGTACGTGGTTGGGCCACTCTAGCTATTTTTTTTACATGGTAGAGCGACTCTAGTTAATTTATGGCTGTGGCATGAATACGTCAGCTCGACCATGGAAGGACCACACTCTCACAGTATACAAGCGTAAACAAATGGTAAAATTAAAAATTTTGTACAACCGACTTCAAAATAAATATAATGAGAACATCATCGATTTAGTCGAAGTCAATTAAATACACATTATTAAGGATAATTCAAAAGCTACTGGTCAGATTTTGATCAAATTTATATGGGACCGCATGAGAGACAACATTCAAATAAAAAAAAATCATCAAAATCGGTTCACCTAGAAAAAAGTTATGAGGGAACACGCATAATAAATACATTGGAATTGAGAACCTCGTCCATTTTTTTAAAAAGTCGGTTGAAAATCAGCTTAACCGGTTCAGTGCGGGTGACACGCCAGGCGAGCCATCGATTACTTTTGAGTGTGGCGTATGACACGCGAGTCGTGTCTTTTTTAAAATCTTTATAACTCGCTCAAATTGCTTTTTTGGGAAATTTATCCAGAACAAAATATTCATTATTTTGCGAGTAGTCCATGCATGCAGCTTCGTTTCTGGATATTTTGAAAATTTGAAATTTTTAGGGGTTGACAACCTTTTTTTAACGTGTACATGGTACTATTTTTACTTTGTGGGTTTTAAATCATGTTATGGGAAAATTGTCTAATAAGTAACAAATAATAGCACTCATTACGATCGCTTACAAACTCAAGTTGTAAATAAATTTCTGGAAAACAAGTCTCCTGTTAAAAAAAAAACAATGCGTTTGTCTTATTGTTTAATTTTGCTTAAAATGGTTGAACTGCTGTCTTATTACTATCATATGTCCGAATAGACCTACGAAGTACCATGACTGTGCTCTACTGATATGCTATAAGGTTGATTTTTGCTTGAAACAGTTCGAAATCGTTCATGCATAAAAAAAGTTTGCTAATAAATAGTCTTTTGTCAATCCCGCCGCCGTATAGCGCCGGCGTTTTTTTCCTTTTGAAAACACTTTTTTTGCTATTCTTACTAATTAGACGTTTTCAGATCGACTTTACTTTTACATTTGTATAACATTAAATAATATTTAATATTTGTAAATATCAATGAATGATATACCTTATTTTTTTTCAAATTAAGGTTCTTCATTGTTTGATATTTACGAATGTTATTATTAGGTGAAAATTTAATTTAATAAAAACCAAGGTTTCCAGGGTGATTTAGCTGTACCTACTTATATAAATGATTTTTTTATAACAACAAAAAATAGTACAAAAGGTTTGTAATTTCTTCATAAAAAGTCACTTACTCTCAATTTCAAAGAAAACGCGTAAAAAACACGTAGTTACCCACTAAAAACAAGTATCCTTCCATTTGTAACTTATGTTTAATGTCAAATAAACTTAATTAGGTCTAAACAAGTAAAAAAAGCATAAAAAAGAACATTACTTTGTCTGTGGCACTTGACACGCCAGGCGTGTCATGAAATATTTGTTCGCCGCCACAGCTAAAAGTTGTCGAAAATTGGTGCCGCAACGAATCGGTTAATGCTGCTGTGTTTCGTATGTAGAGTGTAGAGAGAACAGGAGACCTTTTTTACTAGAAACGAGACATTCCGTCTAAGTCATCGGTGACAATACATCTGCATTTTGATTCTCAAACGAAGACACATGACACAAGTAGATGGTGAGGTGGCGTATACCACATTAAAAAGGCTAAACATGTTATTATCGACAGAGTAACGGATTTTAGATTTGAACGGTTTATGTTTATCACCGATACTGGCAATTAGTTAAAGCATATCAAAGAGTACTCGTATAATTATGTAATTTTAGAGTTAAGAGTCTTGAAACACTACCAATTTTAATATTAATTTAACATTCGTTTTATAAAAGTGATTTAAAGCGGACCGTTATTCATGTTAAGACGAATGCCGTATAGGAAGGAACGCCTTGCTAGGAGGAAAGGGAGTTTGTTCTCAAGGGGTCACCCTAGGGCGATCGGTGACCATGGTGTGCGAAAGCGTTTCCGTGGCCCTGCCCATATGCGACGAAGATCGAACCCCATGGAGTTTTAATCGATGCGAGTCCGACATAACTCGTCCTTGCCCCCACGAGGCGGGTATGCCTAGACATACGTGATAGAGCCATGCTGCAGCTATGTACGTGATAGAGCCAGGCTGCAGCTATATTAGTAGTATAGTTGTAGCACGAATGGGTCGTATCAACCGGGGAAGGACCACGCTCTCACAGAATACCAGCGTAAAATGGCAGCTTGACACTGCTGTGTTTCGTCTGGTGAGTGTAGCGAATCGGAGACCCATTATACTGGAAAAGAGGCATTCTATCTTAGTCCCCACGGGTAACGACGCATCTGAATTTTGATTCTTTATTGAGGATAAATGTAGATATCTATGGGTCACAGCAACCACTTACCATCAGGTGGACTGTGTGCTCGTTTGTTACCCTTATTCTATGAAAAAAAGACATTTTCTCTTGTAAAAAAAGGGCGGTCGTGCTGGTGGCTCCTGGATATGTGAAATGCGGCGAATTTGGAACACCGTTTTGTTTTAATCGGTAAGCGCCCGACATAACCGATTATTTTCTTCGAAAGTCGTAATAAGTACTCTGCTTTATCGGGTTGACTGTCTCGTCGGTCGGTTGATCGGAATCCTGGATCGGGTCAATATCAGTTATTGTGTTTTTGTGTCAATGAATTCTGACTGATGAATGAGATCTGACTCTGGGTGTGGAATATGGCTGTTTCAACTCCCGCGAAAAGCACATAAGTCCGTTGGTCCAGCGCCCGATCTCTCTCCAATCGTGTCGGATTGCCGTCCCATCGGACTATGACAGCGAGGGAATAGTGCACCTTTGCTTGCGCACACACTCGCACAGTCTCGGTGAGAGTGGCCGCCGTGACCGAAATTCTTATTCGGTCTAAACGTCTCCTATTATTATTTATAGGCTAAGTTGGACGTTCGAATGACAATAGCTAATTTGTATTAATATAGTTTATTAGAACAAAGCATCAAACGCTGACCTCGCGTTTCGACACGACATTCTTATATTGGTTGCGCGTTCCCTTTAATTTATTGGACTCACACTCATACTCTTTAGTTATGTACGTATCATTCTATTCACTTAAAAAAAAAACACTGAATATACCAAGGCATATATGTCAACCGAATATTTAGTATTACGGAGATTTGGTGGATTTATACGTAGTAGAACCACGCTGCCGCTTTATTATGGTTGTAGCACGAATGGGGAAGAACCACGCACTCACACAATGCCAGCGTGAAATAGCAGCTCAATGCTGTTGTGTTTCGTATGGTAAGTAAGTGTAAAGAACCGGAGGCACTTTTTACTCGAAACGAAGCATTCTATCCTAGTCCTCAGGGGTGACAACGCATATGTAATTTGATTCTTAATCGAGGATAAATGTAAATTTCTATGGGCAACAGCATCCACTTGCCATCAGGTGGACTGTGTGCTCGTTTGTCACCATTATTCTAAATTTAAAAAAAATGTTTATATTAAATTGTTTTTAAAAATGACACTGCTAATTATTTAAATAAAACTAATTTTACGGATTCTATCGCGTATATTAACTTATTTTACATTCCCGACGTTTCGAGCACTTTACAGCACCCGTGGTCATGGGGGGACTGAGGTGTATGACGTCCCAATGTCATAGTTAACCACGGCTACCTCCAGATTAAAAATTATTAATTTTTGTTCCGATCTACGCAGTATGAACTTACAGTATCTTGAAGTCTTGCAGTTAAATGCTTGGGTTGGGATTTAATTTTATTAATTATGGGATCCCAAGCATATGGTAGCACCTAGCCATCTTCTCTATTGAAATTAGGATTTTTTTTTATTTCAATAGCCTTGTGAATCATCCTTGGAAGGAATCGGTGTTCTTTAGCGAGGATTTGTGGTCTATCAAATCTAATGTAGTGACGGGGGCGATCCTGTACGTGTTCACAGACTGCAGACTTCTCGGAGCGTCGATTCTTCACATCAGCTATGTGTTTTTTAACGCGGGTTAAATAAGTTAAAATACGCGATAAAATCCGTAAAATTAGTTTTATTTAAATGTGTAGTGTTCGCGTAAATATAAGAAATCATTACGACACTGCTAAGTTGAGCCTAAGGACCAAAGTTGTTATTTAATTTATTTTATAAAAATTACTCACACACAGGTTTTTTTTCTTGTATCGTGAATTCGTGACGGGCATTTAACGTACATAAGTTGATAACTAATAGAAACAGGCGTTACTTTGCGGAAATCCATTATATTAAAGATGTTAAAAGTTGATTAATGTTTAACATCTAAAATACACTTGAACAAAAATTCAAACCCGGAACAATCGACAGTAACCTAATAAATAATAATAAGGCAGGGTGCGGAGCGCGAACTCAAAAGGTCGTTTACAAGCATTTTAAGCTTTTCAGGAGTGGTGAAAGGGAATATTAGTGATGTTTTTTAAATGTATTTATAAAATCATATGTAAGCCATACAATTAATAATTGTTCCGTGCGATATTCGAATTCGCGGGCCCGCGGCCAAGTGCTTAGTCACTGAGCTACAAAAGTGACTGTAAACAAAAAAATTGCCGTTATTGTTTCTATACTGCGCACACTTACTTACGTTCTGGGAGGCAGCTGCACACTATTTTTTAGTTTTTTTTTGTTTTAATACCTATGTGTTGTTTTCTCCTGAGAGAATTTTATCATGTGAACAAATTCCAAACACTAAAAATATTGTTAATTTCCCTAATAAGCGACAACACCAGGGGCATTCGTTCCAAACTTACACGTGCTAAGATTGATTGAATAAGGATGACAGACGAGCACACAGTCCACCTGATGGTAAGTGGATACTGTGCCCCATAGACATCTTCATCTGTCCTCCATCATATTACATACTCGTATGTCCTTTATTATATTAATCTACTAAATGATATCATGTGTTTTACTTCTTTTGCGCGGAACTATAATTATTTTTCTAAAATAAAAATAGCCTAAGTTATTCCTTATAACATTATCTATTTTAAGTGAATGTCCCGTCAAAATCTGTCCAACCATTTCGGTTTTGGGGACTAGTCGGAACAAACCGAGAGACACACCAGCCACCAATTTTAAAAATTGTTTTTTTCTTATAAGTACATATTATACACTTTCATAGTATGTATTTAATAAAAAGCTGTTAATTTATATAAAAAAATCCACTTGTTACCAAAATTAAGATGGGTCGTTTCTCAGTACTCACCAAACGAATTCAACAATATAATGGTGCTACTTTACGCTGGGGTTCTGTGAGAACGTGATCCTTCCCCGGTTGTGCCAATCCACCACTATTTAATGTATTCTAAAACCATTTGATTAGACAGGCTTCAAACAATAAAACCTGGGACAGGAAAGCCTACGTAAGCAACATGCCTGCGGAACGCGTGCGATGTGGCAGTAACTGCAACGTGCACGTGACGGGTGTTATAGATATCTACGCAGATGGTTCAATGAAACTAATTTTTACGGATTCTATCGCGTTTAATTTAACTTTTTAATTCCCGACGTTTGAGGTGCTTTACAGCACCCATGGTCACGGATACTGAAGTGTTTGACGTCCCGATGTCATAGTTAGCCCGGCTACTTTCAGTTTGAGAATATACCACAGTATTCCCTCCCGTGATCATGGGTGCTGTAAAGCACCGGAAACGTCGGGAATTAAAAAGTTAAATTAAACACGATAAAATTCATAAAAATTAGTTTCATCGCAGATGGTGTGACGTCTTCCGTATACGTAGTTTCATTGCACCTGCTAACGTAAGATTCACGTGCACGCACTTGCAATTCAGTAATGTCAAGAGGTATTTGTTTAAATAAATTGATTATGCATTGCAATTTTAATTATTCTGAATGATCTCCTCAATTAATATATTATTATGTAAAACACCTACAACAATTTGTTTTTAAGGTGTAGGTACCTTAAAATCAACTTATTGTACGCTAAAAAAAACAAATTAATATGTAAATAATACGTACATAATATGTACATAATCTACAAGAACTAAAAAAATATTTAAGGATTTGTGTCGTTATCATTATCAGCTCATTAGATAGTCCGCAGCTCAAGATATATCTAAAGTCGGAGATAATGAGGGCTAATAATTTTCTGCTCACCAGATGTGCTACAGGTGCTTTGCCTAAGCAAAGCACCTGTCTTTGTCAAGCTTCCCCGGATAATTGCGGACCATTAGTTTAAAGATCAGTTTCGACTATTTCGTTGGTGTCGAGCCAAAAAAAATCAGTTATTGAGTTTTTGGAACGAAGTTCTTTATCGGACGGTGCGAGAAAAAGTGTAAGATTTTTCCGTCACGAACCCTTCTGACGTAGTGAAGACGGCCTTGGCGGCTATAAGGAAGCGAGATGGAATATTATCCATCTCCCTCGCACTTTTTCTTATCTTGCTATGAAAGAAATATTATTTTATTTTAAAAATGACGCTTCATTTTAATAGACGCTAGTAATTCAGTTATTTGTATTTGCTAATCAATAATATAATACGTTTATCAATAATACTTTGAAAGGAACTTGGTTCCAACCGAGTGTTGCACGACACTCACGCATTTTCCTCAGTAGTAGACACGGACGCGGATACAGGACGCAGGCAACATTTCCCCCACCTGTCTAGTAAAGCACGTAAAGCCGTTGGTACTGCGCTTGATTCCTCTCCGGTCGTGTCGGATGCCGTCCCATCGTACTACGAGAGTAAGGGAATAGAGAGTGCACCTGTGTGCTTGCGCATACACTCGGAAACTATAATTCCGTCCTGCGCAGCAGGGCTAGCATGGACAGGGTGGATAAAACTGGGTGGATAGGATAAATCTAACGTTTTATCTACTGTGGATATAATATCCACAGTAGATAAAATGGGAAATAGACTCAGACTTATATAGCTTTTTTGTATGAATATAAACTTAAACCCACGTTCAATGAACTAGGATAAAATTGTCCCTTTCAAATGTCAAAAAAGTACAATTTTTTATCTTTCCTTTGGCTCCATGCTAGGGACGGAGGATATATGTCTACTTGTTATTTCAAACGTGGAAATACTTTTTTTTATAGGATAGGGTGACAAACGAGCACACAGTCCATCTGATGGTAAGTGGTTGCTGTGACCCATAGACATCTAAATTTATCCTCAATATAGAATCAAAATGCAGATGTGTTGTCACCCGTGAGGACTAAGATGGAATGCCTTTTTTTCAGTAAAAATGGTCTCCGGTTCTCTACACTCACCATACGAAACTTCGTACTCTGGTTCTGTACTTGGATAGCCATCGTAGCCCTACTGTACAAGCACTTCAGCACTTCGATATACTGATAGTCAACTTGGCACAGCTGAAGAGACTGCAGCACCGCCCAAATTTCGACGGAATCAAAGGCTTTCTCATACTCCACATACGCCAAACATAGTGGCAAATTGTACTCCTCGGACTTCTGTACCATTTGCCGAAGGGTGTGTATGGGGTCTATGGTGCTAAAGCCCTTTAGGAAACCGGCTTGTTCGGGAGGCTGGAAGTCGTCTAGTCTGCGTGCGATACGATTCGTAATGACTCTCGAAAACAACACGTAGACGCGGCTCAGAAGGGAAATCGGTCTGTAGTTCTTCAAGAGAGCGTTGTCACCTTTCTTGAAAAACAAGACCACCGCACTTCTGCTCCACGCTTCCGTTGTAATGCCACCATGGAAGACGCAATTAAAGAGCTTCTGAAGAACTTCTAGTACCGGTTTTCCACCCGCTTTCAGAAGCTCCGCTGTAATTCCATCCTCGCCTGGGGCCTTGCCGTTTTTAAGGTGCTAGAGAGCCATTCTAATCTCGCTCAGACTGACGTCCGGGATATCATCGGAATAGTGGGCTGTTCAAGACAATCTTAAACTGTTACTTAATAGAAATAATAATCGAAAATGTTTGACGTAATTTAATTTTAATTGAATACAAACATTGACAGTAATAATAAACCTAGCAAGCTAACAGCATAGCAAAGTGGCGAAGCAAACAGCTTTGTAGCGGTTTCTAACGATTGCCGTAGAGCAATCAGTTTCAAAATAGGAGGTTCAGATGCCTGGGTGATCAGTAATCGATTGCTGAAAACAGAATTTGAAAATTCGAAACCGTTCTCGAGATAATCGTGGGACAGACGGACAGACATCGTGTACATAAGTGTTTATTGCTGTATTATAGTTTTATACATTATTGTATTTAAATCATGTTTGTTGTTTAAGTAATGAGCTAATTGCAATAGCAGTGGCGAATAATTACACTGTACTTCAACACATGGATTGTTTTTTATTTTATTTTACGTAATCAGTAAGCGCAAATTAAACATACTGTATAATTAATGCATTAATTATACAACATTTTTTTCTTTTTTGTAATGGACTTGTGCTGTTGTACTTTTGCCAGTGTCATGAGTGTCGTCATCATCACAGTCCTTCACAAGTTGCACTGGTGAACATAGGCCTCCCCCGAATAATGAATTAATGTACGGTCCTGAGCCACCTGCATTCATCGACTTCCTGCATGTCTTACCAGGTCGTCATTCCATCTAGTGGGTGGCCGCCCTAAACCTCATCTAAAGGGTTGTCGGTTCTTCCGGCTATATGGCCGGCGCATTGCCACTTTTATCATTTTTAATATTTTTTTTAACAAACTTCTTCACAATACGTACAGTACGCATTACGTCACATTGCCAAGTTTTTCGGCGATTTTTACGGCAGATTGAGCCAGCATACAGTCAATGACGACAGTATCTAATGACGCCTGATCAGAGCCATTGTCTTGACGTTCAAATATTTCAGTAAAAATATTTCACCACATTCCCGTGGCGCCACCCTGGTGGCAGAAAAGTCGTAGGTGCCCTCATTTCGGCGATTAATTAAATGAAGAAGAGCAATGATACAATATTCATAATTTATACATATAAATAAAATTGAAATATCTGTCTGTAATATTGAAATAACCGCCTTTTATCTGAGGGGATTATTTGCATTGCATGCCAGTTAGACATCAATAACCATCTTTAAACTTTTTGTCTGTCTGTCTGACCGGGCTAATCTTCGGAATGTCTTAACCTATTGTGATGAAACTTTAGACAGATATAAGCTATGTTTTATCCGAAAAACTTAAAGTGTAAAAACAAACGAAAAAGTGATAAAATAAATCGTCTGAATATTCTGAACGTACAAAACGCCACTTAAAAAATCTTAACAAGGTTAAGTCGCGGGCGGGTCTCTAGTCAAAAATAAAACGAAATAGACCCGTAAGTAATCAAAGCATACTCTGCAATGAAATTAAACCACACTACAAAATTAAAGCTATTAAATGTATTGCAATCTTGAGCAGACCAGCCTCCACAAGCAGTAACAGTTCACAAGTATAACGCATGTGGCAGCCAACACCCTTCCCAACCATTTTAAAGGGAAGTGGACGACTCTTTACACGATTATGACGTATTTTTCCTGCAATAAGGGAGGCCCATTTTCGGCAATGTGCTGTTACGGCGTGGCTTATGCTTTTTTTTAAATAAAATGAGGATGAAATACGAACACAGTCCACCTGATGGTAAGTGAATGCTGTGACCCATAGACATCTACATTTATCCTAAATTAAGAATCAAAATGCAGTAAAAACGGTCGAAACACAGCAGCATGTTGGCAACCAACATCGTCCGCCCCTCTTTGTGCACAACGAAAGAGAAGTGGAAAGATAAATGTATAAAGTAGGGTGCATCATGATTCTTGGGGGCTGTTTTTAGAGAACACGCGTCGAATTAGTCAGTATAATTAAGTGTAGTGATTACAAAAACTGTAATATTGAGTACTCTGTACAAATATTAATTGAATATATATACATTGTGTTATAAGTGCATATTTATTTGTAATAAACTTTGTCATTTTGTTAACAAGCATAAGAATACCAGCGTAAAATAGCTTCTTAACACTGCTGTGTTTCGTATGGTGAGTTTAGAGAACCGGCGACCCGTTTTGCTGGAAAATAGGCATTCCATCTTAGTCCTCGCGGGTGACAACGCATCTGCATTTTGATTCGCAAACGAAGATACATGTAGATGTCTATGGGCCACAGCAACCACTTACCATCAGGTGGACTGTGTGTTCGTTTGTCACCCTATCCTAAAAAATAAAAATAAAAACATTCAGCTGGTATTCTGTGAGAGCGTGGTCCTTCCCCGGTCGAGCCGATCCATTCGTACTACAATCATAATATAGCTGTAATGTGACTCTACCGCGTATAAAAATACTGCATGAGTATCGAAGTTAAATTAATATCAAGTGTCGTGTGATCCAACGCCGTCCGCTCTTGCGTACAAACAGACAAAAGTACTTGTTATAAATTAAGTTTATTAGTTCTTCCGTTTCCTGGCCTGTTTATAATACGAAGATTAACCACCTCACTTCAGGATTCGGTTACTTTCTATAGAAGGAACAGTATACTGCTAAGACGATAATTACATCATGTATAGCACAGCTAGTGATTTATAGAATCAGACGTTAGTTAGCGAAACTATCTCCGTCACCACAATCGTGATGTTGAGAGTAGTTGTGCTGGGATTAGTTAGTACGCGGATCCCAAGCTAATAAATTTTTAACATCTTTGATAATTGTATTGTTTTTTGTTTATTTTACATGTATGTTCACCGATTTCTCGAAAACGGCTACACCGATTTGAATTATTCTTATTATATTTTATAGAATAAGAGTGAAAAACGAGCACACAGATGATGGTAAGTGGATGCTGTGGCCCATATACATTTAAATTTATCCTCGATTAAGAATCAAAATGCAGATGCGTTGTTACCCCTGAGGACTAAGATGGAATGCTTCATTTCCAGTAAAAAGGGTCTCCGGTTCTCTACACTCGTCATATGAAATACAGCAGTATTGAGCTGCTATTTTACGCTGGTATTCTGTGACAGCGTAGTCCTACCCGGGTCGAGCCGACCTATTCATGCTACGACCATAATATAGCTGCAGGCTCTACCACATAACAAATTTATTAAATAGTCAAACTTATTTTTAATAAATTTGTTCAAAGGTCTCATACAACTATAATGAAATAATTTCATCCTTAAATAGGGGATAATAATTCAATGTAAATATGTAGACGACATTCTAGTTGTAATTTGAACTTGTGATGTTTCTAAGACCACTAAAATGGTAAAGTAATTAAACTCTTAAAAAAAGAGAACAAACCGACTTCAAAATTAAAACAATAAATAAAAATCATTTCCATCTAATAGCTCCATATGTCGACGTTTTAATTTTTAGTAACACTATGTCTTAGCACCTATTACTTGCGGGTATTTCATAGTACCGGTCTCCGGCGGTGCGATCAAAGACAATTGTCGATTAACAAAATGTAAAACTTAGTCAACGAAACAGATTAAACAAGTGGTAAAATTAAAAATTTTGTACAATCGACTTCAATATAAACAAAGCGAGAACATCATCAATATATTCGAAGTCAATTAAATACCCATTATTAAGGATAACTCAAAAACTACTGGTCAGATTTTGATCAAATTTATATGGATGGTTCCATATAAATCAGATCAGATTGAGAAGCACCAGCTTTCAAACAAAAAAAAACTCATCAAAATCAGTTCACATAGAAAAAAGTTCTGAAGTAACACACATTAGAAAAAAAATACAGTCGAATTGTGCACCTTATTTGTTATGTGGCTCTGTCTATCAACAAGCCTTCCCATAAATACGAACAGGTTATATTACCGGCATCACAGTAAATCAATTAAAAAGAAATCTAAGCCCGCGGCGGGAGCGCGACAATAGCTTTGCTGCTCGCAAAGGGTAAATTTGACGTACCAGGGGGATAATGATAATACGAGGGGAATTCAATGTGTTTACGGTATGGGTATGTCAGAAAAAAGATAAAATTATAAAATATTTTTTAATATAGTATTCCATGCAATCCAATACATTTATTTACTTGTTCACGAAAAAAAATTTTCTATTCCCTTGAAAAAATATTCTTTGCCTTGGTCTGAAAATGCTCATTTACAGCGGACTTGAGTTCTCCAGAGACTCTCTAAACCATGAGAATATCTCATGGTTACATGAGAAGTAAAGAAGTTATCAAGACGAAATTTCATATTTATACCCTCAGGTATCATTTGCAATTATCCACATTATTAGCAAATCACCTTATTACCGAGAATACATGGAACGCCCCCGTGTTATATTTTTATAGCTTTGAAATTTGTAGTTATTTAAGAGCAGGTTTTCTAACGATGTGTCCCTTCACCGCCAAGCTCGTGATAAATAAATCAGTACTTAAAGTAGGTAATTGCAATTAACAATGTTATTGGTGCCGGCGGGAGTTGAACCTGAACCCCTGAGCTATCATATTTGTAATTGGCTTCTCGACAAATGCCCTAAGGGTATTTAATTAAATTTATGGATTAGGTATAATTCAATATCGTACTTCGATTAGGGCATCGTGAAAATTCGAGGGGAGAGAGTTAAGAGAGAGCAATGAAGGCCGGCTATAACATTAAAGTAAAAGTTATGATTCTTTCTTAACATGTTCCCCTTGGAACCTTTATTTCATTTTTTTGAAATCGTTTAGTTAACATGTTTATGCCTTAGATAAATAATGATTCGTCTTTCTCCACACAATAGACATAAATAGGCTGCTTTTATTTTAGAAAAAGAATTAGGGTTCTGCGCTAAGCATTAAAACCCATCAAATCCAATTGTAATGAATCCCACGCGGAAGAAGTCGCGGGGAACAGCTAGTTAATTGTTTATTCTTTATTATCCACAAAATACAATGTTTACAATTTAGGTTTAAGAGCTTAACCCTAATAAGAGTTCTCTTCCAGCAAACGTTTGGGGGAAGAGATATAATTTTATATGTAGGGCAAGTAGGTAGCAGCGTGCGTACTTAATAATGAAGTGCGTACTTAATACAAAATAGCTAAGAGTTATATTTAAAGGTTAACATAATTAATAGAATCAGGCGTTACTTTACGGAAATCCAATATATTAAAGTTGGTAAAAATTACTTTACTACTTAAGTTGGTATTTTTACCAACTTTAATATGTATATGTGTATAACCTAAATTTTCTATTTAATTTTTTTTATAAGATAAAGCTGACAAACGAGCACACAGTCCACCAGATGGTTAGTGGATGCTGTGGCCCATAGACACCTACATCTATCCTCGATTACGAATCAAAATGCAGATACGTTGTGACCCCTGAGGACTAAGATGGAATGCCTCGTTTCCAGTAAAAAGGGTCTCTGGTTCTCCACTCACCATACGAAACACAGCAGCATTGAGCTGCTATTATACGCCCCAGTTGTGCAACCCTCGACAGGACGTCTTGCCCTTCCGACCGCCTTTAACGAGATTCTATGCTTTGATTAAAAGAACTGTTTTTTTGTGGCAAAATATTCCTGTAGACTAAGAACATTTCTTTCAAAATGATTCTTTGAAAGTCATCACGACAGGAACCTCGGTTTTTCTAACTTTCGTTAATTGTATTCGGGATATACTTGTTTAAGCAATGATAATAAGTCAATGAATATGCATTGCATTGTTTGGGAATCTGATATTCATACTGTTAATGAATATGTTATTTAATGAAGGCATTAAAAGGGGGCTTACCAATTTTTTACTCCACATTGGTTTATCAAACTAAATTATATTTTATGTCGTTTTTTTATAGGAATAGGGTGACTAACGAGCACACAGTCCACCTGATGGTAAGTAGTTGCTGTAGCTCATAGACATCTTCATCCGTCGTCGGTTACAAATCAAAATGCAGATGCGTTATCACTCGTGAGGACTAAGATTTTAACAGTGGTAGAGACAGAATACCAGCGTGAAGTAAAGGTTTACCTCTGCGTTTCGCTTGGTGAGTGCAGGTGGCCGGAGGCCCTTTTTACTGAAAATGAGGCATTCCATCTTAGTCCTCACAGCGGTGATCAAACGGTGACAACGCATCTGCATTTTGATTTGTAATCGAGGATAGATGTAGATGTTTATGGACCGCAGCAACCACTTACCATCAGGTGAACTGTGTGCACGTTTATCACCCTTATCCTTAAAAAAAAAAAAGATGCCTCGGTTTCATTAAAAAGATTCTCCGGTTCTCTATACTCGCCATATGAAACACATCAGCAAGAAAGTGCTATTTTTCGGTGGTATTCTGTAAGAGCGTGGTCCTTCCCCGGTCGAGCCGACCCATTCGTGCTACAACTACACTACACTTAAACAGTGATAGACCCACGCGGCAGCTTTTGCTGTCGCACGGATGGGCCGGCTCGAACCGGGGTGGTACCACGACCTCACAGAAAACCAGCGTGAAGTAGAGGTTTACCTCTGCGTTTCGCTTGGTGAGTGCAGGTGGCCGGAGGCCCTTTTTACTGGAAATGAGGCATTCCATCTTAGTCCTCACGGGTGACAACGCATCTGCATTTTGATTCGCAAACGAGGATAGATGTAGATGTCTATGGGCCGCAGCAACCACTTACCATCAGGTGGACTGTGTGCTCGTTTGTCACCCTTATCCTATAAAAAAAAAAAAACTAATATAGCTGCAGCATGGCTCTACCGCGTTTTGAAATTCAATTAATTTCACAATGTATTTTCTTACTGCTAAGGATTTGTGAAATATTGTAGGCTAGCGACCCGCCCCCGCTTTGCCTGGATGGGGTCTATTTATATAGCGTCACTTAGATATTTAATGGCCATATAGTCAAACGCTACTCAATTTTAAGACGCCGTTAAGTCTCGCTGTGTCACAGTCACTTTGGCTTAGTACTTATTTGAAAGTCATGTAAGTTTTACCAACAGGAAACATCGGGAATTTTTTTTTTCAAAGTAAATTATACAATGAGAATGGTTGCTCAAACTATATACAAGTAATATACAATAGTTATTTCGAATTTCGATATTACAGACAAGCATTTCATTTTTATTTATATACTAGCTGTTTCCCGCGACTTCGCCCGCGCTTAATTTATTAAGATTGAATTTGATGGGTTTTTCATTTTTTGCACGGAACCCTAATTCTTTTTCTAAAATAAATGTAGCCTAAGTTACTTCTTATAACATCAGCTATCTGCCAGTGAAAGTCCGGTCAAAATCGGTCCAGCTGTTGCGGAGATTAGCCTGAATAAAAAGACAGACAGACAGGCAGAAAGACAGACAGAATCGACAAAATCGTGTTTTTGTTGTAAATGTTGTATATACTTTCATATGCATATAGTAAAAAGCTGTTATTGCGACATTACAAACAGACACTTCAATTTTATTTATTTGTATAGAAGATATATATAGATAACGGTGACGTATGCAAGATGATGAATGAAATCGTAACGACGATTTCCATTATCAGCTTTCAAAAAGAGACACGACGGAGCATCGTGTACACTAGGGATTCGCAACCTTTTAGTGATGATGGACCATTTGACCGATGTTTTATCTTGCTACGGTCCGCCAACTTTTACACATACTGTATATTATGGTTTGGTTGATTTTTAAGTTTGTTCTATAAATAAAAACACATACAAAACTTAATGTGCGTCATTATTGATAGTCTTCCCTTAATTTAAATGTAACAACAGTTTGTATTTTATAATATATATATACCGTATCGGCACGGCAGTATCATCATCACCAAAAATGTTTTCCACTTTTTCAAGTGAATAATTACTTATAGTCGTTGTAATTTGAAACTAGATGAAACGAAAAAGCGACAATAAAAAGAGACAAACATATACATCTATAGAATTTAGCCAGCGAGAGAATGGGAGAATACAGTCTACAGTGTTAGTACGTGTGCGTGCGTCTGCGTATTACGAAGCCTTTGGAAAATGAAGGTCTCACTTCTACCGCGTGTGAACTGAACACTTTCTTTATACGTGAAGAATAGTATGATGCCTAAGAGGACCACTTCGGTTGTGTTTAGTGACCACCCATGGTCCACGACCCACCGGTTTATAACCACTGGTGCACATTAACGGACGGTTCAGTCTCGGTTAGCTTCGCATCGGTAAGCCAGCATCCCGGCAACAAGCAACAGCCTTGGATAACATTGAATCAGTTTCCGTGAGTTGTTAAAAGTAAAATTAGCTTTAAAGTATCAATTAAGTTTTATACGCGTGGTAGAGCCACGCTGCAGCTATATTATGCTTGTAGCATGTATCTGGCAGCTCGATCGAGGAAGGACCACGCTCTCACAGAAAAGCAACCTAAATAAGTAGCTTAATGCCGCAGTAGTTCGTGTAGTGAGTGTAGAGAACCGCAGACCTTTTTTACTGGAAATGACGCATTCATTTTAGTCCTCAGGGAAGACAACACATCTGCATTTGATTCTTAATCGAGGATATAGATATAGATGTCTATGGGCCACAGTATCCACTTATCATCAGGTGGACTGTGTGCTCGTTTGTCACCCTTATTCTGTAAGAAAAAAAACATACGTGCGTGTCGTGAAACACTCGGTTGGAACGAAGTTTTATTAATACGTTTATCAACGTATTAATAAAACAAATACAAATAAATGAATTTGTTAATCAATAATATAATAAGAATCTATTAAAATGAAGCGTCATTAAAAACCAAATAATATTTCTTTCATGGCAAGATAAGACAAAGTGCGAGGGAGAAGGATATTATTCCACCTCGCTTCCTTAAGGCTTTCCTCAAGGCCGTCTCGTCGACACTACGTCAGAAGGGGTCGTAAAGGAAAAATCTTACACTTTTTGTCGCCTAGCCCCCATCCGTTAAATCCGTACCGTCCGATAAAGAACTTCGTTCCAAAAATCAAGCCTACACAAGCGTCAGTGTAATAAGAGGTCGTCTCTTATTTTCGTCATCGTTATAAACTTGTAAAAAGTTTAATGCTGATCATGTTTCGCCCCCGAAGTTGGGAGAAATTGATATATTATTCCTTTGAAATTTTAGAACTAAAATAATTTAACTTTTAGTAAGTAAAAGCAGACTTCAAAGAGTCCTCAGGAATGAACCGCATCTGCGTTTTGTTTCTTAATAGAGGATAGATGTAGATGTCATTGGGTCACAGTATCCACTTACCATCTGGTGGAATGTGTTGCTCGCTTGTCAGCCTTATTCTATTAAAAAAGAATCCATATAACAGCTTCTAAAGTCGGTGCTAATACTTAGAGTATAGTAGAATGAGGGCCCGACTTGAGAAGTTATTGTGTATTTTATGGTTTCCGTTTTCTTTTTTAAATAAGCTTTTGCTTTTTATTACAAGTTTAACTTTTTTAATCTATTGAGTAGAATAAGGATACAATCTTAGGTAACAACTAGGATGTTTAATAGTTACCATAAAAACTTCCATCTTCTATTTTTCTACACGTAGGAGTGGAGTTGATTATCAAAATTTGTATGGGACTACCCCGGAAGTAAAAGCTATTTAATAAAGAAGAATCATTAATATCCGTTTATAACAAAAATATCGCGTATCGCACTTTCAAAAAAAAAAGAATAAAAAAACATTCAGCCGAATTAAAAACCTCCTTCATTTCAAATCGACTAAAAAGACAACAAAATTAATACAACTATTTTATCGCGTTTAAATTTACTTGTTTAGAAAGGGCAACGATTTGAGCACTTTCATTGCAGCAGCCATGACCACGATCTCAAACCAAATTCGCCGGCATTATGGGTGCGGTACGCCAAAAATATCAGTAAAATTAATTTTATTTAACGAAATGATTTCTTATATTTACGCGAACACTACACATTGAATCAAACTACTTTTACGGATTTTTTCGCGTTTAATAAACTTATTTATATTATTTTTATTAATTCCCGACGTTTCGGGTGCTTTATAGCACCCGTGGTCACGGGGGACCAAGGTGATTAACGTTCATTCTGTGTAGATCGGACCAAAATTAATAATTAAAAAAGCTGAAGGTACTTCGGGTTAACTCTGACATCGGGACGTCAATCACCTCAGTCCCCCGTGACCACGGGTGCTGGAAAGCACCCGAAACGTCGGGAATTAATAAAAATAAGTTAATTAAACACGATAGAATCCGTAAATTTATTTAACGTTTTAATTTTATTAATTACAGGATGCCAAGCAGGCGAACCCAGCCTCCTTCTCTATTGAATACGGATTAGGCACTACCACCTGCTTGGGATCCTGTAATTAAAAAAATTAAAACTAAAGCCTAGCATACCACTGCAAGACTGTTGTTTTTATTTTTAGTTCTTATTAGAAAGGCGCTGCTGCCCATCTCCTAGTTTGTTTCCCTCTGTCGCCTCTTACGACACCCACGGGATAACAAGGGGTAGTGGATATTCTTACACCGCCACTACACGGTTATTCTTTGTTGATCTAGTTAAAATGGATTTAAAATAGTTTTACATTCAATCAACGTTTTTCTGCCGACTTCTAAAAAGGAGACGGTACTCAATTCGAGTGTATGTTCTTTTTTATATAGGATAAGGGTGACAAACGAGCACACAGTCCACCTGATGGTAAGTGGTTGCTGCGGCTCATAGACATCTACATCTATCCTCTATTACAAATCAAAATGTAGATGCGTTGTCACCCCTGAGGACTAAGATGGAATGCCTCATTTCCAGTAAAAAGGGCCTCCGGTCACCTGCACTCACCAAGCGAAACGCAGAGGTAAACCTCTACTTCACGCTGGTTTTCTGTGAGGTCGTGGTACCACCCCGGTTCGAGCCGGCCCATCCGTGCGACAGCAAAAGCTGACGCGTGGCTCTACCACTGTTTTTATGTGTGTTACCTCATAACTTTGTACTGGGGGAACCGATTTCGTTGATTCTTTTTTTATATGAAAGCTGATAGTTTTCGTGTAGTCCCATATGAATTTGATCAAGGTCAGACCAATAGTTATTGAGTTATTCTTAAATAACTTATATTGAAGTCGGCTTTACAAAATTTTTAATTTTAAACTAACCTTGATATGAAAGATGGCCATGTCCAGCAGAAGAGCGTTTGACTTAAGAGGAGAATGGGTCCTGTAGTTGTGTGTTCGAATGTTGTTTGTATTTTACCACGTTTTTATTAACTCTCTTCCGTGTATATCTGTTCGAGTCTAATTTCGTATTCGTAATTGATTTTAAACTAACAAAATTTGGAACATAACTGCTAGATGGTGTTGTGACCAGTATTAAGAATTGGTGGTTTGATCATGTGGAAAGAATGAGCGAGGAAAAAGTGACAAAGAAAAGGAGAATGCCAGATCGTGCCCCACATTGTACAAAAAAGGTAAAAATATGAAAAATAATCTTATGAATATTGAAGTTTTTTGTGATAAATCGTTATTTTGTACAACTTGCGGTTAAATATTATTTAAAAAAAAAAGGAATTCAACCATTCATATTTATATTTCCAGTCTTTTCGAATAACATCTGCGTTTCTTTGTATGAATAAGTACATAAGTACGCATAAAGTATCAAACAACACATATTTCTATTAAAATATATTATAAGTCTTTATCATATAAAAATGTTACTTATCAAAAGTCGATAATAATCATGAATTGTATCAGATAATTACTGAATAACAATCATTGATTTTCGTGCATTTTGTGAAATGATACACACACGTCATTGTGTCAATATCGTAAGTACGTAGGTATGTCAAATTAATATCGAATATTTTCACACATTGACTACATAATTTGTGCTTGTGAAATATATTGATTATAATTATATCACATTTTTGCTTGTGCTGATTCCCGCTTTCTTTACCGTTGCACTTTCTCCTGCTTTTGCTGACGACTTATGCTTTTATTAATATACGGACTCGATCACGCCTCCTTATTACATAGCCTTACTGCTAATTACTACGGACAATTTGATAATTGCATCCATGATGTTGAGTTGCACTAATTGTCATCTTTGCGTCGATAGGATGCAGAGACATTTTGTGTCCTAATTGCGATATACAATCTTAACTGTTCTTTCAACATGGAGCTCTTTGCAACAAATATATTTAGTTTTATAGCTTTTTTATATAGTTGATAATTTATGGTCCTGCCGTTGTCGTACTAATCTGTAATGTCATGTCTGTTTGTACGTTAGTTACTAGTCTTTAAATATTTACACCTTCTTCAGACATATGTCATAATAATATGTATCTTAAAAAAATAATTTTTTAAATAATATAACTCGTTTAATATGACTAGGAATTAGATTGTATGGAAAACAGGTGGTGCTAGTCTTATATTGTCTAAGGAACTTTTAAATCCTATACAAGAGAACCCTTTTTCCAATGTTACTGATCATTATATTATTATGCTCCTTAAATTCTTATTTATATATATCATTAGCCCCTGACAATTTATATTCCGATATTACAATGAACTGCAACGAATTCTGTTCTAAAAAATAAGGTAAATGTAATTATTAAAGTCCAGATTAAAAAAATATCGCAAGTTCTAGAGACTTCAAATTATATAATTGGGATGAAGTAATAAAGTAGAAAAATAATGTTGCATACGGCATTCATGTACACCACACTTTTGGGAGGGGCAAAGTTTTTTTTTATAGGATAAGGGTGAAAAACGAGCACACAGTCCACCTGATGGTAAGTGGTTGCTGCGGCCCATAGACATCTACATCTATCCTCCGTTACAGATCAAAATGCAGATGCGTTTTCACCCGTGAGGACTAGGATGGAATGCCTCATTTCCAGTAAAAAGGGCCTCCGGCCACCTGCACTCACCAAGCGAAACGCAGAGGTAAACCCCTACTTCACACTGGTATTCTGTGAGGTCGTGGTACCACCCCGGTTCGAGCCGGCCCATCCATGCAACAGCAAAAGCTGCCGCCTGGCTCTACCACTGTTCTATAGAGAATCTGGCATTCTCCTTTATGTTGCAAAAGGGCAGAATCGGCAAGGGCAAATAAAGAGTACCTCAACCGACGAGCATGTATGCGTACGTATACGGACGTAAAAGAGGCGAGAGAGGTGTGTCAGGATCGTGCCAAATGAAAGACACTTGCATTCATCTACTTTCGGCATGATTTACCAGGTCGTCACTCCATCGAGTGAAGGCCCACCCTACACTGCATACCTGGCTGCCAGACGAGAACCTTTCTTCCCCATTGATTGTCGATTTTTCAAAATAAATGGCCGGCCCAATGTCACTTCAGCTTACTAATCCGTTGGGCTACGTCGGTAACTCCGGTTTTACTGCGGATATCCTCATTTCGAAGTCTATCACACAGATTTCAAAATTAGAATGGATAGCCTTCTCCATAGCTCGCTGAGCAACCTTGAACTTTCTCATACGGCCAGCGGTGAAGGACTACGTCTCTGATCCATTTCATCACTGGCAACACGCACT
The DNA here is from genome assembly GCA_033319125.1 of Parnassius glacialis. Lineage (NCBI taxonomy): Eukaryota > Metazoa > Arthropoda > Insecta > Lepidoptera > Papilionidae > Parnassius > Parnassius glacialis. The sequence goes on along the minus strand of JAVANC010000012.1, from coordinate 504,805 downwards.
GGTTGTACAAACTTGTTTTCAAGTTTTGAGATCTATACATAACGAGAAGTGTCGTAATCTCCTGAATACCGGCCAGCCGATTTGAATCCGTCAATTGATCTCTAGGTCAAATTTGGACTTACCTAGCCGGGCAATTTGTCCTAGGTAAACATACTAATCAACAGCTTCGAGCGGAGTGCTCCCAACAAGTACCCGCATAGGTGTGACATGGAACACATGACTTATGTCTCGTGACCTGTGCCCATGTTCATTTAAGTCCTATTCGTTGGAAGACACTCTTAAGTTCATTGCGCATAGTGATTCCTGCAGCGATTCTACTATTTAATTAATTGTAAAATATAACTTTTGCAACGTGTCGTCACTTTGAAAGATTTAAAATTTTTTTAAAAGCATTACTTCATTCTATCTCTGCATCATCCCAAGGTAGACTGGTAGAGAATGGCTTAGACATTAAGTCCGCCTATATACCACGTGTGTATATGAAGTTTTAAATAAATAAATAAATAAATAAAATTACTCGCACGAAAGAATTTCTTCCGTACCGTGATTGCGATAAGGCCTTTTACATATTAAATAAATTGCACAAGCGCTCAGACACCGAACAATTAGTTGTAGGTCATGCGTACCCACACCCACTGTGCGGGAGTCAAATCGGCGGCCCGCAGACAGTAGCGTTTTAGTTTTAAAATTAAAATAAGTTAAATTACGCCATAAAATCCATAACAACTAGTTTCACTTAAATATCTTATGTTTGTGTTAACATTTTTTTTAAATAGAATACGGGTGACAAACGAGCAACAGTTCACCTGATGGTAAGTGGATGCTGTGGCCCATAAACATCTACATCTATTCTCGATTAAGAATCTAAATGCAGAAGGGTTGTTACCCCTGAGGACTAAGATGAAATGCCTCGTTTCCAGTAAAAAGCGGCTCCGGTTCTCTACACTCCCCATACGAAACACTGCAGCATTAAGCTGCTATTTTACGCTGGTATTCTGAGAGCCTTCCCGATCGAGCACTATGAAAATACATACATAATATTTTGTCGACTCTACGCGAATCTCTTTACACAGTCCAATTAATGATGTAGACTCAATCCTAAATAAAACTACTTCAACTGTAAATACGTGAACAGTCTGGACTGTTCACGTATTGGCAGTTTTAAAGGCGTCTGTTTACACATCATCAATTACTCGTGCACTAGACTGTGGACAAATATAGACGCGCTAATGATGGCGCGTTGTTTGATGTAATGACGCTAACAGAAATCAAGCAATTCTTACTTTGCCGACTGGGTGTGGTCCCATTACTTGATTATTAAATGTCAAGGTGAAGCGAAGGGGTTTAATTTTATTAAGAGTTGGGGGCGTAGCAAATTTCCTTTTAGTCTAACCATTTCAAGAACACTGCATGACCCGCCCTTTTTAGTAATGTTGTGGAAGGAATGTATGTTTTCAAAATAAAAAATAACTTTTTCATATTGCTGATCTGTTATCACCCTCGACAAAGCCACGCAGCCACGCTGCAGCTATATTATGGTTGTAGCACGTATGAGACGGCCGGGGAAGGACCACGCTCTCACAGAATACCAGTGTAAAATAGTGGCTTTATGCTTCTTTGTTTTACATGGCGAGTATAGATAACCGGAGACCATTTTTACCGAAAAGGAGGCATTCCATCTTAGTCCTCAGGAGTCAGAACGCATTTTGATTCTTAATCGAGGATAGATGTACAAGTCTGTAGGCAAAGCATCCACTTACTCTCAGGTGGACTGTGTGCTCGTTCGATACCCTTTTTCCCTAAAAAGGATCTCTTAAATGCATAATATTAATTTAAAAAAACGACTAGGATTCTAATGCAAGAAATTACACATTCAGATACGGTAGTCATTGTACGACGCAGGCGCCAGATTAACATCATAATAAGAACGAAAAGACTAATCAGCTGCAAGTCTAGACTGCAGATGCGACACACAGGACGTCCTAATTAGGGCTCCGCGTTCGCTCCGACATGGGCCAGATGACTCAGATTTTAATTTATTAAACATCGCAGTCGACATCGTCACAAGTGCATTTTTACCCGACTGCCCCAGAAGGAGGGTACAGTTTTTCAAGAGTATGTATGTAAGTAAATACTCAATCACCACTCTATTTTAAGGTCTCGTTAAGTCTCGTGGTGTCACAGTCACTTTGATATAAAGTGATGGAGACAGCACGAGACTTAACGGCATCTTAAAATTGAGCAGCGTTTGAATATTTAGGCATATGTATTTTTTTTATAGGATAGGGGTGACTAACGAGCACACAGTGCACCTGATGGTAAGTGGTGGCTGTGATCCATAGACATCTACATCTATCCTCGTTTGCGAATCAACATGCAGATGCGTTGTCAGCCTTGCGACTAAGATGTAATGCCTCTTTTCCAGTAAAAAGGGTTTTCGGTTCTCTACATTCCCCATACGAAACACAGCAGTATTAAGCTGCTATTTTACGTTGGTATTCTGTGAGAGCGTGGTCCTTCCCCGGTCAAGCCAAGTCTAAACGGCTTGATGGATATTAACATATTATGATGTCGTTAGATTCACCTTAAGTGTAATGGTATAAAATTTTTCTTTTTTTCAGTAAACTTTTTTACACAGTCCCGTTTTTTTTAATTACTATTTGAAGTTTTAAGCTTGTTTTATAACATTAAATTAACAAACGAGCATACAGTTCACGTTAATGTAAAAAGAAGTGGCGTCTGCAACCCATGTTCGCCTATTACCTATTTTAGAGAAAGAAAGCGACAGATGAATTACCACAGAACACCTCACACACGAAGATTAGCTCATTAAAATGAATCCTAAAATTATTAGCGTTAAAGATGTTAAAAATTAATTAGCCATAGATACGCGTTATAAGAAAAATGCGTGAGTGTCGTGGAACACTCGGTTGGAACGAAGTTCCTTGCGTAGTATATTATTGTTGACTAACGTAGGTATTATATTATTGATTAACAAATACAAATAAATGAATTACTAGCGTCTATTAAAATGAAGCGTCATTTGAAATAAAATGATATTTCTTTCATGGAAAGATAAGAAAAAGTGCGAGGGAGATGGGTATTATTCCATCTCACTTCCTTATTTCGCCGACAAGGTCGTCTACACTATGACACAAGGGGTAGTGACGAAAAAATCATAAGGCTCCAGTACATGTTGGTCGAGCGCGCTTGGCGAGGCCGCTCGGTAAATTTTTGTGGTGCGGTTCCATTCACACGTTGGCGTGCTTCATTCTGCGTTGGTAGCTAGATGATGATGGACGTTAGTGATCGCGGCCTTATTTTTATGTTGCCCATGTTTGGGTTTTCATATAACTGATTCATTGTGATAAGAATCAATGAACCCAAATATTTCCTCATTAGGTCATGTCGCCATGTTCGTGAAATAATTTTATTAAGCCGTAAAGCGTAACTGTGAACTGTACACTCGGCCAACGTGTGATCGCTATTTGCGGCTTGCGCCAAATTTCTTTGATTTGTGCACGGAAAACCGACACTATACGGCTTGTCGGCGAGTGTTGGCCGCAAACGCCAAATACACACAAAACCACACAAAACGGCCCAGGTACACGTTGGCCGAACGCACTCGGCGAGCGCGTTCGGCCAACGTGTAGCTACCTTTATGATATAAAGGTAGCAGTACACGTTAATATACCTTTATGGTAGCAGAAATTGAATCCTTTGCCTTTACGTAATTTAAAAAAAAACAACAACAAAAAATCCCCATTTGTTATCATTCAATTAATATAATGATACGGTCTTCAGAATCGCGTTTCAAACAAACGACGTATTGTTTTGTTTTTTGCAAGCGTTATCTCGTTATAATATATTTATATTATTTTATTATTATCATGACACTCATGATATTTGCATACTAACGACATCATTAAAATTCATACAGCTTTTTCTAAAAAAAAAGGAAAATGTTCTCAATTCGTCGCATTTTTAATGTATGTACATAGATCATTCTTTACCTTTACAAATGTCACCATTGCCATGCTGCAGCTATATTATTAGTATAGTTGTAGCACGAATGGATCGGGTCGATCGGGGAAGGACCACGCTCTCACAGAATACCAACGTAAAATAGCAGCTTAATACTGGTGTGTTTCGTATGGTGAGTGTAGAGAACCGGAAACCCTTTTTACTGGAAAAGCGGCATTCCATTTTAGTCCTCACGGGTGAAAACGCATCTGCATTTTGATTCGCAAACGAGGATAGATGTAGATGTCTATGGGCCACAATAACCACTTATCATCAGGTGGACTGTGCGCTCGTTTGTCACCCTATCCTATAAAAAAAAAGTAGTTCCTCCTTAAGTGTAATGATTTATGTTTACGCGAATATTACACATATACATGAAACTAGTTGTTACGGATTTTATCGCGTACATTAACTTATTTTATGTTCCCGACGTTTCGAGTACTTTACAGAAACTTCAGTTTAAAGTGGTCGTCGTTAACTATGACATTGGGACGTGGAACACCTCAGTCTTGTGACCATGGGTGTTGTAAAGTACTCGAAACTTCGGAAATGTAAAATAAGTTAATGTACGCGATGAAATCCGTAAAAACTAGTTCCTCCTTAGGGGTGTTCCCATAGTAATTCTGTCAAGGTCTCCATAAGAAAATCTCTACTACTGACAACCCTATGAATGAATAATTCTTTGCCACGTTAACCGATTTCGCTTTTTACTTCTTTGAAGTCGTTTTACACTTTTTTAGTTTAATTATATCACACACACACACACACACACACACACACACACACACATAATTTTAAACATTATCTATATACATTATTACATCCAAATCGTTAGTCGTCTGTGAGAAACCAATTAACATATACATTTATACAAAAATTGCTCACTTAAAATATCAAGTTTAAATTACATTAATAAATTTTATTCTCGAACACAGTCGCAAAACAGCGACTCTCGGTATTCCGAGACAGAAATAGAAACTTTTTTTATTCAATATAGATTATAAATAATACTTATTGAAAGTCATTCATTTGTTTAATTAATACTGGTTCGAAAAAACCTCTGTCTCCTGGGCAGAACCAGAAAGAAACCCAGCGGAATTTTATTTTAAAATAACAGCTTACAATAGAATAGAATATTTTTTTATTCAATATACATTACATGTGTAATTCTTATTGAAAGTCATTTTTTACTTTACCACTGGTTCGAAAAAATAACCCTCTGTCCTGGGAAGAACCAGCAAGAAACCCAGCGGGACTTTTTGTCAAATAAATTTTACAATATAAATGATTACGAACTATTTACAAAATTTATTTTAGAAACAGCTTGGAAGTGACTACTTCATTTCCAGGGGTTATTATCAACCATGTATTCATTTATACTATAATAACCTTTTTTATACAGTTGCAGCTTAATAAAACATTTAAACTTGGTTAATAGAAAGAACCTGAACACTCTCCGGGACCTAGTTGTAATAGCGTATACATTGCCCCAAGAATGAATTACTGGCTCTGTGGAGTCGAAAAATGGCATCACTAGCTTGTGTTTGTTCCTAGTGTTTACAGAATGTACATCACTTTTTTTACTAAAACTCTTTGTTTTTGTGAACATACATTCAATTTTCGTAAATATACTGAGAGGCCAAAGTTAATATATTTATTTCTTTAAATTTATCTCTAAGAGACTCTCGGTTTTAGGTTGTAAATAGGTCTAATGGCCCTCTTCTGTAAAACAAAAATAGTTTCTAAATCAGCCGCATTTCTCCGTACCAAAATCCCATAAGACATTATGCTATGGAAATAACTGTCAACAATCATGTATAAATACACAATTTGCAACACAACAAATTAGAAATAGCTTGGTAACGATCACCTCATTCCCAGTGGTTATTACCATTCACAAATGATTTAATATTATAATAACCCTTTTCATACAAACTTAGTTTAATAATTTTTTTTCAAATTTGAGCAAGTCGAATTTTGTATATTTTGAGGATTTTGTTGTAAAAGCGTATACATCGCCCCAATAATGAATTAGTCACCCAGTGGAGTCGAGTAACTGGTACTACTAGCTTGTGTCGGTTCCTAGTATTTACAGAATGAATATCACATATTTTTATAAAACTAATTTTATTTCTTTGTACGTACATTACATTTTTATAAATGTATTGAGAGGCCAAAGCTAATATATTAATTTCCTTAAATTTCTGTCGCAGCGACTCTTTAGGTTTTAAATCATAAATTGCTCTTATGGCCCTCTTCTGCAAAACAAATATAATTTCAGTGTCAGCTGCGTGTCCCTATAACAAAATACCGTACGACATTATGCTATGGAAATAGCTAATGTAAACTAGTCTAGCTGTTCAACACTTGTAAGATTTCTAATCTTTTTTACAGCATATGCTGCAGAACTAAGTCTGCTTGCTAGTTTTGATATATAGGGGCTCCATTGAAGCTTCGCGTCTAGTATGATTCCAAAAAAAACCGGCCAAGTGCGAGTCGGACTCGCGCACCGAGGGTTCCGAACAAATCCGTAGGTATATGAGTTTAAAATTATTAAAAATATTTTTATTATATGATGTAACTAAAAATTTATGCTTTTCGGAATTTTTCCTTTATCTGTGCTATAATACGTTACGTCGTGCCAAATTTTAAGATTCTCAGTTCACGGGAAGTACCCTGTAGGTTTTGACTTTTGATTCCCTTGCGAATATCGAAAATTTGTGGCATAAACGGCTGTATCTTTTGATTGCGTTGGCTTAGAAGTTTGATTTTTTCACAGCCCCAAGGGACAATAGACTTGAGTATTTGATATAAATTTCAGCTTGATATCTCTACGCGTTCCTGAGAAAAAGGGTCTTGACAGACAGACAGACAGACAGACAGACAGACAGACAGACAGACAGACGGACAACAAAGTGATCCTATAAGGGTTCCGTTTTTTCCTTTTGAGGTACGGAACCCTAAAAATTAGTGATATCGACGAGACTTAATTCCTTCCCATTAAAAATTCCATTAGTATTTAATTGTTTGACATTTGGAGTCATGAATTTCATTAATTTCGTTTTAGTGTCATTTAAATGCAAATTATTAACATTGAACCAATTAACTAATTTAGGTATAGCATTATTTACTTCGTCATATTTTAGTAACTATCGTCTAAGTTTGTAAATGAAAGAAGTCTATATCATCGTAATCCCCTACTATGTAAGGTAAGTCATTAATGTATGTACAAGAAACAGAAAGGGGCCGAGAATTGAGCCTTGAGGCGCGCCCATTTACCATCCATCCGGAAGAGCTCATACTGTTAATGACAACTTTTAATTTCTTACGCCGTAGTGTTGAAGTATCCTGATTAATGTTTCATGGTGAACACAATCGAAGGCATTGGATAGGTCACAGAATATACCCAAAGCATCCTGTGAATTCTCCCATACATTAAATATATATTTAATTAGCTCAACACTGGCATCAGTTTTCAATCGATTCCTTGCGAAACCAAATTGATTTTTATAAAGTAAATTATTTATATTAAATAAATTTAACATTTGATGAAGAATATTTTTTTCAAAAATCTTACTAAGCGTTGGTAGTACAGAAATAGGTCTAAAATTGGCGGGGTCTAATGTACTACTACCAGATTTACATAACGGTATTACAAGCATATTTGTATTTTATTACTCCTTACATGTTTACTGTTCAACTGAACCATTGTTACCCAATGGTATAATTTTTTTTAAACGTTACCCCCACACTAGTACTTTCTCCTGTATCGTGGAGGCAGTTTACAAACACAAAATGCACAAGGACAAACATCCAGACCCGGAACAATTATTTGTAGGCCATACAAATACTTGTTCCGTGCGGGATTCGAACCCGCGGCCCCCAGCGCAGAAACTTATTGCTAAGCCACTACGCCACGGAGCCGTCCATGTGGTGGTCCAATTGGTGCATGTCAGTTGCTCAAAGTCACTTTTTATTCAATTTAAGCTTGCTTAAAGCTTTTATGAACATTAAAATATACACCGGTTAACAAAACTAGGACTTTTTTATTATTTTAGACGTCAGGTTACAATATTATTACAATGTCAAAATATCCATTAAAATCTTCATTTTATGTAGGTACCGCCGGCCTTTTAAAAAGGAGTAAACTCTTTTCTTCAAGGTCTCTAAGTCGTATCGGTCCGGCAAAATCGCCAGTCGTAAATTATTCCACAGAGAGGTCGTACGCGGAAGAAAACTCCTAGTGAAACGTACAGTGGTGGACCGCCAAACATCCAGATGGTTTTTTTATAGGATAAGGGTGACAAACGAGCACACAGTCCACCTCATGGTAAGTGGTTGCTGCGGCCCATAGACATCTACATCTATCCTCGTTTGCGAATCAAAATGCAGATACGTTGTCACTCGTGAGGACTAAGATGGAATGCCTCATTTCCAGTAAAAAGGGCCTCCGGCCACCTGCACTCACCAAGCGAAACGCAGAAGTAAACCTCTACTTCACGCTGGTATTCTGTGAGGTCGTGGTACCACCCCGGTTCGAGCCGGCCCATCCGTGCGACAGCACAAGCTGCCGCGTGGCTCTACCACTGTTCGGTGTGAATGGTATCAGAAGTTTTGCCGCGATGTGCGTTCGTGAAATTTGGCGGCTGGAATTAATCCGAACAATTCATTAGAGCACTCCCCGTGGTAAACGCTAAAGAAAATACAAAGGGATGCAATATCTCTTCGCAGCGCTAGCGAATGGAGCCGATCGGAAAGGACTCGGTCGTCGACGATTCGAGCCGCTATGCGCTGGATGCGGTCAAGTGGAAGGAGCTGGCACTAGGGGAGTCCCAGCCCAGAGATGGGAACAGTATTCCATGTGAGGCCTAACCTGCACCTTGTAAAGTTGCAGGCGGTGTGCCGGCATGAAATACTGACCTGCTCTGCTGAGCACGCCAAGCTTTTTAGAGGCCAATTTGTCCTTCACTTCCAAGTAACCACGAAACTGCACGTCACTCGATATGTCGACGCCGAGGATTCCGATACTGGCTGAGGCAACAAGGGGAGTGTCTTGGAACTGAGGAGATACGAGAAAGGGGTTCTTTTTAGCGGTGAACGCGCAAACTTGTGTTTTTTTATGATTAAACTGGACTTAATTTAGTCGCTTCCAATCTGAGACTGTTCAGCAGACTCGACTTCAAACACAAGTTTGTTCCCGTACTCGGCGACGTTTTCCTGCGAAATATTGGCACGGCCGGTGTATAGAGCATCACCAGTGCTGTCATCCGCATAGCAATGAATGTTACCGCTTCGCAACATATCATTCATATGCAGAAGAAACAGCATTGGTGATAGCACGCAGCCTTGTGGAACCCCAGCATTAATAGGCTCGTAGTCGGAACATGCACCGTCTACAACGACCTTGATGCCCAGATCTGGAAGAAAGCTGGTAATCCAGTTGCACAATTTTTCGGGAAGCCTATAGGAAGGGAGCTTCGAAAGAAGCGCTTTGTGCCAAACCCGATCGAAGGATTTCGCAATGTCCAAACAAACGGCCAATGCCTCCCATTTGGACTCTACTCCTGCATCTCCTCCTCCTACACCAGCTGATCCACCCCGACGAAAACCGTATTGGTGGTCACCAATCAACTGGTAATCCTCAAGGCACCGCATGAGTTGGCAGTTTATAATAGATTCCATTATATTGGAGAACAAGGAGGAGATAGCGATAGGCCTCTAGTTAAGACGGGTTTGAGCGGTCGGCTTTTTTAGGGATCGGGTGGATAAAAGCAGTCTTCCATGATTTCGGGACTACGCCTAGGGAGTAGTACTGTAGAAGACGCGTTAGAACTGGTGCCAACACCGGAGCACACGTCCTTAGCACAATTGGGGAGAATCTGTCAGGCCCACTCGACTTGTGGATGTCCAGGGAGAAGTGCTTTGCGAACCTAGCGCTGTGTGAACCGCACATCCGGCACGGAGCACTGACACCGCGGGATGGTCGTGTTTCCCCCGTCATCGAGAGTCAAGTTGGACGCAGAGAAAAAGCCTAGCAGATCGGCTTTCTCTCACTCACTTCACTTCACTCACTGTGCTCATGACTCATCCATCTCTGGAAGAGATGGCTGCCAGAAGTTCTCTTAGACAGCCTTGGCGAGAGAATGCATGGGTTCCCGAAGGAAGGCAAACTAGTTTCTCGTCAATTCTGCCTATGTACTCTGACTGCCTTGGCAACGACTCTTTTGAAGGATTATATTTCTTTTTCATGGCGCTGGTGTTTATATCCCGTGACGTTGATGCATCAGTTCAGGCCCGGTAGCACTCCTGCTTGTAGCGTGATGCTATTTTAACAGGAGCGACTAAACCATAACTGAGATCTGCCTCCGATGGGCACCACAGAGGAATGAATAAAAAGTTCCATACCCTGAAGTACCACATCAACAACAGAATTAGCAACAACGTAGGGATCGTCCGGCGAGAAGCAAACTCGCCTTCAAGGGTAGGATACAAACATAGACCGTATCCCATCCGAATCGGCCGACCTAGAGTGCCAACACGGTGGCAGTCTGCAGAAAGCAACCGCGATTTCAGCGTAAGTGGCACCACACTCCGGACTAGATAATGGTTAAGGAACCAAGAGGGGCATCGACGGAGACCTGATATCTGTCCAGATGCGAGGTCAGCAGAAGGTCCAACAGGAAGTTGCATTATCCTCCACAACTGAAATCCGCATAGGCATAGTAACCCATTGTGTCAGACCATATGATATCATACAACTATGGCAAATATTCCTCTTATAAGGCAACCTATGGGGAGGCTTGTCAGCAGAGGGTTATGATAGGCTGTAATGATGATGATGATGAAGTAAATATTGTAAATAAAGGACTTCATTATAAGTAACTGTTTCACTACTATTTATTTATTTACTAATCCAATAGAGTTTACAACATCTATCAGGTAATAAATAAAAACTAAAACTTGCTAATACTCCTAATGACTATACTTTTTATATAAAATAAGAATGCTATATTTCATAATGACACTACAAAGTATTGAATGACAAATAAATATATATACCTGGGTTGACAACTAAAAATAAAACTCCTAAAGAATTATTTTTAGAATGGACGATAATAAATCCTAGGAATGTAGTGATTGTTATCTAGGTAGGTAGGTTTTGTGTTGTTAATTGTGAACTATGTACCTATATATGATTGCAAGATGTTTTTTTTTTCAAAAAAAGTCCCACTGGGTTTCTTGCTTGTTCTTTCAAGGACAGGAGTTTTTTTCATACAGTGGTAAATCAAATAAAAGAGTGACTTTCAATAAGTACTATTTATAATCTATATTTAATAAAAAAAGGGTTCCTGTTTGTTTCTGAACTTGCCCACTCTTAAATTATCACAAGAAATCTATGCTAATAAAAGCTTGAACTGAACAAAAACATGCAACACTGTTTTAATATTTTACACAAGGGACATATTTTGACATTGGTGGTTTTCTTTTTTGTAGAATTTAATAACATACAATGCTTTTTTAATTTAAATAAAATTAAAACGACAAAAGAACCTACAGTCCACCTGATGGTTGCTGCAGTCTGTGGACACCTACAGCCAACTTTAAACAAAGAAGGCTACATATGTGTTGTTACCTAAGAGGATTAACATGGAATATCTCACAGCCTGTAATTAAACTGTCTCTCAATACCCATCAGGAAGAAACACAGCATTGCAGGCACTGTGCTATATGGCGGCAAAAATAGGTAAGAGGGTGCAGACAGACCCTTAGACTGAAAACAAATACTACCTCCAAAAAAAAATTTTTTTTTTATTAAAATATATATATATATATATATATATATATATATATATATATATATATATATATATAGAGTAGTATAAGAAAATACTATTACCTAGTACCTATTTACTTAGTACAGTTACTTAATTTGAAATAAAATAAAATAATCTTCTGAACATTTGAACTCCCTTATCAGACATTTAGATGACATATCTGATGTATTAACAACCCAATATTTTATAACACACTTTTCTTTCTTAAAATATTGTTGATATGCAAATTGGGTATTAAAATAAAATATTTATTTTTGCTTATCAATAGGTCAATATTAATACAAATTTTTTAAACTCACCTGAGAAGTATCACTAGCATCACGAACAACGCAACAAGGGCACCTATCATGATAAAAATGTTTGGCAGATCTGCCAAAGTTAGCCCCGTGGATCCCATAATTGTTTTAGTCAATCACAAAATATCAAAACACAGGAAATTAAAATGTGGGATTAAAATACGCATCAGTCACACTGCCACACACCACTCTAGATTTTATGCAGACTATTTTGGAAAAAGCAGCTCATTTCGTTCTGAGCAAAACGACCGGCGATTGCTCAATAATTTACGCAATAACACTCTGTGACTGTCACTGTAACCTTGTCTTCAGGCGATTGTTTCAAACGGCCGCTGTTGTGAATGCGAGTCAACGTGTGAACTCTAATCACAACAAACACAAAATCATTGATCGGAGAGCTGACGAGTGACGACGACAGACACGAGAATATCGTACGAAATATTTTGACAGAATGAAAATTTGTTGGGAATGAAATGATATGAAATGATTGTTTTTTTTTAATAGCAAAGGCATCTGTATCCATAGAGCCTAGTCTGACGTATATTGTATTCAATGTGAATAATTTTATTCACGCTATGCATATGCGGAAAGAGTTTAGTTATTATATTCAAGGGAGACTTATCACAATGCGAATTTTTTTGTGAATCCAGCGTACGGTTGACGACAAAAGTATTTCAAGGTACCTTAGCGGAATAAAAATTAAAGATTTGTATTATCATTGAAGCACTTGTTACATCGTTTCCACCGAAATTACCAGCTTTAGTCGATAGTACATCTAGTCATGTCTTCTTCTTTGCTTCAACGTTCATTCATACCCAGTAGGTACCTCATTTTTTTTTGAAAAACAAGAAAAAAATATTTCGAGCACATGTTAATTTCACCAACACGCTGTGGGCAGGGCGGCGGACACTTCCTTGCCCTAAAACCCTCTCAGATATAAGAGGTGGCCTCTGCCCAGCAGTGGGACGTATATAGGCAGTAACTTTAACTTTTAACTTTTTAAGTTCATTATTTTTCTACCGAAACAAATTCCTGTCATTCATTGTCTTTTCCTTTATCCCACACAGTTTCCATGTCTGATAGCCAAATATTCAAACGCTATCAATTTTAATATACCGTAAAATTTTGTGGTATCACAGTCTCTTTCACTTAAACTAAAACTAATAGTGGTAGAGCCACGCGGCAGCTTTTGCTGTCGCACGGATGGGCCGGCTCCAACCGGGGTGGTACCACGACCTCATAGAAAACCAGCGTGAAGTAGCGGTTTACCTCTGCGTTTCGCTTGGTGAGTGCAGGTGGCCGGAGGCCCTTTTTACTGGAAATGAGGCATTCCATCATAGTCCTCACGGGTGACAACGCATCTACATTTTGATTTGTAATAGAGGATAGATGTAGATGTCTATAGGCCGCAGCAACCACTTACCATCAGGTGGACTGTGTGCTCGTTTGTCACCCTCATTCTATAAAAAAAAAACTAATAGGGTCGGCACAAGACTTATAATGGCATCTTAAAATTTAATAGGGTTTGAATATTTGGTCATATATTTTTTATAAACAATTCATCAAAATCACTACATATTTTTTTTATCTTGTAAACTTTCTATTCCTGTATGCTGCAACGAAGTAGCGGCCACAGGTGTCCCAGTAGCTAACGTATAAATAGACCATTTATCTGACAATAATAAGTAATACAGACCGAAACTATTTAGAGTTCCGACAGCTCCAGGCTTACTATGAATATGCCCCCCCCCCCCCCCCTCTCACGAATATATTTAAAATTATTTTTTATATTTTACTAACTTTCCGTCCTACGGTTGCGCCCACATTAAATTAAAATTTTCTCATAGTAAGTGTCGACCATCGCCCATGAACAACTGCAACACCAGGGAAATTGTAGATGCATTGCCGGCGTTTTTAAAAGTAGTAAGCTCGTTTCCTAAGTCTTATCGGTTTGGAAAAATCATCAGTGGTAGATGGTTCTATAAAGAAATCTTGCGAGGGAGATAACTCCTAGTAATTCGCACAGTCACTGTGGACCGCCAAGCATCCCGATGGTGTGGATGGTACCATGAGTTTTGTCCCGATGTGAGTTGGTGGAAATTAGCGCATGAAATTAATCCGAACAATTTGTCTTAGTACTCCCCGTGGGAAATTCGATAAAAAATGTAATGGGATTCAACACCTCTGCACAGTGCCAGTGAATCGAGAAAAACAGAAAGTACTCAGTTGTCGACGATTCGAGCCACTCTTTGCTGGATACGGTCAAGTGAAAAGAGCTGGCATTGAGGTGCCCCGATTTTCCTTAGCCGTACGGTAGTGGTGTACAATCTACCATTCCCTTTTTGCACGATGACCCGAAAATAAAAGAAAATGGCCGCGATATCCCGCCGCTTGTTTAATGAGACACTTAATCCGGTCACAAGGCTCACCAAAGGCAAGAAGTGGACGCAGCAATAAATGATAAGATAAATGAAGTATGTGAACAGATTAATGACAGAGGAATAATTGCGTTATATGTGCAAATTAGACGAAACGAGAGGAAAAATTTGCCACTGTAAATATACTGCTTGCTGGTCTAGTGCAGATGAGACTGAGTGGGCATACCAAGGAGTCGTTACCATCCTTTCAGAAAAAATTGGTAAATGTGTGAAGAAATGAATGTGTAAGCGCAAAGCTACTATGGGTAAGAATAAATTGTTTATCTAGGGCAGGGATTCCCAAACTATTTTGGGCAAGAGACCCCTTTTCTGCCGACTTCTAAAAAGGAGACGGTACTCAATTCGACTGTATGTTTTTTTTATGTGTGTTACCTCATAACTTTGTACTGGGCGAACCGATTTCGATGATTCTTTTTTTATATGAAAGCTGATAGTTCTCGTGTGGTCCCATATGAATTTCATCAAGGTCAGAACAATGGTTATTGAGTTATTCTTAAATAACCTATATTGAAGTCGCTTATATTGAAGTCGCTTATATTGAAGTCGGCTGTACAAATTTTTTAATTTTAAATTATCCAAAATGAACTGATACCTCAGACACCCATAGTCAAATTACTTTAAAAATACTATCTCCAGTTTTATTTTCCTATTCGTATGAATACTTACCAATTCAAAAACTTCGCGGTTGGTAAGTGAGTAAACTTAACATCATTTTCTAAAAAAAAAAATTAACAAAATAAATAGACATCAAATTCAGTAAATGTCAAGTGTACTTAATAATTAATACTTAGATTATTAATAAGTCATCGCGCATTCTGAACCTATCAATAATCTATGAATTAATACAAATTACGTATAAATACTTAAGTAGGTAATTATTTTTTGAAAAAAAAAACATTAAAATCGCAACGCAAACCCTGGGATTTCCGACCGATTTCGACCCCTTTTGGGTATGCCCTAGAACCATTTATATGCGAGAGCAGTTCCAGAGGATGGTAAGGATAGTTTAATGAAGTGTAATGAGAATGAAAATATTGCTAAACTAATTTTAATGGTAGGGTTGGGGAGAATTTTGTTAATCCAGCGTATGATTTGATGTTTGAGGTATCGTCATGATGTTTGAATGCAAGGAGTGGAAGAAGTGGGATCTTATTGTTCGTCCAGCAATCACTTTCTGCTGAAGTTGATAATAACACTAACGACGACAAAGGATAATAATACCATTAAAGTTGCTCAGGTCCTAAAAACCTAGGTCACATTTCAAGATTTTGATTATGGAAGAATATTACAAGTGATTGGTGATGAAATTAATGTATAAACAAATGATACTTGGTTTTATTTATCTTTCTGTCTATTACTACTTTTTACTCGACTGCTAAGGAAGGGCCCCGGACCGGAACCCAATTGCAAATTATAAACCAAAAGAAAATTAATGGATTCCGGTTGCAATTAAATTTAATACAGGTATTTAACTTAGGCTTTCAGCCCAAAGTACAGTCTGTTAAATCGAAGTAGAGTTTACTTTGTTTATAGTTTATTTCAATTTTCTACCGACTTCCAAAAAGGAGACGGTACTCAATTCGACTGTATGTTTTTTGTGTGTTACCTCATAACTTTTTACTGGGTGAACCGATTTCGATAATTCATTTTTTATTTGAAAGCCGATCCCATATGAATTTGATCAAGGTCAGAGTAATTTTTAATAACTTTATTGAAGTCGGCTGTACAAAATTTTTATTTTAAATTATGTTTTCTATTCCCAATGTTGTTTCGGTCTTTTTGGTGCATTACTTTTAAATTGTCTTTTTTGCAGTCGGGTTTTTTAATTCTATTTAAATATTTATAATCTGCCATTTTGCCTTGCGTATTTGGATACTATGAGAAAGCCTTTGATTCCGTCGAAATTTGGGCGGTGCTACAGTCCCTTCAGTGGTGGTTATGGATGATAATAACCCCTGGGCATGAGGTTATTGCTACCAGGCTATTTCTAAATTGTTTTGTGTTGTTAATTGTGTAAGATGTATGTTACACTGTTACACAATAACACTGTAAGCTGTTATTTAAACCGCTGAGTTTCTTGCTGGTTCTACCCAGGACAGAGGTTTTTTTACAAACCAGTGGTAATTAAACATTAGAGTGACTTTCAATAAGTATTATTCACAATATACATTGAATAAAAAAGATAAACAAATTAATATAATTTATTTTATTATATTGAGTGCTGCGTGCTTAAACTGAAATAAACGCGTTTATTTTTTTCTTTGATATTTTTTCACTATTTAAAGTGCCTTTACAATATGTTTGAAAAAAATCTAATGACGAACACGAAGATTTTTTGTATATGTCGTAGGATAATTTAGTATCGAATATAGCAAAATACATAATAAGATTCTCTGGAACAAATTATGCTGACGTTCATGAGAATAACTTTTGTACCCAGTTGTTTCCAACTGTACCTATATATAAGTTATATTCCATTTTTATTGTCAATCTGTTCTCATACTTCGCTCGATAAACACAGTAGCTCTGTTTTATTCAATAAAAAATATATTTTTTTGTTGAATAATGTATCCATTTCTTGACTAGCTCACATGTTTGTGCATGAAAAAGATTTTTTTTATAGAATAGGGGGCAAACGAGCATGCGGCTCACCTGATAGTAAGTGACTACCGCCGCCCATGAACAACCGCAACACCAGGTAAATTGCTGATGCGTTGCCGACCTTTTAGAAAGGTGTAAGCTCTTTTCTTGAAGGTTCCTAAGTCGTATCGGTCCGGAAAATTCGCTGGTGGTAATTGATTCCACAAGGAAGTCGTGCGGGGAAGGAAACTTCTTCTAAATCGCACAGTGGTGGACCGCCAATCATCCAGATGGTATGGATGGTAACGCGAGTTTTGTCGCGATGTGCGATGGTGAAATTGAGCGGCTGGAATTAGTCCGAACAATTCCTCAGAGCACTCCCCGTGATAGATGCGATAAAATACGCAAAGAGATGTAACATCTCTACGCAGTGCCAGTGTATCGAGCCGATCAGAAAGAACTCGGTCGTCGACGATTCGAACCGCTCTGCGCTGGATGCGGTCAAGTGGAAGGAGCTGGCACTGGGGTGCCCCGGCCCAGAGATGAGAACAGTATTCCATGTGGGGCCGAACTTGAGCTTTGTAAAGTTGCAAGCGATGTGCCGGCATTAAATACTGTCCCGCTCTGCTGAGCATGCCAAGCTTTTTAGAGGCCAATTTGGCCTTCCCTTCCAAGTGACCACGAAACTGCACACTATTCGATATGTCGATGCCAAGGATTCCGATACTGGCTGAGGCAGCAAGGGGAGTGCCTTGAAACTGAGGAGATGAATAAGCATTTGTAAATAAAAGGGGTTTACCGGGGTTCTCATTACCGAGAAGGTTTTAGGGTAATGAAATGTCCGCCACGCTGCCCCAATGCGTGTTAGCTGAGCCTGATTGACTCACAGGTTAACTAGGCTGGAGCCTAAGGCGCAAGGTTCGAGGGGGCGCTGAGCTTGCCTTTGCAAGCACCACTTAGGTACGGAATAAAATTTGATATAATATTTTCAATAAATAATATATTAAGTGCCGGAAATATTTTACTTGTTGTTCTTATTTTCTCTTTTTATTCTTGGTACGCAACAAATAAATAGATTGTAAAAATAAGACTGAATTTATTTGGCACTTTTCGTCTTTCGTTGACTGACTGGACGTGATTCAAAGATTAAATTTTAAACTGTTCAAGCTCTCTTCTCTACTTCTGATTTTATTAAGGTGTTTTGCCAAGGCCGCCCTAGAGAACTTCTGTCAGTCATCTGTGCCATCTATGCACAGGGAGAACAACTAACTGGCTCACGCCGCAAAGGAGATATTCCGAATCTTTTTGGTTCTCTCTTCGAGTCCAACTCGACTTTCAACGGGGTATACCATAGACCACATACACACCCTTCGGCAGACAGAAGACAAAAGAATACAATCTGTCACTTTGCCTTGCGTATGTGAACTATGAGAAAGCCCTTGATTCCGCCGAAATTTGGACAGTGCTGCAGTCCCTTCAGCGGTGCCAAGTTGACTGTCGGTATATCGAAGTGCTGAAGTGTTTGTACATTAGGGCTACCGAGTGTGATGGCTATCCGAGTACAAAATTAGAGTACGAAGCTTATCCAACTGCACAGGTGAGAGGTGTAAGATAGGGTGACGTTATATCCCCGAAACTCTTCACCGCTGCATTGGAAGACGTTTTCAAGCTTGTGGATTGGAAATAATACGGTATTAATATCAATGGCAAGTACATCACTCACCTTTGATTTGTCGACGATATAGTCCTTATGGCAGAATCGCTGGAGGATCTAAGCACTATGCTCAATGACCTCAATAGTGAGTTCCAACGGATAGGTCTTAAGATAAACATGGACAAAACAAAGATCATGTCTAATGTACATGTCACACCTATGCGGGCAGTTGTTGGGAGCACAAAGCTGGAAGTTGTTGAGGAGTATGTTTACCTGGGACAAATAGTCCGACTAGGTAAGTCCAACTTCGACCGAGAGGTCAATCAACAGATTCAACTCGCCTGGGCAGCGTTCGGGAAATTACGAAACATCTTCAGTAATTATTGCATGCCTGGAGCATCCTTTAGTCATATAATGAATAAAGTTTTAGCTAGTAATATTTGTCCTAATAGCATCATCATCATCATCATTCTCTAAACCATTTCCCATTATCTGGGGTCGGCGCAGTAAATCTTTTTGTTCCATTCCTCTCTATCAGCCGTCATTTCCATACTTACTCCTTTCATTCTCATATCACTCTTCACACAATCGATCCATCTTTTATTCGGCCTTCCTCTGCCCGTGTGTCCCTCCACATTCATATTCAACACTCGTTTTGTGACATGACTTTCATTCCTCCGCATCACATGCCCAAACCATGCCAATCTGATTCCTCTCACCTTTTCTACCACTGGCGCTACTTTCAGGCTTCCTCTTATATACTCATTCCTTATCTTATCCATCTTTGTCACACCACACATCCATCGTAACATTCTTATTTCATTCGCATGCAGTCTATTTTCATCCTTCTTCTTGACGGCCCAGCATTCACTTCCATACATGACGACAGGTCGGATGATCGATTTGTAAATTTTCCCCTTCAGCCTTATTGGCATTCGGGGATCGCACGTTGTGGCTGTGACCTGTCGCCATTTCATCCACCCTGCGTTAATCCTATGCTGCACAGCTCTATCTATTCCGCCGTAGCCTTGAATGAGGGAACCGAGGTACTTGACATCTGAGCAGATAGGCAGTATAGCGTCATCCAACGACATGGGTACAGGACTGGAAAGACCGCCGAAATCACAGCACAGATATTCGGTTTTGGATCTGCTGATCTTCAAGCCAACACTTTCCAGCCTCCGTTGCCACCCCGTCAGTCTGCTCTGTACCTCGATGCCTTCTTCCCCGACAAGCACGATGTCATCGGCAAAGAGCATGCACCAGGGTGCCTCATCCTGCAGGTCCGACGTCAAAGCGTCCATAATCAGTAGGAAGAGGTAAGGGCTCAATGCCGACCCTTGGTGCAGCCCTACCGCCACATCGATACTGCCCGTAGTTACCGCGGCAGATCGTACACATGTACGGGATGCTCTGTACATAGCACGGACTAACCTCACATACTTCCCAGGCATACCTTTCATCTTTAACGCCCACCACAAAACCTCACGGGGAACCCGATCGTACGCCTTTTCAAGGTCGACAAAAACCATGTGCAGATCTTTATGCACGCGCTTGTACTTTTCGCACAATTGGCGTAATGCGAAAATGGCATCTGTCGTACCTCGACCGGGCATGAATCCGAACTGGTTTTGTGTTATCTCACACTCTTCTCTCATTCTTCTCTCTATTATTCTTTCCCAGACTTGCATCGTATGTGACATGAGTTTTATTCCCCGGCAACTGCCGCAGTTTTGGACGTCTCCTTTGTTTTTAAAAATGGGGACCAGTATACTACTTCACCATTCCTCAGGTATTTGTTCTTCCTGCAACAATTTACCGAAAAATAAACTCAACCACTTCCATCCATCCGCCCTCAGCAACTTCCACACTTCTACTGGTATTCCATCTGGGCCGACCGCCTTCCCATTCTTCATATTCCTAACAGCCATTTTTACTTCTTCCACACTAATTTCTCTCACTAAGCCCATATTCACAAGCATACCATTCCATTCATTCTCCTCATTCATCAATTTCTCAAAATACTCCTTCCATCGCTTCTTTATACTTTCATCGTCAGTCAAAATCCTTCCAGAATCATCTTTTATACATTTTACATGTGAAACATCTCTTCCATTCCTTTCTCTCGCTCTTGCAATTTGAAAAAGTCGTTTTTGACCTTCGGGGCTTTCAAGGGACCGATATAATTTATCTTGCGCCTCTGCCCTACAAATAGCAACTTCCTTCTTCGCTCTCTTCTTACATTCTTTATACGCCCCTCTCTTACTTTCTTTTATGGATTCATTCTGGTCTTCTACGCTCTGCCATTCTTTAAAGGCATTTTTCTTTTCTCTCAAAACTTCTCTAATACTTTCACTCCACCACCACCCATCCTTATCTATCATACGCTTCCCTTTTGTTTCTCCTAACACCTTCCTTGCCACACTTCGGATACAATCAGCCATTTCCTTCCAGCACTCATTCACACTCATTCCTT
Source organism: Parnassius glacialis (assembly GCA_033319125.1). Taxonomy (NCBI): domain Eukaryota; kingdom Metazoa; phylum Arthropoda; class Insecta; order Lepidoptera; family Papilionidae; genus Parnassius; species Parnassius glacialis. Next base: position 483,503 of record JAVANC010000012.1, on the reverse strand, counting down.
CCATATCACCCATCTCTATCATCTTGTTTACAACTAGCTCTCTAAATTCACTTGCATACCCCTCCTTATGCAACAAATGCCACTTTATTTTGGGTGGGGGACGATCCTTATGTTTGTTGAGGCGAACAGTTAAGCAAATGTCAGCCAGCAGAATTCGGTGCTGGGATACTAAGTCTTCACCTGGAAGCACTTTGCAGTTTTTTACACTCTTGATTTGGTTCCGTCTTATCAGAAGATAGTCGATCTGTGTCGCGTGGTGGCCACTTTTATAAGTAACAAGATGCTGATCTCGTTTTTGGAACCACGTGTTTACTACAGCCAGGTCGAAAGCACATGCTGCTTGCAGAAGAACTTCCCCCTCACGGTTCCGCATTTCGTACCCTCATCCACCGTGTACTCTTTCATACCCGTCATTCACTCTCCCTACATGTCCATTAAAATCTCCTCCCATATAAACATCCTCACGCTCAGGTATTCCCATCATCATACAATCAAATTCCTCCCAAAACTTCTCTTTCACACTCTCTTCACAGCCTGTTTGCGGAGCATACACACTTACAACATTCACTACTTTGTTTTCAATCATTAATTTAACAACTATCATTCTGTCATTTACTCTTTTCACATCTGTCACTCGTTCTTTCATTCCAGACATCTAACACAACTCCTACTCCATTTCGCTTCCCATCACTTCCACAATAATAAAACTTGTATCCCTCCCCAATCTCTCTTGCTTTATTGCCCTTCCATTTTGTTTCCTGCAAACAGGCAACATTCACTCTTCGTCGTTTCAAAACATCTGCTAACTCTCTTCCTCTTCCAGTCATCGTACCTATATTCCAGCTTGCAAACCTCACTCTGACATTCTTCTCTCTCCGGGCTCGCCTCTTACGTCGCACCCGCTCCGTAAGGTGCGACAACCCTTGCCCACTTCCCACAGGAGCCGGGTGCTGCCCCTGCGCGTCGCCTGCGGGGTACGCCCTAGCCCTGTCATATATCCCACAACTCGTACTATTCATTTACTGCATGGGATTTGGCAGAAGTTTTACAGTCGGCCGCCTGCCTGACACCAACCCTCTTTGGGTATGCTATTGTTGGTAGAGGAAGCTACCATTTTGGGAAAAGGAAAAAGAAGTTTGGGGGTAGGAGCATAGGTGTAAGGATACTGTTATCTCGGCAGGAAAGGTATGAGAATAACAGTTGCTCGGGGAGCCGGGGTCGCGTACCCGTATTCCATAACAGGATCACCGAAAAGGTAGACCAGCATGAAAACCCCCTGACATTTGTCCTAATAGCACATTAATAATAATTCTTGTTGGGAGAAGAGGCAATGTAAACAAAATCAATTATTAAAATATATTGATAATCTAAATACTTTAAAGTTATAAATTATCTTGTTTACATTGCCTTACATACAGGGTTGGCCGCAGGAAAATAAAATAAGATATGATTTAAATTTATCAATGAATAACTTTTCATGTAATAATAATTTAAACTTGACATTTAATTGTTACAATTATAATAGCAGAATTAATTTAATAGAAATAAATAATTTAATTAAGAAATTTATGACTAGAGATAGGTATTACCTATCTAAATATAATTTAAGACAGATAGCAAATCTTATTGTTTATATATTAACTTAGCCAAGGACTTGGCTACACTGACATCTGCTTCTTTTGAGCAGTGTAATGACTTAATATGCAATTTGGAATCAGTTCCAAGTAATTTAAATTAGAAAATGAGACAATAGAGGTAATCTCTAGCAGTTATAATAATTTAAATAATTTAGAATGTGGCTTACAAATCTTTAATTGTATGAGTCCACAGAATGATAATGAAAATTGTTTACACCTGGTGCATCAAAATATACAAGGCATGATAGGCAAAGAGCTAGAAATTGAGTTGTTCTTAAATAGCAACAATATTCATATTTTATGTATTACTGAACATTGGTTAAAAGCTTATAACTCAATGTTTAACTTCAGTAATCACCAGGTGGTCAGTTCTTTCAATAGAGATACGGTTTTAAGAGGTGGCTCCTTAATATTAGCTAGTAAATAATTATCATATAAAGAACGTAAAGATATTGTGAGTCTCTCTGTTGAGCGAACTGTAGAAATGGCATGTGTTGAGTTTGAGCACCTTATTGTTGTGAGCGTCTACAGACCCCCATGTTGTATATACGATACTTTTGAAAAAATTATGGAGGAAGTTTTTGCTAAGCTTGTGGAATAGAAATTCCTTTATATAACATTTACATTATATGCATATATAGGACATCTGGTTCGAATGTAAATATATTCTTCATTAAATTACAAAATTTATTGTCAAAATTAATAAATAATCACAATAAAAAAAATCGTTATGGCTGGAGACTTTAACATTAATACTCTAGAAAATAGTTCAATTGAATTAAATGACATTATTCTGAATTACAATTTATGGGGGGATGAGTCGCTCGCGTCCGTAGGCTTTGACCACCTAATCCTAGGCCCACCCTACACGTGTCCCCCGGGTGGTGCTAAACAAGCGACATAGCCGAAAGAACTGACTCGGCTCCTCGCCGTGTGGTAGCGGCGTAAAAAATACCACACCCTACTTTCGCACCATGAGGCATAGAAATAAAGAAATGGCCCCGAGTTCCCGGCGCCCCTTTAATGGGGCAGGGGTGCGAAGAATCTCCGGGAGGAAAACCGGCGACGAGGTTCGCCACCCGTCACGTTCTGTCCCCCGGAGGGGCGAAAAGTGGATTGCGGAAGCCCGTCTGGCTACATTGAATGTATGTGGAGGAATGAATGATAAGATGGATGAAGTATGCGATATGATGCATGATAGAGGAATAGACGTGTTATGTGTAAATGAGACGAAACGGAAGGGAAAGGATGCTACTACACATGGCATGTATACCGCGTACTGGTCTGGTGTAGACGAGACCGAGCGGGCATGCCAGGGAGTCGGTATCATCCTTTCAGAAAGAATGGGTCATTGTGTGAAAGAGTATGAATGTGTAAGCCCGAGACTGCTATGGATACGAATGAAAGTGGGCTTAAAGAAGTTGTTTGTTTTAGGGGTCTACGCCCCAGACATGTCTAAGCCCACTTATATCCGAGAGCAGTTTTGGGAGTTGGTAAGGATGGTGCTAATGAAATGCAAGGTTAATGAAAATATTGTGATATTAGGCGATTTTAATGGAAGGGTTGGGGTGAGGAGGCTTGGTTATGAAAGGATATTGGGAACGTTTGGTGATGAAAGTATAAATGAGAATGGTGAAAGCCTTCTCGCCGTATGCGTGGAAAAGAGTCTTTTTGTGACGAACACTTTCTTTCGTCATAAGAAGATTCACACGTATACATGGGAAAGAGGTGATGATAGAAGTATGATAGATTTCATAATTGTTGATGAAAGAATGAGGAGCGCGGTGGTAGATACAAGGGTTTACCGGGGCTCTAACGTAGGGACGGATCATTACTTGGTCTTATGCCGAATTAATGGTCTTTTCAGACGTTGGAGGCATCGGACATCTGTGTCTACCACTGCGTTACAGCGTATAAGAACAGAGAGGTTACAAGATGAAGGTGTGAGAGAGAAGTTCAAATATAGATTGAGAGAAAATATAAGTGGTATGGCTGAATTGTGTATGAATGATTTAGACTTGGAGACTGTGTGGTATAATGTCAAGAAAGGTTTAGTGGATGCAGCTACCGAAGTATGTGGTGTAAGTAAGAGAACGAATGAAAGGAAAATTAACACGTTATGGTGGGATGATGAGGTACGGATGGAAGTTGAAGCAAAGAAGAAAGCATGGCTAGATTTACTAGCAACCAAGGCTAGTAATTCTAGCAGTATGAATGATGATATTGAAAGGAAAAAGGCAGTCTTTAGACACCTAAATAAGAGAGTAAAAGAAGTAGTTGAAAGGAAAAAGCAAGAAAGAACGGATATGAATGATAGAAGAATATCGGATAACTTCCAGGCAAACATTAAAATGTTCTGGAAACTCGTAAGAACTACCAGGGGACATTCAAAACAGCCTAGAATGAATGCTATACGAGACCAGAATGGCTGTATTCTGAATGACGAAGTTTTGAGTTTAAGGAGATGGAAGGAATACTTTGAAAGCGTGTTTATGAGTGATGAGACGTTTGAATTAAATGAAATAGAAATTCCGGAAGAAGAGGAAATAGATAGAGATATAAGTATAGATGAAATAATGAAAGCAATGAAAAGTATGAAAGCAGGTAAGGCAGCCGGTTATGATAGAGTATCTCTCGAAATGCTAAGGGCTGGAGAAGGAGTGGTGGCAGACCTGCTGTGCACCTTGTTTAATTTATGTTGGGAACTTAAGCGGGTACCGGGAGACTGGTGCAAAGCCGTGATAGTCCCAATATATAAGGGAAAAGGATCACAGCAGGACTGTAAAAACTACCGTGGTATCAGCCTTCTTAGCATTGTGGGAAAATTGTATGCTAAGGTACTAATTGAAAGAGTTATGAAAGAAACTGATGGAAAAATTTGGGATGTGCAAGCGGGATTTAGAAAGGGAATGGGATGTACGGATCAGGTCTTTTCCATGCGCATGATCGCGGAGTTTTTGGCCAAAAACCAAAAAGTTTTTTGTGCGTTCATAGACTTGGAGAAGGCTTATGACAGAGTGGACAGGGATGTGTTATGGCAAACACTGAACTCATTTGGGTTGAGCGCTGGCTTGATACAGGCATTGAAGTCTCTATATAGGGACTCTAGTGCTTGTGTCAGGATCAACGGGGCCTACTCGGACTGGTTTGGCATCCATAAAGGTGTCAGACAGGGCTGTGTGGCTTCCCCGTGGCTGTTCAACCTATTTATGGACAGTTGTTTGGAAAATTTGAAAGCAGAAGAATGCGGGTTAAGAATGGGTGAGTTAACCGTCAAATGCCTTTTGTACGCCGATGATCAAGTCATACTTGCGTCGTCGGCAGCCGAGTTGCAAATGATGGTTACATTAATGAACAGGACATTAAAAGAAAAGGGAATGAAAGTGAACGCAAGTAAGACGAAAGTTATGGTTTTTGAAAGAGAAGAAAGTAAAACGATATGTGAAATAAGAATAGAAGGGGAGTTGGTAGAGCAAGTAGATGAGTTTGTGTATTTGGGATGTGTGTTTAGCAGGGATGGTAGATATGATAAGGATATAGAACGACGAGTGAATGCAGGAAATAGATTGAATGGGGCTCTACACTCTATTGTGAAAAGTCAGAATGTGTCCAAAAAGGCACGTTTGGCAATTCACAATGCTGTGTTAGTGCCTACTTTAATGTATGGTAGTGAAAGTTGGGTGTGGCAGAAGAAGCACGAGAGTAGAATAAATGCTGTAGAAATGCGGTCATTACGTAGTATGCTAGGGCTGAATCTGAATGACAGGGTGAGAAATAGTGTGATAAGAGAAATGTGTGGTTTGCAAGATGATGTTGTGACTAGGATTAAGAAAGGAATGCTTCGGTGGTTTGGTCATGTAGAAAGAATGAATGAGGAAAGAGTGACAAAGCAAATTTATGTTGCAGAGGTGAATGGCAGAGTCGGGAAGGGTCGCCCTAGGCGAAAGTTTATCGACCAAATAGGCGATATATTGAAAATGGGCCAAATTAAGAGTACCTTTAACCGACGAGCGTGTATGCGTAGGTATATGGATGTGGAGGAAGCGAGAGAGGTGTGTCAGGATCGTGCCAAATGGAATTCCATAGTCTCTGCCTACCCCTCTGGGTGACAGGCGTGAGTGTTTATGTTATGTTATGTTATATGTACAATTTATATAGACATATTAATGAACCAACTCGTGGAAAGCATTGTATTGATCATATGTTTAGCAATATAATGAGCGCAACAGCATGTGTTAAGAAATTATATTTATCTGATCATGAATCGGCGCAAATACTATACTATTGATGTGCATAAACAAAGAAAAAAGTTAATGGACATTTGGGAGTATAAAAGGAACTACAATTTATATTACATTAACATGTTTCGCGAATATTTAAAAAAAAATAACTTTTAATGAAGTTTTTGAGAATAAGGATATTAATGTTGCATATAGTAAATTCAACGAACTTTTTATGTTATTATATAATCTATGCTTTCGGATGATTAAGAGAAAAAGAAGGGAGTGGAGGGAACTTGATCGGCGGCGGTTTGCTGCTCCTGTTTTATAGTTTAAATAATAGTTTGAAGTGGATTTTGATATGTAAAAGTGGTGCGATTTTATGTATTAACTGTCTACGCATGTGAACTAATAGTGGAAACGGTGAAACAAGTGCTCTGATGGTGATGGATTCTCAAGATAAGCTGTTTGCATAGGCGCCTTTAGATACCATCGCCAAATGTCAGCTGCCTGTTGGCTCAAGTTGCCGTCAAAATCTCCCAAGGGCTGCACAATGTGACGCATCAACATATTGTGAAGCAGTGTACTATGAAGGATAATAATACATAAAGACAAGGCTTGGGGAAATTATAATAAACCGAATAAAAATACCCAAGACTTGGCCTAAAGGTCTAGATACCAGGCCATAAACTCCAAAAAAAAAAAAGAGAAAAGGAAATACAAATTATAAAAATAACTGGATGACAAGAGGTTGAAGACTAAGTTGCTTAATGAAAAGGAAACTCAAAGTTAATTTTTATAAAAAAAAGACTGCAGAGAACAAAGAAAAATATAAAAGGTACACTAAATTACTAAAAAAGTGTATTGGCGTGTCCAAAAGAATAAATTATTTTAAACAAATAAATACCACTAAAAATATGGGAAAATGTTCATGGAATGTAATAAAATCGGAAGCAGGGTTAAAATCGAGCAATTATTATGTGAACATGATATATAAGAATGGTGAATATCTAAAATCTCCACAAAAAATTGCTAATGCTTTTAATGAGTATTATGAAAGTCAGACAAAGACAGTTAATTTTAACCAAGCGGGAACAACACGCCTCTATAAAATTTTAAGCCCGTGCAAAAGCATGTTTTTACGTCCGATTACTTTGGAGGAGACAAAGACATTAATAGGCAACTTAAACAACTCCAAAAGTGAAGGATATGACGGTATAAATACGAAAGTTATCAAATATTGCAAGGATGAAATATCGCCTATACTTACATACTTGATAAATTTATCATTCGAAATGGGTGTTTTCCCAGAATTATTAAAACTGTCTTTGGTCAAACCCTTATTCAAGCAAGGTAATAAAAACGATATGAACAATTACCGTCCAATAACAATTTTGTCCGTTTTCTCTAAAGCATTTGAAAAAGCTATGCATAGTAGGCTTACTCATTATTTTAAAAAGGAGACGGTCCAAAATTGTATGAAGCGTAGGCCTAGTTTTGTACTAGTATGGAAATAAATTAAAATAAAATATTAAACCACTTTTGATCATTCAAATCCACGAATTTGCCTTAATTTCAGTGCAATTATTATTTTATTCTCACCAATAAATGCAACACTAATGGCGGATTGATGTCGTTTTAATTTGACGTTAGCTGTCATCTCTGAAATATACTCTCGGGTAGAATCTACTAGCTAGTCTGTGATATACTCATATCACCTATAGCCTATCAGGTAGATTTATTATGTAAAATAGGTAAAATGTCTCGAAACTAGTAGGAAAGTAGGGCAAAAAAGTTATATTTTCTGATCAAAACACGAATAAAGTGTATTATTGATTGTGTATGTGCTTTTTTTGGTCTTAAAACAACTAACGTTCTTGTTGATATTTGCATATCGTAAATGCAGTTCAGGAGAAAACAAATGTAAAAAGTACTACCTAATTCCAGACAAGAAGATTGTTGAGATAAAACAACGGTGCCTCCGCACAAAATTATTTCATTGCATTCATTAGTGTCTACTAATGCAAACTTCACCTCAATTTAGTGCCAGATAGCTCAAAGCCGAGATTATATGTTAATAGAGGGTAACTCCGTTTCTCTACCCTAAAAAATCCACCCTGAGATACTACTTTATTGCACTAATCTTATAGAATATATTTAACTTATTTTACCTTAGAGTGGCTGTTTTAAGGTGGATATACAGAATAATTCTGAATACTAAATTCTGTTCAGGTATATGTGTCTATATGGGCTGCTGAAGTGCTATGGTACAATCACAGATAATATAATTTATTTGTATTAATATGGTACATTACAGTTGTTACAAAACAATTGGCATCCTAAATATTCTGCCGTTTCCGGCGTACAAATATTTTCATATAACAGGTCCTCAGCGTGTCAGAGTATGAATTGAGCCTTGACAGACATTTGAAGCCTGGATAATGTCATAACAAAGGTTAACAGTCCTATAAATTATAGAAAGTAAAACATTAGGTCAATCATGTTTTGGATACTAAATATAAATAAAACATTTAAATAAAACTAATTTTACGGATTTTATCGCGTATATTAACTTATTTTTATCTTCCCGACGTTTCGGGTGCTTTCCAGCACCCGTGGTCACGGGGGACTGAGGTGTTTGACGTCCTGCTGTCATAGTTAGCCCGGCTACCTTCAGTTTTTTAATATTAATTTTTGGTTCGATTTACGCAGAATGAGCTTACAGTATCTTGAGGTCTAGCAGTGGTATACTTGGGTTTGGATTTAATTTTATTAATTATGGGATCCCAAGCAGATGGCAGCACCCATCCATCTTCTCTATTGAAATTAGGATGTTTTTTAATTTCAATAGCCTCGCGAATCATCCTTGGGAGGAATCGGTGTTCTTTTGCGAGGATTTGTGGTCTATCAAATCTAATATAATGGCGGGGACGATCTTGAACATGTTCACAGACTGCAGACTTCCCGATACGTCGGTGCTTCACGTCAGCTATATGTTCTTTAACGCGGGTTTTATAGATCTTTTTGTTTGTCCTATGTACGAGAGACCACATTCACAATCCAGCTTGTACACTCCTGCATCTTGTAGAGGGATATGACACTTGACGGATGGTAAAAATTGACCAATCTTCTTCAGCGGCTTGAAGTATGTTTTAATGGAAGCTCGCTTCAAGATGTAGCCAACCTTGTCTATGACTCCTCTGACATAGGGTAGTACAGCAGGCACACGCTCGACTGTGGCTGGCTTCACTCGGTCACTGTGACGTAGGCGCGGGACCCGAAGCTTGTTGTCTTGCAGTACTTGCTTGACGTGCTGAAGCTCGGCGGCCAGATGTTTTCTGTCACAGATCCCTCGTGCTCTCTGAAACAAAGATTTTCCCACGGTAGCTAACTGTGAAGGATGATGGTGCGAATCACCATTTAAATATCGGTTGGTATGGGTATTTTTTCTGTACACAGTATGACCAATAGTGTTATCAGGATTTCGGATGACTAAAACATCTAGGAAAGCTAAAGTATTGTTTGCCTCTAACTCCATTGTGAATTGTATTTTAGGGTTTATGGAATTAAGGTGGTTTAAAAATGCAGTTACTTTGTCAGATGGTAAAATTGTGAAAGTATCGTCTACGTACCGCTTGTAGAATCTTGGATTTACAGGAGCTTTAAGAAGGGCTTTCTCCTCAAAGTCCTCCATGAATATGTCGGCGACTACGGGAGATACAGGTGAGCCCATTGCCACTCCGTCTACTTGCATGTAGAACTCTTCTTTCCACAATAAATAGTGTCCTCTTAGTGGCTATAAGTTGGCTCAACACTTGGCAAAAATACTCCCACCACTAAGAGGACATACCAGAGCACACACAAAGGATTCATACCATTTTGTTAGTGAGATAAAAGACCTACATCTCGCTGACAATGAAACTATGGTCAGTTTTGATGTTCACTCACTATTCACATGCCTACCTATTGAAGACTGCATCTCAATTGTTACTAGAAAGCTAAAAGATAACAACATGCCCACAGAATATGCAGTATTACTCAAACACTGCCTTACATCTGGCTATTTATTGTGGAAAGAAGAGTTCTACATGCAAGTAGACGGAGTGGCAATGGGCTCACCTGTATCTCCCGTAGTCGCCGACATATTCATGGAGGACTTTGAGGAGAAAGCCATTCTTAATGCTCCTGTAAATCCAAGATTCTACAAGCGGTACGTAGACGATGCTTTCACAATTTTACCATCTGACAAAGTAAATGCATTTTTAAACCACCTTAATTCCATAAACCCTAAAATACAATTCACAATGGAGTTAGAGGCAAACAATACTTTAGCTTTCCTAGATGTTTTAGTCATCCGAAATCCTGATAACACTATTGGTCATACTGTGTACAGAAAAAATACCCATACCAACCGATATTTAAATGGTGATTCGCACCATCATCCTTCACAGTTAGCTACCGTGGGAAAATCTTTGTTTCAGAGAGCACGAGGGATCTGTGACAGAAAACATCTGGCCGCCGAGCTTCAGCACGTCAAGCAAGTACTGCAAGACAACAAGCTTCGGGTCCCGCGCCTACGTCACAGTGACCGAGTGAAGCCAGCCACAGTCGAGCGTGTGCCTGCTGTACTACCCTATGTCAGAGGAGTCACAGACAAGGTTGGCTACATCTTGAAGCGAGCTTCCATTAAAACATACTTCAAGCCGCTGAAGAAGATTGGTCAATTTTTACCATCCGTCAAGTGTCATATCCCTCTACAAGATGCAGGAGTGTACAAGCTGGATTGTGAATGTGGTCTCTCGTACATAGGACAAACAAAAAGATCTATAAAAACCCGCGTTAAAGAAAATATAGCTGACGTGAAGCACCGACGTATCGGGAAGTCTGCAGTTTGTGAACATGTTCAAGATCGTCCCCGCCATTATATTAGATTTGATAGACCACAAATCCTCGCAAAAGAACACCGATTCCTCCCAAGGATGATTCGCGAGGCTATTGAAATTAAAAAACATCCTAATTTCAATAGAGAAGATGGATGGGTGCTGCCATCTGCTTGGGATCTCATAATTAATAAAATCAAATCCAAACCCAAGTATACCACTGCTAGACCTCAAGATACTGTAAGCTCATTCTGCGTAAATCGAACCAAAAATTAATATTAAAAAACTGAAGGTAGCCGGGCTAACTATGACAGCAGGACGTCAAACACCTCAGTCCCCCGTGACCACGGGTGCTGGAAAGCACCCGAAACGTCGGGAAGATAAAAATAAGTTAATATACGCGATAAAATCCGTAAAATTAGTTTTATTTAAATGTGTAGTGTTCGCGTAAATATAAGAAATCATTATAAATAAAACAGCTTAATTTTTTATTTTTTATTTATTTATCCTACTTCAAACTCCTCTCTTACTAAAATGCCATCCAGAATTGAGGCCGGTGCGGTTACAGAATTTTGATACCGAGCCCAACACAAATACCAGACAACGGTCATTATGTGGGCACAGAAACCCACCGTCTGTTGTCCAGAAGAGCAACTGCAATAATAACCTGCAATCATCTCATCCCAACTTGTCCCTTGTCTCGCCAACTGTATATAATATGTATAATAAGCTCTGCCCGAGAGATGGCGAGATGTTATAAGGCCTCTTTTTAAACAGAGTCTTGTTGGAATGATATTAATTGGGTCACAACTTATCTGCTACCCAGTCTTCGTTGACACCAAACATACAATATACTGATAGTATTGGCATTAGGGCGCTGGAGCTCATTTTCAAGATTTGTGCCGACAGATAATTCATGTAATACGTTTGCAAAACACTGTGGACATATTGGTGCATTTTCATCCATCTAGAACAAAACAATCTTATTTTAATAAACTATCTATATTGCAGAAACGCATTTTAAACAGTGCAATATGTTTTAACAGGTGAATTGAAAGATAATTACATCATATTAAGATTTTGCAGCCTTTATGAACTTATGTAGAAATTAATAATTATTAACAGACTACAGATAGAAGCATGTCATTCAAATGCGTTTAATAGCTTAAGAAAACTTCTTTCTATCGTACATACCTGCTTACTGATTCAAAATGTGATTCTACAGAATACAGATGTCCGATATCAACGAAATCAATATCTCACGTAAATCATTAAGTCCAAAAAAATAAAGCAGTATCAAATAAGTAGAGAGTAGAGTTCTGAACTCATCTGAACTACACAACCAAGCTCGAAATAAATAAAAATATCATTTGACAGAAATGACATTTGACAAATAACCGTGACTTTTTTACTTTTTTATGACTGGAAGGGCACCATCTTGTAAAACCATCAGAAACTTGGGATTGCATTTTTATTTTTTGCAAGTTATTTATTTTGGTTTATTATCTCATTTTATTTTTAACAAAATCCCTGAATTTATCTCTTTTTTACGGTATATTGTACATAGACTGGGCCAGAAATGGACCGTCTCCTTTATAAACAAGAGCAATATGGCTTTCAGCAAAATAAATCAACTATGATGGCATGTTTTGATCTATATAAAAGAATTACAGATGCAATAGATGACAAGGTAAATGTAACAAGTATATTTTTTGATATGTCAAAAGCATTTGACTTTGTTTGCCATGACACCTTATTATGTAAGTTAGAAAAGTATGGAATAAGAGGACTAACATTACAATGGATCAAATCGTATTTGTCATCAAGAAAGCAGTGTGTGGAAATCGTAAGCCCTAACAAAAGTAATGTTTTGACAAAATTTTACTCGCAAATAGTTCTTAAAAACTCTGGCGTTCCTCAAGGAAGTGTTCTTGGGCCTTTCTTGTTTATAATTTATTTAAATGATTTACCGGATTCAACTCCGTTCCCATGCATCTTATTTGTGGATGACGTATCATTGATTATAAAGAACAGACATAGAAATAAACATTATTATGAAAATTACATAAAATGTGCAATAAATGATGTTATTTCATGGTTACATGACAATAACTTAAAGGTTAATATTACTAAAACCTGTTATGTACAATTCTATAGTGATATTAAAAACAAACTTGATCTTGACATAATGTATAATAATGACAAACTAAAAGAAAACGAACAGTTGAAATTTCTGGGATTAAAAGTTGACAGTAATTGTAATTGGATGGCTCATATTGACGAAGTCTGCAAAAAAATTAATAGATTTGTATACGTCCTAAATAGGTTAAGGAGAACATCGTCACGAGAAACCGCACTCATTGCATATCATGGGTATGTGGCAGCAATTTTAAGGTACGGATTACTAATATGGGGTAATAGCTCTTATTCAAAAAGAGTTTTTTTTGGCTCAAAAAAAGTGTGTAAGAGCCCTAACTGGAGCTAAATGGTATGAATCATGTAAGCCATTATTTAAGGAGCTTAAGATCCTAACTTTACCAGGAATGTATATATTTGAAGCAGGTGTTAATGTAAAAAGGAATTTACATATGTACAAGACAGCGTCCGATGTATATTTGCGTAACACTAGAAAATCAGATAGACTAGTTTTAGACCGAATACCGAAAACTGCATTTTATCAAAAGGATTGTTACGCGATGAGTATAAAGATATTTAATAAACTACCGGTAAATGTTAAAGAAGAGATGGAAATCGGTAAATTTAAAACCAAACTCAAAAGCTGGCTGTTATTAAAGTGTATTTATGATGTAAAAGACTTCTTAAATGAATAGAATATCGTTACCTAAACTTGATATTGTCATGCTTTAAACATTTATATTTATTTGATGTTCTTTAGATTAAATACTCCATTTGACATTTTAATTTTTTTCTATATATACTTAATTGATTTGCCTAGTTATAAAACAATAGTGATTGACACGACAATTGTAATTTTAATATATTTAATTTAATTTTATTCCTTAATAAGTATATAAATTTATTGACTTGCTTACTAATGACAATAATGATTTAATATATTATGTTAAATAATTTTCCTGTACACCTAGTGCGTGTTGCCAGTGATGACATACGGAACTGAGATGTGGTCCTTCACTGCTGGCCGGATGAGGAAGCTCAAGGTCGCTCAGCGAGCTATGGAGAGGGCTATGCTCGGAGTTTCTCTGCGTGATAAACTCAGAAATGAGGATATCCGCAGTAGAACCAGAGTGACCGACATAGCCCAACGGATTAGTAAGCTGAAGTGGCAATGGGCCGGCCATATAGCTCGAAGAACCGACAACCGTTGGGGAAGAAAGGTTCTCGAGTGGCAGCCTCGTACCGGCAGGCGAAGTGTAGGGCGTCCCCCCACTAGATGGAGTGATGACCTGGTAAGATATGCAGGAAGTCGATGGATGCAGGTGGCTCAGGACCGTGCTTTGTGGCATTCTTTGGGGGAGGCCTATGTTCAGCAGTGGACTTGTGAAGGGCTGTAATAATGATGATGATGATGAAATAATTTTCGCATGCCAAATGTGGTAAACATGTGAACTATGCACAACTATTTGTCATCCTTAATGTACCATGTTTAGCGAATAAATTATATTATTATTAATAAACAGAATAAATCTGTTGTAATATGTGGAGACTTTAATATCAATCTCCTAGAAGCTTCCTCCATCAATATTAAATTTAGATCATTGCTTAAATCATATGGTCTTTTTAATTTATTTATAGAGCCAACGCGTATTTCTCAATCTAGTGCAACATGTATAGATAACATTTTTACAAATGTGAAGCCGTTGCATAAATGTATAATTCAAAAATTAAGTTCTGATCACTGTGGACAAGTAGTTTCGTTACCATATGTTAACAAAGAGCAAGTAGATGAGAAAATTGTGTTTTTTCCAATCAGTGGCGTAGCTATGTAACCAAGGGTCCCGGGGCAAAAATGAAATTGGGGCCTATTTAAACTTAACTAAATACTTTAAAGGTGCAAAACTATTTCATCATCAGCTCCTTGTCGCCCACTGCAGGGCGAAGATAAAGCGAAGCTACTTACTACTAAGTATTATGTGTAACATAATACTTAGTAGTAAGTATATTAATAGTTAGTAGGTGGTGGTCGACACTTGCCATCAGGTAAGTCGCATGTTCGTTTGTCCCCCTCTTCTATATATAAAAACGAAGTAGACAATTATCTTTAACAATGTTATATTTATGTGCTGGTAGTGGGAGTAATTTTTGTGGTTTCAGTTCGAGCCGTTCGCAGTCAGGGGCCAAAGAGTAAAAACTCGAAAATTCTTTATACAACCAGGATAGGACATAATTTTTCGAACGTCGTTTTTGGAGGCCGAGGGGCCCCTTTTGCTTGGGGGCCCCGGGGCACTACCCCGCCTAGGTAGCTACACTGGTTCCAGTAAAGAAATTTAAAAGTAACATAGTGAAAAAACTTCCATCACTTTCATACCAAAATGAACCTAATTTTTTGTATGGAACATTATTTAAGCTTATTTGCAATGAATTTAATAATACTTTTACTTCTAAAACATTCTCCTTGAACAGTCGAATGACTGCTCATTCAATGAATGGGCGACAGTAGGAGTCCATAAGAGCAGGCATAGGTTATATGATCTTTACCATGAAAGGTCATATAATCATACCGTCGAATTTAGGGAATATGTAAAAAAATATTCAAAATATTTAAAAGAGTGTGCTCCACAGCCAATTCTTTGCATTTGAGCAACAAAATTAAGACGGCTTCAAATAAAATTAATATGACATGGAGTATATTTAATAGCGAAACTAGTTGGTGAAACAATTCAAATTACCAGTTAAGTGTTAGCAACAAATTAACTGTATCAAATCAGGACGTAGCAATGGTTTTTGAGAAATATTTTACTGTATATTCCGATATTAACCACTAAATCACTGAATACTTCTCCTGCCGTCGCCGAATCATTACTTAAAGAAAATGTAAATGCGTGTACAAAGAAATTTACATTTCATAAAGTATCATCAAAAGATATTGTAAAATATTTTAAAACTATTGACGTTAAAAAAACTCTGTGGGGGATTTCCGTTAAAGTTATTGCGTCTATAATAGATAAAATCGCGCCTCATTTAGCTATTATTTTTAATACTAGTATCGAATCTGGTGTGTTTCCTGATTTAATGAAGCATAGTAAAGTAATACCTTTATTTAAATCTGGTAGTACATTAGACCCCGCCAATTTTAGACCTATTTCTGTAATACCAACACTTAGAAAGATTTTTTAAAAAATTATTCTTGATCAAATGTTAAATTTCTTTAATATAAATAATTTACTTCATAAAAATCAATTTGGTTTCACAAGGGGTCGCTCGACAAATGATGCCGGTGTTGAGCTGATTAAATATATCTTTAATGCATGGGAGAATGAAGAATTCACAGGATGCTTTGGGTATACTCGTATTTTGTGAACTATCCAAGTCCTTCGATTGTGTTCACCATGAAACGTTAATCAGGAAACTTCAACACTACGGTGATAAGTGATGCTCTTAAATTAATTATTTCATATTTAAGTAAGAGAACGCAAAAAGTTGTAATTAACAGTATGAACTCTTCCGGGTCGATGGTACAAATGGGCGTGCCTCAAGGCTCAATTCTCGGCCCCTTTCTGTTTCTTGTATACATTAATGACTTAACTTACATAGTAGGGGATAACCATGATGTAGTATTATTTGCAGATGACACTTCTTTAATTTTTAAATTAAGTCGACAATTACTAAAATATGACGAAGTAAATAATGCTATATTTAAATTAGTAAATTGGTTCAATGTTAATAATTTGCATTTAAATGGCACTAAAACATACATTTAGTATGAAATTCATGACTCCAAATGTCAAACAATTAAATATTAATGTAACTTTAAATGGGGAGAAAATTAGTCTTGTAGATACCACAATTTCTCTTGGAATTACACTAGACGCGAAGCTTCAATGGAGCCTCCATATATCAAAACTAGCAAGCAGACTTAGTTCTGCAGCATATGCTGTAAAAAAGATTAAAAGTCTAACCAGTGTTGAAACAGCTAGACTAGTTTACATTAGCTATTTCTAATATTTATTTTTTTTTAATTTTATTTTTTTTATTATTATTAATTTTTAATTAATAGCATAATGTCGTATATTTTGCTATGGGGACACGCAGCTGACACTGAAATTATATTTGTTTTACAGAAGAGGGCCATAAGAGCAATTTATGATTTAAAGCCTAAAGAGTCGCTGCGACAAAAATTTAAGGAAATTAATATATTAACTTTGGCATCTCAATACATTTATGAAAATGTAATGTACGTACACAAAAATAAAAATAGTTTTACAAAAATAAGTAAAAATAAGTACTAAACTAGTAGTATCAGTTACTCGACTCCAGCGAGTCAGTAATTCATTCTTGGGGTGATGTATACGCTTTTACAATAAAATTCCAGA
The DNA here is from genome assembly GCA_033319125.1 of Parnassius glacialis. Classification (NCBI taxonomy): domain Eukaryota; kingdom Metazoa; phylum Arthropoda; class Insecta; order Lepidoptera; family Papilionidae; genus Parnassius; species Parnassius glacialis. The sequence continues at coordinate 466,254 of JAVANC010000012.1, read as the reverse complement.
AAATATACAAAATTTGACCTGCTCAAAGTTCAAAAACTTTATTAAACTAAGTTTGTATAAAAAGGGTTATTATAATATTAAAGAATTTATGGATGATAATAACCCCTGGAAATTAGGTGATCACTACCAAGCTATTTCTAATTTGTTCTGTTGTTAATTTGTGTAACATACATGATTGTAAGCTGTTATTTACAAAAAGTCCCGCGGGTTTCTTGCTGGTTCTTCCCAGGACAGAGGTTTTTTTTTCGAACCAGTGGTAATCAAACAAAAGAGTGACTTTCAATAAGTATTATTTATAATCTATATTGAATAAAAAAGTTTCTGTTTCTGTTTCTTCTCGACAGGTATACCTCAAAACCTCAAAACGAGATTGTACAACTGATGCGTGTTTCGAGTGATGACTTATGGATCTGAGACGTGGTCCTTCACTGCTGGCCGTATGAGGATACTCAAGGTCGCTCAGAGAGCTATGGAGAGGGCTATGCTTGGGGTTTCTCTGCGTGATAAACTTATAAATGAGGATATCCGCAGTAGAACCAAAGTAACCGACATAGCTCAACGGATTAGTAAGTTGAAGTGGCAATGGGCCGGTCATATAGCTCGAAGAACCGACAACCGATTGGGAAAAAAGGTTCTCGAGTGGCAGCTTCGTACCGGTAGGCGAAGTGTAGGGCGACCGGTAACTAGATGGAGTGACGTCCTGGCAAGAAATGCAAGAAGTCGATGGATGCAGGTGGCACAGGACCATGCTTTGTGGCATTCCTTGGGAGAGCCCTAGTTCTGCAGTAGACTTGTGAAGGGCTATAATTATGATGATGATGATACACTGCCGACCAACCCGCGTTGTGATTGCTCCATGATGGATGTGTGGTTTTCACAGGGCTTAGTGTGCAAAGCACTCCTCTCCCTGGACTTCAACAAGTCAAGTGAGCCTGTTGGAGTTCCTACTATTGTGCTGAAGATCGGTGTTCAAGAGTTAGCACCGGTTCTAACACGTCTTTTCTGGTACTCCTACTTGCTAGGTGTAATTCTGAACGTACGTAATACAGCTTTAGTGCACCTGATCCCTAAAAAGGCGACTGCTCAGATGCGTTCAACTACAGGCTTCTCACCATCGCCTCCTTGCTCCTTGTTCTCCAAAATAATGAAATCCATTATAAACTACCAGCTCATAAGGTACCGTGAGCACCACCAGCTGATTAGCGACCGCATTGGCAGTTCTAGTTCTAATTTACCTAACTCATAGATAAGCGGAAGCAGTAAAGTCCAAGAGGGAGGTCTTCGTCGTTACTTTGGAGCGAAGACCTTTAATGGGCTTTGGCACAAAGCACTTCTTTAGAAGCATCCTTCTTATGAAATTCCCAAGAAATTGTGCAATCGGATCCTCGGTTTTGCATACTTCGACTACGAGCCTATTGATGTTAGTGTTTCACAAGGATGCGTGCTATCACCTAGGCTGACTTCTGTATATCAATTTTAAGTTTTTGTAACAATACGTCATCGAATATCGGAACAAACGTGTGTCTGAAGTCGAGCCTTTAATAAATTAAATTTCGGGTTGGGAACGACTCTAGTCCAGTTTAAACTTCAGAACATATAGGTTTGCTCGTTTTCCCGATAAAAATAATCCCTTTGTCGTATCTCCACAATTTCAGGGCACTTGCCACGCTGCGTAGTCAGCATCGGAATCATCGGCATCGACATATCGAATAACGTACACTTCCGCAATCGTGATGTTGCTCTGACTCTTCAATCCCTTAATTATCTGGCTTAAGGCAAAATGTGCACTCTGTGAATAGAACTTGACTTCAAGCCTCATCATGTCAATCTTCGTGATTGCTTGCAATACTGGATGACAGAAGGGACGCTGATAGCCGGTGAGGTGATAGCCTAAGGAGCTGTCAACATTTAATCCGCCTCTGACTACAGACTTCTGTGAGGCATTCCATCATTTTTTACAATGGTAGAGCCACGCGGCAGCTTTTGCTGTCGCACGGATGGGCTGGCTCGAACCGGGGTGGTACCACGACCTCACAGAATACCAGCGTGAAGTAGAGGTTTACCTCTGCGTTTCGCTTGGTGAGTGCAGGTGGCCGGAGGCCCTTTTTACTGGAAATGAGGCATTCCATCTTAGTCCTCACGGGTGACAACGCATCTGCATTTTGATTCGCAAACGAGGATAGATGTAGATGTCTATGGGCCGCAGCAACCACTTACCATCAGGTGGACTGTGTGCTCGTTTGTCACCCTTATCCTATAAAAAAAAATAGAAAAGCTCCTTGGTTATTTTGCTTCATGACCTCAAACACTGACCGCCGTTTTTTACAGAAATCCTTACTTTTTAAATTATTAAGAACATTCAAGCAAGCCGAAATGTTTTTGGGCTAAGTTCAACCCTAACAGCGCGGTTGTCATGTACACAGGCAGACTCAAACGTGTAAACAAAAAAACGATCGATATTAATTCTAACTCTACGTAATAGCTTTGCTGCTTTCACGGCGAACACAACTCTTATTTGAAACTGTTTACCAAATCCAAATTCACTTGCTATTTTATTTTGACGTTGATTTTGGCGGGAATGCACAAGACGTCTTTCGTTCGGGAACGCGAATGAAGAATACTGTTGAGCATAGGGAATTTTCTAGTTGTAAAGTGTGGAAAAACGTGGCATCCTGCATGGAGAAATGGTTCGGTGATAAACGGCTCTGGTTATTTGGAAACAACCTGCCGCTGCTACCAAGAAGGTAGGTAAAAAATTATAAAAAAATAACTAAATATAGTAGATATATAATATGCTTGTCCTTTAAAGATGATGTGTGAATAATTGTAAATACAATAATAAATTTGATGTGCACAAAATGGGAAATTACATTCACTCGTGGACAAAATTAGATACAATTCAACAATATTTCAAATGCATAGAGATGTATATAATTTATATGGCATAGCCGTAACGAACTAAAGTTGCCAGGTATTAGGAGTACCTACATGGATCTTAACGTGGTCCTTCACTTCGCCGCTCTGAAGATAATTATACTCGGAGTTTTAAAATTCGCTTTTAAAAAATAACCTTAATTTATATATTTTTTTAAACTGAAATGTTAAAATGTTTGATATAAATACTATATGAAAAAAAGTTTTACCAACGAAAACTATAATCGAGTACTTTAATGTAAGAGATTTATTTTTACTAAGTTTAAGATTTGATGACGATTCTTTTAATTTCAATATTATAACGTTTTTCATCGTTTAAACGTCTACAGGTCCACAGGACATAGGGCTCTTTCATTGTAGGGAAGGTATTCCTTAATCGCAGGTGGATTGGCGGTCGCAGTTTTGCTCCTTTACTGCTGCTTCCCGTCGTCGGTCTGGATATTCTACTTCTGGATTAGACAACATGGTGATACCGCCACCTATCGGAAAGCATAAGCACATGTGTAAACTAAACTGACCTTTTAAAAAGTATATAATACTAGCTGACCCGGCGAACTTCTTACCGCCTAGCAGTCGATTTTTTAATTTTTTATATATTTTTTAATACTTATTCTGCTATTCGGGACATCGGCTCAGGTAGTAAGATAAAAAAAGAAAAAGAAAGTTGATAAGTCAACAATTATATTATGTCAAAAAATAAAAATTATAAAACACTATTGACATTAATATTTATACGATACTAATGTCACTAAATTGTTTTTCTTTCCCGGGACCCCTCCACTAACACTTAAACTTTATGGTATGGTATTAAAGTTCCAATTGACTTTTAAGTATTATTACGAATCTTTTTTATTGGAATATAGAAGTGTTGGTTTTAGACTTTTTCAGGCATTTTTTAAAAAATTTCTCTCCGTTAGTACTTCTTATATATAGTCTTATATGTAGTTCTTATATATAGTATCTTGGCACTTCAAGGAATATTATAAAAAAAGAATTAGCAAGATCGGTTCAGCTGCTCTCGAGATTTGCACTTAGTAACACATTTAGCGATTCATTTTTATATTATAGATTATAAATTATAATATAAATTAATTACATGCATGATAATAACCCCTAGGAGTAAGGTGGTTGCTAGCAAACTATTTCTATTATATTCTATTTCCATTATATATTTTTATAGAATAAGGTTGACAATATTTCAAGTACAAGCCAGCGCTTAACTACAATCCCACCTGATGATAAGTAGTGTTGTACCTTAACATACTATCCTAAGTGCACTGACTTAACAAGAGCCTATTCACTCTTGCCTTCAAGACACCCACATTGTAATGGATTGGAAACACAGATGCTGGCAACTTATTCCACTCCTTTGCTGTATGCATGATGAACGATGTAGCAAGCCGTTTGGTACGAATGCGTGGTAAGTCAACAACGAAAGGGTGAAGACTGGCCGAATGTCTGGTTGTTTGATAGTGGAAGGGAGAGGGAGGAATTAAATTATGCAATTCCTGGGCACCCTCTCCGAAATGCATCCTGTAGAAAACCGAAAGGCAGGCTACTTTGAGCCTGTGTTCGAGGCTGGTAAGATTGGTTTTAACCAAATTCCGGTCACCATTAAGCCTCTTAGCACGTCTTTCCAATGAGTCCAAAGCTGCTAGGTGGAATTTTGCAGCACCAACCCATATTTTTTTTTATAGGATAAGGGTGACAAACGAGCACACAGTCCACCTGATGGTAAGTGGTTCCTGCGGCCCATAGACATCTACATCTATCCTCTATTAAAAATCAAAATGTAGATGCGTTGTCACCCGTGAGGACTAAGATGGAATGCCTCATTTCCAGTAATAAGGGCCTCCGGCCATCTGCACTCACCAAGCGAAACCCAGAGGTAAACCTCTACTTCACGCTGGTTTTCTGTGAGGTCGTGGTACCACCCCGGTTCGAGCCGGCCCATCCGTGCGACAGCAAAAGCTGCCGCGTGGCTCTACCACTGTTAAATATATATGGCATAACCGTAACGAACTACTAATGGTAATGCATGCGGCGGGTCTTACGCATTTTCTATACAGCTCGTATTGAAGAAGCAATCGAGCGGAACTGCTCCAACGGCTCCAAAGTCAAGTAGACGTGCGATTGTCTTGTTCTTCAAGAAAGGCAACAACGCTCCCTTGAAGGACTACAGACCGATTTCCCTTCTGAGCCGCGTCTACGTGCTGTTTTCGAGAGTCATTACGAATCGTCTCGCGCGCAGACTTGACGACTTCCAGCCTCCCGAACAAGCTGGTTTCCGAAAAGGCTTTAGCACTACAGACTACATCATACATACCCTTCGGCAAATTGTACAGAAGACCGAGGAATACAATTTGTCACTATGTCTTGCGTATGTAAACTATGAGAAAGCCTTTGATTCCGTCGAAATTTGGGCGGTGCTGCAGTCCCTTCAGCGGTGCCAAGTTGACTCTCAGTATATCGAAGTGCTGAAGTGTTTGTACAGTAGGGCTACGATGGCTATCCGAGTACAGAACCAGAGTACGAAACCTATCCAATTGCAGAGAGGTGTAAGATAAGGTGACGCAATATCCCCGAAACTCTTCACCGCTGCATTGGAAGTCGTTTTCAAGCTACTGGACTGGAAAGGATACGGTATTAACGTCAATGGCGAGTACATCACTCACCTTCGATTTGCGAACGAAATAGTCCTTAAAGCGGATTCGCTGGAGTACCTAAGCACTATGCTCAATAACCTCAATGGTGCTACCCAACGGGTAGGTCTTAAGATGAACATTGATAAATCAAAGATAATTTGTAATGTCCATGCCACACCTATTAAGCTCGAAGTTGTTGACGAGTATGTTTACCTGGGATAAATAGTCCGACTAGGTAAGTCCAACTTCAACCGAGACGTCAATCGATTGATTCAACTGATTAATAACCATACGTCGGGGTAGAACCACACACTACTAGGTCTACCATATAGCTCAAAGAACCGACAACCAATGGGGAAAACAGGTTCTCGAGTGGCAGCCTGGTAGGCGAAGTGTAGGGCGACCCCCCACTAGATGGAGTGGCTGAATTTAGCTGCAACTCCACCAAGTATGAAATAATATTCCCAGAATGATAGTGATAAAAAGAATAATAACAAAGAGACTGGCTACTTTTCTACCGACTTCAAAAAGGAGGAGGTACTCAATCGACTGTATGTTTTTTTATGAGTGTCACCCCATAACTTTTTCTGGGTGAACCGATTTCCATTATCCATCCATTACAGCCCTTCACAAGTCCACTGCTGAACATAGGCCTCCCCCAAAGAATGCCACAAAGCACGGTCCCGAGCCACCTGCATCCATCGACTTCCTGCATATCTTACCAGGTCGTCACTCCATCTCGTGGGGGGACGCCCTACACTTCGCCTACCGGTACGAGGCTGCCACTCGAGAACCTTTCTTCCCCATCGGTTGTCGGTTCTTCGAGCTATATGGCCGGCCCACTGCCACTTCAGCTTACTAATCCGTTTAACCGATTTAGATGATTCTTTTTTTATTTGAAAGCTGGTGCTTCTCATGTGGTCCCATATAAATTTGATCGAGGTCTGTTAAATAGTTTTTGAGTTATTCTTAATAATTTATATTGAAGTCGGTTGTACAAAATTTTTAATTTTAAATTATGGTAGAAAGGGTTTACTAAATAGCGAAGGCATAATAAAAGTCTTTAATACGCAGACCATCTACAAGACAACTTCCTCATCATACCGATCGCAGCAATGAACGAGATTTCTTAAATCTAGATAGACTGATAAACATCGGGAAATTACTAAATACCAAAAAAACTTTAATACGTGACTATCAAAGCAACATTGTAACATTGCATGATAACTACGTACCTAACATCGGACTGATTAGAGATAATTAATACATTAATTACCCAACTGTATTGAGGTGCAGGAAACACGTAAATCATTTGGCGTGTATACACTAGACGTTTTGGTATTGTACCTTGATCTTATAAAAACAATTATAAAGTAAAAAATATTTTAATCAGTTTAGGCTTTTTAATCAAAACACTTACGAATAAACCTAGCAAGCTAACAGCATAGCAAAGTGGCGAAGCAATCAGCTTTGTAGCGGTTTCTAACGGAAAAAAAAATTCAAAATAGGAGGTTCAGATGCCTGGGTGATCAGTAATCGATTGCTGAAAACAGAATTTCGAATCCGAAACCGTTCTCGACATAATCGTGGGACAGACGGACAGACGGACGGACGGACGGACGGACAGACGGACAGACGGACAGACGGACAGACGGACAGACGGACAGACATCGTGAAATCAATAAGTGACTTCGCAAGCTTCGCCACTTAATAATTATACTTTACTATTCGGATTGTAAAATCCAAATCACATAAATAAGTAAAATTTCAATACTTTGCATACTAAGTTTGAATATTGGAAAAGAGTAAGATGTCAGTCAATGTTACAGATTTGTAAGCGTTAACAACAGTCAACACTACAAAGTCACACACTGGTCGTGCAAACCTGCCTGCTCAATGCAATGTTGCGATAACATCGGAGGAGGGCTAGTACGCAGTGTCTCAGATACGGGGTCAAACACAAAACAATAGAATAATTAAAATGCAGATGATTGTTTGCCCTAACTAATATGAACTGCGTCAGTGTGATTTTACCTTTTGCGCGCGTAGTAGAGGCCAGGTAGAAAAATTGTACAAAGATTATTATCATATCAAAGAATACATAAGTGAAAAAAAAACCCAGGGAATAAGGTGATCACCACCAATCTGGTTCTATTAAAACTCATTTAATAGAACCAGATTCGTGGTAAAATGTGTACAATCAAAAACAACAAAATTATTGTAAAGTGAAATATATTTTTAAAAAAGTCCCGCTGGGTTTCTTGCTGGTTCTTCCCAGGACAGAAGTATTTTCCGAACCAGTGGTAAATAAAAAATGACTTACAATAAGTATTATGTAATAATCTATATTGAATAAAAATTATTCTATTCTATTCTATACGGATATGCCTAAAAGTAAAAGAATAAAGCAAAATGAGTAGGAAATTAAAGACTGTAGTAGGTACTGAGAATTTGTTTTGTGTAAATACGAGTAGGTACTTTTAATTTAAACGCAACTTTTCAATGATGATGATACTGTGTGACCAACTGCGTAACAAATAAGTTCACTTAGTCTCAACTAGCGACATCTGGTGAGCGTAAGCTTATTAGCACAACCAAAACCTAGTGAATAAATACTCTTTGGTCAAAACAGAAGAACCAATAAAGTCTATCAAACATGCTAGTATACAGTTATCTGTGTGATGCATCAAACATTTGTCATTTGATATAACATATTATGTATGTAGTTAAATGATAAGCTGTCAGCTTTAGAAATTATTAAAACAAGCACATTATGCTTGGTAGTTTGAATTAAACTTTGCAAAATTGTAACTAATGTTCGTAAAATTATAGTGAACTCTGCTCTGACATGTCGGAAGACATCAACAGGTCACTTATATCGCCAGAAGTCGCAACCGCGAGGTACCTTTGCCTATTTTTAGTTTTTAATTTCACCCGACTGCGTGACAGCAAAGATAGGATTGTGCCTCTCACACGTGTCTGGGTGCATACCCATGTGGGATTGAAGCATCTCAACGGCTGTATGGATTTTAATCAATGAGGTTTTTTAAGTTCTATCCTTGATTAAAAATAAAAATGCAGATGCGTTGTAACCCCCGAGGACAAAGATGAAATACTTCGTAACCAGTAAAAAGAGCGTCCGGTTCTCTACACTAATCTTAGGAAGCACAGCATTGTATTGCTGTTTCACGCTGGTATACTGTAGTGTCTATCGATTTAACGTGCGATGGTTAAAAACTAGGTTTTGTTTTTATAAAACTAAAATAGTAGTTGCCGTAAAATACAAAATTGCGTTAATTTATAGAACCAGACATTATTTTGCGGAAATCCATTATATTAAAGTTAGTAAAAATTACTTTTCGGATATAATACCTAGTTTGAAGAGCACCTCCCGCCCTACTTCACCTGAGAATGCCTGTAGAGGCGAAACACGTGCCGTATTGTGGTCGGTGGTGTCTTTTCTAGTGTAGTGGTGTTGGGAGTAGTGGTGCTTGGATTAATTGCGACGGGGATAGTGCACGCAGTTGAGGGAGCGCGGGAGGTGCTCTTCAAACTAGGTAAGGCACATTATTTTATTTTATTGAGCGGATATAGGCAAAGTAATTTTCACCAACTTTAACAAAATTGCGTGCCATATTGAATAACTTATCACTGTATAGGTCTTTCAAAATCAACATGATGTTTCCTGAACTATTTTTTCTGCCTTAAGCTCTACACTTTAGGTAGGATCTCTACATATTTCTTGCAGTCCAAGTTTTTTTTTGTAATAGTCAAAAAAAAACTTGGACTTGTTTATTGTTGAATACTTGGGCCAAACAAATGTATCATTTTCGGTTGTGGCACTTAATAATGTCAAAGAGATTTTAACTGTTTTTAGTTTCACTTACGTGGTAGAGCCACACTGCAGCTATAATATTATAGTCGTGGCACGAATGGGTCGGCTCGACCGGAAAAGGACCACGCTCTCACAGAATACCAGCGTAAAATAGCAGCTCAATGCTGCTGTGTTTCGTGTGGTGAGTGTGGAGAACCGGAGACGCTTTTTACTGGAAATGAGGCATTCCATCTTAGTCCTCACGGGTGACCACGCATCTGCATTTTGATTCGTAACCGAGGATAGATGTAGATTTATATGGGCCACAGCATCCACTTACCAACTGGAGGATTGTGTGTTCGTTTGTCACCCTTATTCTATACAGAAAATAACTTATTAATAACAGAGACACCTTAAATTACACAGAACGTGCGAGCAACTCTAGTTCGATCTCGGTCAGCTCCAACATAATTGTTAACCGCCATTTTAACTGCTATTAACCAATGTGCTCGCTGGTTAAGGGAAATCATTGTGAGAAAAATTAAATGTTATTGATAAGAACATGCGATGTCTATCAACACGCAAAAGAGCAAACTAAACCCATTAATGTCCCTGGTGATACAGTTGTTCATGGTTGTTCATGGGTACAGGGGCAAACGAGCATGCGGTAAATCACTACCGCTAGTCTCTTACCGCATGCTTGTTTGCCCCCGTTATATTAAAAAAAAAACTAGTCCCCGCTCTAAACCTCTCTCAAACAAAATTAAGCACCTGTGACCAGCATAAGGATGAGGGTGTATATATACTGTTATTGACGGCCACGTTGACGTCTAGTGATGTAAGCTCGACTGCTGATTATAGCTGGACCTAGGTTCAAATTCCCGGTCGAGCCAAAATCAGTTTTCGGGTTTTAGGCGGTACATATACATATAGGCGGTGTTTCACCTTCGTGCCTCAGAAAGCACGTAAAGCATTTGGTGCTGCGCCAGATTGCTCCCGGCCGTGTCGGATTACCATCCTATCGGATTATGAGGGTGTGTGAATAGAGCGTGCGCCTGTGTTTGCGCTCACATTTTAACACTGGTAGAGCTACGCGGCAGCTTTTGCTGTCGCACGGATGGGCCGGCTCGAACCGGGGTGGTACCACTACCTCACAGAATACCAGCGTGAAGTCGAGGTTTACCTCTGCGTTTCGCTTGGTGAGTGCAGGTGGCCGGAGGCCCTTTTTACTGGAAATGAGGCATTCCATCTTAGTCCTCACGGGTGACAACGCATCTACATTTTGATTCATAATCTAACAGTGGTAGAGCCACGCGGCAGAATTCTTGTCGGACGGATGGGCCGGCTCGAACCGGGGTGGTACCACGACCTCACAGAATACCAGCGTGAAGTAGAAGTATACCTCTGCGTTTCGCTTGGTGAGTGCAGGTGGCCGTAAGCCCTTTTTACTGGAAATGAGGCATTCCATCTTAGTCCTCACGGGTGACAACGCATCTGCATTTTGATTCGCGAACGAGGATAGATGTAGATGTCTATGGGCCGCAGCAACCACTTACCATCAGGTGGACTGTGTGCTCGTTTGTCACCCTAATCATATAAAAAAAATCAAGGATAGATGTAGATGTCTATGGTCCACAGCAACCACTTACCATCAGGTGGACTGTGTGCTCGTTTGTCACCCTAATCATATAAAAAAAATCGAGAATAGATGTAGATGTCTATGGTCCACAGCAACCACTTACCATCAGGTGGACTGTGTGCACGTTTGTCACCCTTGTCCTATAAAAAAAAACATTAATTTGTGCACTATAATCAGGTCATGTGCAGGTGCAGTCTCTATTGAGACTGGCAAATATTTCATACTTTTAAGTCCAATGGTAAGCTTCATAAAAATGCAAAATTTTTTTTTTACTTGTTATAAGCCAGTGCTTGACCACAATCCCACCTGGTGGTAAGTGGTGACGCAGCCTTAGATGGTAAATCGCACTGTCTTATCGTAACAAAAGCCTATTCACTCTTGCCTTGAAGACGCCTAGATTGTATTCGGACGGAAAGATAGACGCCGGCAAATTATTCCACTCCTTTGCTGTACGCATTACAAAAGACGAAGCAAACCGTTTGGTTCTAATGCGTGGGATATCAACAACAAAGGGATGAAGACCCGCCGACCGTCTGGTTGTCCGATGGTGGAAAGGAGAGGGAGGAATTAAGGCGTGTAATTCCTGCGCACACTCACCGAAATGCATCCTATAAAATAAATATTTTGCTAATAACGAATATCTTTTTTTTATTTTTTAACGTTTCTTATTTCCTAAATGAAGTTACTAGTTTTTTTACTTTCAATCATCAATAAATAAATAAAGGGTTCTCCAACCAGGAATGTATTGCCAACGCTCCGTGCGGTAGTGTACACAGCTTGTCTTTGCTTGTCTATTTGTTTTAAACGTTAACATTCGACACTACAATTTTCTCCTGTATCGTGGGGGCAGTTTACATACATAAGTTTCATAAGTGCAAACATCCAGACCCGGAAATGGGATTATTTGTAGGTCATACGAATACTTGTTGAAATAAAGATAACCAAGAGAAGTGTGGGTTAAGAAATTACTATTTAAACGAAATCTACGTTATATGATACTAGAGCCCAATGACTTCGTCAATCTTACTTAGCGGTACCATGTAGCGACATCTATGGAAATGTATTAAATAAAGAACGATGTATTTAGCGCGTCAAATTTTCATATCGATATACATCGCAACCGCTTCCGTAGATAGATAATAGATGGCGCTAGAGTAGTCAAGTGAGCTCGGCCACGGTCCTTATTGCTTTGTAAGAGAGATATCAAAGAAAAGTTAATACATGTACCTACATAGATTTATTGTTAAGATATTCAAGATTGCATAAGTTTTTGTTGCAATCTCCGATATCGTTTTCAATTAAGTAAATGGTTAACGATATTGACATACACTATCGATTCGTAGTTTCGATCTAAATGAAAAAAAAAAAGTATCGTAAAGACAAATCTTACTTACCCTTCAAAACCCATTATTATGGCGTGCACCACAATTTTAAACAAAGTCTGTACGTACATTTTGAGGCACGGAAGTGTAATCCGTCAACTCCCAGGCTCCAGGCTGCTGTTGAAAACAAATTATCCTTTTTATTAGATTACTCCCCAGGGTGACAGGAGTAGGAGTTTATATACATTGAGTGTAGTGGCGGATAAGAATACCCGCTACCATATATCATCCCGTAGGTAAGTAAGAGACGACAGAGGGAAACTGTATAAAAAGGGTTATTATAATATAAATGAATAATGGTTGATAATAACCCCTGGGAACAAAGTGATCGCTTCCAAGCTGATTCTAAAATAAATTTTGTAAAAGTTTGTACAACCGTTAATGTAAAATTTACTTTTAAAAAAGCCCCGCTGGGTTTCTTGTTGATTCTTCCCAGAACAGAGGGTTTTTTCGAACCAGTGGCTTTCAATAAGAATTACACATGTGATCTATATTGAATAAAAAATTATTCTATTCTATTCTAAAAAACAAATCAGGAGATGGGCAGCAGCGTCTTGCTAATAGCAACTAAAAATAAATAAACCGCGGTTGCCAGCTCGCTTGCCTAGCGTGGCAACTATGACAAATATAACCCTATGAGGCATATTTGTGTTATTTGCTCATTAGCCTCATTCAACTGTAACTTCAATGCAGCAATTAACCTGAGAGCTTCCTCACATTTCTTGCTGCATTAGTCAAACTCATTAACCGTTCCCTTTAGCTGATCTCTTTTTGTTGTATAACACTTGTGTATTCTGTATCTAACTTAACCATATCACATTTCAATTGTGTATTTTTGGCAATTATGCTAACTATTTCCCTTTCATTATCATCCCTTTCCTTAAGCAACAGTTCACACTGCTCCCTGGACGCCTTCTTGGAGCGCAAGCTGGAGTTGGTTCTCCGTCTGGCGCGTCTTGGCGTTGCGAGTATTCATTTTACTATTTATTATAAATAATAAAAGAAAACAAAGACCGAAAACAGAAGGAGCAGAGTAAGCTAATGTAAAGTTGTTGTTGTTTTTTTTTTCTATTTATAAGTCTCAAATCAAATTATCGTTAAAACAATGCGAAAAGAAACCCGCAAAGAATGTAATAACCCGAGTAATAGAATAAATCTTTATATACCCCTATGGGAACTTTAATAGGCTGTAACGGTAACGATAAACATAAAACGTTCTATTTGTTGCTGTTAGATCGAGGGCGAGTAGTCGCGCGATGGAGCGCTACGAGAAGCTGGCGAAGCTAGGCGAGGGTTCCTACGGGCTCGTGTACAAGTGTCGTGACCGAGAGACCGGCGCGCTGGTCGCCGTCAAGAAGTTTCTTGAGAACGACGACGATCCCCTCATCAGGAAGATAGCACTACGGGAGATCCGTATGCTCAAGGTAACTCTTACGCATAAAGTAAACCTTAAAGTTAAAGGATGCTCAAAGCTGGCTATGTTTTCACGGTGTAGAGCCACTCTGCAGCTATATACATATTATATGCAGCACGATTGGGAATCACAAAAAAAACAAAAATCGGTGTTTCGTATGATGAATGTTGAGAACCGGAGACCCTTTTCACTGGAAACGAGGCATTCCATTATTATCCTCAAGGGTGATAAAGCATCTACATTTTGAAACTTAATCGAGGATAAATGTAGATGTCTATGGGCTACAGCATCAACTTACCATCAGGTGTACTATGTGTTCGTTTGTCACCCGTATTCTATTAAAGAAAGGGGTAGAAAAATGCTATTTAATTTAATTATTTTGCTTAATGTTCTCTCTGTTGTTCTTTAGTCAAATGTGTAAACATGACTACAAATGACTTATGCAATGCAATGCAATGAACTAAACTATCTTACCAAAAGTATCCAAAAATTTTAACTTGTTCTGTAGCCACAGATGGTTTGTGTGCACGCTGACGTGGGAAAACAAGTTGATCTTTTAATAATACTTAGAACATTAGTAAACTGCTTACTTACTAATGCACCTAATTAGCATATTAATATCCTAGTACAGCGGCCTGCTTTGGTCTTAGACCCGGATTCGATTCCGTTGTTAACTAAACGAGTTGCGGGCAATGTTACGTTGTAGAGGACAAACGTCTTGCAGTTTAGTAGAACTTTTTGTTTTATTAGTAAATTAAATTCTTGGAGTTGACAACGCATCTGAATTTTGATTCTTAATCGACGATAAGTGTAGATGTCTATGGGTCACGGCACTTACCATCAGGTGGAACTGCGTGCTCGTTTGTCACCCGTATTCATTAAAAAAGGGTTGACTTTAAATTAGTCTCCGGAGCAGATCAAGCAACAATTTAATTATTATTAAAATACTAGCAATCCGCCCTCACTTCGCAGAGGTGGTTTCTGGATCTCGGTAACAGCGCCACCTACCGGGTCTAATTGTGAATCTAATCCATTCAGGGACCCACTCAAACACAAAAAAATTCATTGAAATGAGTCCAGCTGTTTTTGTGTTCTAGCGACACTAACGGACAGCAATAGATTGATATTAATTCTTCATGTTCTTCTACAGTCCGTAATGTGCCTCTGCCGTTGTATGGGGATTTAATTTTAATTGATTTAATCATCGATCGACGATCGCAGTTCATGTCTTATACCTTTGAAATTGCCTTCTGTGGCCGGTCTGGGCATTTTACTCGTATCTATTCATTTTATTTTGCGTTCTCCTTCTTTGATAATCTGTAGCGGTGACGGGATAGAGCCATATCCAACTGTAGAGTCTTACGGACTGATGATGAAGAAGCAAAAGCATGTGCGAACGTGGTCCTTCCCCAATTTTTTTTTATAGAATTACGGTGACAAGCGAGCACACAGCCCACCTGATGGTACGTGGATGCTGTGGCCCATAGACATCTACATCTATCCTCGATAAAGAATCAAAATGCAGATGCGTTGTCAACTGTGAGGACTAAGATAGAATGCCTCTTATAAAGTATAGATTAAAATTTGAAATTTGTACTACCGACTTCAATATAAATTATTCAGAATAACTCAAATACCCCGTGTAGTGGCGGGAAAGAATACTCAGTACCCCATGTCTACCCGTGGGTGTCGTAAGAGGTGACAGAGGGAAACTGAGGCAGAAGATGGGCAACAGCATCTTTCTGATAATAGCAAAACAGCAATAAAAAAACTGCGGTTGCCAACCCGCTCGCCAAGCGTGGCAACTATGGCAATATACCTCCCATGAGAGTAATGAAGAGATGGCCCCCAGTCCCCGGCGGCCCCGCTATTCCTGGCTACGGTGGCGACCATGGTAACGACGGGGCAGGGGGTGCTAAGAATCTACGGTGGAGGTCCGGTTGCCACCTACGATGACTCGACCTGGCAACTTATAACGCACGCACCCTGAGGACTGATGAGAAGATCCTGGAGCTGGAAAAAGAGACAGACAAGTTGTGCTGGAATATCATAGGATTATCCGAGGTCCGAAGAGAGGGGGAGGACACGGTAATCCTCGAATCCGGAAACTTGTTCTATCACCGGGAGGGCGACCATCTGTCCCAAGGAGGTGTCGGATTTATCGTCCACAAGTCTCTCGTTAACAACGTTGTAAAGATTGGGAGTGTGTCGACGAGGGTTGCGTACCTAATACTCAGAATCACCAAACTGTTTTCGCTGAAGGTCATACTTTTTTTGACGTCATTGACGGCTCCGTGGCGCAGTGGCTTAGCAATGAGTTGTTGCGCTGGGGGGTCGCGGGTTCGAATCCCGCACGGAACAAGTGTTTGTATGGCCTACAAATAATTGTTCCGGGTCTGGGTGTTTGTCCTCGTGCAATTTATGTATGTAAACTGCCTCCACGACACTGGAGAAAATCCTAGTGTGGGGTAACGTTCTTAAAAAAATAAATAATAATAATAAAAAATAATGAAAGGTTTACGCACTAACCTCGGCCCACCCCGATAAGGAGGTGGAGGAAATGTATGAGGATATCTCTAGAGCCATGCATTCCTCCAAAACCCACTATTCGATGTTAATGGGAGACTTCAACGCAAAACTAGGCACGAGAGAGAACGGTGAACTGAAAGGAGGGAAATTCGGAATAGGGCAACGGAACCCAATGGGCCAGCCGCTGGTCGACTTCATGGAGAAAGAGGGACTCTTTATGATGAACTGTTTCTTCCAGAAGCGGCCCCGCAGGAAGTGGACCTGGTCGAGCCCCGACGGTTTGACAAAAAATGAGATTGACTACATTATGACGACCAGACGACAACTGTTCAGTGATGGCTCAGTGATCGCGAGGGTGGAAACCGGCAGCGATCACCGAATGGTGAGAGGCACACTGAACCTAAACGTTAAGTTGGAGAGGTTACGTCTGATGAAGTCAACGCTCCGTCCCCCTCGTGCTCTAATCCAAAGTCCCGAAACCTTTCATCTCGAGCTACGAAACTATTTTCAGTGTTTAGAAGATTGCAATGCAGTGGACGATATGAATGACAAGCTCGTGGAAACTGTCCATGCGGTCGGAGCTAAGTTCTGCAAGACCCGCCGCAGAAGAACGCAAAAACTCTCCGATCACATTCTTAATCTAATAGCTGTTAGACGGGAGATGAAGCTACATTCTTCAACAAATCTGACAGCATACAGGCAACCGAACAGACAGATCTCCAAATGCATGCGGCGGGACTTACGCAACTTCAATACAACTTGTATTGAAGAAGCGATCGAGCGGAACCAAGGCCCCAAAGTCTTTGCCAGAGATCTGTCTGCCAGAAAGAGCCAACTGTCAAAGCTGAAGACCGAATGTGGCAGCATCGTTTCCGGGACAACTGAGATTTTGAGTGAGATTGAGAGGTTCTATGGGCAGTTGTACACATCATCGTTGGAGCCACACGCAAGTGTGAGTAACGATCCAAGAGCGAGTCTTATCCGACATTATTCCGATGATATCCCGGACGTCAGTCTGAGCGAGATTAGAATGGCTCTCCAGCACCTTAAAAACGGCAAGGCCCCAGGCGAGGATGGAATTACAGCTGAGCTTCTGAAAGCGGATGGAAAACCGGTACTTCAAGTCCTTCAGTGATTCAGCCATAAGGGCTATATCGTCGGCGACTAAAAGGTGAGTGATGTACTCGCCGTTGATATTAATACCGTATCCTTTCCAGTGCGTCTTCCAATGCAGCGGTCTTCCAATACGAAAACGTCTTCCAATTCCAATGCAGCGGTGAAGAGTTTCGGGGAAATTACGTCACCCAGTCTTACAAATCTCTGCAGTTGGATAGGTTTCGTACTCTGGTTCTGCACTCTGATAGCCATCGTAGCCCTACTGTACAAACACTTCAATTGTTCGATGTACCGAAAGTCAACTTGGTACCGCTGAAGAAATTGCAGCACCACCCAAATTATGACGGAATCAAAGGCTTTCTCATAGTCCACATACGCCACACATAGTGGCAAATTGTACTCCTCGGACTTATGTACAATTTGCCGAAGGGTATGTATGTGGTCTATGGTGCTAAATGTTTTTTGGAAACCGGCTTGTTCGGGAAGCTGGAAGTCGTCGAGTCTGCGTGCGAGACGATTCGTAATGACTCTCGAAAACAGCACGTAGACGCGGCTCAGAAGGGAAATTGGTCTGTAGTTCGTCAACAGAGCGTTGTCGCCTTTTTTGTAGAACAAAACACCGCACTTGCTCCACGCCTACGGTGTAGTGCCACTATGGAGGACGGGATTAAAGAGCTTCTGAAGGACTTCACGTACCGGTTTTCCACCCGCTTTCAGAAGCTTCGCTGTAATTCCATCCTCGCCTGGCGCCTTGCCGTTTTTAAGGTGCTGGAGAGCCATTCTAATCTCGCTCAGACTGACGTTCGGAATATCATCGGAATAATGTTGGATAAGACTTGCTCTTGGATAGTTACTCACACTTGCGTGTAGCTCCAACGACGATGAGTAAAGCTGCCCATAGAACCTCTCAATCTCACTCAAAATCTCAGGTGTCCCGGAAACGTCGCTGCCACACTCGGTCTTCACCTTTGAGAGTTGGCTCTTTTTGGCAGACAGATTTCTAGCAAAGACTTTGGAGCCCTGGTTCCGCTCGATCGCTTCTTTAATACGAGCTGTCTTGAAGTTGCGCAAGTCCCGCCGCATGCATTTGGAAATCTGTCTGTTCAGTTGCCTGTACGCTGTCAGATCTGCTGAAGACCGTCTAACAGCCATGAGATTAAGAGTGTGATCGGAGAGTTTCTGTGTTTTTCTGCTGCGGGTCTTACAAAATTTAGCTTTGACCGTATGGCCAGTTTCCACGAGCTTGTCATTCATATCGTCCATTGCATTGCAATCTTCTAGGCACTGAAAACGGTTTTGTAGCTCGAGCTGAAAGTTCTCGGTACTTTAGATTACAGCACGAGGGGGACGGAGTGTTGACTTCA
This sequence comes from Parnassius glacialis, assembly GCA_033319125.1. Taxonomy (NCBI): domain Eukaryota; kingdom Metazoa; phylum Arthropoda; class Insecta; order Lepidoptera; family Papilionidae; genus Parnassius; species Parnassius glacialis. Next base: position 447,417 of record JAVANC010000012.1, on the reverse strand, counting down.
TTAGAAGAAACCTCTCCAACTTAACGTTTAGGTTTAGTGTTCCTCTCACCATTCGGTGACCACTGCCGGTTTTCACCCTCACGATTACTGAGATATCACTGAACAGTTGTCGTCTGATCGTCATAATGAAGTCAATCTCATTTTTTGTCGAACCGACGGGGCTCGACCAGATCCACTTCCTATAGGGCAACTTCTGGAAGAAAGAGTTCATCATAAAAAGTCCCCTTTTCTCCATGAAGTCGGCCAGCTGCTGGCCCCTTGCGTCCCATTTTTCTATTCCGAATTTCCCTAGTTTCACCTCACCGTTCTCTCTTCTGCCTAGTTTTGCGTTGAAGTCTCCCATTAACACCGTATAGTGGGTTTTGGAGGAATGCATGGCTCTAGAGATATCCTCATACATTTTCTCCACCTCCTCATCGCGGTGTGCTGAGGTTGGTGCGTAAACCTGTATGACCTTCAGCGAATACCGTTTGGTGATTCTGAGTATAAGGTACGCAACCCTCATTGACACACTCACGTAAGTGCAAACAATAAGTTGACAAAGTTTTACCGCAACCTGATGAACGGTATGGCAGCGCATAAAATACGAACAAACAAACATTAATTTTTATATATTAGAAATGATAGGCAGGCCCTTTCTTTTGTAAATATTTACCTACATTGCTCAGAACAATTTGTTAGCTGAAAGTACGAACTTAAACAATGAGGTTCAAGGATCAAGGGCTCATAACCCTGCCAAGGTTACTTTTATTATTTTTATTTTTTATGACTTTTATTATTTAAATTACGTTTAGGTCAACGATTTAGCCAGGTTAACATAATATTATAATACCAAATAATTTAATATATTTCTAGTACACTTAATTTACTACTTAAGTACTTAATTAACACAAATTTAATTCCTTTTAACCGAGTTCAAAAAACGAAGTTCTATATTCGACGCGTACATTTTTATGTCCATTCCAATTCATTCATTACAGCCTGTAAAAATTCACTGCTGAAAACAAGCCTCCCCACAGATTGCCTCGTGGCGCTTGTCGTTCTGTTGGTCAGCCGCAGCTTTTTTATAATCTTTAGTTGTGTGTCGTCAGTTTCCCTTTGTAGCCTGTTACGACACCCACGGGAAGATATGCGGTCCCGTGAGGGTAGTGGATATTCCTACCCCGCCACTAAAATCGTTATGTGATGTTTTATGTATGTTTACCAAATATTATTTTGATATAAAAACCTATTTAAAGAAAAGATTTTTCGAAATATACTTTTATATCAAAAGTGGTCACATATAAGAGTGGAGAAAAAAATTAAATGGGTGGAAAAATTGGCGATGATAATATTAATGTAACTTGTGATATTTCTTAGACCAACGAGATAGGTACTCCTATCTGAAAGAGTTTTGTTCGTAGATTGATCCGCTAGTTAGCTGGATACTGTTAGTTTATCATTTATTTATTATTTTTATTATATATTAAATAAACTAGCGATGCGCCCCGGCTTCGCACGGGCGATTTCTTGATCTCGACAACAGCGCCACCTACCGGGTTCCATTGTAGATCTAAACTGTCAATCTGATGAGTTTCTGATCTTAAAATCAATGATTTTCAAAAATTGGGAAGTTATTGGTTTGATGGCGATTTTTAGAAATCGAGTTCTCATTGGGCCTTCACGTTTCGAAGGCTAATAAACAGTACATAAGTTTTAAACTAACTTTTAAATCAATAAATTGAATCTTTATAATAGAGCAACGTTCTCTATTCAAGAATTTTGCTTCTGCAGCGAAATGCTTTACTGTTGTCAAAGGAAACACAAAATATTTTGGAATTATGCTTGTTCCTATGCTTTGAATAACCTTCTTAAAAAAAAAGACCTAAATAAAATTCAATTACTTTTCAAACGACAGATTCAACTCGGCTGGGCAGCGTTCGGGAAACTACGACACATCTTCTCGTCAGACATACCTCAAAACCTGAAAACGAAATTGTGCAACCAGTGCGTGTTGCCAGTGATAAGTTACGGATCTGAGACATGGTCCTTTACTGCTGGACGTATGAGGAAGCTCAAGGTCGCTCAGCGAGCTATGGAGAGGGTTATGCTCGAGGTTTCTCTGCGTGATAAACTTAGGAATAAGGATATCCGCAGTAGAACCAGAGTAACCGACATAGCCCAAGGGATTAGTAAGCTGAAGTGGCAGTGGGCCGGCCATATAGCTCGAAGAACCGACAACCGATGGGGAAGAAAGGTTTTCGAGTGGCAGCCTCGTACTGGTAGGCGAAGTGTAGGGCGACCCCCCACGAGATGGAGTGACGACCTGGTAAGACATGCAGGAAGTCGATGGATGCAGGTGGCTCAGGACCGTGCTTTGTGGCATTATTTAGGGGAGGCCTATGTTCAGCAGTGGACTTATGAAAGGCTGTAATGATGATGATGATACTTTTCAAAATAAGTTGATAGAAAAATTTTGCTTTTTCAAAAGATTTTTTTATATTAAAAATAATAATAATAACATAGAATTATCAGTAGAAAAATCTAATCGAAATACGTCTAACTTATTGAGTGAATCACAGAGTAGCTCTAACCTTTTGGTAAAAATTTAGAATCGTTTAGTTGGAAGGGGAGGGAGAGTGGGGGAGAGGGGGCAGGGGAGTGTTCCCTACACCTCGACACCATCCCCATGAAAATTTAACACACCATTCATGAAAAAAATTGGTGCCTCAGGGCGGCACTTAAGGTAACTCCAGCCCTGCTTAATGTACCGACAAATAGGCACGTCCATTTTATATTTTACATAAGCGAATAAGGAATTTTATAAAAAATTACATAATTCATCATTACATCATTATAGCCCTTAACAAGTCCACTGCTGAACATAGGCCTCCCCCAAGGAATGCCACAAAGCATGGTCCCGGGCAACCTACATCCATTGACCTTCCGCATGTCTTACCAGGTCGTCACTCTTTCTAGCGGGGGTGCGCCCTACACTTCACCTGCCGGTACGAGGCTATTGAAGAGAGATTAGATTGCGTATTTTCAGTTATAAATAAACAAAATGAAGCGCCTCAGTAATTCATCACCAGCATAACTTGCGTGCATAGCGTGTGTTATATCGCACGAGCTCGCACCAGGTGACGCTGGCGGATCGATGCAGGGTGCGCGAAGTGGTGTCCATGACCTATCACATCTCACACCATAACGTAAGCTATTTATACTTTAGGTGGATTTTAACTTGTTGAACTCAAAAATTCAATTTTCTTAAACGAAATTAAAAAATAACGCGAGGTTTTTAAAACATTTAACAAAACAACAAATTTTTTTTTTTACTTGTGGTCGCCTAGTCGTTGAAATTCACCCATAATTCATTAAACTGATCGGTTTGTATAATTAGGTATAAGCAAGCTGTATTTCACTTTCACATTAAGTATAAAACACAGATAATATATTTAAATATAATTTAATTATATATAAAATATATTTAAATATACAACATATAAATAAACGCTGTTTTGATTTCTTAAAATAGGTCTTACAACTATGAAATTACTTATAAATAATTTGCCATAAAAATCGGAATCTTCACTTGCAGGAACATCTCTTTCATATCCGCCATCACTACGCTCCCTTCTCTTAATCTTAGGGCCGGACAATAACGCGTCATTAAGACATCGTCCACCTGTTCTGGCTGCTGCATCGAAAACAAATCTTATTCTTTTTTCCTGTGGGTGTGTTACTGCAAAGTAGGGAAGATACCATGTGGGATCATGACATGTTTTCTCGGCATAACCATTTACGATGTGATTTTCGATTTTCTTCTCATATTCTCGTTCTTGTCGAGCTTCTTTTCAATATTATTAAGGCGGTGTTCGGCCTGCGCTCTGTTTGCTGGCATACACTCATTATCAGTGCCCAACAACAAACCAGCTTCATATTTATTTACCGGTTAAACACGTACCGATTTATTTAATATCTCCAGCGCTCGCGCCTCGGAATCATTCGCCGGCTTGCGCTCGGCGATGCCCAACGACTCGAGACTAAAATAAGTTTTTATTAATCTTTCCATTTTCTCTTTTATTTTTGACATGGTTAACAATTTTAACCCATTTAATGCCGCCAGTCATTTGGTCACGCAAAACCCACCCGAGCTTTGTGAAAGATGCCACAGGGACATTGTCCTCAGATATCAGTTCACGAGTGGCGATTAGGTGCCAGTTATCCTGCCCTATCAGTATGGTGGGGTCTGGTCTTTTCGTACACCAATCCTTCCTCTATGGATGTTAAATGTGGATACCGTTTGAATAATTGTCGGCTCGCCGACTGCGGAGAGAGGTTAAGAGCCTTAATGCTTTGCACGGTTATTTCCTCTAAATCGTGTGTGAACATTCCCTTAATCTGAATGTTCAGGCGACATGAACTGTTGTCATCTATTCGCTTACCCCCTATGTCCTCCATACGTAACTCTTCGCGGGGCTCGCGGGGAGCTAATTTCTTTGTTATATTATGCGTGCCGTAGTTGAACCTTCGTCCAGAAGAGCTGTGGTTGCAACCTTACTACTGGGTCCGTACAGCTCGACCGGTATAATCTTTAAAAAGCCGCACGCTATTGCTTTTACTGTGTTCATAGTTGTAATGTGTGTTTCTTTGCCTTTATTGCCGTCCTGTGGCGATTCCTCCTTATTGTAGTATCTGTGCAGAACACGGTGATGTCCGTCTGACGTCCGTCTACACCACATTTCTTTGTCCTGCACGACATTCTCCTGTGATAGGGTGCTAAACATTGGAAACATGCTTTTAAACTTATTGCACTTCTCTACCAAGTTCTCTTTGTGCCTTGTCTTTACTTGTCATTACAGCTTTTCGGTTTTGTTTCCTATTTCCTTCACGCTCATCATATTCACCGTCGCTGCGGTCGTTCACTGGCTCTTTAGCGCTCTGTACGGTCCGTCTCACATTTTCAGGATGTCTCCGCTTTTCATGCACCTTCTCCGTGGTAAACAACGCACCGAAGTATTCACTTAACGAATTCAGAAAGTTCGCCATCTTTTGTAGTTCCGGTTCCATAGAATACTGAGCTCGGTATTCGAACCATTTAAACTTTATCACTATACGGAGTGTCTCTACTATACGGCTAACTAACTCGGCTGAGTACAAATATTGCGGTTGCTTGAACGCACGGATCGATGCAACCATATTCATACCACGGCTTACGAAAGTGCCAATATTTCTGATATCTTCCGCCAGCTTAGGCATACGTTTCACGTTTGCGATTTCAGACATGATGAGCATTTCAGCTCTACCGAATCTTCTTTCAAGTGCACTCATAATTTCAACGTGTTCACACGTGGTAAAGCAACAACCTTACCGCTTCCTTGGCGGTGCCTCGCAATGCTTTCCTGAGACAATATCTTTATATCCCAAAACAAACACATTACACAATTATGTTTTATCAGTAAACTCTGAATGGTATACTACAGTTGTATTACCCAAAGTTTTTCAAACTGTGCGGTAGAGTAGACCAAAGATCGGGCTTCGGGGAATCATGCTGCATCACAATAACGCCTCTTCACATACCACCCTTAGAAAAAAAGCATTTATTGAGGAATCTGGTGTTGAAACTCTAAGTCACCCACCCTACAGCCCTGACCTAGCTCCTTGTGATTTCTTTTTGTTCCCAAGAGTCAAAGAAAAAATAAATATGTAAAATAAATATTAATAGTATTTAGAATATTTGTACAATTGTGGTGAGACAGTACGCTTCTATACGTGGCACGAAATAGTCGTGCTGCCGCATAGTGATTGAAATCATCGTATTCATATGACAGTTTGACAGTACGTTTCTATACGTGGTACGAAATAGTTGTGCTGCCGTATCGTGATTGAAATCATCGTGTTCATATGACAGTAAGCCTCTGTACGCACCACTTATAGGCGAACTACCACGTTGTTATCAATATTATGTGCATAAATAAGTATGAACATGATAGTACGTCAGTTTACGTCCCTAACATAGGCAGCATGATGATAATGATTAAAACCTTGTGAAACAAAAGAGTGTTTGATTGAATAAAACAAACCTATGGAGTATCATAATTTTATACCAAACCTAAAAAAGCAACATTCAGTATTATCTTTAAACAAAAAGTTTCTCTTAACTTTAACTTGGTTATGAGTTAACAAAACAAAAGAATAAGTCTATTCTCTCGATTATTTTTTTCTAAGTCTGAAGCTGGCTGAAAAAAGTTTTTCTGCGTATTTTCATGAGGCTGTGATTGAGTTTGAAGCACATGCTGCCTACTGTCATTCTTGTTGGAGTTTCGGATTAAATATTTTCCTTTTTCTTCTTCCAGGCCGATCAATTTCCTGATTAATTCTTCTCTGTATGTCACACACTCATTCTTCCTGTAATTTTTCACAAAAATTTTATAAAAGGAATTCCAAACTGTGGTATCCATAATGTGGAATAGGACCTTATTATTACACCGATGCGTTGCCGGTCTTTTCAAAAGAAGTAGGCTCTTTTCTTGAAGGTCCCAAGTCGTATCGGTTCGGAAAAATCGCTGGTGGTAATTGATTCCACAAGGACAGTTCACACAGTGGTGGACCGCCAATCATCCAGGTGGTATGGATGGTATCGCAAGTTTTGTCGCGATGTGCGATGGTGAAATTGAGCGGCTGAAATTAGTCCGAACAATTCCTCAGAGCACTCCCCGTAGTAAATACGATAAAATACGCAAAGAGATGCATGCAACACTTCTACGCGGTGCCAGTGTATCGAGCCGATCAGAAAGAACTCGGTCGTCGACGATTCGAACCGCTCTGCGCTGGATGCGGTCAAGTGGAAGGAGCTGGCACTGGGATGCCCCGGCCCAGAGATGAGAACAGTATTCCATGTGAGGCCGGATTTGCGCTTTGTAAAGTTGTAAGCGATGTGCCGGCATGAAATACTGTCTCGCTCTGCTGAGCACGCCAAGCTTTTTAGAGGCCAGTTTGGCCTTCCCTTCCAAGTGACCACGAAACTGCACATTATTCGATATGTCGACGCCGAAGATTCCGATGCTAGCTGAGGCAGCAAGGGGAGTGCCTTGAAACTGAGGAGATACGACAAAGGGGTTCCTTTTAGCGGTAAACGCGCAAACTTGTGTCTTCTGGGGATTGAACTGGACTAGATTTAGTCGCCCCAAATCCGAGACTTTTTTCAGAAAAGACTCGACTTCAGACACAAGTTAAGTTAAGTTCCGGTACACGGCGACGTTTTCCCGAGAAATATTGGCACGGCCCGTATATAAGGCATCACCAGTGCTGTCGTCTGCATTGCAATGAATGTTACTAGTTTGTAAAATATCATTGATATGCAGGAGAAACAGCGTTGGTGATAGCACGCAGCCTTGTGGAACACCAGCGTTGATAGGCTTGAAATCAGAGCATGCATCGTCTACTACGATCTTGATGCTCCGATCAGCAAGGAAACTGGTGATACACAATTTCTCGGGAAGCCCATAGGAAGGAAGCTTCGAAGGAAGCGCTTTGTGCCAGACCCGATCGAAGGCCTTCGCTATGTCCAAACTAACGGCCAATGCTTCCCCCTTGAACTCTACTGCCTCCGCCTATCTATGAGTCAGGTAGACCAGAAGATCACCAGCTGATCGACCTCGACGAAAACCGTACTGGCGGTCACTAATCAGCTGGTGATCCTCAAGGTACCGCATGAGCTGGCAGCTTATAATGGATTCCTTTATTTTTGTGAACAAGGAGGTTATGGCGATAGGCCTGTAGTTGGACGGGTCTGAGCGGTCGCCCTTTTTAGAGATCGGGTGGACCAAAGCTGTCTTCCATGAATTCGGAACTAGGCCTTGGGAGTAGAAGTACCGGAAAAGACGCGTTAAAACCGGTGCCAACTCCGGAGCACACGTCTTCAGCACAATGGGAGGGACTCCATCACGCCCACTTGACTTGCTGACGTCCAGGGAGAAGAGTACTTTACGAACCGAGCGCTGTCTAAATCGCACATCTGGCATGGAGCACTCACACCGCGGGATGGTTGGCGGTGTATTCCCCCCGTCATCAAGAGTCGAGTTTGACGCAAAGAGAGAACATAAAAATCGGCTTTCTCCTTTGCGGCATGGGCCAGGGAGTCGTCCCATGTCTGTCTGTGCAGAGATAGAAGAGATGGCTGACAGAAGTTTCCTTGGACAGCCTTGGCGAGAGACCAGAATGCACGGGTTCCCGAAGGAAGGCAAACTAGATTCTCGCCAATTCTGCCGATGTGCTCAGACCTTGCCTTGGCAATGACGCTTTTGAAGGACCGGGACGCGGAATTATACTTCTTTTTAAGTGCGCTGGTGTTTACATTCAGAGACGTTGATGCATCCGCCCAGTCCCGGTAGCACTCCTGCTTATAGCGTGATGCTATTTTACAGGAGTTACCAAACCATGGCTGATATCTGCCTCCGATGGGCACCACAGAGGAGGGAATAAAAAGTTCCATACCCTGAAGTACTACATCAGCAACAGAATCGGCAACAACACTGGGATCTTCCGGTGAGAAGCAAACCCGTGCCCAAGGGTAGGATGCAAAAAAAGACCGCATCCCGTCCCAATCGGCCGACTTATAGTGCCGAACACGGCGGCAAGCTGCAGATCGCAACGGCGAAGGGAACGTGAGTGGCACCGTACTCCGGATCAGACAATGGTCCGAAGAGCCCAGAGGGGCATCGACGGAGACCTGATATCCGTCCGGATGAGGGGTCAGCAGAAGGTCCAACAGGGAAGGTACATGGTCTTTTTCCCAACACAAGGAAAACTCGACAAATCTTTGTTATAAGACTTTTGAAAATAAAGGAAATTTTATTTATTTATTATTATTTCCACATCTGGGATCCGCGTAGGCGAAGTAACCAGTTGTGTTAGACCATATTCCAAGGCAAAGTCATAGACAGATCTACCCGCATGATTGGTTAAACGAGAACCAAGCCATTCAGCGTGGTGGGCGTTAAAATCACCGAGTATCACGATCTCTGCGGATGGGACCTGTTGTAGCACGGAGTCTGCAGCCATTTGGACGTGGTCGATGAGTCTGTCTGTATCGGCATTACCGCTATGGGACCTATAGAGGCACCCGTAAACGCGGGGACGGTCGTCGCTGTCTACGCGCAGCCATAGGATAGACAGAACCGTACCTTCAAGACTGCCGAGGCGTCGAAAACAGAGTCCTCTCTGACGTATACGCAAACCCCAGCCCGAGGCACAAAGCAGTGTTCTAATTTGTACCCCGGGTAGGAGAGATATGAAGTATCAGCCGGAGAGGACACCTGAGTCTCGGTTAAAAAAGCAAGGCCGGCTTCGCCGTCTCTAGATGGCAATGAACAACGTTAAGGTTGGAATGAAGTCCCCTGATGTTGCAAAAATTCACGGATAGCGTGACAGGGGTCGCCTTGGTCTTATTGCTCCGCTTGACCCAAGCAGTTTTAGTCGTGAGCGGAATTTTGCCCCCCTCCCCGAATACGCGGGGCAGCCTGAGCACCCACGCTCAGGAGTGGAGTAGTTTGGTCGTGGATGCTCAGCGAGGGATTCTCCTGGTTTGATTATATATGTTCACTTATATGGCTTTAGTTTCCTTTTTTCCAAATCGGTTTGTAACTCTTTCTGCTTCTATTATATCCTGAGAAGGCTGATGAATTTGTGGAAATTGGAAACCACTCACATTATTACATCGTTTTCGTCTTGTTGATTTCTATCTCCTGGTAGCTCATGATTTTTTTTTTATAGGATAAGGGAGAAAAACGAGCACACAGTCCACCTGATGGTAAATGGTTGCTGCGGCCCATAGACATCTACATCTATCCACATGTTGTAAGTGAATATCACTCACCTTATTTTCTTCTTGACTTACTCTCACTTCTTCTTCATTATCTTTATGATTTCTAACAGTATTTTCTCTTGACTTTCACACTTTTGTACGCTGCTTTCTGCCTTATTCTCTGTTATTTGACCTTGATGGTGATCAAAAATACTACAATCGCTTATGTCAGAATCACGTTCGGGCTCTTCATCACAGTTTGTTTCATTAACAAAATTCTGATCTAACTGCTCACCGTAATCGCTGTTCGTCAGCAGAACCTAGAAACGACTCTTCGCCATTACCATTTTGTTCGTCAGCGGAACTATGATCCGACTCCTCGCTTTCAGACCCAATTCATTGTCGATTCCGTTCAAAGCAACTTCTAGAAACGTCGAAAATTTCACCGCAGTCACTGCTGCTATCTTCGTCAGCGGGATCGTAATTGTTGTCTGATCCGTAATCGCCGTCATCGTTAAAATACGGATCATGGTTAGATTCATGATCTCGAAACAAAGATGTTGGCTTGCTTTTGCTCAATTTTTTTTCTTTGCGGCCATCTGCAGATAATTGAAAGAGAATTAGACCGTACAATAAAAGGAACAATCGATACTTACCTACAGCAAAATGATAGGTCATTTATCCATATCATCTTTAAATTTATAGTATTTTTTATACTATCTAACGATTCCTTGAAACAAGTGTACATAATTTTTGAAAGATTAATCACTATTCGGTTATCTTTATACAAGCAATAACATATAATAAAACTAAATTACTGACCAGGAAAACACGTAGGTATTCAACGTGCGAAGACGAACGATTTGGCGCAAGCGAGCCCTTCTCCCAGTGATTCGCATATAGCACCACAACGCAACGGTTACATTCGTATGCTGTACTAAAGTAAAATTTACATGTATGTGTAGATAGCACACATTTATGATCATAAAAGTTTGTGTTGTGTCAGTATAACTGTTCACTGAAACTGTTTGGGTTATGACAGTAGACGTAGGACTTGATATTAACCATGAAGGAATACCGCACACATTTACGTAGTGGCTAATACGAAAAAAATATTTTAAAGTAAATAGGCATTGTGTCGTAATATAAATTCAGAACGTCACGAAAATGGGTATACTCTCCGTGAAAGTGTTAATACGAGTAACATTAATTTCCAAAAGGTAATTTCTATTCTATTAATAGAATTAGTATATAGTATATAGTAATTTCTACTTTAATGAATTAAAGTAATCGGTCGCTAGACTCGACTCGCTTGAATGGTAGCAACATACACGAGTTGACAAACTGTTCTTGCACGACCCTCAGTAGGTACGTATATATGAATCTATATGTAAGTATATTTAATACCGATCTGTTATCATTATCACTTACCACTTATCGCGTTCCGTACGCTTATCACATGTACGTATGTTACACGTGAATATAAATTATAACAAACGACATTGCATTTAATTCGTATTATAAGTAGCGGCACGAAAGTCTAGCGGTGACCGTCATTGCGCATAAGTCGCGCTGCTTGGCTCGTGCGTATCATGCAAGTCAATTCGTGCGTGTCACCTCCACGTTTCGTTCAGCGCTAGACTTACATACCGCGACTTGTACGTAGCTTATTACCTACATGACTCCAAGTTAATTCAAACAAATTACTCAACAACATTTTTTTTGTCTTTTGTCCTTAGAGTATTTGAATACTCTAAGCTTTTGTCTCAACAAATTTTGTCTTTGTATGTATGTTTCTATGAAATAAAATAAAAAGAGATCTATTTCATAGCTTAAAACAGTAATAAAAAATAACTCAACTGCTTAAAAAAATACTTAAAGAAGAAAAACTTTATACCCTTTGTCATTACCACAACTAAGGCTACAGAGCGTACCAAAGAAATAGACATACATACATATACATACATACTCTCAAAAACATGACCTTCTTTCTGGGGCAGACGGATAAAAACAGTTTTTTTTATTGTATTATCAAGGGATCAATGTAATCTAATAGACCGACACTTTACTTTTTATTTTAATAAAGAGATTCTTATCTTCATAATATTTTTGCCCTAGAACCTGAAACACCCCAACCTGGTGAACCTGATCGAGGTGTTCCGGCGCAAGCGCAAGCTGCACCTCGTGTTCGAGTACTGCGACCACACCGTGCTGCACGAGCTTGAGAAGTATCCTTCTGTGAGTGAACAACTTTTCTATTTTATCCGTAAGATAGGCCATAAAAAACCTAGTGATCTCCCTTGGAAACTAAGTGTCTTCAACTACACAAAAAAGCCTCTTTCGCTTTATTTTATTAGTATAGATTCTGTTTCATTCTCTCGTTGTCTCTTTTTAATGTTCTTTTTTCGTTTCATATGTTGCAAATCACAACGATACTAAAGAAGTTTTAACTTAAAAACCAAAGCTGTTTCACAAGGTATTCGTTTGTAAATTTGTAGACCCGTTAAAGTTCACTACTGGATATAGACCTCTCCTATTCTAAGGAGAATTTGCCTTCATTTATTTTAAAGAATAAATGTGACAAGCGAGCACACATTCTTACTGATGGTAAATGGATGCTGTGGCCCATAGACATCTCATCTATCCTAGATTAAGAATCAAAATGCAGATGCGTTGTCACCCCTGAGGACTATTGGAATACTTCGTATCCAGTGAAAATGGTCTAATATAGGTAATCTATGCATTTGACTGAAATTGAATACTTGGTTTCTATTAAGTTCGGGGGATTATTTGCATGCTATTAAGACATAAACAACCATTTTTTACATTTTTGTCTGTCTGTCTGTCCGCGCTAAACTTCGGTATGGCTGAATCGATTGTCATAAGACTTTACTAACAGATAAAAAGCAATACTAGGAGGGCCCTAGGCTATATTTTATCCGAAAAAACTTGAAGATTTAAAAATGAAACTAAAAATTGATAAAATAAATGGTGCTTGATTATTTTTTTTTTTTACTTATTATAAGCCAGTGCTTGACCACATCCCACCTGGTGGTAAGTGGTGATGCAGCCTTAGATGGTAAATCGCACTGTCTTATCGTAACAAAAGCCTATTCACTCTTGCCTTGAAGACGCCTAGATTGTATTCGGACGGAAAGATAGACGCCGGCAAATTATTCCACTACTTTGCTGTACGCATTACAAAAGACGAAGCAAACCGTTTGGTTCTAATGCGTGGAATATCGACAACAAAGGGATGAAGACCCGCCGACCGTCTGGTTGTCCGATGGTGGAAAGGAGAAGGAGGAATTAAGGCGTGTAGTTCCTGCGCACACTCACCGAAATGCATCCTATAGAATACCGAGAGACTGGCTACTCTGCGCCTGTGCTCAAGGCTGACAAGATTGGTTTCAACCAAATCAAGGTCACCAATGAGCCTCTTAGCACGTCTCTCCACTGAGTCCAATGCTGCCAGGTGGCATTTTGCAGCACCAGCCCATATGTGACAGCAGTACTCCATGCACAAAAGGAAAAGGCAGTTATTTCAATAGTACAGACAAACGTATAGAATTCGCTTATCGAACCAGGTCAGCCCCGACATTTTAAATTAATTCAAGGACACATTATTGGAAACTAATGAACTTGTGCATATTGCTCAATCTGCGCCGCAAACTGGTTACCTAGAATGCCTAACATTGCAAGCCCTACCCTGACTTCGTTGGGCAACAACCGGTCCTTTGACCAGAACTCTCGTAGCGTGCGCCTCACTTATAGTGGATGTAGAGAAATTATAGTTATAATTTTTTATAGAATAAGGATCACAAACGAGCGCACAGTCCACCCAATGCTAAGTGGTTGCTGTGGCCCATAGACATATACATCTATCCTAGATTAAGAATCAAAATGCAGATGCGTCGTCACCCCTGAGGACCAAGGTCAATTGTACCCACAGTCTATAATTATACTGGCTCTCTGTATCCTGAACACAGCGGTGCAAGTTGAGCTTTGATCACGATCAAATTCTGCGTACCCAACGTCTTACGGTGTTTTAATAAGGTGATTCCCTACCAACATTTTGCATTCGACCAGAGCAATCTTGCGAAGAGAGTGAACTTTTAAAAAAATAAAAAATCATTGCTATAGAATCTTGTCGCGTTAACTTCATTTTTGCTACGGGTGACGAACTACAACTTGTAATATAATTTAAAATTAAAAATTTTGTTCAACCGACTTCAATACAAATTATTAAGAATAACTCGAAAACTATTAGTCAGACTTGATCAAATTTATATGAGACCTCATGTGAAGCACCAGCTTCAACATCATCAAAGGATCATCGAAATCGATTCACCTAAAAAAAAGTTATGAGGTAACACACATAAAAAAACATAATCGAATTGAGTACCGTCTCCGTTTTGAAAAAGATGGTGACGGAAACTATACAAATAATTAAAATTGAAGTGTCTGTTTGTAATGTCAAAATAACAGCTTTTTAGTAAATGCATTTGAACGTATATACAGTACTTATAACAAAAACGCATTTTTTTAAATTTTTGTCTGTCTGTTTGTTCCGGCCAATCTCTGAAACGGCTGGACCGATTTCGACGGGACTTTCACTGGCAGATAGCTGATGTTATAAGGTTGGTCAAGGTCTGACCAATAGTTTTTGAGTTATTCTTAATAATTTATATTGAAGTCGGTTGTATAAAATTTTTAATGTATGTATTGTTTGATTTTAAGTATTTAAAATATTTTTGAATTCGAGCAGTGTAGCTACCGTATGTAAAAGTACATCACAACCCAAGGTCTGTGGACGTCCATGTATATATTAGTAGTATAGTTGTAGCACGAATGGGATGGCTCGAGCGTTGAAGGACCACGCTCTCACAAAATACCAGCGTAAAATAGAAACTTAAAGCTGCTGTGTTTCGTATGGTCAGTGTAGAAAACCGGAGATCCTTTTTACTGGAAAAGAGGCATTCCATCTTAGTCCTCATGGGTGACGACGCATCTGCATTTTGATTCTTTATTGAGGATAGATGTAGATGTCAGCAACCACTTACCATCAGGTGGACTGTGTGCTCGTTTACGGGGGCAAAAACATAGAATTCACAAGGACAGACATCCCGACCCAGAACAATTTTTTTTTCTTCTTTAAAAACACTTTACCCCTACACTAGGATTTTCTCCTGTATCGTGGAGACAGTTTACAAACACAAATTGCACAAAGACAAACATCCAGACCCGGAACAATTATTTGTAGGCAATACAAAAATTCTTGTTCCGTGTGAGATTCGAACCTCCGGGTTAACCCCTTAGCGCTGCGATTCATTGCTAAGTCACTGCGCCACGGAGCTGTCGATTATCAAAACAATTTTATGATCTTGTTTATAAGACAACTTTTCTTGACTGATACCGGGTGACACTGGGCAGACAATGACAATGACCTTGACAATGATGGTTCCGGTTTTCTTTATTGAGGTCCGGAACTAGGAAAATAGTTCTACTTAAACGTGCTTTAAACTGTGTTTGAAATTATATTTTAAATTGTGTTAGAATGTAAGTATAGTTACCTTGCGAAGTCTAGACGTGAACAAAGCTAGTGGACCTGAGGTATAACCAGCTATAGTTCTAAAGGTCTGTGCACCTGAGTTGTCTCCTGTGTTGACACGCTTGTTCCGCCTCTCATTCAGGACTGGAATAGTGCCTAAATCTTGGAAGCTGGCCAATGTGCAGCCTGTGCCTAAAAAAGGTAGCCGTACCGACCCTGCCAACTATCGGCCAATTTCAATTACCTCCATACTCTGCAAGATTATGGAGCGTATATTGAACGCCCACCTCATGGCATACCTAGAGCAAAATGATCTCCTCAGCGATCGCCAGTACGGGTTTCGCCGAAATCGATCAACTGGGGACCTTCTAGCGTATGCCACTTACATATGGGGCGAAGCCCTCGAGAACAGTAGTGAAGCACTTGCTGTTTCCCTCGATGTTTCGAAGGCTTTTGACAGGGTTTGGCACGCTAGTCTATTGGGTAAGCTTTCAGCGTACGGCTTATCCCCTGACCTAATTGTCTGGGTGAAGGGCTTTCTGAGTGAACGGTCTCTCCGGGTCATCGTTGATGGCTGCTCATCCGATACTGTGGTGACTAACGCTGGTGTTCCTCAGGGGTCCGTTCTCTCCGCAACTCTCTTCCTGCTGCATATAAATGATCTGCTCATTCCAGGTGTCTATGGGTATGCAGATGACAGCACAGTTGTGGAGAGATACCAACCAAGCGCCCGGGCCAGTCGGGATCAAATCCAGTCAGAAAGAGAGGCTATGGTTGAGCGTGTGAGTCTCATACTACAGGCAGTCTCCAAATGGGGCGATGCCAATCTCGTGAGATTTAACGCCTCCAAAACACAAGCCTTGGCTCCTACTTTCCGGAATGTATCCTTGGAGTACACTGACCGCCTTCAGTTGTTAGGGATTGAATTTTCTCCGAACCTAAACTATGGGCGGTTCATTGAGTCCAGAGCCAAAGCAGCCGCAAGGAAACTTGGTGTACTTGCAAGTGTGCGGCGGTACTTCACGCCGGGGCAGCTTCTTACCTTATATAAAGCGCAAGTCCGGTCGTGCATGAAGTACTGCTGTCACATATGGGCTGGTGCTGCAAAATGCCACCTGGCAGCATTGGACTCAGTGGAGAGACGTGCTAAAAGGCTCATTGGTGACCTTGATTTGGTTAAAACCAATCTTGTCAGCCTCGAGCACAGGCGCAGAGTAGCCAGTCTCTCGGTATTCTATAGGATGCATTTCGGTGAGTGTGCGCAAGAATTACACGCCTTAATTCCTCCCTCTCCTTTCCACCATCGGACAAGCAGACGATCGGCGGGTCTTCATCCCTTTGTTGTCGATGTTCCACGCATTAGAAACAAACGGTTTGCTTCGTCTTTTGTAATGCGTACAGCAAAGGAGTGGAATAATTTGCCGGCGTCTATCTTTCCGTCCGAATACAATCTAGGCGTCTTCAAGACAAGAGTGAATAGGCTTTTGTTGCGGTAAGACAATGCGATTTACCATCTAAGGCTGCATCACCACTTACCACCAGGTGGGATTGTGGTCAAGCACTGGCTTATAATAAGTACAACAACAAAAAAAACATTAAATATGAGTGAATAATTTACTTATTACCTCGGAAACGGAGATTTTACCTGGCAGAGTCATGGTGCAGTTATTTAGTATATTTGTTGCACAAATGGGTCGGCCCGACTGGGGAAACACCACGCTCACATAGAATACCAGCGTCAAATAGCAGCTTAACACTTGCTGTGTTTCGTATGGTGAATGTAGAGAACCGGAGACCCTTTTTACTGGAAAAGAGGCATTCCATCTTAGTCCTCACGGGTGACCACGCATCTGCATTTTGATTCGTAACCAAGGATAGATGTAGATGTCTATGAGCTGCAGCCACCACTTACCATCGGGTGGACTGTGTGCTCGTTTGTCACCATAACCTATAAAAAATTATTCTTCAACATTTGCCTACATAACTTATTCTGAATCTTCTCTGCAAATTTAGCCCGTTTAGCAAAATAACCCTGTATATAATTCTTCTGTATCTATTGTGTGTATGTCACTGAACTCCCAAACGGCTGGACTGGTTTTGATGATTTTTTTGTCTACTTGAGGAGGTTCCTGCATAGTTTAGATTTACAATTGGACCCGGTACAGGTGGCGTTGATGTCGAGATCCAGAAAGCACCCGTGCGAAGCCGCAGCGGATCGCCATATCTTTATTATCATCACTTCATCATGCTTTCAGCTGTTTACAAGTGCACTGCTGAACATAGGCCTCCCTTAAGGAATGCCCCAATGCACGGTCCTGAGCCACCTGCATCCATCGACTTCCTGCATGTCTTACCAAGTCGTCACTCCATGTAGTGGAGGGCCACCGTACTCTTCGCTTATCGGTACGAGTTGCCACTAGAGAACCTTTCTTCCCCATCGGTTATCGGTTCTTTAAACTATATTGCCAGCCCATTGCCACTTCAGCCTTACTGGTCTTTTAGGATATGTTGGTTACTCAGGCTCTTCTGCGAATCTCCTTATTTTTAAGTAGATCACGCAGAGTAACTCCGAGTATAGCCCTCTCCACGGCTCGCAGAGTGACCTTGACCTTTATAAATTTTGTAAATTACTTTAAAATAATAACAGTTTTGTTCTACCGTTGCTGTTGTTTTCATATAATTTCTTGCTAAAGGCCAAAGGAAAAATCCAAATAATAGCTTCGTCCATTTGTAACGCTGTATTGTAAATGTCAGAAGGTCGCACAGGTCAAGGTCGGGGTGATCTCGGTGTGCCGGCTAATGTTCTCAGATTGTAATCACCGAGGCTATCTCGCTGCAACGGTGCAAGGGTTAGTCGGGGAGAAATATATTTACGCTCCTTACGAGCTTCCGGTAGTTATAATTACGAGGGCGAAACTGAAAGTTTTTAGAACTGGCCACTTGTAAATGATAGGATAAAAATAAGTTCAAATTTTGAAATTGGAACTCTTTGCCAATATTATTGTGTACGTATTTTATTAATTTGTCATTTATTTACGATTTGGCGGCAAATTGAAAATTTAACCCGAGAAAATTTTCGTACAATGATTTTTATGATTTTCGAAGTCAACAAGGAAGTTATTTCTTATATTTACGCGAACACTACACATTGAATAAAACTACTTTTACGGATTTTTTCGCGTTTAATAAACTTATTTATCTTATTTTCTTTATTCCCGACGTTTCGGGTGCTTATATTCGGGGTGGTCACGGGGGATGAGGTGATTGACGTCCCGATGTCAGACTTATTATCTTAAGCTTTTTTAATTATTAATTTTGGTCCGTCCGCGTAGATCGGACCAAAACCAAGACCAATAATATATAACGTCATTACTTTGGCGGCGTAAATAGGTAAGAAGATGGTACTTACTCAGACAGACTCCTAGGCTATACTTTGAATGAATTTTTTGACGATAAATAATGACAAAGAAAGAATACTTCGACTATATTGTATATAAGTGTTAGGCAAAATATATCAGTTGAGGCTGCCCTCACCGCGTACCATGGCTACGTATCATCAGTGCTTAGTTACGGGATTTTGCTTTGGGGTAACTCTGTTGAGGTAGAAAGAGCACTTTTAGTTCAAAAACGATGCAACATTTGATATTTAGATAGTTGTAAACCTTATTTTAAAAAATATAATATTCTTCCATTACCTTGTTTATATATCATAGAAGCCTCTCTTTTTGTCAAATCATTCCCTAAGTATTTTAAAACCCGCCAAGATACTACAACAAGGCGTTTTAGAAGTAAATATGCAGACCTAATAAATCAACCTCCCTGTCATAAAAATATGTATAAGAAAAATGTATAAAACATGAGTATATTATTGTATAACACATTACCTAAGAATTTAAAAGAAAAAGAAGGAGTCTCTTTTAAAAATAATTTAACAAAATGGTTGTTGGAAAATTGTTTCTATAGCCTAAAAGAATATTTAGAATGGAAAAATTCGTTCAATGATTTATGTGATCCACTTACAGATAGTTTTTTTTTTTGTATTATGTACCTAAATATTTGCACATCTGCGAGCAGACTAAACACATGTACACTAGATTTAACTTAAGACCCTGTCAACTGTGTTTCTTGCAAATAAAGAATTTATATTTGTATTTGTATTGTATTTCTAATTTAAGTAATTTATATAGAATAATATTGAATGATGATGATATGATTTTTTATATAATATGTTTAAAAGTTAGATTATACAAAAATAGTTAGTCCTCTAGTGTTGCTATGCCCTTGCAGTAAGCGTCAGATGTATATATATATACACGTGACGCCCTGCAATATAGGTACCTATCAAATGTAACATCTTAAATTTGTAATGTGACATGCAATAAACAATTTGAATTTTAATATGAATTTGAATAAGCAGTAGTAGGGGTCCTTTTTTACATTGGGAAATGCCTACGCATACCCACCTCGCGGGGGCAAGGACGGGTTATGTCGGACTCGCACCGACTAAAACCCCATGGTGTTCCACCTTCGTCGCATATTGGCAGGGCCACGGGAACGTTTTCGCACACATCCGCGGCCCCACCAGCGCTGGCCGCCCCATGGCGGTCCCTCCTCGGGAGAAGACTACTCCTCCCTCATCTCCTTCTCAGGCAAGGCGCACCAGAACACATGGCGCGCCCTCCTCCGGGGCCTCCAACTTCACATGCGCAACGGACGCCCCCGTGTTCGATGGGCGAAGGCCATGGGGCCAGGAAATACTAGCACACAGAAGCACCAGGCTTCCTGACCCCAGTGGCGGATCGGGTCTATGGCTCCGCCGCCAGCCAAGATTCAGCTGCGGGGGGTAGGGAGAGCGGCGCCGCGCAATACCGACACTCCTCTCCCCCCGCGGCCCCACCACTACCGCATCAATCAACGGTGTGGCCCTTCAGAGTCGCAGAGGATAGGGCGGGTGGCGCATCGCCATACCAAGACTCTTCTTCCCTCGCGACTACACCTGGGCTGCAGCGGTAGGGGGAGAGGACACCCCTCTTGCCGCGGCCAACCGACACACATCCGAAGTAGGCTCGCCGAGCCCACTCGGAGTGGCCACCTCGAGCCGGCCCTACACCACGTGCCAGCCAGGCGGTTCCTCTTTGTTCACCGCGGCTGACCAAGCCACGGCTACTAAGACCCCGCCACGACAAGGCGGGAACCCGTTCGGGGGGGAGGCAGTAAAGGAGTCCTGCCACATAGATATCCGTGTCGTAGTGACTCAGTAATGAGTTGCAGCGGCCGCGGGCTCGAATCCCGCACGGAAAAGTATTTGTATGGCCTACATATTATAATTGTTCCGGGTCTGAATGTTTGTCCTTGTGACATTTATTTATGTAAAATGCCTCTGCGATGCAGCAGAAATCTTAGTGTGTAGGTAATGTTTAAAAAAAAAGAAAAAAACATATTATAATCAATCATTTTAACACAATTTGTAATCACGATCAGAACGTATTTCGTAACTAAATCAAAACGCCTTGAAACCGTTTTAATATCGCTTGTGAAATAATTAAATTGTTATTGTGTATATAATGCAATAGGTTAAGGTTTCATACATTTGAGGCTATATTCCATTCATGCATAAAAAATAAAGTTAAAATACATAAGTCACGCTGCACGACTGCCTCGTTGGTGATTGGTGTAGTGGTCGTAAAAGCGGAGGCTGATCATGCGGGTTCGAATCCATCTGCGCAAGACAGGCTAGTCTCCATTGCGGCTGGTCGCCGTGACTGAAACTTAGTCTGGACGACATTATTAGCGCTTCACTGCAATCCCACCTGATGGTAAGTGGTAATGCAGCCGAAATGGTGAAGCGCACTGCCCATTTGCCTTGAAGACACCACGTGATCGGGTGGCAAGACAGATGCTGGCCACTCATTCCACTCCTTTGCTGTACGCGTGACGAACGATGTAGCAAACCGTTTGGTTCAAATGTTTGGTAATTCAACAACGAAAGGGTAGGGACAGGCTGAACGTCAGGTGAAAGGGAGAGGGAGGAATTAAATTATGCAATTCCTGCGAACCCTCTTCGTAATGCATGCAGATGTCGCTGTGTTTCGTATGGTGAGTGTAGAGAACCGGAGACCATTTTTACTGGAAACGTGGATAAACGTAGATGTTTAATCTATATGCAACAGTATCCACTTATCTCCAGGTGGATTGTGTGATCGTTTGTTTTATTTATTCTATAAACAATATAGCTACGCTACGCTCTAGACGAAAGTTTATACATCAAATTGGCGATATATGCATGCGTCGATATGTACGAGATGTGTAGATATATAGATAGGAAAGAAGCGAGAGAGGTATGTCAAGAATGTGCTAAATGCAAGTCCAATCTCTGTTATACCAGTTTCTCGACTTCACAAAGTCAGTTATTCATTCTTCTCATATCGTCACGTCTCTCTATTACTAAGTTTAAATGTTTTATTAAACAAAAACTATATAAAAAAGGTTATTATAATATAAATGAACACAGGTTGATTATAACCCTTGGGAATAAAGCAGTCGCTTCTAAGCTATTTCTAAAATAAATGTAGTAAATAGTAAGAAATAGTTAAAAGAACAGTTGTACAAACCTTTTTTATTGTATAATTTACTTTGAAAAAAAAAGTTCTTTCCAGGCAGAAGTTTTTTTTTCCGAAAGTTAAATATTAATTTCAATAAGAATTACATGTACTCTATATTGATTAAAAAT
Source organism: Parnassius glacialis (assembly GCA_033319125.1). Classification (NCBI taxonomy): domain Eukaryota; kingdom Metazoa; phylum Arthropoda; class Insecta; order Lepidoptera; family Papilionidae; genus Parnassius; species Parnassius glacialis. The sequence continues at coordinate 425,352 of JAVANC010000012.1, read as the reverse complement.
TATTCCATGCTATTCCATTCTATTCTGTCTGCCGCTCTGGGTGCCGGGTTACAGGGCATGTAGGTACGTATAGATATAATTTAAAATTAATAATTTTGTACAGCCGACTTCAATATAGGTTATTTAAGAATAACTCAATAACCATTGGTCTGACCTTGATGAAATCCAGATGGGACCACACGAGAACTATTAGCTTTCATATAAAAAAAGAATCAACGAAATCGGTTCGCCCAGTACAAAGTTATGAGGTAACACACATAAAAAAAAACATACACTCGAATTGAGTACCGTCTCCTTTTTGGAAGTCGGCAGAAAATGTTGAGGTCTGACAAAGCGACAATTTTAAATTTGATCGATCGTAATACCTCAGTTTACAGACTCTCTTTAAATGGCTACCGGATTATTATTATTTTGAAAGGTTTAGTTATCGGAAAGATGCTTTTTTATAGGATAAGGGTGACAAACGAGCACACAGCACACCACCTGATGGTAAGTGGATGCTGTGGCCCAAAGACATCTACATCTATCCTCAATAAAGAATCAAAATGCAGATGCTTTGTCACCCGTGAGGACTAAGATGGAATGCCTCTTTTCCAGTAAAAAAGGGTCTCCGGTTCTCTACACTCACCATACGAAACACAGCAGTGTTAAGCTGCTATTTTATGCTGGTATTCTGTGCGAACGTTGTCCTTCCCCGGTCGAACCGACCCATTCGTGCTACAACTATAGGTACTACTGATTTAGCTGCACCATGGCTCTACCACGTATAAACAACGATATATTGAAAATGGGCCAGATTAAGAGTACCCTTAACCAACGGACATGTATGCTTAGGTATATGGATGTAAAGGAGGCGAGGCAGATGTATCAGGATCGTGCCAAACGAAAGTCCGTAGTCTCTGCCTACTCCTCTGCATAACAGGCGTGAGAGTTTGTGTGCTTATTTTATGTATATATTAAATACCATTTATATTTATATCTATAAATTTAAACACAACTAATGCAGCGGTTGCGTGCTTCCTTCCAATTTATCAATCTACATACGTCGATATGCGTATCACATAATTTTTACGTCGCCCGCTTATTTTAACAAACCGGTCGTGGAAAAAGATCAATACCGTGATACCGGATTTATTTCCCAACGTAGAATATTACCAGAACGTAGATTGATTTCGCCTTTTTTAAATCAGTAAATAAAACTTCACCCATCCTGCATCCATCGACTTCCTGCATGTATTATCAGGTCTTCACTCCATCTAGTGGAGGGTCACCTATCGCCTACCGGTACAAGGCTGCCACTCGAGAACCTTTCTTCCCTATCGGTTGTCGGTTCTTCGAGCTATATGGCCGGCCCATTGCCACTTCAGCTTTATCATTATCATTACAGCCCTTCACAAGTCCACTGATGACCATAGGCCTCCCCCAAAGAATGCCACAAAGCACGGTCCTGAGCCACCTGCAGCCATCGACTTCCTGCATATCTTACCAGGTCGTCACTCCATCTAGTGGGGGGACGCCCTACACTTCGTCCGCCGGTACCGCCGCCAGTCGAGAACTTTTTTTCCCAAACGGTTGTCGGTTCTTCGAGCTATATGGCCGGCCCATTGCCACTTCAGCTTACTAATCCGTTGGGCTATGTCGGTCACTCTGGTTCTACTGCGGATATCCTTCTAAGTTTATCACGCAGAGAAACTCCGAGCATAGCCCTCTCCATAGCCCGCTGAGCGACCTTGAGCTTCCTCATTCGGCCAGCAGTAAGGACCACGTCTCAGTACCATAGGTCATCACTGGCAACACGCACTTGTTGTACAGTCTTGTTTTCAAGTTTTGAGGTATACCTGACGAGAAGATGTGCCATAATTTCCCGAACGCTGCCCAACCAAGTTGAATCGGCCAATTGACCTCTCAGTCGAAGTTGGACTTACCTAGTCGGACTATTTGCCCCAGGTAAACATACTCGTCAACAACTTCGAGCATAGTGTCCCCAACATCTACCGGCATAGGTGTGACATGGACATTAAACATGATCTTTGTTTTGTCCATGTTCATCGTAAGACCTATCCGTTGGAAAACACTATTGATGTCATTGAGCATAGTGCTTAGGTCCTCCAGCGATTCTGCCATAAGGACTATATCGCCGGCAAATCGAAGGTGAGTGATGTACTCGCCATTGATGTTAATACCGTATCCTTTCCAGTCCAGAAGCTTGAAAACGTCTTCCAATGCAGCGGTGAAGAATTTCGGGGATATAACATCACCCTGTCTTACACCCCCCTCAGTGAGATTGGATAGGTTTCGTACTCTGGTTCTGTACTCGGATAGCCATCGCAGCTCTACTGTACAAGCACTTCATCACTTCGATATACCGACAGTCAACTTGGCGTCGCTGAAGGGACTGCAGCACCGCCCAAATTTCGACGGAATCAAAGGCTTTCTCATACTCCACATACGCCAGACATAGTGGCAAATTGTACTTCTCGGACTTCTGTACAATTTTCCGAAGGGTATGTATGTGGTCTATGGTGCTAGAGCCTTTTCTGAAACCGGCTTGTTCGGGAGACTGAAATTCGTCAAGTCTGCGCGCGAGACGATTCGTAATGACTCTCGAAAAGTCTGTTCAGTTCGTCTGTTCAGTTGCCTGTATGCTGTCAAATCTACTGAAGACTGCAGCTTCATATCCCGTCTAACAGCCATGAGATTAAGAGTGTGTTCGGATAGTTTTTGCGTTCTTCTGCGGCGGGTCTTACAAAACTTAGCTCAGACCGCATGGACAGTTTCCACGAGCTTGTCATTCATATCGTCCACTGCATTGCAATCTTTTAGGCACTGAAAACGGTTTCGTAGCTCGAGCTGAAAGGTTTCGGAACTTTGGATTAGAGCACGAGGGGGACGGAGCGATGACTTCATTAGACGTGACCTCTCCAACTTAACGTTTAGGTTCAGTGTGCCTCTCACCATTCGATGATCGCTGCCGGTTTTCACCCTCGTGATCACTGAGACATCACTGAACAGTTGTCGTCTGGTCATTATAATGAAGTCAATCTCATTTTTTGTCGAACCATCGGGGCTCGACCAGGTCCACTTCCTGTGGGGCCGCTTCTGTAAGAAAGAGTTCATCATAAAGAATCCCTCTTTCTCCATGAAGTCGGCCAGCTGCTGGCCCCTTGGGTTCCGTTGCCCTATTCCGAAATTCCCTACTTTCAGCTCACCGTTCTCTCTTGTGCCTAGTTTTGCGTTGAAGTCTCCCATTAACACCGTATAGTGGGTTTTGGAAGAATGCATGGCTCTAGAGATATCCTCATACATTTCCTTCACCTCCTCATCGGGGTGTGCCGAGGTTGGTGCTTAAACCTGTATGACCTTCAGCGAATACCGTTTGGTGATTCTGAGTATAAGGTACGCAACCCTCGTCGACACACTCCCAATCTTAACAACGTTGTTAACGAGAGACTTGTGGACGATAAATCCGACACCTCCTTGGGACAGATGGTCGCCCTCCCGATGATAGAACAAATTGCCGGATTCGAGGATTACCGTGTCCTCCCCCTCTCTTCAGACTTCGGATAATCCTATGACATTCCAGCGCAACTTGTCTATCTCTTCTTCCAGCTCCAGGATCTTCTCGTCAGTCCTCAGGGTGCGTGCGTTATATGTTGCCAGGTCGAGTCGTCGTAGGTGGCAACCGAACCTCCACCGGAGATTCTTAGCACCCCCTGCCCCGCCGTTACCATGGTCGCCACTGTAGCCAGGAATAGCGGGGCCGCCGGGGACTGGAGTCCGTCTCTTCGTTACTTCCATGGGGGTATATTACCATAATTGCCACGCTTGGCGACCGGTTTGGCAACCGCAGTTTTTTTATTGTTGTTTTGCTGTTATCAGAAAGATGCTGTTGTCCATCCTCTGCCTCAGTTTCCCTCTGTCGCCTTTTACGACACCCACGGGAAGATATGGGGTAGGGAGTATTCTTACCCGCCACTACACTTCAGCTTACTTATCCGTAAACATTAGGTTCCTTTAAATGTGTTCGCCAGAATGTAAGAAATCATAAAATTGCAGTGACAAGTTAGTTACAGTGCACGTGGTGGTAAGTGCCTACTGCAGTGGACACCTGCCACCAAAGTAAAGCAAAAATAACTACAGATTCATTCTCTGACTCTCTATACTTTTCCGACCGGAACGCAACAGTACAAGCACTGCTATAAAGTTGGAGTTCTGCTACCCAAACAGGCACCTTAGAGTCAGCCTGCAGTGCCTTATGGTCGCATTAATTTAAATAAAGTCCACCAGGTCGAATTCCGATCACGACGGCCAGTCTCAACGGAGACTAGCCAACTACGCAGGACAGTATTATAGTGCCCAAGTGTATGCGCAAGCACAGGTGCTCTCTCTATTCGCTCACTCTCATATTCCGGTGAGACGGTAGTCCAACGCGACCGGAGGGAGAACAGACGCAGTACTAACGGCTTTACACCGGTGAAACACCGCCAACTTCCTGACTCCAGGACGCTACTGAGAATTTTTGTTAACAGAAAAACCCAATAACTGATTCGAACCCGGGATCTCATGATCATCTCATGATCACATTTACGACCAATAGAACAACGAGGCAGTGAAGGTCGTGATGAACGAGCCATGGTCGCATTATTAATAGCTGGGCTCGACTGGGGAAGGTTTATATTCACACAATCTACTTGTGTGTTTCGTGCCGGTTCTTCCACAAGATAGGTAATAGAGGCTTGTTGCAGCGATAGCGTAGCTATCTCGACATTCAAAAAGTGTATTTCTAAAGGCCCAAACTAATTGTTAATAGTTCTAATATATAAAAATAAATATTTGTTTTTCGTATTTTATGCGATGCCCTACCGTTTATCAGATTACGCTAAAACTTTGTCAACTTATTGCTTGCACTTGCGTGAAGGTTGTAGGCATAGTACAATTAACTTACAGTAGGTGGCGCGCGTATCGTTCCAAAAAATTTATTTGAAAGTTATATATCATTCAATTTCAAATAATGTGTTATCGTTCCTAATTTAACAATATAAATCTTCCAAATTTAAAACGATGATTCAACAATATTTTTTAGAATGAAGAATGAAGAAATAATTGTTTTGAAATAATTGCTATTTATATTATATTTAATAAAAAATAATTGCTAGTTTTGAATAAAAAAATATTTACTTCGACTTTGACAGAATACCAGCGTAAAAAAGCAACATAATGCTATTGTTTTATACTTACAGTGAGTGAGGAGAATCAGACACCCTTTTGATTGGTAGACCTTCAGGGTTGACAGCTGCATTTAATTATTTAGGTGTTATTTGTATAAGATGATTATTTATTTAGTTGACTGTAAAATTTATGACGTCATTACAGTATATTCTCATACAATTTCTCTTAGAGCAATTACATACAATTTCTACAAAACTGTTAGTTTTGACACTTAAACTTTAAACTTAAATATTAAGTTAAGATATTGTAATGTTTAAGATATTATAGATATTAAAGCTCAGGGTACAGAAGCTATTAAATTATGTGGAAATTATTTTGATCTTTATAGTTCATTGGAGTCCACTTTCACTTTTTTATAAAGTTAATTTTTTTTTGATACTTTTAAGTGGATTAAGCAATATTACACGCTCATGGTAACAACCTCTACCTTTTATGGAGTCGGCTAGAAGTATTTCAATAAACTGGTATATCATATACTCAATTAAAAAACAAAAAACATTTTTTTTTATAGGATAAAGGTGAGAAACGAGCACACAGTCCACCTGATGGTAAGTGGTTGCTGCGGCCCATAGACATCTACATCTATCCTCGTTTGCGAATCAAAATGCAGATGCGTTGTCACCCGTGAGGACTAAGATGGAATGCCTCATTTCCAGTAAAAAGGGCCTCCGGCCACCTGCACTCACCAAGCGAAACGCAGAGGTAAACCTCTACTTCACGCTGGTATTCTGTGAGGTCGTGGTACCACCCCGGTTCGAGCCGGCCCGTCCGCGCGACAGCAAAAGCTGCCGCGTGGCTCTACCACTGTTGAAATTACCTACATCTTCGGTATAACTTCCTCCAGCGTGACACATCTGTTTGTTCGTGAGGAGTTTTCTCTACAGGAGACTACCACCTACCATCAGATGGTCCTGTTACCTTGATATATCTTTAATTTTACAGAAAACTAGCAACTCTCCCGACTTCGCCTGGGTAGGATCTATTTATGTGGCGTGATTTAGATTTAAGATAGTTAAATACCATTTATTTTACAAATATTTCATTTTAAAGAAAAGATCTCCAGGTTTTTCGGTTAAGGTAAGCTTCTCCTACTGGCATTGCTATCTGTTGGTAAAGTTACATCGCAATCGATTCAGCTATTCCGAAGATTAGGCCGAATAGACAGACAGACAGACACAAAATCTTAATACTAAGTCTTAATAGCATGCAAACAGTCCCCTGAGCTTATTAGAAGCCAGTTATTTCAATAATACAGACAGACAATTCAGTTTTATTGATATTTATGAATTCTTTTTTTTTTATAGGATAAGGGTGACAAACGAGCACACAGTCCACCTGATGGTAAGTGGTTGCTGCGGCCCATAGACATCTACATCTATCCTCTATTACAAATCAAAATGCAGATGCGTTTTCACCCGTGAGGACTAGGATGGAATGCCTCATTTCCAGTAAAAAGGGCCTCCGGCCACCTGCACTCACCAAGCGAAACGCAGATGTAAACCTCTACTTCACGCTGGTATTCTGTGAGGTCGTGGTACCACCCCGGTTCGAGCCGGCCCATCCGTGCGACAGCAAGAGCTGCCGCCTGGCTCTACCACTGTTAGTGGTATTATAATTCACAATTTAGTAGTTAATATAATTCATTATACTTTGTTCCAGGGATGTCCCGAGCTACTGTCGAAGCAGATAATCTGGCAGACTCTGCAGGGCGTGGCGTACTGCCACCGGCACAACTGTATCCACCGCGACGTCAAACCTGAGAACATTCTGCTCACCGCCGACGGTGTCGTCAAACTTTGCGACTTCGGCTTTGCCAGGATAATCAGTACGTATTACTGAAAGTTGCAAGAGGAGTTCGTAACGTGATAGAGCCAATCTGCTGCTAAATTATGTTTGTAGCACGAATGGGTCGGCTCATCCTGGGAAGAAGCACGCTCTCACAGAATACCAGTGTTAAATAGTAAGTGTTAAGTAGTAATAAATCTGCTGCGTTACCTATGGTGAGGAGGCATTCATCTTAGTCCTCAAGGGACAACGCATCTGTACTTCCCGGTAGACTGTGTGCTCGTTTGTCACCCTTATTCTATAAAAAAGTCAAATGTAAAGTTACCTACATCAATTATTTCCTTCGTCTTCTCTTCAGTTAGTAAAGCACACGTTCATTCTAGAGCTGGAAATGAACCTTTCGCCATAGACTTCCTCATAGCGGGGGGGGGGGGATATTTTCCATAGTTGCCACTCTCGGAAGGCGAGCTTCCAAAGTTTTACTGAAGCTTACCGAAGTTTTGTTATTATTTTGAACAGTATTCAGGAAGGTGATCCTGCATATCCCCGGTTTCATTTATCTCTGTCACATTTTACGATCTACGGGACATAGGGTAGTGCATTCTCTTACTCTACACGGCAAAGTTTTTAGTTCAGGAAATGAAGCATTTTGGCTCGCAATTTTTTCGTCCACCATGGATTTACTTGAAATTTTCACAGAAGATAGGGAAAAGCTCAATAATCATTGTCTATATCATGCCGCTGTACGCTAGAGCCTTTGGGGTGGTTGCAACCCCATCTCGGGAGTGCAAATTTTTTATTACATTTTAAGTATAGGAATCGATGGAAAAGTAATTCGAAGAAAAAAATGTTATATACTTTTTTTTCGTAAAACTAATATTTTTTTGAGTTATTCAAAGTTGAAAGTAACAGTTTTTTGACGAAAAAATCGACTTTTTTAAATATTGTTTTGCGAATAACTCTAAAAATATGCATTTTATCAAAAAAGTCTAGAGAGCCAAATTGTAGCTTTTAAAATAACAAAAACAATGCATTTTTATAATTTTTCTACGACAAATACGAACTGAGATACAGCAAATTAATGCTTAGCTTTTTTCGTCAAATGCATAAATTGGAAGATTTAAACGAAACAACGAGAAAAATTTGCATTATTCGAAGAAAGCTCATAGAATTTTTTTTAAAGTATTTAATTTGAGCTTTCAAACAAAAGCAAAAAAAATGTCTCTAGCATGAAAATTGACCGACTAATGATCAAAATAATATCGGTACCCGTTTTTTTCTACGAAAAAAATCTGTGAAAACAACCCCCAATGTACCCCCTAATTAAAATTGATCGCCACAGTTCTGTGATTCTCTTTATATAAGTACTATTAATACATCCACGAAGTTTGACCAATTTAAAATGTCTAATTTTAGAAAAATTGGAGTTTAAAGAGAAAACGATTTTTTTCAATTTCGTGTTTTTAACCCTTTTCTTAAAAATATCTCCCAAAATACTAAAGATACGAAAAAAACGATATAGTACTAAATTGTAGCTTTTTTAATGACAAAAATTTTGCTGTGTGCAGATTTTTTGTACAATGAATATTCGAAGAGATATAGCCGTTTAACATCTACATTTACGATCGAAGATCACCTTATTCAAGCGCTTTAAACTCTCCCCATTTAAAAAAATAAGGGATCTAAAGTAATTGAATTCACATAGTCTTATAGCTCCTAAAAAGCCCTACCAAATCGTTTCTGAAAACATTTTCTATCACCTAAAATGAAGGAGCTATGCTTAAAAAAACCGATCAATTTTTTTTTTGAAAAATTCGAATTATCCACTTCGGAGCGTAGTACATAACTGTACATAACTGATATATTAGGCCGTTATATGTTCCACTTTTTCGATTCTTATTGGAAGACAAGGAAGAAGAAACATTTGGTCACGTGTATGCGTGTGTGTGAGTGCATATTTCGTTGATTTCTCACCAGTGCATTCTAAAGTTCGAATACAGTAGCACGTGCTCTGACAATTTCAATGTTTTCAAGGGTAATTTTTAACAAGGGTAGGTTGAAAGATTATGAAATTGTATCCCAAAGCATGAAACAATCATTATTTAACTATTTTTACCCACATTTAAGTTTTTAATGTTATTTTATAATTTTTGAAAATAAGGGGTAGTTTTCACCCCTAAAAAGCAAAAAGCGTACAATGGCACAATATAGAAAATAAACTAGAAGGTGAAATAAGCCTAATCCCAAATTTTTGTACAAATCGGTGCTGGACGAAAAAATTGCGAGGTTTTACCATTTTTTTAGCTTCATTTCCTGGACTATTTACAATTCTATTATTTACGGTTTCATAATATAGTAAACTTTATAAGGTAAATTATTTTTGACGATTTCTAATATTTACGCGAACACTACACTACACATTGAATAAAACTATTTTTACGGATTTTATCGCGTTTAATTTACTTATTTTTGATTCTCGACGTTTCGGGTGCTTTCCAGCACCATGGTCACACAGTCACGGGAGACGGAGATGATTGACGTCCCCATGTCAAAGTTAACCAGGAGTACCTTCAGCATTTTAATTATTATTTTTGGTCCGATCTACGCAGAGCTATGTCCGTACTGTCCGTCAAGCAGTTTGTGTTTTTGCACAAATGTTATCTTGCCGGGATTTGGACTAAGACCTGCATTTTAATGGTCAGGTAGGTCGACCATTGAGTCAGCCTTCGTCACTTGTTATGTTAAATAAAAAAAGTATAGTTATATCCTATATAAGTGCCACTCCTGTGTACATGGCTCCTCTTATTATTGAAAGGGTACTTAGGGCAAGAAAGTGTCCACCGCGCTACCCCAATACGTGTTGGCTGACTTCACATTTAACAGTGGTAGAGCCATGCGGCAGCTTTTGCTGTCGCACGGATGGGCCGGCTCGAACCGGGGTGGTACCACGACCTCACAGATTACCAGCGTGAAGTAGAGGTTTAAATCTGCGTTTCGCTTGGAGAGTGCAGCTGGCCGGAGGCCTCTTTTACTGGAAATGAGGCATTCCATCATAGTCCTCACGGGTGACAACGCATCTGCATTTTGATTTGTAATAGAGGATAGATGTAGATGTCTATGGGCCGCAGCAACCACTTACCATTAGGTGGGCTGTGTGCTCGTTTGTCACCCTATCCTATAAAAAAAACATGTATTCGAAATTTTCACGATGTTTTCCTTCACCGCCGGATACGTGTTAGAGTCGTGGTAGCTGAAGCTTAGCGCTCGCTGTAAATTTCACAGAACGCGAGCAACCCGGGTTCGATCCCCGTCAGCACCAATGAAATTGTTTATCGCAATTTTAAAGGCTGATTTATCACTTGTTATGCGTGATAAGTTTTAGGTAAACATAGAGGGTTATTCAATTATAGTATTTGCGTTATAGCATGGTGCGGGTGACAGGTTGACAGGTCAATAGAACGTAACTTGCGTGCGTTTGCAAGATTACGACAACATTTTTAAATATGAAAAATTAACGCCGAATTTGTATTTATTACTTTTTTCTATTTTGTTATGACTATTAAATTAACATTAACTAAAAAAAATCACGTAATGTAGTTTTTTTACTAATAAAATTATAAGTTTCATTTATTTCACTTTTGTGTGCGCAGTTACATACTCGTATTGTGTATAGTAGTGGTTATTTTGTAGAGATGTGCCTCATAACGGACGAAAAAACTGTCAAGCGAATATAATCGCTAAAAACCGACATATTCATGAATATATCAGAAAGAGGGAAAAAAATCAGGAGATAGGAAACAGTGTCGTCCTAATAACGACTAAAAATAAAAAAACTGCGGTTGCCAACCCGCATGCCAAGCATGGCAGCTACGGTAAATATCCACCCTATGAGGAGGCAATCTAAACGTTTAGGAGGTAACGGTAACGGTAATATGTTTTTTTTGGTTTCCGATGAGGTGTACATCCCTCCCCCTCTTAGCGGGAGTATATCGCAATTTTCCACAAACATTTTACGATGGTCACACAATTTTCATAAATTTATTACACACTGAGAGTGTAGAAGCAACTTACGCTATTTGATACGTAATTGTCTTCCACTCTCTATTACTACTAATTCTTTTTAAAATTGGTTTAAAAAAAATTACATATGGTATTAGCATCGATTTCAGATGATTTATTATTTATGTTACTGTTTTTATTTTTTTATTAAGTCCAATGTATTTCCTTTTGATTGCACCTAACAATCACAAGCTAAAGGCAACGTAGCAAGTAGAATGTCAGCTAAATAGTTACAATAAAACCTCATCTCCTATTTTTGTATCTTTAAGGGTAGAATTTTTTTCTTTAAATTTATTTGGGACTACCCTCGAGGTCTATTTAATAAAAAAAAATAATGTATTTATAGAGTAGAACCTCCTTTTTAGTAATCGATTAAAAAGTTATTAAAATACGTAAGTAAAATATTATTTCTAATAAAAAAATTCGCACTGACATGACTCACGCCTCGGCTCCGCTTTTTAAACCACGTCGAGCATTGTGATTGCAATTTTCCCACAAATCAGCGTAATAAGTTTGACAAGCCTAGACACAACCCCAACTATCAAGGTGAGAGTTCGCTCACCCTGCACACTTTTATCCCCATCAATCATCATTTACCCGCCATGGAATAAATTGCGTCCGCGAATAGCTTCGATGTTTCTGTATAATGAAAGTTAACCATGCGGCCTAGTGTTCAGGGTGACAAGTTCTTCTTTATAATCATCATCATTATTACAGACCATCTCCAGTCCACTGCTATATATATAATTGTAATAAGAAATTATTAGATCTACCATTTGAATTAAGGCATGTTCTGTGATAAAAATTATTGTAAAATTTTGAACTCATCAGTACAAGAAAACTTGAGCAGATGAGCGGACTAGCTGTCACAACCAAGATTGCTACCTTGGTCCTGAGCCACTTGTATTCATCTCATCATCTTAGTATCAATTTTCATTACATTACTCATTACCAAGTTTCGATTCCTGGTTTCGAAACCTAGACTCAGTCACTATTGTGTTCGAGACCTAAATAAACGTGATTCTAAATTTATTGTAACGTTTCTTGAGTGTGATGTCTCAGTGGATGAGCACTTGCATTGACGTAGCTAGACGTGGGCGAAGTGGGCCCTCGCCCACGGCCTCGCATTAGATGGGGGCTCGTGAGGCCCCTTAAAATTCGATGCCCCCAGACTTTACCATAGATGACTAGAATAGAATGAATACAATAGAATGACTTTTTATTCAATATTTATTATTACATAATACTTATTGAAAGTCATTTTTTATTTACCACTGGTTCGAAAAATACCTTTGTCCTGGGAAAAACCAGCAAGAAACCCAGCGGGACTTTTTTTTAAAACATATTTCACTTAACAGTAATTTTGTTTATAAAATTATTAAATGAATTTTCATAGAACCAGCATGGTGGTGACAACCTTATTCCCAGGGGTTATTTTCATTCATGTATTCCTTGATATTATAATAACCCTTTTTTGTACAGTTTTTCTTTAACAAAACTTTTAAACTTGTTTATTGACAAACTGAACATGTTCTGGGATTTTGTTATAAAAGCATATTATACATTGCCCCATAAATGAATTATTGATTCTGTGGAGTCTAGTAACTGGCATTACAAGCTTATGTTTGTTCCTAGTGATTAAGGTATGAACATCCTTATTCTTATTAAAGTTATTTATGTTTTATGTACATACATTACATTTTCATAAATATATTGCGATGCTAAAGTTAATATGCTTATTTCTCTAAATTTTTCTCTGAGGGACTCTTTACAATTTAGGTTATAAATCGCCCGTACGGCTCTCTTTTGCAAAACAAATATAGCTTCAATATCAGTCGCATCACTCCACAGCAAAATTTAATAAGACATCACGCTATGAAAGTAACTAAAATACACTAATCTAGCTGTCTCAACATGTGAGACTTCTAATCTTTCTTACAGCATATGCTGCAGAACTAAGTCTGCTTGCTAATTTAGATATATGGGGGTCCATTGAAGTTTCGCGTCAATAGTAATACCACGAAAAACAGTGGTATCCACAAGACTCAACTCCTTCCCATTTAAGAGCACATTGGTATTCGAATGTTTTACATTAGGTATTGTAAATTTAATACATTTTGTCTTATTGCTGTTTAAGAGCAAATTGTTGGCGTTAAACCAATGTACTAATTTAGATAGACGGAACAAGTATTCTTACGACCCACAAATGATTGTTCCGAGTGTGAATGTTGTGTAGGTACAATTTATGTATGTAAAATGCCTCCACGATACACGAGAAATTCATGGGCTGGATATAATGGTTTTTATAAAGTAAATAGTAAATAAAGTTATTCTGAGTTCTGCCTACGATCCTATATCATTAAGATTCTATAAGATAACTGGTACCTAGGTGGATTGAAAAGTACTCGGCCTAACACAGATCCATTCAATTCTAAAAATCAAATCTACCCACATTATTTAGTTCAGTTCAGACTAGTTCATTGTGTGAAGTTCGAAACGTGTGCGATAATTAGTTGTGATTTTATAAATTTATTAACAAAGTAATCGGACATAATTTCCGCGAATGGAGCAAATCGAGCAGCGTGCCGCGTATTAAGTACCTCCATAAGAAGGGGCTATCATCAAAAGCCATCCATGATGACATGGTCAGTACATTAGGCGATTGTGCTCTGTCATATTCATCCGTCAAAAAATGGATAGCAGAATTTAAGCGTGGTAGAGAGAGTATGAAAGATGAACCCCGCTCTGGAAGGCCTTCGACGTCAACTACTGACGAAAATATTAAAAAAGTACTTGATTTAATAATGGGAGACCGCAGATTAAAAATTAGAGAGATAGCTGAGATTATAGGCATCTCTTATGAACGAACTCAAAACATCATTGTCAACGAGTTGGGTTTCCACAAGGTGTCTGCGAGGTGGGTTCCGCGACTGCTTTCAGTTGAACAAAAAAGGACGCGATTGACTATTTCACGCGACTGTTTGGAGTTATTTGAAGCCGATGCAGATGATTTTTTGAATAGTTTTGTTACTATAGACGAAACATGGGTTCATTACTGTACACCGGAAACAAAACAACAATCAAAACAGTGGAGAAGACCTGGTTCACCACCCCCTAAAAAGGCTAAGTCGATTTTGTCGGCAAATAAGGTGATGGCTTCAGTATTCTGGGACTCGAAAGGTGTGATTATGATTGATTATCTTGAAAGGGGTCAGACTATAAACTCTGATTACTACTGCACCTTACTACGTCGTTTACGAGAGGAAATAAAAGAAAAACGTCGAGGAATGCTCAGAAGAAAAGTCCTGTTTCATCAAGATAACGCCCGTGTTCACACGTCAGTACAGTCAATGGCTGAAATTCACAACTGTGGCTTTGAACTGTTACCGCATCCGCCGTATTCACCTGATCTGGCACCATCAGACTTCTTTCTGTTCCCTAACCTAAAAAAGCACTTGGGAGGTCAAAGATTTTCGACAAACGACGAGGTCAAAGCAGCTGTAGACGCATATTTTGACTCTAAGGAAGAATCATTTTTTTTCAACGGTCTAAATGCTTGGAAGGGGAGGTGGCAAAAGTGTATTGAACTTGATGGTGATTATGTAGAAAAATAAAAATATAACTGATTTAGTATGTGTTTATTTTCTTGGTTAGGCCGAGTACTTTTCAATCCACCCTCGTAGTATAAGTGAGTGCCTTTGCGTTTGCGCGTACTCAAACGACACTAATATGTCCTGTAATCCAAATAGTCAATATCGTAGGGATATTAATATTGTTACGAGCTTGGGATTCGAGACAATTAAAAACTGCCCAGTTAATTACCAAAATTGACACTTTAATTACAGAACACTAATTACAACTTATAACCACACTAGTAAGAAAACACAATTGTACTACTGATCACTTTAGTTCGCAGTTGTATCTCGAATATTCGCTTGTATCGCCAACTCAACACTGACCGGGTCGCGGTCCATACCGGCCTTATATAGGGCCTCATAATTTCCAGAACCTTCTACTGTAGAAACATCTAGAATGTAAAAGTACATACCGGTCCCGACCGACTGACTGTCGATAGTTCTAGAAAGTTCTTCCATACAAAACAAAATTCTAGAAGGATCTTGACTCTCCTAATTCTGCTACTAGATACTAGAGGGCGCTAGTTGTAACTAGTGTTGCCATGTACCAGGCATTAATGGTGGCGTTTAACAATATTAAAATAACGACTTCTGTTTTTCCTTTCCTCATACCATCACCTTATCCAGTTTCCTTCCCTTTCCCAGGTGGCAGCTGTTCCTCGGAGTACTCCGTACATACTATGATCCCTTTCGGAGTGGACGTCAGGAGGAGATCTAGTAAATATTTATTCTGATCTGTTTAGTAGAACTGTTTAATATAGATCTCATATTGCACCTCTAAAGTAGTGTTCTCTGCTTACTTACAGAGTAACTGGTAGAGAACGCCTTAAGGGGTTAAGTTCGCCTTTGTACATTTTTGTGCAATGAATTTTAAATAAATAAAATAAAAATAAATTGTGACCATAGATCAACGTTTACCGCACTGAACCAGTCTGAAATGTATGTCTGAAAAGATTTCAAATTTAAAAGAAAGAACTAGCAGTCAATGGTAAGTGGCTACTGATGTCTGTGCTGCATACTTTTTAATCAACGATGGCCACAGACGCGTTGGATTAAAATGAACTGCCTCAAAGTTTTCAATGACACTTCAAACATAACACAGCAATATGATTTTAATAGAAGGGGTTGCAACGAGCTTAGGGCTCACCTGATGATGAGTTAGTAATCGTTGACGTCGCTGTTCTCGATAGAATAGAATAAAATTTCATTCTTTTTCATTTTATTCTATATACCTAGATTACAATATATAATACTCATTGATAATAATTAATTACTTTTACCGCTAGTTCGCAAAAAAAAACCTCTGTTCTGGGAAGAACCAGCATGAAACCCAGCGGCACTTTGTTTTTAAAAAGCACAATTTACAATATAATATTTTACGCAATTGTTATGAAAACATTTAGAAATAGCATTGTAGCGATCACCTCATTCCCAGGGGTTATTATCAGTCATGTACTCTTTAGTAATATAATAACCCTTACTAGACAATTTTTGCTTAATAAATAATTTAAACCTTTTGATAGAAAAGGTCTGCATATTTTCTGGGACTTTGTTCGTTTGGTCGAATACATTGCCCCATGAAGGAATATACAATGAGTCGAGTAACTGCTATAAATAACTTTTGCTTGTTCCTAGTATTTACAGAATGTACATACATCATTATTTTTAATAAAACTATTTTTGTTTTTGTGTACATACATTAAATTGACCATAACTTTTTTTTTGAAATTGACATTGACATGACATGATTAAATGACCCATAGATGGGCGGAGGCAGTAGAGTCCAAGGGGGGGGCGTTGGCCGTTATTCTGGACATTGCGAAGGCCTTCGATCGGGTTTGGCACAAAGCGCTTCTTTCGAAGCTCCCTTCCTATGGGCTTCCCGAGAAATTGTGCAATTGGATCACCAGCTTCCTTGCAGATCGGAGCATCAAGGTCGTTGTAGACGGTGCACATTCTGACTACAAGCCTATTAACGCTGATGTTCCACAAGGCTGTGTGCTATCACCAACGCTCTTTCTTCTGCATATCAATGATATGTTGCTAACTAGTAACATTCATTGCTATGCGGATGACAGCGCTGGTGATGCTCTATACACCGGCCGTGCTAATATTTCTCGGGAACACGTCTCCGAGTACCAGAACAAACTTGTGTCTGAAGTCGAGTCTTTGCTGGACAAAGTCTCGGATTGGGGGCGACTAAATCTAGTCCAGTTTAATCCTCAGAAGACACAAGTTTGCGCGTTTACCGCTAAAAAGAACCCCTTTGTCGTATCTCCTCAGTTTCAAGGCACTCCCCTAGTTGCCTCAGCCAGTATCGGAATCCTCGGCGTCGACATTTCGAGTGGCGTGCAGTTTCGTGGTCACTTGGAAGAGAAGGCCAAATTGGCCTCTAAAAAGCTTGGCGTGCTCAGCAGAGCGGGACAGTATTTCATGCCGGTACACTGCCTGCAATTTTACAAGGCGCAGGTACGGCCTCACATGGAATACTGTTCTCATCTCTGGGCCGGGGAACCCCAGTGCCAGCTCCTTCCACTTGACCGCATCCAGTGCAGAGCGGCTCGAATCGTCGACGACCGAGCCCTTTCCGATCGGCTCGATTCATTGGCACTGCGAAGAGATGTTGCATCCCTTTGCATTTGCTTTCGCATCTACCATGGGAAGTGCTCTGAGGAATTGTTCGGATTAATCCCAGCCGCCAAATTTCACGAAACGAAAGGGGAAACGAGCATACGGCTCACCTGATGATAACTGACTACCGCCGTCCATGAGCAACTGCAACACCAAATAGCAGCATGTTTCCTATGGCAAGTGTAGAGATTCCGGAGATCCCTTATTACTGGAAACAAGACATTCCGTCTCAGTCCTCAGGGGTGACATTGCATCTGCATTTTGATTTTTAGTCGAGGACAGATGTAGATGGCCCCTGCTTACCATCAAGTGGACTGTGTGCTCTTTTGTCATATTTAATCTATAAAAAATATACAAACTACGTAATAAATATATATATTAATCTAATGATTTCTTATATTTATGAATGCTACACGTGGAATAAAACTAATTTTACTGATTTAATCACGTTTAATTTTATCTTTTTATCTCCCGACGTTTCGGACACATTCCAGCACCCATGGTCACGAGGGGTACTGAGTTGTTTGACGTTTTGATGTCATAGTTAACGAAGACTACCTTCAACTTTTAATCATTAATTTTTAGTCAGATCTACGCAGAACGAGCTTACATTATCTAGAAGTCTTGCAATTGTGTGCTTGGGTTGGGATTTAATTTTATTAATTATGGGATTCCAAGCAGATGGTAGCACCGAGCCATCTTCTCTATTGAAATTAGGATATTTTTTATTTCAATAGCCTCGCGAATCATCCTTAGTGGGAATTGGTGTACTTTTACGAGGATTTATGGTCTATCAAATCTCACATGATGGCTGGGATGATTCTTAACATGTTGACATACTGCAGACATCCCGGAACATGGGTGCTTCCTATCAGCGATATATTCTTTCAGTAAGTTAAAAATGTGAAACGAAAAAGTTAAAATGCAACGTGATTAAAACCGTAAAATTGGTTTTATTCCATACAAGGGGTGGGCCATTTAAGATTTGGAATTTGAATCGGCTATTAAAAAAAAAAACAATAAATATTTTTTGAGTTTATTAGAAAGACCCACTTTCCATTTAGGAATGGAAGTCAAATGACTGCCACGGCTAGCCTTACAATACCCCATCCGATTGGTCCAAATTTTCAGTACATTTTCAATTGTTTGGGCCTCAGCAAATTTCATGCGGCTTCAGGTCTTGCACTAATTGAGATCTTTACGCAAAATTATTTTCAAAGAAGTGTGTGAAGTGTTCAATTCTTGAGAACGATGAGGAGTTGATGTTGTTCACGCACATTCTAAGGAACAGCAGCGATGTTTTCGGTTGAGCGCACTGGACGAAACACGGGTTGTTTTATCCTACAACGATCCAGTTTCACGAACTCGCTTCACAAATTTCTTACAGTTTGAGGAGAATAGGTACTCACCACTTTGGAAATAAGTTTTTAACATTTTCCAACTTTGTTCAAACGAAAAACTAACTTTCTATCACATCGGAAATATCATTGAACCCTCCAAATTCCAAACGTTAGATGGCCCACCCTGTATTAATTAACTTGGCGTGTCAATGATAAGAAACGTAAATAGCGTTACTTGAGGAAGCTATTCATAGACATTCATGCGCTGCTTCTACTTCTTCATCAGATCGTAACAGTTGACTGCTGGAAACAAGTCTTCTCATCGTAGGTCGGATTAGCTACTATCAACATTCTTGGCAGACGGTTGCCGAATGCAGCACTAGGTGTCTCTGTCTAGAATCTTTGGAGCTGCTTTCCGTTATAAGTTTGGACGTTTTACACCTGGATTATCCATCTTCTGATACATAAATCGTATTACCCGTTTATTATTACCATTTAACTAAATTT
The DNA here is from genome assembly GCA_033319125.1 of Parnassius glacialis. Classification (NCBI taxonomy): domain Eukaryota; kingdom Metazoa; phylum Arthropoda; class Insecta; order Lepidoptera; family Papilionidae; genus Parnassius; species Parnassius glacialis. The sequence continues at coordinate 406,166 of JAVANC010000012.1, read as the reverse complement.
ATCGGTGGTCATGAGATTTTTCTCGCATTTGCTATATTCGCCTCATACGACACTCACGTGTCGAAATAAAATGAAGGATTTATTCACGCAGCTATTGCAAGACGACACCACCATGCGCCTCTATTATTCTTTCAAAATTGTTTCGATTAAACTTCACAGTTGTTTGAATTTCAGAACAAATGAATTTCCTAATTTTGTATCGACTAGCTTGGTCACCCTTTAGGCTGCTTTCTAGACTTCCTTATCGGCAATCGGCCCCGGCATGCTCTATTACTTACAAATTGACCCCTGCCCACTGTAACTTCGCGCGTTTGTTCTGCTTCCGATTTATTTATTTTATGTTTACATAAACATGTACAAAGTGAGTTGAAAATTGGTACTGCTTATTCTATAATATATCGTGATATTCCAGTAGACTAATACAGGAAAGATATTAAATAAACAGGGTAAAATTAAAAATAATTTATATGAGATTTGGGTATTAGGTTGTATAAAACTATATCTATAAGTTATAACTAATATATTGACTTATATATCAGTTATAACTTATAATATACTAAGGACGAATATTATGTTTATTGAATATGTTCACGGCTCCGTGGCGCAGTAGCTTAGCAATTAGTGGCGGCAATGAGTGCTGTGGGTTCGAATCCAGCACGGAACAAGTATTTGTATGGTCTACAAATAATAGTTCCAAGTCTGGATGTTTGTCACTGCGAAATTTATGTATGTAAACTGCCCCCACGGTACAAGAGAAAATCATAACATTTTGTAAAAAAATCTTAGATCCTAATACTAAATCCAAAGTAAAATAAATTGATTTGAAATTAATTAAATTACCCCATATCGTCCCGTCCCCATATCGTGCCGTGTAGTGGCGGTCAAGAATATCCACTACCACATATCCTCCCGTGGGTGTCGTAAAAGGCGACAATGGGAAACAGGCAGGAGATGGGCAGCAGCATCTTCCTGATAATAGCCAAAATTACAATAAAAAAACTGCGGTTGCCTACCCGCTCGCCAAGCGTGGCAACTATGGCAAATACCTCCCAATGACGAGAGTAACAAAGAGACGGCCCCCAGTCCCCGGCGGCCCCGCTATTCCTGGCTACGGTGGCGACCATGGTAACGGTGGGGCAGGGGGTGCTAAGAATCTCCGGTGGAGGTTCGGTTGCCACCTAAGACGACTCGACCTGGCAACATACAACGCACGCACCCTGAGGACTGACGAGAAGATTGTGGAGCTGGAAGAAGAGATAGACAAATTACGCTGGCATATTATAGGATTATCCGAAGTCCGAACAGAGGGGGAGGACACGACTCGTATCCGGCAACTTGCTCTATCACCGGGAGGGCGACCATCTGTCCCAAGGAGGTGTCGGATTTATCGTCCACAAGTCTCTCGTTAACAACATTGTAAAGATCGGGAGTGTGTCGACGAGGGTTGCGTACCTTATACTCAGAATTACCAAATGGTATTCGCTGAAGGTCATACAGGTTTACGCACCAACCTCGGCACACCCCGATGAGGAGGTGGAGGAAATGTATGAGGATATCTCTAGAGCCATGCATTCCTCCAAAACCCAATATACGGTGTTTATGGGAGACTTCAATGCAAAACTAGGCACAAGAGAGAACGGTGAGCTGAAAGTAGAGAAATTTGGAATAGGGCAACGGAACCCAAGGGGCCAGCAGCTGGCCGACTTCATGGAGAAAGAGGGACTCTTTATGATGAACTCTTTCTTCAAGAAGCGGCCCCACAGGAAGTGGACCTGGTCGAGCTCCGACGGTTCGACAAAAAATGAGATAGACTTCATTATGACGACCAGACGACAACTGTTCAGTGATGTCTCAGTGATCGCGAAGGTGAAAACTGGCAGCGATCACCGAATGATTAGAGGCATACTGAACCTAAATGTTAAGTTGGAGAGGTCTCGTCTGATGAAGTCAACGCTCCGTCCCCCTCGTGCTCTAATCCAAAGTCCCGAAACCTTTCAGCTCGAGTTACAAAACCGTTTTCAGTGCCTAGAAGACTACAATGAAGTGGACGATATGAGTGACAAGCTCGTGGAAACTGTCCATGCGGTCGGAGCTAAATTCTGCAAGACCCGCCGCAGAAGAACACAAAAACTCTCCGATCACACTCTTAATCTCATGGCTGTTAGACGGGAGATGAGGCTACATTCTTCAACAGATTCAACAGATTTGACAGCATACAGGCAACTGAACAGACAGATCTCCAAATGCATGCGGCGGGACTTACGCATCTTCAATACAGCTCGTATTGAAGAAGCGATCGAACGGAACCAAGGCTCCAAAGTCTTTGCCAGAGATCTGTTTGCCAGAAAGAGCCAACTGTCAAAGCTGAAGCCTGAATGTGGCAGCATCGTTTCCGGGGCACCTGAGATTTTGAGTGAGATTGAGAGGTTCTATGGGCAGCTGTACACGTCATCGTTGGAGCCACACGCAAGTGTGAGTAACGATCCAAGAGCGAGTCTTATCCGACACTATTCCGAAGATATCCCGGACGTCAGTCTGAGCGAGATTAGAATGGCTCTCCAGCACCTTAAAAACGGCAAGGCCCCAGGCGAGGATGGAATTACAGCGGAGCTTCTGAAAGCGGGTGGAAGACCGGTACTTGAAGTCCTTCAGAAGCTCTTTAATTCCGTCCTCCATGGTGGCATTACACCGGAGGCGTGGAGCAGAAGTGCGGTGGTCTTGTTCTTCAAGAAAGGTGACAACGCTCTCCTGAAGAACTACAGACCGATTTCCCTTCTGAGCCGCGTCTACGTGCTGTTTTCGAGAGTCATTACGAATCGTCTCGCGCGCAGACTTGACGACTTCCAGCCTCCCGAACAAGCCGGTTTCCGAAAGGGCTTTAGCACCATAGACCACATACATACCCTACGGCAAATTGTACAGAAGTCCGAAGAGTACAATTTACCACTATGTCTGGCGTATGTGGACTATGAGAAAGCCTTTGATTCCGTCGAAATTTGGGCGGTGCTGCAGTCCCTTCAGCGGTGCCAAGTTGACTGTCGGTATATTGAAGTGCTGAAGTGTTTGTACAGTAGAGCTACGATGGCTATCCGAGTACAGAACCAGAGTACGAAACCTATCCAATTGCAGAGAGGTGTAAGCAGGGTGGTGTTATATCCCCGAAACTCTTCACCGCTGCATTGGAAGACGTTTTCAAGCTTCTGGACTGGAAAGGATACGGTATTAACATCAATGGCGAGTACATCACTCACCTTCGATTTGCCGACGATATATTCCTTATGGCAGAATCGCTGGAGGACCTAAGCACTATGCTCAATGACCTCAATAGTGTCTCCCAACGGATAGGTCTTAAGATTAACATGGACAAAAAAAAGGTTATGTTTAATGTCCATGTCACACCTATGCCGGTAGTTGTTGGGAGCACTAAGCTCGAAGTTGTTGACGAGTATGTTTACCTGGGACAAATAGTCCGACTAAGTAAGTTCAACTTCGACCGAGTGGTCAATCGACGGATTCAACTCGGCTGGGCAGCGTTCGGGAAGCTACGACACATCTTCTCGTCAGACATACCTCAAAACCTTAAAACGAAATTGTACAACCATTGCGTCTTGCCAGTGATGACTTACGGAACTGAGACGTGGTCCTTCACTGCTGGCCGTATGAGGAAGCTCAAGGTCGCTCAGCGAGATATGGAGAGGGCTATGCTCGGAGTTTCTCTGCGTGATAAACTTAGGAATAAGGATATCCGCAGTAGAACCAGAGTAACCGACATAGCCCAACGGATTAGTAAGCTGAAGTGGCAGTGGGCCGGCCATATAGCTCGAAGAACCGACAACCGATGGGGAAGAAAGGTTCTCGAGTGGCAGCCTCGTACCGGTAGGCGAAGTGTAGGGCGTCCCCCCACGAGATGGAGTGACGACCTGGTAAGACATGCAGGAAGTCGATGGATGCAGGTGGCTCAGGCCCGTGCTTTGTGGCATTCTTTGGGGGAGGCCTATGTTCAGCAGTGGACATGTGAAGGGCTGTAATGATGATGATAATGATGATGATGATATCGTCCCGTGGGGGGTGGCCATGGGCGATTGGGGATGGGCAGCATCTTGATAACAACTCGAAATAATTAAAAAAAATATATCGATTAGTAATTTCTTATATTTACGCGAACACTACAGTTTAAAGTAAACTAATTTTACGAATTTTATCGCGTTTAACGTCGGCAATTATAAAGTTAAAATTAAATGCGATAAAATCCGTAAAATCAGTGATACCAAAATAAGGTTTCCATAAATTAACTCATTAATAAAACTCGTATGTGAATATGTGATCTATAAAACGCGATAAAATCCGTAAAATCAGTGATACCAAAATAAGGTTTCCATAAATTAACTCATTAATAAAACTTGTATGTGAATATATGATTCATCTACAACACCAACGGAATAAAAAAACAAGTCACAGATGTAAAATATTAATAATTTTATACGGAATTTTGTAAGCATTGATCCTTTTTTTCATTGAATATTAATTTTCAAACACTTCACAAAGTGTTGCTAGTTCACATTACAATTTACATCAAACGATTGAGGAATCAAAATGCAGAAGCATTGTCACCGCTGAGAAATTATACATAGTGCCAAAACTTTCAAAAAATTGCCAAAAACGTGTTTCCAGTTGTCGTAAGTTACCATATTATGAAACAACAGAATTATGGTGTTATTTTACGCTGCTATTCTGCAACAATCTTTCCCCGCTCGAGACGTTTTATTCATTCTATATAGACCTACATTTGTTTAAATTAAATTAAAGTATTATTAAAATTAAATTTTAAATAAAATTATAGCATTAAGTATAAAATATATTTTAATAATACAATCAGGCGGATCTTTCGCGATACGACGCGACTAAACTACAAAAAACAAATAGATTTAAAATATTTTTTTAGTATAAGGGTGACAAACGAGCACACAGTCCACCTGATGGTGAGTAATCGCTGTGGCTCATAGACATCTACATCTATCCTCGTTGGTGAATAAAATGCAGATGCGTTGTCAGCCTTAGGGACTAAGATGGAATGACTCGTTTGAATTATCAGCGCTGTAAGTTACCCTGCAGTGTTACGCTGAGTCGTATTCTTTTCACCGACTCGATACACACCCCATCACTTGCAGTCTTAATTCGCCCTACGTTTAGTCGTCTTTTTTATTTGTGTGATGTGTATAATACCAGTGAATAAATGTCTTTCTTTCTTTTTCTTACAAAGTGTACATCGCGACAAGCGGCCACTGCAGTCAATGGACACCTGTAGTAAACTTTACACAAAGAAGGCTGCAGGTGCGCTGTCTCATTTGAGGACTAAGGTCGAATGTCTCACATGCCGTAACTATACTGGCTCTCTATCTCTATCCCCTTCAAACTGGAACACACCAGTGCAAGCAATAGAATTAGGTCAGAGGGTGATACCAACCCAGACGAACTTCTATGCAGTAAAAAAGTCCTACATCAACGTAGATATCATAATCTTCGCCGCGTGTAATTTAGGTTTTTAACTTTGTTGCGTGGAACCCTAATTATTTTTCTAAAATATAAGTAGCCTAAGTTACTCTATATAACTTTTAAAATTAAAATTTTAAACAGTAAACCCACGCGGCGGCTTTTGCTGTCGCACGGATGGGCCGGCTCGAACCGGGGTGGTACCACGACCTCACAGAATACCAGCGTGAAGTAGAGGTTTACCTCTGCGTTTCGCTTGGTGAGTGCAGGTGGCCGGAGGCCCTTTTTACTGGAAATGAGGCATTCCATCGTAGTCCTCACGGATGACAAAGCATCTGCATTTTGATTCGCAAACGAGGATAGATGTAGATGTCTATGGGCCTCAGCAACCACTTACCATCAGGTGGACTGTGTGCTCGTTTGTCACCCTTATCCTATAAAAAAATATATATAACATCAGCTATCTGCCAGTAAAAGTCCCGTCAAAATCAGTCCAGGCATTTCGGGGATTAGCCGGAACAAACAGACAGACAAAAAAATAAAAATTTTGTTTTTGTTATAAGTATCGTATATACTTTCATATGCATTTATTAAAAAAGTTGTTATAATGACATTACAAACAGACATTTCAATTTTATCTATTTGTATAGATAAATAAAATTGAAGTGTCTATCTTTTATATCGAAATAACTGCCATATATTGAGCTCAGGTTTGTTTTCATGCCATTAAGACATGAAGAAGTTTTAACATTTTTGACTGCCTGTCTATATATATTATCAGTCTGTATGTCCGGGCTAATCTTCGGAATGACTATACCAAAGATGTTTTATGGTACAAAACTAGGCCTACGATTTAAACAATTTTGGACCGTCTCCTAAAACATCTTTGGACTATACAGATTGTAATGAAACTGCACCAACAGATAGAGCCAGCCAGGAGTGATCTAGACTATATTATAGCAATATAAGATTTTTTTTTCTTAAAAAACGTTACCCTCACACTAGACTTTTCTCATGTATCGTGGAGGCAGTTTACAAACATAAATTGTACGAGGACAAACATCCACACCCGAAACAACTATTTGTAGGCCATTCAAGTACCTGTGCGGGATTCGAACCCGCGGCCCTTAGCGCATTTTTTTTTTAGGAGAGGGGGCAAACGAGCATGCGGCTCACCTGATGGTAAGTGACTACCGCCGCCCATGAACAACCGCAACACCAGGGAATTGCAGATGCGTTGCCGGCCTTTTAAAAAGGAGTAGGTTCTTTTCTTGAAGGTTCCTAAGTCGTATCGGTCCGGAAAAATCGTTGGTGTTAAACTATTCAACAAGGAAGTTGTGCGAGGAAGAAAACATCTTCTAAATCGCACAGTGGTGGACCGCCAATCATCCAGATGGTGTGGATGGTATCGGGAGTTCTACCGCGATGTGCGTTCGTGAAATTTGGCGGCTGGGATTAATCCGAACAATTCCTCAGAGCACTCCCTGTGGTAAATGCGAAAGAAAATGCAAAGAGATGCAACATCTCTCCGCAGATCCAATGAGTCGAGCCGATCGGAAAGGACTCAGTCGTCGACGATTCAAGCCACCCTGCGCTGGATGCGGTCAAGTGGAAGAAGCTGGCACTGGGGAGTCCCAGCCCAGAGATGGGAACAGTATTCCATGTGGCGTTGTGCCGGCATGAAATACTCTCCCGCCCTGCTGAGCACGCCAAGCTTTTTAGAGGCCAATTTGGCCTTCTCTTCCAAGTGACCACGAAACTGCACGTCACTCGATATGTCGACGCCGAGGATTCCGATACTAGCTGAGGCAACAAGGGGAGTGCCTTGAAACTGAGGAGATACGACAAAGGGGTTCTTTTTAGCGGTAAACGCGCAAACTTGTGTCTTCTGAGGATTAAACTGGACTAGATTTAGTCGCCCCCAATCCGAGACTTTGTCCAGCAAAGACTCGACTTCAAACACAAGTTTGTTCCGGTACTCGGCGACGTTTTCCCGAGAAATATTGGCACGGCCGGTGTATAGAGCATCACCAGTGCTGTCATCCGCATAGCAATGAATGTTACCAATTAGCAACATATAATTGATATGCAGAGGAAACAGCGTTGGTGATGTGATGTGATGTGTTGGTGATAGCACGCAGCCTCGTGGAACACCAGACTTGTAGTCGGAGCATGCACCGTCTACAACGACCTTGATGCTCCGATCTGCAAGAAAGCTGGTGATCCAATTGCACAATTTCTCGGAAAGCCCATAGGGAGGGAGCTTCGAAAGAAGCGCTTTGTGCCAAACCCGATCGAATGCCTTCGCAATGTCCAAACTAACCGCCAATGCCTCCCCCTTGGACTCTGCTGCCTCCGCCCATCTATGAGTTAAGTAGACCAGAAGATCACCAGCTGATGACCCCGACGAAACCGTATTGGCGGTCACTAATCAGTTGGTGATCCTCAAGGTACCGCATGAGCTGGCAGTTTATAACGGATTCCATTATTTTGGTGAACAAGGGGGTGACGGCGATAGGCCTGTAGCTGGGTCTGAGCGGACGCCTTTTTTAGGGATCGGGTGGACAATAGCTGTCTTCCATGATTTCGGGACTACGCCTAGGGAGTAGGAGTACCGGAAAAGACGCGTTAGAATCGGTGCCAACTCCGGAGCACACGTCCTCAACACAATTGGGGGGATTTCCGTCAGGCCCACTCGACTTGTGGATGTTCAGGGAGAGGATTGCTCTGTGAACCGAGCGCTGTGAGAACCGCACATCCGGCATGGAGCGCTCCCACCGCGGGATGGTCGGCGGTGTGTTCTCCACGTCATCAACAGTCGAGTTGGACGCAAAAAGAGAGCCTAAAAGGTCGGCTTTCTCTTTTGCGGCGTGGGCCAGTGAGTCGTTCTCTCTGTGCAGATATGGTAGTGATGGCTTACAGAAATTTCCTTGGACAGCCTTGGCGAGAGACCAGAATGCACGGGTTCCCGAAGGAAGGCGAACTAGTTTCTCGCCAATTCTGCCTATGTGATCTGACTTTGACTTGGCAATAACTCTTTTGAAAGACCTGGAGGCGAAGTTATACTTCTTTTTAAGTATGCTGGTGTTTACATCCCGAGTCGCCGAAGCCGCAGCCCAGGCTTGATAACACTCCTGCTTACTGCGTAATGCAGTTTTACAGGAGCGACCAAACCAAGGCTGAGATCTGCCTCCGATGGGTACCACAGATGATGGAATAAATAGTTTCATTCCCTGTAGCACCACATCAGTGACAGAGTCAGCAACAGCGCTGGGATCATCCGGCGAGAAGCAAACCCACCCCCATGGGTAGGAAGCAAAGAAAGACCGCATTCCGTCCCAATCCGCCGACCTGTAATGCCAAACACGGCGGCAACCTGCAGAACGCAACCGCGATGGGAGCGTGAGTGCGACCACACTCCGGATCAGACTATGGTCCGAAGAGCCAAGAGGGGCATCGACGGAAACCTGATATCCGTCCGGATGAGAGGTCAGCAGATGGTCGAACAGAGAAGGAGTATGATCCTCAACATCTGGAATCCGCGTAGGCGATGTAACCAGTTGTGTCAGACCATATGCCAAGGCAAAGTCATAAACAGATCTCCCCGCATGATCGGTTAAACGTGAACCGAGTTATTCGGCGTGGTGGGCGTTAAAATCGCCAAGGATCACGATCTCTGCGGATGAGACCTGTTGTAGCAAGGAGTCTGTAGCCATTTGAACGTAGTAGATGAGTCGGTCTGTTTCGACATTACCGCTATGGGACCTATAGAGGCACCCGTAGACGCGCGGATGGTCGTCGCTGTCTACGCGTAGCCTAGTCACCTGCGTCTCGGTCAGAAAGAGCAAGGCTGGCTTCGCCGTCTCGAGATGGTAGTGGAAGGCGTTTAAGTTCGAGTGAAGTCCCCTGATGTTGCAGAAATTCACGGATAGGTTGCAGGGGTCGCCTTGGGCTTGTTGCTCAGTTTGCCCCGAGCAATTATTGTGTTGAGCGGAATTTTGCCCCCCCCCCCCCCCCATGGGGTAGAATACGCGGGGCAGCCTGAGCACACACGCTCAGGAGTGGAATTGCATGGTCGTGGATGCTCAGCGAGGGATTCTCCAGGGGTGCTGGTACCCTCCTGGGGTAGTCTATAATGTAATTCCGCTACCATGTTGATGGGGGGGGGGGGGGGATTGGGCCTCCGGCCACCTGCACTCACCAGACGAAACGCAGAAGCAGAGCTTCTACTTCACGCCGGTATTCTGTGAGGTCGTGGTACCAACCCGGCTCGAGCCGGCCCATACGTGCAACAGCAAAAGCTGCTGCGTGGCTCTACCACCGTTATTGCTAAGCAACTGCGCCACGGAGCCGTCAAATGGTCTTTAATTATTTTAAATCTAAAATACGCTACAATAGATCATACAGGCAAAGCCAGGTCGGGTCGCTAGGTAATAATTAAACACAAGTTTGTAACAACGATCAGAAATTACCTCCCTTATCATTAATTACGAATGAGTGAATTCATTTATTTTCTCTTCACAATACTTAATTTTAATGCTATTAAAGAAGTACCATACTGGTAGTGGTACCTAACTTGTGAGAGACCGGTGCCTGATGTAGATATAGAAAACCTGTATTAAAGATTACCATAATGTTACGTAGATTTTGCTTATTGAATTATTGTGTACAAAACAATTTCTATGTCCATGGCATGATTGCAAACAATGTTCAATTCGTAGATATGTCAAAGTATGTTTTTCGCAACATCTCACGAGCGTACTACAGGCTACCGCCGCAGCTAGCTGCGTGCACCTACTAGTTAAGCATTACAAGTATGTGACAAGCTTAATCTGTGAGCTTTTTTTTATAGATAGCCCATAAACATCTACATCTATTCCCGATTAAGAATCTACTAGTAAATGCGATACGTTGTCACACCTGAGGACTAAGGTGAGTGTAGAGAACCGAAGACCCTTTCTACTGGAAACGAGGCATTCCATCTTAGATCTCACAAGTGATAACACATTTGCATATTGATTCGCGAACGAGGATAGATGTAGATGTCTATGGGCCGCAGCAACCACTTACCATCAGGTGGACTGTGTGCTCGTTTGTTACCCTGATTCTATAAAAAAATAGACCTCTTAGTCCACCGCCGCAAAAAGGCGGGAAGCTCTCAATGGAGGATCCTATATTCGGCAGTGGCCAATTCTACTGAATATCCATAGTTACGATGATGATGATAATGATGATAAAAACGCGTTCGTCAAAAAGGAGCAAGAGTTCTACATATTTTTTTTTTGCGTGCTCTCCTACATATTTTTTTATAAACATTGCGTATATTATTATTTTTTATAGGATAAGGGTGACAAACGAGCACACAGTCCACCTGATGGTAAGTGGTTGCTGTGACCCATAGACATCTACATCTATACTCTATTAAAAATCAAAATGTAAATGCGTTGTCACCTGTGAGGACTAAGATGGAATGCCTCATTTCCAGTAAAAAGGGCCTCCAGCCACCTGCACTCACCAAGCGAAACGCAGAGGTAAACCTATACTTGACGCTGGTTTTCTGTGAGGTCGTGATACCACCCCGGTTCGAGCCAGCCCATCCGTGCGACAGCAAAAGCTGCCGCGTGGCTCTACCACTGTTGAAAATAATAATATTTATTATAATAAGCATATTAAGGAAAATGCAACGAATTTAACTCGAACGACGTCTTCATGTCTTTAGGACATCACAACAAGATCATCTAAACATATTTAAACACATCATAGACCCAAAAGTTATCGTAATTTCGGGACAAATTATGCACCTAAAAATTATTTTAACATCGCATGATCACAATTGAACTTAAATGAAAACTTTCAAAATTACAGAGTGTTTGTCTTTAAGTTGCATCGCGTGCGACCTTGACAAGCGGGTCACAGATGGCCAAGGTTCACAGCAGGGGCTCGGTGTGATGCAACCTCTAAGCTTTACTAACTATAAACCAGTTTAGAGACATTGCTGCTGTTTAGCAATCGATCTGGGACCGATCGACGCACTTATGTGATGTTGCAAAGAGATTTAGAAATACTTCATGACCAAAATAGGTATTCAATGTTTGACATTAAAACGCGATAAATTGCTCTTCTATTGACAGATTTTGACACCATCGACACGCTTTAAAATTAAACTTTAAAAGCCAATTTCAAAGGATTAAAAAATTAAAGCCGTCGGGTGGGTTATGTATAAAGTATTCTTTCTACTTATTTGTTTGTTTTTACTAATATTTTAATGCACTAAGGAATATTTCTAGCTCAACGTTTTTTTTAATATAGAACAAGGGTGACAAACGAGCACACAGGCCACCTGATGGTAAGTGGTTGCTGTGGCCCATAGACATCTACATCTAGAATGCAGATGCGTTGTCAGCTTGTCAGCCAAAAGGGTCTCCGGTTCTCTACACTCACCATCCGAAACACAGCAGCATTAAGCTGCTATTTTACGCTGGTATTCTGTGAGAGCGTGGTCCGTGGTCCGTCCTCCCCGGTCGAGCCGACCCATTCGAGCTACAACTATATTATTAACTAGCTGTTCCTCGCGACTTCGCCCGTGTGTTATTTGGAGTTTTAATTTTTTCGCGCGGAACCCTAATTCTTTTTCTAAAATAAAAGTAGCCTAAGTTATTCCTTGTCACATCAGCTATCTGCCGGTGGAAATCCCATCAAAATCGGTCCAGCCGTTTCGGAGATTAGCCGGAACAAACAGACAGACAGACAGACGGACAGACAGACCGACAAAAACTTTAAAAATTGTATTTTTGTTATAAGTACTGTATATTATTTCATATGCATTTAGTAAACAGCTGTAATTTTGACATTACAAACAGACACTTCAATTTTATTTATTTGTATAGATATAGCTGCAGCATGGCTTTATCACGTGTAAAAGGCCCAAGGTAACAGCTATAACGCCCCTTTTCAATCGATCAATCGATATATTATTTATTGTACATTAAATCAAAAAAAAAAATACACATCACCCTTTTTTCCAGTCTTAAGAATGTGAAATTTTTATATGAAACCGTCACTAAACTATTTGATTCCTTTTTTACAAACGTACAAAGAAAATTGCGTCAAATTTAAAAATAGGCGATTTACATAATGATTTCTTATGCTTACGCGAACACTACACACCGAATAAAACTAATGTCAATAATGAACAATAAATGGAGATACCATTTCTACTCCTTAGACGTTAATTTTTTCTCATTGTTTCTCTTACAGTGGCTTTGAGGTATTCCATTTTAATCCTCAGATGAACAACCAGTGGCGTAGCGTGCCTTAGATGGGCCCTGTATCAAAATTTGTTGGGGGGTGAAGAGCAAAGATTTCATAACAGGAACAAAGACGCTTGCATTGAATTAAAATTATTTTATATATTGATTTTAAGTTATTACTTACAATTAGTACCCCTAGGAACTAAGCTAGCCAAACAATTGAAATTGAATATACACTTTCCTTGCCTTTTGTTCGGCGAACATAGCTGAAGACGATTCGGCGGCATTCGTAGCTGAAGACGATTTCAGCTTTACTAAATTCTTTGCTTCTATAAACAATAGTGATTGCCTTTCCTGTCCCATAGAAGTCCTTGGAATTTTTCCTTACACACGTTCGAGGCCTCTGTAGCCCGGGGGCCCCGTATCGTTGATACGGCTGATACGGCGGTAGCTACGCCCCTGTGAACAACGCAGCTTTCTTTGTTTAAAGTTGGCTGCATGTGTCCATAGACTGCAGCAGCCAGTTACCATCAGGTGGATTGTAAGTTCGTTTGCAACTTCACTTCTATAAAAAAAAAGGTCTGGTGCGCTGCAGTCAGTTGAAGTAATAGTAGGGAATGGTTTTTTTTTTATAGAATAAGGGTGACAAACGAGCACACAGTCCACCTGATGGTAAGTGGTTGCTGCGGCCCATAGACATCTACATCTATCCTCGTTAGCGATTCAAAATGCAGATGCGTTGTCACCCGTGAGGACTAAGATGGAATACCTCATTTCCAGTAAAAAGGGCCTCCGGCCACCTGCACTCACCAAGCGAAACGCAGAGGTAAACCTCTACTTCACGCTGGTATTCTGTGAGGTCGTGGTACCACCCCGGTTCGAGCCGGCCCATCCGTGCGACAGCAAAAGCTGCCGCCTGGCTCTACCACTGTGGAAAACTGTTTTCACACGCACTTGTATTTTTAGGTTACACCATACAGGTAATTCACATATAATATACAGGATTTGACTAATGAAGTCACACAAAAAGCATGAGTACTAGATAGTAACGTAGTAGGGACAAGACTTTGTTAGTGTGATGGTGTGGGGTTACTTTTCTTTCTAGCGAAAAACTACAGTAGTGCTGTAATTTGAAGAATAGGGTCAGTAAAATTATAGATTGTGACACATTCCTTGTTAGTCCTCAAGGTGACGACACGTCTAGATTCTATTTTGTTCGAAGTTAGTTGATGCAAGAACCTCTACTATCTAGCAGACAATTTGCTGTGAAACAAAATGAAATTCCACCACGTGAATCAAGTGTTTAATAATTGGGTGATTTGTGTTTTATTTTTATCACCTTAAATAAAAAGTTTGCAAAGTGTGGACTTAATGTCTTCCAGCTTTCTTTCCCAGTCAATTATATTGTTGTGAAATGACGTTGTGAAATATAATTATAGATAATAAGTTATCCTTAATAATAAATTATTAAGGGTTACTCAAAAGCTACTGGTCAGACCTTGAACAAATTTATATGGGACCAAATGATAAATACGAGCTTTGAAATAAAAATCGAAATCGGTTCATTTAGAAAAAAGTTACGAGGTAACCAACATAAAAAAACAGTCCAATTGAGTACCTCCTCCTTTTTGAAATCAGTTAAAAAAAGGAAAAATAGCCCAATGATGAAAAAAGTAATTGAAAAAATCCCAACTGCGTAAGAAATTTTACTTTATTAAAGAGAAAAAAATTATACCCTATGTCCCAGAATAAAAAAAATGTGACGACGTCACTTCCACAACTAAGGCGAATCTAAGGATGTCCCATATGTCCATCAAACCAAAAATCCATCAAACCGTTTAGGCTACAGAGCGTGCCGAAGAAATAGACTTACATACATACATACTCTCGAAAACCATTACCTTCCTTCTGGCGCAGTAAAGTAAAAACATTAACAATAAAATGAAGAACACAGCAATGGTAAAACAAAACAGAATCATTTTTATTCAATATAGATTACATAATACTTATTGAAAGTCATGTAAGTTTTACCACTGGTTCAGAAAAATCCTCTGTCCTGTAAAGTTAAAGTAAAGTAAAGTTGCAGCCTATTTACGTCCCACTGCTGGGCACAAGCATCCTCTCATTTCTGAGAGGGTTTTAGGGCAAGGAAGTGTCTGCAGCGCTGCCCCAATGCATGTTGGCGAACTTCACATGTCTTCGAAATATTTTTTTTTCTTTTTCTCAGACATGCAGATTTCCTCACGATGTTTTCCTTCACCGCCGAGCACGTGGTAAATCAGCAATTAAAATTGCAATTAACAATTTCATTAGTTCCGGCGGGGATCAAACCCGGGTTGCTCGCGTATTGTGAAATTTACCGCGAGTGCTAACCATCTGAGCTATCAAGGCTCTGTCCTAGGAAGAACCAAATTACTTGCATGTAATGTAGTCGGCCAAATAGCTCGAAGAACCGACAACCGATGGGGAAGAAAGGTTCTCGAGTGGCAGCCTCGTACCAGAAGGCGAAGTGTAGGGCGTCACCACAATATGGACGGATGCAGGTGGCTCACGACCGTGCTTTGTGGCGTTCCTCGGAGAAAACCTACATTTAGCAGTACACATACAGAAAGAGCCGTGGTAGCTCAGATGGTTAGCGCTCGCTGTAAGCTTCACGGTACTCGAGCAACCTGGGTTCGATCCCCGCCGGCACCAATGAAATTGTTGATTGCAATTTTAAGTGCTGATTTACCACGTGCCCGGCGGTGAAGGAAAACATCGTGAGGAAACCTGCATGTCGGAGAAATAAGAAAAAAAAATATTTCGAAGACATGTGAAGTTCGCCAACACGCATTGGGGCAGCGCGGCGGACAATTCCTTGCCCTAAAACCCTCTCACAAATGAGAGGAGACCTGTGCCCAGCAGTGGGACGTAAATAGGCTGCAACTTTACTTTTTACTTTATACAGAATGATGATGATGTAACTAACGGTTGTTTCCCCCCACATGTCCAGGTCCCGGCGAGAGCTACACGGACTATGTGGCGACGCGCTGGTACCGCGCGCCCGAGCTGCTTGTCGGTGACACCATGTACGGCCCGCCAGTGGACGTCTGGGCCATCGGTAGGTAGGCTTCACATTATTTATGTAAGATTAAACTCGAAGCGACGGCTAAATGCTTCCACTGCGGGCGACAGGACTAGGACTACGCACCCTATACGCTGGCAACACTTCCACCATAGGAACGGGAGCGGATGATCCTGGTAAGCTGGATCAGTCAGAACCTCTCATCGAGGACTGACGAGAGGACTGAGCCCGCTCGAAGCCGACGTCTTCAAGGCGTTCGTTAAAACAATACCCTTGACGATGGTGTTCCCGTACCAGAAACGAGGACTCTGAGGTTACGGGTGCCCGAGGAGGACGGTGACTCGGAAGTGGTCCCGAGATACTATGATAGCGCTATGAGGGTGCTGAGGGCAGTAAGTACTGCCCCCCGGACTTGCTTTAATAAAGCAAAGCGAGAGAGGGGCAACAGACGCAGATCCCAGAACCTTATATATACGCTGATGGTAACCACCGTGGGGATTTAGCCGGTAGGAGACCGGCTTAAACTTTCTGTTGCCCGATCATTCATAGCCGATCCATGAGGATTTTCCCACGAAAAAAAAGGAAAGGAATTCAAAGAAAGTCATGCAGCTGGTTAAAAATGCCCGTGCCTGCTTCTGTTTTAAAATTTGCCTATGTAACATCTTATATTCACAGCCTAAGAATGGACCACCGTTGGCAACTAAATATTCCCACTTTACTGTTTGGCACTTTTATATCTAGAACACCCTCCCATCTTTATGGTAAGGTTTTATTATCATACGGGACATTCAGTAGATTATTGGCAACATGCTAGCAACTGTAGCCTAATATGGTAGGGTGCGGACCGTGGTCTCAAATGTCGTGGTCGTGGGTTCGAATCTACCATTCGACTACTTTCGTGAACCACCACAAACACAAGCATTTTAAACATACCATTATTGGTTAAAGGGAATATTAGTAATGTTTATAGCATTGCTAGTGTTTTTTATACGATAAGGGTGACAAACGAGCACACAACCACACACCGATATTTTTTTAAACCGTAAAATAAGACTGAGGTTTACAGAACATGAAGACGTAGAAATTTGAAGTTTCAAAATCGAACTCTTTATAATAGAGTCTAGAATATTCCCACTGGGGATAAAATAACCTTAAAATATTCCTTACGATGTTTTGCCATTTATTAGGTTGCGTGTTCGCGGAACTGGTATCGGGAGTGGCGCTGTGGCCAGGCAAGAGCGACCTGGACCAGCTGCACCTCATCCGCTGCACGCTCGGCGACCTGTTGCCCAGGCACATGACCATCTTCTCTCAGAACACATTCTTCCAGGTGCATTTATTTATATAACGTAAAATTACAGTCTATATACGAGGATTGAAAAGTACTCGGCCTAACCAAGAAAATAAACACATACTAAATCAGTTATATTTTTATTTTTCTACATAATCACCATCAAGTTCAATACACTTTTGCCACCTCCCCTTCCAAGCATTTAGACCGTTGAAAAAAAATGATTCTCCTTAGAGTCAAAATATGCGTCTACAGCTGCTTTGACCTCGTCGTTAGTCGAAAATCTTTGACCTCCCAAGTGCTTTTTTAGGTTAGGGAACAGAAAGAAGTCTGATGGTGCCAGATCAGGTGAATACGGCGGATGCGGTAACAGTTCAAAGCCACAGTTATGAATTTCAGCCATTGACTGTACTGACGTGTGAACACGGGCGTTATCTTGATGAAACAGGACTTTTCTTCTGAGCATTCCTCGACGTTTTTCTTTTATTTCCTCTCGTAAACGACGTAGTAAGGTGCAGTAGTAATCAGAGTTTATAGTCTGACCCCTTTCAAGATAATCAATCATAATCACACCTTTCGAGTCCCAGAATACTGAAGCCATCACCTTATTTGCCGACAAAATCGACTTAGCCTTTTTAGGGGGTGGTGAACCAGGTCTTCTCCACTGTTTTGATTGTTGTTTTGTTTCCGGTGTACAGTAATGAACCCATGTTTCGTCTATAGTAACAAAACGATTCAAAAAATCATCTGCATTGGCTTCAAATAACTCCAAACAGTCACGTGAAATAGTCAATCGCGTCCTTTTTTGTTCAACTGAAAGCAGTCGCGGAACCCACCTCGCAGACACCTTGTGGAAACCCAACTCGTTGATAATGATGTTTTGAGTTCGTTCATAAGAGATGCCTATAATCTCGACTATCTCTCTAATTTTTAATCTGCGGTCTCCCATTATTAAATCAAGTACTTTTTTAATATTTTCGTCAGTAGTTGACGTCGAAGGCCTTCCAGAGCGGGGTTCATCTTTCACACTCTCTCTACCACGCTTAAATTCTGCTATCCATTTTTTGACGGATGAATATGACAGAGCACAATCGCCTAATGTACTGACCATGTCATCATGGATGGCTTTTAATGATAGCCCCTTCTTATGGAGGTACTTAATGACGGCACGCTGCTCGATTTGCTCCATTCGCGGAAATTATGTCCGATTACTTTGTTAATAAATTTATAAAATCACAACTAATTATCGCACACGTTTCGAACTTCACACAATTAACTAGTCTGAACTGAACTAAATAATGTGGGTAGATTTGATTTTTAGAATTGAATGGATCTGTGTTAGGCCGAGTACTTTTCAATCCACCCTCGTATATTCCACTTTTCGGCACAGACAGTTTCTCATTTCTGAGGGGTAACTATATATTTATAGAATAGGATAGGTGGATAAATTTTAATTTTATTTTACTTAAAATTCAAATAAATACAACATTGATCGCCATAATGAAAAAACAAAAAGTAAAAACTTCCCCGTGGTATAGTGCTAAGAACGCTGTTCCTTTCAGTTTCAGTTTAATTTCCTAGTAGAATAGCTATACTTAACCTTTGAATGAGAAAAGAACCAGACTTCTTGTCACCGACATTTTTTATTCAATATAGATTACAAGTAATTCTTATCGTATCTCATTTTTTTTTACTTTTGCCACTGGTTCGGAAAAAAATCTCTGTCCAGGGAAGAACCAGCAAGAAACCTAGCCCACAAAAAAACAGCAAGAAACCCAGCGGAATTTATACTAAACCACTTCTAACCACCAACCACTCTATATATTGTGTTATATGTATTTTTTATTGTACTTTTTATATTTGTTTATTTATGTTAGCCGTAGTAGTTTTCAAATACCCCAGGGTTGAGTGATTGAGAATGCCAAAAGGCATTAGTTCCGACCACTGTAACTCTTATTTTAAAAGCATCTTCACCTTCATCGGTTCATAAAAGTCAACTCATAGGGCATGGGCCTCTCCAGTGCAGGGCAAATTAATAATAAGGAATAAATAAACAATAAAAGCTGTAAAAGAGGACCATGCTATGCATAACTTTGCATACAAACACCAGCCCCACTGTGCATCATACGCCTAATGACCTAATGAGAGCGTCATGCTGTCTGTCTGCCGTCTCGGCTCTCGTCATACGAGTTCTTCTTTTACTGACAAGGCCTCTTTCTTTTACTGCCCTATGAATTGTATTATCTATGGCCAAGCCGTGCCAATGGATGTTTCACAAATAAAACTATAAAAATATGACACCGCTATCTATCGGATGTCATTATATCTTTTAACCTTTTCCAATAGATGACACCCATTAGACAAAATTTATTTATTCTGTGACAAAATGAAAGACGAATTTTCGGGGGCATCTCAGGCGGCGTATTTGTTTTATACTTTTTTCATGTTATTGCCCCGTGTATTGCAGGGCATGGCGCTACCGGAGCCGACGCATATGCAGCCCCTGGAGATGAAAATACCGCAACGATACGCCAACAACGAACTTGTCATTGATTTCTTAAAAGTAAGGATTGCGCCAAAAAAAATTCTTATTAATTTTGACATGATTACAACTGGAAATTGATTTTTACCATCGGACGGTGCATTATTGGGACATCTTCATATTGACCGTGGGTTTATCCAAAGAGTTTCGTGGTAGAGTCACGCTGCAATTATATTATGGTTGTAGCACGAATGCGTCAGCTTGACCGGGGTAGGACCACACCCTCACAGAGTACCAGCGTAAAATAACAGCTTAACGCTGATGTGTTTCGTATGGTGAGTGTAGAGAAACAGAAACTCTTTTACTGTTAATCGAGGTTTAATGCAGAGGTCTATGGGCCATTAAAATGCATTTAATATCATCGATCAAAGAAGATGGATTGTCTCGATTACAGTAAAATAGTCAATGTTACTCTACACCCACCAAACGAAACACAGCAGCATTGAGCTGCTATTTTACGCTGGTATTCTGTGAGAGCGTGGTCGTTTCCCCGTTGAGCCGACTTATTCATGCTACAAATTGCAGGATGGCTCTACCACGTAAAACCCCATATCACCCGTGAGTATCGTAGGAGACGACAGATGGAAGTTTAAACAGGAGAAAGGCAGCAGTATGTTCCTGATATCAGGAAAATGAAAATAAGAGACTTCGGGTGCCAAGCGTGTCAACTATGGCAACTATCCATCTATGAAGCTATCTACGGGTGAGGCTTATGTTCTGGAGTACACATTTGATAGGCTGGAATGAATGAATGATCGAACGGACGAATGATCTGTTCGTTTGTAAGCGATTATGTTGTGTTGCGAGTAGAAGTGCCTGGACAAGGACCCGACGGCGCGCTGGACGTGCGAGCAGCTACTGCGACATCGCGTCTTCGAGAACTTCCTCTTCACTTTACCGCGCTCTGAACACGAGGATTACGAGAAGGCTAGGCGGGGGCAGGTAACACGATACACCTTTGTAACTTGCGTAAGACACACACGAGTTTACGCACGCGCGCACACACACACACACACACACACACACACACACACACACACACACACACACATACACATACGCACACGCACGCACGCACGAACGCACACACTCACATACACATACAGGCTGTCTTATGAGTTATTTTGTACAAATAAAATTGCTCGATACCGCCCGCATCGTCCACCGGTTTCTTTCCCTTTCTTCCTAATCCTCGGCCGCTTGGTCACAACGACATACGAAACTAGAGGGAGCGCAGTGTAATTATAGGCCTTGAGGCATATCATTTTATATCCTTCTTATGTTTGAATTTATTTGCAGGAGCCCATACGTTCCAGTAGCTACTTACCATCAAATGGTCTGATAGACATTTCCTTCATTACAGCCTATCAAAAATCCACTGTTGAACATAGGCTTCCCCGATAGATTCATTAGGGGCGGGGTATTTAAAATTTTGTCCGCCTGCCAAGCGTACCTATTAAGGCGAGGAGAGAGGCCCATGTCCAGCGACGAGTTTGTACAGGCAGAGAAATGAAAGTTAGGATGCAGTGTCAAAAATGTGGTGACAATCGCAAGACTATCATCTTCAGACTCGGTGATACACATCATTTTATTTTATTACGCGCATCTTAGCAAATTAATTTTTGAGATGTTTAATGCCATCATTTTGTAAAAACACTGGCTTACGCGTATGATAGCGATTGTCGCCACGTTTCTGACACTGCATCCAAACTTTCATTTCCCTGCCTGTAAAAAACCAGAATTTTTGAGATCTTAGGTAACGTAGCCAACAACTCTATTAGGCTCAATTTATGTTGCGGAGGAATGGCAGCGTCAATTTCGCCTCGTCGCGCAGGAAGCCGCGCGAAATCGCAAGAATGCTCGAGCATTCCCGCGAATTCCAGCGACTGCGCCTCGAAGCTAAGTGGCTGCGTGTGCCACTTCCTGGCTTCCAGCGGATTTCACAACCTTCGCGCCGCTTCCTGCGGATTCCACAGACTGCGCCAACAGTAGCTAGGAGAGTCCTCGAAAATTCCACGGAAGACTCGCGACTTTTTTTGGCTCATATCTAGTTTGAACTTTATACAATTAACATAAAACTTATTTTACTATGTACAATTTCGTTACAAAAATTCGCTTCCGTCCCGTTCCGCGGCAGTGTAAATTGGGCTTTAGGTTAGGGTTATAGTGTGAGAGCGAGAGTGACCTTCCCTCACCCAAGTCGACCTTTGTTTCCTTTCCCCATCCTTACTCTCTTATCCTTTCCCTTAGCAAGTCTACATGAAACGTCGTCCAGCGTCGGTTTCAAACACTGAAGATGTCCACGACGCAGACTCTATATCAACGAAGAAGAGTAAACGGAAGTGATGTTTTGGTACAAAATTATTCTTGTTATGGTTAGCTTTTTTCCTGATTCATTTTATTTCTAAGGGTACATAACATAAACTTATACTCGCGCCACATTCTTATCCAACAAAAATTAAAAGAATTCCTTCTGCGTCAAGGCCAAATGCTTATGGAACGAACTTCCTTTGTAAATCCGTCGTGCGAAAACACTAGATAAGTTTAAGGCTGACGTCTAAAATCACTGTCTATCACTGCAATAATCACTTGCCATTATTAGTGACATTTACTCTTCGTATCCTTACTGTATATTTATGTAATTTTTATGTATATTTGCCTGTTTAATCTATATAATGTATGTCTATCATATTCATTTATTTTGTAAATATTAGTATTAGTGAATGGTTCGACTTGACTCTGGAAGGATTACGCTCGCACAGAAAACCATCGTGAAATAGCAGCTTAATGCTCCCGTGTTTAACGAAACACGTATGATGTATGTAGAGAACTGAAGATTCTTCTTAGTGGTAACGACATTCCATTATAGTCGACATTAAGGGTAACAACGCATCTTAAGATTTGTTG
This sequence comes from Parnassius glacialis, assembly GCA_033319125.1. NCBI lineage: Eukaryota > Metazoa > Arthropoda > Insecta > Lepidoptera > Papilionidae > Parnassius > Parnassius glacialis. Next base: position 383,622 of record JAVANC010000012.1, on the reverse strand, counting down.
AAGATAGAGGTAGGTGTCGCAGCATGCTACCGTGTTACGATCAGGTGGTTTTAGAACGTGGTAGAGCTACCACGCTATATTATGGTTGCAACACTAATACGTCGTTCGAGTTAAAACGACACTTTTCACAGAATACCAGCTAAAATAGCAGCTCAATGCTGCTGTGTTTCGTATGGTGAGAGTAGAGGACCGGAGATACTTCTAACTGGAGCGAGGCATTTTTTTTTTGTTATCATTAGTTTTCTGAATTGCCTCCCATTACTGTTTAAATTATGTGGTAGAGCTACGCTGCAACTATATTATAGTTATAGCACGAATGGGTCGGCTCGACCGGAAAACGACCACGCTCTCCAAAATACCAGACTAAAATAGCAGATTAGTGCTGCTGTCTTTCATATGGTAAGTGTAAGAAAAACGGGGATTCTTTTTTATTAGAAACAAGGCATTTTATCTTAAATCTCACGGGTGACAATTAATTTGCATTTTTAAATCTATGGACCACTGCATCCACTTAGGCCCGCCACATACATACGGAATTCCGTTTCGGGATTCCGTTTTGATATTCCGATTCGAGATTCCGAACGCAGCAAGTTCATAAAAAATCTATGACCCGTCACACACGTACGGTATTTTTCCGTTCGAAATGTTGCGGGCTAAACGGGATTCCGTATGTGTGTGGCCGACCCGTTCGGAATTCCGAAACGGTATCCCGAAACGGAATTCCGTATGTATGTGGCGGGCCTTACCATCACGTGGACTATGTGTTTGTTTGTTACCATTATTCTATATAAAAACTGTTTAAATAAAAGGCGGGGGTTGAGTGGGTTTAGAATGAAGATGTGTTTGGTAACGTATTGTGTCGCGGGTGTGTGTGGGTGCGCAGGGCTCGCCGCTGCTGCCGGCGCTAGCGCGTGGCCGCGCCGCGCCGCGCCGCCTGCCGCCCGAGCGCGCGCACCTGCCCTCCATCTGACCCGCACGCACGCTCAACCAATAAACTCTCCACCATCCATTGCTCTTTTATTTACACTACCCTCCATATCACAACAATATAATATCAAATAGAACACATTAAAGAAAAGTGGTCATTTGTAAGGAATCTAGAAACACGCGGGAAAGAGCCCCAAGCAAAGATGCGCAGGAATTAAAAAGAAAGATATGCGTTTATGTCAATTTAAGCAGGCATCACAAAACAAAAAAATTATAGACAAAAAAATTAATAAAACGAAGTATACCAACATCATAAAAAGAAAATACACTTTAAAAAACCCTGTGCTACAGCATAACTGCGAAAGGAACCAGTCTCAATAATAGCAACTCGAACGCCTGATGGCCGCGAAAAGGAAGCCTAAATTCACCAGTCTATACTTTTTTAAACGTAACCTCCATTAGGACTTTCTTCTGTATCGTAGAAGTAATTTACAAATATAAATTGCACTAAGACAAACATCTAGACGAGAAACAATTATTTGTAGACCATACAAAAATACTTGTTCCGTGCGGGATTCAAAACAGCGGCCCTTAACGCTGCAACTAAAAGCCACTGCGCCACGAAGCCGTCAATGGATATTTATAGGATGTAAAGAATGAATGGATAATGGTGCATGTGATAACTGTAGTATTTTTATAAATAAAAGAAATCGAAGGCAAATAAAAACACAACACGTGTTAAGATTTCTAAATAAATAAAAAAGCTACCTACATGATATGCAATTTCCCTGTTAGTTTTATTGTTATTTTTCAATTTTTGAAAAATTACATGATTTAATTTTTCCTGTCCACCAACGTACCACTAGACCACTCGGCCAGTCTCCACCCTTTCGTTGTCAACTTACCACACATTCAAATGCTTTACTTCATTGTTCGTCATGCATACAGCAAAGGAGTGGAACAAGTTGCCAGCATCTGTCTATCATATGTCCAATTACAATAATAATACATCTAGCATATGTCCGATTACAATGTGTCTTCAAGCCAAGAGAGAATAGGCTTTTATTAAGTCAGTGTGCTTAAAAATCTTCGGCGGCATCACCACTTACCATCGAGTGCGATATTAGTCGAGCGATAGCTACGAATAGTAAAAAAAGGTAGTATGACAAATATTTGTAGGGCGTTGTAATATGACAAATATTTGTAGGGCATTTCTTATGTGTTCAACCCACACTACAGCTATATTATATAGCACAAATGGATCGGCTTGACCAGGGAAAAACCATGCTCTCACAGAATACCAGCATAAAATAACAACTTAATGCTGCTGTTTAGTGTGGCGAGTGTAGAGAACCGGAGAACCTTTTTACTGAAAACGAGGCATTCCATTTTACATCTGTATTTTGATTTACGAATAGATGTTGATATCTATGGGCCACAGTAATCGCTTTCCGTCAGGTGGACCGTGTTTGTCATTTACCGGTTTTCCACCCGCTTTCAGAAGCTCCGCTGTAATTCCATCCTCGCCTGGGGCCTTGCCGTTTTTAAGGTGCTGGAGAGCCATTCTAATCTCGCTCAGACTGACGTCTGGGATATCTTCGGAATAGTGTCGGATAAGACTCGCTCTTGGATCGTTACTCACACTTGCGTGTGGCTCCAACGATGACGTGTACAGCTTCCCATAAAACCTCTCAATCTTACTCAAAATCTCAGGTGCCCCGGAAACGATGCTGCCAGATTCGGTCTTCAGCTTTGACAGTTGGCTCTTTCTGGCAGACAGCTCTCTGGCAAAGACTTTGGAGCCTTGGTTCCGCTCAATCGCTTCTTCAATACGAGCTGTATTGAAGTTGCGTAAGTCCCGCCGCATGCATTTGGAGATCTGTCCGTTCAGTTGCCTGTATGCTGTCAAATCTGTTGAAGAATGTAGTTTCATCTCCCGTCTAACAGCCATGAGATTAAGAGTGTGATCGGAGAGTTTTTGTGTTCTTCTGCGGCGGGTCTTGCAGAACTTAGCTCCGACCGCATGGACAGTTTCCATGAGCTTGTCATTCATATCGTCCACTTCATTGCAGTGTTCTAGGCACTGAAAACGGTTTTGTAACTGGAGCTGAAAGGTTTCGGGACTCTGGATTAGAGCACGAGGGGGCGGAGCGTTGACTTCATCAGACGAGACCTCTCCAACTTAACATTTAGGTTCAGTGTGCTCGACCAGGTCCACTTCCTGTGGGGCCGCTTCTTGAAGAAAGAGTTCATCATAAAGAGTCCCTCTTTCTCCATGAAGTCGGCCAGCTGCTGGCCCCTTGGGTTCCGTTGCCCTATTCCAAATTTCCCTACTTTCAGCTCACCGTTCTCTCTTGTGCCTAGTTTTGCATTGAAGTCTCCCATTAACACCGTATATTGGGTTTTGGAGGAATGCATGGCTCTAGAGATATCCTCATACATTTCCTCCACCTCCTCATCGGGGTGTGCCGAGGTTGGTGCGTAAACCTGTATGACCTTCAGCGAATACCATTTGGTGATTCTGAGTATAAGGTACGCAACCCTCGTCGACACACTCCCGATCATTACAACGTTGTTAACGAGAGACTTGTGGACGATAAATCCGGCACCTCCTTGGGACATATGGTCGCCCTCCCGGTGATAAAGCAAGTTGCCGGATTCGAGGATTACCGTGTCCTCCCCCTCTCTTCGGACTTCGGATAATCCTATAATATGCCAGCGCAACTTGTCTATCTCTTCTTCCAGCTCCACGATCTTCTCGTCAGTCCTCAGGGTGCGTGCGTTGTACGTTGCCAGGTAGAGTCGTCGTAGGTGGCAACCGAACCTCCACCGAAGATTCTTAGCACCCCCTGCCCCGCCGTTACCATGGTCGTCACCGTAGCCAGGAATAGCGGGGCCGCCGGGGACTGGGGGCCGTCTGTTTGTTGCTTTAATCATTGGGGGGTGTTTGCCATAGTTGCCACGCTTGGCGAGCGGGTTGGCAACCGCAGTTTTTTAATTGTAATTTTGGCTATTATCAGGAAGATGCTGCTGCCCATCTCCCGCCTGTTTCCCTTTGTCGCCTTTTACGACACCCACGGGAGGATATGGGGTAGTGGATATTCTTGACCGCCACTACACGGCACTAATACAAAATAAAACTATATAGAGCAAATCCAGCATACCATTTTTGAGTATAATAATAACACTCTTATATGCATATGATGTAGTATGACACAACAAAAGGATACATTCAGCATTAGTTGTGGGTACCTGCCTAATAATATAATAATAATAATTTTGAGAGTAGCCCACTTAAGATCCTATGCCATAAGACTGAAGAAAACAATGAGACAACTGTATCATCCCTTTGGCGACACACCACAGATGTAGATGTGATTTATAGAAAAAGAATACATTACAAAGATACGAGGGTGGATTGAAAAGTACTCGGCCTAACACAGATCCATTCAATTCTAAAAATCAAATCTACCCACATTATTTAGTTCAGTTCAGACTAGTTCATTGTGTGAAGTTCGAAACGTGTGCGATAATTAGTTGTGATTTTATAAATTTATTAACAAAGTAATCGGATATAATTTCCGCGAATGGAGCAAATCGAGCAGCGTGCCGTCATTAAGTACCTCCATAAGAAGAGGCTATCATCAAAAGCCATCCATGATGACATGGTCAGTACATTAGACGATTGTGCTCTGTCATATTCATCCGTCAAAAAATGGATAGCAGAATTTAAGCGTGGTAGAGAGAGTGTGAAAGATGAACCCCGCTCTGGAAGGCCTTCGACGTCAACTACTGACGAAAATATTAAAAAAGTACTTGATTTAATATTGCGAGACCGCAGATTAAAAATTAGAGAGATAGCCGAGATTATAGGCATCTCTTATGAACGAACTCAAAACATCATTGTCAACGAGTTGGGTTTCCACAAGGTGTCTGCGAGGTGGGTTCCGCGACTGCTTTCAGTTGAACAAAAAAGGACGCGATTGACTATTTCACGCGACTGTTTGGAGTTATTTGAAGCCGATGCAGATGATTTTTTGAATCGTTTTGTTACTATAGACGAAACATGGGTTCATTGCTGTACACCGGAAACAAAACAACAATCAAAACAGTGGAGAAGACCTGGTTCACCACCCCCTAAAAAGGCTAAGTCGATTTTGTCGGCAAATAAGGTGATTGCTTCAGTATTCTGGGACTCGAAAGGTGTGATTATGATTGATTATCTTGAAAGGGGTCAGACTATAAACTCTGATTACTACTGCACCTTACTACGTCGTTTACGAGAGGAAATAAAAGAAAAACGTCGAGGAATGCTCAGAAGAAAAGTCCTGTTTCATCAAGATAACGCCCGTGTTCACACGTCAGTACAGTCAATGGCTGAAATTCACAACTGTGGCTTTGAACTGTTACCGCATCCGCCGTATTCACCTGATCTGGCACCATCAGACTTTCTTCTGACAGACTTTGTTCCCTAACCTAAAAAAGCACTTGGGAGGTCAAAGATTTTCGACAAACGACGAGGTCAAAGCAGCATAAATAAGCATATTTTAACTCTAAGGAAGAATCATTTTTTTTCAACGGTCTAAATGCTTGGAAGGGGAGGTGGCAAAAGTGTATTGAACTTGATGGTGATTATGTAGAAAAATAAAAATATAACTGATTTAGTATGTGTTTATTTTCTTGGTTAGGCCGAGTACTTTTCAATCCACCCTCGTAATATTGTAAGGGATCGCCCACGTGCATATTGGAAATATGCCCAAGCAAGTGTTGTGTTTACATTTCCTATAATATTGTCGGTATGCTGCAATGCGGGTAGGATCATAGGATGGAGTAGGAAATGTATCCACCACATAATGTAAATTAAATATTTATTTCTCAGTAATTATCAAGGTACTTTAAACAACTCAAAGGTATTTTAAATGTAAAATTTTTTTTTTATACTTTTATGAAACAAAGTCAGCTCTTCTTTAAATCCCTTGTCAGGGAACTTGTTTTGTATGTGGTAGAGCCATGCTGTAGCAGGCTGTAACACAAACAGGTCGGCTCGAACGGGGAAGGACCACACTAGCACAATACCATTGTAAAATAGCAGCTTAATGCTGTTGTTTCATATGTGAGAACCGAAGACCCTTTTTACAGGAAAGCAAGCATTCCATCCTAGTCGTCAGTGGTGACAATGCATCTACATTTTGATTCTTAGTTGTCGGATATTTACGGGCCACAGCTTCAGAAGCAGAACCAGAAAGCTTTTTATTCAATAAAGACTATAAATAATACTCATTGAAAGTCATTTTTTTTAAATTTACCACTGCTTTGGAAAAACACCTCTGTCTTAGGTAGAACTAGCAAGAAACCCAGTGGGACTCTTTTTAAAAAAAAATAACTTACAATCATGTATGTTACAATTAACAACATAAAACAAATTAGGAATAGCTTGGTAGCAATCACCTCATATCATCCTGATGGTGTCCACTTACCATCAGGTGGACTATGTGCTTGTTTGTCATCTTTATTCTATTTTAACTACTGAGGGCCTAGATATTTTCTAAAGTCACCACTTACAACATCCATCCAACCATTATAATCTATAAACGTCCACTGCTGAACTTAGGCCTCCCAGGAAGATTGCCTCATAGGAATCTGGCATAGTTATCACACTTGGCAGGCGAGTGGAGTACCCATCAGGGATAACTATGTATGTACATATTTGTGAACCAAAACATGACACGCATCTTTATCTAAATCAAATATACTTTTTATACTAAGGTACTTTTGTCTGCCACTTCAAAAAAGAGACGGTACTAAATTTGACTATGTTTTTTTATATGTGTTACCTCATAATTTTTTACTGGGTAAACCAATTTCAATGATTCTTTTTTAATTTTAAAGCTGGTACTTCACATGTGGTCCCACATGAATTTGATCACGGTCAGACCAATAGTTTTTGAGTAATTCTTAATAACTTATATTGAAGTCGGTTGTACAAAATTTTTCATTTTAAATTATTTAAAAGGTAGTCTATTGCTCTTACAGGTACTTTAATATCACAGGTCATTTACATGTTAAACTATTCCTGATTTAAAATTACTAAAGAGAATGATTTCACAACAGAATATATGTTTATGCATAATGTAATTTTACAAAATTTTTAAGTTCTCTTCTTAAGTTGAGTATATACCTATATCTATTTCTATTTTTTAAGTATTTACAATTCTTCCACATCTTCATCTCTTTTTTTTTCAGTAAAACCCTTTAGTCTTTTTTAAACAGCTGAAAAAAAACAAGCATTTCAATAATAAGTAATAACGAATAAATTGATTGATTGATAAAATACTAAGAAAAATACTAGAAATTCTTTGTAGCTTGAACAATTATTTTTTAGTTCAGAAAAGCTAATTTAAAACCAATAGCCTTATATTACCGATGCGAAAGGTAACTTTTTGCGTTCTTCAGGGCTGACCAAGTAGTCGATTCCTTGCAATTTGGCCCAACCATAATGAACTCCTATAAGAGCCGGCACCATTACAAGCAAAACTATATTTTTGGACACAAATTTTTTGACATTCATTTTTGCTATAATGTTACAGTAGATAATTTACGATGTTATCTTTATATTTAAAATTTTGAGGTTATTTATATTTATCTTATACTTTTATCTTAGAATTAGAACTAAGTTTTTTTATTAAAATTTTTGGCTTGGATCCTAGTCTTTTAAGCAACATATAATTTTTTTATAGAAGAAGGGGCAAACGAGCGTGTGGCTCACCTGATTGTAAGTGACTACCGCAGCCCATGAACTACCGCAACACCAGGGGAATTGCAGATGCGTTGCCGGCCTTTTAGAAAGGTGTAAGTAAGCTCTTTTCTTGAAGGTTCCTAAGTCGTATCGGTCTGAAAAAATCGCTGGTGGTAATCCATTCCACAAGGAAGTTCCACATTGGGAGGGACTCCATCGGGCCTACTCGACTTGCTGACGTCCAGGGAAAAGAGTGTTTTCCGAACCGAGCGCTGTGTAAATAGCACATCCGGCATGGAGCACTCACATCGCTGGATGGTCGACGGTGTGTTTCCCCCGTCATCTAGAATCGAGTTGGACGCAAAAAGAGAGCTCAACAGATCGGCTTTCTCCTTTGCCTTATACGCAAACTCCAGCCCGGGACACAATGGAGTGTTCTAATTTGTATTCCGGGTAGGAGAGATATGAAGTATCAGCTGGAGAGGACACCTGAGTCTCGGTTAAAAAGAACAAGGCCGGTTTCGCCGTCTCTAGATGGTAATGGACAGCGTTAAGGTTGGAATGAAGTTCCTTGATGTTGCAAAAATTCACGGATAGCGTGACAGAGGTCGCCTTGGTTGTATTGCTCCGCTTGCTCCGAGCAGCATTAGTCGCGAGCAGAATTTCGCCCCCTCCCCCACCCTCTCCAGAATACGCGGGGCAGCCTGAGCACCCACGCTCAGGAGTGGAGTAGTTTGGTCGTGGATGCTCCCAGGGTACCAGCACCCCTGGCGAGGAATTCGCCAGGGGTGCTGGTACCCTCCTGGGGTAGTCTTTTATTTAGTTCCACTACCATGTTAATGGGGGGGGGGAATTGGGCCTCCGGCCACCTGCACTCACCAAGCGCAACGCAGAGGTAAACCTCTAAATCACGTTGGTATTCTGTGAGGTCGTGGTACCACCCCGATTCGAGCCGGCCCATCCGTGCGACAGCAAAAGCTGCGGCGTGGCTCTACCACTGTTAAAAATCTCTTGTCAATGTCTTCATTTTATCTCAGTTTTGTTATAATAATCCTTTAGGCAGGCCACATACATACGGAATTCCATTTCAGAATTCCGATTCAGGATTCCGTGAATATTTCAGAAGCACAAGGGTCAGTTGAGAGACGTTAGCCATTGAGTCTAGACATTCTGCCAGCGAATAATGATGACGATTTTCTGATTACGATTCCATTCTTGCTGTATCGTTGTTACTGGATGCATCCCCTTATCACCCTAAGTTTGCAATGTAGTCAATATTATGTAAAAAGATCTATTTATTCAGAGATATTTTTTAAATATGGATATCTCTTTCGACGAATTATTAAACAAAATAAGATGAAACGTACGAAAAGATATACACGTATAAGTTTAAATGTAAAAACATACATAAATACGCCTACTCACTTCGGTCGGAAAATTACCGTACGTGTGTGGCGGGACCTTGATTTTATATGGACTTGCTGCGTTCGGAATCCCGAATCGGAATTCTGAAATAGAATCCCAAAACTGAATTCCGTATGTATGGGGCCGGCCTTATTATTATTATTATTTATTTAATTTCAAGTATCTAGGACTCATTATTACATTTTTTTCAGAATTATGATTATTATTATTATATACAGTACACTTATTCACAATATATTGATGCGTCACATAGCGTAGTTATGGACGATTTTGACAGTATCTTGGGCCAGCAGACAATTGGCGGTAATATTGAGATTCTAAGCACCTAAGCAGACAAACACCTTACCTTAAGATTCACATCACAATCTGAGCACTTATTTCACCATTAACAGTAATAATTTAGATGCACAGACGTTTAATACTCAAAATCGCATCACTTTTACATATCAAAATCCACTTCAAACCATTATTTAATCCATAATATAGGAGCAGGAATCCGCCACTAGAGATGAAGCGTATGTACCAGAACAGATCCAGGCACTAGGTATTAAACGAGACTAGGTTGCACCTGTTCCAACTTTTAAAATACTTGATCCACCTATTCTGACTATGTCTCATTTTGTTACCGTAGTTACTAGTCTATTTTGCTGCTCACTCGTGTTTGCCTAAATCATTCATGTGTCAGTCATTTGAATTTGAACTATATTTCAATGTTTATAAAAGTAACGCGACGCGCACTTGTGTTGTGTAAGAATATATTCTGTCCTTTTTTAACCACACTATTCCGCGGTCTTTCTTTCTATCTTTGTCTGTTAATACCCGAGACTAGTCGGAACTAGTCCCGGGGACTTCATCCAAATACTAGGCAGATTTTATACACTAGATACTTGTAAATACTCGATGTGAATGGAGATTAAAGACCATATGATGCAATCGAGTATCTAGTACGGACTCATATAAATGTGATCTCGGCACCGTATTGATATCTACTAGACTTATTTAGCAATAGGTTTTCGTAACGAAGTTTTGTTATGTGGTTAAAGAACTTTCGATTTATTTTTTATTTAGACATTAGACATGAAATTGGTTATTGTTTAAAAAAATGGCTTCCAAAGGAAGCAGAGTCGCTTGAGATTATTTTACGGACAAAAGCCAACAAATGGTTGAGTTTAACATTTGTAAAACACAATTTAGTTTTAAAAATTCTTAACACTGATTTTTGCGTGTATATAAAAATATATCAAAATTAATATCGATATTTATCTTGAATGTTTGAGAGATGAGACAGTTCCGTGGCGCAGTGGCTTTGCAATGAATTGCTACGCTGGGGGCCGCGGGTTTGAATCCCGCACGGAATATGTATTTGTATGGCCTTCAAATAATTGTTCCGGGTTTGGATGTTTGTCCTTGTGCAATTTGTATTTGTAAACTGCCTCCACAATACAGGAGAAAAGTCTAGTGTGGTGGTAACGTTTTTTTTTTAATAAACATAGAGAAAATGTTTATTTTGAATTGATAGACAACCACACAACAAGAAAATAAATCTTCGGTTTGCGTTCTATAAATGTAATTTTATTTTGCCGGTTGTCAAACAGATTCCGTCCGGATTCTATAATTAGAAAAAATGGTTAAGGTTAATTGGACGGGTTGGTTTGAATCTAAATAAAAACTCAAAAAGTTGCAGCAAATATTAACTTGAGAAGAATAAAAGAAAAAGTAGAATAAAAACAATTTTAATAAAAGGAGCCATTTCTACATTATTTGTGCCAGTATATACTTGTTAGCGTTCTGTACCTCAAAAGGAAAAAACGGAATCCTTATAGGATCACTTTGTTGTCCATCTGTCTGTCTTTCTGTCAAGACCCTTTTTATCAGGAACGCGTGGAGGTATGAAGCTGAAATTCATATCAAATACTCAAGTCTATTGTCCCTTGTAGCTGTGAAAAAATCAAACTTCTAAGCCAACGCAACCAAAAGATACAGCCGTTTATGCCGCAAATTTTCGACATTCGCAAGGGAATCAAAAGCTACAGGGTACTTCCCGTGAACTCAGGATCTTAAAATTTGGTACGAAGCAACGTTTCATAGCACAGAGAAAGGAAATATTGCAAAAAGCATAAATTTTTAGTTACATCATATGAGCGGATTTCAAATAAAATGACGCGTTACGTAAGCAGAACCTAATATTTTTCATAAATCGTAATGGACTTAAATGTGGATATTTCGATGGTAAATTTAATAAATTGTCCGATAATGTAAAAAATATTTAGAATGTTTTAATAATATTCACAAAAATCCAATTTAAGTGACCACATACTTCAGTATTTATTCAGTTTCGTAACTTTTTTAATTACTGTTTTAATAAAGTAAAACTATTATTATTCATATAAATTATATGGTTTGAATGAAATCACAGAAAAATCTTTTTAAAAACGAAGAATTTTGTAATAAGCTTATTATTACAAAATTCTTCGTAGAAATTTAGATAATCTACTGTGTAAAGCTCCATTACGTAACTTTTCAGATATTTTGGAAAAGAAAAATATCATTTACCGCAATATTTGAAACACGTTCAATATCAAACTCTATTAACGAAATAAAAAAATAAAAAATTAACACTATGAAACTTTCAAAAGCACTCAAACCAATAATATTTGTAAGATAAACGTAAAAATGAAAACTAATAACTGTGGGACAGTTACGTTAACGGAATAATGTGTTACGAAAAGGAACTGCTTAGGGTTTTTCCATAAGTACACCATTTTTCTATAAGTACTAAATAATATTTAATTACTATAATTTTAAAATTTTTGACTACAATGCTGTCTTCATTAAAATACTTATGGTTATTTAAAATAAAAGTTCTTAAGATTAGTGACTTATAAAATTAAAAAAATATTCAAGTATGTAAAAGTAATTCCCACCCTGAAAGATTTTTAGCTATTTGAGTCATCAAACCTAAAAATATTTCAGCGTATGAAATACATAAAAAAAAACAATAAAGAAACAATACTTAAAATTCTTTTAATTTTGATAATATTTTAAGGGTTACGTTTTAGTACAAAATTTAAAAATTCAAAAGATTCAATCTCCACTTAGTGTAATACTATAGCAATACTTTTATAAAATATAGGAACTTAAAAAATCGTCCTACTAATAAGTAAAATCTTTCCTCATTTTTTTTCGATTGCATCGCATCGATCGATCGCGAAAAAATATTATCTTTTCAAACAATTGCAAATTTTAATGTTTCTTGGTTCAGAAGTCTTAATTTATTATTTTCTTTCTTCAGAAGATATTTGAGATATGGTGTCAAGTACACAACGGTTAAACTTATTACTTCATCTCAAGTCAGAGCTGCTGTGAGGCTCGGGCACCACGAGACGCTTAAGGGCGCGTTGGCCCATGCACTGGAGGTGGAAGCCGTGCAGCAGGATCATCGTTTCCATCGCGTCAGGGAGGTTTCAGCAGCTACAGTTCGCGACCGCAATGTAGGATACAGCTCTAGGTGCTACGGCTGTGGGGAAAGGGGCCTTCTTTGATCCAGCTATCCTAAACGAACAGTAGAAAGCCCAACAGCAGCAGGTAAACTGGCGGGTGCTGGCGCGATATTATGGGGCCAATAATGCTCGGGACGACCATGTCTTAGGAGGGGACAGGGTTGCGCACCGCAATTAATACTACTAGCGCCATCTAGTAAGAGTAGTAGAACTAGGAGAGTCAAGAACCTTCTAGAAATTTCCTTGGAAGAACTTTCTGGAACTATCGACACCTAGTCAATCGGATTCGATATGTACTCGAACATTCTAGATGTTTCTACAGTAGAAGATTCTAGAAACTATCTGAGGCCCTATATAAGGCCGGTATAGACCACCACCGAGGCAGTATTGACTTGGCGATACAAGCGAATATTTTCTTAGAGATAAATTTAAAGAAATTAATATATTAACTTTGGCCTCTCAGTATATTTACGAAAATTTAATGTATTTTCACAAAAACAAAGATAGTTTTAGTAAAAAAAAGTGATATACATTCTGTAAACACTAGGAACAAACACAAGCTAGTGATGCCAGTTTCTTGACTCCACAGAGTCAGTAATTCATTCTTGGGGCAATGTATACGCTATTACAACAAGGTCCCGGAAAGTGTACAGGTTCTCTCTATTACCAATTTTAAATGTTTTATTAAGCTGAAACTGTATAAAAAGGGTTATTATAATTTAAATGAATACATGGTTGATAATAACCCCTGGGAATGAGGTGGTCGCGTCCAAGCAGTTTCTAAAATAAATTTTGTAAATAGTTCGTAATCATTTATATTGTAAAATTTATTTAAAAAAAATGTCCCGCTGGGTTTCTTGCTGGTTCTTCCCAGGACAGAGGGTTTTTTTTCGAACCAGTGGTAAAGTAAAAAAAACTTTCAATTAGAATTACACATGTAATGTATATTGAATAAAAATAATTATTCTATTCTATTCTATTCTATTTGAAGCGATACAACTGCGAATTAAAGTGATCAGTAGTGCAATTGTGTTTTGTTATTAGTGTGGTTTTAATTTGTAATTAGTGTTCTCTAATTAAAGTGTCAATTTTGGTAATTCATTCAGGCAGTTTTTAATTTTCTTGAACCCCAAGCTCGTAAGAATATAAATGAGTACATGGTTGATAATAACCGACTGGGAATGAAGTGGTCGCTTCCAAACAGTTTCTAAAATAAAATTTGTAAATAGTTTTTGTACAACCATTAATGTAAAATTAACTTTAAAAAAAAGTCCCATTGGGTTTCTTGCTGGTTCCCAGGACAGAGGGCTTTTTTCGAACCAGTGGTAAAGTAAAAAATGACTTTCAACAAGAATTACAAATGTGATCTCTATTGAATAAAAAATATTCTGTTCTATTCTATACTATTCTATTCTTTTCTATTCTATTATATTCTGGCCTATTATATTCTATTTGATTCTATTCTATTCCACTATATTCCATTCTATTCTATTCCATTCTATTCCGTTTTATTCCAATCCATTCCAATACATTCTATTCTATTCTATGCTATTCTAGTCTATTTTGTTCTATTCTATTCCATTCAATTCCGTTTTATTCCAATCCATTCCATATCACTCTATTCTATTCTATACTATTCCATTCCATTCTATTCTATTCCATTCCGTTCCATTCTATTCAAAAAAGCTAAAAAAAACGTCTACAATCTTGTAAAGGAGTGATGGTGACATTCATATAAGTATCTTTTTTATTCTATAGGAAATGTCATATGCATAAAGAGTTCGGTTATATGAGGTTTTGTTTCGTTTTTAAGCCTCTCTATGCTAGTAATTACTCTGAGATATAATTGTAATAATGTTTTGGCCAAAGAGAATATAATCACTACGTTTAGTTTTGGCTAGCGCTCTATTCTTAATTATTTAAAGGCATAGGGATCCATACCTGTACAGCCTATTCTGATTAAACTCAGCAGCCATGGAGTAATATAATATTGCCAGCAGCAGTCAAAACCCAATTTGACTGTTGCTTTTTGATTTGATTTGATTTGGTCAAAGGGTCGGTATAGGCGCCTAATTATATATAATTTGTTTTATCGTTTCCATTCATAATTCACAAATAGTATATCAAAATCTACTTTTTCCCCATACATTATACAAACATGGAACGTAAATTCTATGTTCTCAATTTCACTGTCGAGTAATAACATCGACAAATGAAATTCAAGAATACATGTTCATATGGCCAATAGAAAAGTTCAACTTCTTGTGACGTTGCTATTGAGTATGGCCAAATATGTAACGAAGAAAATTCACTATTTCACTTCAAAACATGGTGGCAGCTCAGTAAGTAGGGTGTTCGTTTTGACTAGTCATTAGAATTTTCGGAAGCTTATTAAGCAGGAGTGTTTGATACAATTTGTAAGTATATATCTGAACTCTTTACAGCAATTACATACAGAGCAAACGTTATTTTTTTGCCATTTGTAGGTAAACACCAAACCAATAAGCTTCAAACAAAATTAAGGATGACGTCTGAAGAAACGCAGATTTCGGAAGAATTGAAGGGTTGTTACGAGAATCTTATTGTAATTGACATCGGCGCGAATCTAACAAACAAAAAGTACGGACGTGATCTCGATTCAGTTGTGCAGAGGGCAAAAGATGCAGGTGCGTGTGAAAGACTCGTTTAGAAAAAAATATCTTAAAACATCGCGTGCAGATATGAACATTCTGTCGACACCAAGAAATTACTTTGTTAGCGCTGTCCAAATTAATTGCATCAATACTCACCGCTTGTTCTAGATACTATATATTACGTATTATATGTACACTAGCAACTAATTTTGTTTAACAAGTATCATATTATGTTTATGTTCTTTTGTACAGGTGTCCAAAAAATAATGGTTACTGGCACATCAGTAAGAAATAGCAAGGAGGCACTTAGATTAACTCGGCTTTATCCTGGCACAATTTATTCCACAGCAGGTATGTTATTTACAACCCTTTGTATTATAACGTAAATAAGTTGTATGAA
Source organism: Parnassius glacialis (assembly GCA_033319125.1). NCBI lineage: Eukaryota > Metazoa > Arthropoda > Insecta > Lepidoptera > Papilionidae > Parnassius > Parnassius glacialis. Next base: position 368,001 of record JAVANC010000012.1, on the reverse strand, counting down.
AGGGATTAAACCCGTACTTTAACAAAGAAGTAAACTTTTTAAGCTAAAATATGAGAATGGTCCAAAAAACTTGAAAGCCTTTAATATAAGCATCATCCAGCATATTTTGTATTTAAAACTTCGGGACTAACTACAGGCAGCAACATTAATGGTGCGAAATGCTGTGGTTACCAAATGGATAAGAGCAATGATTATGGTAAATTTTTCTCACAATAAGAGTTCTTGCTTTGGACTTTTAAAGATGAAATGGAAGTAATGAAACTATGTTTATTAAGCAAATAGCTAACTATAACATTGCCACATCAGCATACCATTATGCAGTGAATGAATGTCGACAGTGCCCTGTAGCAGCCATATAATATAAATTATAACTACTCATTTTGCAAATAAACTATTATAATTTATATATATAGTTTAATAGTTGCAAAATAATTAGGACACTAGTACCCTATAACAGTTGGACAGGAATGAAAAATGTGATGAGAGGGTGAGGGCGATATAGGAGTAATCAAACAGATGATTTTTTTTTTCGTTTAAAACTACCCCTTTTTAACCATGCACCCTTGCTAAGGACATGCATAGTTTGCCTTAAGGATAATCTGCCACTGATACTGAGCAAAGTCTATTGGATGTAGTTGGAATATTAGAATTATTGAATACTAACAATCCACACTGGCTTTCCACGGGTATTTCTGTATCTTTAAAACAGCACCACCTACTGGGTCCACACAAACAAACACAAAAAAATGTTATCAAAATTAGTCAGTCAGTTGTATATAGAGATTAGCAGTGCCCGTGACTTCATTTGTATAGAATATTTTTAGTAATTTATTGTTATACTCTCCTATTCCAATCACATTTTGTTCACAATTTTATAGGTTATAAATTTCTTTGCACACAACCCTAATTATTTTTCTAAACTAAAACTAGCCTTACTCCTAATAACTTAAGGTATCTGCTAGTGAAAGTACTGAAAAAATTGGTCCAGTCGTAACAAACAAGCAGACAAAAATTTTAAAAATTGTTTATTTGTTATAAATACGGTATATACTTTGAGATATGCATTTAGTTAAAAGCTGTTATTTTGACATTACAAATGGACAGTTAAATTGTATTTATTTGTATAGATTGTTTTCGCAAGTGGTCTGCAAGAGCTTAAATATGGTCCATCTTCTCTATTGAAAGTAGGATGTTTTTTAATTTCAATAGCCTTGCGTATCCATCCTTGGTAGGAATCGGTGTTCTTTTGTGAGGATTTGTGGTCTATCAAATCTGATGTAATGGCGGGGACGATCTTGAACATGTTCACAGACTGCAGACTTCCCAGAGCGTCGGTGCTTCACATCAGCTATATGTTTTTTCCCGCGGGTTTTAATGGATCTTTGTTTGTCCTATGTAAGAGAGACCAATTTGCAATCAAGCTTCTACACTCCTGCATCTTGTAGAGGGATATTACACTTACGGATGGTAAAAATTGACTAATCTTCTTCGGCGACTTGAAGTATGTTTTAATAGAAGCTCGCTTCAAAATGTAGCCAACCTTGTCTGTGACTCCTCTGACATAGGGTAGTACAGCAGGCACACACTTGACTGTGGTCAGCTTCACTCGGTCACTGTGACGTAGGTGTGGGACCCCAAGCTTGTTGTCTTGCAATACTTGCTTGTGCGAAGCTCGGCGGCCAGATGTTTTCTGTCACAGATCCCTCGTGTTCACTGAAATAAAGATTTTCCCACGGTAGCTAACTGTGATGGATGATGGTGCGATTCAGCATTTAAATATCAGTTGGTATGAGTCTTTTTCCTATACACAGTGTGACCAATAGTGTTATCAGGATTTCGGATGACTAAAACATCTAGGAAAGCTAAAGAATTGTTAGCCTCTAACTTGATGGTGAATTGTATTTTAGAGTTTATGGAATTAAGGTGGTCTAAAAATGCAGTTACTTTGTCAGATGGTAAAATTGTGAAAGTGTCATCTACGTACCGCTTGTAGAATCTTGGATTTATAGGAGTAGTAAGAAGTGCTTTCTCCTCAGTCCTTCATAAATATGTCGGCGACAATGGGAGATACAATTGAGCCCATCGCATTGAGCTCAATTGTATCTAGGAAGCTAGAAGTATACAACTTGCCTACAGAATATGCAGTATTACTCAAACATGGAAACACTCGGAGAAGTATTCAGAATTGAAAGTGACATTGTCTCCAAAGCTGTAGAGAATACCTTATGTAACAGCAGAAGCTGTGCTTCACAACATATTCCGAAAACTAGAATGGAAGGAATGTGGACTAAATGTAGATGGAAGAAGACTACATCATCTCCAATTTGCAGACGACATTGTCCTGTTCGAAGAGAACCCTCGCAAACTTGAAGAAATTATACAAGACCAAAACAAGGAAAGTGAGAAGGTCAGGCTGGCAATGAACACAAGCAAAATAAAGTTACTTTCAAATTCAATCCCATATGAAATAAAAATCAATAACTAACCTTTCGAGTATATAGAGGAGTACATATAATTGGGACAAATAATCTTACTAATGGATCTAACTACCAAAGAAATCAAAAGGAGAATAGCCAATGGATGGAAAAGATATTGGTCACTGAAGGAGATTATGAAATCTACAGATTTTAGTAAAATAATTAAGAGCAGGGTCTTTAACACCTGTATCCTCCCATGTCTTACTTATGGCTGCGAAATTTGGGCACTTTAAGCAGCACAGAGATATGTTCGAACACTGTCAAAGAGCCGTGGAAAGGAGCATGCTGAGAATCAGAAAAATAGATAAGCAAAGAAACACATACATGAGAGCAAGAACAGGTGTGACAGATATCCTCATTAAGATAGACCAAATGAAGTGGAGATGGACGGGTCATATGCTACGGAGCCCCCAAGATAAATGGAGCAAAATAGTGACAGAATGGTACCCCAGAAACGGGAAACGAAATAGAGGTCGACAACGCAAAAGATGGGAGGACAAATTAAAATTAACAGTGGGTTATAAATGGAGAAGAGTCGCAAAAGATAGAGAACAATGGAAATCGTTAGAGGAAGCCTTTGCCAAGAGGCACATTGCACTCAGAGACATATTATCTATACAAATAAATAAAATTGAAGTGTCTGTTTGTAATGTCAAAATACCACCTCTTTACTAAATGCATATGAACGTATATACGGTACTTATAACAAAAACACAATTTTTTAAATTTTTGTCTGTCTGTCTGTTTGTTCCGGCTAATCTCCGAAACAGCTGGACCAATTCCGACGGGACTTCCACTGACAGATATCTGATGTTATAAGGAGTAACTTACGCTACTTATATTTTAGAAAAAGAATTAGGGTTCTGCACAACATAATTAAAACCCTAAATAACACACGGGCGAAGTCGTGGGGAACAGCTAGTATTATAATAAAATTGAATAAGATAGGATTATTTGTTTCAGGATATAAAGGCTATATTATTATTATTATTATAAGTTCGATAGCTTTATCAGAAGCCATTGTTATGGCATTTCCTATGGTCGCTTGCTGCCAGCCATGGGACGAAATGAAGTCATGGATTCGCTTACACCACTTTATTTTATTACTCGACTTCATAGTGTCAGTAATTCCTTCATGGGGCAAAGTTTTGATGACATTTTTATAATAAAATCAAAAAGTATGCAGAATCTATTCTATCTATGAAAAGTTTAAAATTTTTATTTAAAAAAGTGTTTATAATAATAAGGGTTATACTACTACTTATACTACTAAAAGAATACATGATTGATAATAATCCCATCGCTGCCAAACTATTTCTAAATGTTTTCACACTTATTGTTGCAAATATATGTTTTAAAAAAAAAGTCCCACTGAGTTTCTTGTTGGTTCTTTTCTAACCAGATTTTCAATATGTATTCTTGTGGTGTAATGGTGCTTTTTATTCTATTCACCACCATATGGTACTTAGTTCCTTAGATTTCTTAAACATGTTCAGGTCCAGTGTATATGCGTTCTGCATAAAGCGTACCGGCGGACGAAGTGTAACCCACTAGATGGAGTGACGACCTGGTAAGACATCCAGGAAGTCGATAGTTGCAGGTGTCTCAGGACCGTGTTTTGTGGCATTTCTTGAGGGAGGCCTATGTTCAGCAGTGGCAGTGGACTTGTGAAGGGCTGTAATGATGACGATGATGATATGCTGAAGCGTTTAGTATGTGTGTGTGTGCGTGCAGGCGTGCACCCGCACGACGCGAAGTCGATGTCGGAGGAGGCGCAGTGGGCCGAGCTGCGCGCGCTGGCCGCCGCGCCCGAGTGCGTGGCGCTGGGCGAGTGCGGCCTCAACTACACCAAGGACTTCTCCGAGCCGCACGTGCAGCGGCACGTCTTCAACAAGCAGGTGCGCGACACGCTCCACCCCTGCAGCCCGACCGCCTCGTTGCTCTAGTGCTCGTACACGTGATTGCCGACCGTGAGCTCCCAGCTTCTAATCACAGGTCGGACTAGAATCGGTTATTAGATTTTCCTGTTAAGATGTTCGCAATAGCAGCCCAGGGTCGGGAAGTTGGCAGGAACATTAAGACATGGTTATTCATACCTTAATGACATGCAAATAACCCCGTCAGCCCATAATTAAGCAGATATTTCAATATTTCTTTTATAGGATAGGATGACAAATGAGCACACAATCCACCTGATGTAAGTGGTTGCTGTGACCCATAGACATTTATCCTCAATAAAGACTCAAAATGCAGATCGTCACCCGTGAGGACTATGATGGAATGCCTCTTTTCCAGTAAAATGGGGCTCTGGTTTTCTACACTCACCATACGAAACAGCAGTGTCAAGCTGTCATTTTACGCTGATATTCTGTGAGAGCGTGGTCCTTCACCTGTCGAGCTGACCCATTCGTGCTACAACTATACTACTAATATAGCTGCAGTTTATTATAGACGAACACTTCAATTTCATTTATATATAATATAAATATAGAAATAATGGTGACAAATGAGCACACAGTCTACCTGAAGTTAAGTTTATACAGAGTTAAGAGTTAAAATGTAGATGCATAGTCTCTCCTGAGCATTGAGGAATGTCACATTAGCAGTATAGTCTCCGGTTCTCTACACTCACCATACGAAACACAGCAGCGTTAAGCTGCTATTTTATGCCAGTATTGTTTTTTTATTAACTTCTACAAAAGATTTTCAATTTGCGGTTTGTGTGTATCTTGAATGTAAATTCTAAATCACCTTGGTAACAACGGTCGTCTAGGCGGGTCCGCGAACATCTTTCAACTAATGAGGCTTACACAAATTGGATTGTGTGTATTGCATTGCATAAGAAAGGTTTACTGCTTAATTCATTATTAAAATTAAATTAATATGTTTTTTATTTTTTTCATAATGTAAAGTGTTGAACTAGTACAGACAGTAAGGAACGAGAGCAGTGCAGGCACTGCTGCTTGGTGGCAGAAATAGCGAAGAGGTCCACTGCTTTTAGACGGTACTGTTACCGTTATCGTTACAGTCTATTAAGGTCCACAGCTGAACATAGGCCTCCATAAAAATGCCTCATCCTTCATTACCACGCACGGCAATCGAGTTCGCAACTGCAGTTTTTTATTTTTAGTCATTATTAAAAAGACGCTGCTGTCCGTCTCTTGATATGTTTCCCTGTGTCGCCTCTCACGACACCCACGGGGTTATATGGGGTAGTGGATATTCTTACACCGCCACTACACGGTAAAATGTTTTAAGCTGTAGAACTCCTCTTTTGCCTAGGAGCCCGTTTGGGTAGATACCACAATCTTACTTTGCACTGCTGTATTCCGGTGTGAAGGGTACAGAGAGCTGGCTCTCTGTACCCTGGTAACACCCTACCCATGGTAAGTGGTTGCTGTGACCCATAGACATCTACATTTATCATCAATAAAGAATCGTGAAGATGCGTCGTCACCCGTGAAGATCAAGATGGAACGCCTCTCTTCCAGTAAAATGGGTCTCCGGTACTCTACACTCACCATACGAAACACAGTAGTATCAACAGGTATAATCACAGGCTGTGATGCATTCGATCTTGGTCCTCAGAGATGACAACACATTTGTAGTCTTTTTTTATTTGAAGTTGCTTACGGTTCTGTACGTGGTAGAGCCATGCTGCAGCTATATTAATTGTATAGTTGCAGCACGAATGGGTCAGCTCGACTGGGAAGGACCACGCTGTCACAGAGTACCAGCGTAAAATAGCAGCGAACGCTGCTGTGTTTCGTATGGTGAGTGTAGAGAACCGGAGACCCTTTTCACTGGAAAAGGTGCATTCCATCTTAGTCCTCACGGCTGACAACGCATCTGCATCTTAATTCGCAAACGAAGATAGATATAGATGTCTATGGTCCACAGCAACCACTTACCATCAGGTGGACTGAGTGCTCGCTTGTTACCCCTATCCTATAAAAAAAAGAAAAACGGATGCCCATGGACTGCAATAGCCAGTTTCCAACAGGTCGACTGTATGTTCGTTCGTCACTTAAATTTTTTGAAGAAAAAAAACCTTAGTTAATAAAAAAGCGACGTAACCGCGCCATGGAGCCATCTAATGTGACAAGATCTACTACAAATACAAAGGAGGCGCGTGCAGTTTTTAATTAGACGATCTCTTACAATCAACACAACTAGACCATAAATTTTTATTATTATTAGACGCCAGGAATTTAAAATAAGTTTAAATAAAATTAAACGCGATATAATCCGTTATGTTATTTTTAACAAACAGTTTGTGTTTTGCTCCGTTTGGTTTTAGAATCACGGACCCAAAAACAGCAGGAATGCACACACCGTTATAGCACATTTTTATGTTACTTTCTATAATTTTGTCCTGTATCGTAGAGGCGATTATACACATATAAGTACTTATATCCTCCAGCACGGCTAGCATGGGCTGGGGGCAAAAATTTTATCCCCCGATTTTATCCACTGACAAGAGATAAAATTATCTTGTCATAGGGACTAGATAATTTTATCTCTCCAAAGCACGGCAACGGGGAGAAGTATATCCCCGTTTGACATAAAGAGTAGAGATACTATATCTCCCGTCCGTAGCATGGAGCCAAATGAAAGATAAAAAATTATGCTTTTTTGATATTTGAAAGGGACAATTCTATCCTAGTTTATTAGACCTGGGTTTAAATTTATATTCATACAAAAAAATATATCTAAGTCTATCTCCCATTTTATCTACTGTGGATATTATATCCACCGGTGTGGCCATACTTGAAGGGTGGATAAAACTAAGCGAGAGGATAAACATTTTCTCTTTTCCTCGGGAATAAAATTGTCTCCTGCCCATGCTAGCCCTGCTGACCAAATTTCGATCACGGCGGCCAGTGTCAACGAAGACTAGCCATCTGCGCAGGACATGATTATAGGTCACAGCATCCACTTATCTCAGGTGGACTGTGTGCACGTTTATTCTATATATATAAAAAAAATCCCGTCAGTCTTCAGCACAGGCGCAGAGTATTCAGTCTCGGTGTTCCATAGATACATTCCAAAAAGTGTGCGCATGAATTATACGATTAAATTTCTCCCTCCCCTATTCACATCTGACAACCGGACGGGCGGCGGGTCCCTCCACACCTTTGTTGTCGATAATCCCACGCATTCTAACTAAACTGTTTGTTTTGTACTTTCTCAATGGGTACAGCAAAGGAGTGGTATATTTTACCAGCGTCTGTATTTTTCCCCGGTTAGAATGTATAGGTGCCTTCCAAAAGAGGTTAAATTAAAATGTTGTACAACCGACTACAATGTAAATTATCAAGGATAACTCAAAAACTACTGGTCAGACTTTGATCAAATTTATATGGGACCACATGAGAAATAAAAGAATCATCAAAATCGGATCACCTAGAAAAATATTATGTGGTAACACACAAAAAATACAGTCGAATTGAGTACCTCCCCCTTTTTGAAGTCTGTTGAAAAATGAGTTTTCAGCTTTTGTTACATAATGGTTTCTTATATTGACGCGAATACTACACATTGAATAATTTAAAATTAAAAATTTTGTACAGCCGACTTCAATATAAGCGCTTTCAATATAGGTTATTTAAGAATTACTCAATAACCATTGGTCTGACCTTGATCAAATTCATATGGGACCACACGAGAACTATCAGCTTTCATATAAAAAAAGAATCATCGAAATCGGTTCGCCCAGTACAAAGTTATGAGGTAAAACACATAAAAAAAACACACTCGAATTGAGTACCATCTCCTTTTTGGAAGTCGGCAGATAAAACTATCCTTTACGTCGGGAACGCGATTAAATTCGTAAAGAATAGTCATAATCAAAGCTTTTGTTACACTAAGACAGTGCGATTGTGCCGTCTACGGCTTCATCACCACTTACCACCAGGCAGGATTATAGTAAAGCATTGGCTTGTTGAGTTGAGTTGAGCCGTGGTAGCTCAGATGGTTAGCGCTCGCTGTAAGGTTCACAGTACTCGAGCAACCCGGGTTCGATCCCCGCACCGGCACCATTGAAATCGTTAATTGCAATTTTAAGTGCTGATTTACCACGTGCTAGGCGGTGAAGGAAAACATCGTGAGGAAACCTGCATGTCTGAGAAATAGGAAAAAAAGTTATTTCGAAGAAATGTGAAGTTCGCCAACTCGCATTGGGACAGCGCGGCGGACATTTCCTTACCCTAAAACCCTCTCAGAAATGGGAGGAGGCTTGTGCCCAGCAGTGGGCGTATATAGGCTGCAACTTTATTTTACTTTTATTGGCTTGTTAGCTTGTTACATCGTTGTATGTTAAATAAAAATACAATTTATGTAAAGCATTCTAATATAATTATCCACTTTCATTACAGCTTATAAAAGTTCACTGTTGAACAAAGGGCTCTCTATCATAGATTGGCCTCATAGGGAGGATTTTACCGTAGTTGCCACGCTTGGCAGGCGGGTTGGCAACCACAGTTTTTATTTTTATTCAGCTGTTATCAGGAAGATGCACATCTCCTGTTTCAGTTTCTCACTATCGTGTCTTATGACACCCCACGGGACGTTATGAGGTATTGGGTATTGTTACGCCGTCACTATACGTTTAATCCAATCTATAGGGGAGGCCTATGTTCAGCAGTGGACTGTTATAGGCTGTAATGGATGGGTGGATAGACCTGGAATAAAAAATTAGTGTGTATTTAGTAAAAAATAGAGTGTTATATTTTTGTCTGTTAAGTTTATACGTACGTACGTTTCATGTCTCCCTTTTTATGCCCTATTAGCTGTTCCGCGCGACTTCGCCGGCGTGTAATTTAGGGTTTTAGTTACGTTTTAACAGTGGTAGAGCCACGAGGCAGCTTTTGCTGTCGCACGGATGGGCCGGCTCGAACCGGAGTGGTACCACGACCTCACAGAAAACCAGCGTGAAGTAGCGGTTTACCTCTGCGTTTCGCTTGGTGAGTGCAGGTGGCCGGAGGCCCTTTTTACTGGAAATGAGGCATTCCATCTTAGTCCTTACGGGTGACAACGCATTTACATTTTGATTTCTAATAGAGGATAGATGTAGATGTCTATGGGCCGCAGCAACCACTTACTATCAGGTGGACTGTGTGCTCGTTTGTCACCCTTATCATATGAAAAAAAAATGTTGCGCGCAACCCTAATTCTTGTTCTAAAATATAAGTAGCCTGAGTTACTGCTTAATAACATCAGCTATCTGCCAGTGAAAGTCCCGTCGAAATCGGTCCAGCCGTTTCAGAGATTAGCCGGAACATACAGACAGACGGACAGACAAGAATTAAAAAAAATGTATTTTTGTTATAAGTACCGTATATAATTTTATATGTATTTAGTAAAAAGCTGTTATTTTGACATTACAAACACACACTTCAATTTTATTTATTTGTTACTTTAATTTATATCTTACTTTATTTCCGCCTCTGCAGCAATGTCGAAGTTGGACTTCGTTGCAGAGCAGTTCGATCCCGTGCCACAGAGGCTCAGCAATAAGTTGCGGCCCGAGGGTTCGAATCTCGCATGGAACAAGTATTTGTATGGCCTACTAATAATTGTTTCGGGTCAAGATATTTTGTCCTTGTTAAATTTAGGGTGAGGGGGGTTAAAACCAAATAATGATAAGTGATGAGACGTTAAGTTTTCGATTTCTCAGCACATCGTAATTACAGCATCCTTTTTCCCCCGCGGATGATGTAAATTACTGTTTACATTACGTTGGCCGCGACTAACTAACTGTACAAATGTTTGAAAGTGATATGAGCGATTTCTACATAATTATCATAAGCAAGTCACTTTCTTGATGCTTGTATTAAGAAGACAAGAAGCATATTCGCGTCACTCACGCTCGAGTTGCTAATTAGATAGGAATCACTAACAACTTCACGCTTTTAAAGGCGTCAAGGTAAGAAAGTGGATTGTGTTGATGTGTTTGATCTATTACTCGGGCAAGCAAACAAAGATGACGAACGGTTTCACACTATGTGTTGGTTTTGATTGCCTGTTGTTTTTACTATTTGTTGGTCCAGTGGTCGTAAACGCCCTTGCTGATCACGAGCACCCGGGTTCGAATCAGTTAATGGATTTTTCTTTCAAGAAAATTCTCAGTAGCAACCCGGAGTTAACAGTTGACGGTGTCACCGCCGTGTCTCGGAAAGCACGTACAACCGTTGGTGCTACGTCTGATCTGATCTCTCTCCGCTCGTGTCAGATTATCGTCCCATCTGACTATGAGAGTGAGGGAATAGAGAGTGCACTATAATCGTGTGCTGCGCAGATGGCTAGTCTTTGTTGAAACGGGCCGCTGTGACCGAAATTCGGTCTGGAAGACATTGCTTTAGAGAACCCCATAGGTGGCTCAACTTTACATTGTTTTTTTTTTTATAGAATAGGGTGACAAACGAGCACACAGTCCACCTGATGTTAAGTGGTGGCTGTGGCCCATAGACATCTACATCTATCTTCCTTTGCGAATCAAAATGCAGATGCGTTGTCACCCGTGAGGACTAAGATGGAATGCCTCTTTTCCAGTAAATAGGATGACCGGTTCTCTACACTCACCATACGAAACACGGCACTGTTAAGCTGCTATTTGACCCTGGTATTCTGTGAGAGCGTGGTCCTTCCCCGGTCGAGTCGAACCATTCGTGCTACAGCTATACTGCTAATATAGCTGCAGCATGGCTCTACCACGTATATAACTAAAATAAATTATATAATTCTGTCCCAAGTAGTTAGTATACTAACATTTAATATTTACCATATTGCGTTGTATCACACTAGAATGAATTATAACGCAATGTAAACTGAAAGAGAGAATGAACTAGAACGTTCAATGAACTCGAGCGAGGACGCGGGCGTGAGCTGGTCATCGCAAAATTCACGGCCTACTTATCTTCGCGTCTTGACACTCGACACGTCTCGGTGGCAGCCAGATGTATATTTAGATTCAATTGAGAGTTATCAATCGTCCGTATCTCTGGCTCGTACACGTCTGGATTACATTATCTCTCGGATGCGATTGGATTTGGGATACGCGTTTGTGAAATGACTTTCTGGAAGTCATCGAATGACATTTATCGAAATGTATGCCACGATAATATTGAATTGGAATCGGCGTTAAGCGATAGACATAGACGAGTCTTTGACTCCAAGATATTCGTCAATTGTTTTTCTATCTCTAGTACCCATTTAACGAAGGATATCTACATAATTATTAAGTGGCGAAGTCACTTATTGATTTCACGATGTCTGTCCGTCCGTCTGTCCGTCTGTCCCACGATTATCTCGAGAACGGTTTTGAATTTTCAAATTCTGTTTTCAGCAATCGATTACTGATCACCCAGGCATCTGAACCTCCTATTTTGAAAATTATTTTTTTCCGTTAGAAACCGCTACAAAGCTGATTGCTTCGCCACTTTGCTATGCTGTTAGCTTGCTAGGTTTATTATGTATAATTTTGTTTTTATCCGACTGCCCCATAAGGAGGGTAATATGCATGTATGTTTATTTCTTTGGCACGGTCTCTAGCCTAAACGAATGGATTTTAAGTTTTAACATATTTAATTAATGTTTTAATCATTAAGCTTGTTCATTATCAGCTTGCCCAAATAAAAAAAACGAATCCTGCTTGTTCGCATACGATATAAACGACGGCTAACGTTGAAGTTTTATTTAGCCATGAAATCATAATAAAACCTTGAACTGTTGGTTTTTCAAGTAGTTACGCTGCAGCTATATTTTTTTTTTTATAGAATAAGGGTGACAAATGAGCACACAGTCCACCTGATGGTAAGTGGTTGCTGTGGCCCATTGACATTTACATCTATCTTCGCTCGCGAATTAAAATGCAGATGCGTTGTCAGCCGTGAGGACTATGATAGAATGCCTCTTTTCCAGTAAAATGGCTCTCCGGTCCTCTACACTCACCATACGAAACACAGCGGCACTAAGCTGCTATTTTAAGCTGGTATTCTGTGAGAGCGCGGTCCTTCCCCGGTCGAGACGACCCATTGGAGCTAGGTACAACAATATTACGTAACTATTATGGTTGTAACACGAATCGGCTCGACAGGGGAACGACCACTCTCTCATGCCAGCGTAAAACAGCACCTTAATACTGCTGTATTTCGATTAAGTGTAGAAAAGTCGAGATCCTTTTTACTGGAAGTGAGGCTATCGATCTTGATCGTCAAGGCTGAAAATTCAACTACATTTTGATTCTTAATTGAAGATAGATGTAGATGTTTACGTACTACAGCATCCATTTACCATGACGTGGACTGTGTGTTCGTTTGTTACCCTTATTCTAATAAAATATTATGTGCATCTAACGTCTTCATAAATCCTGTAAAACCGATTTTTCGCTGTAACCAAACGTTACTGCTACGTGCAAAAAAATCCGACTTGTGGTACAATAATCAGCTTGCCTTGGCTTTGGCCATGACGGGTATACTTATAGATTATTCTTAATGAGGGCCTCCGCCTACACGCATAGGGCTTAGGAGTAATTAGTGCAAATGACCGTGCAACGGGAAACGCTTAACGCAACGTGTACGTTGGATTTGCTACAAAAGATCTAACGTTTGTGACGTGGTCACTTTGTTAAGATATAAGTTGTGTTAATCAATGATTAGATCGTTTAGTTAAGTAGGGCAACTTTGTGATTTTTATATTATACCGTTCGGTGTCTAATTCAGTAATTTACTACGTGGTAGAGCCATGCTGCAGCTATATTACTGATATAGTTGTAGCACTATTGGGTTGGCTCGACCGGGGAAGAACCACGCTCTCACTGAATACCAACGTAAAATAGCAGATTAACGCTGCTGTGTTTTGTATGATGAGTGTAGAGAACCGGAGAACCTTTTTACTGTAATCTAAGCATTCCTTTTTAGTCCTCACGGGTGACAAAGCACCTGCATCTTGATTAGTAATCGAGTTTAGATGTAGATGTCTATGGGCCACAGCAACCACTTACCATCAGGTGGGGACTGTGTGCTCGTTTATTACCTTAATTCTGTTCCTCAGTTCATTTGTTTAAGAAAATAATTTTAAACTGACTTCCTGATGAGCTAAAGACTAGAAATTTGGAACATAGCTCAGAATCTGATGACAATGTAGGAATATAAAAGACAAGTATGTTAAAAAGATTTAATACATAATTTATAAAAACTTTCCTTGTTTATGGAGTCAACGTTACTATTTGTAACCTGCGCAATTATAACAAATAGTTTCAGATAGAGTTTTATTCTACCAAAATCCTATGAATGGTTTAACCATAAAAAGGGAGATATGAAACGGACATACATACGAACTTAACAGTTAAATATTACCTCCTGTCTATACTTTGCCGCAGACTGGTAAAAACAAAGAACTTACTTTTAAAGAACCATGCCCACTTTTCATACATTTTTTTTATAAGATAAGGGTGACAAACCAGCACACAGTTCACCTGAAGGTAAGTGCATGCTGCGGCCCATAGACATCTACATCTATCTTCGATTACGAATCAAAATGCAGATGCGTTGCCACCCGTGAGGACTAAGATGGAATGCCTCGTTTCCAGTAAAACGGGTCTCCGGTTCTCTATACTCACCATACGAAACACAGCAGCATTAAGCCGCTATTTTACGCTGGTATTCTGTGAGAGCGTGGTCCTTCTCCGGTCGAGCCAACCCATTCGTGCTACAACTATACCAGAAATATAGCTGCAGCATGGCCCTTTACAATTCAATTAGCTGAATTTTAAGATTTATTTCATTTCTATACATAGGTGAGAAATGGGCATCATTCTTTAAATAATTAAGTGAGAAGTTATTAATAAAAAACATGTGTGCAGTTCACACGCGGTAGAAGTGAAATCTTCAAATGAAATGAAATATTAAACAAAAACATTTCACAGCAAATGTTTTATTTAATTTGGTAATTTTCAACCACATGTGTGGCATAAAATGTAATATAAAAGTTTAATTTTATTACAAATACCTACATAAATGTACTAAAATTGCTTTGTAATAGCGACGTCTACTGAAGTCAATAAATTTTTGTTCGATATAATGAATTTACCTATACAATGAATTCTTTAAGTAAATCATTTTATCGAACAAGGAAATAAAAAATTATTGATTCTCAAGGTAGTCCGTAAAATATACTAATTTAATATAAATCGGTAAGATGGAGTCGTGGATTGTTGAGAATGATTTGGATATGATAATTTTATTCGGTATAATTAATTTTTTTGATAATGAATTTGTAATTTTTTAATGATTTATTTTAACATTAAAATTTTTAAAGCATTTTTAAAGTAGCGCATACAGAGAAGGCCGAAATAATAGAAAACGCTTTATACTGAACTAACTGTTCCCCGCGGTATAAGTTTATCTTCATAAAATTGTCTTGTTGATGAAGTAACTTTAGTTTATAAGGATTAATTATGCTATGCCTAATAATAACGCTCATAAATCACTTTTTAATTTTAAATATTTTTTTGTCACAAAATACCTTATTGTGGCTTAAATATAAGAAATAGGCATATGGTATCGCAAACTTTTTTTAGATGGAGGAAAGATCTATATTTTTGTAGAACATTATGCCAGCGCACGCGGATTAAGCAGTTTGGGAGCGCTATTTATTCCTACTTCCTTAACAAAAATCAATATTTAAGGCTAGCTGAGAGGTGTAGCCTATTGCTAGATAGCCTATACTATTCTTCGTGAAACTAGCTATCGTATACAAAAATAATTTATCAAAGCGAAAGAGGTTTTTTGTTTAAACAATCAAAAACCTCTTTCGCTTATTTATATTAGTATAGATTCTCTCCCATTCACTCATATAGATTTATATATTTTTCTCTTTGTAGTGTAGTTGTTGTTTCAAATCACAACGATGCTAAAGAAGTTTTCACTTCAAAAACTGTTCAAATATTTTAATAAGAACTGACTGACGCGTGCTTAGCGGCGGGAAGTAATACATCAGCAGTAATAGTCGCAGGTTGGTTACGAATGAGTGCTTCCAGCGAAAAATCGGATTTCTAACATTGATAGGCTTTTCGTATTGAAGCACTCACCACCGAGCGAATTTCTCACTCACAATAAGAGGCAGCAGAAGGACACTGAAAGCGAAGTATAATAATAATAAAATAAAAAGTCAGTATGACACTCAGAGAAAAAAGAACGACTTAGAACTGCGTACATTTTAAGTGACGCAATTACTTTAAGTGAAGCCATTACCGTCAACTTACTGTAAGAACATGGACTCACGTCAATATGTATGCGCCAAGCAGTGAACTTAGACGAGACAATGCTAAACTAAAAATTAAAATATATATTTTTTTATAGGATAAGGATGACAAACGAGCACACAGTCCACCTGATGCTAAGTGGTTGCTGTGGCCCAAAGACATCAACATTTATCCTCGATTACGAATCAAAATGCAGATGCGTTGTCACCCGTGAGTAAGTAAGATGGAATGCCTTCTTTCCAGTAAAAAGGGTCTCCGGTTCTCTACACTCACCATACGAAACACAGCAGTATTAAGCTGCTATTTTACGCTGGTATTATGTGAGAACGTGGTGCTTCCCCGGTCGAGCCACTCCATTCGTGCTACAACTCCCAAATGTAAAACTTTAGTAAAATACGCGGATTTTTGATGTTGCCGCCGTAGTAAGCAACTCAAACAAATACGAAACCAATGTTACCAATACATTTCGTACTTATAATTTAATGTGGTATTAAATTGTTACTTCATAAGATTTTTGTTCAATTAAAGGTGGAAATGGCATGCGAACTACAGAAGCCGCTGTTCGTTCACGAAAAAGAAGCTCAAGACGACTTGCTGAAGATCTTGGACGAGTTCGGAAACCGCCTCCCGCCCGTGGTCATCCACTCCTTCACAGGCTCAGTGGAGCAAGGGCTTAAATACATCGAGAAGGGCTTCTATTTGGGCATCACCGGGTACATTTGCAAGGACAAGTCCGACGGTGGGATAAGGAGGTTGCTGTCAGAGAGGATTCTGCCCTTGGACAAGTTGCTCGTGGAGACAGACTCGCCGTTCATGTACCCCAACATGAGGGCTTCCAAACTGCCCTTGCACGTAAAGGACTCATTGACAGAGAGGTAAGAAAGTGTTTGTATGTTTCCTATAGTTTATGATTATAAGTGGATTTTTTTATAAAATAAACCTAGCAAGCTAACAGCATAGCAAAGTGGCGAAGCAATCAGCTTTGTATCGGTTTCTAATGGTTGCCGTTGAGCAATCAGTTTCAAAATAGGAGGTTCAGATGCCTGGGTGATCAGTAATCGATTGCTGAAAACAGAATTTGAAAATTCGAAACCGTTCTCGACATAATCGTGGGACAGACGGACAGACATCATGAAATCAATAAGTGACTTCGCAAGCTTCGCCACTTAATAAGGGTGACAAACAAGCACAGTCCCCCTGATGGTAAGTGGATACTGTGGTTTTTAGACATCTACATCTACCTTCAATTAAGAATCAAAATACAGATGCGTTGTGAACAGTGAATACTATGATTGAATGCCTCGTTTCCGGTAAAAAGGGTCTCAGTTTCTCTATATTCACCATACAAAACGCAGTACTGTAGTTCTTCCCGGTCGAGCGATTTGTGCTCCAACTATAATATAGCCGCAACAAGGCTCTACCACGTATAAACTACTAATGAATGCTTCACAGTATGTACTGGCTCTATTTACCCTGCCGGAAAACAGCACTGTAAGCACTACTGTCAATTAGGTAAAAGGATTGTGGCAGCACAGTCGTCGCGCCACAAGCGAAACGCACCGAAGCCTAAATCGTGCTATCAAAGTTTTGAAGCTACCGCGCTATATATAGAACAGCTCCGAAATAACACATGGAGCGTTGGCCGCTCCCCGGGCTGAACACCTAGCCTTACGGGATATCTCCCCTTTTCCTTCCACCGCCACAGGGTGGTACCTACCCAGACGGACTCCTAGACAGAAAAGACCTTACCACCTCCATGGGCTGCCGTAACTACTTAATGCCATCAGGTGGACTGTAGGTTCGTTTGTCACTCCAGTTTTATGTATCTATCAATCTTGTTTTGTGCATGTTTTGTGGAAATATAATGCATATTTTGAAAAATTATCTTTTTTATATAAGGGGGGGGGGGGGGGCGAGCATTCGGCTCACCTAATTGAAATTCTATATCTGCTACCATGTTTTTGGGGGGCCCTTATCTAATATCTAATTATTCACTTGATAATCGGCTACGGCTTTATCGATTTTTTTACGTGTACACTTACACATGTAGCAGTTGCCTTTGGGTTATTTCTATTTTTTCCTGATTCCAAGGCTTAACTGTGTAGTGACGGTGTAAGAATATCCGCTATACCGTATCAACCCGTGGGTGTCGTAAGAGGCGACAGACCTTCCTGATAACAGCTGAATAAAAAAAAACAGCAGTTACAGACATGCTTGTCAAGGGTGGCAACTATGGAAAATCTCCCATCTAAACGCTAAAAGGAAATTCAAGGTGTTCAGCAGTGGACTTTTAATAGGCTGTAATGGTACTGATCTAGGGCTAATGACTTTCGTTTGTTCCAGATCCATGAATTTCGTGAACCGCTACTGCACCTTCCAACGAAACGAGCCGTGTGCCTTGCCCGCTATAGTGGAGCTTGCAGCCGGTTTCATGGGCCGCAGTCCTCAGGACGTGGCCTTAGCCACCGCGTTCAACGCACTCAAGCTGTTTGGTCTAAGCCACTGAGGGTCACAACCTCCAAATAGAGAATACACCGAGGAGACATAAGTCTATGAGTGAGGGTAGTTAGGATGGAAGCTGCTTAGCTAACTCCTCTTGGGGAGAGGAATTTTTAACCTGCTTTTGCGACTAACGCTGAGCTTAGAAAGTGACTATACAAGCAAGGCTCGGTACTCTATGAGAATTATTTTTTATGATGTTCAGCTGAAACATTGTTGAAGGAATACGGTAGCATAATGCAACCAGCCAGCGTTTAGTCTAAGATCATCAAGATTACAAAGAACTGAATATGGCCTGAAATTTGAATTAAGTTTTCACTTAGCCATCCTTAGATTGTTATGTCTTGCCGTATATAATACTTCTATATTATTAAACAATAGTCGTAAGTTGATCTACTAAAAAAACATCATCCCTCCCCAAAAAAGAAATATGATCAATTTCTTATAAAAATATTTAAGCTACCACACTGACCTAATTCCTCGGTTGTATTAATTTAATTAATTTAGAGTCGATTACATAGGCGTTTCTACTAACACTGTATTCGTGCCTTCTTAATTGCAATAAGATAAATTATATTAATAATTTAATGTAATGTTACCGAATGGAGAGATTTATAAATTATTTATATTCATGAAACGGAATGTCTGTTTCTTCAGATGTAAAATGACAACAATTAATTGAAAACTGAAATGGTTTCAACGTTTAAAATACTCAGAAATCCGTACAACGTGCATTTCGTGATGACTGATAATAATTACTTGCTAGTTTGATGCAATTTGAGGCTAAGACTAATAAACATTCGAAAATTCTTGCCATCGAATATAAATAAGACTAACATAATGCCTCTAAATTAAGTAATTCTAGATTGGTATACGAAAATTAATTTATTGTTTAGTGTGGAGGAAAAGGCGGGAACGATACGCCTTGTTTGATTTATCGATCATGACATTCGTGTCATGATGGCGGGAAAACCCTCTCGCTATCATCAAGATTTGATTTTGCAAAATCACATACAAAGTACGTAAAATATACATTTCAATTGCGTACCTGAGCGTTTTAAAAGTCTATAATGCCGTTTTTTTTAAGATAGACTTGAAGCGCGAGGAGCGTAACGATTCATTTTGTATGTTGTCTATGACATATTTTTTATTTATTATTGTGGCTTTTTATGTTTAATGTTAGTATGCCTTCGATGTTTAGCATTGAATATGGTGGCAATGGCTTTAGCAACTTAGTCAGAATGATCTCAACTATTTTACTTGTGTGTATAGAAAACTTTATCAATAGTTGTGCCCGGTGTTTGTACAAAATTTTCTAGAATCGTTTGAGAACTTTTCATGTCATCGGAGGCAGCGGTTAGTGACGCAGCTGTTGTAGAGAGCGACTTGACCCTGTACAATTGTGTATACTTGCCTAATTTTTTTTTTAGTCAAGCTCGACTTGTTTTCGACAACTGCGTTAATAGACTGCTTATCCTTCTACTGATTTATCGCATACCCAGGGCGGTTGGGCTCGTGCGGTTAACTGCCACGAGGAAGGCCTGCCACAGTTCTGTTGCCACCGTATATACCCGCTCGGTATAAGTGTTTATTTCGCTCTGCGCAGAGCATTCCTATTCGAATTAATTTTATTTTCGCATCGAATATTGTAAATAATTATAATTGTGTAGCTGAAGGTTTAATGCTGGTAGTCACAACGAAATCAAAGACTGCAAGTATTAAAAGAATAAATATTGTGGATTTTGACATGTTAATTATTATGTTTTGTAATGATATTTTTAAATTATTTAATCGTTTATTAGAACCGGCTGCGTTCTGGACCGATAGAGTGATGTGACATTATATATTAGATTTTTGCCGAGAGTCCAATGCGTGGTCGGAGTAAGAGTATTGTTATTGATTCCTTTATTTTTTGACAATCACTTTGTTAATAGATGTTAAGGCGCCTATTGGGATGTGAGGATTTACTAAGAAACGCACATTTATGCCGCATACAAGCAATAGTCTATAGGCATCTCGGTGCAGTTTCTTGTAAATCCTTCCAGAAATATTTATATACACGAATCCCGTGGGCGATGTACTGTAGTGCCTTCGACAGAACGTCCTTTTGTGATACAATATTTTTCTTAGATTGTACAGATTTATTACTTTCAATAAAAATTCTGAAAACATTGGCGTTTATTCATTTATCTTTGTGAACACCCTTCCTATGCTCAATAGTTTAAAATTAAAACTTTGTACAGCCGACTTCAATATAAATTATTTAAGAATAACTCAATAACTATTGGTGTGACCTTGATCAAATTCATATGGGACCACACGAGAACTATCCAGCTTTCATGTAAAAAAAGAATAATCGAAATCGGTCCACCCAGTACAAAGTTATGAGGTAACACACATAAAAATAACATACAGTCGAATTGAGTACCGTCTCCTTTTTGGAAGTCGGCAGAAAAATAGGCTAGCACGAATAATTAAAAATAATTTAGTCGTATTATTCAATCATTACATGTTGGGATTTTTAGATCCCAAGTTTATGTGTCACTTATAAATAACAAAAAAGAATGTGCCAACAGTTTTATTTGCCTAGCATGTCTTAAAAGACGTCTAATAGGATATTGGGTTTGTGATTGTAGGCGATGAACTAGTCACCTATCACTTCTTTCGTAATTTACCATCTATACCCATATTTTTTTCCAAACATGGTCAGACTGAGTCGCTACTTTTTACACCATCTAAGATTGCAAGCGTATCATTCTATTTCAGTCTATGAAAAGTCTACCGCTGAACATATTGCCTCATAGTCACTTAGTGGCCTTGGGATATTATCGTCATTGATTGTTCGCCGGGTTTAGCTGTCGTCAAAATCTTTTCATAACTTCGCAAAGGGCATATCAGCATATCTTGAACAATTTTGAGAACCAAAATTCAAATCGAAATAGGTTGTATTGTTCAAGACCTTTGCCTGTATTATTGTTACGATAACAACAACTGTATGATGTATTTTTTTTGGAGCTTATGGCCTGGTATCTAGACCTTTAGGCCAAGTCTTGAGTATTTTTATTCGGTTTATTATAATTTCCCCCAGCCTTGTCTTTATGTATTATTATCCTTCATAGTTCACTGCTTCACAATATGTTGATGCGTTATTATCCTTCATAGTTCACTGCTTCACAATATGTTGATGCGTCACATTGTGCAGCCCTTGGGAGATTTTGACGGCAACTTGAGTCAGCAGGCAGCTGACAGTTTGCGATGGTATCTAAAGGCGCCTATGCAAACAGCTAATCTTGAGAATCCATCACCATCAGAGCACTTGTTTCACCGTTTCCACTAATAGTTCACATGCGTAGACAGTTAATACATAAATTCGCACCACTTTTACATATCAAAATCCACTTCAAACTATTATATAAACTATAATACAGGAGCAGCAAACCGCCACCGACACCGATCAAGTTCCCGCCAAAACTCCAACTGTATGATGTATTTGAGTTATGGAGTGTAGAGTAGAAGGAGAACCATCTTATAAGGTGCGAAAGTTGAAAAAGTGTCCCACTATATACTGAAAATAGAGGTTCCAAAACCTACCACAATAGCGCTGGCGTCTAAAAACCTACGATATGAAAATAGCTGTTGTACACGGAGTGAAGTCAGCTGAATTCAAATATTTAAAAAATTTCATGACTAGAGTAGTTAGTAAAATGCCAGTATACAAAACCTCGACTATTTACGTAGTGCAAGACCAAGCGGATTGGTCGGTCCTTGTTTATTTATCCATCTTATTCAAATTAATTTTGGCGCTTTTTTTTTATTTATCCTATGCTACTGCAGCGCCACCCTTATTGGACGCGTTTTTAGTGACACTTTTTATATACAGAGATGGTCCTCCTTCTACTCTATACTCCATAATTTGAGTTTGATATTTGATGATGTTTTTGGTGGAAAGTGGGAACTTGACCGCCTGTGAATTGTTGCTTCTGTTTTATCGTTTAATTAATAGTTTAAAATGGATTTTGATACAATAAATCGTTGCGATTTTGTGTGTGAAATGCCTGGGCATGAGAATTAGGTATAGTAGAAACGATGTTACAAGTGCTTTGATGTGATGATAATAAATCTCAAGGATTTTCATCCTCATTGGCAACTTGAGAAATTATCGTCGTTAACTGTAGTCAAATCTTTCAAAAACTTTGCATTGTGACGCATCAGCCTAATGTGAAGTAAATAAAACACACATCAGAATAGGCTGTACGGTCGAGAAAACATAACCAAATATGAATACTTTTGTACCTCCTCTTGTTGTTACATGTTTTGTCATTAACACAACATTTTAAAATATATCGAAATTGATACAAAGTCGATATTCTAAAATAAATATTGATATATCGCGATTTAAAATATTGACGATATATATCGATATTTTTTGCCCAAGCCTAATGACTGACAACAATTGACAATTTGATAGTTGACAATCGAGACCAAAAGTTTAAAATTTATATTTCTTACAAATTTGAATTTATTTATTTAAAAATTACAAAAGGAGTACTCTTGTAATGTGTACATAACACAATTTAATATAATTATTGAGTATTATAATAATTTGATAATTCAAATGTACCACAAAT
This sequence comes from Parnassius glacialis, assembly GCA_033319125.1. Taxonomy (NCBI): domain Eukaryota; kingdom Metazoa; phylum Arthropoda; class Insecta; order Lepidoptera; family Papilionidae; genus Parnassius; species Parnassius glacialis. The sequence continues at coordinate 345,133 of JAVANC010000012.1, read as the reverse complement.
ATTATATTTTACCAATTAGTGTCGGTTTGTATCTCAAATTTTGTTAAAAAATGATGTTAAATAGAAAGCGTTTAATTCTATCAAACTTAAAGTTAAGTGGGCGATGCTACTGTAGATTTTTCTCGTCACATACAAATGTCGGTGAAATTGAGGTGCCGTTTTCTACCGGGTGAGATTTTTATTTTGAGGTTATAAGTTCAATTATAAGGTTTAAAGAAAACTAAAACTAGGAAATTATTTTAAACATGTGCAATGAATGTGTTTATTCAATGTTTTTTAATTTACTTTTTACTTATAATAATTGAAGTTTCAATTTTCCTTCCGAAAGTACTTACAAAATATCTATTTAATTATATTTTATACTAATTTTATTCGGTATTTTACTGTTTTAGAACAAAGTTAAAGCTGTCAACTGGTCGCTATGCAAGATTTGCTGATGGAGCTTGTGTTGCTACATTGGGCAACACCAGTGTGCTATCTACTGTTGTCTCTAAAGCAAAGCAGAGTAATAACTCCTTCTTACCCCTTGTTGTAGACTACAGACAGAAGGCAGCTGCTGCAGGTCGTATACCAACTAACTTCTTGAGGAGAGAATTGGGTAATTGTTTTACGTTATTTGTTGAGTGTAATATCTCATTATCTAATAAATAAATATGTATAGATATGGAGAATTATTCCATAGGTAGGATGTTACCACACCAGTCGATTGATCTCCAACTGATGTTTTTTTTAATAGAAATAGGGTGACAAACGAGCACACAGTGCACCTGATGGTAAGTGTTTGCTGAGGCCCATAGACATCTACATCTATCCTCGTTTGTGTTTGTCAGCCTTGAGGACTAAGATGGAATGCCTCTTTTCCATTAAAAAGGGTCTCAGGTTCTTTACACTCACCATAAGAAACACAGCAGCATTAAGCTGCTATTTTACACTGGTATTCAGTGAGAGCACGGTCCTTCCCCGGTCTAGCCGACCCATTCATGCTACAACTATACTATAAATATAGCTGCAGCTTGGCTCTACCACGTTGATTGGATTAGTAGACATCAGTAATTAGTTTCTACTCAATCAATAGCATTGTTGATTGATCAATAGCATTGAATGGATTAGTCAATGTCGATAGATAGTTTCTATCTCACCAATCTATTGACGGCATCGATCGATGGTAGAATGGAATAGTCAATGTCGATTGAGCTGCTTGGTTCCGTCGATCAGCTAAAGCTACCACACCAATTGATCTACATCAATCGACTTTGATGAATGGCTTTGATAGGCGATCGGTCAATCGCTGTGGTAATACCCTTACACAGAGTTGTAAAATTTGAAGAGAAGAAATCATACTAAAACCAGCTTATAAATTTTATACCCAAGGATGGGTATAAAATTTATAAGCTGGTTTTTAGATTACTAATTACATGTTCAATGTTAGCAAATTAAGTTTTTAGGAATTACTCTGATTTAAAACAATGCCAACATGTCAATAAAATATATATTTCCATTGTCAAGGGTAAATAATTAAAATGTCCAATCTATTTTAATCTGTGGTAAATTGTGTCATGAAAACTTTTTTCTTGGCAATCGCCATAGTATATTTCTCACACCTTTGACACTACTCTCTATCACCCTTCTGTGAATTTTTTACATCTGGTACAGCTTATTAAAGTCCACTGCTGAACATAGGCCTTCTTCATAGATCCCACAAAGAGGGGATATTTGTTATAGTTGCCATGCTTGGCAAGCAGGTTCGCAACTGAGATTTTTTAGATTTAGTTGTTATTAAGAAGATGCTGCTGTCCATCTCCTGATTTGTTTCCCTAAATAGATGCTTCTTATAAGATTTACCTAATTACTACTCTAGGGCGGAATCCACCAGACAAAGGTTTAGATGTCTCCCACCCTGAACTCAATTAGTTGCCATAGTTAGTGACTTCAATTACTAATAATGTCAAAACTAATCAAGATCGAGGGGTGGGGTGGGGGGGGGGGGGGGTGTTCTACATCTTGATTACTGGTTAAACAGTGGTAGAGCCACGTGGCAGCTTTTGCTGACGCACGGATGGGCCCGCTCGAACCGGGGTGGTACCACAACCTCACAGAAAACCAGCGTGAAGTAGAGGTTTAACTCTGCGTTTCGCTAGGTGAGTGCAGGTGGCTGGAGGCCCTTTTTACTGGAAATGAGGCATTCCATCTTAGTCCTCACGGGTGACAACGCATCTACATTTTGATTTGTAATAGAGGATAGATGTAGATGTCTATGGGCCGCAGCAACCACTTACCATCAGGTGGACTGTGTGCTCGTTTGTCACCCTTATCTTATAAAAAAAAAAAATACTAGGCTGTTACTCTAGTGTTTTTCAACTTGTGGCTTGCAACCCCAATGAGGGTCGCCAAGTCATGCTTGATGGGTCGTAATCGCATCCCAGGTTAAAGTAAAAAGCAAGGGTTGTAGGTCTTACACTACAATAAAAATATAACAACATTTAAAACACACATTATAAACATTTTAGTGAGGAGCCTGTGTTTGTTCATTTTTAATAAATTGAGAAATTGTGGTTGTATATTTAAAACATAAATAATCAAATAATTTTCTAATTAAAGCTGATTTCTCTTCTTAGATTTTACATTTACTATTGAAGAGAATGTTAGTTCACATAGGTAGGAAGTGACAAATAGTAGTTAGTAAGTTCCCTTGCCAGCTTTGGATATTCTTCTTTTTTCTTCACTCAGAAGATGTCAGGCATCGCCATTTTTTTTTAACGTGTAAAGGGGTTGCAAATTCCAAAACTTTGAAAAGCACTGCTCTAGAACCTATCTTTCCCATCAGTTGTCAGTTTTTCAAGCTATGTGACTTACCCATTGCCACTTCTGCTTATTGATCTGTAGGGCTAAGTAAATTACTTTAGTTCTACCGTAAAATAAAAAAAAATTCATACATGTGAAACCCGCCAATATACATTCAGACAGCATGTCAGATATTTCGTTGCCTTAAAACCCACTCAGAAGGCCTGTGCCCAGCTGTGGGACTTATACAGATTGTAACTTTACTTTACTTCACAAGATATATCATCATTATTATGGATTCTATTATACAGAGTTTCTCTCAGCATAATCTTCTCCATAACTAGCTATGCAAACTTAAGCATCCTCATATGGCGCGGTGAAGTACCATGTCCCAATTTAATATTATGTATTTTTTTAATTTTATATTGGGACATGGTACCCAATTTTATAATATTTTATATATATATATCACTGGCCGCACACACTGGGTTGTAGTATGAACATTCAATAGATGGAGTAATGACCTGGTAAGACATGCAGAAAGTCTATGGATGCAGGTAGCTCACAACCATGTTTTGTAACATTGCTTGGGGAAGGCAGTTCAGCTGTGGACTTGTGAAGAGCTGTTGTGATGATGGAGGACCGAAATTATATAGAGAAAGAAGTGGTCTGCAAAATATACTTCAACATAATATATTTTACTCGTATATAATATTATATTAACCCATGTTTAATATTTACAGGTCCGACAGAGCGTGAAATTCTCACATCTCGCCTTATAGATCGTTCCATTCGACCACTATTCCCTCATGATTTTAGCTGTGATACACAAGTAGCATGCAATACGCTTGCAGTAGATGGAACTTACCCTCCAGAGACAGTTGCTATCAACGCTGCGAGTGCGGCACTTGCTTTGTCTGACGTACCTTGGAATGGACCGATTGGTGCCGTGAGGTTAATATCAATTCAATGAATATAACCCTCTCTGAAAGTTACAGAAGTTTAATGATTAATGGTAGACTGCAGACCAACATTTATCTTAAATACAAGGATGAGGATCCGAAGTATAATTTCACTAAAAATTATAAGAAATTGTGTGTATGTGACACACAATTTTTTATAATTTTACATAATATATGTTGAATAACTAAGCTGAAGTAGCAATTGGTTGGTTATATATGAAAATGTATTACGCGGTAGAGCCACACTGTAGCTATATTATGGTTGTGTGTGGAAATAGGTCGGCCCAAACGGGGAAGGACACTCACAGAATACCAGCAGAAAATAGCAGCTCAGTGCTACTGTGTTACATATGGTGTGTGCAAAGGTTCTCTATTCTATACTAGACCCTTTTTACTGTTCTTATCTTATTTCTTGGAATGCCAACGCATCTGCATTTTGATTCTTATTTGAGGATAGATGTAGATGTCTATAGGCCATAGCATCCACTTAACATCAGGTGTTCTGTATGACTGCTTGTCATTATTATTCTATGAAAAAAATATAGTTAGAAGAACATAAAACCAAACAGGAAGAAAAGTTCATGAGTGGCAGTCTTGTAAGCGAAGCAATGTGTAGGGCCCTTCACAGGATGGAGTGACAACTTGGTAAGATATGCAAGAAGTTAATGGATGCAGGCTCAGAACCGTGCTTTGTGGCATTCCTTGGGGATTTATTTCCTCCTTGGAAAATTTATTTTCAGAAATGTAAAAACTTGACTTCTTAATCACTTAAGAGGTAAATTTTTTCACAATATTTTTTTAATTATCCAATTTGTTAACCTAATTGTCTAGTCCGGAGTGTGGTTTCACTCACGCTGAAACCGCGGTTGCATTCTGCAGGCTGCCGCAGTGCTTGGCACCATTGTTCGGCCGGATAGGATGCGGTCTTTCTCAGCATCGCCGGACGATCCCGACGTCGTTGCTAATTCTGTCGCTGATGTGGTACTTTAGGGTATGGAACTTTTTATTCCTTCCCCTATGGTGCCCATCGAAGGCAGACTACTGTCATGGTTTAGTCGCCCCTGTAAAATAGCATCACGCTATAAGCAGGAGCTATAAGCTACCGGGCCTGGGCTGATACGTTAACATCTCGGGATGTAAACACAAGCGCCCTTAAAAAGAAGTATAATTCCGCCTCCAGATACTTTAAAAGAGTCATTGCCAAAGCAAAGTCAGAGCACATCGGTAGAATTGGCGAGAAACTAGTTCGCTTTCCTTCGAGAACCCGTGCATTCTGGTCTTTCGCCAAGGCGTTCCAAGGGAATTTCTGTCAGCCATCTCTGCACAGGGAGGATGACTCGGTGGTCCATGCCGCAAAGGAGAAAGTCAATCTGTTCGGCTCTTTCTTTGCGTCCAACCCAACTCTCGATGCCACGATACGGCGAGCACACCGCCGATAATCTCGCGGTGTGGGTGCTCCATGCTGGATGTGCAGTTAACACAGCGCTCGGTTCATAAAGCACTCTTCTCCCTGCACATGTAAGTCGAATGGGCCTTACGGAATCCCCCGAATTGTGCTGAGGTCGTGTGCTCCAGAAACAAATCAGGAGATGGGCAGCGCATCTTCTTAATAACGACTAAATTTTTTTTTAATAGAAGAGGGGTAAACGATCATGCGGGTCACCTGATGGTAAGTGACTACCGCCGCCCATGAACAACCGCAACACCAGGGGAATTGCAGATGCGTTGCCGGCCTTTTAGAAAGGTGTAAGCTCTTTTCTTGAAGGTTCCTAAGTCGTATCGGTCCGGAAAATTCGCTGGTGGTAATTGATTCTACAAGGAAGTTGTGCGAGGGAGAAAACTTCTTCTAAATCGCACAGTGGTGGACCGCCAATCATCCAGATGGTATGGATGATAACTCGAATTTTGTCGCGATGTGCGATGGTGAAATTGAGCGGCTGGAATTAGTCCGAACAATTCCTCAGAGCACCCCGTGATAGATGCGATAAAATACGCAAAGAGATGCAACATCTCTACGCAGTGCCAGTGTATCAAGCCGATCAGAAAGAACTCGGTCGTCGACGATTCGAACCGCTCTGCGCTGGATGCGGTCAAGTGGAAGGAGCTGCCACTGGGGTGCCCCGGCCCAGAGATGAGAACTGTATTCCATGTAGGGCCGAACTTGCGCTTTGTAAAGTTGCAAGCGATGTGCCGGCATGAAATACTGTCTCGCTCTGCTGAGCACGCCAAGCTTTTTAGAGGCCAATTTGGCCTTCCCTTCCAAGTGACCACGAAACTGCACACTATTCGATATGTCGACGCCAAGGATTCCGATGCTAGCTGAGGCAGCAAGGGTAGTGCCTTGAAACTGAAGAGATACGACAAAGGGGTTCTTTTTAGCGGTAAAAGCGCAAACTTGTGTCTTCTGGGGATTGAACTGGACTAGATTTAGTCGGCTCCAATCCGAGACTTTGTTAAGCAAAGACTCGACTTCAGACACAAGTCTGTCCCGGTACTCAGCGACGTTTTCCCGAGAAATATTGGCACGGCCGTTATATAAGGCATCACCAGTGCTATCGTCCGCATAGCAATTAATGCTACTAGTTAGCAACATATCATTGATATGCAGGAGAAAGAGCGTTTGTGATAGCACGCAGCCTTGTGGAACACCAGCGTTGATAGGCTGGAAATCAGAGCATGCACCGTCTACTACGAACTTGATGCTCTGATCAGCAAGGAAACTGGTGATCCATTTGCACAATTTCTCGGGAAGCCCATAGGAAGGAAGCTTCGAAAGAAGCGCTTTGTGCCAGACCCGATCGAAGGCCTTCGCTATGTCCAAACTAACGGCCACTGCCTCCCCCTTGGACTCTATTGCCTCCGCCCATCTATGAGTCAGATAGACTAGAACATCACCAGCTGATCGACCCTCGACGAAAACCGTACTGGCGGTCACTAATCAGCTGGTGATCCTCAAGGTACCTCATGACCTGGCAGTTTATAATGGATTCCATTATTTTGGAGAACAAGGAGGTCATGGTGATAGGCCTGTAGTTGGACGGGTCTGAGCGGTCGCCTTTTTTAGGGATCGGGTGGACCAAAGCTGTTTCATGAATTCAGGACTACGCCTTGGGAGTAGGAGTACCGGAAAAGACGCGTTAAGACCGGTGCCAACTCCGGAGCATACGTTTTCAGCACAATAGGAGGGACTCCATCGGGCCCACTCGACTTGCTGACGTCTAAGGAGAAGAGTGCTTTGCGAACCGAGCGCTGTGTAAACCGCACATCCGGCATGGAGCACTCACATCGTGGGGTGGTCGGCGGTGTGTTCCCCTGTCATCTAGAGTCGAGTTGGACGCAAAGAGAGAGCTCAACAGATCGGCTTTCTCCTTTGCGGCATGGGCCATTGAGTCGTCCTTTCCGTGCAGAGATGGAAGAGATGGCTCACAGAAGTTCCCTTGGACAGCCTTGGCGAGAGACCAGAATGCACGAGTTCCCGAAGGAAGGCGAACTAGCTTCTCGCCAATTCTGTCGATGTGCTCAGACCTTGCCTTGGTAATGACGCTTTTGAAGGACCTGGAGGCGGAATTATACTTCTTTTTAAGTGCGCTGGTATCTACATCCCTAGACGTTGATGCGTCAGCCCAGGCACGGTAGCACTCCTGCTTATAGCGTGATGCTATTTTACAGGAGTGACCGAACCATTTCTGGGATCTGCCTCCGATGGGAACCACAGAGGATGGAATTAAAAGTTCCATACCCTGAAGCAACAGAATCGGCAACAACGCTGGGATCTTCCGGCGAGAAGAAAACCGGCCCCCAAGGATAGGATGCAAAAAAAGACCGCATCCCGTCCCAATCGGCTGACCTATAGTGCCAAACACGGCGGCAAGCTGCAGATCGCAACTGCGATTGGAGCGTGCGTGGCACCGTACTCCGGATCAGACAATGGTCCGAAGAGCCCAGAGGGGCATCGACGGAGACCTGATATCCGTCCGGATGAGAGGTCAGCAGAAGGTCCAACAGGGAAGGTACATGGTCTTCCACATCGTGGATCCGCGTAGGCGAAGTAACCAGTTGTGTTAGACCATATGCAAAAGCAAAGTCATAGTCAGATCTACCCGCATGATCGGTTAAACGAGAACCAAGCCATTCAGCGTAGTGGGCGTTAAAATCTCCGAGTATTACGATCTCTGCGGATGGGACCTTTTGTAGCACGGAGTCTGCAGCCATTTGGACGTGGTTGATGTTGTGTCGGCATTACTGCTATGGGACCTATAGAGGCACCCGTAGACGCGGGGATGGTCGTCGCTGTCTACGCGCAGCCATAGGATGGACATGTCCGTACCTTCAAGACTGCTGAGGCGTCGAAAACAGATGTCCTCTCTGACGTATACGCAAACTCCAGCCTGGGGCACAAAGGAGTGTCCCAATTTGTACCCCGGGTAGGAGAGATATGAAGTATCAGCCGGAGAGGACACCTGAGTCTCGGTTAAAAAGAGCAAGGCCCGGCTTCGCCGTCTCTAGATGGTAATGGACAGCGTTAAGGTTGGAATGAAGTCCCCTGATGTTGCAAAAATTCACGGATAGCGTGACAGGGGTCGCCTTGGTTGTATTGCTCCGCTTGCCCCGAGCAGCATTAGTCGCTAGCGGAATTTTGCCCCCCCCACCCCCAGAATACGTGGGGCAGCCTGAGCACCCACGCTCAGGAGTGGGTACCCTCCTGGGGTAGTCTTTTATTTAATTCTACTACCATGTTGATGGAGGGGGGGGGGGGGAATTGTGCCTCCGGCCACCTGCACTCACCAAGCGCAACGCAGAGGTAAAACCTCTACTTCACGCTGGTATTCTGTGAGGTCGTGGTTCCACCCCGGTTCGAGCCGGCCAATCCGTGCGACAGCTAAAGCTGCCGCTTGGCTTTACCACTGTTAAAATATATATATAAATACTGTTAAAATATATAAATAAAAATAAAATAAAAAACTGCCAAATATCCCCCCTATGAGGCAATCTATGGGGAGGCCTATGTTCAGCAGTAAACTTACATAGGCTGTTATGATATGTACCATAACGGTGGCAAGTTGTTTAAGAATGGAAAGCTGAAATAAAACAAAAATCATTATGTTTTCTAGGTTAGGTCAAATTGACGACGAAATAATAGTGAACCCAACACGTCGTGACCTTGAAAAATCCTGCCTGAATTTAGTAGTTGCCGCCACTAAAGTTAACCTAGTTGTCATGTTGGAAGGTTTCGCTAATGACATTTTGCAGCAAGACCTACTCAAAGCCATCAAATTAGGTATGAATGTAAGTTACAGATTATATTTATTAATAGGCTTAGACCAACTCGTAAGTGAAATTTTCTTGCAAAATATTATCGTTACTTAACCTCAACTTGAAAAACATAATATTTAAATAAATTTTACCTTGTTGGGTACGAGAGTTTTTGGGTTGTTACCTTTTTCTAATACTAAGCAACAGCACCTATTGCTATATTCCCATTTTAAGAGTAAAAGTGATTTTTTTTATAGAATAAGGGTGCACACATTCCACCTGATGGTAAATTAATGCTGTGGCCCATAGACCATCTACATCTATCCTTAGTTAAAAATAAAATTGCAGACGCATTTTCACCTCCGAGGACTAAGATGGAATGCCTCGTTTCTAGTAAAAATGGTTTCCGGTTCTCTAACCCCATCATATGAAAAACAGCAGCATTGTATACCATTAATTATTATGATTTTTATGTTTTTAAATGATTGTTTGTTTACTTTTAGGTACTAAGGAAGCACAACACATAGTGAGAGCTATAGAGAAACTTCAGAAGGATCATGGGAAGAGAAAACGTGAATATGAGAGGCCACTGGTACTTGACCAGAGCATTGTTGACTCTATCAAATCACTTTCAACAATGAAAATAAGGGAGATCTTAAGGTAAAATTTATTATGTCAATATTGGAATTGTCTGATAGTTTTATGTAAATGGTAGGCTAACAAATCATGTGATCATTAATAGAATCAGGCGTTACCATGAAGCAAATATAAAGAGGAGACGTTGTAATTAAATTTTACTATGTAACAACGCGTGACAATTTGCGGGGTGAGGGGATGCAAAGCCCCGCCCCCTTTACATTATCTACATCTACCGATAAATAGTAAAACTACTCGAATTTTTCCATATCGATGTTGCTATGTAGCTTAGCTACCTTGACGGCAGATGACGGCATGTCTACAAAATGTTATAAACTATAAAAAAAGAATGCAAAACAAATTTCATCACCTTTGTATGATTATTTTATCATTACTGAGCTCAACGTACCTTTATATTTTTAGTTCACAGGACACAAAGTGTCGCCATCTAGTGTGAAATATATTTAATTATATTTGAAAGCCGACGCAAAGAGATTTTTCTAGAACTATTTTAATAAATTAGGTGTAAAATTACTTACAAATGAAATGTGATCCATAGCATCGGAGCGTCTATCTCATGAAACAAGTACATTCAGACAAAGAAATTTTAATCGCCAAAGTAATATTTTTATAGTTTTCATAATAATTTTGGGAACAAGCCGCCATCTATCGTCAAGTAAACCTCTTAAAAATAACAAAAAGACAGGGCCGCAATTAGAATTCAATTATTTTACCCAGTAACCCAACATTCAATATTAAAATGAAGGATATTGTACTTGGCTGATTTTTACGAAATGTTTAAGTTATATTTAAGTGACATTCTATATGCAAAGAATCACTTAAATACAATTTAAATATGTTTATCATTTCGTGAAAGTCAACCTTCAAGAAATATTTATTTTATCCATAAAATAAAGTCTCTTTGAAACTAAATATTCTATGTTCAATGTTAAATCGGATTTTTAATTTTGAACTAAATATCCTACTTATCTCACTAATATTATAAACGCGAAATTTTGTGTGTTCTTTCTGTCTCCTTGAGCTTATTCCACCCTAAGTATGTACTGTGTATGTGTAATTTTTTCACGTAGTAACGGCTGGACTATTATTTATGTGTGGACTCTGAGGAAGAACAAATAATAGACAAATTATTATAATTAATATAATTTTATTTACAAATCAATTAAAATATAAATATTTTTTCCAAATTAGGCATCCGAATGCACTTTTTGAATGCCAATCTAAGAACATTAAATTGTATTTAAGTGATTCTTTGCATATAGAATGTCACTTAAATATAACAAACATTTCGTAAAAATCAGCCCAAGTACAATTTCCTGCATTTTAGTATTAAAAGTTGGATTACTGGGAAAAATAATTGAATTCTAATTAGGGCCCTGTCTTTTTGTTATTTTTATGAGGTTTACTTGACGAGAATACGGCCTGTTCTCAAAATGATTATAAACTATAAAAAATAATATTTTGCGATTAAAATTTCTTTATGTCTGAATGCAAAACAAATTTCAGCACCTTCGTATGATTATTTTACCAATACTGAGATCTACGGACCTTTATATTTTTAGTTCACATGACACAAAGTGTCGCCATCTAGTGTCGAATATATTTAATTATATTTGAAAGCCGACGCAAAGAGATTTTTCTAGAGCTATTTTAATAAATTAGGTGTAAAATTATTTACAAATGAAACGTGATGCTATCCATAACATCAGAGCGTCTATCTGAGTAGTTTTTACACAATAAAACAACACTTCATCCTTTTCTTCTTAATACTACGAAAATACACCGATTTGCAATTTTTCCAACACATAAGCGCACAGGACGAATGCTGACAGTATACTAACTAAAGCCACGCCCACTATGATGACGTCAGGACCTACTTAAAATCACAGTGCACAGTTGATTATGCCGTCTCCCCTTTGTATTAGCTTCATGGGCGTTACTTTGCAGAAATCCATTATATTAAAGATGTAAAAAATTAATTTCCTCCCTCAATTGCGTGTAATATACCTGTCATCTCGGCGCCACTAGTCCCAACATCACTTCATTAGTAAAGACAACTTGTCTTACCTAGTTTGAAGAGCACATTTAATTATTATATTATTTATTATAAATATTAAATATGATATTAATTTTTGCATTTACAGTGACTTTAGCCACGACAAAACATCAAGGGACAATGCAATATCAGAGCTGAGACAAACAGTTCTGAACCAAATGCGGGACACCGAGGCCGACGTGAGCTTGTTGCAGGACTGCTTCAACTCACACCTGAGACAAATATTCCGAGACATGATCTTTGAAACTGAGACGAGGTGTGATGGACGTGGCCTTGATGATCTTAGGAAAATTAATTGTGAGGTGAGCTTGTTGCACTGATATGAGATGAAATAAAGCTGTACTAAAACTATATTTTTCGAAGTGAGAAATTAAAATTTTCCTTATTTAAAAGTCAATATGACTTTTTATCATCTACCAGTTTAAAATGACGTTTCTTTGCCCGTACAAGAATTTTTTAAGTTAATAAATATGATATTCTCAATCAAAGTCGAAAAAAGAATTGATACATAAGTAATCCAAGCATAATCTAGAATAAAATTACACAACAAAACAAAAAACAAAATTAATAAAAAAATTAAAGTTTATTGTGTTGCAGACCAGTCTCAGTGTAAGCAGACCAGTCCTCACAGGCAGCACTTGTTTACTGTATGAACACTAGATTATGTTATTCTTTTTGTTCATCATCATAAGCTCATGACAGTCTAATGCTAGGCATTGGGTCTTCCCACTCATCATATTGTGGCCGTAGTGCAAATTGGTCATGAGGCAAAATGTTGCCAGCAACTCATGACATTGTACTTAAGTAATGGAGAAGTCATTATGTAGAGTTAAGGTACACTAATAATGGTCGATAGATGACATGTACCTCTAGCCAAGTCTTTTGCACTAGACAGGTCACATAAGGATCCATTCAGGGTCCACTGCTCTTCATTGTCCTTATTAATAATATGATAAATTACATTAAAACGAATTTACATGATGTGAAAGTGATAGTTTTCGCTGACGATGTAGATGCAGTTCTGTGGGCTAAAACATTGAGGTCGGCCTGACCAAGGAAGGACCAAGCAGTCCATGTAGTTCTAGAAGTGCAGTAGACAAATTCCTTCATAACCCTTTCAGAAGTGAAAAAGAGGCCTTGCGCGTATTGTCGAAATTTACAGCTAGTGCTAATCATCTGAGCTACCACGGCTCACAGTACAATGGATGTGTAAAAATACCCACTACCCCATATCATCCCGTGAGTGTTGTAAGAGGCGACAGTGGGAAACAAATCAAATGTGCAGCAGCATCTTCATAATAAAGACTAAAAAAAATTGTGGTTGCCAATCCGCTTGCTAAATGTGGCAATTATGCCAAATAACACATCATAGGGGTGTTATTAGGGGTGTTATAATATGTGTAACATTGGTTCAGCAGTGGACTTTAATAGGTGGTAATGGTGGCACTATACCACATATAAATATAATATAGACTGTAACTTTGCTTTACTTAGAAACAGTTGTCGATATGGTTTTTATATGTGATAGAGTCATGCTGCTGCTATATTATAGTTGTAGCACGAATGAGTCGGCTCGACCGGGGAAGGACAACGCTCTCACAGAATATCAGCATAAAATATCAACTTAATGCTGCTGTGTTTTGTATGATGAGTGTAGAGAACCAGAAACCCTTTTTACTGGAAACAAGGCATTCTAAGTCCTCCGGATATCTATGAGGCACAGCATCCACTTACCATCAGGTGAACTGTGTTCTCGTTTGTCACCCATATTTTATAAAAATTGGTTGTATTGGTGCAGGTGTCGCTGTATGAGCCTCTACACGGTAGTGCAGTGTTTCAGCGTGGGCAAACACAGGTGCTGTGCACCGTCGCCTTCGACTCGCCCGACAGTGCACTCAAGCTGGACACGCTCACTGCCATCACCAGGTACCGCTGCTACACCTGCAACACCTGCTTCTTCTCATCAATTTCACTCCTGCTTAGGGCTTCTCTTATAGGAAGGAATTAATACCTGCCTGTTACCAGTCTAGTGTGAAGAATTTCCTATTGATATGACTGTTTTCTTGGTCTAGTGGACCGAATTCCGTGTCGGGCCAAAATCAGTTATTGGGTTATTCTGTTAATAAATTCTCGGTAGCAGGCCGGCGTCAGGAATATGGCGATGTTACACCCTCGGAAAGCATGTAAAACCGTTGGTACATCGCTTCATCTCCCTCCGGTCGTGTCGGTTTACCGTCCTATTGGACTATGAAAGTGAGAGAATACCTTTGGCTTGTAGCATCACAGCCAAATGCGTAACCAATGATCTAGTGAGTCATTAATGTAGTAAGCCGGTTTGACCGGGTAAGGACTACGCTCTCAAAGTATACCAGCGTAAAATAGCAACTCAATGCTGCTGTTTTAGAGTTTAGCTGAGTTTAGATAATCGGAGACCCTTTTTACTGAATATGAGGTATTCCATCTTAGTCCCCAGGAGTGACAGCGCATCTGCATTAATCAAGGATAGATGAGATGTATATGGGCCACAGCATCCATTTACTATCAGGTGGGCTGTGTGCTCGCTTGTAACCATTATACTATAAAAAATCAGCAAGATTCAATATAAAGTAATCATTTATTTAAAAAAAAGACACCACAAGTACATGGTATTCGAGGAGATCAAATTTTGTATATTCAATAAAATATTACATGTTCTAGCGGCATTAAAGAAAAAAGCTTCTTCCTACATTACGAGTTCCCGTCATACGCGACGGGAGAAGTCGGCAGAAGCAGCGGTCCGGCCAGACGGGAGGCTGGTCATGGAGCCCTGGCAGAAAGAGGTCTAATGCCAGTCGTACCTCAGCAACCTTATACGGTTCGTCTTACTGCGGAGGTTCTCGAGTCTAATGGTAAGTTTTTTTTTCTAGTCAGTACTTTTAATTATTAGCGATTCCTTGTCCTCTTTGAGATTAGTATTTAAGAGTTCCATAGTATAAAATTTTAATTTTAATTTTAATTTTTTTATTGGTTATTGTAATTTTTTCCCAAAATTAGTTTTTATTTTTTAATTTATTTTTAGGTTATGTTTATAATAATTTGTAATTTATGTTATGAATCTGCCACCTTTTCCAATATTGTTTAATAATTTCACTTTTCTTGTGTAGTATAAATAAGTTTACATTTAAAATGAAGTTTAAATGAATGAGGGTAAAATAATAAAGCACAATAATAAGAATTGAGGGGGGAAGTATAATTTCTCACTTCTTCTAGTTGTATAAAGTATCGCGCAGTCGACTAAGCGGGATCAGTCTGTAATTCTACGAGTCTCGTGTCGTTATTATGCTCGTTGGGCTAAAACATTACATCTACACTGAGATTCTGCTTAAGTAAGACAAGTGGTGTGGTTCTGTTCGTGAAGTAGTTCTTCTAGTGTAAGCAAGGAAGATGGTGTTGCTGAGAGGCTGCCCTGCGTTGTATTGAGATGACTAGTGTAGTGTTGCTGTTACTTTGCATACTTTGGTGTTATCATGTAATTATGTCTTTCACGTTAAACCAATGTGTGATTGTTAGTGGTACATATTACGGTTGGTCGAACTGTATTTGCTCTATACTGAATGTGTAGTACTGTACGCTGTCTTATTCCTGATAATGACAGGAGAGCAAGTTAAATATCCGCTCTCACACTTATTATTTTTAACAATTAACCTTCAGAGTAAATTCTAATACGAGTAAAATTATTTTATTTAAATAATTTTGAGAATAATTTCTAACATCAGAAGTGGAATAGTTTCTAAAAATATATTAATAATAAAGTAAAGTAAAGTAAATAAATTATTAAACATACTTTATAAGCTATTGCTTAATATAAAATATGTTCGGTGGAACGATTGAGGAAGGACCACGCTCCCACAGAATACCAGCATAAAATAGCAGCTCAATGCTGCTGTGTTTCGTATGTCGTGTGTTTTCGAGTGTAGAGAACCGGAGACCGTTTTTACTGGAAACGACGCATTTCATTTTAGACCATAGGGGTGAAAATGTATTTGCGTTTTCATTTTTAATTGAGAATATATGTAAATGTCGCCGCGCTACAGCATCCACTTACGATCAGGTGGACTGTGTGCTCATTTATCACCCTTATTCTGTAATAAAAGGGTGGAAGTTGATATGTACGGTTGGTCATCCTTATTGTATAAACAAAACAGGGGAGATTTTTTTTATTGAATAAGGTTAAGGTTATGTTTTTTTTTATTGTATTAGGTTCGATAGGCTGTGATTAGAGTTCGACCGAAGGTCGGTTTCTGGCTAAAGTCGAAACCGATTAATCCGCTATCGCTATAACTTTCGACCGAAGTAGAAATTGAAGCTAAAGCCTTTGAAATTCAGTTCAAGATTGGTTAACATTAGTAATTGAAATTATGGTTAAAATTAATAATATATATTAGAGAATGGAGAATTACAACAGAGGATCCCAATTTTGATCTCGGAAATGCATCAGGATAGCATTAATTGTTAAAAATAAGAGCGGATGTTCAACTTGCTCTCTTGCTTACGCAGTTAATCATTATCAGTAATAAGACAACGTGACGCACAATACATTCAGTATAGTGAAATTACAGTTCGATCACACCTAACACGTCTCGTCACGTGAGGTACGTAATTACATGATAACACCAAAATATGTAAACCAACAGCAACACTACTTATCACAATGTAACACAGGGCAGCCTCTCAGCAACACCAATCCTCCTTGCCTGCACTAGAAGAATTACATCAACGATCAGAACCACGACACTATCTTAGAACTAGTAGAATGACCACACTCGTAGAATGACTTAAGCGGAATCTCCCGCGCACGGCACCTACAGTGAACTTTATACTGCACAAACTAGCGGGGGTTTTTCGATATACCCTCCATTCCACCTCCATCCAAGTGATATTTTATAGACTCTCCGACATATAAATGATTTTAAAATTAAAGTATAATATTGGCTGTATAATATTAAAAGGTAATTTTAAGCATCTTTAAAAGTTGATCTAGAGATTATAAAAATTGTGTCACCACGTCCATCGCGCTCTGACTCTTTCGTAACACTGTTCGTTCAATTTAGCCGCCTACGCCTGCTAAAAACTTTCGGCTCCGGACAAAATTGGCTTATTTTGACTGTAGTCGAAGGTTTCGCCGAAAGTGGTTTATTTGGTTGGAGGTAGCTTGAAGCCGAAACTTTGCTTGGACACTAATTATGATGAATGAACATAGAGCAACACGATCTACCGGTGGACCGAAGTAGTCATAACGTTTTTCTCCGATACAGAAATGTTTGTTATTTTTCTCAGGGGAAAATCTGTGCATGCAAAAACGATCGTCTGTCAAAACGAAACTTAAATTTAACAATTAAAACAATATATTAACAATTGCATACACATCTCTTTTACAAAGCAATAAGGACCGTGGCCGAGCTCACTTGACTACTCTAGCGCCATCTATTATCTATCTACGGAAGCGGTTGCGATGTATATCGATATGAAAATTTGACGCGCTAAATACATCGTTCTTTATTTAATACATTTCCATAGATGTCGCTACATGGTACCGC
This sequence comes from Parnassius glacialis, assembly GCA_033319125.1. NCBI lineage: Eukaryota > Metazoa > Arthropoda > Insecta > Lepidoptera > Papilionidae > Parnassius > Parnassius glacialis. The sequence continues at coordinate 327,848 of JAVANC010000012.1, read as the reverse complement.
TAAGTAAGATTGACGAAGTCATTGGGCTCTAGTATGGATACATTATAACAGTATCGCTCGGTGACAGTGACAACTCTGATATAGATTCGGATCAGTCGCTCAATCGATTCACATACGAGGGTGCGTTTTTAGGTTCGCAGAATGGGGTGTAAGGAGTGGAAATAAAAATCCAAATTTATTTTTCCTTTTCAATATATTCACCTGCTACCCTAATACATTTTTCGGATCTTTCAATTAACCTATGTATCCCTAAAAAAAAAGATGCTTCCTTCACTTCTTCATCACTTAAAAACTTTTTACCACGAATTTCTTTAAATTTGGAAATAGATAATAATCACTGGCGGCCAGTCAGGACTATAGGGTGGGTGTGGCAAAATTTCGAAACCCACCTTCTGCAGCTGCTTCTTCTTCTTTTCTCCTTTATGGCTTCTCTTCAATTGTTCTAGGATTGAAGCGTAGTAATTTCCGGTTATGGAGACACCTTTTTCTTTATAATTAATTAATAGGATTCCTTCGGAGTCCCAAAAGACTGTCGCCATGATTCTCCCAGCCGATTGTGCTACCTTAAATTTCTTGGGTGGTGGTGTGCCTTTTTTGTGCCACTGCATAGAGTTCCTGTTTGGACTCAGGTTCGTAATGGTGAACCCAAGTTTCGTCACCTGTTACAATACGAGCCAACACTCCATCTTTGTTTTTCATACGAGAACACTCCACGCACTGTTGCTTTTGAGGCGACGTGAGCATTCTACGCACCTATCTTGCGCTGACTTTAGTCATGCCAAGATGGTCATGAAGAATTTTGAAAATGGTTATATCTGATACTGCAACCATTTCTGCGAGCTGTTTTTCTTTATTATTCGCGGGCATCTTCTAATATTAATTTTTCGACTTTTTGAATAATTTCCGAAGTGGTCACCTCGATCGGTCTTCCTGGCCATGGATCGTCTTCAAGTGACTCTTTGCCTTGTTTAAAAAGGGTATGCCACTTTTAAACCATAGTTTTACTTGGAAAAGAGTCTCCGTAAACAGATGACATCTCTTCCAGCATAGTCTGAACTGATTTTCCACGCTTGGTAAGGAACTTTATAACGGCACGGAACTCGATTTTCTCCATATTTCACAATTTCTTCCCGATTGACTTGTTTGGTTGACGATAACTCAACGACTAATGATTTAGTAATTACAATAAAACTCGGAATTTATACTAATAATGAGTTGCTCAATTACCACGTATTTCAGCCACGTCCCCACTTATGACCTACCTACCCATTCCGCGAACTTAAAAACACACCCTCGTTTTGTATGAGATGAGCTGCCTGTGTTGGTAATAGGGTTTGAGTCCCGGGACGTCTCGTGTCTCGAAGTGCCGGGACTTTTCGTAATTTTAGTTGTAGTAGTAGAATAGTAGTAGTGTAGTAGTAGTAGACTCGAGACGAGACAAGATTGTCGAAATTGTTATGTAATCATTTTTATTTTCAAATAATTGAAGGAGCCTAGCGCCATGTGTTAGTTTAATGAATAATTACTTGGTCTACTACGTAACTACTGAGTACGCAACACAATAAGTTAAACAAGTAGGTGATTATGAGAATTAACAATGACATTATGAACAATGATTAGATACTAGAATTACTAGATAATAGTAATATTATTAAGAATTAGTATGACTTTTAACTAAGAAGTGCATCTGTGTGTGACTAAAAGAAATAAACAAAGCAATTGGTGTGGCAAAATGCAAATTAGTGGACCTGATGGTATACCAGCTATAGTTCTAAAGGTCTGTGCACCTGAGTTGTCTCCTGTGTTGACACGCTTGTTCCGCCTCTTATTCAGGACTGGAATAGTACCTAAATCTTGGAAGCAGGCCAATGTGCAGCCAGTGCCAAAAAAAGGTAGCCGTACCGACCCTGCCAACTATCGGCCAATTTCAATTACCTCCATACTCTGCAAGATTATGAAGCGTATATTGAACACCCGCTTAATGGCATACCTAGAGTAAAATGATCTCCTCAGTGATCGTCAGTACAGGTTTCGCCGAAATCGATCAACTAGGGACCTTCTAGCGTATGCCACTCATATATGGGGCGAAGCCCTCGAGAACAGTGGTGAATCACTTGCTGTTTCCCTAGATGTTTCGAAGGCCTTTGGCAGGGTTTGGTACGCTAGTCTTTTGGGTAAGCTTTCAGCGTACGGCTTATATATATTATATATATTAGCCTGATTGTCTGGGTGAAGAACTTTCTGAGTGATCGATCTCTGCGGGTCGTCATTGATGGCTGCTCATCCGATACTGTGGTGACTAACGCTGGTGTTCCTCAGAGATCCGTTCTCTCCCCAACTCTCTTCCTGCTGCATATAAATGATTTGCTCATTCCCGGTATCTATGGGTATGCAGACGACAGCACAGTTGTGGAGAGATACCAACCAAGCGCCTGGGTCAGTCCGGATCAAATCCAGTAAGAAAGAGAGGCTATGGTTGAGTGTGTGAGTCTCACACTACAGGCAGTTTCCGAATAGGGTGATGCCTACCTCGTGAGATTTAACGTCTCCAAAACACAAGCGTGTGTTTTTACCGCTAAAAAGAGCCCGCTCACCTTGGCTCATACTTTCCGGAATGTATCCTTGGAGTACACTGACCACCTTCAGTTGTTAGGGATTGAATTTTCTCCGAACCTAAACTATGGGCGGTTCATTGAGTCCAGAGCCAAAGCAGCCGCTAGGAAACTTGGTGTCCTTGCAAGGGTGCGGCGGTACTTCACGCCGCTTCTTACCTTATATAAAGCGCAAGTCCGTTCGTGCATGGAGTACTGCTGTCACATATGGGCTGGCGCTACAAAATGCCACCTGGCAGCATTGGATTCAGTGGAGAGACGTGCTAAGAGGCTCATTGGTGACCTAGATTTGGTTGAAACCAATCTTCTCAGCCTCGAGCACAGGCGCAGAGTAGCTTGTCTCTCAGTATTCATTCACTATTAATTGCACTTCGGTGAGTGTGCGCAAGAATTACACGCTTTAATTCCTCCTTCTCCTTTCCACCATAGGACAACCAGACGGTCGGCGGGTCTTCATCCCTTTGTGGTCGATATTCCACGCGTTAGAACTAAATGGTTTGCTTCGTCTTTTGTAATGCATACAGCAAAGGAGTGGAATAATTTGCCGGCGTCTATCTTGCGGTCCGAATACAATCTGGGTGTCTTCAAGGCAAGAGTGAAAAAAAGGCTTTTGTTACGCTAAGACAGTGCGATTTACCATCTAAGGCTGCATCACCACTTACCACCAGGTGGGATTGTGGTCAAGCACTGGCTTATAATAAGTAAAAAAAATAATAATATTAAGACTGAAATTAACGTTAAAGTTATTTAATTTTCTGTTTAATTGTTTAATAAATGTTGATTTTTACAAAAAATGCCTCTTTTTTTTAATACGTTTCACCAGAAATGAACCCAATTAAAATTCTTCAAAATAGGCTTACCCATCTTAAAATAAAACAAAAAAGTTTTTTTTTAAAAGTCTCGAAGTCCCGGGGATTCCCAGGACTTTGATTAAAGGCTGTCCGGTGTCCCGAGACTTTGTAATTGTCGGGAATTCCCAAACCATAGTTGGTAAGCAAATCTGAAACAACACGACCGTTATTATCGTCATTTTTAAACTAAAAAGAAGTAAATAGTAATAATGTGATTCTTCTTCTTATTCATGTGCTTCATTACTGAAGGTCGTGCTTGTCTTGAAATGCTTTCACCGATGTGTCGATTAGCTAATAATATGATTATAGATTAGTTATTTATGAAACTTAACGCCATCATTATGTAAATTTGACGTGAAAAATTTCTTTTTGTAGCATAAACCTAAATAATTCGGTATTTTTGTGCGCGTGGACTTATACTTTGGCAGAAGGGAATGTCTGGTCTGCGTATGGCTACTGGAGTCCGATCCGCCGGCGGGCAGGGTTGCTCTATGTGAGGGAATGGATGTATGAGAGTTTGAGGTGTACGCGACGTACGCGAGTCGAGTGTGTCGAGAGTGTGTGTGGCGTGTTGTTGTATGTGAATGAATGGATGGAAGAGAGTCAGAGTTGGATATGAACTGCGCAGGGTCGAGCTCGATGGCGGCGGTGTGCGGCGGCTCGCTGGCGCTGCTGGACGCGGGCGTGGCGCTGACGGCGCCGGCCGCCGGCGTGGCCGTGGGCCTGGTGTCCAGGCACGAAGACGCCAGCCTCGTGGACTACCGCATCCTCACCGACCTGCTCGTCAGTACCTCCAGATTATCTACACTCTGAACGGATACACAATGGGATTATAAATGGCGGCTCATTCAGCCCGTACCGTCGACATGCGCATTACCAATAGCGAAAACCCGCTATTAGCGATATATCGTAATAACGTTCATCATTATCATCATTACAGCCTTTCATTAGTCCACTGCTGAACATAGGCTTTCCCCAAGGAATCCGATAAAGCACGGTCCTGAGCCACCTGCATCCATCGACTTCCTGCATGTGTTACCAGGTCGTCACTCCATCTCGTGGGGGGTCGCCCTACATTTCGCCTACCGGTACGAGGCTGCCACTCAAGAATCTTTCTTCCCCATCGATTGTCGGTTCTTCGAGCTATATGGCCGGCCCACTGCCACTTCAGCTTACTAATCCGTTCGGCTATGTCGATCACTGTGGTTCTACTGCGGATATCCTCATTTCTAAGTTTATCACGCAGAGAAATTCCGAGCATAGCCCTCTCCATAGCTTGCTGAGCGACCTTGAGCTTCCAAGTGAAGGACCACGTCTCAGATCCGTAAGTCATCACTGACAACACGCACTGGTTGTACAATTTCGTTTTAAGGTTTTGAGGAATGTCTAACGAGAAGATGTGTCGTAGTTTCCCGAACGCTGCTCAGCCGAGTTGAATCCGTCGATTGACCTCTCGGTCGAAGTTGGACTTACCTAGTCGGACTATTTGTCCCAGGTAAACATACTCGTCAACAACTTCGAGCTTAGTGCTCCCAACAACTACCGGCATAGGTGGGACATGGACATTGAATATGATCTTTGTTTTGTCCATGTTCATCTTAAGACCTATCCCTTGGGAGACACTATAGGTCATTGAGCATGGTGCTTAGATCCTCCCGCGATTCTGCCATAAGGACTATATCGTCAGCAAATCGAAGGTGAATGATGTACTCGCCATTGATGTTAATACCGTATCCTTTCCAGTCCAGAAGCTTGAAAACGTCTTCCAATGCAGCGGTGAAGAGTTTCGGTGATATAACGTCACCCTGTCTTACACCTCTCTGCAATTGGATAGGTTTCGTACTCTGGTTCTGTACTCGGATAGCCATCGTAGCCCTACTGTACAAGGACTTCAGCACTTCGATATACCGACAGTCAACTTGGCACCGCTGAAGGGACTGCAGCAGCGCCCAAATTTTGACGGAATCAAAGGCTTTCTTATAGTCCACATACGTCAGGCATAGTGGCAAATTGTACTCCTCGGACTTCTGTACAACTTGCCGAAGGGTATGTATGTGGTGTCTATGGTGCTAAAGCCCTTTCGGAAACCGGCTTGTTCGGGAGGCTGGAAGTCGTCAAGTCTGCGCGCGAGACGATTTGTAATGACTCTCGAAAACAGCACGTAGACGCGGCTCAGAAGGGAAATCGGTCTGTAGTTCTTCAAGAGAGCGTTGTCACCTTTCTTAAAAAACAAGACCACCGCACTTCTGCTCTACGCCTCCGGTGTAATGCCATGGAGGACGGAATTATAGAGCCTCTGAAGGACTTCAAGTACCGGTTTTCCACCCGTTTTCAGAAGCTCCGCTGTAATTCCATCCTCGCCAGGGGCCTTGCCGTTTTTAAGATGCTGGAAAGCCATTCTAATCTCGCTCAGACTGACGTCCGGGATATCTTCGGAATAGTGTCGGATAAGACTCGCTCTTGGATCGTTACTCACACTTGCGTGTGGCTCCAACGATGACGTGTAGAGCTGCCCATAGAACCTCTCAATCTCACTCAAAATCTCAGGTGCCCCGGAGACGATGCTGCCACATTCCACATCCTCATCATGCCACATCCTCAGCCTTGACAGTTGGCTCTTTCTGGCAGACAGATCTCTGGCAAAGACTTTGGAGCCTTGGTTCCGCGCGATCGCTTCTTCAATACAAGCTGTATTGAAGTTGCGTAAGTCCCGCCGCATGCATTTGGAGATCTGTCTGTACAGTTGCCTGTATGCTGTCAAATCTGTTGAAGAATGTAGCTTCATCTCCCGTCTAACAGCCATGAGATTAAGAGTGTGATCGGAGAGTTATTGTGTTCTTCTGCGGCGGGTCTCGCAGAACTTAGCTCCGATCGTATGGACAGTTTCCACGAGCTTGTCATTCATATCGTCCACTTTATTGCAGTTTTCTAGGCTCTGAAAACGGTTTAGTAACTCGAGTTGAAAGTTTTCAGGATTTTGGAACAGAGCACGAGGAGGACGGAGCGTTGACTTCATTAGACGAGACCTCTGAAACTTAACGTTTAGGTTCAGTGTGCCTCTAACCATTCGGTGATCGCTACCAGTTTTCACCCTCGGAATCACGGAGACATCACTGAACAGTTGTCGTCTGGTCGTCATAATGAAGTTAATCTCATTTTTTGTCAAACCGTCGGGGCTCGACCAGATCCACTTCCTGTGGGGCCGCTTCTGGAAGAAAGAGTTCATCATAAAGAGTCCCTCTTTCTCCATGAAGTTGGCCAGCTGCTGGCACCTTGTGTTCCCTTGCCCTATTCCGAATTTCCCTACCTTCAGTTCACCGTTCCATTTTGTACCTAGTTTTGCGTTGAAGTCTCCCATTAACACCGTATATTGGGTTTTGGAGGAATGCATGGCTCTAGAGATATCCTCATACATTTCCTCCACCTCCTCATCGGGGTGTGCCGAGGTTGGTGCGTAAACCTGTATGACCTTCAGCGAATACCGTTTGGTGATTCTGAGTATAAGGTACGCAACCCTCGTCGACACACTCTCAATCTTTAGAACGTTGTTAACAAGAGACTTGTGGACGATAAATCCGACACCTTCTTGGGACAGATGGTCGCCCTCTCGGTAATAGAGCAAGTTGCCGGATTCGAGGGTTAACCGTGTCCTGCCCCTCTCTTCGGACCTCGGATAATCCTATAATATGTCAGCGTAAATAATTGTCTATCTCTTCTTCCAGCTCCACGATCTTCACGTCAGTCCTAAGGGTGCGTGCGTTGTATGTTGCCAGGTCAAGTCGTCTTAGGTGGCAACCGAACCTCCACCGGAGATTCTTAGCACCTCCTGCCCCGCCGTTAGCCAGGAATAGCGGGGCCGCCGGGGACTGGGGGCCGTCTCCTTGTTACTCTCGTCATAGGGGGTATTTGCCATAGTTGCCACGTTTGGCGAGCGGGTTGGCAACCGCAGTTTTTTTTATTGTAATTTCGGCTACTATCAGGAAGATGCTGCTGCCCATCTCCTGCCTGTTTCCCTTTGTCGCCTTTTACGACACCCACGGGAAGATATGGGGTAGTGGATATTCTTGACCGCCACTACACGGCACATTCTTGACCGCCACTACACGGCACGTAATAACGTTATATTCGATTAATTGGAAATTTTCTTTTAATGAGAAAATATTTGAAAATAATTGTATATGCAAGTAGGTACATTAATTTTAAAACTACCTGCTCTGGCTTCGCCCGGGTGAGATCTATTAAAGTGGCTTTATTTAGACTTAAGATGATCATTAAATACCATTTATTATTATTAAATTAAATAATATTTCTATTGAAATAAAATATCAAACTATTCGAAAAAAATTTAATCTATATCATTCCCAGTATTACTCTCTTTATACTTGTTCTTAAAGTTTCATTACGATTTGTTTAGCCATTCAAAATATTAGCTCGGACAAACAGACAGACAGACAAAAGAAAATTATAAAAATAGTTACTTTCAATGGCATGTAAATACAATGATAATAATGTAATATTAACAAACAAAATCTACAATAATTACGAAGAAAACTGTCAAAACGCGTCTAGCTCACAAATTAGCGAAACCGGACTTATTTTTTTTTAGTTTATGGCAATCTGTTATCATTAATTTCAATGACAAGTGGGACTGAAGTTATTAGCCTTACGAAAAACGCATATCGCGACGTATTTTTTTTGTAATCTTTACCAGCGGGTGTGGGTATAGATAACGACAGTGTGCGCGCGAAAGATGAATAGAGACGACGCCATTTTAAATCTCATTCTTTAACCACACGGGCAGTACAATATCTACTATCAGTATTAAATAGCAACTATCAGTATTAAATAGCAACTTAATGCTTTGTGACGTTTAGTGCGTGTAGAAGAACTACAAACCCTTTTACTGGAAACGAGGCATTCCATCTTAGTCCTCGGGAATGGCAATGCTTCTGCATTTTGATTCTTAATTGTGAATAAATGTAGATGTCTATGGACCACAACATCCAGTTACTATCAAGGGGATTATGTACTCGTTTGTCACCCTTATTATATGAATATAGGGTCGAATCCCAGGTCGGTCTCAAATCAGGTAGTGGATTGAAAAATGAGAGAAATGTCAAGGAATTCTCAGTAGTTACTCATATTCAGGAAGTTAACGGTGTTACATCCTCGTGCCTCGGAATGCACGTAAAGCCGTTAGTCCTGCGCCTGATCTCTCTGCGGTCGTGTCCGAATGCCATCCCATCGAACTATAAAAGTGAAGAAATAGAGCTATAACAAAGTATAGCAGCAGCATGACTACCACGTACAAAAGTTTATCTTGCAACTTTAACGCTACTAGTTGCCTCGTAACCTGGTATATCATATTTACCAGTTATAGTCATATATAGAGATATATATATATATATATATATATATATATATATATATATATATATATATATATATATAGTAGTTATAGGCTCCGTTTCGCAGTAGCTTAGTAATGACTAAGGGCCGCAGATTCGAATCCCGCTCGGGACAAATATTTATATGGCTTACAAACAATTGTCCGAATGTTTGTCCTTGTGAAATTTATAAATGTAGAGTGCCCCCACCACGATACAGGAGAAAATCTAAGTGTGGAGGTACATTTTTTTTAAAAAAGCATCGTTTTATTCCATGTGTAGTGTTCGCGTAAATATAAGAAATCATTAAGAAAACATAAATTTACTGATAATTTTTTATAATTGGAAATTGTATCTAATTGTGTGTACAATAAGAAATAAATTGTAACTGCATTTTATTTAGCTTGAATTTTAATTACAGGGTATCGAAGACTACATGGGCGACATGGACTTTAAGGTCGCCGGTACAAAGAAAGGTATCAATGCACTGCAAGCCGACGTGAAAATCCCTGGACTCCCACTCAAAGTAGTCATGGAGTCGGTGCAGAAAGCTTGTGACGCTAAAAGCCGTATCATTGACATCATGAACCAGTGCATTGATAAACCAAGGTAAATTTTGTTTAATGTTTTAATTGCTCACTTGTGGTCAGCCACCGCAGAATCTACTTTATCTGAGGATGTCTCGTTTAGAGGCGAAACACGTGTCGTATTGTCGTCAGTGGTCTGTCTTGCCTAGTATAGTGGTGTTGGGAGTAGTGGTGCTGGGATTAGAGGTGACGGGGATAGTGCACGCAATTTAGGAGGGGGGGGGGGGGGCGGGAGGTGCTCTTCATACTAGGTAAGACATCATTTTATTTTATAACGCGAATATTTGCGAAGTCAATTTTTCTAAAACCTTTTATACAATGGATTTCCGCAAAGTAACGCCTGATTCTATTAATTATAGTATTAAATTTATGCCAATATTATAGTAGCTTCTTATTACAATAGTAATTTAGTGTTTTTTTGGAAATTTAATTATTTCCACAAAAATGTTTTATTTCACTAATTTTGATTTAAACTAAAACATACTACTTATGTCTAGATATCTATAGGGATAGAGAATCTCCTAAACACAATTGTCGGTTCAACAGACAAGACAAGAAAGAGAACATGCCGGTGACGGAGGAGTTGCAGGTGGAAGTTCACAATCGCTCCAAGCTTCTTGGCGTGGCCGGGATCAATCTCAAGAGGCTGTACATTGAGACGGGTGTACAGGTAAGTCTTGTCTTCAGTGCTAGCTATGTACTACTATACAAATTATACGTATTCATTCTTAAAGTTGCGTTACGTTCAGGGTGAATAAAAATGCCGAATATGATGAGGAATGGATGTATTCTTTCACATTACGCTTATAAAATCGATAAGTTTCTTCGGTAAACTCCTTAATAATGGCAGATGTCCTAGGTCGATTGCTTGTAGTCGCTTCCCCAAGTAGAGCTCACTTTCGCGTTTCTGAAGTAATTACATAATTCTCTGATCGCCGGCACACGTTTTTATACTCGGATACGAGGAATATAGAACTTTCTAAGCTAATCCAGTTTATTCCACTCTTTCAACCGGAAGATGCTAGAACACTCGTGATTACATAACGATATCAATGTTTAAAGGAGAAAAGGCTTTAAACACTCAGTCATAAGGCCGCGTCTTGCTGTCATCTATAGTTTAAGCATTATCTATTTTTATGCCTACACTTTTTATTACTTGATAAAGCCCATTGACCTTTTCCTCCTAGCACAGCACAATGCCCTTCCCGCGCCCGAGCCCGCGCTGGAGTCCGCGCCTCAAGCCGGTCCCTCTACCCAGCGTGTCCGGCCCCCCCATCGAACGTCCGACCGTGCGGATGGATGACCCTCTTTCGCCAAGCACCGGACCAACAAACCCTGTCTATAGACACAATTCATGACGCCGCGTTCCCCGCGCCCTCCGCGTAGTCCACTCGCGGCCCGTCTTCGGTTTTCTCGGGTGCCGAATTAGGCTCCGACATAGAGACCGACACGCGCGTCCCGCTTATAAAAAAGGCAGCCGAGCCTAACTCTGCCCCCTCGTCTGTCACCGCCACTCCAGCAAAAAGCCAGCTCCCACGACGCGAGCTCAAGCCCCCAAGCCCGCAGCTAATGAGTCCCCTGCTGGACGTAAGGTAAATCCGCCACATCCCATCATAATCCAAGACAAAACAAAATGGAGCAACCTATCATATTGGTTGGACTCCAAAAAAATCTATTGCCCAAAGGTGCAAAACGCCGGTCAGGGCATTCGTATGTTTGTAAACTCGACTGAGAAATTCCACAGTGTAACAAACCACCTGCGCGCCCAGCAAATAAGCTTCTACACATACACCCTCCCAGAGGACCGTAACTTTCGTGTGGTCGTCCGCGGACTTCCTAAAGAGCTTGTGACTGAGCACATATTAAACGACCTCAAAGCTCAAAAACTACCGGTCCGGGAGGTGCATAGAATACACCACCAGACTGACAAAAAGCGTTTCTTAGATCTGTGCCTTGTCATTTTAGACTTATTTCCGGAATGCCAAATTATGCGTTTTGTTTAAAAAAATGTTTAAAGATGTTGCCTGTTTATAACACAAACTGGATTTAGTAACTTGATTTGTGAACTTTTATAATATAGTAATATATTTTTTATGTGTTAACCAATGCTTATTGAAATATGTAATTGTCTTATAAATTTTATATGTAACAAGTACACAAGTGCGCTGTTTAGATATGGCAATGAATTATGCCGAATATTCGGTTTGGTAGAATAGAATAGAATAGAATAGAATAATTTTTTATTCAATATTGATTATTACATAATTCTTATTGAAAGTCATTTTTTATTTACCACTGGTTCGGAAAATACCTCTGTCCTGGGAAGAACCAGCAAGAAACCCAGCGGGACTTTTTTTTCCAAACATATTTCACTTAACAATAATTTCATTTATACAATTTTTAAATGATTTTTAATAGAACCAGCATGGTGGCGATCACCTTATTCCCAGGGGTTATTTTCATTCATGTATTCCTTGATATTATAATAACCCTTTTTGTACAGTTTTTCTTTAATAAAACTTTTAAACTTGTTTATTGATAAACTTTGAATATGTTCTGGGATTTTGTTGTAAAAGCGTATACATTGCCCCATAAATGAATTACTGATTCTGTGGAGTCTAGTAACTGGTATTACAAGCTTATGTTTGTTCCTAGTGTTTAAAGAATGCACATCCTTATTCTTATTAAAGCTATTTATGTTTTTATGTACATACATTAGATTTTCATAAATATATTGCGATGCCAAAGTTAATATGTTTATTTCTTTAAATTTTTGTCTGAGGGACTCTTTACAATTTAGGTTATAAATCGCCCGAACGGCTCTCTTTTGCAAAACAAATATAGCTTCAATATCAGTCGCATTACCCCATAGCAAAATTCCATAAGACATTACGCTATGAAAGTAACTAAAATACACTAATCTAGCTGTCTCAACATCTGTGAGACTTCTAATCTTTCTTACAGCATATGCTGCAGAACTAAGTCTGCTTGCTAATTTAGATATATGGGGGCCCCATTGAAGTTTCGCGTCAATAGTAATACCGAGAAAAACAGTGGTATCCACAAGACTCAACTCCTCCCCATTTAATAGCACATTGGTATTCGAATGTTTTACATTAGGTATTGTAAATTTAATACACTTTGTCTTATTGCCGTTCAAGAGCATATTGTTGGCGTTAAACCAATGTACTAATTTCGATAGAGCATTATTTACATCGTCATAATTAATTAACTGCCGTGGTGTAAGGGTTGCAGAACATTTGGCCGAATATTACTATTTAGGTAAACTTATTCGGTCTGTCTCTAGCGGTTCATCAATTAAGTTTTTGTTTAAAAGAAATAAACTACTTGTTTTATATGTGTTAGATGGTTGTATAGTACGAATGGATCAGTCCGACCGGGGAAGGACCACGTTCTTACAGTACACCAGCGTAAAAGAGCAGCTTAATGCTGATGTGTTTGGCATGTTGAGTGTAGAAAACTGGAGACTTTTTACTGGAAACGAGGTATTCTTAGTTCTCAGGGGTGACAATGCATCTGTATTTTGACTCCAAATCGAGAATAAATGTAGATGTCTATGGATTGCTGTATTCACTTACCATCAGGTGGATTATGTGCTGTCACCCTTATTCTACAAAAAATATGATTTGTGTCAGGTGAGCCCGATAGACGAGACGAAGTACAGCGTGTTCGCGCCATCTAGCGCCGCTATGGAGGAGGCGCGGGCGCGCATCGCGGGCTGGCTGCAGAGCGAGCGCGCGCCCGAGCTGGAGTTCGGCGCCGTGTACCGCGCGCGCGTGCTCGAGCTGCGCGACGCCGGCGTGCTCGTCGCCGTGCACCCCGCGCTCGCGCCCGCGCTCGTGCACAACTCGCAGCTCGACCACCGCAAGGTACGCTTAGAAAAGGAAGCATATTGCGCCGAGTCAAGGACTACAAGTTCATGCCACTATGTCATACATCAAGTGATGTCCTACGTCACCGATTAGCAACGCCAGATCCCAATGGTCGCGGCGTTAACAGAGTTCAATTGCTTCCTGCGCAAGTAATATGTTCTTTCTGAGTATCATAGTATTAGAGCATAATTTGAGTCGAACAGCAAATGTGGTTTTAATTATTATTAACTTTTAGCTATATTTTGGGTGCAATAACACTCACACTGTCCTAAAATGTACTTGCGCTATACTAAATAAACTTATTAGTGGTTAACTTCCTTGAAGTCTAACGGTGAAAGGTCTTGCGAGCTTGCAGGCCATAGTATAGGGCTTCCACATGCAGTTCCCCACATATTCACTGTTTAAATTGTCGTTCACTGCACTTAAATAATTTGATTAGCTGTCAGTTGTTCTTCGATTGGTAAATACACGCACGTTAATATCTTGCCATAGTAATGACTCAATTTCGTGTAATCTTTGCGCACCACGTAAACTTTTATTGCTTAAAATGTAACAGTGCACCATTCCGTAATTTCTTAGTATTCGCGGTTAGAATATTTTCGTTCAGTCATTGGTAACGAAACGAAAACCTACGAAAATATAAAATAGCAGCAAGGAAAGAGGAGATGGACAGCTGAATCTTCATAATATCAACTCAAAATAATTGAAAAATGCGGTTGGTAAAAATGCCAACCAAGGCAACGACATTCCCTCTTTGAAGCAATCTTTTGTAGAAGCCTATAATATGTTTAGCAGTAGACTCTTCCTATGGGCTAATTTCTTTTCTGCCGACTTCCAAAAAGGAGACGGTACTCAATTCGACACGTATGTTTTTTTATGTGTGTTACCTCATAACTTTTTACTGGGTGAACCGATTTCGATGATTCTTTTTTTTATATGAAAGTTGATACTTCTCGTGTGGGTCCCATATTAATTTGATCAAGGTCAGACCAATAGTCTTTGAGTTATCCTTAATAACTTATATTGAAGTCGGCTGTACAACATTTTGCTTTTAAATTATTAATTGTCTGTTTTAATGTCGTGTTAAAACCATGATTTACCTAAAAATGTGTTTTCTTTTTTGATAAAGTATAATTAATGGCTAAGAAGCATTCTATCATAGCCCACAGTGCAGTGGTGAGAACACATTTATAGTCTTCCTTGTTTTAAGTTGTTTGCTGGTCTCCATTGGCTGCTAAACATCAGTTTTACTGTTAGTTCGCTTGTCACTTTAGATTTCATAAATAATGCTGCATTAGCCACTTACCATCCGATGGATTATATATAGTTCATTACTCGTTCTAGTATTTTTTATTATTTTATTTTATAGGATAAAGGTGACAAACGAGCACACAGACACCTGCTGGTAAGTGGGTGTAGACGTTGTGGCTCATAGACATCTGTAACAATCCTCGATCAAGAATCAAAATGCAGATGCGTTTTCACCCTTGAGGACTAAGATGGAATGCCTCATTTCCAGTATAAAGGGTCTCCTGTTCCCTACACTCACCATACGAAACACAGCAACATTAAGCTGCTATTTTATGCTGGTATTCTGTGAGAGCGTGTTCCTTCGCCGGTCGAGTAGACCCTTTCGTGCTACATCCATAATATAGTTTCAGCATGGCTCTACCACGTAAAAAAGTCCTAGTAAATGAAATAGAAAAAAAATCGAGTGTAATGTTTACAAGCAGAAATACTCTTTTAGTATTTTTTCATTAGCAATATCATCTCCGTACTTATATTTTTAATATTTTCCTGAGATCTAATAATTTTCGAAGTATCACTTGTAAATTGATGGTAATATTATACGTGGTAGAAACATGCTACAGCTTTACAATAGTTGTAATACGAATGTGTCGGCTCGACCGGAGAAAGAACACGCTCTCACAGATTACTAGTATAAAATAACAGCTTAAGAATCTAGAGAACCGGAGACCCACTTTACTCAAAAAGAGGCATTCCATCTTGGTCTTCAGGGGTGACAACGTATCTGCATTTTGGTTCTTAATCGAGGATAGATGTATACGTCTATGAGCTACGGCATCCACTTAACATCAGATGTGGTATGTGCTCGTTTGTAACTCTTACTTTATAAAAAATATTGTTTTTCGAACAGATCCAGCATCCGTCAGTGCTAGGCCTGGAGGTGGGCTCTGAGATCAACGTGAAGTACTTCGGACGCGACCCGGTGTCGGGACAGATGCGTCTCTCGCGTAAAGTGCTCACCTCTCCTCCGCCAGGAATCGTGCGCAAACTCGACAAAACATAAACCTACCTCATTCATATACGAAAGACTGATGAAGTGTTAAATGTTTAGATTCATATGTTTTCACTGTTAATTTTTTTATTCATTACACTCACTGGGCAATTTAGTTTTCAGACCGAAATGTAACCCACATACAAAACAATCTCTCAAATAAGAACAACTTTGTATTTAATTTATTCTTGCGATTGTCACTTGGTGAAACTCCAAATTCAGTTTTGTTTTTTAAATATTTACCATTTTTCTGATGTTGTATGTAACCAAAAAGACACTAGTAAATATTTTTTGCATTAGGTTGCCTCAAAATCTTTGGAACTAAAATTGGAGACGGCAAGTTCACTAATTATAAGTGTATATTTTATGATAGGTGTAAATTGAAAGCAAATTGCTTACTGTGAAATAAAATAAATCATTTCAAAATTTTTGACGTACTTATTTTCATATATCGTTATCATTGCATGACTCTCATCATATGAAAACCTTAACATAGGTGTAGTAAGAGGCTACAGAAGACATTTAGATCGGAAGATCGACAGCAGCAATTTCCTGATAACATGAAATTTTTGACGAAATTTTTGACGAAATTTTTATTTCTTAAGTAAAAACGCAAAGTTACATCCTTTATAGATCCCACTACTGGGCACCAGCCCCTCATTTCTGAAAGGGTTTCCGGAGCAATTAGTCCATCGAACTGCGCTAGTGTGTTTGTGTTGTTCTCGAAATATTCTTAGGACATGCAGGTTTCCTCATGATATTTCCCTTTGCCACCGAACACGTGGTAAAGCAGCACTTAAAATTGCTAATAACGATTTTATTGGTGCCGGCAAGAATTGACCCGGGTTGCTCACATACTATGACATTTACGGGAAGTGCTCAATTCCTAAGCTACCTCACTTTACCAACAGTAGGGCTTCGAGGTACGCCTTCGTGGCGGTATCTGCGAGTGGGATCAGTCCTCGCCCGCCACAACCATCGTGGTTATTTTTTTACCCCCTAGAAATCCTTTCATTTGAGTTAAGTTACACGGCTGTGTTGGGAGCTACGATACGCTAAGCTCCTGCCACAGCCTTCGTGGTTTTTTTACCGCCCAAAAATACATTATATATATATATATATATATATATATATATATATATATATATATATATATATATATATTTATACTAAAACTATATTTTTGAACAGTATCGATATATATCATGTGATTAATAGCGGTTTTTATGGGAGTAGTGTCGGGGTGTCGGAGACACTCCTCTCCCCTCCCTCCTCCTGTCAAACGATTCAAAAGTTTTACCCTTCGCAATATGACACGTTAGCATATTGTAAGAAGTTTTGTAAACAAAATACAAATCAGACAAGGCTGTATGGTCTAAGACTTTGCCTATCGTAACAAGAACGAAAAAATTTCTTTAATGAATTTGTTGTTATTTTGTATTTATGTATAAAGTATAAACAATAATCTTTTTAAAAAAGGCTTTTCATTACAGAGTACCTTTATATTTATATATTTTAATACGGCAGTACGGATATTACTATGACTATGAGAAAAGTGCAAGGAAATGATTCTTTCCAGCGCATTAATTATTTATATCAAGTACCTATATTTATCTTTATTGGATTTAATAAAGTACAATTACTAGCAATATTACATAAAATACTTGAAAATAATTACAATAAAGTAGTAATGGATATTCTATAATTGTGTGAAATTTAATTTTCAGATCAGTAAACACATGGTGGATAAGAACCCAACAATAGCTTCATATTATGGAAATCTAATAGTAAATGTTGCAAAGAAGAATGTTTTAAAAATGTGAGTTTAAGTAATTAAAATCACTCCAATTTTTATATTTATTTAGTGATATAGGTATATTATGTAGGCAAAGTTGATATCCATGTCTGTGGGATTTAGATTTAGCATTTTGTAATAAATAAAATCATAATTGCTGCTTATGAGAACTACATTCATAAGTTAGCAGAGTATACAGGCGAGATGGTCTCCTAAAGAAAATGGTTGTAAGGAAGTTGTTTAACTCCCCTAGAAGAAGAAACGTTACCAGTGCAATGGTGATGGTTTCATGCTTATGAATATAGCAACCTAGGAGAATGTTCAAGATATTAATGAAACATAATGTTTCAAACAAAGAAAGCTACAGATGTACTGATACCTTTGAGAACTATAATGGAATGCCTCATAGTATTTAATAATATTGGATGTGTATATATTTAAAAAAAAATAATTCTTTCCCAAAAGAGAAAGAATTGAAAGAGCTAGAGGTTAGAACTTCACTGCTCTCAGTTCCTTTATGATCTTTTTGATTCTATATTAATACATTCTTATGTAGCACCTATTTGTTTCAGACATCCAGATATAAAAAGACAAATATGTAAAAAGTGTCGCTGCATTCTTGTAGACAATGTGTCAGCTAAGATGAAAATAAAAACAAAGAATAAAAGTAAGCTGATTCAATGGACCTGTAATATATGCAAAACAAAGAAAACTTTTCCAGCAGACAGGAATAAAGATCACAGAGTATGGCTGGAGAAACCGGAGGCAGTTATAGAAGTTATTAGCTAAATGTTTCCATTGTGCCTCTGTACATGATCAGATCACATCACATTTTTAATATAATTTTTTTTGTAAGATACTGGAGTAACAAACAAACCTACAGTCCATCTGATGGTGAGTGGCTACTGTAGTCCGTGGACTCTTACACCTGATTTTGTATGAAGAAGGTTATAGATACATTGTCACCCCTGAGCACTGAGATGGAATGCCCAATGGCCTGTAATTATATTAGCTGTATATACCTTAGCTCGTAACAAAATCCACAAATAAGAAAGCATTGCAGAAGTAAGTGGCAAAAAAGCAGTTCTTTAGTTATTTGGGGAATAAATGTTGAATATTTTTGGACAGAGTGAGGAGATTGATTGTTCTAGTGGATTTTGGCAATAAACATTTTATTAGCATTTTTATTTTTATTTTTTACCTCATGTGTATTTACATAATTGTACAGTCAACTGTGTAGTGAGGGTGTAAGAATATCCACTACCCTTTATAATCTTTATATGTGGTAGAGCCATGCTGTAGCTATATTAATAGTATAGTTGTAGCACGAATGGGTCGGCTCGACCGGGGAAGGGCCACGCTCTCACAGAATACCAGCGTAAAATAGCAGCTTAATGCTGCTGTGTTTCGTATGGTGAGACTAAAGAACCGGAGACTTTTTTTACTGGAAAAGAGGCATTCCAACTTAGTCCTCATGGGTGACAACACATCTGCATTTTGATTTGCAAACGAGGATAAATATAGATGTCTATGGGCTACAGCAACCACTTACGACCAGGTGGACTGTGTGTTCGTTTGTCACCCTATCCTATAAAAAAACGTCGTCTAATGGGTGTTGTAACAGGAGACAGAGGGAAACTGAAACAGATAGATATCTTAATAACAACTCAAAATATTAAATATCTGCAATTGCCAACCCGTCTGCCAAGCATGTCAACTGTGGCAAATATCCCCTGAGGCAATCTATGTGGAGATCTATGTTCAGCTGTGGACTTTTTTAGGCTGTAATGTAATGTTTAGTCAACTGGATCGACAATCACATTGTCTAGTGGTTAGCATGCCTGGCTACTGTATTGCAGGTCCTGGATTAGAATCCTAGCTAGAGGCAACATTTCTACAGAAACCAGATACATAGTGTTCAAGTCTGGTTATGCTGGGATAGGTTCTTTATGTCAGATATTGCATACTTTCCTATCTCTAACCTTTTTTAAACTAGTATATGCTAGTGTTTATACAATTTGCCACTATGTCTGGCGTATGTGGACTATGAGAAAGTCTTTGGTTCCGTAGAAATTTAGGCAGTGCTGCAGTCCGTTCAGCGGTGCCAAGTTGACTGTCGGTATATCGAAGTGCTGAAGTGTTTGTACAGTAGGGCTACGATGGCTATCTGAGTACAGAATGAGAATCCGAAATATCCAACTGCAGAGAGGTGTAAGACAGGGTGACGTTACATCCCCAAAAATTTTCACCGCTGCATTGGAAGACGTTTTCTAGCTACTGGACTGGAAAGAACATCAATGGCGACTGCATCACTCACCTTCGATTTACCGACTATATAATCCTTATGGTAGAATGGCTGGAGGACCTTAAGCGCTTTGATCAATGATCTCAATAGTGCCTCCTAATGGATAGGTTTTAAGATGAATATGGACAAAACAAAGATCATGTATAACGTCACTGTATAAAGTGCTCTCTATTACCAAGTTTAAATATTTTATGAAAAAAAGAACTATAAAAAGGTTATCTAACCATAACAGAGATTGACAGCTGAGTAGCTGAGATGCGACTTTTGGACTTTGAACTTTTTGCTTATTGCAGTAGTAAATAGCTTACTAAATGTCCTGAGTGGCTTAGCCCACGTAACTGGCCTTTTACTTGTCTAACCATAACAGAGATTGACAGCTGAGTAGCTGAGATGCGACTTTTGGACTTTGGACTTTTTGCTTATTGCAGTAGTAACATGTCCTGAGTGGGCTTAGCCCACGTAACTGGCCTTTTACTTGTTATAATATAAATGGTTCTAAAATAAATTTTGCATAATGTTTGTACTATCTTTCACGTAAAATTTACTTTAAAAAATGCCCCACTGGGTTTCTTGCTGGTTCTTCCCAGGACCGGTTTTTTCCGAACCAGTGGTTAAGTTAAATGACTTTCCATAATAATTACATACATGTGATCTATATTGAATAAAAAATTATTAATTTTCTCTTTTATTTTATTCTTAATAGACGATATTTATTTATTATTTATATTATATTACCCATAGCCGATATTTCAATGTCAGAGACAGACGGATAGTTACGTACACGTTGAAACAAATCCGAAAACTAAGATATTGTGGGTTTGTACAGATATTCAGATTAGAATTCGAGTCCAGAATTCACTATTCAGTGTGCTACCTAAGTGGTCGTAGTTGAAATCGTTCTCGTTGAAAGTTTTATCGCCAAACTTATTTTCGTTCGATTTACGATTTCAATTTCATATAATATTTGACGAATAATAGTTTGAAATTTCCACATTTTATTATTTTAAATAAATTTCTGCCATAAATATTTTATTGTACTCTTTCGTTTCACGGTTACCTCTTTGGCTGGTCATGTAGGGCTCAAAATGGGGTTTGTTTTTAGTTTCATAATATTACATACCCTTATTAATGCTGCCCATCCAGTATTATATCCGGAATATGAAGATGATGCAGCACGCTATTTGTCAAAAAATAAACATGAACCTTCCAATGATATACAAGAAAATAAAATACGAAACAACTATCTTAAAATTAAAGAAGACGATACAAAAATGAGACAAATAAAGAAGAAAGCAGCTGCACTGAGAAGTGAAGGCACTTTTAAAACATCAGGCAATAATATTTTCCAAGCTAAGGGTATTGAAGACGAAGCACGAGGTTTCCAGAAAGATCTGATGTTGAATTTGTTAGCAAACCGAAGAGCAAGGAGTGATTTGGACTCTCCGAGTTCTAGTTCCAGTAACGAGATGAAAAGTTGGAAGGAAGAGTGGAGAGATTTTTGGTTGCATAAGAAACTAGAAGCGCTCAACGCGTCTGCACCCACAGGAGACTCGGTCAACATGGCCGCAGCTCGTAAGATTTTATATTTATTCCGTATATTATAGCACATGCGCTAAGTTAATAATACATATATAAATAATCTGAGGCAGAAGATGGGCAGCAGCATCTTTCTGATAAAAGCAAAAATCAATAAAAAAAGCTACGATTGCCAAGCGTAGAAACTGGCAATATACCCCCATTAGCAACGACACTAATAAACGGCCCCCGGTCCCCGGCGGCCCCGCTATTCCTGGCTACGGTGGCGACCATGGTAACGACGGGCCAGGGGGTGCTTCCCCTGCCTGTCATACAGGTTTACTAAACTAGGCACAAGAGAGAACGGTGAGCTGAAGGTAGGGATATTCGGAATAGGGCAACGAAAGCCAAGAGGCCAGCAGCTGGCCGACTTCATGGAGAAAAAGGGACTTTTTATGCTGAACTCTTTCTTCCAGAAGCGGCCCCACAAGAAGTGAACCTAGTCGAGCCCCGAAGGTTCGACAAAAAATGAGATTGACTATATTATGACGACTAGACGGCAACTGTTCAGTGATGTCTCAATGATCGCGAGGGTGAAAACTGATAGCGATCACCGAATGATTAGAGTCACACTGAACCTAAACGTTAAGTTGGAAAGGTGTCGTCTAATGAAGTCAACGCTCCGCCCCGTCGTGCTCTAATCCAAAGTCTCGAAACCTTTCAGTTCGAGTTACAAAACCGTTTTCAGTGCCTAGAAGATTGCAATGCAGTGGACGATATGAAAGACAAGCTAGTGGAAACTGTCCATGCAGTCGGAGCTAAGTTTTGCAAGACCCGCCGCAGAAGAACACAAAAACTCTCCGATCACACTCTTAATCTCATGGCTGTTAGACAGGAAATGAAGTTGCAGACTTCCGTAGATTTGATAACATGTAGGCAACTGAACAGACAGATCTCCAAATGCATGCGGCGTGACTTACGCAACTTTAATACTGCTCGTATCGAAGAAGCGATCGATCGAAACCAAGGCTCGAAAGTATTTGCCAGAAAACTGTCTGCCAGAAAGAGTCAACTGTCGAAGCTGAAGACCGAATGTGGCAGCATCGTTTCCGAGACACCTGAGATTTTGAGTGAGATTGAGAGGTTCTATGAACAACTGTACACGTTATCGTGCTCGTACACGTTATCGTACTCACACTTGCGTGGGGCTCCAAGAAGATGTACCGAACTTCAGTCTGAGTGAGATTAGAATGTCTCTCCATCACTTTAAAAACGGAAAGTCCCCAAACGAGGATGGAATTACAGAGGAGCTTCTGAAAGCGGGTGGAAAACCGGTACTTGAAGTCCTTGAGAACCTCTTTAATTTCGACCTTCATGGTGATATTACTCCGGAGGTGTGGAGTAGAAGTGCGATGGTCTTGTTCTTCAAGAAAGGTGACAACGCTCTCTTAAAGAACTGCAGACCGATTTCCCTTCTGAGCCGCGTCTACGTGCCATCACGACTTCACGACGATTTCCAGCCTTCCGAACAAGCTGGTTTCCGAAAAGGCTTTAGCACCATAGATAACATACATACCCTTCGGCAAATTGTACAGAAGACCGAAGAGCCACTTTGTCTTGCGTATGTGGACTATGAGAAAGCCTTTGATTCCGTCAAAATTTGGGTTGTGCTGCAGTCCCTTCAGCGGTGCCAAGTGGACTGTCGGTATATCGAAGTGCTGAAGTATTTGTACAGTAGGCCTACGATAGCTATCCAAGTACAGAACCAGAGTACGAAACCTATCCAACTGCAGAGAGGTATAAGACAGGGTGACGTAATATCCCCGAAACTTCACTGCTGCATTGGAAGAATTGAAAGAAGATTTGCCGATGATATAGTTCGTATGGAACAATCGCTGGAGGACCTAAGCACTATGCTCAATGACCCCAATAGTGTCTCCCATCGGGTAGGTCTGAAGATGAACATGGACGAAACAAAAAATTATGTTTAACGTCCATGTCACACAAATATGCCGGTAGTTGTTGGGAGCACTAAGCTCGAAGTTGTTGACGAGTATGTTTACCTGGGACAAATAGTCCGACTAGGTAAGTCCAACTTCGACCGAGAGCTCAATTGAAGGATTCAACTCGGCTGGGCAGCGTTCAGGAGATTACGAAACATCTTCTCGTCAGACATACCTCAAAACTAGATTGTACAACCAGTGCATGTTGCCAGTGATGACCTATGGATCTGAGACGTGGTAGAAGGAAGCTCAAAGTCGCTCAGCGAGCTATGGAGAGGGCTATGCTCGGCGTTTCATTGCGCGATAGACTTAAAAACGAGGATATCCGCAGTAGAACCAAAGTCACCGACATAGCTCAAAGTATTAGTATGTTGAAGTGGCAATGGGCCGGCCATATAGCTGGAAGAACCGACAACCGATGGGGAAGAAAGGTTCTTGAGTGGCAGCCTCGTAGCGGCAGGCGAAGTGTAGGGCGTCCCCCCACTAGATGGAGTGACGACCTGGTAAGACATGCAGGAAGTCAATGGATGCAGGTAGCTCGGGACCGTGCTTTGTGGCACTTCTTAGGGGAGGTCTATGTTCACCAGTGGACTTGTGAAGGGCTGTAATGATGATGGTGATGATAATATAAACACATATCTTTGTCACCCAGATGGGTAGGCGGAGACTATGGATTTCCATCTGGCACGATCCTAACATACTCTCTCGCCTCCATTACGTCTATCTATGCATACATCCTCGTCGGTTAAGGGTACACTTAATTTGGCCCATCTTCAATATATCGCCAACTAAACTTCAATGGTCGATCAACTTTCGTCTAGGGCGTCCCTTGCCGCCTCTGCCATCCACTTCATCATTCAGCCATTTGCAAGTCCTCTGCTGAACATAGGAGTTACCCAAGGAATGCCAAAAAGTACGATCGTTAGCCCTGCTGTTATCACACAATTTCTCACCGTGTTATACAGAGTCAGCCCTAACATGCACTTAATGAATGTCTACAGAATTTATTCTACTCTCATGCTTCTTCTGCCATCCACAACTTTCACTACCGTAAGTTAAGGTAGGTTGCTTCCCCCAATAAAGTGAAGAGCCCCATTTACTCTATGCCCTGCGTTCCTTGTCATATCTACCATTTCTTCTAAACACACACCCTAAATACACAAGCTCATTCAACTCCTTCCTTCTGTATTTGGCTTATGGTGCAAAACAGGGGTACGTAGATTTTACGCCTCTGCTACATGGCGCAGAGCCGAGTCTGTTCTTTCGGCTATGTCGCTCATTAAACACCACCCTACGCCCACCCACAAGTGTATGGTGGGCCTAGGGTTAGGTGGTCAAAACCTATGGATCCGAGCGACCCGTTCCCAAGTTATAGCTAAGTTAATAATTAAACAATTATTTATAGACAGCGAAAAGATGTTCTAGGTTTCCATAAATAATAAAATTATATGTCTTAATTAGGTTGAAGAGCACCTTCCACCCTCCCGCACTTGCGTGCCACTAACCATACAACCCGTTTTTCTCAGTCTCTCAGTGTTTGCCTCCCATAAAACAATTATTTGGTAATTGGTATGGAAGGGAAAAGGGCTTGATAAATATTGTAAGGAAGTTCTAGCGTAGGTAACGTTGGTAAAAAAAAAAACTGGCCAAGTACGTGTCGGTCCACGCACAATAGAGGTAGGGTTCCGTAGTTGCCCGTCACATTACGTGGGATTTCTTGGTTATGAGCATAATAAGTGAGTTCGTAACGACTAAAATGGGCCCAAACAAGAAGATTGTAAAGGAATTATTTTCAAATCAGACATAATGTATTAAAAAAGTGTAAAAAAACTTTTAGATTTTAAAAATATTACAATTTACATCAAATTATTCACGTGCCAAGGTACAAAGATTATCATAGTTGACTATATATCGATATATTTCTGGTTGTGCAACCATAAGATATACATATATGACGGTGACGAACCTTCACGTAAACTGCCCTAAATTATCCTGAGGCGACTGCGTAAACCCAGAGTGTGACGAATGAAACTGTACCTATGAGGCAATATGATTGTATTTATACTTTGAATGAAGCTAACAATAACTACCAACTAAAGATAAGAAAGATGCTCCCTGCCTATCCCACGAATGTAAAAGGGAAGCTATAGTAGTAAAGCATGTAAGTGGTTTATTTCATAAAATGTTTATTTTTAGCAGTTTACAATAACATTAGAAAGTTATAATGCAGATAGTTTAAGGTCATTTTCTGTCGAGTTGTAACGAAATTTTTACTAATCCAAGTGCATTTTATATGTTGGTCGACTATTACTCGTTAACTTCTTAATTATACTTAGTTGTGATAGTTTCCTTTTAACTTCCTTATATATATAACTATCATGTATACTTTTCACATTTTCAAAAACAGCGGTTTTATTTAATGGAGGAGGGGGTGAGGGGGGACACATGACTCTAATGAAAATGCCACTTTAAAGCTAAATATTTCACAAACGGACCCCTGAATTGAAAAGTTGTTGTTCTAAAACGAAACCCCACATGCTGGAATAGACGGGTAAAAAAAAAATCATTCCCCATTTACTACAAGAAATTATGAGAATTTTGTGTAAAATAAATAACATTTTTATTTTACCCAAAATAAAAATGTTTTTAAGATTTTATTTTACAGTTTTGTAGGTGTTATTAATATCTATTACTATACCAAATTACAGATTTTTAACACTAGGGTTTCTGAGTAAAACCAAGAACGGACGGACGGATATGGCGAAACACTATAAGGGTTCCTTGTTGTGTAACTACGGAACCCTAAAAATTGTAGTTGTATAAGAAGTGTTACAATGAAATCAATCCTCTGTAAAAAAATATGTTTCAAAATTATAATTATAATCTTGGTTTATTAAAACCAATATTATAATACCGTATTAACGTATCAATTAGCAGGTAGGGACCGAAGAAATTTTATGGAAGACGCTTTCTATTTATAACTAGCTGTTCCTCGCGACTTCGCCCGCGTGTTAATTGGCGTTTTAGTTTATTTGCGCGGAACCCTAATTCTTTTTCTAAAATAAAAGTAGCCTAAGTTACTCCTTATGACATCAGCTATCTGCCAGTGAAAGTCCCGTCAAAATCGGTTCAGCCGTTTCAGAGATTAGCCGGAACAAACAGACAGATAGACAGACAGACAGACCGACAGACAGATAAAAATTTAAAAAATTGTGTTTTTGTTATAAGTATCGTATATATTTTCATATGCATTTAGTAAAAAGCCGTAATTTTAACATTACAAACAGACACTTCAATTTTATTTATTTGTATAGATATGCTTTAAAGCTATGCCTGAAATAAAGATATTGTATTGTATTGTAGTGTATGCAATGATTGACCGTGTAATGGCAGTGTAAGAATTTCTACTGCCCCATATCATCCCGTGGGTGCTGGTGCGACAGAGAAACAAACCAGGAGACGGGCAATTGCGTTTTCCTAAAATTAAAAAAGTAAAAAAATTGCCAACTTGCCTGCCAAGCGTGGCAACTATGGCAAATATCCGTTCTATGGGGGAGGCCTATGTTGTATGTAGTACTAGGCACAGGCCTCTTCTCATTTCTGAGAGATCTTGGAGCAGGAAACGGTCTGCTGCGCTGCTTAATTGCATGGTGCATGTTCTCAGAAGATTTTAGGAGATTTTATATAGATTTTATTTGATCTTCGTTACCGAGCCCGAGCTAAATCAAAACTTGAATATTAAAATACTTCAGGGCTTGCAAACTATGATTTTTTTTAAATTAAATCAAGATTTTATTTTTTTATCTATGTTAAACTTTATATACACACGTGGTATATAGGCGATCATAATGTCTAAGGCATTCTCTATCAATCTACCTTGGGATAGATGCAGAGATAGAATGAAGTAGGTGTAATAAAAAAGTTAAAATGAGAATACAAAAGTAAAATAACTATTTTTTTAAATTCCGTATGCGGTTCTTTATTGCTTGATACAAATATGTGAATTATTTATATTTAAGGACCATGGGGCGTGCCCTGCGGTGATCCAAACCAACACGATATGCCGTGGGGAACTTGCATGTTACCGATGGAATGCGAAGGAGAGTTTCGTATATACAGAGGAGATTACTTCTGCGGTCGGACCCAATTCGTTTGCTGCGCTCTACAGTTAACCGGTTACGACATGTATCAGGGCTTCGATATTTCCTTGGCTGATTCTAGTATGGAAACAGATTCAGAAGAAAAGAAACATACCTCCAAAGAAAGAAGACGCAAGAAAAGAAAGCGAGATAAAAAGAAACGTGAAAATGACAGAGCCAAAAGAAAACGTAAAATCAAAAAGAGCATACAGAATATAATAAGAGAGATAAGAAAAATATTGAACAGATTGTACAGGAACGGGACATCGATAAGAAAGAAAAAGACAAAGCAGCTGAAGAATTTTATCAAGGAGTTGAAGAAGCAATACAGAAAAGACCGACAGTCAGTAAAGGAAATTCACGGGATGGAAATGATAAAAGTTGATGCGGCTCTTATGAAGAAATTGAATGAAATAAAGCAAATGAACCGGAATTTTATAAACAATAGTACGTTTAGAGATATAATTGTGAATGGCACTATGAATAAGACACAGGCGAGGATGTTGGTGGAGGCGTATCCTGAGTTAGAAAATTGGATTGGAACCCGGCGCTCCGGGGACTTGGATCCGCCTACAGACTACTTGGATTATGATATTGAGTATGGATATTTATACTATTAAAAATTTAGTTATTATTTCATCTGTTCTCAATTCGTCGATTACTCATGACGCTATACCATTATAATTTTTATCAAATTGTATATGATAACAAGCAGCGTCTTCGAAGCAAGGCAAAAAATGGATTTATAAAGAGTTGAAACCCAAATATCTTCCAGAAAAATAGTCAGCCTCATTGAACCTTTTTTTTTAAAAACGAATTTTTGATGCTTTTGATGCAGCTACTACGTTGAGTCTTGATTTTATCTTGTTCATTTTTTATATAGGATAAGGGTAACAAACGAGCACACAGTCCACTGATGGTAAGTGGTTGCTGCGGCCCATAGACATCTACATCTATCCTCTATTAAAAATCAAAATGCAGATGCGTTGTCACCCTTGAGGACTCTTCCAGTAAAAAGGGTCTCCGGTTCTCTACACTCACCATACGAAACATAGCAACGTTAAGCTGCTATTTTACGCTGGTATTCTGTGAGAGCGTGGTCCTTCCCCGGTCTAGCCGACCCATTCGTGCTACAACTATACTACTAATTTAGCTGCAGCATGGCTCTACCACATACAAAGTTCTTTTTCTACTATTTAAAAAAAAACTAAGCAAAAATAATTAAGTAGATACACTTAAAATATATACCTAGGAGTCCATCTGGGTAGGTCCCACTCTCTTACCTATTTCTGCCACCAAATAGTAATGTTGGCACTACTGTGTCCCGGTCTGAAGCGTATATAGCCAGTATGGTTACAGGCTGTATGGCATTCTATCATAGTCTTCAGAAGTAACAACGCATCTGTAGTCTTCCTTGTTTGAAGTTGTCCGAAGGTGTCCATCGGCTGAGGCAGCCATTTACGATCAGGTAGACTAAGGCCCGTATTAATAAACTTTACTCAGCTCAAGTACACGCACTTGAGTACGATTTTGAGGTTATGATCTTATTAATAAACATATCTCAAGATGCGGTTTACGTTTACGATATCAGCTGAGTGCCACACTGATTAATAAGCGAAACTCGACTCTCAAGTGTGTGTACTTGAGTGCAAGTCACAGAACAGTATTCCTAAGTACAGCGATTTGAGATACTGTTTTTCTGTGTTTATTATTTAGCAACGATCTTGAGATGCTGATATCGTAATGAGGGCGTATCAAATGATTACGCACTTGAGTTCGTCGTTGAGTAACGTTTATTAATACGGGCCTAAGTTCGTTCGTCACTTCAATTTTTTAAAAAAGAAGTATTGGCTATTACCAGGTAAGAAGGAACATTTTAATCACCTTGATTATAAATATTTATACGAATGCCTTTTGTTCTTAAATGAATGAAATATACTTTATTGTACATAAATAAGAGAAAAAAAATACAAATTAAAAAAGGTAGGCGGCCTTATCGCTTACAAGCAATCTCTACCAGGCAACCAGATAACAGAAGATATAATGAACTGTGAGAAAGAGTAAGGGTGTAAGCAAGTGTATTCTTTATAAGTCGTGGTACCACCCCGGGTCGAGCCGGCCCATACGTGCAATGGCAAAAGCTGTCGCGTGGCTTTACCACTGTTAAAACCCTTAGATTTAAAAAGAAGAGGCATTATTACTTTCGAGGTATATGACTGAATGCTTGGTGTCCAGTAAAAGGGGCACCGGTTCTCTGCACTCATCATACGAAACACAATAGCATTAAGCTGCTATTGAACGTTGATATTCTGCGAGAGCGTGGTCCCTCGCGGGTCGAACCAACCCATTCGTGCTACACCCACCATATAGCTGTAGGCTCTACCACGTTATTCTTTAGCTGATATGTATTTTTATAAATGTTTCCTTTTATTTATATATCTACCTACTAAATTTATATTAAAACTTATAAAAAAAGAATATTTCTACCTACTTCTTAATGCATATCATGTGAGAGTATTTATGTCAATAAAACTTATGTCTTATTCTACTGGACGGTAGGATTAAAATTTTCACCCCCAAAACTGCCTCATAGGAGACATATTTGCAGTAGTTGCGGTTGGCAAACGCCATTTTTCAAGTTGAATTGTTATCAGGAAGAACTTGCTGTCCATCTCTCTTACGGCAACCACAGGATGATATTTTTTTTATAGGATAGGGTGGCAAACGAGCACACAGTCCACTTGATGGTAAGTGGTTGCTGTGGTTGCTGTGGCCCATAGATATCTACATCTACCCTCCGATGCGAATCAAAATGCAGATGCGTTGTCACCCGTGAGGACTAAGAAAGAATGCATCTTTTCCAGTAAAAAGGGTCTCCGGTTCTCTACACTCACCACACGAAACACAGCAGTGTTATGCTGCTATTTTACGCTGGTATTCTGTGAAAGCGTGATCCCTCCCCGGTCGAGCCGACCCATTCGTGCTGCACCTATACTACTAATATAGTTGCAGCGTGGCCCTACCACGTTGATATGGGGTAGTGGAGTCTTACACGCCACCAGTACACAGCGTGAATAAATGACTGTATGGAAGCACGACTCCGAAGTACATGGCGTAGCTTATTTGACTTTCAAAAAGTGTTCTGTAGCGGCCAAAAAGTTTTTGTTATAATACTCATAAAATGATCTAACGATTAAGGGTCATCAGAAAAGATTACTGTTTATTCTTATATTTTGATTTTTAGGACATTCTCACACTAGATGGAGTGACGGCCTGGTATGACGTGCAGGAAGTGCAGGATGCAGGTGGCTCAGGACCGTGCTTTGTGGCATTTTTTTATAGGAATAGGGTGACAAACGAACACGCAGTCCACCTAATGGTAAGTGGTTGCTGCGGCCCATAGACATCTACATCTATCCTCTATTACAAATAAAAATGCAGATGCGTTGTCACCCGTGAGGACTAAGATGGAATGCCTCGTTTCCAGTAAAAAGGGCCTCCGGCCACCTGCACTCACCAAGCGAAACGCAGAGGTAAACCTCTACTTCACGCTGGTATTCTGTGAGGTCGTGGTACCTCCCCGGTTCGAGCCGGCCCATCCGTGCAACAGCAAAAGCTGCCGCGTGGCTCTACCACTGTTATTATTAGGCATTACTTGGGAGAGGCCTATGTTCAGCAGTGGACTTGTGAAGGGCTGTAATGGTGATGAGATAGGAATCTTTTCTGCCAAGCAGTTCGTCCCTATTAGGGTGTTACTAAATAGCAGTGCCTGCACTGATGAGTTCCTTCCTGAAGGGTATTGGAAGCCGGTGTACTTACAGGCTGTGAGGCATTCCTTTTTAGTGCCCAGGAGTCGCATCTGTAGAGTTGTTGCAGGTGTCCGTGGACTGCAGTATCCACTTACCACCAGGTGGACTGTGAGTTCGTTTGTCACTTCACATTTATAAAAAATATAATCCACACTTATTGCTTTTATTACTAATTTTGGTTAAATATGTACGTAAATATTTAATGTGGTTTAATAATTTCTAATATATAATCTAATTTTCCGGCTCCTTGTGACCGTGAGCGCTTTAAAGCACTTGAAACTCAGTCGAGTGCTTGAATTAAGTCAAAGTTAAATGCGATAAAATTCTTAATTAATATCAATATCTCTAAAATCGTTTTTGTGTTGTGTGAATTTGTGGTTTATTAAAACTGATATAATGACGGTGGCTATCCTGAAAATTTCCTAGGAATGCTGACTTCCCGGAGTGTTGGTGTTTTACGTCAGCTGCTCTATACTAGAGAGACTATGATACACAATAAAATATTAAGAATTACTATATTTTATACGTGGTAGAGCCACGCTGCAGCTATAATTTAGTTATAATATTATTTCCCATATCATCCCGCGGCTGTCGTAAGAGGCGACAGAGGGAAACAAATCAGGAGATAGGCAGCAGCGCCTTTCAATAACGACTAAAAATAAAAACTGTGGCTGACAACACGCTTGCCTAGCATGGCAACTATGGCAAATATGCCCCAAAAATGAGCCAATCTATGGGGGTATACTTCAAGCTACTGTCTGCGTTATAGTGACAGGCACAAGTCTGAGCCCTTGCTACTCGCCTTTACATCACGTCTGTCTCGCAGATTACCTACTTGTCTTCTTCTTGATCCAAATACTAGGGTTTCTCCTGTATCGTAGAAGCAGTTTATATACATAAGCTGCGCAAGTACCAAGTATCAACTTCTAGACCCGGAACATTATCTGTAGTCCATACAAAGGTTAAGGGTCCGTGACCGTGGGTAATGTAAAACGCCTGAAGCGTGCTGGGAATTAAAATAAAAACGTTGAATATAAACGCGGTAAAATACGTAAAATTAGTTTTATTCAATATGTATTTTTATTCCGTATTTGCGTTATTACAATAAATTATCACACAAATAAATGTATTTACGGAATTTAAACCCGCTGCTCTCAGCGCCTCAGTTTCGTACACGCAGCGTTATCCGCTCCTCGGGGTGACAACATTAACCGGTGGGAGATCTACCCTTTTCCTGTCACAGCCGAAACATCACTGATCAAATACTTCATACGATAAAATAAATAAAAAGTTATGTGAAATAAATGCTACAAATATTTTATTGTTCTAAAAATTACTCAAGATCACATACCAACAAATAAAGAGAGACGGAGCTCTGCGTACATCATCATCATTACAGCCCTTCACAAGTCCACTGCTGAATACAGGCCTCCCCCAAGGAATGCCACAACGCACGGTCCTGAGCCACCTGCATCCATCGACTTTCTGCATGTCTCACCAGGTCGTCATTGCCATCTAGTCTGGTCTAATCTGGTCGCCCTACACTTCGCCTACCGGTACGAGGCTGCCAATCGAGAACCTTTCTTCCCCATCGGTTGTCGGTTCTTCGAGCTATATGGCCGGCCCATTGCCACTTCAGCTTACTAATCCGTTGGGCTATGTCGGTTACTCTGGTTCTACTGCGGATAGCCTCATTTCTAAGTTTATCACGCAGACACCCCGAGCTTAGCTCTCTCCATAGCTCGCTGAGCGACCTTGAGCTTTCTCATACGGCCAGCAGTGAAGGACCACGTCTCAGATCCATAAGTCATCACTGGCAACACGCACTAGTTGTACAATTTCGTTTTCAGGTTTTGAGGTATGTCTAACGAGAAGATGTGTCGTAGTTTCCCGAACGCTGCCCAGCCGAGTTGAATCCGTCGATTGACCTCTCGGTTGAAGTTGGACTTACCTAGTCGGACTATTTGTCCCAGGTAAACATACACGTCAACAACTTCGAGCTTAGTGGTCCCAACAACTACCGGCATAGGTGTGACACGGACGTTAAAGATGATTTTTGTTTTGTCCCTGTTCATCTTAAGACCTATCCGTCGGAAGACACTATTGAGGTCTTTGAGCATAGTGCTTAGGTCCTCCAGCGATTCTGCCATAAGGACTATATCGTCGGCAAATCAAAGGTGAGTGATGTACTCGCCATTGATGTTAATAACGCATCCTTTCCAGTCCAGTAGCTTGAAAACGTCTTCCAATGCAGCGGTGAAGAGTTTCGGGGATATAACGTCACCCTGTCTTACACCTCTCTACAGTTGGATAGGTTTCGTACTCTGATTCTGTACGCGGATAGTCATCGTAGCTCTACTGTACAAACATTTCAGCACTTTGATATACCGACAGTCAACTTGGCACCGCTGAAGGGACTGCAACACCGCCCAACTCTGCGTACATTTCAAATGAAATAAAAATTGGCCTACCACAAATTGTGGCGTAACTTGATGAAATACATGTTGATTTATTCCTTATAACTAATAGATAACAATACTAATGTTAGTTTTACCGTATCTAACGGGAATACTGAGAAATTAACAATTAAAATATGAATATCACAATACCTAAAAACAAACTTAAAATGGTTGTTTAGTAGTTTTCACCAGTATTATAAGTTAAAATAGTGCACTGGTCAATAACTAAGAGTAGAAAATAAAGTTGTACGTACACTTAGCATTTATAGGCAGCTTAAGATTGATGGAAAATCCTTTTAATAGTTCGTTCTTCGTTACACGCATTTTTTTTCATATTACATTAGCTAGAACACGAATATCAAAACAACTATTTTTTTCAGATTTCAGGATTCCAGTTAGATTTTCATAGTGTAGTTTTTAACAGTGGTAGAGCCACGCGGCAGCTTTTGCTGTCACACGGATGGGCCGGCTCGAACCGGGGTGGTACCACGACCTCACAGAAAACCAGCGTGAAGCAGAGATCTACCTCTGCGTTTCGCTTGGTGAGTGTAGGTGGCCGGAGGCCTTTTTACTGGAAATGAGGCGTTCCATCTTAGTCCTCACGGGTGACAACGCATCTACATTTTGAATTGTAATAAAGGATAGATGTAGATGTCTATGGGCCGCAGCAACCACTTACCATCAGGTGGACTGTGTGTTCGTTTGTCACCCTTTTCCTATAAAAAAAAAAATAAATAAAATCTTTAAGCCGTTCACTGTAATAAATTGGTATCTTTTTTATGTGTAATAAAAATAAGTTACGTTAAAATTTCTTGTGGGCCCAAAAACATTGTTTCCTTTTGCTCAACTTATCGTAAAAACCAGCCAAGTGCAAGTCGGATTCGCGCATGAAGGGTTCCGTACCATCGTGCAAGATTCAATACTATGTAGGTACTTTTTTATTTTATTATAATTTTTATTTTGCGAATATAGCAATACTATATAGGCATATAAAAACTATGTAGGCACTTCAAGCGTCTACTTGTTGCCATTATTAAGATTAAGCAAAAAAAGCCAAAAGAAAAACACTTTTCTAGTAGGGGAGCCCCCTTTTATTTTTAATTAATTTTTATTATTTGTTCTTATAGTGGGAACAGAAATACATATTCTGAGAAAATTTCAACTGTCTACATATTACGGATCATGAGATACTGCCCGCTGACAGACAGACGGACGGACGGACAGCGGAGGTTTAGTAATGGGGTCCCGTTGGTTATCCTTCGGGTACAGAACTCTAAAAACACACACACGCACATTATACATGTCTCTAAAATCATTTAGTTAAAATCTAGTTATAAGTCCAGCAGTGGATATAAATATACGGCTGTTTAAGGAAGAAAGATTAGGGCGGGAGTTCGTTGTTTTACAGTAAGTTGAGCATTAAAGTGGTAGAACCACACTAAAGTTATCTTATAGCTCCAGTACGAATAGGTCGAATCGACCGGGAAAAGACCACGCTCTCAAAGAATACCAGCGTAAAGTAGAAGTTAAATACTGAT
Source organism: Parnassius glacialis (assembly GCA_033319125.1). Lineage (NCBI taxonomy): Eukaryota > Metazoa > Arthropoda > Insecta > Lepidoptera > Papilionidae > Parnassius > Parnassius glacialis. The sequence goes on along the minus strand of JAVANC010000012.1, from coordinate 292,656 downwards.
GTGGTTCGTAAGGCGAGTGTAGAGAACCGGTAAAATTTTTAACTATACTAAAATTATTTTGTGCGTGCAGTTTGAGTCATAAATCATCGGATTATTTCGCTCTCTCTCCCACTCACGGGCCTTAGGGGCTAGCATACTGATGCGCATTATTGTTGTCGATAAGCGTTATCGATAGTATTTAGTTATGTCATTATGTGGGTTTGTGATAAAAATGAAAAGAAAATAGATAAAATAACGTATTTATTAAAATAAGAATAATAATGATTGAAAATAAATTATTAATTAGGTATCTATGTATTAAAAAAACTATAAGTACAAATGATTGGAATGTAACAAGTTATATTAAAATAAATATAAAGATAATAACTTATATCTAAAATTAAATTTGTTGTTATCGGTAATGGCGCTGCGCCCGCGCAACATGCTCACCGCCATAGCCTGGCTGAGGCCGAGCTATGATTTATGACCCCAACTGCACGCACAAACTAATTTTAATATAGTAACGAGGCATTCTATCTTAGTCCTCAGGGATGACAATGCGTCTACATTTTGATTCTTAAAAGAGAAAAGATGTAGGTGTTTATGGGCCACAGCATCCACTCATCATAGTTCTAATTCTATTTCTACCAGGTGGACTGCGTGCTTGTTTGTCATCCTTATTCTATAAAAAAACACGTTTTCTCTGTTACTTTAAATGTACGCAGTGATCCGTCTATCTTCTTTGTTGATCTGAGCTCAAGATATACACAAAAGCGATTCTTTGCAAGTTTTTCTGTACTCGTTTGTCCTTTGGGAAATAAATTTGAGCCTTTCTCAACTGTTTGAACGGGTGACTCCTCGCAATAAATGCGTTCGAGCGTGAGTTTTCAGAGTCAATATTGAACAATTCGTCCGAATTATATTTGATCAATAGAAAGTAAGCAAGTTGCCAACCATGTGTTGAGAGCGTGAGAGATTACACTTTATTTATTTATTATAAGCACAACGAAGCAGATATCGATCTAATTACATTGAAATATATGTAGGCGCGTCTATAAAATAGCGGTTGGATCAAGAGTGAGCGAGAGGTTGCATCACTTTAGTGCAGCATACATGGTAGAGACATGCTATACGTGGTGGATTCATGCTGCAGCTATATTAGTAGTATAGTTGTAGCACGAATGGGTCGGCTCGACCGGGGAAGAACCACGCTCTCACAGAATACCAGCGTCAAATAGCAGTTTAACACTGCTGTGATTCGTATGGTGAGTGTAGAGAACCAGAGACCTGAGATGTTTTACTGGAAAAGAGGCATTCCAACTTAGTCCTCACGGTTGACAACGCATCTGCATTTGATTCGCAAACTAGGATAAATGTAGATGAAAGTCTATGGGTCACAGCAACCACTTACTATCAGGTGGACTGTGTGCTCGTTTGTCACCCTATCCTATAAATAAAAGCATCATATCGATAGTGGCAAGTCGGAATTGAGGGTATTTTGAGAAACCCCCCTCCCCCACTCGTTTGTGCAGTATAAAGTTCAGTGTAGGTGCAGAGCGCAGGAGATTTCGTTTAAGTCATACTACGAGTGAAGTCATTTTACGAGTGCTAATATAATATCGTGGTTCTGTTCGTTGTAGTCATTCTTCTAGTGCAAGCAAGGATGATGGTGTTGTTGAGAGGCTGCCTTGTGTTACACTGAGATAAGTAGTCTTGATGTTGGTTTGCATACTTTGGTGTTATCATGTAATCACGTACCTCACGTTACCCTGGTGTGTGATCGTGGCGGGGACGTGTTACGGTATGGTCGAACTGTAATTACTCTATACTGAATGTATAGTGCGTTACGCTGTCTTATTACTGACAATGATTAATTGTGTAAGCAGGAGAGCAGGTTGAACATCCGCTCTCACACTTTTATTATTTTTAATAATTAATGCTTTCCTGATGTATTTGTCCATGTTCATATTAAGACCTATCCGTTAGGAGACACTATTGAGGTCATTGAGCATAGTGCTTAGGTCCTCCAGCGATTCTGCCACAAGGACTATATCGTCTGCAAATCGAAGGTGAGTGACGTACTCGCCATTGATGTTAATACCGTATCCTTTCCAGTCCAGAAGCTTGGAAACGTCTTCTAATGCAGCGGTGAAGAGTTTCGGGGATATAACGTCACCCTGTCTTACACCTCTCTGCAATTGGATAGGTTTCGTACTCTGGTTCTGTACTCGGATAGCCATGGTAGCCCGACTGTACAAGCACTTTAGCACTTCGATATCGATCGGTATATTGGTTTGGATTGGTATCGGTATATACCGACAGTCAACTTGGCACCGCTGAAGAGACTGCAGCACCGCCCAAATTTCGACGGAATCAAAGGCTTTCTCATAGTCCACATACGCCAAGCATAGTGGCAAATTGTACTCCTCGGACTTCTGTACAACTTACTACTTACTCCCGAAGGGTATGTATGTGGTGTATGGTGCTAAAGCCCTTTCGGAAACCGGCTTGTTCGGGAGGCTGGAAGTCGTCAAGTCTGCGTGTGAGACGATTCGTAATGACTCTCGAAAACAGCACGTAGACGCGGCTCAGATGGGAAATCGGTCTGTAGTTCTTCAAGAGAGCATTGTCACCTTTCTTGAAGAACAGGACCATCGCACTTCTGCTCCACGCCTTTTAATGAAAATAAATTAATTATGTTTAATGTCCATGTCACACCTATGCCGGTAGTTGTTGGGAGCACTAAGCTCGAAGTTGTTGACGAGTATGTTTACCTGGGACAAATAGTACGGTTAGGTAAAAAAATCCCCGATGGTAATCTATTCCACAGAGAGGTCGTACGCGGAAGAAAACTCCTAGTGACACGTACAGTGGTGGTCCGCCAAGCATTAAGATGATGTGACTGGTATCGGGAGTTCTGCTGCGATGTGCTTTCGTGAAATTTGGCGGCTGGGATTAATCCGAACAATTCCTCAGAGCACTCCCCGTGGTAGATAAAGATCAAAGGGATGCAACAGCTCTTTGCAGCGCCAGTGAATCGAGCCAATCGGAAAGGACTCAATCATTGACGATTTGAGCCGCTCTGCGTTGGATGCCGTCAAGTGGAAGAAGCTGGCACTGGGGAGCCCCAGCCCTGAGATGAGAACAGTATTCCATGTGAGGCCGAACCTGTGCTGGTAAAGTTGCAGGCGGTGTGCCGGCATGAAATACTGTCCCGCTCTGCTCAGCACGCCAAGTGTTTTAGAGGCTAATTTGGCCTTCTCTTCCAAGTGACCATGAAACTGCACGTCACTCGATATGTCGACGCCGAGGATTCCGACACTGGCTGAGGCAACAACCTTGAAACTGAGTAGATACGACAAAGAGGTTCTTTTAAGGGTTCTTTTAGGGCGTGGTAAACACACAAACTTGTGTCTGCTGAAGATTAAACGAGACTAGATTTAGTCGTCCCCAATCCGAGACTTTCTCAGAAAGACTCAACTTCAGGCACAAGTTTGTTCCGGTACTTGGCGTCATTTTCCCAGGAAATATTGGCACGGCCGGTGTATAGAGCATTACCAGTGCTATCATCCGCATAGAAATGAATGTTACCGCTTCGAAACATATCATTGATACACAGCCTTGTGGAACACTAGCATTAATAGGGTTGAAGTCGGAGCATGCACCATCTACTACGATCTTGATGCTCCGATCGGCCAGAAAACTGGTGATCGAATTGCACAAATTTTTGGGAAGCCCATAGGAAGGAAGCTTCGAAAGAAGTGCATTGTGCCAGACCCGATCGAAGATCATCTCATCAAATTACATGTTTTCGTATATCCTGACCGATTCATTTTAAATGACATACTTCGCTAATAAATTTCGCTATTATTTTATGTGATGATAATTTGTATGATTGTTTTATAGACAATTGACAAATGCTTTGAGATGGCGGCGTAAGAGAACATGGTACAGCCATGCTGCAGCTATATTATGGTTGTAGCACGAATAGGTCAGCTTGACCGGGGCAAGACCACGCTCTCACAGAATACCAGCGTGAAAAAGCAGCTCAACGCTGCGTTTCGCATGATGAATTTAGAGAACCGGAGAGCCTTTGCCCTTGACCACGCACCTACATTTTTATTCTTAATCGAGGGTAAATGTAGATGTCTTTGCCACAGCATCCACTTACCATCAAGTGGGCTGCGTGCTCGCTTGTTACCCTTACTCTATTTAAAAAAACCGGGTTGCACGCGTATTGTGTAATTTACAGAAATGGAATTGACAAATGTTAGTTGCATTGTAAGGCCAATGAACCACGTGCGAAGAGGTGAAAGAAAACACCTTGCAACCTACATGCATGAGAAATTTAAAGAAGAGATGTGAAGTTCACCAACATGTAGGAGCAGAGAGCAGTAAACGCAGATTGCTCAACCTCAACTCTCTCAGAAATTAAAGAAGCCTCGTTTTCAGGCAGTGGGACGTATATAAGCTGTAACTTTACTTTCTTCTGTTCTAATAAATGTTTTACTCATTGATTTGAAATGTTTATAGAGGCAGTGGAGCGTTGTCGATATTGTCACTGCAATCAGTATAAATACTGCATCACGTGCGACTCTGATAGCTTCTGATTGCGACGTGCGATCTCGCTAAACGTTGATTTTACCTGTTTCGTGACTTCAAACATGTACAAGACGTCTTCCTTTTAAGCTAAATATTTAGAGCGTTATTTTAAGTTAAGCTTAAATTAAATTGGTTCACTTCTTGTTCTATACAAATAAATAAAATTGAAGTATCTGTTTGTAATGTCAAAATTATAGTTTTTTACAATATGCATATGAAAGTAAATACGGTATTTATAACTAAAATATAGTTTTAAAATTTTTGTCTGTCTGTCTGTTTGTTCCGGCTAATCTCCGAAACGGCTGGACCGATTTTTACGGGACTTGACTGGCAGATAGCTGATTTCATAAGGAGTAACTTAAGCTAGTTTTATTTTAGAAAAATAATTAGGGTTCCGCGTCAAAAACATAAAAACCCTAACACGCGAGCGAAATCGCGAGGAACAGCTAGTTTAAAATAAATTACAAAAATGTAAGTCCATGGATCGACATAGACTTTATAAATCATAGCCAAGAAGCAGCAACAACTAGTCATGGATAGAGTTCCATTAGGAATTTCACCGTACTTGAACCCCACGGACCGACAGTCTACAGTAAATGACACAATAGTATATGTATGTATTATTTTCATCAGTGGTAGTTTTTCCAAAGTTAAGATAAAAATTTGTGTCACAAATTAACAATCGAAAAAGAAAATAAAAACAGAATTGTTAAGTACACATTCGGGTATATCGAAGCAAATTAAATAAGAGCTTTGTATCAGCGTCGATGGCGTCGACGAGTTTAGGCTCCACGGAATCATGTAAGGAAAGTACTGGTAAGTTGTCCAATCTCAGTTATTTGAACGATATTATCCGAAGAGCTCTTGTCTCTTTAAATGTTTCTTCGGTTTTAGCGCTTTGTGGTATATTAGAGACGATGCCAGGAGACCTGAAGGTACGACTTTGACTCCTTGGGGGAGAAGTAAAGCTCTAGTGTGGGATGCTACTTGCGTAGACACTTTGGCAGCCTCTCATATCAGGGGTGCCTCGCTTAGAGCCGGGGAGGCATCAGAGACAGGTAAACTAATGGCGTAAGTATGAGTCTCTGAGAAATTACTACATACTTGTTACACATATACGTCACACCTGTACCTCCGAGGAGGTAGGCAGTGTCCAAAAAGCAGCGAGACACTTGGACCACGTTTAGCGAAATATGGGTTTAGATGAGTACATCGCCTGCAAAACAACAACTATTACCTTTATTTTTAACAACAAAAATTTAAACTTATGTTTAGTGCAGTCCTGTAAAATACTACCCATAGTAGTTGAAAACTTTTGAGGCTTAACCAGAGTAGGACAGCACTACGTTCTCACAGAATACCGACGTGGAACAGAAGAATAATACTACAGTGTTTCGTATGGTGAGTGCAGAGTACCGGAGACTATTTTATTGGAAACGAAGCATAACTACCATCTTAATTCTTAAATGTAGCAACGCATCTGCATTTCGATTCTTAATCGATGATAGATTTATTATTATTTTAACGGTGGTAGAGCCACGTAGCAGCTTTTGCTGTTGCACGTATGGGCCGGCTCGAACCGGGTTAGTACCACGATCTCACAGAATACCGGCGTGAAGTGGAAGCTCTGCTTCCGCGTTTCGTCTGGTGAGTACAGGTGACCGGAGGCCCAATCCCCCCCCCCCTCTCCCCATTAACACGCCTCCTTTGCGCCTCGGGCTGGAGTTTGCGTATACGTCAGAGAGGACATCTGTTCTCGACGCCTCGGCAGTCTTGAAGGTTCGGACCTGTCCATCCTTTGGCTACGCGTAGACAGCGACGACCATCCGTGCGTCTACGGGTGCCTCTTTAGGTCCCATAGCGGTAATGCCGAAACAGATCGACTCCTTGACCACGTCCAAATGGCTACAGATTCCTTGCTACAACAGGTCCCATCCGCAGAGATCGTGATCCTTGGCGATTTTAACGCCCACCATGCCGAATGGCTCGGTTTACGTTTAACCGATCATGCGGGGAGATCTGTTTATGACTTTGCCATGGCATATGGTCTGACACAACTGGTTACGTCGCCTACGCGGATTCCAGATGTTGAGGATCATACACCTTCCCTGTTGGACCTTCTGCTGACCTCTCATCCGGACGGATATCAGGTTTCCGTCGATGCCCTTCTTGGCTCTTCGGACCATTGTCTGATCCGGAGTGTGGTGCCACTCACGCTCCCCTCGCGGTTGCGTCCTGCTGGTTGCCGCCGTGTTTGACATTACAGTTCGGTGGATTGGGACGGAATGCGGTCTGTCTTTGCTTCCTACCCATGGGGGCGGGTTTGCTTCTCGCCATATGATCCCAGCGCTGTTGCTGACTCTGTCACTGATGTGGTGCTACAGGGAATGGAACTATTTATTCCATCATCTGTGGTACCCATCGGAGGCAGATCTCAGCCTTGGTTTGGTCGCTCCTGTAAGACTGCATTATGCAGTAAGCAGGAGTGTTATCAAGCCTGGGCTGCGGCTTTGGCGGCTCGGGGTGTAAACACCAACATACTTAAAAAGAAGTATAACTTCGCCTCCAGGTCCTTCAAAAGAGTTATTGCCAAGGCTAAGTCAGAGCACATAGGCAGAATTGGCGAGAAACTAGTTCGCCTTCCTTCGGGAACCCATGCATTCTGGTCTCTCGCCAAGGTGTCCCAAGGGAATTTCTGTAAACCATCACTACCATCTCTGCACAGGGAGGACGACTCACTGGCCTACGCCGCAAAAGAGAAAGCCGACCTTTTAGGTTCCCTTTTTGCGTCCAACTCGACTGTTGATGACGGGGGGAACACACCGCCGACTATCCCGCGGTGTGAGTGCTTCATGCCAGATGTGCGGTTCTCACAGTGCTTGGTTCGAAGAGCACTCTTCTCCCTGGACATCCACAAGTCGAGTGGGCCTGCCGGAATCCCCCCAATTGTGCTGAGGACGTGTGCTCCAGAGTTGGCACCGGTTATAACGCGTTATTTCCGGTACTTCTACTCTCTAGGCGTAGTCCCGAAATCATGGAAGACAGCTTTAGTCCACCCGATCCCTAAAAGGGCGACCTACTTGTTCTTCAAAATAATGGAATCCGTTATAAATTGCCAGCACATGAGGTACCTTGAGGATCACCAGCTGATTAGTGACCGCCAGTACGGTATTTGTCGGCATCGATCAGCTGGTGATCTTCTGGTTTACCTGACTCATAGATGGACCGAGGCAGTAGAGTCTAAGGGGGAGGTCTTGGCCGATAGTTTGGACATTGCGAAGGGTTTCGATCGGGTTTGGCACAAAGCGCGTTCCATGAATATTTTATGACGTAAAGTCGTCACTAAGAAGTTTTCATTTATTTAAATAGTTTGAGAGTATTTTCCAACAATATGTTTGCAAAATTAACTTTGTATAAATAGAGAAGACCTGATTGGTACCAAAACATTCCTTCTTAAGCCTTAAAGGTAACAACGAATATGCACTTCCTTTTTTTAAAGAGAAGGGTGACAAAACCACCTCACAGTCTACCTGATGGTAAGTGGATTCTGTCCAGGAACATCTACTCTCTACATTTATCCCCGATTTAGAACCAAAATGCAGATGCGTTGTAATCTTTGAGGATTAAGATGGAACACCTCTTTTCCAGTAAAAAGGGTCTCCGGTTCTCTACACTCACCATACAAAAACCATGTTAGTATCTATGGAACACACTATCTCACTATCGTAATCGTTAAATTTAGGTTATACGTTATATATCTACCACCGGTTTAACCTCCACGCGATACAAGATAAACAACACTTACGTAATACATTTTCTCGTTTCTCAGGTGCACTTTACGAACACTTATCGCGAAAACTCGAGAGACGTTTATATACGAGCATCTTTAATGCGAGCATTTCTTGACGCTTTCGTAATATTTCCATCTTTACAAGCCCACAGTTGGACATAAACCTCTCACATTATACAAATCTGACTTTTGTCAAGTTTAAAAACTTTACTGAACAAATATTGTATAAAAAGGCTTATTATAACAGCAAGGAATTTATGGATGATAATAACCCCCGGGAATTAAGTGGTCACTACTAAACTGTTTCGTATTTGTTTTGTGTGGTTAATTATTGTGTAATTTTAATAATTATAAACGTTTTTCTTTTTTTTTTCAAAAAATATGTCCCGCTGGGTTTTTTGCTGGTTATTTCCAGGACAGAGATATTTTCTAAACCTGTGGTAAATTAAACATAACAGTGACTTTCAATAAGTATTATTTATGATCTATCTTTTAATATGTAAAATTAATGTTTGTTTGTTCGTATTTAATGCGCTGACATACCGTTTATTAGATTGCACCAAAATTTTGTCAACTTATTGCTTGCGCTTGCGCGAAAATTACAGGTATAGTACAATCAACTTACAGTAGGTGGCGCGAGTATCATATCGACAAAATTTATTTGAAAGTTTAAAACTATACTTCCACAATTGTCTCTTTTGAGGTAGCAACTAGTTTGGTAACTAAGTACACTTGAGGGTACCGGGTACCAGCTAGTATTGAATAACAACTTTCTATTTAATTTTTTAAATAAACGTCGGGAATTAAAATAGTATATTAAACGCGATAAAACCCGTAAAAACTAAATTCTATTTCTATTTCACAACTCGGCTATGAAGGGAAACCTAGTGAGAGAAAACGTGCAGAAATTAGAACAAATTGGTATTAATGAACCTCAAACCTTAGAATAATGAAACCAAATATCACCAAGAATTTTTGATTTTTTTTGAAGAATTCAATAATTGCAAGCGCAATTGAATAGAAAGCATCGTCTACAACACAATGCGTCTGATTATCTAATTATCGCCAATCCTCATATTAACTGTAGTCAACTGTCCTCACGGTGAAAGAATTCCATGTCTAGCGATGCACTAAATACGACCTGGTGTTGGTAAAGACCAAAATTGGTGTTTGACTTGAATTTATTAGGTACTAGCTGTTCGCCGCGACTTCGCTCCTGTTACTTGGGGTTTTAATTTTTTTGCGCGGAACCCTATTTATTTTTCGAAATTAAAAGTAGCTTAAGTTACTCCGTGTGACATAAGCTATCTGCCAGTGAAAATCCCATCAAAATCGGTCCAGCCCTTTCGGAGATTATCCGGAACAATCAAACAGACAGACGGACAGACAGACAAACAAAAACTTTAAAAATTGTATTTTTGTTATAAGTAACGAATATACCTTCATGTATTTAGTCATCATTATCATCATTACAGCCCTTCACAAGTCCACTGCTGAACATAGGCCTCCCCCAAGGAATGCCACAAAGCACGGTCCTGAGCCACTTGCATCCATCGACTTCCTGCATGTCTTACCAGGTCGTCACTCCATCTTGTGGGGGGACGCCCTACACTTCGCCTACCGGTACGAGGCTGCCACTCGAGAACCTTTCTTCCCCATCGGTTGTCGGTTCTTCGAGCTATATGGCCGGCCCACTGCCACTTCAGCTTACTAATCCGTTGGGCTATGTCGGTTACTCTGGTTCTACTGCGGATATCCTCATTCCAAAGTTTATCACGCAGTGAAACTCCGAGCATAGCCCTCTCCATAGCTCGCTGAGCGACCTTGAGCTTCCTCATACGGCCAGCAGTGAAGGACCACGTCTCAGTTCCGTAAGTCATCACTGGCAACACGCACTGGTTGTACAATTTTGTTTTAAGGTTTTGAGGTATTTCTGACGAGAAGATGTGTCGTAGCTTCCCGAACGCTGCCCAGCCGAGTTGAATCCGTCGATTGACCTCTCGGTCGAAGTTGGACTTACCTAGTCGGACTATTTGTCCCAGGTAAACATACTCGTCAACAACTTCGAGCTTAGTGCTCCCAACAACTACCGGCATAGGTGTGACATGGACATTAAACATAATCTTTGTTTTGTCCATGTTCATCTTAAGACCTATCCGTTGGGAGACACTATTGAGGTCATTGAGCATAGTGCTTAGTTCCTCCAGCGATTCTGCCATGAGGACTATATCGTCGGCAAATCGAAGGTGAGTGATGTACTCGCCATTGATGTTAATTCCGTATCCTTTCCAGTCCAGAAGCTTGAAAACGTCTTCCAATGCAGCGGTGAAGAGTTTCGGGGATATAACGACACCCTGTCTTACACCTCTCTGCAATTGGATAGGTTTCGTACTCTGGTTCTGTACTCGGATAGCCATCGTAGCTATACTGTACAAACACTTCAGCACTTCGATATGCCCACAGTCAACTTGGCACCGCTGAAGGGACTGCAGCACCGCCCAAATTTCGACGGAATCAAAGGCCTTCTCATAGTCCACATACGCCAGACATAGTGGCAAATTGTACTCTTCGGACTTCTGTACAATTTGCCGTAGGGTATGTATGTGGTCTATGTCGCTAAAGCCCTTTCGGAAACCGGCTTGTTCGGGAGGCTGGAAGTCGTTAAGTCTGCGCGCGAGACGATTCGTAATGACTCTCGAAAACAGCACGTAGACGCGGCTCAGAAGGGAAATCGGTCTGTAGTTCTTCAAGAGAGCGTTGTCACCTTTCTTGAAGAACAAGACCACCGCACTTCTGCTCCACGCCTCCGGTGTAATGCCACCATGGAGGACGGAATTAAAGAGCCTCTGAAGGACTTCAAGTACCGGTCTTCCACCCGCTTTCAGAAGCTCCGCTGTAATTCCATCCTCGCCTAGGGGCCTTGCCGTTTTTAAGGTCCTGGAGAGCCATTCTAATCTCGCTCAGACTGACGTCCGGGATATCTTCGGAATAGTGTCGAATAAGACTCGCTCTTGGATCGTTACTCACACTTGCGTGTGGCTCCAACGATGACGTGTACATCTGCCCATAGAACCTCTCAATCTCACTCAAAATCTCAGGTGCCCCGGAAACGATGCTGCCACATTCGGTCTTCAGCTTTGACAGTTGGCTCTTTCTGGCAGACAGATCTCTGGCAAAGACTTTGGAGCCTTGGTTCCGCTCGATCGCTTCTTCAATACGAGCTGTATTGAAGTTGCGTAAGTCTCGCCGCATGCATTTAGAGATCTGTCTGTTCAGTTGCCTGTATGCTGCCAAATCTGTTGAAGAATGTAGCCTCATCTCCCGTCTAACAGCCATGAGATTAAGAGTGTGATCGGAGAGTTTTTGTGTTCTTCTGCGGCGGGTCTTGCAGAACTTAGCTCCGACCGCATGGACAGTTTCCACGAGCTTGTCATTCATATCGTCCACTTCATTGCAGTCTACTAGGCACGTATTTAGTAAAAAGCTGTAATTTTGACATTACAAACTGACACTTCAATTTAATTTATTTGTATAGATTGGGTTTTACATTGATTTTTCCATTTTTTTTTATAGGATAAGGGTGACAAACGAGCACACAGTCCACCTGATGGTAAGTGGTTGCTGCGGCCCATAGACATCTACATCTATCCTCTATTACAAATCAAAATGTAGATGCGTTGTCACCCGTGAGGACTAAGATGGAATGCCTCATTTCCAGTAAAAAGGGCCTCCGGCCACCTGCACTCATCAAGCGAAACGCAGAGGTAAACCTCTACTTCACGCTGGTTTTCTGTGAGGTCGTGGTACCACTCCGGTTCGAGCCGGCCCATCTGTGCGACAGCAAACGCTGCCGCGTGGCTCTACCACTGTTAAAATTATTTATAATATTCCACTATTTCAAATACATGAAAAAACGTTATCTACACACTACGGTATCCTGTATCGTGAGGGGAGCTTACGTACATATATTTCTCAAGGACAAACATCCAGACCCGAAACAATTATTTGTATTTGTGGCCATACAAATTCTTGTTCCATGCGGGATCCGAACCCATAGCCTTTAGCGCTGTAATTCATTGCTAAACCACTGCACCACGGAGCCATCTTGGAAAAGCAAAAGAAAGTTTTTTACTCGTATAAGTGTCTAGGTAACAAATACACAAGCAATAAATAGAAAGGTAATAATAATAATAATAATAATCATCATCTTTATTCAGGCAAATTACACCCATATCCAGTAAAATTAATAAATTTAAAATCAGTCTCCTAAATTTTAGCAATAATTAAATCAATGTCAATACAAAATAATAATTTTAAAATAATAAATCCAGTCAATGTAAATAGGCAGTAATGTCAGTAAATTTCACCACCACTTACATTAATTGTTACAACAAAACAGCGTCTTACATTATATCTATAACACTACAGATCAAATGAAGATAGTGCCTACTTAATTATTATTATTACATATGGCAAATGTACAAACCTATAATAATAATTATGTATATTAAGAAAATATTGAAAGAAAGGGAGAACCCGTTTCTTTGTTGCTATAATTACTTTAAAAAAACTTTATAACAAAACGAGTAATTTATATTAATATTAACGGAGATTAAAATGATTATTCATCATCATCTTCATCATCATTACAGCCCTTCACAAATCCGCTGCTGAACATAGGCCTCCAAGGAATATCAGAAGTCACGGTCTCAATCCACCTTCGCCTACCGGTACGAGACTGCTACTCGATCGTCGGTTCTTCAAGCTATATGGCTCATTGTCTTCTTAGCTTACTAAATATTTTATGATTATTGTAAGTTTTTAATATTATCATAAGTATTTTTAATAACACTAGTTCTAGTTAGTTTAGTATCACTCAACATGCAAACATATAATATGTACACCATTTAAAAAAAAAAAAAACTAAAAACTTATGTTTAATCTTAACTTATTATTCTATAAAAAAATATTACTTAAGTAAAATTTACGTTACTTAAGTTATCACGACTTTTAAAGCAAAATATGTAATATATGTATTTTTGTTGTTTTTCTTATATATTTCCTACGTTTTCTCATTGCTTTTGTTAATTTAATTCTGTTAAGTTCATTCTTAGTAAAATATTTATAATTTTGTATGATTTGGTTATTTTTTGATTTACTTGTTCAATTTCTCACACAAATGTTTAAAAACTAAATAAGAAGGCTAATGAAACTAATTAAGAAGACATTTATATTTGGATGTGACAAGCCTGGTAATTGTTGCTCAAATATTCATCATCATCATCATTACAGCCCTTCATAAGTCCACTGCTGAACATGGGCCACCCCCAAGAACGCCACAAATCACGGTACTGAGCCACATGCATCTGTTGATTTCCCGCATATCTTACCAGGATTATAAATAAAAAGAGATAAACAAGTAAACGTGACAGCATTTAGATATTGTTGCTGTTTGTTTGCATACTTCGTTTATTTTGGTGATACACAAGTACTGTATATAATTCTAATGCGTTCCATGAATATTTTATAACGTAAAGTCGTCACTAAGAAGTATTCATTTATTTAAATAGTTTGAGAGTATTTTCCAACAATATTTTTGCATAATTAACTTTGTTTAAAAAGTAAACGTTTTTGAAATTATTTCATTAAAACAACTAAGAACAATAAAGTAATTTCAAAGGCTTCTGTCAGTGCGCTTTACAGTCTTCGGCTGTATCACAATAAAACACACTTCGGCTACATCAAAAATAAAAGTAACTTATAAACGAAAATGGATATCACATGGATTAAAAATTTGTAGCAAGAAGAAAAGAGCTTTATTGTGGAAATATAGAAAATCACCAACTAGTGCTAATAAACTTAATCACAAAAAGTATACTAAACTGTTTAAAAAAATTATATATCTGACTAAACGAGAACAAAATAATTATAAAATAAAAACAAGTGATAACAAGTCCCAAACTACATGGCAAATAATTAATAAAGCTAGATTAAATATACCCACTCAGTCCATATCACAAATAAGAGTAGGCAATGAGCATATAACTAATCCTGAACAAATTGCAGAGGCATTTAATAACTACTTTATTGACAAAATTAAACCATTGGAAGATTATGGAAAAAGTGTTGGTAAACACCTCAGACGCATGCTCGGTTCTATTTTTTTGGCTCCAAGTCTACCACTGCAAATATTTGACATCATCAAAAATATGAGAAACACAAGAAGCGTAGGGCATGGTGGTATTGATACAAAAATAATCAAGTCCGTAAATAAAGCAATCTGCCATCACCTAAGCTATATCATCAACCTGAGCATAGAAAAGGGTATTTTTCCTGATGAACTTAAAGTTGCCATCATGAAACCTGTATTCAAAAAAACTGTCAAAGAATCTATGGAATGTTATAGACCTATAGCCTTAATACCAATATTCTCTAAAATATTTGAAAAATATCTTTATAATAAATTTAATGATTATTTGAAAAAAAAAAACATCTTGTGTAGAGAACAAAAAGGATTCGGCAAAAATAAAACAATAAATATGACACGGTATGATTTTTATAGAAATGTAATAACACACGTTACACAACAGAATACCGGTGTGTTCACTATACAGTGATATGACTCAGGCTTCTGACTATGTTGACCATAACATTTTAATTCACAAACTCGAGGCATATGGCATTAGAGGCAATGTATTGAGTTTGTTCCAGTTATACCTAAATAACCGTCGACAAAAAACGGAAATATGTAGGTTAAATCTAAGGACCAAATCTGAGAACATAAGCTCTTCGACAGAGCCTTTGGTAAAATACGGTGTACCACAGGGTAGTGTCTTAGGGCCTCTCTTATTTATAGTATATGTAAATGACCTACCAAATGCCACTAAGCAACCTATGACCTTATTTGCTGACGATAGTACTATACTATAAACTGTGATGACATCTTTTCTTATAAAACTGACATAAATGAATCATTAATATTAATAATAACATGGCTAAATAATAATAATTTAAAAATTTTCCTAAATAAAACACACATTTTGCATTTTAGCCAAAGACCAATAACCCCATCTAACATTGAAGTAAATCACAATGACACTGTTATTGCTGAAGTAGATACAACCCGATTTCTCAGCTTACAAATTGACCAAAAACTAAATTGGAAAGCCCATATATTAGAACTAAATAAAAAAATAAGTAGTTCGGCTTATGCATTGTTTAGACTTTCATCTACAGTTAACATTGATGCACTTCTAACAGCTTATTATGGACTAGTCGAATCTGTCCTTAGATATGGAATCATTTTCTGGGGTAACTCAACTTACAGAGAAGTTGTGTTTAAAAGTCAGAAAAGATGTATCCACGCTATGTTTGGTCTTCAGACTGCCGATAGTTCTATGCCATATTTTATTAAACATAGAATTCTTACACTTCCGTCCTTATACATAATGAACATGGCTCTCTTTGTCAGGGCCAATCCTAACCTATTTCCACGGTTGTCTGACAAAGTAAAGCGCAACCGTCGTGATGGAAGTAAATTGTGCTTGCAACAAGCATAAACGACTCTGCTAAGAAAGAGTGTAGTATGCATAGCTCCTAAAATCTATAATAAAACTCCTCAGATGTATAAATCACTGAACAGCAATCTTTTTAAAAATAAATTCAAAAACCTTTTAATTGAAAAATGCTACTACACTGTAACTGACTTTCTTAATGATAATTTTTGTCATTATATAATTGCCTTATACATACATATATTTTAATAATAATTGTTGTAAGTAAATATTTCCTGACTTTGTATATTAATAGACTGCTAATGTTAAATGGAAACTAACAACCTAACACTAAATTTTACACACCGAATATCGGTAAGACATGTTGATACTAATAACACTAACACCAAGAATATATATCTGCCCATGCAATGTATATCTCACACATGTTTTAGTAAATAAAATATATTATATTATGTTATTATCTTATTATCACTACTTCACACATACAGAAAAGTAAAAAAAACATTTGAGGTGTGTTCTAAGAAAGTATTATTTTTTTATAGGAGAGGGGGCAAACGAGCATGCGGCTCACCTGATGGTAAGTGACTACCGCCGCCCATGAACAACTGCAACACCAGGGAGGGAATAGCAGATGCGTTGCCGGCCTTTTAAAAAGGAGTACGCTCTTTTCTTGAAGGTCCCTAAGTCGTATCGGTCCGGAAAAATCGCTGATGGTAATCGATTCCACAAGGAAGTCGTGCGAGGAAGAAAACATCTTCTAAATCGCACAGTGGTGGACCGCCAATCATCCAGATGGTGTGGATGGTATCGGGAGTTCTGCCGCGATGTGCGTTCGTGAAATTTGGCGGCTGGAATTAATCCGAACAATTCCTCAGAGCACTCCCCATGGTAGATGCGAAAGAAAATGCAAAGAGATGCAACATCTCTTCGCAGTAGCAATGAATCGAGCCGATCGGAAAGGGCTCGGTCGTTGACGATTCGAGTCGCTCTGCGCTGGATGCGGTCAAGTGGAAGGAGCTGGCACTGGGGAGCCCCTGCCCAGAGATGGGAACAGTATTCCATGTGAGGCCTAACCTGCGCCTTGTAAAGTTGCAGGCGGTGTGCCGGCATGAAATACTGTCCCGCTCTGCTGAGCACGCCAAGCTTTTTAGAGGCTAATTTGGCCTTCTCTTCCAAGTGACCACGAAACTGCACGTCACTCGATATGTCGACGCCAAGGATTCCGATACTGGCTGAGGCAACTAGGGGAGTGCCTTGAAACTGAGGAGATACGACAAAGGGGTTCTTTTTAGCGGTAAACGCGCAAACTTGTGTCTTCTGAGGATTAAACTGGACTAGATTTAGTCGCCCCTAGTCCGAGACTTTGTCCAGCAAAGACTCGACTTCAGACACAAATTTATTCCGGTACTCGGAGACGTTTTCCCGAGAAATATTCTTGAGCATCAGAGAGCAGAAGCATCTTGAGCAATTGAGCATCACCAGTGCTGTCATCCGCATAGCAATGAATGTTACCAGTTAGCAACATATCATTGATATGCAGAAGAAACAGCGTTGGTGATAGCACACAGCCTTGTGGAACACCAGCGTTAATAGGCTTGCAGTCAGAACATGCACCGTCTACAACGACCTTGATGCTCCGATCTGCAAGGAAGCTGGTGATCCAATTGCACAATTTCTCGGGAAGGCCATAGGAAGGGAGCTTCGAAAGAAGCGCTTTGTGCCAAACCCGATCGAAGGCCTTCGCAATGTCCAAACTAACGGCCAACGCCTCCCCCTTGGACTCTACTGCCTCCGCCCATCTATGGGTCAGGTAGACCAGAAGATCACCAGCTGATCGACCCCGACGAAAACCGTACTGGCGGTCACTAATCATCTGGTGATCTTCAAGGTACCGGATGAGCTGGCAGTTAACAATGGATTCCATTAATTTGGAGAACAAGGAGGTGATCGCGATAGGCCTATAGTTGGACGGGTCTGAGCGGTCGCCTTTTTTAGGGATCGGGTGGACAAAAGCTGTCTTCCATGAATTCGGGACTACGCCTTTGGAGTAGGAGTACCGGAAAAGACGCGTTAGGACCGGTGCCAACTCCGGAGCACACGTCCTCAGCACAATTGGGGGGATTCCGTCAGGCCCACTCGACTTCTGAATGTCCAGGGAGAGAAGTGCTTTGCGAACCGAGCGCTGTGAGAACAGCACATCCGGCATGGAGCACTCACACCGCGGGATGGTCGGCGGTGTTTTCCCCCCGTCATCAAGAGTCGAGTTGGACGCAAAAAGGGAGCCTAAAAGGTCGGCTTTGTCTTTTGCGTCATGGGCCAGTGAGTCGTCCTCCCTGTGCAAAGATGGTAGTGATGGCTTACAGAAATTCCCTTGGACAGCCTTGGCGAGAGACCAGAATGCACGGGTTCCCGAAGGAAGGCGAACTAGTTTCTCGCCAATTCTGCCTATGTGCTCTGACTTTGCCTTGGCAATAACTCTTTTGAAGGACCTGGAGGCGAAGTTATACTTCTTTTTAAGTATGCTGGTGTTTACATCCCGAGTCGCCGAAGCCGCAGCCCAGGCTTGATAACACTCCTGCTTACTGCGTAATGCAGTTTTACAGGAGCGACCAAACCAAGGCTGAGATCTGCCTCCGATGGGTACCACAGATGATGGAATAAATAGTTCCATTCCCTGTAGCACCACATCAGTGACAGAGTCAGCAACAGCGCTGGGATCATCCGGCGAGAAGCAAACCCGCCCCCATGGGTAGGATGCAAAGAAAGACCGCATTCCGTCCCAATCCGCCGACCTGTAATGCCAAACACGGCGGCAACCTGCAGAACGCAACCGCGAAGGGAGCGTGAGTGGCACCACACTCCGGATCAGACAGTGGTCCGAAGAGCCGAGAGGGGCATCGACGGAAACCTGATATCCGTCCGGATGAGAGGTCAGCAGAAGGTCCAACAGGGAAGGTGTATGATCCTCCACATCTGGAATCCGCGTAGGCGAAGTAACCAGTTGTGTCAGACCATATGCCAAGGCAAAGGCCTAAACAGCTCTTCCCGCATGATCGGTTAAACGTGAACCCAGCCATTCGGCATGGTGGGCGTTAAAATCGCCAAGGATCACGATCTCTGCGGATGGGACCTGTTGTAGCAAGGAATCTGTAGCCATTTGGACGTGGTCGATGAGTCGGTCTGTTTCGGTATTACCGCTATGGGACCTATAGAGGGACCCGTAGACGCGCGGATGGTCGTCGCTGTCTACGCGTAGCCAAAGGATGGACAGGTCCGAACCTTCAAGACTGCCGAGGCGTCGAGAACAGATGTCCTCTCTGTCATACACGCAAACTCCAGCCCGAGGCACAAAGGAGTGCTCCAATTTGTACCCCGGGTAGGAGAGATACGAAATATCAGCCGGAGAGGAAACCTGCGTCTCGGTCAGGAAGAGCAAGGCCGGCTTTGCCGTCTCGAGATGGTAGTGGACGGCGTTCAGGTTAGAGTGAAGTCCCCTGATGTTGCAGAAATTCACGGATAGCGTGGCAGGGGTCGCCTTGGTATTATTGCTCAGTTTGCCCCGAGCAGTTATGTTTTTGAGCGGAATTTTGCCCCCCCCAGAATACGCGGGGCAGCCTGAGCACCCACGCTCAGGATTAGAATAATATGGTCGTGGATGCTCAGCGAGGGATTCTCCAGGGGTACTGGTACCCTCCTTGGGTAGTCTTTTGTGTAATTCCGCTACCATGTTGATGGGGGGGGGGGGGGGAATTGGGCCTCCGGCCACCTGCACTCACCAGACGAAACGCAGAAGCAAAGCTTCTACTTCACGCCGGTTTTCTGTGAGGTCGTGGTACCAACCCGGCTCGAGCCGGCCCATACGTGCAACAGCGTAAACTGTTGCGTGGCTCTACCACCGTCAAAAGTATGTATAGAAGAATTAAAGTCCTTAATAATACAATTTGATGTTAACCTATGAAATTGCTCTCTTTATCTTTATCTATATATATTTATATATTTAACACTGCTACGCTATATCTACGACCGCTACGAAACCCTTTACTCCTACCTCTAACATCAGATAATTGATAATTTCTAACATGAGAATTAGAATCATTCTTACAATATATTACTTAACACTTCTACGCTATGTCTACGACCGCTACGCTATATCTACGATCGCTACGAAACCCTTTAACTTCCTAACGAACACGCCCCGCACATATTTCAAATTACGTATGCAGCACACATGTCACGCAGGCCGCACGTCCCTAAGATATGGGTCAGCTAACATCTTGTCAATGGGAACATGTTATTTATTGTGTTTAGACTATTTAAGGGTAACATATATTACTTTTACAGGAGCACGTGCCAAATTAATCAAAACGGAACACTTATACGAAACAATTATTTACCATGTAGTGGCGGTGTAAGAATATACACTACCTCATATCATCCCGTGGGTGTCGTAAGAGGCGATAGAGGGAAACAAATCACAAGAGGGGCAGCAGCGTATTCCTGATAACGACTAAAAGTAAAAATAATTAAAAATTAAAAATGTTGTATAACCGACTTCAATATAAACTATTAATAATAACTCAAAAACTGTCAGACTTTCATCAAATTTGTATGGGACCACATGTAAAGCATCAGCTTTCAAATGAAAAAAGGAATCATTGAAATCGGTACGAGCAGTAAAAAGTTATGAGGTAACACACATAAAAGAAAACATACAGTCGAATTGAGTACCGTCTCCTTTTGAAGTCGGTAGAAAATGGCCGATGCCGACCCGCTTACCAAATGTGGCAATTCTGGTAAATATCTCCCCCTATGAGGCAATCTATGGGAGAGACCTACGTTCAAATGTGGAGCTTAACAGGCATTAACGGTAACAGAACACTTTTGGTATCATCATGGTGCCTTTCTGAGGTTTTTACCCGAGATTGTTCACAAAGACATCGAAATTTCCGTTGAACCGAATTTAGGATGGCGTGTGTTAGCGATCTTAGAGAATCGGTCCCCCAATTTCGCCTCGTGGGTGTCATAACAAACCGTAAATGTCTGATAGTTCGCTCCTTAATCCTCCTCCAAAGTTTATGTCAATTAAGGCAAATACTCTCTACAATATGATAAGCCCATGTTCAGCATTGCGCTTTTTTATTTATTTTATATTTATTTATTTGTTGAGGATAACCAACAAGCCATAATATATTTTATACGTGGTACTCTACCAGGGTAGGGCCACGCTCTCACATAATACCAGCGTAAAATAGCAGCTCAATACTGCTGTGTTTCGTATGGTCAGTGTAGAGCACCAGAGACCCATTTTACTTGAAATGAGGCTTTCCATCTTAGTTCTCAGGGATGACAATGCATCTGCATTTTGATTCCTGATCGACAGTGAATGTCTATGGGCCACAAAGTTCACTTTTCATCGGGTGGACTGTGTGCTCGATTGTCACCCATACTGTATAAAAAATAACACTTTATGTGACAACATTTCTATTCTTTGATTAAAAACTAAACTTATACTTTATTATAAACTACCACGGCATATATTATGAACGAGCTAATAATATTTATTAAAAATTTTGTTGATCTTGAAAAAAATTCCTTAATTTTTGTATAAAATCGACCGATGTGCAATATTCATTCTTTCCTCCCGTGTCATTTAACCAAGTTACGCAGTATTTTACCATTACGTTGGACTAATTCTAAAGTTTTATATTTGTTATTTATGATATTATTGTTTTAAAGCCATTTCAGTGAGATATAACAATGTAAAACCTGAAACATACATAGAAGTCTTTGTCTAAATTATACCAAATGTTTATTTGTCAGTTCCGGAAAGTATGGTAATGAGATCGCTAAGCCGCATATAATATTTTTACGTGGTAGAGCCATGCTGCAGCTATATTAGTAGTATAGTTGTAGCACGAATGGGTCAGCTCAACCGGGGAAGGACTACGCTCTCACAGAATACCAGCGTAAAATAGCAGCTTAATACAACTGTTTCGTATGTTGAGTGTAGAGAACCGGAGACCCTTTTTACTGAAAAAAGGCATTCCGTCTTAGTCCTCACGGGTGACAACGCATCTGCATTTTGATTTGTAACGGAGGATAAATGTAGATGTCTATGGGCCGCAGCAACCAAAAACCATCAGGTAGACCATGTGCTCGTTTGTCACCCTTATCCCAAAAAAATATGATAAGGTAATAATTACCTAATTTAAACAAAAACTTTAGTATAGCAACGCACAGGCGTCAAATTTGACGCATCACTATTCTACCGCTTCGTCTATGTATGAGTGTCTATAGAATACCTGCTGACGGTTGGAATAATGGGCAATGAGCGATATGTGCGCTCTATAACGTACTTATTAGAGTATTCTGATGGTAGTATTTGACGGCTCCATAGCGCAGTGGCCTAGCAATGAGTTGTTGCGCTGTCGGCCGCGGGTTCGAATCCCGCATAGAACAAGTATTTGTATGGAACACAAATAATTGTTCAGGGCTTGGATGTTTGTCCTCGTACAATTTATGTTTGTAAACTACCTCCACGACATAGAATAAAATCCTAGTGTGGGGGAAACGTTTAAAAAAATGAGCATCAAGCATGGCGAATATGACACATGCTCCCTTCTATGGGAATGACGCATATCCACGGTTTGATAATCCCGGTCAGATATCTCCTTGGGCAATTATCATTCTATTTTATAATAATTAATAGAATCAGATGTTACTTTGCGGAAATCCATTATATTAAAGATGTTAAAAATTCATTTGCTATGGTGTTATATTATATCATTGTAGTGTGTTATATTATTTTTAATTTAAACTATTTTATCAATACTTACATCGTAGGTAAAACTAAATACTATAACTTCCTGGGCTAGAGGTGAAATTACCGGTAATGTAATGAAGTTTTATTACTGGACATGTTTAGAGCCTGCGCCCACAAGGAAAGTTTTCCTTTTAGTGACTGCTAGAGGATAAAGGGATTTCAACGGGAATTTTATATGGCTACATAAATATTTTTCAATAATATTTTCAAATTTCACTAAAACTGTTAAAGGGTGGAAACTCTAAGATGAGAATTCATTCTTTATTTCATGATCATCATCGTCATCACAGCCTGTCAGAGGTTCACTGCTGAACATAAGCCTCCCCTATAGAATGCCTTGTAGGAAATATTCACAATTTTTGTAAAGCTTCATAGGCGGGTTGGCAACCCAGTTTTCCTATTATTTTGAGTCATTACTAGGTAGATGTTGCTGATAGGAAATCTGTTTCAGGTTCCCTCTGTCGCCTCTTACGACACCTACAGGATGATATGTGGTATTGGATATTCTTACACCGCCACTACACGGTTAAAATATAATATGTAGTAAAAATGTATATACAACAATATACTGAAGGTGCATTTCAATACGTATTGTACTTGGTAGAGTCACGCTGCAAGTATATTATGACTGCAAACACGAGTGCGTCAGCCCGAACGGAGAGATAACTAGCTTGCAAAATATTACAGCGTAAAATAGCAGCTACAATGTTTCGTATGGTTAAGGCCCTTTTACTGGATAACAAGGCATTTTTCCATGACCCCTTGCGGTCCAAATACCATAAGTTTATTTTATGCTGACGCGGTTCGGACTGACGCGCCGCGAATTACTAATAATCGCTGCCTCTAATTAAATATATAATCGCGCCGCTAATTAAACTCAGTGTGTGTAATAAACTGCTAAAGTAACAACACGTGTGCTCACTTTATACGCCACTCATACTGACGTACTATCGGCACAAACTTTTTTAAAGATTTTATTTCACAGTTTTCCAGACGTGATTAATATCTACAATTGCGCCAAATCACAGATTTGTAGCACCTAGGGTCTCTGAGTAAAACCACGGACGGACGGATGGACGGACATGGCGATGCTATAAGGGTTCCTTGTTGTGTAACTACGGAACCCTAAAAAAGGAAATAAAATTAAGTCCTATTATATATAATGAAAATGACGTTAGGCCGAGAGCCCTGGGCTCATGCCAAATATTTACCGTAGTTACTGGTTATTATTAAAAATATTATAAAAAATTAAATAAAAAAGGAAAAGTATTTAATAAGTTCATCTTTTGTGTTATTGTGAGCAGTGGTAGTGGCAGTGGAGCAACTCGTTCTGTTCTCTGCGGCTTCATGAAGTTGTTAGTTGCAATTTTAAATTGTTCATAGGCAGCGGTCGACACTATATTTATTTATTATTTATTGTGGACAAAAAAACATAACAATCTTTTTTATGGAAGAAAAGGCAAACGAGCTTGCGACTCATCTGATGATAAGTGTTCACGCTTTTAGTTGCCCCGACAATAGTCGACTGGGTTAGGGCCCATAGTAGCCCCCTCGAGCAACAGAGGGCGGGGCCCAAATGGCCTATAGATACTTATTATATATAAGGGCTGATAAGCAACATAAACTTACCGAATTCCGGAGTTAGGGTTGACCACAGGGTATCAGTCAGGTGGTAAGTAAAGTGTATGTAAGTAGTATGCGAAAGTGTGAGTGTGTAACCTGACGCCCCGATGTAATCTGACAGCAGACCCACAGGCGCTGCTTTTCTCCAAAATGTGCGGTCCCTCCAATGGGCGTTCACCAATTGAAACTTTCTGCTTTTATTTCACAACTTTTATCAACTTTATTGTACATTTAATTAACTTCAAATTCAACCAAATCAACGTTAATCGAAATTAAAACAAGTGACACGCTGCATAGCTTAAGAACGATCGGTCAAAGTTCAATGTCCCATGTTCACTTAGCACAAAATTACTTCTCGAAAACGAACGCGACCGTCTCTCGGGTCACAAAGTTTAGCTTTCCACACGACAAAGCAAAAATTCTTTCGTACGATATTAAAATACCACACAAGCTACTTGTCGACGCAAATTAATGGCAATCGAAGTTAAATTAATCACTCAAAACTCAAAAATCAGCCTCGTTGATACGTAAAACGAACGAAAATAGACAACGTAAGGGGAGGCACTTAACGCGACGTTACAATTCAATATTAACTTCCAAACACAATTAACCAACCGGCCGTTGCGCGACAACTCTTTTCCATATTTTAAGACAAGCCTCGTTATCACGAAACGTACAAATTAAGACAACGCCACAGGAGGCAAGACAATTCTTTTCTAGACTGACTTGGCAGCCGCGCCCTCGAATGGAATGCGAGCGGGAGCGGAGGCCGGCGGTGACCTTGGTAACATGGATGCACGCGTCGAGCGCGCGTCGTGAATTCAAGTTTCAATTTTTAATATTAGGCCTAAACAGTAAGTGATCACCGTCGCCTACGAACATCTGTAACACCAGGTTGCAATTGCAAGTGCGTTGTCGACCTTTCAGAAACGAGTAGGATTTCTCGTCGTATCGGTCCGGAAAAACCGCGAAGGTAAATTCCACAGTTTCGTCGTGCGAGGCAGAAAATTCCGCGTAAATCGCACAGTAGTGGATCGCCAGCCCTCGAGATGATGTGAACAATTTTGTACCAGATTGTTATCCTAAATATATTGACATATAATTTTTGTATTTATTACTTTATTACTACTGATAACTTCTTAACAGAAAAACAGGATTCGAACCCGGGACCTCATGACCAGCAACGGTGTTTACTACTACTAGCTCAATGAGGCAGTTAAATGTATAATAAAACGTGTTTCATTTAATTTATGAATGCAAGTTAGGGATATTTAGGTACTATCCAGAGGTAGATGTAGAATGGAAAAAAGATAGTACCACAATAACAGTTTAAACGTAACTGCGTCTCTTTACTTTACTACTTTTACCATCGATTTGTTCCAGATTATATATTCTCTATAGAAACGGCCGTTCTCAAACCCGAACAATAAATTAAGTTAATATAATGAATCTCCCGCAGGCAACACTGCGGACGGCACCGTGTCTTCATTTACGTCGAAAGATATTTTTTGCTTTACTAGTGTTTGCATAACACGTATAAAAATTTTCTCACTAACCTCAATATTATACGGGTACATAAAAATGTATTAACCGAAGATATATGTAGATGTCTAGAGGGACGTCTACATCTATCCTCGGTTAAGAATCAAAATGCAGAATATATTGTCGCCCCTGAAGACTAATTTGGTATGCCTCGCTTGTAGTTATAAGGGTCTCCGGTTCTCTACACTCACTGTACGAAACGCACTAAGCTGCTATTTTACGCTGCTATTCTGTGAGATCGTGGTCCTACCCCGTCTTAGTCGACCTATTCGTGCTACAACCATAATATAACTGCATCCGTCCCCCAAAAATAGGCATAAGTTTATGTACGTTACAGTCTATTAAAGTCTATTACTGATCATAGGCCTTCCCCATAGATTGTCTCATTTTTAGGGTTCCATAGTTACACAACAAGGAACCCTTATAGTTTCGCCATGTCCGTCCGTCCGTCCGTCCGTAGTCCATCCGTCGGTCCGTCCATGGTTTTACTCAGAGATCTTAGGTGCTACAAATCTGTAATTTGGCATAGTTATAGATATTAATCACGCCTAGAAAACTGTGAAATAAAATCTTAAAAAACATTTTTATTTCGGGTACTTCCCATGCAACGAAATGGAGGATGATTTTTTTTTACCCGTCTATTACATCATGTAGAGTATCGTTGGGTAGGTCTTCCATATACACTGGGGCTGGGGGTGTGGAGCAACATCTTTCTAATTCAGGCGTCCGTTTGCGAAATATTTAGCTTTAAAGTGGTATTTTTCATAAGAGTCATGTATCCCCCCCTTCCCCACTAACAACTAAACCGCTGTTTCTGGAAATTTCAAAAGTATACACGATAGTAGTGTACATAGTGTAGTGTGCCCATGGGATGATATGAGATAGTGGATATTCTTACACCGTACTATACGGTGTTATGTAAGTTTATGTTCCGTAGTGCAAATTGAAGGAAAAGTCTGAACAATAGGCTTATAAGTCTGCGTAGCTTGGTTACCAATTTCTGGTGTCCAAAAGTAGTGCACTCACTATTGTGTTTTGGCTTAAAGGGCAAGAGAGTTAGCTCAATTACATAGACATAAATAGACATACACCCATAGGCAATAATTCTAGGGACATTTGTATCATTTTGTACAAGGACAGCACCAAGTCCGACAGGGCTAGCATCTGCTATCACCTGTCTTGCATCTCTAACGTTATAATACCCTAAAATCTGTATTTCCGTGAGCATCCGTTTGAGTTTTTTGGAATGCTTTATCTTGTTCCCCAGACCATTGTTTTTTCAAGCTCTTCCTTTTGCTCATCTTCTGTCTTAGCAGGTGCTGCAGAAGTTCTGTCATGGCGGCCAAGTAAGGTATCCATTTGTTTATGTAGTTTAAGAGTGTGTGATGGAGCATGAATGTATAAGCCCAAGACTCCTCTGGATTAGGTTAAAAGTCGGACTCACTCGCTTGTTTATCCTTGGGGTCTATGCACCGACGGATCTGCATGGAGGTGGGTCATTAAGATCACAACAAGAGAGAGAGGAATTTTGGGATAGCATGAGAGAGGTCTTGAATAAATGCGGAGAAAATGAACGGATCGTGATGTTAGGGGACTTTAATGGATGGGTTGAAGTAAAGCGTGATGGGTATGAAGGAGTTCTGGGTACGTTTGGAGACGAGAGAGTGAATGACAATGGGAGAAGCCTGCTTGAAGTATGCTTGGAATGGAATCTGTGCGTGGCCAACACAATGTTTGACCACAAAAAGATCCATTTGTATACAAGAGATGAGGGTGAGTCTAGAAGTATGATTGATTTTGTAATTGTGGATGAAAGACTGAGGAAGAAAGTGCTAGACACTCGGGCATACCGCGGTGTAGGCCTCGACATAGACCACTTCCTGGTCATAGCCCGAATGCGTGGCCTTTTTAAACGGTGGCGACACCGAGGTGCCGAGCCAACGAGTGTTTTGGACAGAGTAAAAGTGGAAACTGAAAGAAAGTTTTAAGGGATAGAAGAGATAAGAGTGATTGAAGATTTGTGGAAGACATTTAAGAAAGGGGTCGTAAATGTTGCTATTGTGGTATGCGGGGTAGCTAAAAGAAGGAAAGGAAGAAAGAATGATAACGTGTGGATGGATAAAGATGTACAAAGGGTTGTGCAAGAAAAGAAGAAAGCGTGGTTGGATTGGTTAGCAACAAAAGCTAAAACAAAAGCTAACCAAAAAGTTCAAAAGGCAACGGATGACGAGATAAAGGAAGCAAGAACGAAGTATAAAAGATTGAAAACAGCAGCGAAAGAAATTGTGTCTAGAAAGAAAGAAGAACGAAAGGATGATTTCGATAGGAGGCTCACTGAAGATTTCCAGTCAAACATTAAGTTTTTCTGGAAAACCATCAAAACAGCCAGAGGAAAAACTTCTACCTCGGAGCTGAGTACAATCAGGAGTCAAGATGGAAGCATTATAAAAGGAGAAGAATGTGTGTTAAAGAGATGGAAAGAGTATTTTGAAAGTTTGTTTGAAAGAGAGGAAGTGCAGGTACAGCATCTGCCACCTTCCACGGAAAATAATATAAATGTTGATGAAAATGAGATAAGCATGGATGAAATAGTGAAAGCGTTGAAAAGTATGAGATTAGGTAAGGCTGCAGGGTATGACAGGATTACCGCCGAGATGCTGAGGGCTGGACAGGGCCTGGTGGCTAGTCAGCTGTACCGCCTTTTCAATCTGTGCTGGCGAAATGGGCAAGTACCGGGAGACTGGTGCAAAGCCGTAATCGTGCCATTGTATAAGGGAAAAGGGTCACGGCAGGACTGCATAAATTACCGTGGTATAAGCCTGCTCAGCGTCGTCGGTAAATTGTATGCGAAAGTGTTGATTGAAAGGGTTGTGAATGAAACAGACGAGAAAGTATGGATGCACAAGCGGGATTTAGAAAGGGAATGGGATGTACGGATCAGGTCTTTTCCTTGCGGTGCATAGCCGAAAAGTGTTTGGCTAAAAACAAGAAAGTCTACTGCGCGTTCGTAGATCTAGAAAAGGCCTATGATAGAGTGGTGAGGAATGAATTGTGGTCAGCACTGTCCGTGAACGGTGTGAGCAGTATCCTCATACGAGCATTGCAATCTCTTTATAGGGATTCTAGTGCTTGTGTAAGGATAAACGGGGCATACACTGAATGGTTTAATATCGAAAAAGGTGTTAGACAGGGATGTGTAGCGTCACCGTGGCTGTTTAATCTGTTCATGGACAATTGTTTGACAGATTTAAAAGAGAATGAAAGTGGGTTGAGAATGAATGAGTTACTCGTCAAATGTTTTCTCTATGCTGATGACCAAGTATTATTTGCGTCTTCGGCCGAGGAGTTGCAGGAGATGGTAACTGCTATGAGTGGAGCTTTTGTTAGAAAGGGAATGAAGATGAATGTAAGGAAGACGAAAGTGATGGTGTTTGAAAAAGACGAGGCAGTAACAGACTGCAATATCGTGATTGAAGATGAACAAATTGAACAGGTGAAAGAGTTTGTGTATCTGGGGTCAAAGTTTACAAGAGATGGAAAGTGTGAGAGTGATATCGAAAGAAGAGTGAATGCAGGAAACATAGTGAATGGAGCTTTGCACTCCTTTATGAGCAGTCGGAAGGTGTCTAACAAGGCTCGTTTGGCTGTGCATTAAGGGGTGTTGGTTCCGACACTCATGTACGGAAGTGAAAGTTGGGTATGGCAGAAGAAACATGAAAGCAGAATAAATGCAGTTGAGATGAGAGCATTAAGAAGTATGATAGGAGTTAAACTGAGTGACAGGATAAGAAATAGTGAGATAAGGAAACATTGTGGTCTGAAAGAAGATGTAGTGACAAAAATTGAGAAAGGTATGCTGAGATGGTTTGGTCATGTCGAGAGAATGAATGAAGAACGATTGACGAAAAAAGTGTATAAGGCGAGTGTGAATGAAAGTGTTAGAAGGGGTAGACCTAGGCGGACTTTTCTAGACCAAATCAGGGACGTCTTGAAAAAAGGCCAGGTCAAGAGTACCCTAAACCGTAGAGCATGTATGAAGGGAATAATGAAAGTGGACGAAGCGAAACAAGTATGTAAGGATCGTAGCAAGTGGAAAGAAGTGGTCTCTGCCTACCCCTACGGGAAAGAGGCGTGATTATATATGTTTAAGAGTCCTAAAAAACTTTGGAGTTCTTTTATGGTCTTTGGGACCCTAAATTTCATAATGCTCTCAACGTACTTTTTGAAGGGTTTACTCCTTCATGTGTAAGCCTGTGTCCCAGAAAATTCACATCCTGCGTTTTATATATGCATTTATTGCTATTCAGCACGGTGTTGTTTTTACTAAGTACTTCTAGAACTTTCTTTAGTCATGCGTCATGTTCTTCTTCACTGTTCCCGAATACCAGGATATCATCAATAAATTGACGACCCCTTTACAGTTTATCAGCATCCTTTCAATGATCTTCTGAAATATCTCGGAAGCGCAGGTAATTCCAAGCATTATTCTTTTATATCTATATAATCTTTTGGGGGTTATAAAAATCGTTATGTGTCTGGATTCAGAGTGAATTTCCACTTGATGGAAGGCATTTTTTTATGTCTAATTTGTTAAAATATTTAGCTTTCTTCATTTTAGGCAAATATGGTCCATAGTAGGCAGGGGGTGGTTTTCTCGCAATATAGCGGCGTTACATCTCATATCTACGCACAAACGTAATTCACCATTTTCTTCATGATTGGAACATTCGTGAAACCCATTTAGACGGGCCTTCATTTTATGGATATTTATATATATATGACGGGACCAGCTCCATTGCACGTGCGGCGCGGTAGCCGTCGGTGCAGTTTTATAGAATTCTTGTAAATAACAAGTGTTCCGCACACCTGCACCATTGCACCTGCAGTAGCGCTCGTTTTGCTTGTATAAAACGGACGGCACGGCCGCCGTTAGGACAGTCTTGGCTTTGACGTGAAACGGTACGCTTGTCGTATTCCGTTACTAGTTTATCCTCGACTCGTTGGATATTTAATTCGTGTAAACGAATTAATTATTATTCCTAACTACAAAATTAGTCTCTGTACTATACTCAATTACCCTTTCTATATCAGAAGTGGGATAAAGTCCCCATTTTTGCCCACATTTAATCTTCGAATAGTATGAGGATTATTACATTTGTGGAAGACTGTAATGCATTCCGCATTGATGAATCTGTTTTTATGTTAAGTACCGTAATGAAATTTGCTATGCTACTCACGATATTTTCGTATCATTAAAGTGTAGAGAAAAGATAAAGTGAACTTATTTAAGCCATTTTTTTTAATTTGTTCGATTTGTGTTAAAAGTACCCCGCAAGTATTTTCATTATTTCTTGATGTACCTAAATATGTTAACAAATGTCGAAAGAAGTTGGAGGCTTTCTAATTAACTTATTCAAGTTATGTTGTAATTTGATAGTTCACGCGAAACATGATTATCATTTGCTATATTTTGAAGTTCAAAACGTTTAAGGGATGTACCAAAATAAAGGATTAACTTTAACACGCTATGAATTGAAAATAATAAGTGACATTTTCTGCCGACTTCCAAAAAGGAGACGGTACTCAATTCGAGTGTATGTTTTTTTTTTTTTTTTTCGTTTTTTTTTATGTGTGTTACCTCATAACTTTGTACTGGGCGAACCGATTTCGATGATTATTTTTTTATATGAAAGCTGATAGTTCTCGTGTATGAATTTGATCAAGGTCAGACCAATGGTTATTGAGTTATTCTCAAATAACCTATATTGAAGTCGGCTGTACAAAATTTTTAATTTAAATTATTGTGTTCTAATGTGTTGATCAGTGTTGCAGTTTGCTCCGAATATTTTGTCGTCGACAAGATTGGGGTTTGATGTCGAGGGATTCGTAGAAGTCTCTACAACAATGATCTATGAGGAAGATGTAGTGACGGCTAATCGAACATGGTCAGGTACGGCCGAGCGCTGTTAAGATTGAGCCTACACCGCTACAGTCAGTAACTTATCGGCTGATCTTACGGCAGGGCAATTTAAGCAGCCGCAGAACAAATGGTGCTTTGGCGCTGTAAATGGACGTCTGAGGTCGGCTTTCGTAGATTTTGCGCAGTTGCCTCCTTCCCTTTGAAATGTTGTGGTATTTGCCTCTACACATAGTTTCTGTTATTTTTTTGCAATGTTTTCAAATGTCATACTGTTGCCGTTTCTTAAGAGAATATGTGATTAATTTTGGAAGCTCGGAATTCCATGGTTCGCAATACATTTATCTCGATTTCTTTTAATTTTACAAAGCAGTGCAACGATTCGCTAGAGCTAGTACAGCTACGGCGCGACGGCTCGCTGGCGCGATTGTGGCACGAACGCAGCAGAACAAAAAGCTGGAATGCGTTTGCCTGAAGGTAGCAATATCAGCGCGTTCGAGACTTAAATGAAGTCTGGGATGGTCGACCGTTGTAATATTTAACAAGAGTTAATGTCTGTTAGCAGGTGGTGATAACTGATAGACCGTATGCTGTTCACTGTCAACCACACGAGGACGTGCGACAGTCAGAGGTAGCCGTGTCTGTGCATCTAGAAAATACTAGAGACGGTGCAACACTCTAGCGAAGTCATTATTCTTGTGGAGGAAAGGAACATGGAGTTGCAGGAAGGCTGGTCTGTGCTGCACTGAGATGTGTCGTCTTGCTGTTGGTTTACATACTTAGGTGTTATCATGTCACTACGTCCCTCACGATACACTTTTGTGTGATTGTGACAGGTACATGTTTGCGGTATGGTTGGTCTGTACCTGTTCTATATTGAATTGAAAAAAAAGAGAGTAAGAAAAAAAAGTGGTTCTTACTATCATTGCAGGGCTTTGTGCCGGTCCAATGATATGGCTATAGGGAATAGTGATTCCGGACTAGCGAAAACAGTACTTAAAAAAAAAGAGAAATAGAAAAGCTACAGACTAATCATTCCGATCTCGCATAAAGTTGATTAAAAGTTTTGTAGGGCTTACTGCCGGAACAAAACTGATTGTCACCCAAGTCTGAAGGGTCAATATAGACCGGACCAGACGCTGTTATGTCAGGATAGTCGAACGATGTTTTTTTGTCTACAAATAACTAAAATTGTGATGGAGCGCGTGCGAGGACGCACGCATGTCAGTATGGCCGTGACGGGACCAGCTCCATTGCACGTGCGGCGCGGTAGCCGTCGGTGCAGTTTTATAGAATTCTTGTAAATAACAAGTGTTCCGCACACCTGCACCATTGCACCTGCAGTAGCGCTCGTTTTGCTTGTATAAAACGGACGGCACGGCCGCCGTTAGGACAGTCTTGGCTCTGACGTGAAACGGTACGCTTGTCGTATTCCGTTACTAGTTTATCCTCGACTCGTTGGATATTTAATTCGTGTAAACGAATTAATTATTATTCCTAACTACAAAATTAGTCTCTGTACTATACTCAATTACCCTTTCTACATATATATTTTATATACATTATAATTGAAGAATTGTCCAATCATGAAAGAAATTGCACTTCTTCAATTATATCACTGTTTAGTGATTCCTTAATTTTGATTGCAACCTTCTCTTTAATGGGGATCGGTACTCTCCACTTGATTTATCCCGATACCAAGTTTTAAGACACCTAGACGGACTGCTGTGTTCTTACCCAACAGGTCTCTAGTACCCCCCGAAATCACGTAAATGGTTGTATGTTCCTTTCGTCCATCGACTTCGAGTATAGTTTCAAATGAACCCTCTATTGCCAAAGGAGATTTACTACTATATGCTAATAATGTCTTGTCTGGTCTTTACATTTGATTAAAAGCATATACTTTTTTGCTTTTTAACTCTTCCCACATTTTGTAAGATATAAGGTTCTTGCGCAATTACGAATTACACTTTTCCGTAATTTGATCTATGAGATGATCATCTTGCTTTTTGAATGCACACTTTTCGGCCTGTTGACGCAATCTTATCAAAAACTTCCCAAAATTTTCTCCTTTTTCATGTTTTAGCAATCGAAAAACATGCCGCTCATAAACTTTGCTCCGTTTAGGTTGAAAATACTCGTAGAGATTTTTTTTATGGCTACTTTAAATGCATCAACGGTTTCTTATGATTCGACATTGGCAACCGGTAAATTGTAGAATATTTCGTGTATCCCAGAACCACCAAAATACAATAGCGTAGCTCGTTACTTGAGTGCTGATGTAACTTCAGCTGCGTCCAGATAGATTAGTAGAGACCTTTTCCATTTTTCACACTTTATAGCCATAGATGTGCTATCACATTAAAACTGATAACGGTATTATTATTATTATTATTTTAGGGGCAAACTGAAACAGTTTATTATATTTTAATTTCCAATTTAATGCTGGTATTTTAATACCCAAAGTCCAATTTAATGGTAGTAACTTAGTACCCAAAGTCCAATTTAATGGTGGTAACTTAGTACCCAAAGTCCAATTTAATGGTGGTAACTTAGTACCCAAGTTCCAATTTAATGGTGGTAACTTAGTACCCAAAGTCCAATTTAATGGTGGTATATTAATACCCAACTTCCAATTTAATGGTGGTATCTTAATACCCAACTTCCAATTTAATGGTGGTATCTTAATACCCAACTCAATTTAATGATGGTATCTTAGTACCCAACTCAATTTAATGATGGTATCTTAGTACCCAACTCAATTTAATGATGGTATCTTAGTACCTAACTCAATTTAATGATGGTATCTTAGTACCCAACTCAATTTAATGATGGTATCTTAGTACCCAACTCAATTTAATGATGGTATCTTAGTACCCAACTCAATTTAATGATGGTATCTTAGTACCCAACTCAATTTAATGATGGTATCTTAGTACCCAACTCAATTTAATGATGGTATCTTAGTACCCAACTCAATTTAATAATGGTATCTTAGTACCCAAACTCAATTTAATGATGGTATCTTAGTACCCAACACCAATTTAATGGTTGGTATCTAGGTACCCAAACTCAATTTCATGATAGTAATATGTTCCATAACACTCGCCCTTCTCTTTCGGTTTATTTGTTATACCGACTACTTCCATTGGTGTGCCATTTAGGCTTTGGGTAAATTCAATACCTATAATGCGCATTTACAGTATTACTAGTTACCTACTATGCAATTTACAGAAGTCGTGAAGTGTCCACGATTTTTTGTAAGACATATATGCCCTGAAAGCGGTAAAATAGTATTTTCATTAAAGGCGATAAATATCACACCTACATTTAAAATGCCACTAAAATTTAGCTAACGACATTGTATTTCGGTTCAAATCGAGAGGAGTGATTAGTTACATCTATTTTTCCATCAAAAATATTTTTAAATAAAAGTTGTGCTAATAGACAAATGTTAAAATAAATCATTATTTTATCATTGCTACATAAAGAAAATAAATTTTGCACACCATAAGCGTGGTCATATGCGAACATATAATTTATATAAATTATTAAAATGATAATAACAAGGTTAAAAACAATAAATCATAATAATTCATAATCCACAGTTTTTTTTCGCGGGTACTCTAGGAATTAATTTACAATGGCAATGCTAATAGTTGCACATTGCTAACCTATTTTTTAATATCTTTATACTAAATAGGTACTTATCTTTTTCCTCGTCGCCACTTGTATTGTCTGCTATCTTCTCTAATCACTGTAGTGTAACACAGGCTCAGCACGCACTTAACTAAACACGTTCACTCTCGCCCGAGGCTCTCGTGTTCCCTATATATAATGTACTCTGTGCTCTCGTGTAACTGACGCGATGCGCTCGAGACAATGACTTATATATAAATGTATGTTTGTGTATTTGTGCATGGTAAATTATTAGTAAATAAACAAATAACAATATTTACTCTATACTATATATATGCAAACACTACAGTCGGTATTTAGAAGCATTTTCGAGTTTGAACTCAACTTAATGTTATTTAATGAAATAATATACATTGAATTTAATTTTAATTAATTTATAAATAACGTGTTTCCCTTTTTCTTTCTCTCAAACTTCAATATGTCAAAATATATGGTCTAGACTTGTTTCTTGACATAAGAAGGTTTTACTTTAAATATGAGAAATGAAATGAATGGTATGAAAATGAAATTAAATATTTCTTCTGCGTAATAAAATATATTTCGATTTTCATTGGTTCAGTTTTTATATCTTTATAAAAATTGTCAAGATTGATAAATGTACACATATAGATCTGTCACAGTGTTACTTACAATGTAAATCTTTACTTGTAATGGTACGAGTATCTAACAATTATAAACTTTTTTGCAATCAAAATTGGTCGCCCTGGACTGTACTTACTGCTAGAAAGTGACGCTCCAAACCATTCTTCCCCAATGTTTAATAATATAAGCTTTGAAGTAAATACGCTATTACAGACAACAACGTAATTATTATGATCCATTACTTTAAACTGCGCGAGTTTTAATGTTTGTTTTATAAAGTTTTAACGAACCGCAGACATTGGGAAACCCATTTTAATTACATTCATAAATCATAAGCCTTAGAGTCGCGGCGGCGCGGTGTTGTGAAAACGGCGTGTGAAGCTCGCGCGTAATTACCGTTCAAATTCACACTACTCTTAATTAATAATATAATAAATTTTATTTATTTCAACACTTACAACTATCCTTACACGATAGTGTAACTATTCTTTATTAAACATGCTTTATTGTACGCATTTATTTTTTTAAATTGGATAGGGAAGAGTACTTAACAAATAATGTATATGCTAGCTTCGTGAACTCACTCAAGGGACAACAAAACAAGTCTATTTCTCTGGCTATCAAGTTAAGAGTGCGGAGCGAACGTGTCAGGAGCGACTGACTTATTAAGTTTATCCTTCCGTTCGACACGGCCAGCAGTTGTGAACGTCGCCGTCTCCCTAGGTATCCATCCGGGACGTAAATATTTGTTTTATTATGTCAGAATAAAAAAAATCCTATGAGTACCTTATAAATATGTAAGAAGTATAGTGGGTATAGTACAGAGACTGATTTTGTAGTTAGGAATAATAATTAATTCGTTTACACGAATTAATTATCCAACGAGTCGAGGATAAACCAGTAACGGAATACGACAAGCGCACCGTTCCACGTCAGAGCCAAGACTGCTTTAACGGCGGCCGCTCCGTCCGTTTTATATAAGCAGGACGGGCGGCACCGCAGGTGCAATGCCGCAGGTGTGCGGTACACATGTCGTTTCCAAGAATTCTGTCTAGGTAAACCAACGCTGCCGCACCTGCAACGGTGCAGGTGCCGTCACGGCCATGCTGACATGCGTGCGTCCTCGCACGTGCTCCATCACAATCTTACTTATCTGTAGACAGAAAAACATCGTTCGATCATCCTGATAAAACAGCGTCTGATCCGTTCCATATTGACCCTTCAGATTTGAGCGACAATCAGTTTTGTTCCAGCAGTAAGCCCTACAAAATTTTAATCATCTTTATGCTAGATCGGAATGATTAGTCTGTAGCTTTTTCTATTTTCTCTTTTTTTTTTCAAGTATTGTTGTCGCTAGTCCGGAATCACTATTCCCTATAGCCATATCATTGGACCGGCACAAAGCCCTGCAATGATAGTCAGAACAATTTTTTTTCTTACTCTTTTTTTTAAGTACTATTTGCTAGTCCGGAATCACTATTCCCTGTAGCTATATCATTGGACCGGCAAACGCCCTGCAATGATATCATTTCTCATATTTAAAGTAAAACCTTCTTATGTCAAGAAACGACTTTAGACCATATATTTGACGTTATTTATAAATTAATTAAAATTAAATTCAATGTATATTATTTCATTAAATAACATTAAGTTGAGTTCAAACTCGAAAATGCCTCTAAATACCGACCATAAAAACATAATGCAGATGCATTGTCACCCTTGAAGATTAAGATGGAATATCTTGTTATCAATAAAAATTCTCGCCACTCACCATCACGGCAGCAACATGCTTTTCTTTTTTAATTGAAGTGACGAATTCACTTACAGTGCACCTGATGGTGACTACTTTAGTACATAGACACCTGCAGCCACCTTCAAACAGAGAATATAGTTGCGTCCCCTGAGGACTAAATAAATGTATTTATACTGGCTCTCAATGCTCTTCCGTCTGCAACACAACATTGCAAGCTCTGCTGTAATGGGGTTGTTACAAACTAATTTGCTTAATTCCGCTTAAAGAAAGAAAATGATGTGTCCTGCCCAGTTTTAAGGGGACCTCCCACCCTCCCTCAATCGCGCGCACTATACCCGTCGCCGTAAATCCCAGCACTAGCACCAGCACACTAGGCACGACACACCACTCTCGAAAATACGACACGTGTTTCGCCTCTACACGAGGCATCCTCAGGTGAAGTAGACTCTGCGGACTTTGTTGGCCGCTAAGTCACTTAGCCACAACACATCATTTTCTTTTTTTACGCGGAATTAAGCAAATTATTTTATAACAACCCCATTATAATGGATTACCGCAAAGTAACGCCTGATTCTATCAATTAAGCTCTGCTGTGTTAATCGTGATAAATTAAGTCCTCAGAAGTGACAACTTAAAGTAGCTTTCTTTGTTTGAAGTTAGTTGGAGGTGTTCATGGGCTGAAGTAGCCACTAGCCACTTTGTTACAGGAGAGAGTAAGTGACTACCGCTGCCCATGAACAACTGCAACACCAGGGAAATTGCAGGTGCGTTGTCAGCCTTTTACAAAGGAGTAATTTTTTTTCTTGAAGGTCCCTAAGTTGTATCGGTCCGGAAAAGTCGCAGGTGGTAAAGTATTACAAAGAGAGATCGTATGATGAAGAAATTTTCTAGTAAAACGTACAGTTACGGTAAGATTACGTTTGTCACTTCATTTTAATCAAAAATTGTATTTCATTATGTATGATAAGTAGATAGAGTAGGGGACATCTCGGGTTATTTTAAAGAGACTCTTCTTGTAACTTTAAATTAATAAAGCTGCTTGGATTAACGTCCACATAACGTAAATACCACATTGTTTATTGTGTCAGTTGGCTTCAGGCCATGTTAGTGTTACAAATGTTTTGGCTCCAAAATGCATTAACATCTCAGCTACTGTTAGTTTATATCTGATATATTATAATATGTATGTAAATATTGTGTGCCAAACTCTATAGTATAGTTTATACCTAAAGTAATTTATATTTATTAGTGGTCGAAATTCGACCGTAACACATTTAATATTTGAACTGATAACTTCTTTAGAATCGTTCTGATTTGAAACTCGATGAAACGAGACACTAAAAAGAGACAAACATATGCATCTACAGGATTTAACCTGCGAGAGAATGAGCTAGAATACAATATACAGTGTTTTTCTGAAAGTTTCACTTCTACTGAGACTGAACTGCAGACATGTTTAAGTTTGTACATTAAGAAAGCTGTATTTTACTTTCAACTCTCAGTTTATAGCTAAATAAAACACTCCTCTGTCGCGTCATATTATGCTTAAAAAGAGGTACAAAGTTTTTCCTTCACGTGTTAATATATAGATTAATTAATAGAATATTAACAGATGAATATGCCGTGTAGTGGCGGCGTAAGACAGTCCACTACTCCATGTCATTTCACCGGTGCTGTAAGATGCCACAGAGGGAAATTGAAACTGGAGATGGACAGCAGTATCCCCCTGAAAACGATCAAAATTAATAAAAAACTGAGGTTACCAATTCCTTGCAAAGCCTTTCAACTATAGTAGAACCTCTCTTATGAGGCAATCTATGGGTGAGGCCTATGTTCAGCAGTGCACTTTTATAGTCTGTAATGGATGGATGTATAGAAGATAATCTACCAAGAGCACATGACTCACTAAAAGGTGAAATTGTTAAATCGACAGTAACATTACAACTATGGCAAAATACCCCCTATGAGGCAATCTATGTAGGAGGCCCATGTTCAGCAGTGGAGTTTTGAGGGGCTATAATTAACAAATGAATATATATATAAGATATATATAGGATGCGTAATGCACTACTCTTCATTGCTATTTGCATACTATTATGACATCTCATATTATTCATAATACTATTATGAATAATATGAGATGGGCAGCAGCATCTTCCTGATAATAGCCAATATTATAATAATAAAAAAAAAAAAACTGCGGTTGCCAACCCGCTCGCCAAGCGTGGCAACTATGGCAAATACCCCCCTTATGAATGGATGTAATAAAGAAACGGCCCCCAGTCCCCGGCGGCCCCGCTATTCCTGGCTACGGTGGCGACCATGGTAACGGCGGGGCAGGGGGTGCTAAGAATCTCCGGTGGAGGTTTGGTTGCCACCTACGACGACTCGACCTGGCAACATACAACGCACGCACCCTGAGGACTGACGAGAAGATCGTGGAGCTGGAAGAAGAGATAGACAAGTTGCGCTGGCATATTATAGGATTATCCGAAGTCCGAAGAGAGGGGGAGGACACGGTAATCCTCGAATCCGGCAACTTGCTCTATCACCGGGAGGGCGAACATCTGTCCCAAGGAGGTGTCGGATTTATCGTCCACAAGTCTCTCGTTAACAACGTTGTAAAGATCGGGAGTGTGTCGACGAGGGTTGCGTACCTTATACTCAGAATCACCAAACGGTATTCGCTGAAGGTCATACAGGTTTACGCACCAACCTCGGCACACCCCGATGAGGAGGTGGAGGAAATGTATGAGGATATCTCTAGAGCCATGCATTCCTCCAAAACCCAATATACGGTGTTAATGGGAGACTTCAATGCAAAACTAGGCACAAGAGAGAACGGTGAGCTGAAAGTAGGGAAATTTGGAATAGGGCAACGGAACCCAAGGGGCCAGCAGCTGGCCGACTTCATGGAGAAAGAGGGACTCTTTATGATGAACTCTTTCTTCAAGAAGCGGCCCCACAGGAAGTGGACCTGGTTGAGCCCCGACGGTTCGACAAAAAATGAGATTGACTTCATTATGACGACCAGACGACAACTGTTCAGTGATGTCTCAGTGATCGCGAGGGTGAAAACCGGCAGCGATCACCGAATGGTTAGAGGCACACTGAACCTAAATGTTAAGTTGGAGAGGTCTCGTCTGATGAAGTCAACGCTCCGTCCCCCTCGTGCTCTAATCCAAAGTCCCGAAACCTTTCAGCTCGAGTTACGAAACCGTTTTCAGTGCCTAGAAGACTGCAATGAAGTAGACGATATGAATGACAAGCTCGTGGAAACTGTCCATGCGGTCGGAGCTAAGTTCTGCAAGACCCGCCGCAGAAGAACACAAAAACTCTCCGATCACACTCTTAATCTCATGGCTGTTAGACGGGAGATGAGGCTACATTCTTCAACAGATTTGACAGCATACAGGCAACTGAACAGACAGATCTCCAAATGCATGCGGCGGGACTTACGCAACTTCAATACAGCTCGTATTGAAGAAGCGATCGAGCGGAACCAAGGCTCCAAAGTCTTTGCCAGAGATCTGTCTGCCAGAAAGATCCAACTGTCAAAGCTGAAGACCGAATGTGGCAGCATCGTTTCCGGGGCACCTGAGATTTTGAGTGAGATTGAGAGGTTCTATGGGCAGCTGTACACGTCATCGTTGGAGCCACACGCAAGTGTGAGTAACGATCCAAGAGCGAGTCTTATCCGACACTATTCCGAAGATATCCCGGACGTCAGTCTGAGCGAGATTAGAATGGCTCTCCAGCACCTTAAAAACGGCAAGGCCCCAGGCGAGGATGGAATAACAGCGGAGCTTCTGAAAGCGGGTGGAAGACCGGTACTTGAAGTCCTTCAGAAGCTCTTTAATTCCGTCCTCCATGGTGGCATAACACCGGAGGCGTGGAGCAGAAGTGCGGTGGTCTTGTTCTTCAAGAAAGGTGACAACGCTCTCTTGAAGAACTACAGACCGATTTCCCTTCTGAGCCGCGTCTACATGCTGTTTTCGAGAGTCATTACGAATCGTCTTGCGCGCAGACTTGACGACTTCCAGCCTCCCGAACAAGCCGGTTTCCGAAAGGGCTTTAGCACCATAGACCACATACATACCCTACGGCAAATTGTACAGAAGTCCGAAGAGTACAATTTGCCACTATGTCTGGCGTATGTGGACTATGAGAAAGCCTTTGATTCCGTCGAAATTTGGGCGGTGCTGCAGTCCCTTCAGCGGTGCCAAGTTGACTGTCGGTATATCGAAGTGCTGAAGTGTTTGTACAGTAGGGCTACGATGGCTATCCGAGTACAGAACCAGAGTACGAAACCCATCCAATTGCAGAGAGGTGTAAGACAGGGTGATGTTATATCCCCGAAACTCTTCACCGCTGCATTGGAAGACGTTTTCAAGCTTCTGGACTGGAAAGGATGCGGTATTAACATCAATGGCGAATACATCACTCACCTTCGATTTGCCGACGATATAGTCCTTATGGCAGAATCGCTGGAGGACCTAAGCACTATGCTCAATGACCTCAATAGTGTCTCCCAACGGATAGGTCTTAAGATGAACATGGACAAAACAAAGATCATGTTTAATGTCCATGTCACACCTATGCCGGTAGTTGTTGGGAGCACTAAGCTCGAAGTTGTTGACGAGTATGTTTACCTGGGACAAATAGTCCGACTAGGTAAGTCCAACTTCGACCGAGAGGTCAATCGACGGATTCAACTCGGCTGGGCAGCGTTCGGGAAGCTACGACACATCTTCTCGTCAGACATACCTCAAAACCTTAAAACGAAATTGTACAACCAGTGCGTGTTGCCAGTGATGACTTACGGAACTGAGACGTGGTCCTTCACTGCTGGCCGTATGAGGAAGCTCAAGGTCGCTCAGCGAGCTATGGAGAGGGCTATGCTCGGAGTTTCTCTGCGTGATAAACTTAGGAATAAGGATATCCGCAGTAGAACCAGAGTAACCGACATAGCCCAACGGATTAGTAAGCTGAAGTGGCAGTGGGCCGGCCATATAGCTCGAAGAACCGACAACCGATGGGGAAGAAAGGTTCTCGAGTGGCAGCCTCGTACCGGTAGGCGAAGTGTAGGGCGTCCCCCCACGAGATGGAGTGACGACCTGGTAAGACATGCAGGAAGTCGATGGATGCAGGTGGCTCAGGACCGTGCTTTGTGGCATTCTTTGGGGGAGGCCTATGTTCTGCAGTGGACTTGTGAAGGGCTGTAATGATGATAATGATGATGACATAAACAAATATATTTTTTTAAATTTTTGTTTGTCTGTCTGTCTGTCCAGGCTAATCTTCGGGATGGTTGAACCGATTTTGATGAAACTTTACGAACAGATAGACAGCAATATCTGCAGGGATCTAGGCTATAAAAATGGTCTTGGATTACCTTATAGATCCGTACAGGCCAATCGCGGGCGGGCCATTAGTATGAAATTAATTTTAAAAGTATTTATAAAGATGATAAATAAAGATGTAAATTCTCGAGTAGTAGGAAACAACTAAGCGGCTCTATTAAATTAGCTATTGGAGACACAACTTGTATAATCTTGTTTGTTGAACGAGGCCCATGAACACTTAATGCGATGATTATTGTTTCCGCTTGACTTCATTTACGACAACACTATTTCGTAAATACACTGTGGAAATGAGCGGAGCAATCGTTTGATATCGCTTCGTGTCCTGAAATATACCATCGTTATATCAACTGTCTTGATCCTCAGTCCTGGAAACTGCTATAGCTTTTTTAAACTAGAATATGTGTGATAAATGAGCACACAGGCTACCTGATGGTAAGTGTATGCACCGGCCCATAGGCATATACATTTATCCTCAATCAAGGATCAAAAAACGGCTCCGTTGCCCAGTGGCTTAGCAATGAGTAGCTACGCTGGGGGCCGCGGGTTCGAATCCCGCACGGAATAAGTATTTGTATGGCCTACAAAGAATTATTCCGGGTCTAGATGTTTGTCCACGTGCAATTTGTGTTTGTAAACTGCCTCCACGATACAGGAGAAAATCCTAGTGTGGGGGTAACGTATTTCTTAAAAAAATGCAGGTGCATTGTCACCCCTGAGGACTGAAATTTAAAACCTCGTTTCCTGTAAAAAGGATCCGGTTCTCTACACTCACCATACGAAACACAGTTTGAGAGCGCGGACCTACCTCGATCGAGCCGACCGATTCGTGATACTACCATTATAAAGCTGCAGCATGGCTCTACAACGTATGAGTACCACGTATAAGTAAGTTTTGACCGTTATAACAAAAAAGTGGGCAAATCCCAAATTACTTATTTTCAAATCAAACTTATAGGGTATTAAAAAAATATTTAAAAACTTAACGATTTTGAAAATAATACCATATTTATCTGGCAAATGAAAAAGTAAAGCTAATATTAGTAATGCATATAAGTCGTTTTATTCATAAAATGTTAATTTTTAACAGTTTACTAAGTATTACAAAAGTTATAATGCAGCTAGTATTAGGTCATTTTCTATGGATTTGTAAG
The DNA here is from genome assembly GCA_033319125.1 of Parnassius glacialis. Lineage (NCBI taxonomy): Eukaryota > Metazoa > Arthropoda > Insecta > Lepidoptera > Papilionidae > Parnassius > Parnassius glacialis. The sequence goes on along the minus strand of JAVANC010000012.1, from coordinate 248,312 downwards.
GAAATTTTTACTAATCCAAGTGCATTTTATAAGTTGATCGTATATTATTCGTTAACTTCTTAATTCTACTTAACTGTAATAGTTTTACTTTTAACTTCATTATATATACTACTATCGTGTATACTTTTGAAATTTTTAGAAACCGCGGTCTAATTGGTAGAGGGGAAGGGGGAGGCACATGACTCTGATGAAAAATATCACTTTGAATCTAAATATTTCGCAAACGGACACCTGAATTGGAAAGATGTTGTTCCACACCTCCAGTGTATATGAAAATCTTACCCAACGATCCTCCACATGATGTTATAGACAGGTAAAAAAAATCATCATCCATTTACTTGTATGGGAAGTACCCAAAATAGAAATGTTTATTAAGATTTCATTTCAGTTTTATAGGCGTGATTAATATCTATAACTATGCCAAAATACAGATTTGTAGCACCAAAGATCTCTGAGCAAAACCATGGACGGACGGACGGATGGACTACGGACGGACGGACGAACGGACATGGCGAAACTATAAAAGTTCCTTGTTGTATAACTACGGAACCCTAAAAATGAGGCAATCTATGGGGAAAGCCTATGATCAGCAATAGACTTTAATAGACTGTAACGTACATAAACTTCTGTCTATTCTTGGGGGACGGATGCAGTTATATTATGGTTGTAGCACGAATAGGTCGACTAGAATGGGGTAGGACCACGATCTCACAGAATAGCAGCGTAAAATAGCAGCTTAGTGCGTTTCGTATAGTGAGTGTAGAGCCCCGGAGACCCTTATAACTGAAAGCGAGGCATTCCATATTAGTCTTCAGGGGCGACAATGTATTCTGCATTTTGATTCTTAACCCAGGATAGATGTAGATGTGTATAGGCCGCAGCATCCACTTCCCATTAGGTGGACTGTATGCTCGCTTGTCACTCTTATTCTATAAAAAATATAATCAAATATAAATGTTATGTACCAGTATAATATTTAGGTAAGTGAGAAAAAATTTGTACGTGTTATGCAAACACTAGTAAAGCAAAAAATATCTTTCGACGTAAATGACGACGCGGTGTCGTCCGCAGTGTTGCCTACGGGAGATTCATTATATTAACTTAATTTATTGTTCGGGTAGTTTTCATAGAGAGTATATAATCTGGAACAAATCGATGGTAAAAGCATTAAAGTAAAGAGACGCAGTTACGTCTGTCTAAACCTAAACTGTTATTGTGGTATCATCTTTTTTTCATTCTTCATCTACCTCTGGATAGTACCTAAATATCCTTAACTTGCATTCATAAATTAAATGAAACACGTTTTATTACACAATTAACTACCTCATTGATCTAGTAATCGTAAACACAATTGCTGGTCATGAGGTCCCGGGTTCAAATTCTGTTTGTCTGTCAAGAAATTATCAGTAGTAGGCCGGAGTCAGGAAGATGTCGGTATTTCACTCCCGTGCGTCAGTAAGCACGTAAAGCCGTTGTTCCTGTCTTCGGTCGTATCAGATTACCGTCCCTTGAATGAATGAATACGGACAATGAGAGTAAGGGAATAGGGAGTACACTATACAGTTTGCAGATTCCGGCGAAAGCGAATGGGTAACCACTTGAGCTTTAAACGATATTCGGATACATGATCATATTTGCGCAAACCAAATATGAACCTAATAGCAATATTTTGAATTCGCTAAAGTTTGTTCAATTGGTCTTCAGTTAAATCGAGATAACTTGCGTCCGCATAATCGAGAATAGAGAGAAGTAAGGATTGTGCTAACATAATCTTAGTGGGAATGGGGAGAAAAGAACGTAAACGACGAAGTAAACCTATAGTAGCAAACACCTTTTTGCTCACTTGTTTTAACTGCTGCGACCACGACAAGGTAGAATCTAGATATATTCCCAGATTTTTTACAGATTTACTGTAAGGTATGACAACGTCATTTAATGTCACCGAGGGTAGGTTATTATTACTATTAAACACGTTTATAACAACTTTAGCATACATCACAAAATAAAAGTACCAATAAAAGAAAAAAAAACTGGCCAAGTGCATGTCGAGCCACATACAATATATAGGTAGGGTTCCATAGTTGCCCGTCACAATAAGTGGGATTTCCTGATAATGAGCATAATAAGTGAGTTCGCAGTTTGAACGCTATAATGACTTAAAATGTCCCAAATAGGAAGATCGTAACTGAAGGATTTTTTTTTCAAATCACACTTATAGGGAGTATTCAAAAAAGATTAAAATACTTTTCGATCTTGAAAATAATGTAATTTACATCAAATCATTCAGATGCCAAGGATGATCATAGTTGTATACTATCTATCTATATATTCCCGGCAGTGCAACCCTAAGATATATACATATTATATGACTGTAACGAACCTTCACGTAAACTGCCCTAAATTATTCTGAGGTCGCCCGCGTAAACCAAGAGTATGACGAATGAAACTGTAGGAGGCTATATGATTGTAGGAATACTTTGAGTGAAGCCTACAATAACTACCGACTAAAAATAAGTGAAAGTAGTAAGTAAGTAAGAAATATTTTCCCTGCCTATCCCGCGAATGAAAAAGTAAAGCTAGTAGTGATACATATAAGTCGTTTCCTTCGTAAAATGTTTATTTTTAACAGTTTACAATAACATCAAAGAGTAATAATGCAGCTAGTTTTATGTCATTTTCTATGGAGTTGTAACGAAATTTTTACTAAATCAATTACATTTTATAAGTTCGTCGACTATTACTCGTTAACTCCGAAATTATACCTAGCTGTGATAGTTTTCCCTTTTACTACATTATAAATACAACTATCATGTGTATGATTTACATTTCCAAAACAGCGGTTTGGTTGGTAGAGAGGGGGAGGGGGGGACACATGACTCTAATGAAAAAATCACTTTAAAGCTAAATTTTTCACAAACGGACCCCTGAAACGAAAATATATTGTTCCACACCCCCAGTGTTTTTGGAACAACTATTCAACGATACCCCACATGATGGAATAGACGGGTAAAATAAAATCATCCTCCATTTACTTGTATGGGAAGTACCCAAAATAAAAATGTTTTATTTTTAGTTTCTATTTCACACTTTTCTTGGCATGATTAATATCCATCACTATGCCAAATTACAGATTTGTTGCATCTTGGGTCTGAGCAAAACCAAGGACGGACGGACGGACATGGCGAAACTATAAGGGTTCCTTGTTGTTTAACTACGGTACCCTAAAAAATGAAATAAAATTAAGTCCTATTAAATATATAAAGAAAATGACGTTAGGCCGAGAACCCTGGGCTCATGCCAAAGACTTACCGTAGTTACAGGTCATTGGTAAAAATATTATAAAAAATAAAATAAAAAATGGAAAAACAATTTAATAATAAGTTCATCTTGTTGTGAGCAGTGGTAGCATAAGAGATTGTTGCTCGCTGTATATTTCACACTACGCGAAGTAGCGTTAGCGTTAGCGAAGTATTGTTAGTTGCAATTTTAAGTTGTTAATAGGCAGCGGTCGACACTATATTTATTTATTATTTATTATGCACAAGAAAATACATAACAAACTTTTTTTTATGGAAGAAAAGGCAAACGAGCATGCGGCTCATCTGATGGTAAGTGATCACCGTCGCCCATGAACATCTGTAACACCAGGGTGCAATTGCAAAAGCTTTGTCGACATTTTAGAAAGGAGTAGGCTTTTTGTCGTACCGGTTCGGAAAAAGCGCAACGGTAAATTTCACAGTTTGGTCGTGCGAGGCAGAAAATTCCACGTAAATCGCAGAATAGTGGATCGCGAGACCTCGAGACGATGAGAACAATTGTGTACCAAATTTTGTATCCTAAATACATTGACATATAATTTTTGTATTTATTACAGAAAAGGTCAACTATTCGCTAGACAATATTTATGACATACATACTACTAACTTCATAATAAATACCATATGCTATAACCTAAATAAATGGAAGATGTGACGGAAACCATTGTGAGGAACTTGTATGTTCGAGGAATGATATATTTTGAAGACGTGTGAAGTCCGCCAACAGGCACTGAGCAGCCCAGTGGACTAACCGCTCCATAACCGCCAGAAACAAGGGGAGGCTTGTGCCCAGCAGTTGGACGTTTATAGGGTGTAACTTTAATTTACTTTTGCTTAAATCTTTTATAAGTATACATAAGATTTTTTAATAGTTTGCAGCTGTAAATGATACTTTTTTTTAATAGAATAAATTACAAACGTGCACACACACTTTATGTCAACTGGATGCTCTGGCACCTAGATCTACATCTATTCTTGATTAAGAATCAAAATGCAAATGTGCTGTCACCCCTGACGACTAAGACGAAATGATTTCCGGTTCCCTACACTCACCATACGAAATACCGCAGCATTGAGCTTCTACTTTACGCTGATATTCTGTGAGAGCGTGGTCCTTCCCCGGTCGATCAGACCAATGCCTCTTATGAATCCTACGGGACAAAATTGGGCGATGAATTTTCTAACGCAGTCACCATAAGCCACAATTTTTTTTAAACAATTAGTTGACATTTATTCGTAATTTATTAACATTTTTTTAAAGAAGTGAGGTTAGTAAACGAGCACACAGCCCAACTGATAGTAAGTGGATGCTGTGGCTCATAGCACCTACATTTTTCCTCGGTTAAGAATCAATCAAAATCAGTTATGTTGTTGCTTCTATCTAATATAGAATGCCCCGTTACCAGGTAAAGGGGTCGTACGGGCCACAGTTTGCGACTTGTACGGCTTCTGTAGTAGTTAAGTTAGTTTAAAATTATGTAGTTTAAAGTTAGTTTTCATCTGCTCATTCCCGGTGTGTTTTGTTGTCATTCTCCACAACTGTGTTGTCGTCTGCATTACCATAGATGTATGCAGACGACAACACATTTGTGGAGAGATACCAACCAAGTGCCCGGGTCAGTCGAGATCAAATCCAGTCCGAAGGTGGAGCTATGGTAGAGCGTGTGAATCTCACACTACAGGCAGCCTCCGAACGGGGCGATGCCAATTTCGTGAGATTCAAAGCCTTCAAAACACAAACATGTCTTTTCACCGCTAAATAGAGTCCACTCACCCTGGCTCCTTCTTTTCGGAATGTATCCTTGTAGTAAACTAACCGCCTTTAGTTGTTAGGGGTTGAAATTGGGCGGTTCATTAAGCCCAGAGCCAAAGCAGCCGAAAGGAAACTTGGTGTCCTTACAAGGGTGCGGCGGTACTTCACGCCGGGGCAGCTTCTAACCTTATATATAGCTCAAGTCCGGTCGTTCATAGAGTACTCCTTTCACATATGGGCTGGTGCTGCAAAATGCCACCTGGTGGGAGCATTGGACTCAGTGGAGAGACGTGCAAAGAGGCTCATTGGTGACCTTGATTTGGTTGAAACCAATCTTGTCAGCCTCGAGCACAGGCGCACAGTAGCCAGTCTCTCGGTATTCTATAGGATGCATTTCGGTGAGTATGCGCAGGAATTACACGCTTTAATTTCTCCCACTCCTTTCCACCATCGGAAAATCAGACGGTCAGTGGGTCTTCACCCCTTTGTTGTCGATATTCCACACATTAGAACCAAATGGTTTGCTTCGACTTTTGTAATGCGTACAGCAAAGGAGTAGAATAATTTTCCGGCGTCTATCTTTCCGTCTGAATACAATCTGGGTGTCTTCAAGGCAAGAGTGAATAGGCTTTTGTTACGCTAAGACAGTGCGATTTACCATCTAAGGCTGCATCACCACTTACCACCAGGTGGGATTGTGGTCAAGAACTGGCTTATAACAAGTTAAAAAAGTTTCTGCGGATAGTACGTCAGTATGAGTGACGTATAAAGTAAGCTCACGTTTTGTTACTTTGGCAGTTTATTACACACACTGAGTTTAATTAAAAAATGGTGCATAATAAGTAATTTGCGGCGCGTCAGTCCGAACCACGTCAGCATAAAATAAATGTATGATATTTGGAACGTAAGGAGTTATGGAAAAATGCCTTGTTATCCGGTAAAAGGACCTTAACCATACGAAACATTCTAGCTGCTATTTTACGCTGTAATATTTTGCAAGCGAGTTACCTCTCCGTGCGTGCCGACGCACTCGGGTTGCAGTCATAATATAACTGCAGTGTGACTCTACCAAGTACAATACATATTTAAATGCACCTTCAGTACATTTTTGTATTTTTTTTATAGAAGTGGAGGCAAACGACCATGCGGCTTACCTGATCGTCAGTAACTACCGCCGCTCATGAACAACCGCAACATGAGGGGAATCGCAGATGCGTTACCGGCCTTTTAGAAAGGTGTAAGCTCTTTTCTTGAAGATCCCTAAGTCGTATCGGTCCGGAAAAATCGCCGGTGTTAAGCAATTCCACAGAGAAGTTGTACGAGGAAAAAAAACTCCTAGTAAAACGCACAGTTGTGGACCGCCAAGCATCAAGATGGTGAGGATGGTATCGTGAATTTTGAGCGATGTGCGTTCGTGAAATTCGACGGCTGAAATTAATCCGAACAATTTCCCAGAGCACTCCCCGTGGTAGATTCGATAGAAAATGCAAAGGGATGCAACATCCCTACGCAGTGCCAGTGTATCGAGCCGATCAGAAATAACTCGGTCATCGACGATTCGAACCGCTCTGTGCTGGATGCGGTCAAGTGGAAGGAGCTGGCACTGGGGTACCCCGGCCCAGAGATGAGAACATTATTCCATGTCAGGCCGAACTTGCGCTTTCTAAAGTTGCAAGCGATGTGCCGGCATGAAATACTGTCTCGCTCTGCTGAGCACGCCAAGCTATTTAGAGGGAAATTTGATCTTCCCTTCCAAGTGACCACGAAACTGTACACCATTCGATATGTCGACGTCGAGGAATTCGATGCTAGCTGAGGCAGCAAGGGGAGTGTATTGAAACTGAGGAGATACGACAGAGGGGTTCTTTTTAGCGGTAAACACGCAATCTTGTGTCTTCTGGGGATTGAGCTGAACAAGATTTAGTCGCCCACAATCCGAGACTTTGTCCAGAAACGATTCGACTTTAGATACAAGTTTGTCCCGGTACTAGGCGGCGTTTTCCCGAGAAATATTGGCACGGCCGGTATATAAGGCATTACCAGTGCTGTCGTCTGCATAGTAATGAATGTCACCAGTTTGCAACATATCATTGATATGCAGGAGTAACAGCGTTGGTGATAGCACGCAGCTTTGTGGAACAGCAGCGTTGGTAGGTTTGAGATAGAGCATGCACTGTCTACTACGATCTTGTTGCTCCAATCAGCAAAGAAGTTGGTGATCCATTTGCACAATTTCTCTGTAAGCCCATAGGAAGGAAGCTTCGAAAGAAGCGCCTTGTGCCAAACCCGATCGAAGGCCTTCGCTTTGTCCAAACTAACGGCCAATGCCTCCCCCTTGGACTCTACTGCCTCGGTCCATCTATGCGTCAGGTAGACCAGAAGATCACCAGCTGATCGACCTCAATGAATACCGTACTGGTAGTCACTAATCAGCTGGTGATCCTCAAGGTACCTCATGAGCTAGCAGATTATAATGGATTTCATTATTTTGGAGAACAAGGATGTGCTGGCGATAGGCCTGTAGTTGGAGGGGTCTGAGCGGTCGCCTTTTTTAGGGATCGGGTGGACAAAAGCTGTCTTCCGTGAATTCGGGACTACACCATGAGAGTAGGAGTACCGGAAAGACGCGTTGAAACCGGTGCCAACTCGGGAGCACACGTTTTCAGCACAATGAGAGGGACTCCATCAGGCCCACTCGACTTGCTGACGTCCAGGTAGAAGAGTGCTTTGCGGACCGAGCACTGTGTAAATCGCACATCCGGTATGGAGCACTCATACCGCGGGATGCTCGGCGGTGTGTTCCCCCCGTCATCTAGAGTCGAGTTGGACGCAAAGAGAGAGCTTAACAGATTGACTTTCTCCTTTGCGGCATGGGCCAGTGAGTCGTCCTCTCTGTGCAGAGATGGAAGAGGTGGCTGATAGAAATTACCTTGACCAGCCTTGGCGAGAGACCAGAATGCACGGGTTCCCGAAGGAAGGCGAACTAGCTTCTCGCCAATTCTGCCGATGTGCTCAGACCTTGCCCTGGCAATGACGCTTTTGAAGGACCTGGAGACGGAATTATACTTCTTTTTAAGAGCGTTGGTGTTTACATCCCGAGACGTTGATGCGTCAACCCAGGCCCAGTAGCACTCCTGCTTATAGCGTGATGCTATTTTACAGGAGTGACCAAATTATAGTATATAAATACACACAAACACTCACGCCTGTCACCCAGAGGGGTACGCAGAGACTACGGACATCCACTTGGCGTGATCCTGACACACCTCTCTCGCCTCCTATACACACATATATATATATATATATATATATATATATATATATATATATATATATATATCTACGCATACACGCTCGTTGGTTAAGCGTACTCCTAATCTGGCCCATTTTCAATGTATCGCCAATTTGGCCGATAAATCTTCGTCTAGGGCATCCCTTTCCGACTGTGTCGTTCACTTCTGAAACATAAATTTGCTTTGTCACTCTTTCCTCGTTCATTCTTTCTACATGACCAAACCACCTGTATATAAATATTAGTACATATTATATATTTACTGTGTAGTGGCGGTGTAAGAATATCCAATACCCCATATGTAGGTGTCGTAAGAGACGACAGTGGGAACCTGAAACAGATTTCCTGACAGCATCTATCTGTTAACAACACAAAATAATAGGAAAACAGGGTTGTCTACCGGCCTATGAGGCTTTACAAAAATAGGGAACATTTTCTACAATGCATTCTATAGGAAAGGCTTATGTTCAGAAGTGAACTTGTGATAGGCTGTGATGATGATGATGATCTGAAATAAAGAATGAATTTTTCAGGCACCAACTTTGTTTCATTATTATACCTATTTCAATAGCTCATATAAAGGTTTCCACATACACGCCCTTTAACAGTTTTAGTGGCAAATATTATTGAAAAATATTTTCGTAGCCATATAAAGTTCCCGTTGAAATCCCTTTATCCTCCAGCAGTCACTAAAAGGAAAACTTTCCTCGTGGCCGCAAGCTCTAAACACGTCCAGTAATAAAACTTTATTATATTGTCGGTAATTTCGCCTCAAGCCCCGGAAGTTCTTAGTTTTACCTACGATGTAAGTATTGTTAAAATAGTTTAAATTAAATATAATATAACATATTACAATGATGTAATATAACACAATAGCAAATTAATTTTAACATCTTTATTATAATAGATTTCCGCAAAGTAACGTCTGATTCTATTAATTATTATAAAATGGATTGATAATTGCCCAAGGACATATCTTTCTTTCTTCTTTATCAAACCGTGTCAGTCTGATGGATGTGCGTCATTCCCATAGTAGGGAGGATGTGTCATAATCGCTATGCTTGGTAGTACCCTCAGACTACCCTAATAAGTAAGTTATAGAGCGCACATTGTACCCAGTATTCCAACCGTTAGCAGTTATTCTATAGACACTGATACATTGAAGAAGCGGTAGAATAGTGATGCGCCAAGATGGACGCCTATGTGTTATTATACTTAAGTTTCTGTTTAAATTAAGTAAATATCATGTTATCATATTATAGGCGGCTAAGCGATCTCATTACCAGCCTACTCGGAACTGACAAATAAATATTTGATATATTTTAGACAAAGACTTCTATGTATGTATATATACTACTTATATACTTACTACTAGACCAGCAGTTTAGAACAAACACTGCGTCACAGCTGTGGAACACTCGAGAGCTGACTGTGTTATTACATTGGTATATCGCACTGAAATGATTTAAAAAAATAATGTCATAAATAACAAACATAAAACTTTAAAATTAGTCCGTGCTCATTGTAAGATACTGCGTAACTTGGTTAAATGTAATGGGAGGAAAGAATGAATTACTGCACATCGGTCGATTTTGTACAAAAACTAGCTGTTCCCCGCGACTTCGCTCGCGTGGAACTTGGATTTCATGGGTTTTAAATTTTTTGCGCGGAACCTTAATTCTTTTTGTAAAACAAAAGTAGCCTAAGTTACTCCTTATATCATCAGCTATTTGCCAGTGAAAGTCCCGTCAAAATCGGTCCAGCCGTTTCGGAGATTAGCTGGAACAAACAGACAGACAGACAGACCGACAAAGAGACAAAAAATTTAAAAATTGTGTTTTTGTTATAAGTACTTTATATACTTTCATATGCATTTAGTAAAAAGCTGTTATTTTAACATTACAAACAGACACACCAATTTTATTTATTTGTATAGATGTATAGATTATGGAAATTACTTCAAGATTGACATATTTTTATAAATATTATTAGCTCGTACATAATGTATGCTGTGGTAGTTTATAATTAAGGAGAAGTTTAATTTTTAATCATGGAATAGAAATATTGTAATATAAAGTGTAATTTTTTTACACAATATGGGGATGACAAATGAGCACACAGTCCACCTGATGATTAGAGAACTTTGTGTGGCCCATAGATATCTACATTTATTCTCAATTAGGAATCAAAATGCAGATGCATTGTCATCCCTGAGAACTAAGATGGAATGCCTCATTTCAAGTTAAATTTTTCTCCAGTTCTCTACACTGACCGTGCGAAACACAGCAGCATTAAGCTGCTATTTTAAGCTGGTATTCTGTGAGAGCGTGGCCCTACCCTGGTCGAGTACCACGTATAAAATATATTGTGTCTTGTTGGTTATCCTTAATAAATAAATAAATATAAAATAAATAAATCAAAGCGCACAGCTGAACGTGGGTTATAAATAATCTTGGGTAAAAGCCTCAGAAAGACACCATGGTGATTCCATAAGTGTTCTGTTACCGTTAAAGCCTGTTAAACTCCACATCTGAACATAGGTCTCTTCCATAGATTACCTCATAGGGGGGATATTTGCCAGAATTGCCACATTTGGCAAGCGGGTCGGCAACAGCCGTTTTCTACCGACTTCAAAAAGGAGACTGTACTCAATTCGACTGTATATTTTTTCATTTGAATGCTGATGCTTCACATGTGGTTTTACATAAATTTGATTAAGGTCTGACCAATAGTTTTGAGTTATTCTTGATAATTTATATTGAAGTCGGTTGTACAAAATTTTTAATTTTTAATTATTTTTACTTTTAGTCGTTATCAGGAATACGCTGCTGCCCCTTTTGTGATTTGTTACCCTCTATCGCCTCTTACGACACCCACGGGATGATATGAGGTAGTGTATATTCTTACACCGCCACTACGTGGTAAATAATTGTTTCGTATAAGTGTTCCGTTTTGATTAATTTGGCACGTGCTCCTGAAAAAGTAATATATGTTACCCTTAAATAGTCTAAACACAATAAATAACATGTTCCCATTGACAAGATGTTAGCTGAGCCACATCTTAGGGACGTGCGGCCTGCGTGACATGTGTGCTGCATACGTAATTTGAAATATGTGCGGGGCGTGTTCGTTACGAAGGTAAAGGGTTTCGTAGCGATCGTAGATATAGCGTAGCGGTCGTAGATATAGCGTAGCAGTGTTAAATAATGCATTGTAAGAATGATTTCACTTCAGACGTTAGAAATTATCAATTTTCTGATGTTAGAGGTATAAGTAAAGGATTTCGTTGCCATCATAGATATAGGGTAGCGGTCGTAGATATAGCGTAGCAGTATTAATTAATGTATCTTTAAAAATTCTAACTATTAACGCTCTTATATTAAGAAAGAGAGAGAGAGAAAGAGAGAGAGAGAGATAAAGAGAGCAATTTCATACGTTGACATCAATTTGTATTATTAAGGACTTTAATTCTTCTATACACACTTTCTTAGAACACACTTCAAATGTTTTTTTTTACTTTTCTGTATGTGTGAAGTAGTGATAATAAGATAATATAATATATTTTATCTACTAAAACATGTGTGAGATATACATTGCATGGGCAGATATATATTCTTGGTGTTAGTGTTATTAGTATCAACATGTCTTACCGATATTCGGTGTGTAAAATTTAAAGTGTTAGGTTGTTAGTTTTTCATTTAAAATTAGCAGTCTATTAATATACAAAGTCAGTGAAATATTTACTTACAACAATTATAATTAAAGTATATGTATGTATAAGGCAACTATATAATGTCAAAATTTATTATTAAGAAAGTCAGTTACAGTGTAGTAGCATTTTTCAATTAAAAGGTTTTTGAATTTATTTTTAATAAGATTGCTGTTCAGTGATTTATACATCTGACGAATTTTATTATAGATTTTAGGAGCCATGCATACTACACTCTTTCTTAGCAGAGTCGTTCTTGCTTGTTGCAAGCACAATTTACTTCCATCACGACGGTTGCGCTTTACTTTGTCAGACAACCGTGGAAATAGGTTAGAATTGGCCCTGACAAAGAGAGCCATGTTCATTATGTATAAGGACGGAAGTGTAAGAATTCTATGTTTAATAAAATATGGCATACAACTATCGGCAGTCTGAAGACCAAACATAGCGCGGATACATCTTTTCTGACTTTTAAACGCAATTTCTCTGTAAGTTGAGTTACCCCAGAAAATGATTCCATATCCTAAGGACAGATTCGACTAGTTCTTAATAAACTGTTAGAAGTGAGTCAATGTTAACTGTAGAAGAAATTCTAAACAAAGCATAAGCCGAACTACTTATTTTTTTATTTTGTTCTAGTATATGGGCTTTCCAATTTAGTTTTTGGTCAATTTGTAAGCCGAGAAATCGGGTTGTATCTACTTCAGCAATAACAGTGTCATTGTAATTTACTTCAAAGTTAGATGGGGTTATTGGTCTTTAGCTAAAATGCATAATGTGTGTTTTATTTAGGTTAATTTTCAAATTATTATTATTTAGCCATGTTATTATTGATATTAATGATACATTTATGTCATTTTTATAAGAAAAGATCTCATCACAGTTTATAGTTATAGTACTATCGTCAGCAAATAAGGTCATAGGTTGCTTAGTGGCATTTGGCAGGTCATTTACATATACTATAAATAAGAGAGGCCCTAAGACACTGCCCTGTGGTACACCGTATTTTACCAAAGGCTCTGTCAAAGAGCTTGTGTTCTCAGATTTGGTCCTTAGATTAAACCTACATATTTCCGTTTTCTGACGACGGTTATTCAGGTAAGACTGGAACAAACTCAATACATTGCCTCTAATACCATATGCCTCGAGTTTGTGAATTAAAATGTTATGGTCAACATAGTCAAAAGCCTGAGTCATATCACAGTATAGTGAAAACACCGGTATTCTGTTGTCAACGTGTGTTATTACATTTTTATAAAAATCATACAGTGCCATATTTATTGTTTTATTTTTGCGAAATCCTTTTTGTTCTCTACACAAGATGTCGTATTTTTCCAAATAATCATTAAGTTTATTATAAAGATATTTTTCAAATATTTTAGAGAATATTGGTATTAAGGCTATAGGTCTATAATATTCCATAGATTCTTAGTCAGTTTTTTTGAATACAGGTTTCACTATGGTGACTTTAAGTTCATCAGGAAAAATACCCTTTTCTATGCTCAGGTTGATGATATAGGTGATGGCAGATTGCTTTATTTACGGACTTGATTATTTTTGTATCAATACCATCATGCCCTACGCTACTTGTGTTTCTCATATTTTTGATGATGTCAAATATTTGTAGTGGTAGACTTGGAGCCAAAAACATAGAACCGAGCATGCATTTGAGGTTTTTACCAACATTTTTTCCATAATCTTCCAATGGTTTAATTTTGTCAATAAAGTAGTTATTAAATGCCTCTGCAATTTGTTCAGGATTAGTTTACTACTACTCTTATTTGTGATATGGACTGAGTGGGTATATTTAATCTAGCTTTATTAATTATTTGCCATGTAGTTTGGGACTTGTTATCACTTGTTTTTATTTTATAACTATTTTGTGCTCGTTTACTCAGATAAATATTTTTTTAAACAGTTTAGTATACTTTTTGTAATTAAGTTTATTAGCACTAGTTGGTGACTTTCTATATTTCCACAATAAAGCTCTTTTCTTCTTGCAACAAATTTTTAATCCATGTGATATCCATTTTGGTTTAAAAGTTACTTTTATTTTTGATGTAGCCAAAGTGTGTTTTATTGTGATGCAGCCGAAGACTGTAAAGCGCACTGACAGAAGCCTTTGAAATTAATTTATTGTTCTTAGTTGTTTTAATGAAATAATTTCAAAAGCGTTTACTTTTTATACAAAGTCAATTTTGCATAAATATTGTTGGAAAATACTCTCAAACTATTTAAATAAATGATTACTTCTTACTGACGACTTTACGTCATAAAACATTCATGGAACGCATTAGAATTATATACAGTACTCGTATATCACTAAAATAAACGAAGTATGCAAACATACAGCACCAATATCTAAATGCTGTCACGAAGGTACTTGTTTATCTCTTTTTATTTATAATCCTGGTAAGATATGCGGGAAATCAACAGATGCATGTGGCTCAGTACCGTGATTTGTGGCGTTCTTGGGGGTGGCCTATGTTCAGCAGTGGACTTAGAAGGGCTGTAATGATGATGATGATGAATATTTGGGCAACAATTACCAGGCTTGTCACATCCAAATATAAATGTCTTCTTAATTAGTTTCATTAGCCTTCTTATTTAGTTTATAAACATTTGTGTGAGAAATTGAACAAGTAAATAAAAAAATAACCAAATCATACAAAATTATAAATATTTGACTAAGAATGAACTTAACAGAATTAAATTAACAAAAGCAATGAGAAAACGTAGGTATTTCCTATAAAAAAAACAACAAAAATACACAAGTATACTGGAATTTTATGAATAAATTTTATTCGTTTTTTATTTATTGCATATATTGCTTTAAAAACAGTGATAACTTAAGTAACGTAAATTTTACATAACTTAAGTAATATTTTTTTATAGAATAATAAGTTAAGATTAAACATAAGTTTTTAGTTTTTTTTTAAAATGGTGTACATATTATATGTTTGCATGTTGAGTGATACTAAAATAACTAGAACTAGTGTTTTTAAAAATACTTATAAATTTTAATACTTAAATATTAAAAACCCACAATAATCATAAAATATTTAGTAAGCTGAGAAGACCATGAGCCATATAGCTTGAAGAACCGACGATCGAGTAGCAGTCTCGTACCGGTAGGCGAAGGTGGATTGAGACCGTGACTTCTGATATTCTTTGGAGGCCTATGTTCAGCAGCGGATTTGTGAAGGGCTGTAATGATGATGAGAATGATGATGAATAATCATTTTAATCTCCGTTAATATTAATTTAAAATACTCGTTTTGTTATAAAGTGTTTTTTAAAGTAATTATAGCAACAAAGAAACGGGTTCTCCCTTTCTTTCAATATTTTCTTAATATACATAATTATTATAATAGGTTTGTTCATTTGCCATATGCAATAATAATAATTAAGTAGGCCCTATCTTCATTTGATGTGTAGTGTTATAGATATAATGTAAGACGCTGTGTTGTTGTAACAATTAATGTAATTAGTGGTGTAATTTATTACCTTTCTATTTATTGCTTGTGTATTTGTTACCTATACGAGTAAAAAACTTTCTTTTGCTTTTCCAAGATGGCTCCGTGGTGCAGTGGTTTAGCAATGAATTACAGCGCTAAAGGCTACGGGTTCGGATCCCGCATGGAAAAAGAATTTGTATGGCCACAAATACAAATAATTGTTTCGGGTCTGGATGTTTGTCCTTGAGAAATATATGTACGTAAGCTCCCCTCACGATACAGGATACCGTAGTGTGTAGATAACGTTTTTTCATCTATTTAAAATAGTGGAATATTATAAATGGAAAAATCAATGTAAAACCCAATCTATACAAATAAATAAAATTGAAGTGTCTGTTTGTAATGTCATAATTACAGCTTTTTACTAAATACATGAAAGTATATACGTTACTTATAACAAAAATACAATTTTTAAAGTTTTTGTCTGTCAGTCTGTCCGTCTGTTTATCTGTTTGTTCCGGATAATCTCCGAAAGGGCTGGACCGATTTTGATGGGATTTTCACTGGAAGATAGCTTATGTCACAAGGAGTAACTTAAGCTACTTTTAATTTAGAAAAAGAAATAGGGTTCCGCGCAAAAAAATTAAATCCCCAAGTAACACAGGAGCGAAGTCGCGGCGAACAGCTAGTACCTAATAAATTCAAAGTCAAATACCAATTTGGGTCTTTACCAACAGCAGGTGGTATTTAGTGCATCGCTAGACATGGAATTCTTTCACCGTGAGGACAGTTGACTACAGTTAATATGAGGATTGGCGATAACTAGATAATTAGACGCATTGTATTGTAGACGATGCTTTCTATTCAATTGTGCCTGCAATGATTGAATACTTCAAATAAAATCAAAAATTTTTGGTGATATTTGGTTTCATTATTCGAAGGTTTGAGGTTCATTAATACCAATTAATAATAATAAATTAATAATTAACCGTGGTAGAGCCACGCGGCAGCTTTTGCTCTCGCATGGATGGGCCGGCTCGAACCGGGGTGGTACCACGACCTCACAGAATATCAGCGTGAAGTAGAGGTTTACCTCTGCGTTTCGCTTGGTGAGTGCAGGTGGCCGGAGGCCCTTTTTACTGGAAACGAGGCATTCCATCTTAGTCCTCACGGGTGACAACGCATCTGCATTTTGATTTGTAATAGAGCATAAATTTAGATGTTTATGGTCAGGAGCAACCACTTACCATCAGGTGGACTGTGTGCTCGTTTGTTACCCTTATCCTATTAAAAAAAACAATTTCTTTTAATTGCCGCACGTTTTCCATCACTAGGTTTTCCTTCATCGCCGAGTTGTGAAAAAGAAATAGAAAGCTTTTATTCAATATTAGCTGGTACCCGGTACCCACCAGTGTACCTAGTTACCAAACTAGTTGCTACCGCAAAAGAAACAATTGTGGAAATATAGTTTTAAACTTTCAAATAAATTTTGTCGACATGATACTCGCGCCACCTACTGTAAGTTGATTGTACTATATCTGTAATATTCCCGCAAGTGCAAACTGTAAGTTGACAAAGTTTTGATGCAATCTGATACACGGTATGTCAGCGCAGAATGATGATGAATAATCATTTTAATCTCCGTTAATATTAATTTAAAATACTCGTTTTGTAATAAAGTTTCTTTTTAAAAGTAATTGTAGCAACAAAGAAACGAGTTCTCACTTTATTTTCTTTTTTTCTTAATATACATAAAGGCTTGTACATTTGCCATATGTACTAATAATAATTAAGTAGACCCTACCTTCATTTGATCTGTAACGTTAGAAATATAATGTAAGACGCTGTTTTGTTGTAAGAATTAATGTAATTAGTGATGAAATTTATTACCTATCTATTTATTGCTTGTATATTTGTTATCTAGACACTTATATGAGTATAAAAAATTTCTTTTGCTTTTCCAAGATGGCTTCTAGGCGCAGTGGTTTAGTAATGAATTGCAGCGCTAATGGCTACGGTTTCGGATCCCGCACGGAACAAGTATTTGTATGGCCTACAAATAATTTGTTCCGGGTCCGGATGTTTGACTTTTTGAAAATTATATACGTAATCTCCTCTCACGATACAAGATACCCTAGTGTGTAGATTACGTTTTTTTCATGTATTTAAAATACTCTAGCATTACAAACGAAAAGATCAATGTAAAACTCAATCAGGTAGACTGTGAGGTGGTTTGGTCACCCTTCTCCTCTAAAAAAGGATTATGATTAAAGAATCAAAGTGCATATTCGTTGTCACCCTTAAGGCCTAAGAAGGAATGTTTTCGTACCAATCAGGTCTCCCTTATAGATGCGGAGACCAAATTGCAAATTGTATTATGAAGAGACACACATTGTACGAACACAGCAGAATTATGCTGTTATTTTTAGGTGGTGTACTGTGTGAACGTTTTCTTATTCAAATTGAGAAATATTCCTTCTGCGGTCATAATACCGCTGTAGCATGGCGCTACAATGTGAATAGCTTTTGAGAGCTTAATAAACCATATGGTCTCAAAGCTGACACAAGAGTCTATATATTCTAGGGAGATCATGACTAAGGATATTAAATAGTGAATAATCCCCGATCATAATCATCGAAATACCCGATCCGGTTAAACGAGAGTAAGTGATAAACGAGCATAAAGTCCACCTGATGGTAATTAGTTGCTATGGCCCGTAGACATCTACGAGTACATCCATCTTCAACTACAAATCTAAATGCAGATAGGTTGCCACCCGTGAGGACTAAGATTGAATGTCTCATCCCCAGTAAAAGGAGTTTGTGGTTTTCTACACTTACCATACCAAAACAATGCAGCATTAAGCTGCTATTTTACAATGGTATTCTGTGAGAGCGTGGTCCTTCCCCGGTTGAGCCGACCTATTCTTGTTAAAACTATACTACTGATATAGCTGCAGTATAGCTCTATAATGTAGTCTCAACGGAAACTAGCATAACATGATTATAATGGATAAGTGTGTATATACAAGCATAGGTGCACTCTCTTTTCCCTAACTCACATTGTCTGATGAACGGCAAAAGTAAGAATCAAGCTGCAGCTGCAGGTTGAAGCACGAATGTTGTAACTCTCACAGAATAATAGTGTCAAATAGTTGCTTAAATGCTGCTGTGTTCTATAAAAAAATATCCGATCTTTTTTCAGATATTATCGAGAAATAATTCAGTTTTTAAGTCAACAATTTCAACGTTATCCGACTCATTGATTCGGTGAAAGAAAAACAAAAGGAATTTCCATTCAATTAAATTAACAGGGAACTGGGAAACTTCACAATCAAGACCCATTATTTTGCGTCAGCGTATTCTGCTTCGGCATTCATTTTATGATTAATTCTGAGTTTCATTAGTAGGTAAAATCTACCTTTAGCAGCAGTATATAACTAGCGTTTATCCAGCATTATTTTTCAGATTTTTGATGCAACTTCTAGTTTAACCCAGATATAAATATATGGGTTGAACTAGATCTAGAAATTGTAGTTTTTTTACTGTTATAAGCCAGTGAATAACTACAATCCCAACCTGATGCTAGGTGGTAATGCAGTCGAGATGGTGAAGCGCATTGACTTTGCAAAAACCTATTCACTCTTGCCTTGAATCACCAATATTATTATATATTCCACTCATTTGATGTATGCTTCAACGACGAAGCAAACCGTTTGCTTCAAATGACCAGGTGAGCGTTTGGGGGGCCGATGATAGAATGGAAAGGGTGTAATTACGTCATGCAATTCTTGTACTTTCCGAAATTATTACATTTCATAAAACTAAAGGCCAGCTACTCTGCTAGTTAACCGTTCTGTGGATGAGGTTATCACCATAAAACTATAAATATTCCTAGAAATAGTTTTGCATTATTGTGGCCTTCAATTTTATCAGCTCATGACAGCCCACTGATGAAGATGGGCTCACCCATTTTAGGAAGGATCTTCTTCTTAATTGGAACGTCGAAGTCAATTACTGGTTTGATTCGAAAGTTTTCGGGAATAAAAGATTTTTCGGGCATTTTCCATAGACTCGAAACCCAAGGAACGTAGGGGAAGATGGATTTTCTCATACCATCACCACATGTATTATGTTATAACCACGGAGAAAATACAAAGAATTTGATTCGAACCTACACTAAAGCAGATTCTGTATTTTTATTCTCAATCGAGATTAGATACAGGTGTCTATAAGCCACAGTAATAATTTACTATAAGTTGGATTGCGTGCTTTCTTGCTATCTTTGCGGTTAAGTAACCAGTAAATAATAATAATGACTCACTACACAGGAATAATGTATCACAATATTTCGCGAAATAGGAATTACATTGGACACCTAATATGCCTACCTTTAATTTTTCTCCTGTTTCTCAGGATGATGTCAAAAAGTTTATTTTAGCAATCCAGTCTAATGCGGTGGGTTATTATGAGATTAGTAGACACATTGTAGTATTTATACTAGAGCTCCTTCTTCCGGCAATTTCCCATATTATCAATGTTTCCCTTGATTCAGGTCAGTACCCTAATCTTTGGAAGAGATCTTTTATAAAGCCTCTCCCAGAAGTTCCTACTCCCATTCTTTCCAATAATTTTCGCCCAATATCTATTCTACCCTTTTTTCCAAATATTTAGTATACTGTGGTTACAAGCAAATTTATACTTTTATTTCGAAACATAACCTACTGAGTATTTATCAGTCTGGGTTTCGCCCTTGTCATAGTACTACTATTGCTTTAATTAATGTTACTAAAAATATTACATAAGGTATGGAAGAAAAAAAGATAACAGTACTGGTTGATTTCTTAAATGCTTCCAACATAATTGGTCATGAAATCCTCATTTCTGTACTGTCTCATCTCAACATTGCCCTACTGCTTTGGAACGATTTGCATCTTGTCTTCGCGGTCGACAATTTTTATAAACTTTATTACCGCTATCCTCGACTGCTCGTACCATTTGTACGCCCTTCAGCTTTGTGTGCAAGTTAAAATTGTGGATATCCATAATGGGATAAAGGAAGTTAACATAACACACTTATTAGCTATTAAAGATTGGTCTACTTGTTATGGAGTTTTGGTAAATAATTTGAAATGCCAAGCTATACTGTTGGGCAGGTCAAGGATGCTGGCTAAGATTAATCTTGGAGACTTACCTCCTATTAAGTATGATAATATTATAATTCCGTTCATCATAAATTTTGGTCTACACGTTGACAATACTCCGAATTGGAGAACACAGGTTTCAGAAATGAGTCGTAATGTCATTGCCCGTTATGCTCTCTGTATCCTTTAAAATATTTTCTTCCCACAAAATCTAAGATCAATCTTGTCCAATCGAACAAGCAATTATGGGTAATATGAGTATTACCCATAATTCACTGTGTAGATATGTCTTACCCAGATCTGCCCCAAGATCTTCTGAACAAGCTGGAACGCCTTCTCAATAACTGTATAAGATTTATTTTCGGGCTTCGTAAATATGATAATATTTCGCAATATATATCTAAGCTTACAATCCGGCAGTGGCGCAATCC
Organism: Parnassius glacialis; assembly: GCA_033319125.1. Taxonomy (NCBI): domain Eukaryota; kingdom Metazoa; phylum Arthropoda; class Insecta; order Lepidoptera; family Papilionidae; genus Parnassius; species Parnassius glacialis. The sequence continues at coordinate 227,208 of JAVANC010000012.1, read as the reverse complement.
AAGAATATTGCTTGTTCTTTTTTCCATATTAAATGACCCATCTTCGCCTTAATATCCTAAGAGTAATTTTCACCATCTTTCCTCATCTCATGATAGGGTCCTACGTTCTTCTTCTAACAACAAAATCTGTATTCCTGTTCACTTCACCGAGATCTATGGTAACTCCTTCACAGTTCAGGCTATACGCCTTTGAAACTCCTTCTTTTTTAATTTTTTTGTTCTTTTATTCTATATTGCCACACCTACGTCAAATTCTCACCACTCCATGGGTTGACTGGTAGAGAATGTCTCAAAGCATTAAGTCTGCCCTTTGTATTCTTTTGGTTTAAGGAATGCAATAAAGAATAAATAAATACATAATATTACAAATGGTAAAATATAGAAAACAGGCATAATATTAAATTTAATCGTCAATTCACAAATTTATGTTTTTCCGCCTTATGGTAAAGCACGATCCCAATAAGATTTCAGAAGAGAAATTAAAATGGAACAGAATCATTTGCGGAGGGCGGGCTTTAATAATATAACCAGTTTGAAATGAAATAATATTTTTGTAAGAAAGCTGTCAATTGGATTAAAATAGCATATTTAGGTATTATTTTTTAAAAAGGGTTCTTATACTCGCTTTGTGCACATTACCTACATTTTAATTTTGTAGTATTCTTAATTTTATTTAAATTACAAGAGGAGTTTTTTTTAATAATTTGAACTAATGAGAAACCATTGAGCTGGAAAATATAAAGAAATATTTGATCATAAATCCCCTTCCACATTACACGCATAAAGCCGTGATAAAATGAATAGTCTTTCAGTGCTCAGGTTCAAAAGACTGAGCTCTCAAAGCTTTGAATTCGTGAAGGTTTTAAATTTACTTCAAACACTCAGAGAACATATTCGTAATAGCTCAAAGTGTGTAAAATTAATGAATCGTATCAAATGGAATCTAAGTGATTTTTCCTTTAAATGTTATATCGTGGGGATAGTTTTAGATAGTGTCTTTTGGCGTACATCGTATATTGTATACATTATCGTATTGACTACCTTGTTGGTCTAGTGTTCGTAAACACGATCACTAATCATAAGATCCCGGGTTCGAATCCCGGGTCAGGCCACAAATCAGTTATTAGGTTTTGCTGCAAGGAATTCTCAGTAACAGCCCGGAGTCCGAGCTACACAGAATGCGCCGAATATATTTTGGAGTCTTGCAGAGGTATGCTCGGCTTTAGGTTTAATTTTATTAATTACAGGATTCCAAGTAGGTGGTAGTACCCAGCTTCCTGCTCTATTGAAATTAGGATGCTTTTTTTAACGAGCAGGAGGTACTCGATTCGATATTTTTTTATTTATGTGTGTTACCTTATAACTTTTTCCTGGGTGAACCGATTTCAATGATTCTTCCTTTGCTTGAAAGTTGGTGCTTTTCATGTGGTCCCATATAACTTTAAACAAGGTCTGAGCAACAGTTTTCAGTTATTCTTAATAGTTTATGCTGAAGTCGGTTGTACAAAATTTTTCATTTTAAATTATTTAAATTTCAAGAGCCTTACGTATCCCTTGGTAGGAAATATTCTTTAGCGAGTATTTGTGGTCTATCAAATCCGATGTAATGGCGGGGACCATCTAGGATATGGCTATAGACTACTGGCTTCCCGTAGTGAAAGTCATGATGCTGTGCGAAGTTATGCAAAAGGGAAGTGACAACCTGTTTTCGTCCCACCGCTGTACACAGGTGCACTAATTTCTGCGAGGGCGATGGGGCAATTAATTCAATTAGACGCTCCAGTCAGTGTTGGCGTTCTTTACGAATCTTCTAAATATTTTCATCACAGCGTTTTCTTTTTCTTTCACCATACAAAACACAGTCTAACCCGTGCTGCTGTGTTTTGTATGGTGAGTGTAGAGAACCGGTTCTTTACACTCATCCTTTTTACTGGGAACGAGGTATTCCATCATGGTCCTCAGGGGTGACAACGCATCTGCATTCTGATTCTTGATCGAGGATAGATGTATATGTCCATAGGCCATAGAATCCACTTACCATCAGGTGAACTGTGTGCTAATCTGTTACCTTTATACTGTAAAAAATAAGCTCTTAGAATTCTAATTGATAATTTCCCCCTAAATAAGCCCCTGAGTTATCAGGACACCATGGGTTGAGCGCCCGCTATAAATTTCACAGTACACGAGCAATTTGTGTTCGATCACCGCTGGCACCAATAAAATTATTAGTTGCAATTTTAAGTGCTGACTTATCACGTCCTGGGCTGTGAAGTAAAACATCGTGAGGAAACCTGCATGTCAAAGAAAAAAAAATTCGAATATATGTGAATTCCACCAACATGCATTGGGGCTGGTGAACACTTCCTTGTCCTAAAACCCTCTCAGAAGTGAGAGGAGGCCTGTGCCTAGCAGTGGGACGTATATAGGCTGTAACTTTAACTTTTGCTTAACACATGAGCTACCACGATATGTTATTCCCTCGTAAAGAATCTTGTTAGCTTCATCGAGTTTAGAAACATATATTAAACTAAACCAAACGCGCGTTGGTAAATTAACTATACAGAATTGTTGATGGTGGGCCTCGCGTCTGGGACAGCTTTCATCTGCTGTGCAATTTGTGCTGGCGGACGGGGGATGTCCCGGATGATTGGCGATCCGCAGTCATTGTGCCTTTATATAAAGGTAAAGGTTCACATTTTGACTGCGGGTGCTATCGGGCGATCAGCTTGACCAGTTTAGCAAGTAAAGTTTATTCGAAGGTTTTGACACGTAGGATGCAAGAGAAATCGGAAAGATTTCTATGGGAGGCACAATGCGGATTTAGACCTGGAAGAGGATGCACGGATCAAATGTTTTCTCTCCGCATGATCACGGAAAAGCTTCTGGCTGCTAACCAGAGGATTTTCTGTGCTTTTGTGTATCTTGAGAAAGCATTTGATAAGGTTGTAAGGAAGAAAATGTGGGAACTGTTGCCGGGGTATGGTGTGGATGGTCGATTGCTAAGGGCTGTGCAGTCACTTTACTGTGACTGTAAAGCCTGTGTGCGGGTAGGGCATGACCTGTCACCCATGTTAAGCGTCCAAACGGGCGTAAAACAGGGTTGTGTCATGTCTTCCTGGCTGTTCATACTGTATCTCGACAGCTGTTTACAGAAACTGAAAGATAGCTGTTTGGGTGTGAAATTGGGTGACATTAAAGTAAATTGTCTGCTGTATGCTGATGATGCAGTGCTTATTGCACCATCAGAGGCAGAACTGCAGGCATTAGTCACGTGTATGAAAGAGGAATGTGAAATTAAAGGTCTCCGCTTGAATGCTAATAAAACTAAGGTTCTGGTATTTGAAAGGGACGAAGAGAGAACGAAGTGTGAAATATGGGTAAATCAGGAATGTCTAGAACAGGTAAATGAAATTGTATACTTGGGGAGTGCTTTTAGCCGGGATGGAAGATGTGATTTAGATGTGGACAGGCGTGTCGCTGCCGGGAACAAAGTCAATGGTGCCCTGACTGCGTTAGTCAAAAGGCAAGGCGTAGTGAAGAGTGCACGCCTTGCAATACATAACGCAGTGTTGGTACCGACTTTGTTATATGGCAGCGAAACCTGGGTATGTCAGAAGAAGCATAAAAGCAAGTTGAATGCAGTGGAGATGCGATCTCTTCGTAAAATGTGCGGCGTCACCATGGCTGACCGAAAGCGAAACGAAGAGATTCGCAATATGGCAGGTTTGAAAGATGACCTTATCACAAAAATTGATAAGGGCGTGCTTCGATGGTTTGGGCACGTTGAGCGAATGAGTGAAGACCGAATGGTGAAGAAAATATATAGCGCGAAAGTTAATATTAAAAGGTGTCGAGGTAGACCGAGACTAACTTTCGAAGACCATGTGAGCAAATTGCTCGAAGAGGGGAGGGTCAAGAGTACTCGGATACCTAGACGTGCATGTATGAAGAAGATGATGAATCTGAAAGAAGCGAAAGAGGTATGTAAGGATCGTGACACTTGGCGATCTGTTCTCTCTGGCTACCCCGTCAGGGATTGTGCGTGACGATAAGTAAGTAAGTAAGTAAGAATTGTTGACCTCTTGGGATAACTTAGTTAAATAAAACATTCTCTACATTCAATTCACTTGAGCATCCTCCAACGGTAACGTCAGCGAAACTCCCCCCCTACACTCATTTAAGGGTACTTAAGATTAATCGAACCCACCCTAACTCTTCTTACGTAAGATTCTATTTTGTTTTTCAGAATAATTAAATGTGGTTAGAAAAGGACCAGTTACATTAAAACTCACATTTTGACGTAAATCAAAGATTTACGTTTTTTTAACAGTGGTAGAGCCACGCGGCAGCTTTTGCTGTCGCACGGATGGGCCGGCTCGAACCGGGGTGGTACCACGACCTCACAGAATACCAGCGTGAAGTAGAGGTTTACCTCTGCGTTTCGCTTGGTGAGTGCAGGTGGCCGGAGGCCCTTTTTACTGGGAGTACTACCCTTTTAACAGATAATTTAGGTTATGCTATTTTATTGCTATCGGATATAGATTACCATTATATTATTACTAAACGATAGGTTGAGATAGTTTCTAGTCTTCGGTATATAATTATTATAATTAAATGTAAGTGTTTAATAAATCTTAAAGTGAGTAGACATAAATTAGATAAACAATCTACAAACAAACAATACTTTTAAAATAATGATCGACTAGTTTTAAATGAATCTTAAAAAAATAAATTACTCAGTAAAAGCTACATCTTTTCAGATCATCAATCGTCGTCTAAACTGAATGTGATAGTAAGCCATGTTGTCTAGTCAGAAACAATCGGTAACTCATCAGATGCAATAGTAGATAGAACTTCATTTGAAATTTCGACTTACAAAATATTACGTAAGAATGGGTTTTAATCCCGTTCCCTAAAGACAAAAGCATACAGATATTTTAATCCCCTCCCTCCGCCTGGGGACCTATACTTAATTAATATATGGCCCCTTACAGCCTGTCAAAAGTACACTGCTGAAGGCCTCCTCCATTGATTGCCTCATAGGGGGGATTTAGCAATAGTTGTCACGCTTGCTCTTGTCAGTTTTTTTCAAGTTGTTATGAGGAAAAAGCTGCTGCCCGTGTCCTAGTTTATTTTCCTCTGTCACTTTTTAGGACATTCACTGGTGTTCATTATTACATTGGTGTATATCAGTTGCGGATATTCTTAGAACACCACTACACGGTAGTGTATACAATTAATTTATTCGTCATCATCATCATTACAGCCTATCACAAGTCCATTGCTGAACATAGGTCTTACACAAAGAATGCCATTAGGCTCGGTTCTTAGCCACGTGCATCATCGACTTCCTTCATCTCTTATCTCAATTTATTATTTATATACATTCATGGACAGATTTAGAGAAACGCAAGTTTAATTTGTCTTGTCGTAATTATCTTGCGTACTAGCCACAATTGTTAGTAAATGCTATCAAAAAAAAAATTGTGAAATATTTTTTAGAATTTCATTAGTTTTTATATAATTACTAAAGATCCGCGACGGGTTCGCACGGGTGATTTCTGAATCTCAACAACAGCGCCATCTACCGGGTTCAATTGTGAATTTAAACCATTTAAAAACCCACTCAAAAAAATCATCGAAATAGTTCGAGCCGTTTTTGAGTTTTAGCGAGACTAACGGACAGCAATTGATTTTTATATGTATATATAGAGATATGTAGAGATTTTATAATATTACGTTCTTTCATACTGCGGATGAGTTTAAATTTAGCTTTTGTTTAAATGTTTGCTTGACTGCATTGTTTATCGTGTTAAGTGTGAATTATTACTGCAAATAAACTGAAAATATGAGGTATAAACGCCACTGAAGTTGTTAAAGGCTGTAATTTTAATTGATACAAACATGTAACCTAAACATTACGAGTATCAAAATGTGTAGTATACCGAGTTGTCAAGAGTTATCGGCAGACTGGACAGTATACGAGACTCGTAGAACAGAGACGTAAACGGAAAACTGTAGCCGGAGATGATCGATTCAACGTTACCAGCGTGCTTGAAACCGAACCTTAACTTCTTTTGAGGTAAGAACTAAGTACCAAGCAGTTTGAGCGGTTAGAATAAGCACAAACACTGTGAGAAAAATACTTACATCGGCCGGAATAAATTCACACTTGCCTGCCAGAAGCCCTCTTCTTGCCACAAACCATCAAATAGCTCGAGTTCATCTCCAGTCTTTCCTCAATTGCGACCACCACCACACTAGGAAAGACACACCACTCTCGATAATATGACACATGTTTCGCCTCCACAGGACGCATCCTCAGAATTAGTCTCTGCGATTCTTGATTGCTAAGTGAGCGGCGAGCCGAAACAGCTGCTATTTATACAACATGCCAACGTAACCGCTCTTCACTTAAGTAGCGAGTGACTTACGCCCGAAATTAATATTCGATCATAATCTATTTTTAACAATCGAAGATTGATATTTCAATCCATTTTATGGTTAGACTGTGCCAATAATCAATCCAGAGATTAAAATTACTATCTGTAGAAGCAAGATATCCTTGGGAGGTCGGATTCCAAAAAAAGATACACCTCTGTGGGTGAATGACAGTATGTGTGTGTATCAATAACCTATCTATCAATCTTGACGTTTGGTTCGATCGGTGTAAACAATCCAAATTCGCAATCCGAGAAAAGCCTAGGATTAATCCTTCTAGTTCAAAACTCTTACGTGTTTTCTTTTATTATACACAATATATTTTCTGTAAATATTTCTGTTCTTAAGTTGTAATTCGAAAGGTTTTAATACGCTCAGAAATTAATAACAAACACACACGTTCGAAGCTAAGCAGTGAAAGTTGACAATGACCGTTTTTTTTTTGAACGACGCACTGACGCTACGGAGACGCTACTTACATCCGTTATGTGACTTTTGTTCTAACTATAGATTTACATTGATTTAATAAAAATATAATAATTTAAAAATTTTAGGGAGATAAAAGTAGCTAACGTAACAACGTATAATTAGTGTCAATAGTAATAAATTTTAAATGTCATTATATGTTATTATATTAATACATCTATTTGAATGAAACAACAGTCGTTATGCATACAACGAAACAGTCGAGAGGAATCGGATAGATGTTTGGATCGACTGCGATCGCCACAAAAAAAAGATTGGGCTTGTTAACATATGTTATTGGGATGTGGATTTAGATCGATCTTTGGATAGGGTACAATCTCGGATTGTCTTTAATCTTAAAAAAGAGATACGTTATTAAGTTCGGGCGTAAGTCATGCGACCTATCACCACCTGATGTATGCAGCCGTTTACTGTAAAATTAACCACATACCACTGCGAAACGTCCGCCTACCCTCCAACCTCCAGTATTGTCGTGTGTGTGGTGTGTATTTCTTAGTGTGGTGGTGGTTTGCAATAAAGAGGAGGCGGGAGGTGCTCTATAAACTGGGCAGGAACAATAAGCCACACCCAAATTACTATTTTTATTTTCACAAATATCCATTATATTTTGTTTTGTACACACTATTTTTGCATTCCTATAATTTTTTCTATGAGTATATAATATTATTATGGCTATAATGGAATTCAGATCTGCAATTTTTAATTATGAATTGTTTTTTTGTGTTTATAAATGAGCTTTTTTCTGTGAGTGTTGTGTTTATATTTATTTGTTGGCACAACAGATAGTAAACTCAGAGGCTTAGCACTCGCTATAAATTTAATTTTTTGATTTTTATGCACGCGAGAAACTCGGGTTCGATCCCCGCCAGCACCAATGAATATATTAATTGTAATTTTAAGTATTTTAACGAAAACATCGTGAGGATCTGCATGTCTGAGAAATAAATATGAAATGTATTTCACAGATATGTGAAGTTTGCCAACACGCATTGGAGCAGCACAGCGGTCACTTCATGCTCCTAAAACCCTCCCAGAAATGGAAGGACGCCTGTGCCCAGTAGTGAGACGTGTAAGGTTTTACGGTGTTAAATAAAAAGCAGACGTGTTGCTCAGTTTAAGAATTATACTGCCATTATTGTACACTTAACACAAATATATATTGACGTGGTGGCTACACTACACCTCCCATCGACAAAATAATAAAATAATAATGCTATATTATTTTAATAGTATTTAATTAATATCTAAATAAAAAACGAAATAAAAGCTATAATCTAAGGCATAATATCTAGTTTAGGAGCGCGTTTGGCTCACCCCTCTAGCACGTGAAAATGGCAGGCATAATATTATGTTCTGACTTTCGCAAACATTGACGATACTATTTATTGGTATCCTTAGTCATCAAAATATGCCATCTAGTTCGGACATTCATTAATACATAGTTCTTTTCCCTTATATATTTTTTCTCCTTATAATTTTCATTTCATTCTTAATTCTTTAGCTGCATTTATTTTTTTATATTTTTCAAGTAACCATTATTTATTTTTCATTTTACTTCTTAGCATTTAAGCTATTCTTTATTGGGTACCTAATTGTGCCATTATTTCACTTACAAGGCTCGCGTACATACATAACCAAGACGATGACCAATATCATTTCATTCCTTCGTTATATTTATAGTATTTCGGCTCATATGAATCATTATTTAATTGTACCATTACTTTCATGTACACGGCTGGCGTACACACATGACCAAGATTATTGACACATTCCTATACAATTCATAATAAATTCTCATTTCCCTCATTAACAACTCATTAAGTTATTCCGTATTTAATCGTATCCGAACAACCTTAAAAAATTTATCGGTCATTAGGTTTTCCAAACTCTCAGCTGATCAAGTCGATTGTATGTGGATATGCTAACCTCCGACAATTTGCTTTACCTTAGGCCGTGTTACGACGATACGCACCCGCTACTCGCACGCCACGCGCGTCAGCACCCGCGTCTACTTCGGTTTGAAATTTGTTGCATACAATTTGAGTCTTATGAAAAATCAATAAATCTGAAATTGTATTAAAAGCGCGTGCAGAGCGTGTGCGGGGCGAGCGCGGGACCGGCGCGGAGCGGGAACGAGGCGGGCGCGTGGCGTGTGCGGTTGAACGTCGATAAATTACTCTCACAACTACACGCTATGAACATTTTCATTTACAATCTGGGGCCACGGCAGTGCCCCCGCCAAGTCGAGCAAAAAAAGCGGCACGGTCGTACCATCCTTTTCTCGAAGCAGTTCAGGCAGTTCAGGCACTAGAAGCCTGAATTTCAGTAACCAAGTAGGCTTTTCGTCAGACATACCTCAACACCTTAAAACGAAATTGTACAACTAGTGCGTGTTGCCAGTGCTGACTTACGGATCTGAGACGTGGTCTTTCACTGCTGGCCGTATGAGGAAGCTCGAGGTCGCTCAGCGAGCTATGGAGAGAGCAATTCTCGGAGTTTCTCTGCGTGATAAACTTAGAAATGAGCATCCGCAGTAGAACCAGAGTAATCGACATAGCCTAACGGATTAGTAAGCTGAAGTGGCAGTGGGCCGGCCATATAGCTCGAAGAACCGACAACCGATGGGGAAGAAAGGTTCTTGAGTGGCAGCCTCGGACCGGTAGGCGAAGTGTAGGGTGACCCCCCACGAGATGGAGTGACGACCTGGTAAGACATGCAGGAAGTCGATGGATGTAGGTGGCTCAGGACCGTGTTTTGTGGCATTCCTTGGGGGAGACCTATGTTCAGCAGTGGACTTATGAAATGCTGTAATGATGATGACGATCGGCTTCAACACCCTCGAAAACCATGAAAATGATACCCATGATGAAAAAATTGGTACCTAATTCAGCCGCCATTCTGGATTTACATTTCGACAGCACTATCGGCTTCAGCACCCTCGAAAACAATGAAAATGACACCCATGATGCAAAAATTTATACCTATTGCAGCCGCCGTCTTGGATTTACATTTTGACAGCACTATCGGCTTCAACACCCTCGAAAACCATGAAAATGACACCCATGATGAAAAAATTGGTACCTACTTCAGCCGTCATCTTGTATTTACATTTCGACAGCACTATCGGCTTCAACACCCTCGAAAACCATAAAAATGACATCCATGATGAAATAACTGGTACCTAATTTAGCCGCCATCCTGGATTTACATTTCGACAGCACTATCGGCTTCAACACCCTCGAAACCCATGAAAATGATACCCATGATGAAAAAATTTATATCTATTGCACCCGTCATATTGAATTTACATTTCCACAGCATTATCGGCTACAACACCCTCGAAACCCATGAATATGATACCCATGATGAAAAAATTGATACCTATTGCAGCCGCCATCTTGGATTTACATTTCGACAGCACAATGGGCTTCAACAGACATACCTCAAAACCTTAAAACGAAATTTTACAATCAGTGTGTGTTGCCAATGATGACTTACGGATTTGAGACGTGGTGCTTCACTGCTGGCCGTATGAGAAAGCTCAAGGTCGCTCAGCGAGCTGTGGAGAGGGTTAACTCGGGGATTTTCTGCGTGATAAACTTAGAAATGAGTATATTCGCAGTAGAACCAGAGTAACCGACATAGCCCAACGGATTAGTAAGCTGTAGTGGCAGTGGGCCTCGAAGCTCGAAGAACCGACAACAGATGGGAAAGAAAGGTCCTTGAGTGGCAGCCTAGTACCGGTAGGTGAAGTGTAGGGCGACCCCCCACGAGATGAAGTGACGACCTGGTAAGGCATGCAGGAAGTCGATGGATGCAGGTGGCTCAGGACCGTGCTTTGTGGCATTCCTTTGGGGAGGCCTATGTTATGCAGTGGACTTATGAAAGGCTGTAATGATGATGATGATCGGCTTCAACACCCTCGAAAACCATGAAAATTACACCCATGATGAAAAAATTTATACCTATTGCAGCCCCGCCTTGGATTTACATTTCGACAGCACTATCGGCTTCAGCACCCTCGAAAACCATGAAAATGACATCCATGATGAATCCATTGATATCCATTTCAGCCGCCGACTTGGATTTACATTTCGAGAGCACTATCGGCTTCAACATCCTCGAAAACCATAAAAATGACACCCATGATGAAAAAATTTATATCTATTGCAGCCGTCATCTTGGATTTACATTTCTACAGCATTATCGGCTTCAACACCCTCGAAACCCATGAAAATGACACTCGTGATGAAAAAATTGGTACCTACTTCAGCCGTCATCTTGTATTTACATTTCGACAGCACTATCGGCTTCAACACCCTCGAAAACCTTGAAAATGACATCCATGATGAAATAACTGGTACCTAATTTAGCCGCCATCCTGGATTTACATTTCGACAGCACTATCGGCTTCAACACCATCGAAACCCATGAAAATGACACCCATGATGAAAAAATTTATATCTATTGCAGCCGTCATCTTGGATTTACATTTCCACAGTATTATCGGCTTCAACACCCTCGAAACCCATGAATATGACACCAATGATGAAAAAATTGATATCTATTGCAGCCGCCATCTTGGATTTACATTTCGACAGCATTATCGGCTTCAAAACTCTCGAAAACCATGAAAATGACACCCAAGATGAAAAAAATTGGTATCTATTGCAGCCGCAATCTTGGATTTACATTTCGACAGCAAAATGGGCTTCAACAGACATACCTCAAAACCTTAAAACGAAATTTTACCATCAGTGTGTGTTGCCAATGATGACTTACGGATTTGAGACGTGGTGATTCACTGCTGGCCGTATGAGGAAGCTCAAGGTCGCTCAGCGAGCTGTGGAGAGGGTTAACTCGGGGATTTTCTGCGTGATAAACTTAGAAATGAGTATATCCGCAGTAGAACCAGAGTAACCGACATAGCCCAACGGATTAGTAAGCTGTAGTGGCAGTGGGCCTCGAAGCTCGAAGAACCGACAACCGATGGGAAAGAACGGTCCTTGAGTGGCAACCTAGTACCGGTAGGTGAAGTGTAGGGCGACCCCCCACGAGATGAAGTGACGACCTGGTAAGACATGCAGGAAGTCGATGCATGCAGGTGGCTCAGGACCGTGCTTTGTGGCATTGCTTTGGGGAGGCCTATGTTATGCAGTGGACTTATGAAAGGCTGTAATGATGATGATGATCGGCTTCAACACCCTCGAAAACCATGAAAATGACACCCATGGTGAAAAAATTGGTACCTAATTCAGTCGCCACCCTGGATTTACATTTCCACAGCACTATCGGCTTCAACACCCTCGAAAACCATGAAAATGACACCCATGATGAAAACATTGATATCCATTTCAGCCGCCGACTTGGATTTACATTTCGAGAGCACTATCGGCTTCAACATCCTCGAAAACCATAAAAATGACACCCATGATGAAAAAATTTATATCTATTGCAGCCGTCATCTTGGATTTACATTTCTACAGCATTATCGGCTTCAACACCCTCGAAACCCATGAAAACGACACTCGTGATGAAAAAATTGGTACCTACTTCAGCCGTCATCTTGGATTTACATTTCGACAGCATTATTGGCTTCAAAACTCTCGAAAACCATGAAAATGACACCCAAGATGAAAAAAATTGGTATCTATTGCAGCCGCAATCTTGGATTTACATTTCGACAGCACAATGGGCTTCAACAGACATACCTCAAAACCTTAAAACGAAATTTTACCATCAGTGTGTGTTGCCAATGATGACTTACGGATTTGAGACGTGGTGCTTCACTGCTGGCCGTATGAGGAAGCTCAAGGTCGCTCAGCGAGCTGTGGAGAGGGTTAACTCGGGGATTTTCTGCGTGATAAACTTAGAAATGAGTATATCCGCAGTAGAACCAGAGTAACCGACATAGCCCAACGGATTAGTAAGCTGTAGTGGCAGTGGGCCTCGAAGCTCGAAGAACCGACAACCGATGGGAAAGAACGGTCCTTGAGTGGCAGCCTAGTACCGGTAGGTGTAGTGTAGGGCGACCCCCCACGAGATGAAGTGACGACCTGGTAAGACATGCAGGAAGTCGATGCATGCAGGTGGCTCAGGACCGTGCTTTGTGGCATTCCTTTGGGGAGGCCTATGTTATGCAGTGGACTTATGAAAGGCTGTAATGATGATGATGATCGGCTTCAACACCCTCGAAAACCATGAAAATGACACCCATGGTGAAAAAATTGGTACCTAATTCAGTCGCCACCCTGGATTTACATTTCCACAGCACTATCGGCTTCAACACCCTCGAAAACCATGAAAATGACACCCATGATGAAAACATTGATATCCATTTCAGCCGCCGACTTGGATTTACATTTCGACAGCACTATCAGCTTCAACATCCTCGAAAACCATAAAAATGACACCCATGATGAAAAAATTTATATCTATTGCAGCGGTCATCTTGGATTTACATTTCCACAGCATTATCGGCTTCAACACTCTCGAAACCCATGAAAATGACACCCGTGATGAAAAAATTGATACCTATTGCAGCCGTCACCTTGGATTTACGTTTTGACAGCGCTATCGGCTTCAACACCCACGAAACCCATGAAAATGATACCCATGATGAAAAAATTGGTACCTAATTCAGCCGCCATCCTGGATTTATATTTCGACAGCACTATCGCCTTCAACACCCTCGAAACCCATGAAAATGACACCCATGATGAAAAAATTGATACCTTTTGCAGCCGCCACCTTGGATTTACATTTCGACAGCACTATCGGCTTCAGCACCCCTGACAACAATGAAAATGACACCCATGATGAAAAAATTGGTATCTATTGCAGCCGCCATCTTGGATGTACATTTCGACAGCACTATCGGCTTCAACACACAAAAACCATGAAAATGACACCCATGATGAAAAAATTGGTACCTACTTCAGCCGCCATCTTGGATTTACATTTCGACAGCACTATCGGCTTCAACACCCTCGAAATCAATGAAAATGACACTCATGATGAAAATATTGGTGTCTATTGCAGCCGTCATCTTGGATTTACATTTCGACAGCACTATCGGCTTGAACACCGTCGAAAACCATGAAAATGATACCCATGATGAAAAAATTTATACCTACTGCAGCCGCCACCTTGGATTAACATTTCGACAGCACTTTTAGCTTCAGCACTTTGAAAACCATGAAAATGACACCCATGATGAAAAAATTGATATCTATTGCAGCCGCCGTCTTGGATTTACATTTCGACAGCACTATCGGTTTTAGCACCCTCGAAAACATAAAAATGACACCTATGATGAAAAAATTGATACCAATTGCGGCCGCCATCTTAGATTTACATTTCGACAACCCTATCGGTTTCAACACCCTTGAAATCTATGAAAATGTCACCCATGATAAAAAAATTAAATTACTTACTTTTAGTACGTACTGCTATTATTTATTCTGTGCTTTTAAAATATTGTAATAAAATAATCTCTTAATATTATTATTATAATCAAGTATTTAAGAGATTTGGTTATTCGAATATTGTGTATTTATACAGCGCTCGATCTTTTTGAGCCGCTGCAAACAACCGAAACAATGTCCATTCACGACGACGATTGACGCCGAACTGAGTGAGTGAGTAAACTACGCTGTGGCTCTAGCTCCCCATTTACAGAAATAATTTACATACAAGGCTACCAAATCAACGAAAATTTCGCCATTTTGGAGCCGAAAAAAATTAATTATAGCTAAACAAAACAAAATTACACTGCCATTTACATTCAGTGGCTTCCCACATGATAGATGAAGAGATTTAAAAATAGATTGAGATAAACAATTGATATTTTCAAAAGTTATTGTGTTTACATGCCTTGGGGACATGATAAATCCACACCATAAGCCACTAAAACCCCTTTTTTATTTAAAAATAGCAATTAATCAATTTAAAAAAAATATTAATAAGTTCAACAATCATTTATATCTTTTTAACAATGTGCTTTTTATATCATTTATATGTATAATATGATTGCTAGATACGATTTTATTCGATAAAACGTTGGAATCTTAATTTTTAGGCGATAGTAGAACATACCTTGCGCCTTCGCTTAAGGCATGTAATATTTTGCAATTTCGGTCCAGTTTTCGAGATACAACAACTGCATAGATAACTTTATAATCCCATACAAATATGTAGGATTACAAAGTTACATTTGTAATGAATGAATCAGTGCACCTATATATGTATAATATAATGGAATAATAGGTACCTAGATATAGCTTTCTACAAAAGGACACGAGATGCATCAAAAACATAACTTGTAAAAAAACCAAGTCTCGCAACTCAGTTCTTCTACCGTAAAGTTGTGAGATCCATGAAATACGAAGTCGGTTAATTTATTCAGTCCCTACTTAAGGGTCCTTCTGTCTTAAGTTATTACGTAATTAGCTAACCTAACAACATCTTATAGTGACCACATCAATACTAAAAATATTTTATATTTTATATAAATAGATTGACTTGGTCATCGCATGAAAACACAATGTATCTTTCAAGTAATACATATTATATTAAATTAGATTGTTCAGTGCGATTACCAAGTCAATTTATTTATTTAAAATATAATATATTTTTAGTAAATGACGTAAATGTTATTACTTTTTCTGAAAGCCAAGCCTGCATATCAGCTTTCCTTGAATTTGCGTTTAGTGCTAAGTCATATTCCTTATTATGGTATGATGCATTGTCTGCAACTATAATTGAATTTGGGGGAAGATTCGGTATCAATTGAGTTCGAATCCACTTCTCATAACTCTCAAAATTCATATCGTCGTGATAGTCCCCGGACTTCATACCTGACTTGAACGTTAACAAGGCGTTATGCACAAAACCAGTTTCCGATCCGGCATGCAATATCGCAACACGATGCTCTGTTGATAAGGGTTTTTTTATTCCTTTACTTGACCCATATGTCCAACCTTTCGGTGTGGTGTAAATAGCGTGAACATATGACTCATCAGTGTATACAATTGGTCTGTTTTGTTGTCGATACTGTCTTAATTTTTCTAAGTAATTTATTCTTAACACTATCTGGTGGCTTATGTTTCTATTAAAACTTTCCTATTTTCTCGGTGGCTTTGCATTTAAATCCAAGTTCCTTAATAATGCGATGAAGACTTTTTTCAGAACCTTCAAATTTTATATCAGCACGTAATTTTGCACGAAGTTTACCAAGGGTCGGTAATTCGTTTTCAGTTAAATGACAATTGTGAATACATCATTTTATTACCCCCTTGTCAAAATAGTCTATGCCTGTGACTGGCTTTATTCGTTGCCTCTTTTTACCAGGGGTCCTAAAAGTAACTATACTCTGAACTTTTACTTTCTTTAACAATCCTTTTAACTGTGGATACAGACTTTTTCGTAGCTTCCGCAGTTTTATTCAGACAATCAGTTATATTATTTTCTTTTAAAAAATAATTATAAACATGAAATATCATTCTTCTCCCCTGTCTGTTTAAAGTTGGTTGTGGTCGAGATATTTTTTGAAATTAAATTAAATGATCACGCAATCGACAGAATTATAAATGTCAAAGAGTTGAAAACTTCGTACGCGATTGTACTCCAGGACCGCGCGGTAAGTGCGCGGGTAGCGAGGAACAGAGTGCGACTGAGTGGGGTTTAGCGCCGCCACGTTGCTATGGTTACGCGCGGCCCCTCGCGGCGCACGTCATACCGCACTTCGATTGAGACCCGAAAATGTGATAATGCGCTTACAAGGTCATAGTTCAACTTACGTGCCGTGATTTATACCATCTTGTATGTTACACAATTAACCACACAAAACAAATTAGAAATAGCTTAGTTATTATCACCTCATTCCCAGGGGTTATGGAGACTCTCGACAGAGATCCGTGGGGGCGCCCTTACAAGATGGTGCGGGATAAACTCCGCACCTGGGCCCCCCCGCTGACGCAGAGTCTCCGGCCTCAGCTCGTGGAGGACGTGGTGAGCGCTCTGTTCCCTGCGCGAGGCGAACATCCGCCCCCGCCTATGGCTCCGCCACCT
The DNA here is from genome assembly GCA_033319125.1 of Parnassius glacialis. Classification (NCBI taxonomy): domain Eukaryota; kingdom Metazoa; phylum Arthropoda; class Insecta; order Lepidoptera; family Papilionidae; genus Parnassius; species Parnassius glacialis. Next base: position 210,210 of record JAVANC010000012.1, on the reverse strand, counting down.
GCGGTGCCGGAAGCGGACCACCAGGACGACGACGACGACATCCCGGAAGGGATCGGGGTAGACCTGAGAGTGGCGGTACGTAGGCTCAAGGCCAGGAATACCGCCCCAGGTCCCGATGGCTTGCCTGGCAAAGCTTGGGTCCTGGCCTCGGAGGCTCTCGGGCCCCGACTGGAGGGGCTCCTAAGCGCATGCTTGGAGAGAGGCCAATTCCCGCTTCGTTGGAAGACGGGGAAGCTGGTCCTCATTTGGAAGCCGAGGCGCCCTGCGGACTCTCCGTCCGCATACCGGCCCGTGGTGCTGTTAGACGAGGTGGGTAAGCTCTTTGAAAGAGTCATTGCAAACCGCCTCGCCGAGCACCTTGCGGGGACGGGGCCGGATCTTGCGGAACACCAGTTTGGTTTCCGCAAGAGGCGCTCTACGGTGGACGCCATCATACGCGTGAGAGCCCTCACGACGGTGGATGCAGTGGCCAGGGGGGGGGGGGCGTTGTTTTGGCGGTGTCTCTCGACATCGCCAACGCCTTCAACTCCATGCCCTGGAGCTGCATTAGGGAGGCACTCCGGTATCACCGGGTGCCGACCTATCTCCGTCGTATAGTCGGGGACTATCTGACGGACAGGGCCGTCATCTACCCCGGTCGCAACGGTGAGTGGAACCGGCGAGAGATGTCGTGCGGTGTCCCACAGGGTTCGGTTCTGGGGCCGCCCCTGTGGAACATCGGTTACGACTGGGTGCTGCGCGCCGACCTCCCTACCGGCGTCAGCGTAGTTTGCTACGCTGACGACACGCTGGTACTGGCACAGGGGGGGTCGTACGAGGCGGCGGCGGAAAATATGACACGCGGGGTTGCGATAGTCGTTGAGAGGATCCGGCAGCTGGGTCTTGAGGTGGCTCTGCACAAGTCCGAGGCCATGCACTTCCATGGTCCTCGGAACAGGCCACCACCGGGATCCTCAGTGATGGTAGGAGGGGTATCCGTCGGCGTCGAGTTGACGTTGAAGTACCTAGGACTCGTCCTCGACGGCCGATGGAACTTCGTTGAGCACTTCCGACGTTTGGCTCCCAAACTGGAACGGACCGGGGCTGCCTTCAGGCGGCTCCTGCCGAACCTTGAGGGGCCAAACGCCTCCTGCCGGAGGCTCTACGCGGGGATTGTGCGGTCCATGGCCCTTTACGGGGCCCCGGTGTGGGCGCGTGGTTTGGCGCGGCTTGCCGTCCACCACCTGAACGCGCCCCAAAGGGTGGTCGCCGTGAGAATGGTTCGCGGCTACCGCACGATCTCCCGCGAGGCGGCGTGCCTCCTTGCCGGATTGCCGCCATGGGATCTGGAGGCGATAGTCCTCGCGCGCCTGTACGAATGGCGCACGGAGGCACTATGCCGGGGGGAAACCCCGCTGCCGCGGCAAGTTGTCGTGCAGCGGACAGACTTCCGGCGTGATCTCATGGCGACATGGAGAGAGCGACTGTCGCAACCCCGTGCTGGGCACGCCACTATAGCGGCGATAAGACCCCTCTTTGAGGAGTGGCTTGAGAGACGCCACGGCGTCCTCACCTTCCGCCTGACGCAGGTCCTCACCGGACACGGTGTGTTCGGGAGGTTCCTGCACCGAATCGGGCGGGAGGAAACGCCCGGGTGCTCCCACTGCGAGGATCGACCGGAGGACACGGTGGAGCACATCGTGGAGGTGTGCCCTGCTTGGGCGGAGCACCGCCGTGTCCTCGTAGCGGCGATAGGCGGCGGCGACCTCTCGCGTCCGGCCCTGGTCGAAGCCATGGTCCGGAGCGAGACGGAATGGGATGCCGTCACCACCTTCTGCGAAGCAGTGATGCTAGCGAAGGAGGTGGCGGAGCGGGAGAAGGAGAGAGCAGCAGCTTTCCTTCCTGGCCGCCGCGGGAGACGCCCCGGGCGTCGGGGGCTACGTCGTGGCCCCCGGCCACCGTAGGCGCGGGCCTGTGGATGGCGAGCAATGGGTAGCTCGCCGTCCGTCCGTCTAACGACGACAGGCCGTGTCGATGGCGCGTTTTGTTCCACGCGCGCCTCAAAGAGCTGTCAGCATCGTGAAGGGGCCCGCAAGGGCCGACGCCTGCCGGGGCTGCGGGCTGTTCGAAAGAGATACCGCGGCTCCGGAACGTAAGGGCACTGAAGGAACACGGATGGTTTTTAGTCAGTAAAAGTCTGACACTCCCTTCCGCTCCACCCAGAGCGAAAGGCGTCATTTGATGATTTTCCATCCGCAAAAAAAAAAGGGGTTATTATCATCCGTAAATTCCTTAATATTATAATAACCCTGTTTATACAAACTTTGTTTAATAACGTTTTTGAACTTTGAACAGGTCTCAAGTTTTGTATATTTTCTGGGATTTTGTTGCTCGGTGGAGTTGAGTAACTGGTACTACTAGCGTATGTCTGTTCCTAGTATTTACAGAATGACTATCACGTATTTTTGTAAAACTAATTTTATTTTTATGTACGTACATTATATTTTCATACATGTATTGAGAGGCCAAAGTTAATATATAAATTATTTATATAATAAATATTTAAATATTTTGTCGGAGCGACTCTTTAGGTTTTAAATCATAGGTCTTTTTTAGGCTCTGATGATAAAGTATGGTAAATTTAAGTACGTAAAAATGAAATAATATATCATGAAATTTCATTCATGTTTTCAGGACAAAGTAACAAAAATTAATAACTGAATAAAAGTGAATATAAATTGCCTTGTGACTTAATATAAACATGTTACATATTAAGCGTTTATACGTAACTTAATTTATAATTAGTGCTTTATGATTATTTTTTCAGATACCGTCATCAATATGGGTCCATCCCGTTATATTATTATTTTTTAAGCAAATGTTTCACTAATATCTTCATTATTTAATTTAAGTTAGTAATATTTATATTTCACTTCCCACCTTTTTAACTAAGCCTGGCGGTGCGCGTGTATTAGCGCGGCGCACATCCTGACATGGTCGCCATGTAATGTTTTACGGTGTTAAATAAAAAGAAGACATGACACAAATACATATTGACGTGGGGGCTACACTACAGACGTATATATGCTCTAACATTTATTTACCTTTTTTATGGATGTTAAATATCTAAAATGAATAAATATATTACAAAAAGATATTATTGTTAAAAACCAATAAAATGTAATAAAATATTGAAACTCCAAATCCTATTATGATCAACTTGACAGTTTTCGTGTAAAAGGATTACTTCACGCCAAATTGTGGTTTATAATATTGAAGCCCGCCCTCCGCAAATGATTCAGTTCCATTTTAATTTCCCTTCTGAAGTCTTATTGGGTTCCTGCTCGCTAGAGCATAAGGCGTGAAGACATAAATGTGTTAAATCATTATTAAATTTTGTATTAGGTATTTTCTGTCTCTCTATTTGTGACACCTATTTCGCCGTATTTTGTGACATAACGTTCGTCGTATAATTGCGGCGTAAGATTCTACACTACACCATAATATCATGGCAAGGGTGTCATAAAAGATCATAATCAACATTTTCCTTGTAGCAGCTCAATATAGTAAAAAACTGCGGTGGTAAATCCATACGTCAAGTGGAACACTTGAAACTGTGAAACTGTGGCAAATTTCTCCCTATGAGGCAATTTACGAGGAAGACCTATATTTAGCTGTGTACTATAAAAACTATAACGAATGGATCACATGTTTTACATTAAAAATGGTTCTTAATCAATTTTCAAGTAACGTGGTAACTAACTAGCTTGACATTTACATGGATAGTTTGGGTTTTTTAACTATTCTTGTCTATGTACTTATATTTTTACAATCGCCATATCTATCTCTATACTCTTGTTATGTTGCGTATAATGTAAGTCATCTGAACCAAAACATCGCGTCATATGTGATAGAGCCGTGCAGCAAGTACATTATGGTTATAGGATATAAAGGATAACGTTCTCACAAAATACCAGCATAAAATAGCAGCTTAATGCTGCTGTGTTTTGTAGGGTTAGTGTAGAGAACTGGAGAGACTTTTTGCTGGAAACTAGGCATTCTATCTTAGGGCTCAGATTGATCTTGATGCTTAACAAATAATAGATTTAGATGTCTATGGGCAACAAATCTTATGAAACTATATCCTACATTATCATCAACAGCATCATCATTACTAGTAAGTAATAACTTGGTTCTTTATTAATTCCTAACTCTTGTTGATTGTTCACTGTCTATTTTGGCTAAAATCAAACCAACATTTCACCTTTACAAACCTTTACCAAAACACAAGATATTGCAAGGGATGTCTAAGTTCGCATACAGTTAGTGATGTAACATGGTAGTTTCCCTCTACAACTTGTATATCTTCCTTCTAAGCCGCTAATTATCGAGCAAAGCTCTGGCGATTAACAAATGATGCGTTAATCCAGTGGGATAGCTCGAACCTTAATCTCTATAACCTAGTCCATATCACACTTCATAAATACACATCGAAATTAAAATATTAAATCTAAGTTTTATATGAATTATTTAAAAAAAAATCATTAAAATTAAATTATTATTACAATTACTTAAATTCATATAAAATACACAAACACAACAAAACAGATACACAGCTCTAACGTAATCTAAATTTAGGTTTAGATCCGGAGTGCTCTACATGCAGCCTGCTCCAGTGTCGCATTATAGGGCAATCCAGATCTATCCGCCAGTCGAACAGTTGCATGTAGCCATTTGAGCCGTCCCGTATGCGGCGCATCAGGGACGCGACTCGCTTTTGAATGATCGTTGCGAATCCGTCTATATTTGCATCCCCAAACATTCCCGATGCGCTGCAGTAGCGTGGCAGCATCGTCAGTGCTCTGAAGGCGTTATTGTATAGAATGCGTAGGGCGTCGTAAGATTTTTTTGTGTACTTGACCCGAGGGATTTCATATACATATTTTACTAGTAAAATTCCAAAATCAATGCAAATAAATATATCTCACAGTATTTCTTGAAACTGAAATAACAAACGGAGCTTGCAGTCAACTTTACACAAAGAAGGCTACGGATGCGTGTCACCCTTGAAGACTAAGATGGAATCTCTCACAGCCTGTAATTATTCAGGCACTTTAGACCCTGTAGATCGGACAACAGTGCAGGCACTGCTGTTTAGCAACAGAAGTAGGTGGTGGGGGGTATCTACCTAGGCAGACTTCTAGGCAGAAGTGGAGTCCTGCCAACGGACTTCCATGTAATTTTCTGCCACCAGGGCGGCGCCATTTAGAAGTGAGGGGAAATATTTAACAAAATTCTTAGCGGTGAAGGTAATTTTATCGGAAAATGTAGGGGTTCATGTTTCTTTATGAAATATTAGTTATATATTAGATTCGAACCCGTGTAGTGGCGGTGTAAAAATATTCACTACCCCATGTTGTCCCATGGGTGTCGTAAGAGGCGCCAGAGGGAAACATATCAGGAGATGGGCAGCGGCGTCTTCCTTCTAACTTTTAGCCAACCCTCTTGCCAAGTGTGGCAACTATGGCAAATATCCCCTCTATGGACTTGGATAGTCTATAACGATAACGGTAACGGTAGGTTAGAAATTAATAAAAAAAAGTACAGTTATTCCTAAAAACAGAAAAATAAAAGTTTATGAGTTTCTAGAGTAATCAATTAATACACAAAACAATGCCTCAGTGATTTGCTTTTTAATTTTTTTCTTTATCTACTTTACTTTTTTATTTATTTTTTATTTTTATGAATATCTGTGGTTTGGTTTATTTACTTTTAATCTAGTTAATATAAATTAAAACTAATAGTAAAGATGGTAACATTAACATTTAACAATTTCCGAACAAATTAAATTTCCCGGTATGAAATCTGTCAAATATTATACTTCATATTGGATGGATGCCCTCATTATAATGACATTGTGTTACAAATAATAAATTAAAATTAAAAATTTTGTACAACCGATTTCAATATAAATTATTAAGAATAACTCAAAAACTATTGGGCAGACCTAGATAAAATTATATGGGACAACATGAGAAGCACCAGATTTCAAATAAAAAAAGAATCATCTAAAGGTAGAGCCACGCGGCAGCTTTTGCTGTCACACGGATGGGCCGGCTCGAACCGGGGTGGTACCACGACCTCACAGAAAACCAGCGTGAAGTAGAGGTTTACCTCTGCGTTTCGCTTGGTGAGTGCAGGTGGCCGGAGGCCCTTTTAACTGGAAATGAGGCATTCCATCTTAGCCCTCACGGGAGACATCGCATCTACATTTTGACTTGTAATTGAGGATAGATGTAGATGTCTATGGGCCGCAGCAACCACTTACCATTAGGTGGACTGTGTGCTCGTTTGTCACCCTTATCCTATAAAAAGAATCGGTTTACCCAGAAAAAAGTTGTGAGGTAACACACATAAAAACATACAGTCGAATTAAGTACCGTCTTCTTTTTGAAGTCAAACAGAATTTTTAGAAAATTTTTATAAAACTTCACCTCAGTCCCAACTAGCGACATCTGGTGAACGAAAGATTATTAGCCCCCATTAGTAAAGTTGTCCCAAAATATTTGAATTATTGCGAATCTTATATCTGATTCGTGTAAGATGGTCATTAGTTTGATAAGCTAACGGCCAGATTTATAAAGAAATGACTAAGGTCGCGCGATGTTTAATTTCACATAATTTCTGTATACTTATACGTATTAAAAACAGTTCACAAAACGTAAACTTGGTCGTACTACTACTCGTCTAATGTTGATGTTTGATGCAATGCTTCTCCATCAGCTAGTTAAGGTCCACTGTATAGTAAGCGCCTCCCCGCTGTAGAGATAGTCCACCTGATCGTAAGCGGATTCTGTGGCCCATAGACATCTACATGTATCATCGATTAAGAATCAACGCGTTGACACCCGTGAGGACTAAGATGGAATGCCTCACTTCCAGTAAAAACGGTCTCCGGTTCTCTACATTCACCATACGAATCACACTAGCTCAATGCTGATAATTTATGCTGGTGTTCTGTGATTATAAGGTTAATTATTTATTTATTTACTTCAATGTACAGATCAGTACATATGGTGGACTTAGTCCCACAAACAGAGATAGACATATTAAAGGCGTTGCAGCAAAAATAAAAAACTAAAGGGTTAAAAAAAAGGTGAATTTATTTATATAAATATATATAACATATAAATAGTTATGTTGATATATTTATTTACCGAAAATTATAAGATTTTTCTGGTATAAGGTTTCCCATAGAGCGACTGCCTTTCTCATAATAATAATGTTCTGGAGATCGAAATTAAGTCACGGCAGACAGTCTGAATGGGGACTGGTCATCTGTGCAGGACAGGATTATAGTGCACGAGTGCATGAGCGAACACAGGTGCACTCTCTATTCACTAACTGTCATAGTCTTAAAGTCGGAACAAGTATATATGTAGAGCAACCCTGCAGCTATATTGTGGTTGTAGCACGAATGGGTTGAGTCACGGTTGGGTAGGACCACGCTCGCACAGAATACTAACGTCAAATAGCTGCTTCATGCTGCTGTCTTGCGTATGGTTGTTTGTCATCCTAATTGTATTAAAAAAATAACCGATCTTTATTCATATATTATCGAGAAATAATTCAGTTTTAAAGTCAACAATTTCAACGTTATCCGACTCATTGATTCGGTGAAAGAAAAACAAAAGGAATTTCCATTCAATTAAATTAACAGGGAACTGGGAAACTTCGCAATCAAGACCTATTATTTTGCGTCAGCGTAATCTCCTTCGGCATTCATTTAATGATTAATTCTGAGTTTCAATAGCAGGTAAAATCTACTTTTAGTTGCAATATATAACTAATGTTTATCCAGCATTATTTTTCAGATATTTTGCTGCAACTTTTGGTATAACCCAGATTTTAATATATATGGGTCGAATTAGATCTAGAAATTGTAGTTATTTTACTGTTATATACCAGTGCTTAACTACAATCCCATTTGATGGTAAGTGGTGATGCAGCCGAAGATGGTGAAACGCACAGACTTAACAAAAGCCCATTCACTCTTGCCTTGAAGACAGCCACATTATAATTGGATGGGAAGACAGATGACGGCAACTTATTCCACTCCTTTTCTGTACGCATTAGCTGAGCGTCTGGGACGCCAATGATATAATGGAGAGGAAGGAATTAATTAACAAATTATGGGTCTCTCATATTGTAGGGATTTGCTTCAATCGTCACGCTTAGCTGACGTTTGGAAGACCGCAGTACCACCCGTCTCGCACCTTTATACTGCTCCTCTTCGGCGATCTGGTCGTTTAACGTCAGGCGCGAAAGTTGTGCTTGAACCGGAAGTTTTCGAAAATCATAATATTTTTCTGGCAAGATCCAAGGATTGGAGATGATTCTCTTATACCACCACCACATCTACAGAAAGAATACCGGTAGTTAATAATAGAGAGACTTTCAATATGTTTTATGTCATAATTAATATTTAATAAAAAATATTCTCTATTCGTTTCTAGGTTCGTTTATTGGTCCGTAAGTTGGTTTGATTGTGGGCCTGTCTAAATGTTCGTTCATTAATTTGTATAATTTTTTTTAAAGGATAAGGGTGACAAACGAGCACACAGTCCACCTAATGGTAAGTGGTTGCTGCGGCCCATAGACATCTACATCTATCCTCTATTACAAATCAAAATGCAGATGCGCCGCCACCCGTGAGGACCAAGATGAAATGCCTCATTTCCAGTAAAAAGGGCCTCCGGCCACCTGCACTCACCAAGCGAAACGCAGAGGTAAACCTCTACTTCACGCTGGTATTCTGTGAGGTCGTGGTACCACCCCGGTTCGAGCGGGCCCATCCGTGCGACAGCAACAGCTGCCGCGTGGCTCTACCACTGTTAATTACTAATTGAACACAAAAAAGTCCCTATATTTTGTCATTCCCAGCAAGGTTAGCAACTTAATATTCTACACTGATTTTCAGTGCCAACTCCTGTGAGATCTCAAATGTCTTTTGGACCCATATAACAAAAAGATCCGGATGTTAGCCTTAAGAAGAGAGCCTTTAAAAAAGCCGCCAAGTCCTGCAAAAAGGCATCATGCCAAGCCAGTTTCGACTGCATTAAACGTATCGGTACCATGCTGTCTATCAAACCATCTGGTAGTAGAACTTTTTGGTCTCTCGCCAAAGCGGTCGAGACAAACTTCTGTAGGTCTACACTGCCTCCGCTGGTAAAACCAGATGGCTCACTGGCGCACGAGCCTAAGAAGAAAGCGGCCTTATTTGCTTTTCTTTTTGCTTGCAATTCGCGTCTGGACAGTAGCAACAGCGTACCATCTCAATTACGCCACTGCGGTACCTCTATGGTAGAGTTCCGTATTACCAACAAGAAGGTTCTTAAAACCTTGCGAAGTCTAGACGTGAACAAAGCTAGTGGACCTGATGGTATATCAGCTATAGTTCTAAGGGTCTGTGCACCTGAGTTGTCTCTTGTGTTGACACGCTTGTTCCGCCTCTCATTCAGGACGAATAGTGCCTAAATGTGCAGCCTGTGCCTAAAAAAGGTAGCCGTAGCGACCCTGCCAACTATCGGCCAATTTCAATTACCTCCATACTCTGCAAGATTATGGAGCGTATATTGAACGCCCACCTCATGGCATACCTAGAACAAAATTATCTCTTCAGTGATCGCCAATACGGGCCTCCGAATGGGGCGATGCCAATCTCGTGAGATTTAACGCATCCGAAACACAAGCGTGTCTTTTCACCGCTAAAAGGAGCACGCTCACCTTGGCTCTTACTTTTCAGAATGTATCCTTGGAGTAAACTGTCCACCATCAGTTGTTAGGGGTTGAATTTTCTTCGAACCTAAACTATGGGCGGTTCATTGAGTCCAAAGCCAAAGCAGTCGTAAGAAAACTTGGTGTCCTTGCAAGAGTGCGGCGGTACTTCACGCCAGGGCAGCTTCTTATCTTATATATAGCGTACATCTGGTCGTGCATGGAGTACTGCTGTCACATATGGGCTGGTGCTGCAAAATGCCACCTAGCAGCGTTGGACTCAGTGGAGAGACGTGCTAAGGGGCTTATTGGTGACCTTGATTTGGTTGAAACCAGAATTGTCAGCCTCGAGCATAGGCGCAGAATAGCCAGTCTCTCGGTTATCTATAGGATGCATTTCTTTGAGTGTGCGCGAATTACATGCTTTAATTTCTTCCTCTCCTTTCCACTATCGCGGATGACCAGGCGGTCGTCGGGTCTTCATCCCTTTGTTGTCGATATTCCACGCATTAGAACCAAATGGTTTGCTTCGTACGTGGTAATGTGTACAGCAAAGTAGTGGAATAATTCGCCGGCGTCTATCTTTCCGTCCGAATCTGGGCGTCTTCAAGGCAAGAGTGAATAGGCTTTTGGTACGCTAAGACAGTGCGATTTACCATCTAAGGCCGCAACACTAGTTACCATCAGGTGGAATTGTGGTCAAGCACTGACTTATAATAAGAAAAAAATATATACCACAAAAATCTATACAAATAAATAAAATTGAAGTGTCTGTTTGTAATGTCAAAATTACAGTTTTTTACTAAATGTTTATGAAAGCAAATACGTTACTTATAACTAAAATACAATTTTTAAAATTTTTGTGTGTCTGTCTGTCGGTCTGTTTGTCTGTCTATTTGTTCCGGCTAATCTCCGAATCGGCTGGACCGATTTTGATGGGACTTTCACGGGCAGGTAGCTGATTTCATAAGGAGTAACTTATGATACTTACTTATTTTGGAAAAAGAATTATGATTCCCCGCAAAAACATAAAAACCCTAACACGCGAGTGAAGTCGCGGGGAACAGCTAGTATTATTAATATGTTTAAATACATTCTACCAGTTGTCTAGTTACAACGCAAACAAGAACCCAATAAATGTACAGAATATAAAAAAAAGCTAAATACACTACATAGCACCAGATAGCCCTGCTGTAAATAAATTATTTACTTTTTCAACTATTGCTTGCTTCAAGCCTTCACGTGTAAATGTCCTTTTTAGAGTAATTCTAAACTGTTGGAACCCCAGCAATCCTAAAATGTAATTATTTCGCAAATATTCAAATAAATGTTCAGAATTTGCGGTTAGCGGAACAAACCAATCTAAACTTTCTGCTCTTCACTCCGAAATTAAGTAGTACTGGGAAGCAAATTAAGTTATGACATGGCTCTGAACTGCCTGTCATACTTTATATAAATGAGTGACAGGGATGGGGAATAATTTTACGATAATGTTACAAAATCTCACTTTCTTTTTAATAGTTCTGATATGATTTTGCATCACGACAATGTTCCCGAGGGTAAAGGTCAATGGCCTATGTAATAAAATGTGTAGACATAAAAGAATAAAGTCTTTTCTCCTTTAATAATTTTGTTATTGTTATGTAATCGCGCGTGTTATAGTGCTTTATGATTGTAAGAGCGGAATGACCTGGATTTATCTAGAATATTCTATATTCCTCCTATTGAGTATAAAAGCGTGTGCCGGCAATCGGAGAATTAATTATTTTGACAACGCGAAAGTGAACTCTACTTCGGGAAGCGACTACAAGCAACCGTCCTACGACATCTGCGATTATTAAGAACCTCTCTGGAGAAGCTTAGCGATTTGAACGACGTAATTGTATACTTGCTGTGTGTGTGTGGAAGAATAAATGCATTACTTATCCTAATCGGCATTTTACTCAACCCAGTGTAGGTTCAATCAATTTGATTTGAATCTACACTAAAGCAGATTCTGTATTTTTATTAGCAATCGAGATTAGATACAGGTGTCTATAAGCCACAGTAATAATTTACTATCAGTTGGATTACGTGCCCTCTTGCCATCTTTGCGTATAAAAAGCCTAAAAAAGAATATTGTATCATGTTTGCAAAATATTTTTTTCTTATTGCTCAGACATACTGGTTTCCACACGATGTTTTCTTCACCGCCGAGCATGTGGTACATCAGTACTTAAAATTGCAATTAAACATTTTCATTGGTACCGGGTATCGAACCTGGGTTACTCGCGTACTGTGACATTTACAGCGAACGCTGATCCCCTGAGCTACGACGGCTCTTTAAAATAAGCATTTATATAAATATGTCGGAGCGTCTATAAAATACCGGTTGGCTGGAGGTGGAATTGAAGGTATATCGGGAAACCCTCACTTGTTTTTGCACTATGAAATTCACTGTAGGCGCCGTGCGCGGTAGATTCCGCTTAAGTTATTCTACGAGTGTAGTCATTCTACTAGTGCTATAATTTAAAATTTAAAATTTTGTACAGCCGACTTCAATATAAGTTATTAAGAATAACTCAAAAACTATTAGTCTGACCTTGATCAAATTCTTATGGAACAACACGAGAGGTACCAGCTTTCAAATAAAAAAAAGAATCATTCAAATCGGTTCACCCACTAAAAAGTTATGAGGTAACACACATAAAAAAAAAACATACAGTCGAATTGAGTACCGTCTCCTGTTTGGAAGTCGGCAGAAAAGTGTCGTGGTTCTGTTCGTTGTTGTAATTCTTCTAGTGCAGGTAAAGAGGATGGTGTTGCTGAGAGGCTGTCCTGTGTTAGACTGAGATGTGTGGTATTGCTGTTGGTTTGCATATTGTTTGGTGTTATCATGTAATTACGTACCTCACGTTACACTGGTGTGTGATTGTGGCGGGGACGTATTGCGGTGTGGTCGAACTGTAATTTCTCTATACTGAATGTATAGTGCGTTACGCTGTCTTATTACTGAAAATGATTAATTGATTAAGCAAGAGAGCAAGTTGAACATCCGCTCTCACACTTTTTATTATTTTTAATAATTAATGCAATACTGATGTATTTCCGAGATCAAAAATTGGGATACTCTGTTTAATTTCCGTTAAATATTTATAAATATGTTGTTTTGTGTATGCGTGTATTTTTTATATAGAATAGGGTGACAAACGAGCACACAGTCCACTTGATGGTATCTGAATGCTGTGAATCTGAACTTTACGCTGGTATTCTGTGAGACCGTGATCCTTCCCCGGTCGAGCTGACACATTCCTGCTACAATCATAATATAGTTATAGCGTGGCCCTACCGCTTATAAGATTTACCACATGTAGGTTTTATACAGTTTCTTTCTATTTTACTATAATGTTCTTAGCACCTATCCTACCTTATTTTTACACGTCCTGGGTAGACTGGGAGAGAATATCTAAAGGCATTAAGTCCGCCCTTTGTAATTATTTTTATTAAGGTGTACAATAAACAAGATAGATGTAGATGTTTATGGGCCACAGCAACCACTTACCATCAGGTGGACCGTGTGCTCGTTTGGCCCGTATTCTATATAAAAAAGTATAAAAAATTAATAATATATTGATATCACAGTATTATTATTTTGGCAGCTGATGTTGAGAGATGCCTGCCAGGTCGATTTTGTTTATAGAGGGTGTGGTCCATATATCTGTTAGAAATTTATCTGGGGCCTCTGGAAGGTAAACTCTATCGGCAAGTAAAATAAATATCGTCGGAGATAGCCATAATACATATCTTAAAAAGAACATACGGTCTTATTGATACCCATTTTGAAGTTAGTGAGCGATAAAATAAGGTATATTTCATTATATTACTTTATTTAAATATTAAAATGTTATAGTTAATAAACATTTAAATCTACACTAAAGATGTAATTAAAGTCGATTAAGAAAAACTTAATTATTTTCTTTATATTTTCACTTTTCTAATTGTTTGCAAGCACGCAAACACTCGCAAAAAGTTAATTAAGGGGAAAAACAATAGAACCTTAAACTTGAATATTACTTGAATCTTGAAGCCGTGGTTACTCGGAGGTTAACTGCCCGCTGTAAATTTCATACTACGCGAGCAACTTGGGTTCGATTCCCACCGGCACGAATAGAATTGTTAATTCCAATTATAAGTGCTATTTAAGTAAGAAAACAACAACTGTAGTAATTTTTTTTGTAGAATAAGTGTGACAAACGAGCACACAGTTCATCTGGTAAGGGTATGCTAAGGCCCATAGAAATCTACTATCACAATACTAAATATAGTAGCCTTAAGCTGCTATTTTACGCTGGTATTCCGTGAGAGCGTGGTACTTCCACGGTCGAGCCGAACCATTCGTGCAAAAATGCCATCAGGTGGACTGTGTGCTCGTTTGTTACCCTTATCCTATAAAAAAAATGAGTAGCTGCATCACGACATAATATTCCATTATTATAAACTAATTATCCATGGATTGTAGGACATATATTATATTACAAATTATTTTTTACTATGCACATATATATAAATTAAAGTTTATTTTAACTGTCTGCAGCAGCGCATAGATACTTCGTTCATCCATCGGCAAAAACATCTGGGGGCATGGCAGTGCCCCCGCCAAGTCGAGCGAAAAAGCGGCACGGCCGTACCAGCCTTTTCTCGAAGCAGTTCAGGCCATTTCCGAAACTCTATAACTTCGTTATGGATAAAACTAGAAGCCTGAATTTTACTAACCAAGCGCATTGTATAAACTCGGTATATTTCAAATTTCATTGAATTTGAACCAGTAATTTAAGAATTATAACTAGTCAAAATTTCTTAATTTTGTCACTCACTGACTGACCGATCATCAAAACTCTAAGGCACTTCTAGCAGACATAGAAACTTCAAATTTGGAATACAATTATTGTTTAATATATAAATCAAGTAATGCACTAAACAATCTAATTTAATATAATATGTATTATGTACTTGTGAGATTTATTGTGTTTTCTTGCGATTGCCAAGTCAATCTATGTATCAATCTATGGACTGAATAAATTAACCGACTTGGTATTACACGGATCTCACAACTTTTTACGGTAGAAGAACTGAGTTGCGAGACTTGGCTTTTTTTTCAAGTTATGTTTTTGATGGCATAAAATTATTAGAATGCTCTATTAATCTACTTTGTCACAATAATCTCTATAATACACCGCGGGTTGTTAAGCACGGAATGAAATATTGGATATTGGAATTATCGATGTAACGAACAGCACCTGTTCACGTATTTACGGGAGCCGATCTATAAATAAGATGGAGTAAAGGCAAAAGTAGAGTTATCATATCGCACAACTTTCCTGTGAAATCGACTACCACCAGCGATTTTTCCGGACCGACACGACTTAAGGACCTAACAAACCTACAAGAAAAGAGCATACTCTTTTTCTACCGACTTCGAAAATGAGGAGGTCGTCAATTCGAGTGTATGATTTTTTATGTGTGTTACCTCATAACTGTTTTCTGGCTGAACCGATTTCGATGATTCTTTTTTTATTTGGTGGTGCGTCTCACGTGGTTCCATATAAAGTTGATCAAGATCTCACCAATATTTTTTGAGTTATTCTTAAAAATTTATATTGGAGTCGGTTGTACAATTTTTAATTATATAAACCGGCAACGCGTCTGCCATTCCCCTGGTGTTGCATTTGTTGATGGGCAGCAGTCGACACTTACTATCAGGTGAGCCGCATGCTCGTTTGCTTCTCTACTATGAAAAATCTAACTGTATTAAATTCCAATTAGAAACTTTGACAAAATATATTTTATAAAATATAATTTACCGCAGCACACTGAACTAAGCCAACTTATGCTAGGGCACAAGATATAGCTCGAAGAACTGAAAACTGATGGGAAAGAAAGGTTCTCGAGTGGCAATCTCGTACCGGTACACGAAGTGTAGGGCGGCCGCCCATTAGATGGAGTTAAGACCTGGTAAGACATGCAGGAAGTCGATGCGTCGTGCTTTGTGGCGTTCTTTGGGAGAGTTCAACAGAGGACTTGTGAAGGGATGTTATTAATGATAAATGATGGTATGTGTGTGTCCTGATTGTACTAGGCGATGCTATACGAGTTTACATATACGTTTACATACACGAGTTTCAGTTTATCACAAGTGATGATTAGATAAGAGGATGATGTCTTCTCCCATTTTCAACCGTAGTGGTAATAATAAATATCACGTTGTCACATTAAAATGTACACTTGCTGTGGGTGTCCGCGGACTGCCGTCAATTTCAAGCAAGGAAAGCTGCAGATGCGTTGTCACCTATGAAGACTAAGGCGGAATGTCATCACAACCTGTAGTTATGCTATTTCTATATCATTTACGCTTTACACTACACCCTTTAGACCTGAACAAAGCAGTGCAAGCGCTCCTATTAGGCGGCTGAAATATACATAAAATATAGTAGAGAAATATTGGCGTATTATGATCAAGTTTTAATAGATAAGATAGGTACAGTGATCGGCGTAGTGTACACCGATAAATCGTACCCATGGAATGGCTATTTTTAAGTAAATTAAAATTTATATACATACATATATGTATTAATACATATTTGTGCCATTTACTGTAGAGACTATCGGTCCGTGGGGTCCACGTGCGGTGAAGTTCTTAGAGGAACTGTATCCGCGAGTGATTGTCGCTGCTGGTGATAAGAGGGCTGGTTCTTTTCTCGCTCAAAGGCTAAGTATAGCTATTCAGCGAGGAAATGCAACCAGCGTTCTTGGCGTTATATCGCCGGGAGCAGGACTTTTCAATAACTTAAGTTTTAAGTTTTAGTTTTTTTCTTACGGTAAACTAGTACATAAAAATTACTTTTTGTTTGTTCATATTTATGTGCTGCCATACTGGTCATCAGATTGCAGTAAATAATTTTCAGCTTATTGCTTGCAATTGCGCAAAGGTTATAGGCATAGTACAATTAACTTACTTTAGGTGGCGCGCGTATCTTACCGACAAATTTATTTGAAAGTTACATATCATTCAATACAATACAATACAATACAAACACTCACGCCTGTCACCCAGAGGGGTAGGCAGAGACTACGGCCTTCCATTTGGCGCGATCTTGTTACAATTTAATCATTCAATTTCATTTTATTTCTATTTATTGACATATCATTCAATTTCAATAAATGTATTATTATTCCTAATTAAACAATATAACCCTGCCAAAGATAAAAAGATATTTTTTAAATTTGGAAGAGTTATATTGTTAGATAATTTAAATGTTATGTAAATAAATGATAACTAAAATTCGTAAAAGTTAGGCAATCATGTTTTCATGTCGAAGTTTAGTTTCACCGAGGTAAAATATTGCGCTTGATGTTGTTGCACGATACCGTTTATTTACTGCCTCGTCTGCTAACACAGCTGACGAGATTGGAATACGTTTGCCAATTTGAATGAACTCTGCATGAATTTAAAAGGTTTTGCCGAATCGAACAGTTTAAGTTGAGGCAACGTTTTCTTTATATATAGTAAAACTACGCTGCATCTATATTATGGTTGTAGCACGTATGAGTCGGCTCGACCGCAGAAGAGCCATGCCCTCACAGTATGTATACACACGTTTATTGTTATTTGTTTTTTGAATTTTAAGTTTTTTTTTAAGTACACAATTTATTGTTAATAAATAAAGACATTGATTATACCAGCGTAAAATAGGAGCTTGATGCTGGTATGTTTTGTATAGAGAATGTAGAGAATCGAAACTTTCGCCACTTAATAAGGACTTGAACGAGCGCGAAATAATTTATGAAAACCTCGAACTGGGCCTGTGACATGGGAACACGTCAGTCCCGCTCTGTCAAGATCTCGCCAGTTGTTTTCAGCTTGAAGAGCGCGCAGGTCAGCTTCCATCGGTTCGCTCTAGCGATATTTTTTATGGTCCTCTGGAACAAGGGTTTTATAAAAAGTGCTAGTGCATATATTTTTACAAAATTATCTTAATAAAACTTGTGAGTAAATAAACTAGTTGTATGTCTATATGTAATTTATTTTGATGTTTTTATATTTCTTATGTTTTTTAAATACGCGTTAACATTTGCGTTAAAACACGGATGTTTTGAAACCTTTAATTGTCAAATCCTACATTATAACAAGAAAAGTCGATATCGTGTCTATTCGGGATAACAGTGTAGTCGCGATCAAATAATATCCACCACTCCATATCGTAAGTAAGAGGCGATAAAGGGAAAGTAAATCAGGAGATGGGCAACAGCATCTTCCGGGTAACAACTCAAAAAAATAAAAAAAACTGCGTTCACTACACTCGCCTCGTAAGCGTGGCAACTGTGGCAGAATCCTCCCTATGAGGCCATCTAAGGAAGAGGCTTATGTTGAGCAGTGGACTATAGACTGTAATAGAAGTTGATATCGCGCTTGGTTTTGGGCACACATCATCAAAAGGCAGAGTTATCAGTCTCATATGTTAGCATGAAAAAACGATTGACCAGTGTATCCTTGAAACGACGCTGAAAACTATTTAACCGACTTAAAAAAGGAGGAGGTACTCAACTGGATTGTATTTTTTTATGTGTGTTACTTTCATAATTTTTTTTAAGTGAACCGATTTTGATGATTCTTTTTTTATTTGAAAGCTGGTGTTTCCTCATATAAATTTCATATTATAAAAATATTAAATTTATAGTTATGACCTTTTGAGTTGTCTTTAATATTTTGAAGTCGTTTGCACAAAATGTTTAATTTTACCACTTGTTTATTCGCCCAGTTTGTCGACGCTAAGCGCTTAAAAAAGCTTGTGCTTTTAAATTATGATATATAAGACAAGGGCATGTTATGTATCGTTTGTGTCATCCAACGCTATTGTTAACTGTTCAAATTAACAGATAGCATTATTCACGTAAAATTGTTTTATTAGTGAACTAGCAAACTTAGTTTATAAATGTACTTGACTAAAATGATTTTAATTTTTAACATGCTTATACAAGTTTGTTGAAAAGCTCAAATGCTTGTCGTTTATGCAGCTGCCTCTCATTCATTGTCGCTGTACGGCTTACCAGGTGGAGGCTGCTATTCAAGAGGCTTATCTAATGTTTTCAGTGTTGCAAGATCATTGACAAATGACAGGTCTATTGTCCTCCTTCTTGATGAGGCAGCTTAAATTGTTCTAGGAGATATAGAGAAAACACTTCTCGATGATATCGAGAAGTGTTTTCTCTACATATATATCGATGATCATCATCATCATCATTACAGCCCGTCACAAGCCCACTGCCGAACTTAGGCCTCTCCCAAGGAATGCCACAAAGCAAGGTCCTGAGCCACCTGCATCCAGCGACTTCCTGCATGTCTTACCAGCTCGTCACTCCATCTAGTGGGGGACGCCATACACTTCGTCCACCGGTAGGAGGCCGCCAATCGAGAACCTTTTTCCCCCATCGGTAGTCGGTTCCCCGAGCTATATGGCCGGCCCATTGCCACTTCATCTTACTAATCCGTTGGGCTATGTCGGTCACTGTGGTTCTACTGCGGATATCCTCATTTCTAAGTTTATCACGCAGAAAACTCTGAGCATAGCCCTCTCCATAGCTCGCTGAGCGATCTTGGGCTTCCTCATCCGGCCAGCAGTGAAGGACCACGTCTCAGTTCCGTATGTCATCACTGGCAACACGCACTGGTTGTACCGTCTCCGTTTCAAGTTTTGAGGTATACCTGAGGAGAAGATTTGCCGAAGTTATCTACACAAACAGACATTTAGACAGAAGTAGAGTCCTGCCAACGGACTTCCATGTCATTTTATGCCACCAGGGCGGCGCCGCTTAAAAGTGAGGGGAAATATTTGACATAATTCAAGGCGGTGCAAGTTACTTTTCTAGATAAATGTAGGGGTTCATGTTTCTTTATGAAATATTAGTTATATATTAGATTCGAACCCGTGTAGTGGCGGTGTAAGAATATCCGCTACCCCATGTCGTCCAGTGGGTGTCGTAAGAGGCGCCAGAGGGAAACATATCAGAAGATGGGCAGCGGCGTCTTCCTTCTAACTTTTTGCCAACCCTCTTGCCAAGCGTGGCAACTATGGCAAATATCCCCTCTATGGACTTGGATAGTTTATAACGATAACGGTAACGGTAGGTTAGAAATTAATAAAAAAAAACTACAGTTATTCCTAAAAGCAGAAAAAATAAAAGTTTATGAGCTTCTAGAGTATTAAATTAATACACAAAACAATGCCTCAGTGATTTGCTCTTTAATTTTTAACACATTTTAACTCTTTTTTATTTATTTTTTACTTTTATGAATATCTGTGGTTTGGTTTATTTACTTTTAATCTAGTTAATATAAATTAAAACTAATAATAAAGATGGTAACATTAATATTTAACAATTTCCTAACAAATTAACTTTCCCGCTATAAAATCTGTCAAATATTATACCTCATATTGGATGGATGCCCTCATTATAATGACATTGTGTTACAAATAATAATTAAAAATTAAAAATTTTATACAACCGACTTCAATATGAATTATTAAGGATAACTCAAAAACTATTGGTAAGACCTTGATAAAATTATATAGGACCACACGTGAAGCACCAGCTTTTAAATAAAAAAAGATTTATCGAAATCAGTTCACCCAGAAAAAAGTTATGAGGTAACACACATAATACATACAGTCGAATTGAGTTCCGTCTCCTTTTTGAAGTCGGTAGAAAACTTCACCTCAGTCCCAACTAGCGACATCTGGTGAACGGAAGACACCCCTCGCCCTTATTAGTAAAGTTGTCCCAAAATATTTGAATTATTGCGACTCTTATATCTGATTCGTGTCAGATGGTCATTAGCTTGAAAAGCTAACGGTCAGATTTATAAAGAAATGACTAAGGTCACGCGATGTTTAATTTCACATAACTTCTGTATACTTATACGTATTAAAAACAGTTCAGGAAACTTAAACGTCGTTGTACTACTACGCGTCTAATGTAGTTGTTTGATGCAATGCTTCTCCATCAGCACGTTAAGGTCCACTGTACAGTAAGCGCCTCCCCCGTTGTAGAGATACTCCACCTGATGGTAAGCGGATTCTGTGGCCCATAGACATCTACATCTATCATTGATTAAGAATCTACGCGTGGATACTTCTGAGGACTAAGATGGAATGCCTCACTTCCAGTAAAAACGGTCTCCGGTTCTCTACATTCACCATACGAAACACACTAGCTCAATGCTGATTATTTATGCTGGTGTTCTGTGATTATAAGGTTAATTATTTATTTATTTACTTCAATGTACAGATCAGTACATATGGTGGACTTAGTCCCACAAACAGAGATAGACAAATTAAAGGCGTTGCAAAAAAAATAAAAAAATAAAGGAAGAAAAAAAGGTGAGTTTATTTATATAAATATATATGACATACAAATAGGTTGAAATATTTATTTACCGAAAATTATAGATTTTTCTGGTATAAGATTTCCCATAGAGCGACTGCCTTTCTCATAATAATAATGTTCTGGGGATTGAAATTAAGTCACGGCAGTCTGAATGGGGACTGGTCATCTGTGCAGGACAGGATTATAGTGTACGAGTGCATGCGCGAACACAGGTGCACTCTCTATTCCCTAACCGTCATAGTCTGAAAGTCGGAACAAGTATATATGTAGAGCAACCCTGCAGCTATATTATGGTTGCAGCACGAACGGGTTGAGCCACGGTTGGGTAGGACCACGCTCGCACAGAATACTAACGTCAAATAGCTGCTTCATGCTGCTGTCTTGCGTATGGTTGTTTGTCATCCTAATTGTATTAAAAATATCCGATCTTTATTCAGATATTATCGAGAAATAATTCAGTTTTTAAGTCAACAATTTCAACGTTATCCGACTCATTGATTCGGTGAAAGAAAAACAAAAGGAATTTCTATTCAATTAAATTAAATTAATTAAATAATGGGTCTTGATTGGGAAACTTCCCAATCGAGACCCATTATTTTACGTCAGCGTAATCTCCTTCGGTATTCATTTAATGATTAATTCTGAGTTTCAATAGTAGGCAAAATCTACTTTTAGTTGCAATATATAACTAATGTTTATCCAGCATTATTTTTCAGATATTTTGCTGCAATTTTTAGTATAACCCAGATATAAATACATATGGGTTGAACTAGATCTAGAAATTGTAGTTATTTTACTGTTATAAGCCAGTGCTCTACTACAATTCCACCTGATGGTAAGTGGTGATGGAGCCGAGATGATGAAGCGCACAGACTTAACAAAAGCCCATTCACTCTTGTCTTGAAGACAACCACATTATAATCGTATGGGAAGACAGATGACGACAAATTATTCCACTCCTTTTCTGTACGCATTAGCTGAGCGTCTGGGACGCCAATGATATAATGGAGAGGAAGGAATCAATTAACAAATTATGGATCTCTCATATTGTAGGGATTTGCTCCAATCGTCACGCTTAGCTGACGTTTAGAAGACCGCAGTACCACCCGTCTCGCACCTTTATACTGCTCCTCTTCGGCGATCTGGTCGTTTAACGTCCGGCGCGAAAGCTGTGCTTGAACCGGAAGTTTTCGAAAATCATAAACTTTTTCTGGCAAGATACAAAAATTGGAGATGATTCTCTTATACCACCACCACATCTACAGAAAGGATACCGGTAGTTAATAATAGAGAGACTTTCAATATGTTTTATGTCATAATTAATATTTAATAAAAAATATTCTCTATAGATGCCCAATTCGTTTCTAGGTTCGTTTATTGGTCCGTAAGTTGGTTTGATTGTGGGCCTGTCTAAATGTTCGTTCATTAATTTGTATAATTTTTTTTTATAGGATAAGGGTGACAAACGAGCACACAGTCCACCTAATGGTAAGTGGTTGCTGCGGCCCATAGACATCTACATCTATCCTCTATTACAAATCAAAATGTAGATGCGTTGTCACCCGTGAGGACTAAGATTGAATGCCTCATTTCAAGTAAAATGGGCCTCCGGCCACCTGCACTCACCAAGCGAAACGCAGAGGTAAATCTCTACTTCACGCTGGTTTTCTGTGAGGTCGTGGTACCATCCTGGTTCGAGCTGGCCCATCCGTGCGACAGCAAAAGCTGCCGCGTGACTCTACCGCTGTTAATTACTAATTGAACACAAAAAAATCCCTATATTTTGTCATTTCCGGCAAGGTTAGCAACTTAATATTTTACACTGATTTTCAGTGCCAACTCCTGTGAGATCTCAAATGTCTTTTGGACCCATATAACAAAAAGATCCGGATGTGAGCCTTAAGAAGAGAGCCTTTAACCAAGCCGCCAAGTCCTGCAAAAAGGCATTATGCCAAGCCAGTTTCGACTGCATTAAACGTATCGGTACGATGCTGTCTATCAAACCATCTGGTAGTAGAACTTTTTGGTCTCTCGCCAAAGCGGTCGAGACAAACTTCTGTAGGTCTACACTGCCTCCGTTGGTAAAACCAGATGGCTCACTGGCGCATGCGCCTAAGAAGAAAGCGGCCTTATTTGCTTTTCTTTTTGCTTGCAATTCGCGTCTGGACCGTAGCAACAGCGTACCATCTCAATTACGCCACTGCGGTACCTCTATGGTAGAGTTCCGTATTACCAACAAGGAGGTTCTTAAAACCTTGCGAAGTCTAGACGTGAACAAAGCTAGTGGACCTGATGGTATACCAGCTATAGTTCTAAGGGTCTGTGCACCTGAATTGTCTCCTGTGTTGACACGCTTGTTCCGCCTCTCATTCAGGACGAATAGTGCCTAAATGTGCAGCCTGTGCCTAAAAAAGGTAGCCGTACCGACTCTGCCAACTATCGGCCTATTTCAATTACCTCCATACTCTGCAAGATTATGGAGCGTATATTGAACGCCCACCTCATGGCATACCTAGAGCAAAATTATCTCTTCAGTGATCGCCAATACGGGCCTCCGAATGGGGCGATGCCAATCTCGTGAGATTTAACGCATCCGAAACACAAGCGTGTCTTTTCACCGTTAAAAGGAGCACGCTCACCTTGGCTCTTATTTTTCAGAATGTATCCTTGGAGTACACTGACCACCTTCAGTTGTTAGGGGTTGAATTTTCTTCGAACCTAAACTATGGGCGGTTCATTGAGTCCAAAGCCAAAGCAGTCGTAAGAAAACTTGGTGTCCTTGCAAGAGTGCGGCGGTACTTCACGCCAGGGCAGCTTCTTATATATAGCGTACATCTGGTCGTGCATGGAGTACTGCTGTCACATATGGGCTCGTGCTACAAAATGCCACCAGGCAGCGTTGGACTCAGTGGAGAGACGTGCTAAGAAGCTTATTGGTGACCTTGATTTGGTTGAAACCAGACTTGTCAGCCTCGAGCATAGGCGCAGAATAGCCAGTCTCTCGGTAATCTAAAGGATGCATTTCGGTGAGTGTGCGCGAATTACATGCCTTAATTTCTTCCTCTCTTTTCCACTATCGCGGACAACCAGGCGGTTGGCGGGTCTTCATCCCTTTGTTGTCGATATTCCACGCATTATAACCAAATGGTTTGCTTCGTACGTGGTAATGCGTACAGCAAAGGAGTGGAATAATTCGTCGGCGTCTATCTTTCCGTCCGAATGCAATCTGGGCGTCTTCAAGGCAAGAGTGAATAGGCTTTTGGTACGCTAAGACAGTTCGATTTATCATCTAAGGCCGCAACACTAGTTACCTCCAGGTGGAATTTTGGTCAAGCACTGACTTATAATAAGAAAAATATATATACCACAAAAATCTATACAAATAAATAAAATTGAAGTGTCTGTTTGTAATGTAAAAATTACAGTTTTTTACTAAATTATGAAAGCAAATACGTTACTTATAACTAAAATACAATTATTAAAATTTTTGTGTGTCTGTCTGTCGGTCTGTCTTTCTGTCGGTCTGTCTGTCGGTCTGTCTTTCTGTCGGTCTGTCTGTCGGTCTGTCTGTCTGTCTGTCTGTCTATTTGTTCCGGCTAATCTCCGAATCGGCTGGACCGATTTTGATGGGACTTTCACTGGCAGGTAGCTGATTTCATAAGGAGTAACTTATGCTACTTACTTGTTTTGGAAAAAGAATTATGATTCCCCGCAAAAACATAAAAACCCTAACACGCGAGTGAAGTCGCGGGGAACAGCTAGTATTATTAATATGTTTAAATACATTCTACCAGTTGTCTAGTTACAACGCAAACAAGAACCCAATAAATGTACAGAATATAAAAAAAGCTAAATACACTAAATAGCACCAGATAGCCCTGCTGTAAATATATTATTTACTTTTTCAACTATTGCTTGCTTCAAGCCTTCACGTCTAAATGTCCTTTTTAGAGTAATTCTAAACTGTTGGAACACCAGGAATCCTTAAATGTAATTATTTCGCAAATCTTCAAATAAATGTTCAGAATTTGCGGTTAGCGGAACAAACCAATCTAAACTTTCTGCTCTTCACTCCGAAATTAAGTAGTACTGGGAAGCAAATTAAGTTATGACATGGCTCTGAACTGCCTGTCATACTTTATATAAATGAGTGACAGGGATGGGGAATAATTTTACGATAAGGTTACAAAATCTCTCTTTCTTTTTGTTAGTTCTGATATGATTTTGCATCACGAGAATGTTCCCGAGGGTAAGGGTCAATGGCCTATGTAATAAAATGTGTAGACATAAAAAGAATAAAGTCTTTTCTCCTTTAATACTATTGTTATTGTTATGTAATCGCGCGTGTTATAGTGCTTTATGATTGTAAGAGCGGAATGACCTGGATTTATCTAGAATATTCTATAATCCTCCTATCGAGTATAAAAGCGTGTGCCGGCAATCGGAGAATTAATTATTTTGACAACGCGAAAGTGAACTCTACTTCGGGAAGCGACTACAAGCAACCGTCCTACGACATCTGCGATTATTAAGAACCTCTCTGGAGAAGCTTAGCGATTTGAACGACGTAATTTTATACTAGCTCTGTGTGTGTGGAAGAATAAATCCATTACTTATCCTAATCGGCATTTTACTCAACCCAGTGTAGGTTCAATCAATTTGATTTGAACCTATACTATAGCAGATTCTGTATTTTTATTCTGAACCGAGATTAGATACAGGTGTCTATAAGCCACAGTAATAATTTACTATCAGTTGGATTACGTGCCCTCTTGCCATCTTTGCGTATAAAAAGCCTAAAAAAGAATATTGTATCATGTTTGCAAAATATGTTTTTCTTATTGCTCAGACATACTGGTTTCCACACGATGGTTTGTTCACCGCCGGGCATGTGGTACATCAGTACTTAAAATTGCAATTAAACATTTTCATTGGTACCGGGTATCGAACCTGGGTTACTCGCGTACTGTGACATTTACAGCGAGCGCTGATCCCTTGAGCTACGACGGCTCTTTAAAATAAGCATTTATATAAATATGTCGGAGCGTCTATAAAATACCGGTTGGCTCGAGGTGGAATTGTAGGTATATCGGGAAACCCCCACTTGTGTTTGCACTATAAAATTCACTGTAGGCGCCGTGCGCGGGAGATTCCGCTTAAGTTATTCTACGAGTGTAGTCATTCTACTAGTGCTATTATTTAAAATTTAAAATTTTGTACAGCCGAATTCAATATAAGTTATTAAGAATAACTCAAAAACTATTAGTCTGACCTTTATCAAATTCTTATGGAACCACACGAGAGCAGCTTTCAAATAAAAAAAGAATCATCCAAATCGGTTCACCCACTGAAAAGTTATGAGGTAACACACATAAAAAAAACAAAAACATACAGTCGAATTGAGTACCGTCTCTTTTTTGGAAGTCGGCAGAAAAGTGTCGTGGTTCTGTTCGTTGTAGTAATTCTTCTAGTGCAGGCAAGGATGATGGTGTTGTTGAGAGGCTGCCTTGTGTTACACTGAGATAAGTAGTCTTGATGTTGGTTTGCATACTTTGGTGTTATCATGTAATCACGTACCTCATGTTACACTGGTGTGTGATTGTGGCGGAGACGTGTTACGGTATGGTCGAACTGTAATTTCTCTATACTGAATGTATAGTGCGTTACTCTGTCTTATTACTGAAAATGATTAATTGCTTAAGCAAGAGAGCAAGTTGAACATCCGCTCTCACACTTTTTATTATTTTTAATAATTAATGTAATCCTGATGTATTTCCGAGATCAAAAATTGGGATACTCTGTTTAATTTCCGTTAAATATTTATAAATATGTTGTTTTGTGTATGCGTGTATTTTTTATATAGAATAGGGTGAGAAACGAGCACACAGTCCACTTGATGGTAACTGAATGCTGTGAATGTGAATTTTACGCTGGTATTCTGTGAGACCGTGACCCTTCCTCGGTAGAGCTGACATATTCCTGCTACAATCATAATATAGCTATAGCGTGGCCCAACCGCTTATAAGATTTACCACATGTAGGTTTTATACAGTTTCTTTCTATTTTACTATAATGTTCTTAGCACCTATCCTACCTTATTTTTACACGTCTTGGGTAGACTGGGAGAGAATATCTAAAGGCATTAAGTCCGCCCTTTGTAATTATTTTTATTAAGGTGTACAATAAACAAGATATATGTAGATGTTTATGGGCCACAGCAACCACTTACCATCAGGTGGACCGTGTGCTCGTTTGGCCCGTATTCTATATAAAAAAGTATAAAAAATTAATAATATATTGATATTACAGTATTATTATTTTGGCAGCTGATGTTGAGAGATGCCTGCCAGGTCGATTTTGTTTATAGAGGGTGTGGTCCATATATCTGTTAGAAATTTATCTGGGGCCTCTGGAAGGTAAACTCTATCGGCAAATAAAATAAATATCTTCGGAGATATCCATAATACATATCTTAAAAAGAACATACGGTCTTATTGAGAACCATTTTGAAGTTACTGTGCGATATAATAAAATAAGGTATATTACTTTATTTAAATATTAAAATGTTATAGTTAATTAACATTTAAATCTACACTAAAGATGTAATTGAAGTCGATTAAGAAAAACTTAATTATTTTCTTTATATTTTCACTTTTCTAATTGTTTGCAAGCACGCAAGCACTCGCAAAAAGTTAATTAAGGAGAAAAAACAATAGAACCTTAAACTTGAATATTACTTGAATCTTGAAGCCGTGATTACTCGGAGGTTAACTGCTCTCTGTAAATTTCATACTACGCGAGCAACTTGGGTTCGATTCCCACCGGCACGAATAGAATTTTATACGTGATAGAGCCATGCTGCAGCTATATTAGTAGTATAGTTGTAGCACGAATGGGTCGGCTCGACCGGGGAAGGACCACGCTCTCACAGAATACCAACGTAAAATAGCACTGCTGTGTTTCTTATGGTGAGTGTAGAGAACCGGAGACCCTTTTTACTGGAAAAGAGGCATTCCATCTTAGCCCTCACGGGTGACAACGCATCTGCATTTTGATTCGCAAACGAGGATAAATGTAGACGTCTATGGGCTACAGCAACCACTTCCCATCATGTGGACTATGTGCTCGTTTGTCAAACGATCCTATAAAAAAAATAGAATTGTTAATTCCAATTATAAGTGCTATTCAAGTAATAAGACAACAACTGTTGTTCTTTTTTTTGTAGAACAACTGTGACAAACGAGCACACAGTCCATCTGATGGTAAGGGTATGCTAAGGCCCATAGAAATCTACTCTCACCGTACTAAATTTAGCAGCCTTAAGCTGCTATTTCACGCTGGTATTCCGCAAGAGACCCATTCGCTCTACCATATGTATATTATGATTGGAGCACGTATGGGTCGGCTCAACCAGGGAAGGACCATTCGCTCACAGAATACCAGCGTAAAATAGCAGCTTAATGCTGCTGTGTTTCGTATGATGAGTGTGGAGAACTGGAGACCCATTTTACTGGATAAGAGGCATTCTTAGTCCTAACGCGTGACAACGCATCTAGATTTTGATTCGTAATCGAGGATAGATGTAGATGTCTATGGGCTACAGCAACCACTTACCATCAGGTGGACTGTGTGTTCGTTCGTTACTCTTATCCTATGAAAAAATTAGTAGCTGCAGCATGGCTCTAGCATGACATAATATTCA
The DNA here is from genome assembly GCA_033319125.1 of Parnassius glacialis. NCBI lineage: Eukaryota > Metazoa > Arthropoda > Insecta > Lepidoptera > Papilionidae > Parnassius > Parnassius glacialis. The sequence goes on along the minus strand of JAVANC010000012.1, from coordinate 181,331 downwards.
ATTATTATAAACTAATTATCTATGGATTGTAGTATATATAATATATTACAAATTATTATTTACTATGCACAAATATATATATATATAAATTAAGTTTATTTTAACTGTCTGCAGCAGCGCATAATATTTTCGTTGCGTTCATCCTTCGGCAGAAAAAAAATTATTATTAGAATGCTCTATTAATCTACTTTGTCACAATAATCTCTATAATACACCGCGGGTTGTTAAGCACGGAATGAAATATTGGATATTGGAGTTATCGATATTACGAACAGCACCTGTTCACGTATTTACGGGAGCCGATCTATAAATAAGGTGGAGTAAAGGCAAAAGTAGAGTTATCATATCGCACAACTTCCCTGTGAAATCGACTACCACCAGCGATTTTTCCGGACCGACACGACTTAGGGACTTAACAAACCTACAAGAAATGATCATACGCTTTTTTTACCGACTTCAAAAAGGAGAAGGTACTCAATTCGACTGTATGTTTTTTTATGTGCCTTTTATCTGGGTGAACCCAGTTCGATGATTCTTTTTTTATGTGAAAGCTGGTGCGTCTCACGTGGTTCCATATAAAATTGATCAAGATTTCAGCAATATTTATTGAGTTATTCTTGAAAATTTATATTGGAGTGGGTTGTACAAATTTTTTAATTTTAAATTATATATGACCGCCAACGCGTCTGCAATTCCCCTGGTGTTGCAGTTGCTGATGGGCAGCAGTCGACACTTACTATCAGGTGAGCCGCATGCTCGTTTGCTTCTCTACTATGAAAAATCTAACTGTATTAAATTCCAATTAGAAACTTTGACAAAATATATTTTATAAAATATAATTTACCGCAGCACACTGAACTAAGCCAACTTATGCTAGGGCACAATATATAGCTCGAAAAATTGAAAACGGATGGGAAAGAAAGGTTCTCGAGTGGCAATCTCGTACCGGTACACGAAATGTAGGGCGGGCACCCATTAGATGGAGTTAAGACCTGGTAAGACATGCAGGAAGTCGATGCGTCGTGCTTTGTGGCGTTCTTTGGGAGAGTTCAACAGAGGACTTGTGAAGGGATGTTATTAATGATAAATCATGGTATGTGTGTGTCCTGATTGTACTAGGCGATGCTATACGAGTTTACATATACGTTTACATACACGAGTTTCAGTTTATCACAAGTGATGATTAGATAAGAGGATGATGTCTTCTCCCATTTTCAACCGTAGTGGTAATAATAAATATCACTTTGTCACATTAAAATGTACACTTGCTGTGGGTGTCCGCGGACTGCCGTCAATTTCAAGCAAGGAAAGCTGCAGATGCGTTGTCACCTATGAAGACTAAGGCGGAATGTCATCACAACCTGTAGTTATGCTATTTCTATATCCTTTACGCTTTACACTACACCCTTTAGACCTGAACAAAGCATTGCAAGCGCTCCTATTAGGCGGCTGAAATACACATAAAATATAGTAGAGAAATATTGGCGTATTATGATCAAGTTTTAATAGATAAGATAGGTACAGTGATCGGCGTAGTGTACACCGATAAATCGTACCCATGGAATGGCTATTTTTAAGTAAATTAAAATTTATATACATACATATATGTATTAATACATATTTGTGCCATTTACTGTAGAGACTATCGGTCCGTGGGGTCCACGTGCGGTGAAGTTCTTAAAGGAACTGTATCCGCGAGTGATTGTCGCTGCTGGTGATAAGAGGGCTGGTTCTTTTCTCGCTCAAGGGCTAAGTATAGCCATTCAGCGAGGAAATGCAACAGCGTTCTTGGCGTTATATCACCGGGAGCAGGATTTTTCAATAATTTAAGTTTTAAGTTTTAGTTTTTTTATTACGGTAAACAAGTACATAAAAATTACTTTTTGTTTGTTCATATTTATGTGCTGCCATACTGGTCATCAGATTGCGGTAAATAGTTTTCAGCTTATTGCTTGCACTTGCGCAAAGGTTATAGGCATAGTACAATTAACTTACTTTAGGTGGCGCGCGTATCTGACCGACTAAATGTACTATTATTATTTTTTTTTTACTTATTATAAGCCAGTGCTTGACCACAATTAAAATTAAAAAAATCCTAATTAAACAATATAACCCTTCCAAAATTAAAAATATTTTTTTTTAAATTTGGAAGAGTTATATTGTTAGATAATTTAAATGTTATGTAAATAAATGATAACTAAAATTCGTAAAAGTTAGGCAATCATGTTTTCATGTCGAAGTTTAGTTTCACCGAGGTAAAATATAGCGCTTGAGTTGTTTGCACGATACCGTTTATTTACTGCCTCGTCTGCTAACACAGCTGACGAGATTGGAATACTTTTGCCAATTTGAATGAACTCTGCATGAATTTAAAATGTTTTGCCGAATCGAACAGTTTAAGTTGAGGCAACGTTTTCTTTATATGTAGTAAAACTACGCTGCATCTATATTATGGTTGTAGCACGTATGAGTCGGCTCGACCGCAGAAGAGCCATGCCCTCACAGTATGTATACACATGTTTATTGTTATTTGTTTTTTGAATTTTAAGTTTTTTTTTAAGTACACAATTTATTGTTAATAAATAAAGACATTGATTATACCAGCGTAAAATAGGAGCTTGATGGTGGTATGTTTTGTATAGAGAATGTAGAGAATCGAAAATACTTTTACTGGAGAGAGGTACTACATCTCAGTCCTCAAGGGTGGAAACGCATCTTAATTTTGATTTTTGATCCGCGATAGATGTGTGTGAACTGTAATATCGTTTGTTAAGCTGTGATTTTGTTAATAAAAAAAATAAACCTAGCAAGCTAAGCTTTGTAGCGGTTTCTAACGGTTGCCGTTGAGCAATCAGTTGCAAAATAGGAGGTTCAGATGCCTGGGTGATCAGTAATCGATTGCTGAAAACAGAATTTGAAAATTCGCAACCGTTCTCGAGATAATCGTGGGACAGACGGACAGACGGACGGACAGACGGACAGAAGGACAGACGGACAGACGGACAGACGGACAGACATCGTGAAATCAATAAGTGACTTCGCAAGCTTCGCCACTTAATAAGGACTTGAACGAGCGCGAAATAATTTATGAAAACCTCGAACTGGGCCTATGACATGGGAATACGTCAGTCCCGCTCTGTCAAGATCTCGCCAGTTGTTTTCAGCTTGAAGAGCGCGCAGGTCAGCTTCCATCGGTTCGCTCTAGCGATATTTTTTATGGTCCTCTGGAACAAGGGTTTTATAAAAAGTGCTAGTGCATATATTTTTACAAAATTATCTTAATAAACTTGTGAGTAAATAAACTAGTTGTATGCCTATATGTAATTTATTTTGATGTTTTTATATTTCTTATGTTTTTTAAATACGCGTTAAAATTTGCGTTAAAACACGGATGTTTTGAAACCTTTAATTGTCAAATCCTACACTATAACAAGAAAAGTCGATATCGTGTCTATTCGGAATAACATTGTAGTCGCGATTAAATAATATCCACCACTCCATATCGTAAGTAAGAGGCGATAAAGGGAAAGTAAATCAGGAGATGGGCAACAGCATCTTCCGGGTAACAACTCAAAAAAATAAAAAAAACTGCGTTCACTACACTCGCCTCGTAAGCGTGGCAACTGTGGCAGAATCCTCCCTATGAGGCCATCTAAGGAAGAGGCTTATGTTGAGCAGTGGACTATAGACTGTAATAGAAGTTGATATCGCGCTTGGTTTTGGGCACACATCATCAAAAGGCAGAGTTATCAGTCTCATATGTTAGCATGAAAAAACGATCGACCAGTGTATCCTTGAAACGACGCTGACAACTATTTAACCTACTTCAAAAAGGAGGAGGTACTCAATTGGATAGTATTTTTTTTGTTTGTTACTTTCATAATTTTTTTCTACGTGAACCGATTTTGATGATTCTTTTTTTATTTGAAGGCTGGTGAATCCTCATATAAATTTCATATTATAAAAATATTAAATTTATAGTTATGACCTTTTGAGTTGTCTTTAATATTTTGAAGTCGTTTGCACAAAATGTTTAATTTTACCACTTGTTTATTCGCCCAGTTTGTCGACGCTAAGCGCTTAAAAAAGCTTGTGCTTTTAAATTATGATATATAAGACTAAGGCATGTTATGTATCATTTGTGTCATCCAACACTATTTATAACTGTTCAAATTGACAGATAGCATTATTCACGTAAAATTGTTTTATTAGCGAACTAGCAAACTTAGTTTATAAACGTACTTGACTAAAATGATTTTAATTTTTAACATGCTTATACAAGTTTGTTGAAAAGCTCAAATGCTTGTCGTTTATGCAGCTGCCTCTCATTCATTGTCGCTGTACGGCTTACCAGGAGGAGGCTGTTATTCAAGAGGCTTATCTAATGTTTTCAGTGTTACAAGATCAATGATAAATGACAGGTCTATTGCCCTGGCTTCTTGAAGAGGCAGCTTAAGCTGTTCAAGGAGATATAGAGATAACACTACTCGATGATACACCACGTGATTAAATCCGTAAGTTACCTTTTGCGGGGCGGTCATCATCATCATCATCATTACAGCCCGTCACAAGCCCACTGCCGAACTTAGGCCTCTCCCAAGGAATGCCACAAAGCACGGTTCTGAGCCACCTGCATCCAGCGACTTCCTGCATGTTTTACCAGCTCGTCACTCCATCTAGTGGGGGACGCCATACACTTCGTCCACCGGTAGGAGGCCGCCAATCGAGAACCTTTTTTCCCCCATCGGTAGTCGGTTCCTCAAGCTATATGGCCGGCCCATTGCCACTTCATCTTACTAATCCGTTGGGCTATGTCGGTCACTGTGGTTCTACTGCGAATATCCTCATTTCTAAGTTTATCACGCAGAAAACTCCGAGCATAGCCCTCTCCATAGCTCGCTGAGCGATCTTGGGCTTCCTCATCCGGCCAGCAGTGAAGGACCACGTCTCAGTTTCGTATGTCATCACTGGCAACACGCACTGGTTGTACAGTCTCCGTTTCAAGTTTTGAGGTATACCTGAGGAGAAGATTTGCCGAAGTTATCTACACAAACAGACTTTTAGACAGAAGTAGAGTCCTGTCAACGGACTTCCATGTCATTTTATGCCACCAGGGCGGCGCCGCTTAAAAGTGAGGGGAAATATTTGACATAATTCAAAGCGGTGCAAGTTAATTTTATAGGAAAATGTAGGGGTTCATGTTTCTTTATGAAATATTAGTTATATATTAGATTCGAACCCGTGTAGTGGCGGTGTAAGAATATTCACTACCCCATGTCGTCCCGTGGGTGTCGTAAGAGGCGACAGAGGGAAACATATCAGGAGATGGGCAGCGGCGTCTTCCTTCTAACTTTTTGCCAACCCTCTTGCCAAGTGTGGCAACTATGGCAAATATCCCCTCTGTGGACTTGGATAGTCTATAACGATAACGGTAACGGTAGGTTAGAAATTAATAAAAAAAACTACAGTTATTCCTAAAAGCAGAAAAAATAAAAGTTTATGAGTTTCTAGAGTAATAAATTACCTTGCTCCAAGCTGTCCCACAGACTCTAAGGCTACATTATTATGTGATTACATTTCTCAATGCAATTTATATCAGATGAATCATGTTCGGAATGAATTAGATCGCACTTTAGACCTTGTTTTGTCCTCCTCTACTAGTATTTTAATTTCTGAAACTAGTCCATTATCCCGTATCGATAAATATCACCCTTCACTTGAAATATCGGTTAACACACTGTCTAAGCCAAAGTATATCAAACCTAAGTATAATAAACGTTTTAATTTTGATAAAGGTAACTATGATGCTATACGTAGAGAAATCAAGGGTGTTGATTGGGGGACTCTCCTTTCAGACAACCAAGTTGACTTGGCGGTGGATTCCTTTTATTCAGTAATTAGCGAAATTATTGTTAAATACGTTCCTTTAAAAAAAGAAGCCTCCACTCACCCAATATGGTTCTCAACAGCGCTAAAAAAGTGCCTTGCAGAAAAGAAAAAATTCCATAAAAAGTATAAAATGTATGGTAATCCCCGAGATTACGATACATTTTCCATGCTGCGTGCTAGATCCAAGTCTCTGTTGGAGGAATGTTATTCTGCTTTTATTAACGTAACTGAAGACGCTATCAAAACGAATACCAAAGCTTATTGGAGTTTTGTTAATAACAGAAAAGCTAAAAAAGGTATCCCAAGCACAATAACGCTTGGTAATGCCAGAACTTCAGACGCAGCAGGAATTTGCGATTTACTATCGCAGTACTTTAGTTCAGTATTCGAAGATTCCACCCAATCAGTACTGCCATCACTCAAAATGTGTGAAAATGTGCTATCGGAATTTACTGTGTCAAAACATGATGTAACTCTTAAATTAAAGCAACTAAATCTTAATAAAGGGGCAGGACCAGACCAAATACCACCTACATTCCTCAAAAGATGTGCTACTGAACTAAGTCTACCCTTGACAATTCTCTTTAATAAGTCTTTAAGAGCAGGGTCGTTTCCATCAGAGTGGAAACTTGCACATGTTGTCCCAATACATAAATCAGGTGATTATTCGTTATGCGAAAACTATAGACCGATCAGTATTCTTTCTTGTATCGCGAAAGTGTTTGAATCTGTAATATATGATCGAATTTATTATCATGTACAACCAGCTCTCTTTGAGCAACAGCATGGTTTTGTCAAGGGAAAGTCCACAATATCAAATCTATTGGAATATAAGGCATATCTTTGTTCAGCCTTCGCAGTTAGTGGTCAAGTTGACACAATATATACCGATTTTCGTAAGGCTTTTGACAAAGTGAATCATGCATTGCTTTCTCAGAAACTCAAGTGGTACGGCATCCATGGTAATTTGTTGCGATGGATACAGTCTTATTTAGAAAACCGTAGCCAATTAGTTAGTTAAATCAGGTATACCACAAGGATCTCATCTGGGCCCTCTATTTTTTCTTATTTTTATAAACGACCTAATCCCAAAACTAACCTGTCCTTGTCTATTATACGCAGATGACCTCAAAGTGTTCAAGAAAATTAATGACCTTAATGATTGTATTGATTTGCAAAATAATGCTAACACAATTGCTGACTGGTGCAAACAAAACTGTATGTACTTACATATAAAAAAAAATGTTTCGTTATTTCTTTTACCAACAAACGCAATAAAATAAATCACGATTATATACTTGAAGGTCAAATTCTTAAGCGTAATTCAGTTGCAAAAGACTTAGGTGTTTACTTTGATGAAAAACTTACTTTCAGAAATCATTATGATTACATTATTTCTAAGTCATACAAAACATTAGGTTTTATTACCAGAACAACCAAACATTTCAAAAAACCATCCACATTTATACATCTCTTCTATGCTTTGATAAGAAGTACTCTTGAGTATGGTTCTGTTGTATGGTCTCCATTTTACGAAGTGCACTCCAAGCGTCTAGAACAGATCCAAAACAAAGCTCTTAAGATAGTTAGTTATAGGCTGAAAATAAGTCGCAAGCTACCGTCTTATCAGGAGAGACTACTTACATTTGGAGTTTCATCACTGCGTAATAGACGTGCTATACAAGATATTCTTTGCTTACATAAACTAATACACTGCAAAATTGTTTCCCCAGATCTTTTATCACAAATCACTTTCAATATTAAGTCTAATCCCAGGCGTCGTCTTAATACGTTTATATTAAACGTCTATAAGAACAATACTTCATTTTACAATCCTTTAACACGAATGTGTCGCTCTTATAATGATATAGTTCTAACGGAGTCAGGTAAGGACATTGATGTCTTTGACAATAATGTAAATAAGCTACGTACTCAACTACTCCACTACTTCAAGTCAACTCCACATTAATTAATTATTTATCGTCATAATAAACTTTTACTATATTGTCGTAAAATTTGTTAAATTTATAAATTGTTTTTTTTTTGAGTAAAATATAATACATAAATATGTTTACGGATAATTCATGTTGCAACTGTATGTACGCGTTTTTGGTTTGTATTCCAGTTCAAAACTTTGTATATAATAGGTATTTATGTTACATAAAATTGAATGTAAACTGTTGTGTACATCCAATAAAATAAAAAAAAAAAAAAAAAAAATACACTAAACAATGCCTCAGTGATTTGCTCTTTAATTTTTAACACATTTTAACTCTTTTGATTTATTTTTTACTTTTATGAATATCTGTGGTTTGGTTTATTCACTTTTAATCTAGTTAATAAAAATTAAAACTAATAGTAAAGATGGAAACATTAACCTTTAACATTTTCCGAACAAATTAACTTCCCCGCTATAAAATCTGTCAGATATTATACCTCATATTGGATGGATGCCCTCATTATAATGACATTGTGTTACAAATAATAATTAAAAATTAAAAATTTTGTACAAATAACTTTTTTTTATATAAGATTTTTTTTATATTTTTTTATATAGGTTATTAAAAGAATATTTACAATTAACTTAAATAATAGCGAGATCATAACATGAAAAACATATTATTTATACCTATTTCCTACTTCATCACTAGAAACTCGTTAAACAAGTAATATTTTTTTTTAGTTAAGTATGTATTAGTTCCTTTTTGAGCATTTTTATGCCTTTAATGCTTTTTTTATATGATAAGGGTGACAAACGAGCACACAGCCCACCTGATGGTAAGTGGTTTCTGCGGCCCATAGACATCTACATCTATCCTCTATTACAAACCAAAATGTAGATGCGTTGTCACCCGTGAGGACTAAGATGGAATGCCTCATTTCCAGTAAAAAGGGCCTCCGGCCACCTGCACTCACCAAGCGAAACGCAGAGGTCAACCTCTACTTCACGCTGGTATTCTGTGAGGTCGTGGTACCACCCCGGTTCGAGCCGGCCCATCCGTGCGACAGCAAAAGCTGCCGCGTGGCTCTACCACTGTTAACACTTCTTCTATATAAATTATTAGACTATATTATTATTATTTTTATTATTAGACTTCTATATAAATTATTAAGGATAACTCAAAAACTATTGGTAAGACAATTCTTTTCCCATATAATTTTATATTTTATAAAATTATATGGGAAGCACAGAAAAAGAATCATCTAAATCGGTTTACCCAGAAAAAAGTTGTGAGGAAACACACATAAAAACATACAGTCGAATTGAGTACCGTCTCTTTTTTGAAGTCAGTAGAAAACTTCACCTCAGTCCCAACTAGCGACATTTGGTGAGCGGAAGATTATTTGCCCTCATTAGTAAAGTTGCCAAAAAATTTTTGAATTATTGCGACTCTTATATCTGATTCGTGTAAGATGGTCATTAGGTTGAAAAGTTAACGGCCAGATTTATAAAGAAGTGACTAAGGTCACGCGATGGTTAATTTCACATAATTTCTGTATACTTATACGTATTAAAACAGTTCACAAAACGTAAACTTGGTCGTACTACTACTCGTCTAATGTTGATGATTGATGCAATGCTTCTCCATCAGCTAGTTAAGGTCCACTGTATAGTAAGCGCCTCCCCCGTTGTAGAGATACTCCACCTGATGGTAAGCGGATTCTGTGGCCCAGAGACATCTACATGTATCATCGATTAAGAATCAACGCGTTGCTACCCGTGAGGACTAAGATGGAATGCCTCACTTCCAGTAAAAACGGTCTCCGGTTCTCTACATTCACCATACGAATCACACAAGATCAATGCTGATTATTTATGCTGGTGTTCTGTGATTATAAGGTTAATTATTTATTTATTTAGTTCAATGTACATGTCAGTACATATGGTGGACTTAGTCCCACAAAGAGAGATAGACATATTAAAGGCGTTGCAGCAATAATAAAAAACTAAAGGATTAAAAAAAGGTGAATTTATTTATATAAATATAATTGGTAAATCCAATTGAGCATACCCTAAGCGCATAAAAAATTACGTATAACATGATTATACGGAATTTTTTAAAGTAGTGTAAATACATTTCGACAGCACTATCGGCTTCAACACCCTCGAAACCCATGAAAATGACACCCATGATGAAAACATTGATACCCATTGCAGCCGCCACCTTGGATTTACATTTCGACAGCACTATCGGCTTCAACACCCTCGAAAACCATTCGAATTACACCCATGATGAAAACATTGATATCTATTGCAGCCGCCATCTTGGATTTACATTTCGACAGCACTATCGGCTTCAGCAACATCGAAAACCATGAAAATGACACCCATGATGAAAAAATTGATATCTATTACAGCCGCCATCTGGATTTACATTTCGACAGCACTATCGGCTTCAACACCCTCGAAAACCATGAAAATGACACCCATGATGAAAAAATTGGTACCTAATTCAGCCGCCATCTTGGATTTACATTTCAACAGCACTATCGGCTTCAGCACCCTCGAAAACCATGAAAATGACACCCACGATAAAAAAATTGATATCTATTGCAGCCGCCATCTTGGATTTACATTTCGACAGCACTATCGACTTCAACACCCTCGAAAACCATGAAAATGACACCCAAGATGAAAAAATTGATATCTATTGCAGCCGCCATCTTGGATTTACATTTCGACAGCACTATCGACTTCAACACCCTCGAAAACCATGAAAATGACACCCAAGATGAAAAAATTTACATCTTTTGCAGCCGCCATCTTTGATTTACATTTCGACAGCACTATCGGCTTCAACACCCTCGAAAACCATTAAAATAACACCGATGGTGAAAAAATTGATACCTAATTCAGCCGCCATCTTGGATTTACATTTCAACAGCACTATTGGCTTTAACACCCTCGAAAACCATGAAAATGACACCCATGATGAAAAAATTGGTACCTAATTCAGCCGCCATCTTGGATTTACATTTCAACAGCACTATCGGCTTCAACACCCTCGAAAACCATGAAAATGACACCCATGATGAAAAAATTTATACCTATTGCAGCCGCCATCTTGGATTTACATTTCGACAGCACTATCGGCTTCAACACCCTCGAAAACCATGAAAATGACACCCATGATGAAAAAATTGGTACCTAATTCAGCCGCCATACTTGTATTTACATTTCAACAGCACTATCGGCTTCAACACCCTCGAAAAAAAAATGAAAATGACACCCAAGATGAAAAAATTTATACCTATTGCGGCCGCCATAATGGATTTACATTTCGACAACCCTATCGGTTTCAACACTCTCGAAAACCATCAAACTGTCACCCATGACAAAAAAATTGATACTACTTACTTTTAGTACGTACTACTATTATTTATTCTGTGCTTTTAAAATATTGTAATAGAAAAATCTCTTATTATTATAATAATCAGGTAACTAGGAATTTGGATATTCGAATATTGTGTACAGCGATCTTTTTGAGCCGCTGCAAACATCCGAAACAATGTCCACTCACGACGGCGACTGACCAGTATATAAAAAGTACTCTGTGCGTCGAACTGAGTGAGTGAGTAGACTACTCTGTGGCTTTAGCTCCCTTTACAGAATTAATTTACATACAAGGCTACCAAATCAACAAAAATTTCGCCATTTTGGAGCCGAAAAAAATTAATTATAGCTAAACAAAACAAAATTACACTGCCATTTACATTCAGTGGCTTCCCACATGATAGATGAAGAGATTAAAAAATAGATTGAGTTAAACAAATGATGTTTTCAAAAGTTAGAGTGTTTACAAACCTTCCGGACTTGATAAATCCACACCATAAGCCACAAAAACCCCTTTTTTATTTGTAAATAGCAATTAATCAATTTAAAAAGAAATATTATTAAGTTCAACAATCATTTATCTTTCTAACAATGTGCTTTTTATATCATTTATATGTATAATATGATTGCTAGATACGATTTTATTCGATAAAACGTTGGAATCTTAATTTTTAGGCGATAGTAGAACATACCTTGCGCTTTCGCTTAAGGTATGCAATATATATAACATATAAATAGTTATGTTGATATATTTATTTACCGAAAATTATAAGATTTTTCTGGTATAAGGTTTCCCATAGAGCGACTGCCTTTCTCATAATAATAATGTTCTGGAATTCGAAATTAAGTCACGGCAGACAGTCTGAATGGGGACTGGTCATCGGTGCAGGACAGGATTATAGTGCACGAGTGCATGAGCGAACACAGGTGCTCTCTCTATTCACTAAGTGTCATAGTCTTAAAGTCGGAACAAGTATATATGTAGAGCAACCCTGCAGCTATATTGTGGTTGTAGCACGAATGGGTTGAGTCACGGTTGGGTAGGACCACGCTCGTACAGAATACTAACGTCAAATAGCTGATTAATGCTGCTGTCTTGCGTATGGTTGTTTGTCATCCTAATTGTATTAAAAAAATAACCGATCTTTATTCATATATTATCGAGAAATAATTCAGTTTTTAAGTCAACAATTTCAACGTTATCCGTCTCATTTATTCCGTGAAAGAAAAACAAAAGGAATTTCCATTCAATTAAATTAACAGGGAACTGGGAAACTTTGCAATCAAGACCTATTATTTTGCGTCAGCGTAATCTCCTTCGGCATTCATTTAATGATTAATTCTGAGTTTCAATAGTAGGTAAAATCTACCGTTAGCAGCAATATATAACTAGTGTTTATCCAGCATTATTTTTCAGATATTTTGCTGCAATTTTTGGTATAACCCAGATATAAATACATATGGGTTGAACTAGATCTAGAAATTGTAGTTATTTTACTGTTATAAGCCAGCGCTCAACTACAATCCCACCTGATGGTAAGTGGTGATGCAGCCGCAGATGGTGAAGCGCACAGACTTAACAAAAGTCCATTCACTCTTGTCTTGAAGACAACCACATTATAATCGTATGGGAAGACAGATGACGACAAATTATTCCACTCCTTTTCTGTACGCATTAGCTGAGCGTCTTGGACTCCAATGATATAATGGAGAGGAAGGAATTAATTAACAAATTATGGGATATATTGCAGGGATTTGCTTCAATCGTCACGCTTAGCTGACGTTTGGAAGACCGCAGTACCACACGTCTCGCACCTTTATACTGCTCCTCTTCGGCGATCTGGTTGTTTAACGTCCGGCGCGAAAGTTGTGTTTGAACCGGAAGTTTTAAAAAATCATAAGCTTTTTCTGGCAAGATCCAAGTATTGGAGATGATTCTCTTATACCACCACCACATCTACAGAAAGGATACCGGTAGTTAATAATAGAGAGACTTTCAATATGTTTTATGTCATAATTAATATTTAATAAAAAATATTCTCTATAGATGCACAATTCGTTTCTAGGTTCGTTTATTGGTCCGTAAGTTGGTTTGATTGTGGGCCTGTCTAAATGTTCGTTCATTAATTTGTATAATTACTAATTGAACACAAAAAAGTCCCTAAATTTTGTCATTCCCAGCAAGGTGAGCAACTTAATATTTTACACTGATTTTCAGTGCCAACCCCTGTGAGATCTCAAATGTCTTTTGGACCCATATAACAAAAAGATCCGGATGTTAGCCTTAAGAAGAGAGCCTTTAACCAAGCCGCCAAGTCGTGCAAAAACGCATTACGCCAAGCCAGTTTCGACTGCATTAAACTTATCGGTACGAAGCTGTCTATCAAACCATCTGGTAGTAGAACTTTTTGGTTTCTCGCCAAAGCGGTCGAGACAAACTTCTGTAGGTCTACACTTCCTCCGCTGGTAAAACCAAATGGCTCACTGGCGCATGCGCCTAAGAAGAAAGCGGCCTTATTTGCTTTTCTTTTTGCTTGCAATTCGCGTCTGGACAGTAGCAACAGCATACCATCTCAATTACGCCACTGCGGTACCTCTATGGTAGAGTTCCGTATTACCAACAAGGAGGTTCTTAAAACCTTGCGAAGTCTAGACTTGAACAAAGCTAGTGGACCTGATGGTATACCAGCTATAGTTCTAAGGGTCTGTGCACCTGAATTGCCTCTTGTGTTGACACGCTTGTTCCGCCTCTCATTCAGGACGAATAGTGCCTAAACGTGCAGCCTGTGCCTAAAAAAGGTAGCCGTACCTACCCTGCCAACTATCGGCCAATTTCAATTACCTCCATACTCTGCAAGATTATGGAGCGTATATTGAACGCCCACCTCATGGCATACCTAGAACAAAATTATCTCTTCAGTGATCGCCAATACGGGCCTCCGAATGGGGCGATGCCAATCTCGTGAGATTTAACGCATCCGAAACACAAGCGTGTCTTTTCACCGCTAAAAGGAGCACGCTCACCTTGGCTCTTACTTTTCAGAATGTATCCTTGGAGTACACTGTCCACCATCAGTTGTTAGGGGTTGAATTTTCTTCGAACCTAAACTATGGGCGGTTCATTGAGTCCAAAGCCAAAGCAGTCGTAAGAAAACTTGGTGTCCTTGCAAGAGTGCGGCGGTACTTCACGCCAGGGCAGTTTCTTATCTTATATATAGCGTACATCTGGTCGTGCATGGAGTACTGCTGTCACATATGGGCTGGTGCTGCAAAATGCCACCTGGCAGCGTTGGACTCAGTGGAGAGACGTGCTAAGAGGCTTATTGGTGACCTTGATTTGGTTGAAACCAATCTTGTCAGCCTCGAGCATAGGCGCAGAATAGCCAGTCTCTCGGTAATCTATAGGATGCATTTCGGTGAGTGTGCGCGAATTACATGCTTTAATTTCTTCCTCTCCTTTCCACTATCGCGGACAACCAGGCGGTCGGCGGGTCTTCATCCCTTTGTTGTCGATATTCCACGCATTAGAACCAAATGGTTTGCTTCGTACGTGGTAATGCGTACAGCAAAGGAGTGGAATAATTCGCCGGCGTCTATCTTTCCGTCCGAATGCAATCTGGGCGTCTTCAAGGCAAGAGTAAATAGGCTTTTGGTACGCTAAGACAGTTCGATTTACCATCTAAGGCCGCATCACTAGTTACCACCAGGTGGAATTGTGGCCAAGCACTAACTTATAATAAGAAAAAAATATATACCACAAAAATCTATACAAATAAATAAAATTGAAGTGTCTGTTTGTAATGATTTGAAAAATGTTTATGAAAGCAAATACGTTACTTATAACTAAAATACAATTTTTAAAATTTTTGTGTGTCTGTCTGTCGGTCTGTCTGTCTGTTGGTCTATCTGTCGGTCTGTCTGTCTGTCGGTCTGTCTGTCTATTTGTTCCGGCTAATCTCCGAATCGGCTGGACCGATTTCGATGGGACTTTCACTGGCAGGTAGCTGATTTCATAAGCAGTAACTTAGGTTACTTACTTATTTTGGAAAAATAATTATGATTTCCCGCAAAAACATAAAAACCCTAACACGCGAGTGAAGTCGCGGGGAACAGCTAGTATTATTAATATGTTTAAATACATTCTACCAGTTGTCTAGTTACAACGCAAACAAGAACCCAATAAATGTACAGAATATAAAAAAAGCTAAATACACTAAATAGCACCAGATAGCCCTGCTGTAAATAAATTATTTACTTTTTCAACTATTGCTTGTTTCAAGCCTTCACGTCTAAATGTCCTTTTTAGAGTAATTCTAAACTGTTGGAACCCCAGGAATCCTAAAATGTAATTATTTCGCAAATCTTCAAATAAATGTTCAGAATTTGCGGTTAGCGGAACAAACCAATCTAAACTTTCTGCTCTTCACTCCGAAATTAAGTAGTACTGGGAAGCAAATTAAGTTATGACATGGCTCTGAACTGCCTGTCATACTTTATATAAATGAGTGACAGGGACGGGGAATAATTTTACGATAATGTTATAAAATCTCTCTTTCTTTTTGTTAGTTCTGATATGATTTTGCATCACGAGAATGTTCCCGAGGGTAAGGGTCAATGGCCTATGTAATAAAATGTGTAGACATAAAAAGAATAAAGTCTTTTCTCCTTTAATAATATTGTTATTGTTATGTAATCGCGCGTGTTATAGTGCTTTATGATTGTAAGAGCGGAATGACCTGGATTTATCTAGAATATTCTATATTCCTCCTATTGAGTATAAAAGCGTGTGCCGGCAATCGGACAATTAATTATTTAGAGAACGTGAAAGTGAACTCTACTTCGAGAAGCGACTACAAGCAACCGTCCTACGACATCTGCGATTATTAAGAACCTCTCTGGAGAAGCTTAGCGATTTGAACGACGTAATTGTATACTTGCTGTGTGTGTGTGTGGAAGAATAAATCCATTACTTATCCTAATCGGCATTTTACTCAACCCAGTGTAGGTTCAATCAATTTGATTAGAACCTATACTATAGCAGATTCTGTATTTTTATTCTGAACCGAGATTAGATACAGGTGTCTATAAGCCACATTAATAATTTACTATCAGTTGGATTATGTGCCCTCTTGCCATCTTTGCGTATAAAAAGCCTAAAAAAGAATATTGTATCATGTTTGCAAAATATTTTTTTCTTATTGCTCAGAAATACTGGTTTCCACACGATGTTTTCTTCACCGCCGAGCATGTGGTACATCAGTACTTAAAATTGCAATTAAACATTTTCATTGGTACCGGGTATTGAACCTGGGTTACTCGCGTACTGTGACATTTACAGCGAGCGCTGATCCCCTGAGCTACGACGGCTGTTTAAAATAAGCATTTATATAAATATGTCGGAGCATCTATAAAATACCGGTTGGCTCGAGGTGGAATTGTAGGTATAGTGCAGACAAGGAGGACGGTGATGCTGAGAGGCTAACACAGTACGTGTTAGACTGAGATGTGTGGTATTGCTGTTGGATTGCACATTGTTTGGTGTTATCATGTAATTACGTACCTCACGTTACACTGGTGTGTGATTGTGGCGGAGACGTGTTACGGTGTCGTCGAACTGTAATTTCTCTATGCTGAATGTATAGTGCGTTACGCTGTCTTATTACTGAAAATGATTAATTGCTTAAGCAAGAGAGCAAGTTGAATTTCCGTTAAATATTTATAAATATGTTGTTTTGTGTATGTGTGTATTTTTTATATAGAATAGGGTGACAAACGAGCACACAGTCCACTTGATGGTAACTGAATGCTGTGAATGTGAATTTTACGCTGGTATTCTGTGAGACCGTGATCCTTCCCCGGTCGAGCTGACACATTCCTGCTACAATCATAATATAACTATAGCGTGGCCCTACCGCTTATAAGATTTACCACATGTAGGTTTTATACAGTTTCTTTCTATTTTACTATGATGTTCTTAGCACCTATCCTACCTTATTTTTACACGTCCTGGGTAGACTGGGAGAGAATATCTAAAGGCATTAAGTCCGCCCTTTTTAATTATTTTTATTAAGGTGTACAATAAACAAGATAGATGTTGATGTTTATGGGCCACAGCAACCACTTACCATCAGGTGGACCGTGTGCTCGTTTGTCACCCCAATTCTATATAAAAAAGCATAAAAAATAAATATTATATTGATATTACAGTATTATCATTTCGGCAGCTGATGTTGAGAGATGCCTGCCAGGTCGATTTTGTTTATAGAGGGTGTGGTCCATATATCTGTTAGAAATTTATCTGGGGCCTCTGGAAGGTAAACTCTATCGGCAAGTAAAATAAATATCGTCGGAGATATCCATAATACATATCTTAAAAAGAACATACGGTCTTATTGAGAACCGTTTTGAAGTTACTGTGCGATGTAATAAAATAAGGTATATTTCATTATATTACTTTATTTAAATATTAAAATGTTATAGTTAATAAACATTTAAATCTACACTAAAGATGTAATTAAAGTCGATTAAGAAAAACTTAATTATTTTCTTTATATTTTCACTTTTCTAATTGTTTGCAAGCACGCAAACACTCGCAAAAAGTTAATTAAGGGGAAAAACAATAGAACCTAAAACTTGAATATTACTTGAATCTTGAAGCCGTGGTTACTCGGAGGTTAACTGCTCGCTGTAAATTTCATACTACGCGAGCAACTTGGGTTCGAATCCCACCGGCACGAATAGAATTGTTAATTCCAATTATAAGTGCTATTTAAGTAAGAAAACAACAACTGTAGTATTTTTTTTGTAGAATAAGTGTGACAAACGAGCACACAGTTCATCTGGTAAGGGTATGCTAAGGCCCATAGAAATCTACTATCACAATACTAAATATAGTAGCCTTAAGCTGCTATTTTACGCTGGTATTCCGTGAGAGATGGTCCATCCCCAGTCGAGCCGAACCATTCGTGCAAAAATGCTATCAGGTAGACTGTGTGCTCGTTTGTTACCCTTATCCTATAAAAAAAAATAAGTAGCTGCAGCATACCTTTACCACGAAATAATATTCCATTATTATAAACTAATTATTCATGGATTGTAGGACATATATTAAATTATAAATTACCCTTTACTATGCACATATATGTAAATTAAAGTTTATTGCATACCTTAAGCGAAAGCGCAAGGTGTGTTCTACTATCGCCTAAAAATTAAGATTCCAACATTTTATCGAATAAAATCGTATCTAGCAATCATATTATACATATAAATGATATAAAAAGCACATTGTTAGAAAGATAAATGATTGTTGAACTTATTAATAATTTTTTTAAATCGATTAATTGCTATTTTTAAATAAAAAAAGGGTTTTAGTGGCTTATGGTGTGGATTTATCATGTCCCTGTGGCTTGTAAACACAATAACTTTTGAAAATATTAATTGTTTAACTCAATCTATTTTTTAATCTCTTCATCTATCATGTGGGAAGCCACTGAATGTAAATGGCAGTGTAGTTTTGTTTTGTTTAGCGATAATAAATTTTTTTCGGCTCCAAAATGGCGAAATTTTCGTTGATTTGGTAGCCTCGTATACAAATTATTTCTGTAAATGGGAAGCTACAGCCACAGAGTAGTAATGAGTAGTTTAGTTTGGCTCACAGAGTACATTATATATAGGGAATAATGTAAAATAAATAAATTATACTAAAAATTTGATTACAAATTTGTTTTGTAACAAAATAGTAAGTTAGCAAGGTTCGATTGTATTTTAAACTATTCATTAATTTGTTTGATTCTTAATTGGCCTAGCATGGCTAAATTTAAAAAAGCGACATCTACTGCAACATGGACAAACTGTCATGACATAATAATACCTCTAAGAAAAATTATAGTATGGACTGTTATGCCACTGGTTTGGTTTCAGTCACCTTCATGAGTGGACATTGTTTCGGTTGTTTGCAGCGGCTCAAAAAGATCGCTGTACAAATACACAATATTCGAATAACCAAATTTCTTAAATACTTAATTATAATAATAATAAGACATTTTTTATTACAATATTTAAAAGCAAGAAATAAATAATAGTAGTACGTACTAAAAGCAAGTAGTATAATTTTTTTTTGTCATGGGTGACATTTTCATGGTTTTCGAGGGTGTTGAAGCCGATAGTGCTGTCGAAATGTAAATCCAAGATGGCGGCTGCAATAGATATAAATTTTTTCATCTTGGGTGTCATTTTCATGGTTTTCGATAGAGTTGAAGCCGATAGTGCTGTCTAAATGTAAATCCAAGATGGCGGCTGCAACAGGTATCAATTTTTTCATCATGGGTGTCATTTTCATGGTTTTCGAGAGAATTGAAGCCGATAGGGTTGTCGAAATGTAAATCCAAGGTGGCGGCTGCAATGGGTATTAATTTTTTCATCATGGGTGTCATTTTCATGGTTTTCGAGGGTGTTGAAGCCGATAGTGCTGTCGAAATGTAAATCCAAGATGGCGGCTGCAATAGATATAAATTTTTTCATCTTGGGTGTCATTTTCATGGTTTTCGATAGAGTTGAAGCCGATAGTGCTGTCTAAATGTAAATCCAAGATGGCGGCTGCAATAGGTATCAATTTTTTCATCATGGGTGTCATTTTCATGGTTTTCGAGAGAATTGAAGCCGATAGGGTTGTCGAAATGTAAATCCAAGGTGGCGGCTGCAATGGGTATTAATTTTTTCATCATGGGTGTCATTTTCATGGTTTTCGAGGGTGTTGAACCCGATAGTGCTGTCGAAATGTAAATCCAAGATGGCGGCTGCAATAGGTATCAATTTTTCATCACGGGTGTCATTTTCATGGTTTTCGAGGATGTTGAAGCCGATAGTGCTGTCGAAATGTATTTAAACTACTTTGAAAATTCCGTATAATCATGTTATATGTAATTTTTTTAATGCGCTTAAGGTATGCCCAATTGGATTTACCAATATATTTTAACTATCTGCAGCAGCGCATAGATATTTCGTTCATCCATCGGCAAAATAATTAAATTATTAGAATGCTCTATTAATCTACTTTGTCACAATAATCTCTATAATACACCGCGGGTTGTTAAGCACGGAATGAAATATTGGATATTGGAATTATCGATGTAACGAACAGCACCTGTTCACGTATTTACGGGAGCCGATCTATAAATAAAATGGAGTAAAGGCAAAAGTAGAGTTATCATATCGCACAACTTCCCTGTGAAATCGACTACCACCAGCGATTTTTCCGGACCGACACGACTTAGGGACCTAACAAACCTACAAGAAAAGAGCATACTCTTTTTCTACCGACTTCAAAAATGAGGAGGTCGTCAATTCGAGTATATGTTTTTTTTATGTGTTACCTCATAACTGACTAACTAACTAACTTTCTGGGTGAACCGATTTCGATGATTCTTTTTTTCTTTGGTGGTGCGTCTCACGTGGTTCCATATAAAATTGATCAAGATTTCACCAATATTTATTGAGTTATTCTTAAAAATTTATATTGGAGTCAGTTGTACAATTTTTAATTATATAAACCGGCAACGCGTCTGCAATTCCCCTGGTGTTGCAGTTGTTGATGGGCGGCAGTCGAAACTTACTATCAGGTGAGCCGCATGCTCGTTTGCTCCACTACTATAAAACAATCTAACTGTATTAAATTCTAATTAGAAACTTTGACAAAATATATTTTATAAAATATAATTTACCGCAGCACACTGAACTAAGCCAACTTATGCTAGGGCACAATATATAGCTCGAAGAACTGAAAACTGATGGGAAAAGAAAGTTTCTCGAGTGGCAACCTCGTACCGGTACACGAAGTGTAGGGTGGCCGCCCATTAGATGGAGTTAAGACCTGGTAAAATGGCCCCCAGTCCCCGGCGGCCCCGCTATTCCTGGCTACGGTGGCGACCATGGTAACGGCGGGGCAGGGGGTGCTAAGAATCTCCGGTGGAGGTTCGGTTGCCACCTACGACGACTCGACCTGGCAACATACAACGCACGCTCCCTGAGGACTGACAAGAAGATCGTGGAGCTGGAAGAAGAGATAGACAAGTTGCGCTGGCATATTATAGGATTATCCGAAGTCCGAAGAGAGGGGGAGGACACGGTAATCCTCGAATCCGGCAGCTTGCTCTATCACTGGGAGGGCGACCATCTGTCCCAAGGAGGTGTCGGATTTATCGTCCACAAGTCTCTCGTTAACAACGTTGTAAAGATCGGGAGTGTGTCGACGAGGGTTGCGTACCTTATACTCAGAATCACCAAACGGTATTCGCTGAAGGTCATACAGGTTTACACACCAACCTCGGCACACCCCGATGAGGAGATGGAGGAAATGTATGAGGATATCTCTAGAGCCATGCATTCCTCCAAAACCCAATATACGGTGTTAATGGGAGACTTCAATGCAAAACTAGGCACAAGAGAGAACGGTGAGCTGAAAGTAGGGAAATTTGGAATAGGGCAACGGAACCCAAGGGGCCAGCAGCTGGCCCACTTCATGGAGAAAGAGGGACTCTTTATGATGAACTCTTTCTTCAAGAAGCGGCCCCACAGGAAGTGGACCTGGTCGAGCCCCGACGGTTCGACAAAAAATGAGATTGACTTCATTATGACGACCAGACGACAACTGTTCAGTGATGTCTCAGTGATCGCGAGGGTGAAAATCGGCAGCGATCACCGAATGGTTAGAGGCACACTGAACCTAAATGTTAAGTTGGAGAGGTCTCGTCTGATGAAGTCAACGCTCCGTCCCTCTCGTGCTCTAATCCAAAGTCCCGAAACCTTTCAGCTCGAGTTACAAAACCGTTTTCAGTACCTAGAAGACTGCAATGAAGTGGACGATATGAATGACAAGCTCGTGGAAACTGTCCATGCGGACGGAGCTAAGTTCTGCAAGAGCCACCGCAGAAGAACACAAAAACTCTCCGATCACACTTTTAATCTCATGGCTGTTAGACGGGAGATGAGGCTACATTCTTCAACAGATTTGACAGCATACAGGCAACTGAACAGACAGATCTCAAAATGCATGCGGCGAGACTTACGCAACTTCAATACAGCTCGTATTGAAGAAGCGATCGAGCGGAATCAAGGCTCCAAAGTCTTTGCCAGAGATCTGTCTGCCAGAAAGAGCTAACTGTCAAAGCTGAAGACCGAATGTGGCAGCATCGTTTCCGGGGCACTTGAGATTTTGAGTGAGATTGAGAGGTTCTATGGGCAGCTGTACACGTCATCGTTGGAGCCACACGCAAGTGTGAGTAACGATCCAAGAGCGAGTCTTATTCGACACTATTCCGAAGATATCCCGGACGTCAGTCTGAGCGAGATTAGAATGGCTCTCCAGCACCTTAAAAACGGCAAGGCCCCAGGCGAGGATGGAATTACAGCGGAGCTTCTGAAAACGGGTGGAAGACCGGTACTTGAAGTCCTTCAAAAGCTCTTTAATTCCGTCCTCCATGGTGGCATTACACCGGAGGCGTGGAGCAGAAGTGCGGTGGTCTTGTTCTTCAAGAAAGGTGACAACGCTCTCTTGAAGAACTACAGACCGATTTCCCTTCTGAGCCGCGTCTACGTGCTGTTTTCGAGAGTCATTACGAATCGTCTCGCGCGCAGACTTGACGACTGCCAGCCTCCCGAACAAGCCAGTTTCCGAAAGGGCTTTAGCACCATAGACCACATACATACCCCACGGCAAATTGTACAGAAGTCCGAAGAGTACAATTTGCCACTATGTCTGGCGTATGTGGACTATGAGAAAGCCTTTGATTCCGTCGAAATTTGGGCGGTGCTGCAGTCCTTTCAGCGGTGCCAACTTGACTGTCGGTATATCGAAGTGCTGAAGTGTTTGTACAGTAGAGCTACGATGGCTATCCGAGTACAGAACCAGAGTACGAAACCTATCCAATTGCAGAGAGGTGTAAGACAGGGTGACGTTATATCCCCGAAACTCTTCACCGCTGCATTGGAAGACGTTTTCAAGCTTCTGGACTGGAAAGGATACGGAATTAACATCAATGGCGAGTACATCACTCACCTTCGATTTGCCGACGATATAGTCCTCATGGCAGAATCGCTGAAGGAACTAAGCACTATGCTCAATGACCTCAATAGTGTCTCCCAGCGGATAGGTCTTAAGATGAACATGGACAAAACAAAGATTATGTTTAATGTCCATGTCACACCTATGCCGGTAGTTGTTGGGAGCACTAAGCTCGAAGTTGTTGACGAGTATGTTTACCTGGGACAAATATTCCGACTAGGTAAGTCCAACTTCGACCGAGAGGTCAATCGACGGATTCAACTCGGCTGGGCAGCGTTCGGGAAGCTACGACACATCTTCTCGTCAGAAATACCTCAAAACCTTAAAACAAAATTGTACAACCAGTGCGTGTTGCCAGTGATGACTTACAGAACTGAGACGTGGTCCTTCACTGCTAGCCGTATGAGGAAGCTCAAGGTCGCTCAGCGAGCTATGGAGAGGGCTATGCTCGGAGTTTCTCTGCGTGATAAACTTAGGAATGAGGATATCCGCAGTAGAACCAGAGTAACCGACATAGCCCAACGGATTAGTAAGCTGAAGTGGCAGTGGGCCGGCCATATAGCTCGAAGAACCGACAACCGATGGGGAAGAAAGGTTCTCGAGTGGCAGCCTCGTACCGGTAGGCGAAGTGTAGGGCGTCCCCCAACAAGATGGAGTGACGACCTGGTAAGACATGCAGGAAGTCGATGGATGCAGGTGGCTCGGGACCGTGCTTTGTGGCATTCCTTGGGGGAGGCCTATGTTCAGCAGTGGACTTGTGAAGGGCTGTAATGATGATGATGATGAAGACCTGGTAAGACATGCAGGAAGTCGATGCATCGTGTTTTGTGGCATTTTTTGAGAGAGTTCAACAGAGGACTTGTGAAGGGATGTTATTAATGATTGTGTGTGTCCTGATTGTACTAGGCGATGCTATACGAGTTTACATACACGAGTTTCAGTTTATCACAAGTGATGATTAGATAAGAGGATGATGTCTTCTCCCATTTTCAACCGTAGTGGTAATAATACATATCACGTTGTCACATTAAAATGTACACTTGCTGTGGGTGTGTGCGGACTGCCGTCAATTTCAAGCAAGGAAAGCTGCAGATGCAGACCACATCCAGCGCAGAGCGGTTCGAATCGTCGACGACCGAGTTCTTTCTGATCGGCTCGATACACTGGCACTGCGTAGAGATGTTGCATCTCTTTGCGTATTTTATCGCATTTATCACGGGGAGTGCTCTGAGGAATTGTTCGGACTAATTCCAGCCGCTCAATTTCACCATCGCACATCGCGACAAAACTCGCGTTACCATCCATACCATCTGGATGATTGGCGGTCCACGACTGTGCGATTTAGAAGAAGTTTTCTCCCTCGCACGACTTCCTTGTGGAATCAATTACCACTAGCGAATTTTTCGGACCGATACGACTTAGGAACCTTCAAGAAAAGAGCTTACACCTTTCTAAAAGGTCGGCAACGCATCTGCAATTCCCCTGGTGTTGCGGTTGTTCATGGGCGGCGGTAGTCACTTACCATCAGGTGAGCCGCATGCTCGTTTGCCCCCTATTCTATAAAAAAAAAAGATGCGTTGTCACCTATGACGGCTAAGGCGGAATGTCATCACAACCTGTAGTTATGCTATTTCTATATCCTTTACGCTTTACACTACACCCTTTAGACCGGAACAAAGCAGTGCAAGCGCTCCTATTAGGCGGCTTAAATACACATAAAATATAGTAGAGAAATATTGGCGTATTATGATCAAGTTTTAAATAGATAAGATAGGTGCAGTGATAGGCGTAGTGTACACCGATAAATCATACCCATGGAGTAGCTATTTTTAAGTAAGTTAAAATTTATATACATACATATATGTATTAATACAAATTTGTGCCATTTACTGTAGAGACTATCGGTCCGTGGGGTCAATGTGCGGTGAAGTTCTTAAAGGAATTGTATCCGCGACTGATTGTCGCTGCTGGTGATAAGAGGGCTGGTTCTTTTCTCGCTCAAGGGCTAAGTATTCAGCGAGGAAATGCAACCAGCGTTCTTGGCGTTATATCGCCGGGAGCAGGACTTTTCAATAATTTAAGTTTTAAGTTTTAGTTTTTTATTACGATAAACAAGTACATAAAAATTACTTTTTGTTTGTTCATTTTTTATGTGCTGCCATACTGGTCATCAGATTGCGGTAAATAGTTTTCAACTTATTGCTTGCAATTGCGCAAAGGTTATAGGCATAGTAAAATTAACTTACTTTAGGTGGCGCGCGTATCTGACCGACTAAATGTACTATTTTATTATTATTTTTTTACTTATTATAAGCCAGTGCTTGACCACAATTAAAATTAAAAAATTCCTAATTAAACAATATAACCCTTCCAAAATTAAAAAGATATTTTTTTAAATTTGGAAGAGTTATATTATTAGATAATTTAAATGTTATGTAAATAAATGATAACTAAAATTCGTAAAAGTTAGGCAATCATGTTTTCATGTCGAAGTTTAGTTTCACCGAAGTAAAATATTGCGCTTGGTGTTGTTTGCACAATACCGTTTATTTACTGCCTCGTCTGCTAACACAGCTGACGAGATTGGAATACTTACCAATTTGAATGAACTCTGCACGAATTTAAAAGGTTTTGCCGAATCGAACAGTTTAAGTTGATGCAACATTTTCATCATCTATATTATGGTTGTAGCACGAATGGGTCGGCTCGACAGGAGAAAAGCCATGCCCTCACAGTATGTTTGTGTACACACGTTTATTGTTATTTGTTTTTTGAATTTTAAGTTTTTTTAAGTACACAATTTATTGTTAATGAATAAAGATATTGATCATACCAGCATAAAATAGGAGCTTGTGTTTTGTATAGTGAATGTAGAGAATCGTAAATTCTTTTAAATCGCTAATCGTAAATTCTTTGGCAGAGTCGGAAAGGGTCGCCCTAGGCGAAAGTTTATCGACCAAATAGGCGATATATTGAAAATGGGCCAAATTAAGAGTACCTTTAACCGACGAGCGTGTATGCGTAGGTATATGGATGTGGAGGAAGCGAGAGAGGTGTGTCAGGATCGTGCCAAATGGAATTCCATAGTCTCTGCCTACCCCTCTGGGTGACAGGCGTGAGTGTTTATGTTTTTTATGTATGTAAATTCTTTTACTGGAGAGAGGTACTACATCTCAGTCCTCAAAGGTGAAAACGCATCTTAATTTTGATTTTTGATCCGCAATAGATGTGTGTGAGCTGTCATATCGTTTGTTACTGTGATTTTATTAATAAAAAAAGTAAGGATTTGAACGAACGCATAATAATTTATGAATTGACCTCTGGGACAACTCACACTCACTCACTCTTGTGGCGCAGTGACTTCGAAGTGGGCCTATGACATGGGAACACGGCAGTTCCGCTCTGTCAAAAAGATCTCGCCAGTTATTTTCAGCTTGAAGCGCGCGCAGGTCAGCTTCCACCGGTTTGCTCTAGCGATATTTCTTGTTGTCCTCTGGAACAAGGGTTTATAAAAAGTGCTAAATGTATATTTTCAAAATTAGCTTAATAAAACTTGTGAGTAGGTAAATAAACGACTCGTATGCTTGTATGTAGTTTTTAGATGTTTTTATATTTCTTATGATTTATATCATCCACTCTTGTCTTCATCCATCGTTCATAGTCTTTTCTACCGACCTAATAAAGGAGACGGTACTCAATTCGACTGTATGTTTTTTTATGTGTGTTACCTCATAACTTTTTATTGGGTGAACCGATTTCGATGATTCTTTTTTTATTTGAAAACTGGTGCTTAACATGTGGTCCCATATAATTTTATCATGCTCTTACCAATAGTTTTTGAGTTATTCTTAATAATCTATATTGAAGTGCGTTGTACAAAATTTTTAATTTTTAATTATTATTACAAATATTTCACACACAATGTCATTATAATGAGGGCATCCATCCAATATGAGGTATAATATTTGACATATTTCATAGCGGGGAAGTTAATTTGTTCGGAAAATGTTAAATGTCAATGTTTCCATCTTTACTATTAGTTTTAATTTATATAATTGATCAAGGTCTGACCAAAAGTTTTTGAGTTATTCTTAAAATGTATATTGAAGTCGGTTGTACAAATTTTTTAATTTTAAATTATCTAAAAAGCATTAAGGCATTGTTTATGCTGCTGCTGAATATTCTATTATGTATGAACCTAATGTCGGTAAGCTTCTTTTTAATCGTGGTTAGAGCCACGCTGCAGCTGTATTATAGTTGTAGCACGAATGGTTCGGCTCGGCCGGGGAAGGACCATACTCTCACAGACTACCAACGTAAAAAGCAGCTTAATGCTGCTGTAATTCGTATGGTGTGTGTAGAGAAACGGAGACCTTTTTTATTGGAAATGTGGCATTCCATCTTAGTCCACAGGGGTGACAAAGCATCTGCATTTTGATTCTTAATCGAGGATAAATGTAGATGACTATGGGCCACAGCAGCCACTTGCCATCAGGTGGACTGTGTGCTCGTTTGTCACCCGTATTCTGTGAAAAAATAACTTTATTATAACTTTTACAAAAAGTTAAAGTCGATTACAAAGGACTATAAAGATTTGTTTTGCCACCCTTTGGGAATTTTTCTTCAAATTCACATGGGACGAATTCTGAAGTATAAACTATAATTTAGTAAAAAAAAAATATTCAAATTTCGGTCACAATTACTTTTTCCACTATTAGGATGGCACCAATTTGGATGAGGTAAATTTTTGCCAGATTTCATAGCGGGGAAGATAATTTGTTAGAAAAGTTTAAAGATTCTTTCTAAAATATTATTTATATTTTGAACCTCCTACTTTTTAGAAGTCCGCTAAAATATAAACAGAATGCTTACATTGTTGTTCAGATCGTAAATAATAAAAACTAACAGGGCCTTGGATAGACCAGAGAAACATTGCGGCGAGTTTTTCCCTCGGTTGGTCCCTCAGGAGACATATATTTGATTTCGTTCCAAACTATAGCAAACGCCGCTTTTGTTTAACTGTGCTTTAGATGTAACTATGTGATTCAGGGGTCAGAGCCGACTTCAAAACGAAATTGGACTCCGTGTTTTTTCCATGTATGTTACGCGATGTCTTTAATTTAAATAGAATATGAGTGATAAGCGAGCATAGGTTTCACCTGATGGTAAGTGAATGCTCTGGCCTATAAACATCTAGATCTATTTTCAATTTTTTTTATAGAATTAGGGTTACAAACGAGCACATAGTCCACCTGATGGTAAGTGGTTGCTGTGTGTGCCCATAGAATGCCTCTTTTCCAGTAAAAAGGGTCTCCGGTTCTCTACACTCACCATACAAAACACAGCAGCATTAATCTGCTATTTTACGCTGGCATTCTGTGAAAGCGGGTCCTTCCCCGGTACAAGCTGACACATTCGTGCTACAATCACAGTATAGCTGCAGCGTGGCTACCAGTACAAAATAACCAGTTTGTCAATTGTGAACCGATTTTAAAGATTCTTTTTCACATAATAAATAGGTTATTACCTTCAGAGGTCCGTATAGATTTTTCATGAGGGTAAAAGTTGCTCCAAAGGTAAAACTAGTTTTACGGATTTTACTACTAATACTTACGTTGTCACCTCTGATGATGGAAGATGGAACTCCTGACAGTCTGTAGTTATACTGGCTGTCCATATCCTTTACAGCAAAACACCGTAGTACAAGCACTACTATTAGGCGGGTGAAATAGGTAGGACGGTGTTACCTACCCTGATGGACTCCTTGGCAGAAAAGGCGTCCTATCACCTAGAATGGTTACGCTAGAATTCGATAGGTGGCGGTGTAGTTCAGTTTTTAACAAATTCTATATTTATGGATCAAAATGACTCACGATATTAGTTTAGTGTCAAAAATAAAAATCTCAAGATCTGGATCCAATAAGTGGTGCTGTTTTCAAGCTATTAATATTTTTTTTAATAATTACACTGTTTTACGAAGTTAACGTCTTTGTAAGGAACGTTTGAGACAGATAGACAGATACACGTCAAGCAGACGTGTGTCTGTCTAGCTGTCACAACTGCATCAATCTGTCAAAAAAAATTCGGCATTTTGACATGGGGCTCTAATAACGTTATAGATGTTAAAATTATTTGCTAAGATTCGTGTAATAAAACAAAATGATGTGTCTTACCTTTTAAAGGCACCTTCCGCCCTCTCTCAATGTGTACTATCCCCGCCACTACACCCAACACTAATCCCAGCACCACTACCAACAACACTACACCAACCACCGAGACTAACGGACAGCAATTGATTTTTATATATAGAAATTAACATTAATGCAGTAACAGATAAACATCCGATTCAGCAATGTGCTGCGGTGTAAAAACCACAGCACTGATATTCTGCCGTTTTCAAGAATTTACGAGCGGTCGCCAAACATATTATGCCTATTAATAAGTAAAAATTGAGAAAAAAACTAGAATAAAATAGAAAATAATAATAAATTAATAAAACTAAAATACAGTGCATTTAAGCAAATCACTGTTTTAAAAACAAAACAAAACAACAACAACAAAAAAGTATGCAAACTCTTATTGGTTCTGTAGTGTTTGCACAAATACACAAACATACATTTATATATAAGTCACAGTCTCGAGCGCACCGCGTCAGTTACACGAGAGCCTCGGGCGAGAGTGGACGTGTTTAGTTAAGTGCGTGCCGAGCCTGTGTTACACTACAGTGATTAGAGAAGATAGCAGACAATACAAATGGCGACGAGGAAAAAGATAAGTACCTATTTAGCATAAAGATATAATCAAAAATAGGTTAGCAGTGTGCAACTATTAGCATTGCAATTGTAAATTAATTCCTAGAGTACCCGCGAAAAAAAAAACTGTGGATTATGAATTATGATTTATTGTTATAACCCTGTTATGATCATTTTAATAATTTATATAAATTATATGTTCGCATATGACCACGCTTATGGTGTCCAAAAATTTATTTTCTTTATGTCTTTAAGTTATTTATTATTATAATATTAAAGAATTTATGGATGATAGTGGCCCCTGGAAGTAAGGTGGTCGCTCCCAAGCTATTTCTAATTTGTTGTGTTGTTGATTTGTGTAACATACATGATTGTAGGCTGTTATTTAAAAAAAAAAGAGTCCCGCTCTGGGTTTCTTGCTGGTTCTTCCCAGGACGGAGGTTTTTTTCGAACCAGTGGTAATTATACAAAGGAGTGACTTTCAATAACTATTATTTATAATCTATACTGAATAAAAAAGTTTCTGTTTCTGTAGCAATGATAAAATATTGATTTATTTTAACATATGTCTATTAGCACAACTTTTATTTTAAAATATTTTGATGGAAAAATAGTAGATGTAACTAATCACTACTCTCGATTCGAACCGAAATACAATGTCGTTAGCTAAATTTTAGTGACATTTTACATGTAGGTGATCACAACTAAATATCAATTTATCGCCTTTAATGAAAATACTATTTTACCGCTTTCAGGGCATATATGTCTTACAAAAAATCGTGGACACTTCACGACTTCTGTAAATTGCATAGTAGGTAACTAGTAATACTGTAAATGTGCATTATAGGTTTTGAATTCACCCAAAGCATAAATGGCACAGCAATGGAAGTAGTCGGTATAACAAATAAACCAAAAGAGAAGGGCGAGTGTTTTGGTACATATTACTATAATGGAATTGAGTTTGGGTACCAAGATACCAACCATTAAATTGGTGTTGGGTACTAAGATACCATCATTAAATTGAGTTGGGTACTAAGATACCATCATTAAATTGAGTTGGGTACTAAGATACTATCATTAAATTGAGTTGGGTACTAAGATACCACCATTAAATTGGAAGTTGGGTATTAAGATACCACCATTAAATTTGAAGTTGGGTACTAAGTTACCACCATTAAATTGAACTTTGGGTACTAAGTTCATAACTACCGGCACTCGCAAAGTAAACATTTCACGTACATTGTCCGTAAATAATTATTCAAAAGTGGTGTCTAAGTGCTCTGATGTGTTTGTGACGTGTACCGGGATAAAGCTCGTTAAGTGACCTATCTCCTGGTATAATAACATCGTATAATTATCAAGAATCCAGTGAGTAATAAGTTAATTCGTTAAATTATAATTTTTGCACACGACACTACCCTGACCTACGACAACCCGCAGAGTGTCCGCTGCTGTGACGTAGCTACTGTGTTGTTGTGACTACTGGCCGCTCCTTGTCAATCGACCGCCACAGCCGTATCGCTCCTGCGTTGCGTTGCTTTGCTCTTATATTGTGTAAGGCGCTGAGAAACCTTAACAAGCACCGATATGGATGTTAACGTTATTTGTGGCGGCTGTAAGATGATTGTTAAGGATAAATACTTCATAAGCTGTCATGGATGCAAGCAGATGTATGACCTTGAGTGTGCAAGTCTCTCGCCGAAACGACTGAATAAGATGAATGCTGAGAATAAACGCGAATGGCGATGCTTGGAATGCAAAAGTAAGAAACCAAAAACAGATAACACTAACACGCCAGTGCGACCGTCCGCCCACTATGCACCAACTGCTCCTTATGATGAAACCTACACTGAATGCTACTCGGACAGCAACATAACACTGCGGAAAAAGCCAAATTACTTATCTAATAGTGAGCTAAAGGAGCTTTTTAAAGATGAGAGGGCTGAGACAAGGGCTATTGTTGAGGCTTCTTCTAAGGGATTATCCGAACAACTTAAAGGCATGAATATACAATTTACTAGTTTTCAAGAGTCTATGACCTACATAAACTGCCAATATGAAGACCTGAAGAAGGAAATTACTGACTTGAAAAAGCTGCTCAATTCTACTTCACTAGAATTGAGGTCCCTGAAAGAGGAGAACAATATGCTTAAAGAAAGTCTTACTACTTGCTCTGCCCGAGTCAAGGAATTAGAGGTGGAGAACCGAAAACAGCAACAATGGCAGAGATTGCAAAACCTTGAACTTGTTAACATACCTGAAGACAAGGATGAGGAGTTACTGAACATTGTGCTGAAAACGGCGAATCACGTCGGTGCTGACATCCAACCCACAGACATAGAATTCGCTCACAGAGTACAGCCGAGGCGTAACGCAAGCGCTCATAGAGCACGCCCAGTAATCGTCAGATTCAGACAGCGCTCTATTAAGGACCGAGTGATCGCTGCAGCACGTAAACATCGCAACATGACCACCAGAGATATCGGGATGGGAGGTGAAGAATGCAGAATCTATATCAATGAACATCTCATTAAAGAAAATAAAATGTTGTTGGGTTCTTGTAGGCAAAAAGCAAGAGAGACAGGGTACAAGTATGTGTGGACAAAAAACTGCCGAATTTATGTCAGAAGAAACGACACCTCGACTCCATTTGCGATAGACTCGACGAGCGATCTTGGAAAGATATTGTAATTAATTGCCTTGCTCTCTACTCTTACACTTCTCACACTTCTTATTATATTCCAGTGGTCACTTTAACATACAGCATACACAAATACACATACATTATAAAATCTACTTACACTCATATTCACTGCATATACACATCACGTACCCTAGAAACAATTGCATATTATCCTAACCTCTTATCCTTACTGCATGTACGAATACATCCAATGCTCATTAACATATATGTCATTCAAACTCTGCGTAATACCTACTCACTATTTGAACCATTCGTTTATTATTGTGCGGTTCAATTGATTTCGACCGTCCATATAACCAACTGCAATTATATATGTCTTGCCTATATTTTTCAACACATTCAATTTAATCAAGATGAACAACAATAATATGAAGAAAATTAAGCTATTCTATCAAAACGTGAGAGGACTACGAACCAAAACCGATGAATTTTTTAAAAACGTGTTACTGCAGGACTCCGATATTATTATGATAACTGAAACATGGCTCTGCGATAGCATTTTTGATGCTGAGCTGTGTGATGACAGATTTACAGTCTTTCGTACGAACAGAGGGTCGTTGGGGGGTGGTGTAATGATTATGTGTGCTTCGAATTTACAGGCACGCGCCAGATCAGAATGGCATTGTAGTGGCCTGGAGTCTGTGTGGGTAACTATTCCTGCTAAAGCTATCAAAGCCAGGCATAATTTACATATTGCTACAGTGTACATCCCACCCAATGATCAAATTCCATCAAGATTGCACATATTTATGAATCAACTCTCTGAAATCAAAAGCCAAAACTGCAATGATCACTTTATAATTGCGGGTGACTTTAACCTTCCTGTTATTGACTGGCAATATGGGGAACCAATAATTCTGAGGAAGGGCTCCGTCGAGCTTCAGAATGCTGCATCGAGTTTTGTCACTCAGTCTTCCTTTCTTGGCTTGTCACAGTTTAACAATTACACTAATAACTGTAACAATACATTGGACCTAATTTTCTCTGATTCATCCGTCACCATAAAGAAATCTACGATGCCTTTAGTAAAGGAAGATCCTCTACATCCGACTCTTTCTATTGTAGCTTCCGATATTCTAGTCCCTCCAATTAAACCTCAATCTCGCACTAAATATCTATATAAACGAGCTGATTTTGATAGTATCAACGAATCGCTTCGAAATCAGGACTGGAGTTTTTTACTCGAAAATAGTAACATAGAGCACATATTAATGAAATTTTACTCTATTTTAAATAATAAAATACAAACCTTCGTACCACAAGTTCGTTGCTCAAGTACATACATTTACCCAGTTTGGTATAATATAGCGTTAATAAAACTAATTAAAGAAAAAGTTAAGACTCATGTTAATTGGAAGCGTCATAGAAACCCGATTGATTATGCACATTTTAGCTATCTCAGGCGGACTATTAAGAAACTACAGACCGAAAGCCAGCAATCATTCATTGCTTTCTCGCAACAAAGAATTAAGACTAATCCAAAATATTTTTGGTCTTATATAAAGTCCAAGAGAAAAGTAGGCTCCTCTTATCCACATCAAATGACCTTTGATCAGAATGTGTTAAATGCACCATCGGATATCTGTTCCGCATTCAGCAACTTTTTTGAGAGAAACTTCGATGAACCAGCGGATCAATACCCAGCTAACTCAATAAATGAAACTCCACGATCAGACACTATACATGACATTAATGTTACTGAAGAATGTATTTATGAACTGCTTAAAAATCTTGACGTCAAAAAGGGAGCTGGTTGCGACGGTATTCCACCGGTATTCTTCGTTCAATGTGCTAAATCTCTATCGGGTCCTGTGTCATTGGTCTTCAACAGGTGTCTTCGTGATGGATACTTTCCTAATATCTGGAAAAAGGCCCATATAGTGCCAATTCATAAAAAAGGATTGAGGACTTCAGTTGAAAACTACCGACCTATATCTATACTTAACGTGTTGAGCAAAGTGTTCGAGAGGGTCGTACATAAATTTATCTATCCTGTAATATCTGTCTCAATACCAATAGAGCAGCATGGGTTCATGAAAGGTCGGTCCACAGCCACCAATCTGGGAGTATTTGTCGATTACGTATTAAGAAACATGGATGGCGGGTCTCAGGTTGATGTGATTTACACGGATTTTGAGAAGGCGTTTGACCGTGTAGATCACATTATTCTTTTACGTAAACTTTATGAACTTGGTATCCGGGGTAACTTGCTTAGATGGATGGAATCTTATTTACGCAATCGGTCTCAAGCTGTCGTTATAGGAGGATTTTGCTCAGATTTTATTGCGATACCTTCCGGCGTCCCACAAGGATCCATACTGGGACCACTTCTGTACGCTTCATATTTGTACGACGTAGGTGCTTGCTTCGAACACGCTCGATTCCTTATGTACGCTGATGACACCAAAATATTTATGAAAATTAAAAATGATATGGATTGTACTGGCCTACAAGCTGATCTTAACCGTCTAGAACAATATTATACTAATAATCGAATTGGAATAAATATAAATAAATGTTCTTTTATCTCCTTTTCTCGCAAGAAACATCCAATCAATTTTGAATACTATATTAGTAATGTTAAAATTGCAAAATCGGCTTGTGTTAGGGATCTCGGTGTTCACATTGATTGCAAGTTGACATTTTCTGATCATGCAGAAATTATTAAAAACAAAGCATACAGAAGCCTGGGTTTCGTATTACGTGTTAGTCGTCCCTTCTCAGACATAGGTTGCCTAAAAGTACTATATTACGCTTATGTTAGGAGCATCCTAGAATACTGTAGCATAGTTTGGAACCCTCAGTATATCATTTATACTCAAGATTTGGAGAAAATGCAAGAAAAATTCATAAAACACTTAAATTATCGGTCGCATTACCTGTTTAAAAACTATGATGAATCCTGTCATTATCATAATCTCACGACTCTCAAAAATAGGCGTGTACTTGCTGACATGTCCTTTTTACATGGAATATGCAACGGATATATAGATAGCCCTGAACTATCAACCAAAATACTGAGTTTCTGCGCCCCGAAAGTTAGAACGAGACACACAAAATTATTTGCTGTAACACGATCAAAATCAAATTACGCACAAAACGCATTGGTCAGTCGATTGCATAGAACTTTTAATAACCAATTTAATGTTACTGACATTTTTCATAGTAGTAGGCATGTGTTTAAGAAGGAAGTTATTGAAGTACTTGAAGGAAATGGTTAATATGTATATTGAACACACATACAAACACACACACAAACACACACACACACACACAAACACAAGCACGCGCGTACACGAACATCACAGATCAGAGAGAAAGATAGACACGATGTTTTTAATTGTTAATTCTAAAATTGTATGTTTTTGTGGCTCAAACTTATTGATTGTCGGTCGATTAATTTAAGTTAAAAAATGTATAAATTAGATCCGTTATTGGCTGTAAGTTTATTTCTTAAGTTCATTTACATTGTAATTTGGGCTGTGGATCTTGTAATAAATAAATAAAATAAATAAAATAAAAATAAAAGTTACCACCATTAAATTGGACTTTGGGTACTAAGTTACCACCATTAAATTGGACTTTGGGTACTAAGTTACCACCATTAAATTGGACTTTGGGTACTAAGTTACCACCATTAAATTGGACTTTGGGTACTAAGTTACCACCATTAAATTGGACTTTGGGTACTAAGTTACCACCATTAAATTGGACTTTGGGTACTAAGTTACTACCATTAAATTGGACTTTGGGCATTAAAATACCAGCATTAAATTGGAAATAAAAATATAAGAAACTGTTTCAGTTTGCCCCTAAAATAATAATAATAATGATACCGTTATCAGTTTTAATGTGATAGCACATCTATGGCTATAAGGTGTGAAAAATGGAAAAGGTCCCTACTAATCTATCTGGACGCAGCTGAAGTTACATCAGCACTCAAGTAACGAGCTACGCTATTGTATTTTGGTGCCTCTGGGATACAAGAAATATTCTACAATTTACCGGTTGCCAATGTCGAATCATCAGAAACCGTTGATGCATTTAAAGTAGCCATAAAAAAACTCTACGAGTATTTTCAACCTAAACGGAGCAAAGTTTATGAGCGGCATGTTTTCGATTGCTAAAACATGAAAAAGGAGAAAAATTTGGGAAGTTTTTGATAAGATTGCGTCTACAGGCCGAAAAGTGTGCATTCGAAAAGCAAGATGATCATCTCATAGATCAAATTGCGGAAAAGTGTAATTCGAAATTGCGCAAGAACCTTATATCTAACAAAACGTGGGAAGAGTTAAAAAGCAAAAAAGTATATGCTTTTAATCAAATGTAAAGACAAGCAAGACATTATTAGCATATAGTAGTAACTCTCCTTTGGCAATAGAGGGTGCATTTGAAACTATACTCGAAATCGAAGGACGAAAGGAACATACAACCATTTACGTGATTTCGGGGGGTACTAGAGACCTGTTGGGTAAAAACACAGCAGTCCGTCTAGGTGTCTTAAAACTTGGTATCAGGATAAATCAAGTGGAGAGTACCGATCCCCATTAAAGAGAAGGTTGCAATCAAAATTAAGGAATCACTAAACAGTGATATAATTGAAGAAGTGCAAGGCCCGTCTAAATGGGTTTCACCAATGTTCCAATCATGAAAAAAAACGGTGAATTACGTTTGTCCGTAGATATGAGATGTACGAACGCCGCTATAATGCGAGAAAACCACCCCCTGCCTACTATGGACCATATTTGCCTAAAATGAAGAAAGCTAATTATTTTAACAAATTAGACATAAAAAAATGCCTTCCATCAAGTGGAAATTCACTCTGAATCCAGAGACAACGACTTTTATAACCCCTAAAAGATTATATAGATATAAAAGAATAATACTTGGAATTACCTGCGCTTCCGAGATTTTTCAGAAGATCATTGAAAGGATGCTGATAAACTGTGAAGGGGTCGTCAATTTTATTGATGATATCCTGGTATTCGGGAACAGTGAAGAAAAACATGACGCATGACTAAAGAAAGTTCTACAGGTACTTAATAAAAACAACGCCGTGCTGAATATCAATAAATGCATATATAAAACGCAGGATGTGAATTTTCTGGGACACAGGCTTACACATGAAGGAGTAAACCCTTCAACAAGTACGCTGAGAGCATTATGAAATTTAGGGTCCCAAAGACCATAGAAGAACTCCAAAGTTTTTAGCACTCTTAAACTACATAAACAAATGGATACCTAACTTGGCCGCCATGACAGAACTTTTGAAGTACCTGCTAAGACAGAAGATGAGCGAAAGGAAGAGCTTGAAAAAACAATGGTCTGGGGAACAAGATAAAGCATTCCAAAAAACTCAAACGGATGCTCACGGAAATACAGATTTTAGGGTATTATGACGTCAGAGATGCAAGACAGGTGATAGCAGATGCTAGCCCTGTCGGACTTTGTGCTGTTCTTGTACTAAATGATACAAATGTCCCTAGAATTATTGCCTATGGTAGTCGAACTTTGACAGACTGCGAGCGCAGGTATAGCCAAACGGAAAAAGAGGCACTAGCATTAGTTTGCGTGGTCGAACATTAATATTTTTTTATTTGGAAGCTCTATTGGTTTAGTCACTGACCAAAGGCCGCTAGAGATATTTTTCGGGTCTAAATCAAAACCATGTGCGAGGATTGAACGATGGGTACTGAGGCTACAGTCTTATTCATTCAAGGTTGTATACAAGCCAGGAAAACAAATATAGCTGATCCCTTGTCACGATTATGTAACTATCCTGATAACCCACCAAAAGGAAAAGACCAGCATGTGTACCACATAGTGGAAAATTCTAGACCAGTTGCTATACCAATGAGTACCATTGTAGCATATTCAGAAAAAGGCCAAAGATTTACAAAGTGAAAAAAGGTGTCTATCAGAACGACTGGGACGATTCAATTAAGAGTTACAAATTTTTTGAAAACGAGTTGTTTCCACGATAGCTTCTACTTCGTGGAAATAAAATTGTAATACCACAGCAACTCTTCAAGAGTGTATTAGATGCGGCATATGAGGGTCATCCAGGTATCGTAGCGATGAAGGGACGCTTGAGATCAAAGGTATGGTGGCCCCGTATCGATAAAGACGTAGAACAATTAGTAAAGGCCTGTAAAGTTTGTACGTTAGTGGGTTTGCCAAACCCACCTGCACCAATAAAGAGACGAGAGTTGCCTGCAGCTCCATGGATAGATGTTACAATGGATCTAATAGGACCATTGCCAAGTAATGAGTATCTGTTAGTAGTGGTCGACTACTATAGTCGATACAAAGAAGTAAAAAATTACAAAAACATCACAAGCTTACAGATTATTAAAATGGTAAAAGAAATGTTCAGTAGACTTGGTTATCCTATTTCTATCACCGCAGACAATGGCAAGCAGTTCGTTAGTGAAGAGTTTCGATCTTTCTTCAAAGAATATAACATTAAGTTATTTAGTACTGTACCATATTGGCCTCAAATGATCGGCGAAGTTGAAAGACAAAACAGAGATATTTTGAAACGTCTTCGTATCAGCCAGATCGAGAGGAAGGATTTAAAAGAATGTTCGTGGGAGTATCTTCTAATGTATAACAGCACCCCTCCTTACAGTTACCGGGAGGTTACCGTCTGAACTGTTTTTTCAACGAAAAAGTAGGGATAAAATTCCATCAATAGGTGAAATAAATTACAGACAATCATTTAGATTCAGATATCAGGGATAGAGATAAAATACAAAAAAAATCTTGATAAGAAAGAGATGTAGTGTTTGCACAAATACACAAACATACATTTATATATAAGTCACAGTCTCGAGCGCACCGCGTCAGTTACACGAGAGCCTCGGGCGAGAGTGGACGTGTTTAGTTAAGTGCGTGCCGAGCCTGTGTTACACTACAGTGATTAGAGAAGATAGCAGACAATACAGGTTCTAATACCACAAATCACAAAAGACACTAAATAAGTAAAATTTTATTACCTTGAAATATACGACGTTATTTAATAAATAGATTAGTGTTACTTTAAGTTCGTCATTCACAGTTAAATGAAATTTTGAACAGTGGTAGAGCCAGGCAGCAGCTTTTTCTGTCGCACGGATGGGCCGGCTCGAACCGGGGTGGTACCACGACCTCACAGAAAACCAGCGTGAAGTAGAGGTTCACCTCTGCGTTTCACTTGGTGAGTGCAGGTGGCCGGAGGCCCTTTTTACTGGAAATGACGCATTCCATCTTAGTCCTCACGGGTGACAACGCATCTACATTTTGAATTGTAATAGAGGATAGATGTAGATGTCTATGGGCCGCAGCGACCACTTACCATCAGGTGGACTGTGTGCTCGTTTGTCACCCTTATCCTATAAAAAAAACCACAGCGCTGATATTCTGCCGTTTTCAAGAATTTACGAGCGGTCGCCGTTTGGCGAATTTTTACTTATTAATAGGCATAACATGTTTATGTTATGCCTATTAATAAGTAAAAATTGAGAAAAAAACTAGAATAAAATAGAAAATATTAATAAATTGATAAAATTAAAATACAGTGCATTTAAGCAAATCACTGTTTTTAAACAAAACAAAATAACAACAACAACAAAAAAGTATGCAAATTCTTATTGGTTATAATACCACAAATCACAAAAGACACTAAATAAGTAAAATTTTATTACCTTAAATATACGACGTTATTTAATAAATGGATTAGTGTTACTTTAAGTTCGTCATTCACAGTTAAATGAAATCTAACGATGTGATATTCCCGTGGCATTCGTTAAAATATGTAATTTGCATTGCAAATCTTTTGTTCTCGCACAGGCACAGGTTTCATTATTTTGCCAAATCTCAATAAAGCAGCTTACGCTGAGATTACTCAGCGTCATTTGGCTTATCCGATTGTTTACTATTAAATTAAAATATTCGGCGTTATATTTACACCTTATATGTTGTTTCTTGTAATATAAATGTACGGAGAAATTCAATGTGAAGTAAAATAATCCAAACATGTAAATAAATTTGAAGTGTTTGTTTGTAATATCGAAATAACTGGCTTCTATTAAACTTCGGGTGTTAATTCCATGCTACTAAGATAAAAAAATTCAACCTTTTGTCTGTCTGTCTGCCTGTCAGGGCTTATCTTCGGAATGTCTTAAACCGATTGTAATGGAACTTTACGAGGAGATAGAGAATAATACTAGGACGGATCTAGGTTGAAGATCGAAAATGTTGAAGATCATTTTTTAAGCAACGAAAAATTTATAAAATAAATGGACTTTGATTAGCTAAATCTAAGTCAAACTACCTTCACAGCTGGCCGTATGAGGAAGCTCAAGGTCGCTCAGCGAGCTATGGAGAGGGCTATGCTCGAAGTTTCTCTGCGTGATAGATAAACTTAGGAATAAGGATATCCGCAGTAGAACCAGAGTAACCGACATAGCACAACGGATTAGTAAGCTGAAGTGGCAGTGGGCCGGCCATATAGCTCGAAGAACCGACAATCGATGGGGAAGAAAGGTTCTCGAGTGGCAGCCTCGTACCGGTAGGCGAAGTGTAGGGCGACCCCCCACGAGATGGAGTGACGACCTGGTAAGACATGCAGGAAGTCGATGGATGCAGGTGGCTCAGGACCGTGCTTTGTGGCATTCCTTGGGAGAGGCCTATGTTCAGCAGTGGACTTATGAAAGGCTGTAATGATGATGATGATGATGAAGTCAAACTACATTAATAGATCCTAAGCGACGAGGCGGACCGCTAGTTTATTGTAAGACCTCCGACAAAAATTTAAGAAAATGAATATATTAAATTTGGCCTCTCAATACATTTATAAAAATGTAACACACAAAAATAAAGGTAGTTATACAAAAATAAGTGATATTCATTCTGTAAATACTAGGTACTGACACGAGCTAGTAGTACCAGTTACTCGACTCCACCGAGTCAGTAATTCATTCTTGGGGCGATGTATACGCCTTTACATCAAAATCCCAGAAAATATACAAATTTAACCTGCTCAAATTTCAAAAACTTTATTAAGCAAAGTTTGTATAAAAAAGGTTATTATAATATTAAGGAATTTATGGATGATAATAACCCCTGGAAATGAGGTGATCGCTACCAAGCTATTTCTAATTTGTTTTGTGTGGTTAATTGTGCATACATGATTGTAAGCTGTTATTTAATTAATAGAATCAGGCGATACTTTGCGGAAATCCATTATAATGGGGTTGTTATAAACTAATTTGCTTAATTCAGCATAAAGAAAAAAATGATGTGTCCTGTCCAGTTTTAAGGGGACCTC
Source organism: Parnassius glacialis (assembly GCA_033319125.1). Lineage (NCBI taxonomy): Eukaryota > Metazoa > Arthropoda > Insecta > Lepidoptera > Papilionidae > Parnassius > Parnassius glacialis. The sequence goes on along the minus strand of JAVANC010000012.1, from coordinate 139,283 downwards.
CCACCCTCGCTCAATCGCGCGCACTATACCCGTCGCCGTCAATCCCAGCACTACCATACCCAGCACCACCACACCAGGCACGACACACCACTCTCGAAAACGCTGTTATTTAAAAAAAGTCCCGCTGAGTTTCTTGCTGGTTCTTCCCAAGACAGACGGTTTTTTCAAACTAGTGGTAATTAAAGAAAAGGGTGATTTTTAATAAGTATTATTTATAATCTATATTGAATAAAAAAGTTTCTGTTTCAACCAACAGATCCGATTGTAGTAAAAGGCCCCATCGATATGCTTCCGCACTTAACGGATATTTAGTACGGATTCATTTTTATAGTTTTCTAGTAGCCTTAGCGATTGTAGAAAATCAACTTGGCTTACCTCGCTAAAAAGTCTTTGGTGTTGATTTTACCTAGCTAGCAGGTAGTCAGGTTCTATGCCACCTGATGGTAAGTGCTGATAGCATGCTGGTGGCATAAGATGGTGGTAAAGCGTACGAGTGACTCGAAGACGTACACATTTCTGAGCAAATCCGGTAGCTCTGGTAGCGATTCTTTCTTAAATCATTGGTATCAAGGAGATCGTTGTCTCACATTGAATTTCGTACACCGTATTTTGAAATCGTAAAAGTCAGTTTAATAACGACAAATAATTATAGTGATAAAATTTATGAGAAAATAGCACTGTCAATGTCTCAAAAAATCAACGGATTGTAATTAAAAAAATTTCAATTATTATCATAATAATAAATAATGAAAAGAAACTGAAAACTTAAATTATAATATAGTCCTATTCCCTGTGGTATCGTGCCAAGAACGCTGGCTGCGTTTCCTCGCTGAATGCCTACACTCAGCCTTTGAGCGAGAAAAGAACCAGCCCTCTTATCATCAGCGACAATGATTGTGTAGGAAACAGTTTCTTTAGAAATTTCACCGTACGTGGACTCCACAGACCGATAGTCTGAACAGCAAATGGCACAAGTATGTAGTTATCTCTCTCCTATTCGCTAACTAAGTGTAGTTCAGCTGCCCCGGCCCCGGCCCCGGCTCTAATAGGGAAACCCTGAGTTGAGAGGCTGCCAATAACTCTGTCATTATTATTAAAACGTATCTAAGAGATTTCAAGATATAAACTACTGTTGTTGATCACCCGAAAATCGTATTATAATTTTTAAAATACAACATTTTTTTAATTAATTAAAAACTTTTTTATTATCCATAGAGAATTCTTCGATGTATATAATATCACATATTTTCTTTAACTTGTTTGTAGTAAAGTTGTCACAACAAGAAAATGAACTTGGAAGGCCTTAAATTCTGAGAGTAGGAGTAAGGGAATTATAATATGTTATATAAGTCAGCCGCTTTCGGTGTCCCGAGGGACACCCCAACCGCACTTTAACCTACTTTATTTTTATTTAATATATGCTTTCGTATTTTTGATAAAGTTAACATTATAACCACTCGCTTGCTTCTGGCAATGATCGTTTGAAATAAGAAAACTCGAACTTTGCTCTTGGCAACGATCGTTTCAAAAAACATTTTTTATTAAAGACGCTACACTCTATTTAAAGACCATAAAGTCCTTTTAAAATGTTTTTAAACCACAGTCTAAAAGATTATCTAATATCTAGACACAAGTTTGCAACTTCATACAACAAATTATATTACCCACACAACTTTTGTCAAAATAACAAACGTTACTTTGTTCGTTATCTTATCGTCTCTATAAAAAATAAACCAAATTACTCTAGGCCACTCGGATCCATTATAAATCAAGTTATAATGAAGGCGGCCACGCCGAATGTACAATGTCAAAGAAGAAGGAGACGTATCCATACATTCTTGGGCCCAAGTGTTAACAAGATGAAAGTAGGACCATTTGAAAGCGTATATATAAACAATTCATAGCTGAAAATCTGGCAAGATTTGTCAATCTAGGAGCTGAGTTATTATAGAATAAGTAAAAGTGAGATTATATATTACCTACACTATAACAGGTGATTTTTCACTGTTATTACACTGTAACAGACTATTTTTCACTATAATTACTTAAAGATATAAAAGCAGGATCAGTATAAAATACCAGAAAGCTGTGGTTAATAATGAAACGAAATGGTGAAACGATTAACGAAAGTTAAAACAACAACAACTACTTGAAGTGAATATTAGGGATATCGATCTAAGCTTGATTACTTGAAATTGTTGTTGTAACTGTTACTTGTTGGAATTTTGATATTTTGTATTTTTTATTATTATTCTGTAGATATGTACGCATTTTTTTATCTCCCTAGTTAACACAGAAAAATAATCTAAAATAGATGTTACAATGCTCAATTTAATCGAGAATCGATTATATTGCGCTCGTTGCAAATCGAATCGAAAATCCGTCTTTTCTTTTAAGTAAATAGTTTGAAATTTGAACTGTCAAGTTTCAAAATGAGAAGTCCTCTATTGGAAGATAACGTTCAGAAACGAGAATTTCACTAGTGTATTCTTTATGGTAATCGATTTTATGCTAATAAAGAATACACTACAATCGATTTTCTAATTATTTCTTAATTTATTGTTTTTTCGAAATCTAGATTGTAAAAAGAGCTACTCTTTTGTATTTTACTTAAGAAAAATATGGCCAATTTTTTAAAGTATAAACCAACTTGTTAACTTCAAGCTCAAAAATCCCATTTTCCTTTCATGAGCAACGTTCGAAGGTTTGTTTGCAATCGGAAGCAAGCGAACGACTATATCGTTTCAATTATTTACATCATGTACATATGTCATATTACTTCCCCATCATCATTACAGCCCACTGTCACAAGTCCACTGCTGAACACAGGCCTCCTGCAAAGAATGCCACAAGGCACGGTTCTGTGTCACCTGCATACAAGTACATCGACTTCCTGAATATCTCACCAGGTCGTCACTCCATCTAGTGGGAGACCGCTCTACACTACGCTAACCGGTACGAGGCTGCCACTCGAGGAGCTTTTTCCCCATCGGCCTCTTCGGTTTACTAATCCGTTGGGCTCTGTCGGGTACTCCGGTTCTACTGTAAATATCCTTATTTCTGAGTCTATCACGCAGAGAAACCCAAGCAAAGCCCCCTCCATAGCTCGCTGAGCAACCTTGAGTTTCCTCATCCGGGCAGCAGTGAAGTACCACGTCTCACATCCATATGGCAACACGCACTGGTTGTATAAATTTGTTTTCGAGTTTTGAGGTATACCTGCCAAGAATATGTGTCGTAATCTCCCGAACGCTGCCAAGCCAAGTGGAATCCTGTGCGATTTACATCTTGGTCGAAGTTGGTCTTACATACTACTTTATGACTATTTGACCTAGGTACGCCTATTTCTCGACAACTTCGAGCGTAGTCCCAATATTTACTGGCGTAGATGTCACATGAATGTTAAACATGATTTCAATTATTTCTAATAAATATTCATGAGCCGAATAAAACTTATATATTCGTTAGAATTTTGGACAAATAGAAGAGTTCTCAAAGGTATATTTCTTTGTTTAGACACTTTGCGTTCCTATGCAATTCCTACGTTTACGATGAAACTTTAATGAGTTTGAAAGATTTAGCGAAAGAAAGATTTAGCGATATGACGCCAAGGAACTCGTTAACAAGCTTGTTCTAGATAATATGCAAATCAGTCATCAACAGTAACGATATTAAAACTTTTGTAAATTTTATTTTAGTCAAAAGAAATAATGTCCTCCAGACCGAATTTTGGTCTCGGCGGCCTGTCTCAAAGGACAAGAACAAGATTATAGTGCCCGAATGTATACTCAAGCACAGGTGCACTCTCAATTCTCTCACTCTCAGTCCGATGGGACGGTAATCAGACACGACCGGAGAGCTCCAAGACCAACGGCTTTACGGGCTTTCCGAGGCAAGGGGGTGAAACACCGCCAACTTGACTCTGATAATTTCTTGACAGAAACATCAAACATTTTGGTCCAACCAATTCCATTCAATTCCAACCCGGGACCCGATGATCGGCAATGGCGTTTACGGCCATGAGTCCAATGAGGTAGTCAAACGAAATAGCCAATTATCAAATAATCTAGATTAGTAAGCATAATGAAAGTGGAAAATTTTTCGAGAAGCCCTATGTGTAACAACTACATTATAAAGTAGACAAATTGAATCCAACGCCTGGCCCTAATGTAATTAACGAGATTAGTAACTTCTGACATTCAGACAGGAGCGGACTAAAATGCCGACGGTTGGTTGCATGGTTTCGCGGTCTCAAGTGTTTGACTATTAATTTGCGGGACTTAGAATCCAATATAAGTAGATGTAAAGTAGTTTAGTCATACATATAGATACATAAACACTCACGCCTGTCACTCAGAGGGGTAGGCATTGACTATGGACTTCCATTTGGTACGATCCTGATACAACTCTGTCGCCTCCTTATACACTTACGCATGCACGCTCGTCGGTTAAGGGTACTCTTAATTTAACCCATTTTTAATATATCGCCAATTTGGTCATTCATTCATTCATTCATTACAGCCTTTCATAAGTCCACTGCTGACATAGGCCTCCCCCAAGGAATGCCACAAAGCACGGTCCTGAGCCACCTGCATCCGTGGACTTCCGGCATGTCTTAACAGGTCGTCACTCTATCTCGTGGGGGGTCGCCCTACACTTCGCCTACCAGTGCGAGGCTGCTACTCGAGAACCTTTCTTCCCCATCGGTAGTCGGTTCTTCGAGCTATATGGCCGGCCCATTGCCACTTCAGCTTACTAATCTGTTGGGCTATGTCGGTTACTCTGGTTCTACTGCAGATATCCTCATTTCTAAGTTTATCACGCAGAGAAACACCGAGCATAGCCCTCTCCATAGCTCGCTGAGCTACCTTGAGCTTTCTCATACGGCCAGCAGTGAAGGACCACGTCTCAGATCCGTAAGTCATCACTGGCAACACGCACTGGTTGTACAATTTCGTTTACAGGTTTTGAGGTATGTCTAACGAGAAGATGTGTCGTAGTTTCCTGAACGCTGCCCAGCCGAGCCAATTTGGTCGATAAACTGATAATATGTTTAAGAAAAAGTCCCGCTGGGGTTCTTGCTGGTTTTTCCCAGGACAGAAGTATTTTCCGAATCAGTGTAAATAAAAATTGACTTTCAATAAGTATTATGTAATAATAAATATTGAATAAAAATCATTGTATTCTTTTCTATTCTATTCTATTCTATTCTAAACTTTCGCCTAGCGCGTCCGTTCCCGGCTCTGCTGTTCACCTCTGGATCATTTTTTTTTAGTTTAATCAATCAACCTTTTTTATAGAATAAGAGTGACAAACGAGAACACAGTAGTCCTGAAGGTAAATGGATGCTGAGGCCCATAGATTTACTTATTATCGATTAAGAATCAAAAAGCAAATGCGATGTTGTGCTCCCATGAGAACTAAGAGCCGTCACTTCACACACGAATCTCATTAGCGTTAGGTGGTAGTGCACCGCCTAATGCTAATGAGATTCGTTAACTATTATCCAAAAAGAATAATTCAAAGACCATTTCCGGGTTTCATATCTACCGCCTTTTATACTTTTTGTATGTGCAGTCTGGCTTAATGGCATTCGCATAAGTTCAAAAGACACGAAACTAACCGCACCGCTTCTATCTCTCGCCAGCCCACCCGCCTTTGTGTAATTTAGATATTAAACTGTACAAAATTATCGTAAAGTGTCAGAAAAAAAAAACGTTTGCAATAACGCAATATTTCGCGATTATTTCTGTGAAGTTTATATGTGTGAAGAAAGCCAGCGCCGAATCATCGTAGCTCTTCGAGCAAGATACGAGGCAGATCAGCAGAATTCCAGGTGAGAGCGTATGCATGCATGCATTCTATACGTGGTAGAGCCATGCTGCAGCTATATTAATAGTATAGATGTAGAACGAATGGGTCGGCTCGACCGGTGAAGGACCACGCTCTCACAAAATACCAGCGTAAAATAGCAACTAAGTACTGATCTGTTTCGTATGGACAGTGTAAAGAACCGGAGTCCATCTTAGTCTCACGGCTGACAACATATCTGCATTTTGATTCGCTAACGAGATGTGGATGTCTTTATGCGACAGCAACCACTTACCACCAGGTGGACTTTTTTTTTTAGGATAAGGGTGACAAACGAGCACACGAACACACCTGATGGTAAGTGGTTGCTGCGGCCCATAGACATCTACATCTATCCTCGTTTGCGAATCAAAAAGCAGATGCGTTGTCACCCGTGAGGACTAAGATGGAATGCCTCATTTCCAGTAAAAAGGGCCTCCGGCCACCTGCACTCACCAAGCGAAACGCAGAGGTAAACCTCTACTTCACGCTGATATTCTGTGAGGTCGTCGTACCACCCCGGTTCGAACCGGCCCACCCGTGCGACAGCAAAAGCTGCCTGCATGCATGTCCTTCCTTAGTCGAATTTATGGCATTTGCAGTATGCAGTAAATTCGCACCGCACCTTACGGTCCATTTATTTACGCATAATAATCCGTTTTAATTAAGCTGACCTAGCAGTTGGTCATTTAAACCAACACGCCATTTTCGGCCCTTCTCGCTGAATTATAATTAATTAAGTAACCAAGATGGAATGCCTTGTTTCCAATGAAAAGGGTCTCCGGTTCTGCCTTTACACTCACCATTATTTTAATGGAACGTTTAGATACTTACCGAGCGCAGACGAAAAGTCACGAGTACGAACATATAAACGCCTTGTTCGGGTGTGTTCGCTAGTCGGCCTGAGTGGTTGCCTGTTCTCTACTCGATGTCGGTTTTTAGCGCGAATCAAAGGATTGTTTGTGTGTATTCACAACGGTGTTTACATACTCGTTATCATTCAGGTGACCCGTCAATCGTTGAACTATCATTATAATGTACTTGGCCAATCTACCGTTATAACTATTTCTAATACCTTTATTTGACAGAATATATATAATACGTATGTTTTCGCTTCAGCAGAAATTGAGTACTTCACAAGAGCGAAACTGCTTTTATACCTATATTCTATTTAATACTATCTATTTCTACTGCTGGTGTCTTTCTTCTTCTTTAATTTAAAATATTAGTGAGTCTATAAAAGTTAAGTTTACACAAAGTCGTAGCAACGAATATAGAGGCCGAACAACTCGCTTGTTCGCAGTTGTTCGGCCAAGAATCTAAACGTTCCATTAAGGTTATGACGAATGTTACAGGAGCAAATTTTTGAAAAACGTTAGGTGAGTAGGGGGAGGGGTTTTTGGTGTGGCAAAAAATGCTAATTAATTTTTCATCTCTTTATTTCCTACGTCTCGATGAAATTCACGCAGAAATATATAAATATATAAATAGATGAAACCTGTACGTATTGTTTGGCATTCGTCCAAATTATTGTCTGGGCATTGCACTTTGAGGTCTTGTTTTGTGACGCTGTTACTTGCACTTGGCAAGTAGTAAAATAACAATAGGAACTATGATCCTATTCTTATTTTAATTATATTTTAAGGAGAATAAGTTATCCTATTTCGCCTTGTTTGTGTCGTAACGCCTCGTTTCCGTCATACGGAACGACGTGGCGGTGTATGAATGTCCAATACCCCATTAGTCCCGTGGGTGCCGTAAGAGACAACAGAGAAAAACAAACCAGGATATGGGCAACAGCGTAACAACCAAAACAAAAAAAAATGCAGTTGCCAAGCGTGGCAACAAATGCAAATGAAGGAGACTTATGTTCAGCTGTGCATTTTTACAGGCTGTAATGGAATGAATAATATCAACGAAAAAAGAAACACGGAGAGCTGCGCAAATTTCAAATGACGCAAAAACAAAGTCAATAATTTAAAATTAAAAATTTTGTACAGCCGATTTCAATATAGGTTATTTGAGAATAACTCAATAACCATTGGTCTGACCTTGATCAAATTCATATGGGACCACACGATAACTATTAGCTTTCATATAAAAAAAGAATCATCGAAATCGGTTCGCCCAGTACAAAGTTATGAGGTAACACACATAAAAAAAAAACGAAAAAAAAAAACATACACTCGAATTGAGTACCGTCTCCTTTTTGGAAGTCGGCAGAAAATATGCTCAAACTATGCTTCCTCCCTGTCGGGATGGCAATTGAAAGGAAGAGTCGTAAGACGCATCGGAGTTTTGATTTTTAATTGAACACAAATGTAGATGTCAATGGAACACAGCATCCACTTACCATTAGGTGGACTGTGTGCTTATTGGTCACCCTTATTCTATAAATAAATTGGAACCAAACGGTTTGCTTTATCGTTCGTCACGCGTACAGCAAAGGAGTGGAATAATTTGCCAGTATCTGTTTTTACATCCGATAACAATGTGGGTGTCATCAACTAAGAGTGAAAAGGCTTTTGTTGAGCTCAGTCAGTGCGCTTTACCACCGGCTGCATCACCACTTACCATCAGGTGGAACTGTAGTCAAGCATTGGCTAAAAATATTTCAAAAAAATAAATTGAAATAGTTCTACTGTAACGTAAAAACGTGTTTTACAACGTTTTCTTTGATATGATTTGTCTTACACTGCTTTCAAAGTTATCTAGTATTAAATTAGAATGTATCCAAGTACGAATGTGTTCATGAAACTATTCACGCTGCCAACTTAAATAGTATGAGGCATGCATAAACAAGTGTTAGTTGAAGTAATTTAAAGACGAAAAAAGAAAGTATGATGTTGATAATACGTGGTAGAGCCATGCTGCAGCTATATTAGTAGTATAGTTGTAGCACGAATGGGTCGGCTCGACCGGGGAATGACCACGCTCTCACAGAATACCAGCGTAAAATAGCAGCTTATCATTGCTGTGTTTCGTATGGTGAGTGTAGAGAACCGGAGACCCTTTTTACTGGAAAAGAGGCATTCCATCTTAGTCCTCACGAGTGACAACGCATCTGCATTTTGATTCTTTATAGAGGATAAATGTAGATGTCTATGGGCCACAGCAACCACTTACCATCAGGTGGACTGTGTGCTCGTTTGTCACTCGATCCGATCGAATAAAAATATAAATAAGAAATATTTATGTAAATAAATTATTATCAGAACTTTCCATTATAATTTAAAAAAAATATTTAATTCATTTGCACATCGAAATAGTAAGGCTGTATTTTTTTTAAACAAGGTATTAAGATCTATTGTAACGCATATATATCTCTTTTTAAATAATGTATTAAGATTTGTAACGCATATATCGCAAACGAATAAATGAATTTGACTTTGAAAATAATCCAATGAAACATAATTTTTTAAACTGAAGTGACAGACGAACTTCCAATCCACCTGATGGTAAGTATTCCATACAAACCTGTGACCAGCTTCAAACAAAGTACGCTAAAATTGCGTGGTCACCTCTGAGGACTAAGTTGGAACGTCTGTCTGTAATCTGGCTCACTATCCTATATACAATCCAAATGCCGTAATCATCGGGGCTCACACTTGAATATAAATACCTATATACTAGCGCCGTCTATTATCTATCTACGGAAGCGGTTGCGATGTATATCGATATGAAAATTTGGCGCGCTAAATACATCGTTCTTTATTTAATACATTTCCATAGATGTCGCTACATGGTACCGCTAAGTAGGATTGACGAAGTCATTGGGCTCTAGTACTGGACAGACGGGAACAGTAGTGCAAGCACAGATATTTGCCGGCAGAAATAGGTAACTTTTTTTTTTATAGGATAAGGTTGACAAACGAGCACACAGTCCACCTGATGGTAAGTGGTTGCTGCGGCCCATAGACATCCACATCTATCCTCGTTTGCGAATCAAAATGCAGATGCGTTGTCACCCGTGAGGACTAAGATGGAATGCCTCATTTCCAGTAAAAAGGGCCTCCGGCCACCTGCACTCACCAAGCGAAACGCAGAGGTAAACCTCTACTTCACGTTGGTATTCTGTGAGGTCGTGGTACCACCCCGGTTCGAGCCGGCCCATCCGTGCGACAGCAAAAGCTGCCGCGTGGCTCTACCACTGTTATATAATGTAACTACCTACTCTGACTGCTAGATAGAAATGCGACCTACAACCTTGAATACTTTGTAAAGTTCTTACTCTAAATGCGAATGTAGGTTTATTTGGATGCCCGTCCTTCAACCATGCTGGAACGGCCGAACGGTTTCTATTGAAAGAACATTAGATAAGTTTTATAGCAACTATATATAAGTAGCAATGGTAAAATATATTAAAATATTTTGAATTATGTATGTATACGCATAGGTAGTGTAAATGTATGTATATATTTATATACATTGCATGTATATTTATATAATATCTTTGTGTAATTATGTTTATAATATGTATTTTATTATATAGTTATGGTTATTATGATGTATATTATGTTATGTAGACAGATGTTTTTAGCATAGCTGTTTGCACTTTGTACCCGCAATATTTTATCTGCTTAGCCTAGAGGTAAGCCGGTAGAGAATGCTTTGTTGCATTAAGTCCGTTTTTTTGTACTAAAGCAAATAAAACATAAATTAAATATTAAAATATATATATTTATATAAAATATAAAAAATAAAAGCTTGAATAATGAAAAAAATATGTTTTTCTTTAATTATATTTCAGAGTCGGATGAAATAAAAACGCCTCTACAAAACTGACACCTAAAATTTTTCTTATAATGTTCTTAAGAATATAATAATTTTCCTTTTCAGAAAATCGATAAAACGGCCACGACAAAACTACTCGGAGTCGTTGTTACGAATACTCGTAATTAGATTATACCACTTTGTTTAGCATCTAGATCTAAGTGGCTGCCGATTACCTTAATTAATCTATTAATAGAAGTTTTAGCAAAATCATGTAGTTTGCTAAAACTTCTACAAATAGATTAAACAATACGGATTATTTCTATACCAACGAATGGAAAGTTTATGCGTGATTATAATATTATGTTGTTAAGGAACAAAAGATGGGCAACTAGTAGCATCTTTCTGGTGTAATGGTAATTTTTTTATTAAATAAGGGTGACAAGCATCGATCACTAATAAAGAACTACACACATAATCCCATGCAGTTTCTCTAAAAATTGTCGCCAATTGTTTTGACTTAATTCTAGTTGAAATAAAAATACATTAATGTAAAATCAACCTTAAATGCATTGCCTAAATTTGTATTCAAAAACCTACGTACTAATAAAAGCGCACCCAAAAGTTCGAGGGGGCGCTCATTCCGTAAGGACATTTTTTGTCACTGTGTATCTAGTTTTTTATTAGTGATCGGTGGTGACAAGCGAACAGTCAACCTAATGATAATTAACTAAAAACTGTGGCCCAAAGACATCTATATCTATCCTCAATTAAGAATCAAAATGAAAATACGTTTTCACCTCTGAGGACTAAGATGGAATGCCTACTTTCCAGTGAAAAGGGTTCATACACACTACACCCGCCATACGAAACACAGCAGCACTACTATTTTACGCTGGTACGTATTCTGTGAGAGCGTGGTGCTTCGACGGTCGAGCCGTCCCATTCGTGTTACTAACTGTAATATAACTGAAGTGTGGCTTTACAACATAAAACAATGTTATTTAAAAATATGGCAAATATTATCACAAAAAAATCTATGGGGGAGACCAGTGGCGTAGCATGGGTTTCTGCCCAAGGTGCTGCGAAAGTCAAAAACGCCGCAATTTACTATTAACATTATTTGATTTTGTTAATAGGCTTTATTTTAGTTAAGTAAACATGAAAAAAGACATTATTTAAAAAGGTTTCTTCTTGTATAATATTAAGGAATTTATGGATGATAATAATAAAGCGATAACTATCAAGGTATTTCTAATTTGCTTTGTGTTGTTATTTATTGTGTAACATATTAAATGATTGTAAACTGTTCTTTAAACAAAAATATCGCGCTGGTTTTCTTGCTGGTTCTTCCTAGGACAGAGGTATCTTGCGAATCAGTGGTCAATTAGGCATAAGATTGACTTCCAATAAGTATTATTTTAATAATCTATACAGAATGAAAAAAGTTTCCATTTCTATTTTAAACACGCATATTTGGTTGACCAGTGTGTATTTTTTATAGGATAGGGGTGACAAACGAGCACAGTCTACCTGATGGTAAGTGGTTGCTATAGCCTATAGACATCTACATCTATCCTAGATTAAGACATGCCTCGTTTTAAGTTAAAAGCGTCTTCGGTTCTCTACACTCACAATACGAAACAGAAGCATTAAGCTGCTATTTTTCGCTGGTATACTGTGAGAGCGTGGTCCTTCCCCGGTCGAGCCGAAACATTCGTGCTACAACTATACTAGTAATATACAACATGTAACAAAAACCCTGTGGTTCCCGTTTAGTACGTTATAAGGATTAGTATTCAAAATTATAGAAATAACTTTTTTTAAAAACTTGACTATAACTTTTTTTAATTTTATTAAAAAAAAATTTTATTTTATGTGGTTTTATTATCTCTTACTGACACTAGCCGATGCTAATGCTAAGTAAAGCGGGGTCTTATTCTTTATATCTTACTCCCCAGACAATGCAGAGGTAATAAAACCACATACAATTTGCATGCAATATTTTTTTTAATAAAATAAAAAAAATATTGTTCGAGTTTTTTAAAAAAAAGTTATTTCTATACGTTTGAATAATGATCCTGATAAGATACTTAACGGGAACCGCAGGGTTTTTGTTACATATTGTATAGCTGCAGCATAGCTCTATCACGTAAATACTATAATATACAATATGTATGTATGTATATGTATACATAGGCTGTACTAAAAGTATCGGGAACGGAATATTTCCACTGTTACTGTCATATTAAAATCTTTTTAATTGAAAACTCCTTGGTTTTAAAAATTTAATACCATTTATTTATTTAAAAAAAGATTTTCGGTCTTGTCACAAGGTTTTGTCAAACTTGTTTAGTCGTTGAGAAAATGGAATTGACTCGAGAAAATTCAAGAGCGATGATTTATTATGACTTTCGAAGTGGTTTAACACAAAAACAGTGTGTTGACCGGATGATTTCTGCATTTGGTGATGAAGCCCCATCCAAAACTACAATTTATCGCTGGTTTGCTGAATTTCAACGTGGACGTGTCAAGCTCAGTGATGATCTCCGTCAAGGTCGTCCAAAAACTGCAGTCACCCAAGAAAACGTTGATGCTGTGCGTAAGCTGATTGAGGAAGATCGATATGTAACATACCGCGAAATTCAGGCAACTTAAGACATTGGCATGAGTCAAATACAAATAATGTATGAACAATTAGGTGTAAAAAAGTTGTTTTCCCGATGGATACCGCATTCGCTCTGTGAGGAGCAGAAAGCGGCTCGCGTTACTTGGTGCGTCAGAACTCTCGAAATATTCCACGCAGGATCCTCAAATACTGTATACAACATCGTATTAGATATACGCGTATGAACCCGAAACAAAAAACCAGTCACGAGTTTGGGTGTTCGAAAATGAGTTAAAGCGAACAAAAATTGTTCGTTCACGGAGTGTTGCAAAAAAATGGTGGCCACGTTTGTCTCCAAAACCGGCCATGTTACGACTGTTCCTCTTGAGGAACAAAGAACGGTTAATGCAGAATGGTATGCTAGCATTTGTTTGCCACAGGTCGTTTCTGAACTCCGTAAAGAGAACTGCAACCGCCGTATCCTCCTTCATCATGACAATGCGAGTTCTCACACCGCACACAGAACAAAAGAGTTTTTAGAGCAAGAAAACATAGAATTATTAGACCATCCGCCGTACAGCCCCGACCTAAGCCCTAATGATTTGTATACTTTCCCTAAAATAAAGAATAAATTGTGTGGACAGAGATTTTCATCACCTGAAGAAGCTGTGGACGCCTACAAAATGGCCATTTTGGAGACCCCAACTTCCGAATGGAATCGTTGCTTCAATGATTGGTTCCATCGTATGGAAAAATGTGTCAAATTTCGCGGAGAATACTTCAAAAATGTCACTTCCTTGGTTCCCGAAATTTTCAGTGCCGCCCTCGTATCACCCACTTCTAAACATCTGCCGACTTTAAAACTTTTCAAGAACACTAACACTAAACCTTCATATCGTACATAAGTGTAGTGTGGATGTAAGCTGAGAACGTGGCATATTAGTAGTGGCCGTGAAGAGCGTAATTAGATTACGCGTCCATATTGCTTGTAAGTAATGAATTAAGTAGACACAAATAGCTTAATACTTCCCTACCGCCCACCAGAGACTTATTGATGACGCTCGATCGTAAATATATCACAGCGAGGAGATATAGGGAAGATGTAATCGATGGCGAAATTGCTCAAATTGGATTCGACCACGGGTTAATTAATGTAAGAGAGATTTAGTTCACTACCATACGATACCGTATAAACGAAAAGTTAAAAAGTAAAGTAATTTAATACACCATCTTTATCTTTGTGTCTTTCTTCTCTCTATACTTTTTTGTTCAGAATTTTCTCAGACGTAAACATTTCCTCACGATTAATACGTTAAAATTAAAATATTTTTATTTGGTAACAAGGACATTGTAAATTGCTACTGTGGTATAGTTGAGACCTCCTTTTAAGTATTTAAAGTACCTACTTGTGCTAGAAGGCCACACGCTAACATATCATTAATCTATTATAAACTTATTACCAGTTTATACTTATCTATTTTTTTATAGGATAAGGGTGACAAACGAGCACACAGTCCACCTGATGGTAAGTGGTTGCTGCGGCCCATGGACATCTACATCTATCCTCTATTACAAATCAAAATGCAAATGCGTTGTCACCCGTGAGGACTAAGATGGAATGCCTCATTTCCAGTAAAAAGGGCCTTCAGCCACCTGCACTCACGAAGCGAAACGCAGAGGTAAACCTCTACTTCACGCTGGCATTCTGTGAGGTCGTGGTACCACCCCGGTTCGAGCCGGCCCATCCGTGCGACTGCAAAAGCTGCCGCGTGGCTCTGCCACTGTCCAAAACCTATAAGATATTTTACTTCTCCGCCGAGCACGTGGAAAAGGTACCAGATATCTGAAAGATCGAATGAATGAATAAGTTAAAAAAAATTGTTTGGCTATTACAAATATCTCTTCGTTGTACATAATTGGAATCTAAATTTAGCAACAACCATATAGATAAAATAAATTAATGAACCCTGTCCAGACATTGGCTCCTCCAAGTTGGACGTCGCCCAACATCACGCTTGCCAGCTCACGGCTCCGATAGCGCGTTACCCAAGCTGCAATACTATCAAATATCAGTACTGTACAAGATTCATAGCGTCTGAGATAGCCTGTCAAAGTTTAACTCCAGCGTTGCATTGCCCGCTTTCCTTGCAGCCATGCATAGTGTCAGTGACTTATGTAACATAATTTTAAATAATAAAGTTGACCTGTGTTTTATATATCCCATCACTTAGATATCATACAAATATTGCATCACGATTCAAATAATAATAATAATGACACACACAAATAATTTCTGCGTATTTAATTTCATATCTTTATGTATATTCTTTTGTACGTGTGTTTGTCACTGAACTCCTAAACGGCTGGACTGATTTGATGAAATTTTTTGTGCGTTTCACTGAGTCCTTGGACGGTTCAGATTTACAATAAGACACGGTAGATGGCGCTGTTATTGAGATCCAGAAATCACCGGAAATAAGCCGGGTCGGATTGCTAGTATTCTATACTTTTAACTTTACTACATTTTTAACAGTGGTAGAGCCACGCGGCAGCTTTTGCTGTCGCACGGATGGGCCGGCTCGAACCGGGGTGGTACCACGACCTCACAGAAAACCAGCGTGAAGTAGAGGTTTACCTCTGCGTTTCGCTTGGTGAGTGCAGGTGGCCGGAGGCCCTTTTTAATTCCATCCTAGTCCTCACGGGTGAAAACGCATCTGAATTTTGATCTGTAACAGAGGATAGATGTAGATGTCTATGAACCGCAGCAGCCAATTACCATCGGGTGGACTGTGTGCTCGTTTTTCACCCTTATCGTATAAAAAAAAATACTTTGTCTTATGATAAATGCTTTATCAGAAAATGTAAAATGTCATTTGGCAATATTCCAAGATTTTTCATTTAAATATATTCCAGATAATTAATAACCACGTAGATAGGCTAGCTATTAGACAAAAGCTCTATAACCTAGGTCATCCGCTTTGTGCGTTTCTAATATTAATCTTTTCATTTTGTGCATTTTATGTATGCTCTACTTTTTTAAATATTTCTAGTTCAATTTATATATTTATGAGATTTTCTTTAAAATAATTAACTTAAAATATTTACCAAAGTAAACTTATTTACTTACTTTGAGTCATCTTGTGCCTTGAGTTACACGCTCTCATTTTTTTTATTAAACAGAAAAGGCAAACGATATTACGGTCCATCTGGTGCTAAGACCTTTATAATGGGATGGCAATGTACAACTGTAATTCCCTGGTATTGCAGTTGTTCACAGGTGGCGGTAGTCCTTACATCAGTTGAGTCGCGTGCCCCCTCTTCTATATAAAAATACTCTTTTTATAGAAGAGGGTAGTTTCTCTACTGTAGCTCACGGACACGCACCTAATTGTAAACGTAGAACTAGAACAGATGAAGACCGAGAACCAAAACCAATCTTGTCAGCCAGCCTCTCAATATTCTGTAGGATGCATTTTTGTGGGAGTGTGCAGGAATTACACGCTTTAATTTCTCGCTCTCCTTTTCACCATCGGACAACCAGGCGGTCGGCGGGTCTTCACCCCTTTGTTGTCGATATTCCACGCATTGGAAACAAATGGTTCGTCTTTTGTAATGTGTATATGTTTTTGGTTTGATTCCCTCCGGCATCAATGAAATTGTTAATTGCAATTTTAAGTGCCGATTTACCACGTACTCGGCGGTGAGACATAGAGATTCTAATAAATTACTTTTTCTTCAATTTTTGAAAATATGAAAGTTACGCTAAGACAGTGCGATTTATCATCTAAGGCTGCATCACCACTTACCAACAGGCGGGATTGTGGTCAAGCACTGGCTTATAATAAGTTAAAAACAAGAAAAATAAATGAAATCCCTCACAGTATTTAATTACCCCGTTACCGTTACAGCCTATTAAAAGCCCACTGCAGAAAATAGACCTCCCTCATAGATTGCCTCATCGAAGGATATTTGCCATAGTTGCCACGCTTGGCAGGCGGCTTGGCACCCACAGTTTCTTATTTTAGTTTTTTATAGGATAGGGTGACAAACGAGCACACAGTCCACTTGATGGTAAGTGGTTGCTGTGACCCATACACATCTACATTTATCCTCGTTTGCGAATCAAAATGCAGATGCGTTGTCACCCGTGAGGACTAAGATGGAATGCCTCGTTCCCAGTAAAAAGGGTTTCCGGTTTTCTACACTCCCCATATGATACACAGCAGTGTTAAGCTGCTATTTTACGCTGGTATTTTGTGTGACCGTAGTCCTTCCTCGATCGAGCCGACCCATTCGTGCTACAACTATACTACTAATATAGCTGCAGCGTGGCTCTACCACGTAGTTGTTATTAGGAAGAGGATGCTGTCTATCTCTTGGTTCGTTTCTCTCTGTCGCCTATTTAATTATACTGATTCATTAACTCTCTATATCCTCCAGAATGGAACACAGCGGTACAGGCACTTCTATTGGCGGCCGAGATAGATAGGAGGGTGGTATAGACGAACTCTTACTTAGAAATTTTTCTAGTACTAGTTCTACCACGTACTAAAATTATTTTTGAAAAGTCCCTCTGTCTCGATTTCTCGGTTTTTGACTTTAGTATTTTAAAACTAAGTGAAATTTTTTATTGTACATGAATATTTCTTCAAATATGGAGATCATGGATGTTATTAAGGAAGAAATGCTTAGGTGATTTGGTTATCTAGAAGCAATGAATGAGGAGAGAGTGAGAAAGCAAATTTATGTTGCAGAATTGAGCGGCAAATTTAGCAAGGGACGTCTTAGAAGAATGTTTATCGACCAAATTGGCGATATATTGAAGATGGGCTAAATTGAAAGTAACCGACGAGCATGGAAAGGAGCCGAGAGCGGTGTATCAGGATCGTGTTAAATAGAAGTTCTTAGTTTCTGCCTATACATCTGCTTGACAGGCGTGAGTTTTCTATATGTGTATGTAATAGATATCCTACATGTGTATATAATAAGAGTAATTTTTCTTGAAAACCTTACTCTCAGTCGAATATGATTTTCCCGTGTATCGTGGAGGCAGTTTACTAACATGAATTGCACAAGGACATAAATCCAAATCCGGAATAATGACTTGTAGTCCATACAAGCCACTGCGCTACGTCGCCGTCAGAACGCACAAAATTTGTAATTATTATGAATAATAAATAGAGCCGCTCCCTTTTGGCTCGTTTCAAATTTCTTAGATACACAAGTACAATTGAGCACGTATTGTGGCATTACAGCAGATATTACCTTGCTCTAAAACCCTCTCAGAAATAAAAGAAAGTTTGTGTCTAGTCGTAAGACGTATATAGTAGTTTTTTTGGCTGCTCCGTGGCGCAGTGGCTTAGCAATGAGTTGCAGCGCTAAGGACCGTGGGCTCGAATCCCGCACGGAACAAGTATGTGTATGGCCTAGAAATAATTGTTCCGGGTCTGGATGTTTGTCCTCGTGAAATTTATGAATGTAAACTACCTCCGCGATGCAGGAGAAAGTCAAAGTGTTGAGGTTTTTTTTTTAAACAAAACTACTGTTCAAGAGCAGGTAGGAAAACTCATTATTAAAAAGGCGCCCTTCTCAATGTAATGTGTTTTTCAACCTACTCTCGAACAGAATTTTAGTTCCTAATACGCAGTAGCTCATTTCCATACGTGTCACCCAAAGAGTAATTTTATGTTTAAAATATAGGCCACTAATCGTACGTCCATCAATAGCTCACCCGCGCCGCCATATTGGTTACCCATTGTACCGTGTCGCTCATATTAATGTAAAACAGCTGAAAAATTGTGCTGTGTTTGGTATAGTGAGTGTCTTTACACTCATTACCTGAGACTCTTACTACTGGAAACGTGGTAGTATCTTAGTCCTCAGGGGTAACAACGCATCTGCATTTTGATTCTTGTTTCAGGATAAACGTAGATGTCTATGAGCCACGACATCTACTTATCAGGGGACTGTGTGCTCATTTGTCACCCTTGTCTGTAACGCCCTTGTATACTTGTGTTATCTCTTGTGTAAAGAGCGATCATCTAACCTCTGATCGATACCGCCTTACTCATTTCACAATAAATAATACACGGCACATAAGAAAAACTGTTCTAAATGTAATAGACGGAGCAGGCTTTGTGCGAAATGTAATGAAAGAAAAGTTGGTCCTGGAGTTATTATTGCAGCTGAGTCGATCCTTTTGAGGATTATGTGATAAATCGTTGTATTTATGTCCCGCGGGATATCTTGCAGGTTCTTCCCAGGGAAGGTGTTTTCCATATCTTTAGTAAATTAAACATAAGAGTGGTTTTCAATAAGTATTATTTATAATCTATATTGAATAAAAACATATTTCTATATCGAATCACTCATTAAATGTTTATTTATTTACTAGCTTTTACCCGCGACTTCGTTCGCTTGGAACTTAAACAAAACAAAAGGTATCGATTTAGTTAACTCAGGTTATTTTGCTATTATCTTAAAAACTATGTGAATTATTTTGTACATTCCACCTGATGGTAAGTAGCTATGGGCAACTACATCTATTATCGATTAAGAATCAAAATCTATATGCGTTGTCACTTCCAAGGACTAAGATGGTTTTTCTCTTATATAATAAGGTTGACCAACGAGCACACAGTCCACCCGATGGTAAGTGGATGCTGTTACCCATAGACATCTACATCTATTCTCAATAAAGAATCAAAATGCAGATACGTTGCCACCCCTGAGGACTGAGGTGGATCGACTCGTTTCCAGCAAAAAGGCCGCCAGTTCTTTGCATTAACCACACGAACACAGCATTTAGCTGCTATTTTACGCTGGTATTCTGTGAGATCGTGATCCTTTCTCGGTCGAGCCGACCCATTCGTGCTACAACCGTAAAATAGTTGCAGTGTGACTCTACCACGTAGAAAAAATTAATCAGAATGTCTCGTTTGTAGAGAAAAATGCCTCCGGGTCTTTATTATCACCATATGAGAAAGCAACAGTCGCTATTTCACGCTGATATTCTGTGAGACGTGGTCTTTTCCCGGTTGAGCCGAGCCATTCGTGTTACAAACATATTGACGTGACAACGTCTTATAAATCGATGAAGCTCGCTGAACGCACAAAAAAACATGACTCATGCGGCGTTACCTAGGCGTTCCATTTAAAGTGCAAGCGAGAGCGCGGAACGAGCGACTGTGCGAGCGAATGTGGTGTCAATTGTTTATAGCAACGATAATTGCGGCTATAAAGGTAATTATTCTTTCGATATTAAATATTTCTTATGACGTTGTCACGTTCAACTATCGTCAGTAAATCGACTTTACAGACAACCGATTTTTATAGCTGAAGCGTGGTTTTACTACGTAAAATGTTTAAAAAGAAATGATATGGGATGATGTTTAACATATATATAGAATATCTATTAATTGCACATGAAAAGGAATTATCATCACCTGTTTCTTTAATATTCATTTTATCAATACAAATAAATAAAATTGATGTCTGTTTGTAACGTCAAAATAACAGCTTTTTAATAAATGCATATGAAAGTATATACGGTACTTATAATAAAAACACAATTTTTATAATTTTTGTCGGTCTGTCTGTCCGTCTGTCTGTCTGTCTGTTTGTTCCGGCTAATATCCGAAACGGCTGGACCGATTCCGACGGGACTTTCACTGGCAGATGGCTGATGTTGTAAGGAGTAACTTAGGCTACTTATATTTTAGAAAAAGAATTAGGGTTCCGCGCAACATAATTAAAAGCCTAATTTACACGCGGGCGAAATCGCGGGGAACAGCTAGTTGTAAATAAAAATTGGCCGAGTGCTTGTCGGGCCACTCACAATGTAGAGGTAGAGTTTCGTAGTTGGCCGTCACAATGCTTGGGCATTCTTGATAAGGAGCATAATAAGTGAGTTTGCGGTTTAGACCGCTATAACGACTAAAAATGTGCCTAAAGGACGATGATAACTGAAATACTTATTTTCCAATCAGACTTATAAGCTCACCTTCGCCGCCATATTATTTATCTATTGTACCGTATAGCTCAACCACAAGTAATGGCTTAAGATTTAAGCGGTCGTGTTAATTACATAACAAACAACCTAAGTTCGATCCCTGTCGGCAATGAAATTATTCATTGCATTTTAAAGTACTCATTTACTATGTGATTCTCGGTCGAAAGGAAACATGTCTCAGTAATAATATATATAAAGTACATGTGGATTCAGTTTGACATGTGTGATTACATTGTTGTGTAGCGGGGCGTAATAATTTCTATTACTCCATGTCATCCCGTCGGGTCGTCAGGGTTTCATGAAAACCGATAAAGGGAAACTAGAACGGGAGATCGGCAGCATCTTTCTAATAATACCTTATAAGGTCGGGGAAAAGTTTCTTCGTATTTTATATACAAATTCAAGACATTGTTTCAAAGTTTAATTTTTTTTTAAATGGCTTATAATATTTATTTTTATCTACAATACTAAAAACTATAATAATAATTAAAAAAATACTAAAACTAGAAACTTAAATATCATATAGTCCTACTCCCCGCGGTATCGTGCCAAGAACGCTGGCTGCGTTTCCCCGCTGAATGGCTATACTTAGCCTTTGAGCGAGGAAAGAACCAGCCCTCTTATCACCAGCAGCAACGACCAGCCGCGGATGGAGTTCCTTTAGGAACTCCACCGCACGTGGACCCCACGGACCGATAGTCTCTACAGCAAATGGCACAAATATGTAGTCATCTCTCAGAGACTAATATTTGCGCCACTTACTCAGTTCAGCTGCCTCTGATGCCGCCCCAGCTCTAAACGAGGTACCCCTGAGATGAGAGACCGCCAGAGTGTCTACGCAAAGTTTAATTGCATTACATTAATTAATTTATATTTGCTGAGTGGCCAAAGAAGTGTGTGGTCTCCCGTTATCATGATGAAAGATCATTCTTTTTCTGTTGATCATTCCGGGCCGTTTTTTATAGGATAGAGTGACAAACGAGCACACAGTCCACCTGATGGTAAGTGGTTGCTGTGGCCCATAGATATCTACATCTGTCCTCGTTTGCGAATCAAAATGAAGATGCGTTGTCACCCGTGACGACTAAGATGGAATGCCTCTTTTCCAGTAAAAATGGTCTCCGTTTCTCTACACTCATCGTACGAAACACAGCAGTGCTAAGCTGCTATTTGATGCTGGTATTCTGTGTGAGCGTGGTACTTCCCCGGTTGAGCCGACCCATTCGTGCTACAACTGTACGACTAACATAGCAGCAGCATGGCTCTACCCCATTTATTCTCAATTTTTTGATTGAGTCTCATTAGTTGTTGGTAGTAGAGATTCGAATCCGATGGTTTTGCCCAGCGGTAAAAGCTCATAATAAACGATGCCTTTCCAATCCCACCATACATACAGCGTTAACTTATTCCGTATTAATCCAGGTTTTGTTACAGTCTGTGGAGCTTGACTACCCTTTGACCATGATCTATTCCGCACTTTCTTGCCGTAGTTGATCACTTTTCATCACCAGTGATCAATCTTTTCAAAAATAGTTGTTTCATTATGTTTCAATAGAGAATCGCAAATAAGTACACATTTCTTTCAGTGAGCTCGTGTTGTACCCAAATATCGAGCTATTTCGTATGGCCAAGCTTTTTCAAATCGGTCAAATCCTATGTTGTAACTACTAATATGACGATTCTATTCCAATTTTTAAAAATGGCATCGACTTTATTCGTATGAGAGTGACCAGAGCGAGCTGCGTCTTTGATATTAAAATTCACGGACTGAAAACGCTTGAACCAACTTTGTGCTACTCTGCTGACACTGCATTAAGTCCATAAACGTCAAAACTTTTTTTTCGCAGCTTGAGTCGCATTTTTCCTTTTTTATAATAAAACTTCAGAATGTATCGAATTTCTTCATTAGATTCACTCATTTTGGCGGACAGAAAAACAATTGAAAAATGGCGGGAAAGTGTTTTTTAATTTTAATTTTTCTTAATGTCCTATAAGAATTTGTATTAAAACCAGTCAAATACAAACAGTACAACTAAAGAAATTTTTCTTCAGTTTTATACAAACATAATTTAAAATTAAAAATTTTGTACAGCCGACTTCAATATAAGCGACTTCAATATAGGTTATTTAAGAATAACTCAATAACCATTGGTCTGACCTTGATCAAATTCATATGGGACCACACGAGAACTATCAGCTTTCATATAAAAAAAGAATCATCGAAATCGGTTTGGCCAGTACAAAGTTATGAGGTAACACACATAAAAAAAAAACATACACCCGAATTGAGTACCGTCTCCTTTTTGGAAGACGGCAGAAAATACGAATAAACTTTATTCGTTGACCTATTAAATACCCACGCCTGTCATCCAGAGCGATGGGCAGAGACTACGGACTTTCATTTGCCATAATCCTGACCTCTCTCGCGTCCTTTACATCCATATACATACACATACATGCCGACGAGCATGTACGCGCAGGTTAAATGTACCTCATAATCCGGCTCATCTTCAATATATCGCCAATGTAGTCGATATACTTTCGTCCAGGGCGTCCCTTGCCGCCCCAGCCGTTCACCTGCTAATAACTGAAAATAATTTAATTAGAAAACTGCGTTTGCCAATGCGCTTGCTAAATGTAGCAACTGTGGCAAAATCATTGTGTAGAAATCTATGGATTGGGCCTTTGCAGTGGACTTTCGATACGAGGCAAAACATGAATGAATGTGGATTCGACGTAATTTAGTGTTACTGGAAGTTTTGGCGGGAATTTGACCTTGTGATTCGATGTTGATATAAATCTAGTTATTTTATCCGCTTAAGCGCCTTTTGAAATATTGTCGTCATCCATTATCCGTTGGGTTAGGTTATCGTCAAAATCTCCCAAGAACTTTTCATTGTGAGGCATCGGCAGATTGTGAAGAAGTATTTATAAAAAAATATTATAACGATATTTTCTTAATAATTAATAATAATATTATGTAATATAACTTATTTAGTTCCAAATATAAATACAAATTAACATAATAGTACTTGATACTAGCAAAAGTATAACCGTACGAGTCCATTACCAAAGAAATAAAGAAAGAGTCTTACTGTTCCATTACCGTCTCAAGAATAAGTGGAGGGCTATCCCCAGCGATTTCAAAGGAATATAGGATTCATTAGGATTATTTACGTTAATTAAGTAACTAAATTGTAAATATATAACTTGCTGTGATTGTATATTTTGAAATAAGCCTACCGTAAATTTTATTTAAAGATGTAATAATGTATCAATCGTTGGTAATCCAAAAACATGAAAAAATTAATATTTTTGTTCAGTTTACACGCGGTAGATGTGGAACAAGAAAAGCAGGCCGAGATAATAGGAACACTGTATACTGTATTCTATCTCATTCTATCGCAGGCAAAATCCTATGGATATATCTTTGTCTCTTTTTCGTTTAATCGAGTTTCAAATTATAAAGTTTCTAAAGAAGTTTTCATTTCAAAAATATGTTGCAACACAAACAGCCTCGTGAAAGGCTTGTGCGTTATAAGCATTTTTTTTAAAATATTTATATGTATCAATAGATTTAGTGATTGCTTATATTTTAAGACTACAAAATGGCTTCAAATTAAAGTAATTTTTTACATTTTGTTGTTTTTTTATAGCATAGGGAGACAAACGAGCACACAGTCCACCTGAAGGTAAGTGGATGCTGTGGCCCATAGAAATCTACATTTACGCTCAATTAAGAGTCAAAATGCAGATGTGTTGTCACCCCTGAGGACTATAGATGACATACCTCATTTCCAGTAAAAAGGGTGTACGGTTCTCTACACTCACCATACGAAACACAGCAGCATTAAGCTGCTATTTTACGCTGGTATTCTGTGAGAGCGGTCCTACTCCGGTCGAGCCGACCCATTCGTGCTGCAACCATAATATAACTGCAGCATGGCTCTACCACGTAAAATAATGTTGTGTTCAATTTTAACTAACTTTTTTTATAGAAGAGGAGGCAAACGAGCATACGGCTCACCTGATGGTAAGTGACTACCGCCACCCATGAACAACTGCAATACCAGGGGCATTGCAGGTGCGTTGCCGGCCTTTTAGAAAGGTGTAAGCTCTTTTCTTGAAGGTCCCTAAGTTGTATCGGTCCAGAAAAATCGCCGGTGGTAAAAAAATTCCACAGAGAAGTTGTACGAGGAAGAAAACACGTAGTAAAACGCACTGTCGTGGACCGCCAAGCCTCCAAATGGTGAGGATGGAATCGTGAATTTTGATGCGATGTGCGTTCCTGAAATTAATCCGAAGCAACTGGAATTAATCCGAACAATTTCCCAGAGCACTCCCCGGGGTAAAATCGATAGAAAATGCAAAGGGATGCAACATCCCTACGCAGTGCCAGTGTATCGAACCGATCAGAAAGAATTCGGTCGTCGACAATTCGAACCGCTCTGCGCTGGATGCGGTCACGTGGAAGGAGCTGGCACTGGGGTGCCCCGGCCCAGTGATGAGAATAGTATTACATGTGAGGCCGAACTTGCGCTTTGTAAAGTTGTAAGCGATGTGCCGGCATGAAATACTGTCTCGCTCTGCTGAGCACGCCAAGCTTTTTAGAGGCCAATTTGGCCTTACCTTCCAAGTGACCACGAAACTGCACACTATTTGATATGTTGCCGCCGAGGATTCCGATGCTAGCTGAGGCAGCAAGGGTGCCTTGAAACTGAGGAGATACGACAAAGGGGTTCTTTTTAGGGGTAAACGCGCAAACTTGTGTCTTCTTTCTGGGGATAGAACTAGACTAGATTTAGTCGCCCCCGATCTGTGACTTTGTTCAGCAAATACTCGAATTCAGACAAAAGTTTGTCCCGGTACTCGGCGACGTTTTCGCGAGAAATATTGGCACAGCCGGTATATAACTTTGCAATTTTTGACGCTTGTTGACGGCTCCGTGGCACAGAGGCTATGCAATGAGTTGCAACACTGAGGGCCGCGGGTTCGAATCCCACATGGAACAAGTATTTTGTATTGTACATGTCCTTGTGAAATTTATGTATATAAATTGCCCACATGTTGCAGGAGAAAATCTTAGTGTGAAGGTAATATTAAAAAAAGTGTACCACGGCTGCTGTGAAGAACTCTGAAATTACTAATTTGCAAATGAAAAGTTAATAAAATTAATCGCGATAAAATCCGTAATTTTTTTTTATAGGATAAGGGTGACAAACGAGCACACAGTCCACCTAATGGTAAGTGGTTGCTGCGGCCCATAGACATCTACATCTATCCTCGTTTACGAATCAAAATGCAGATGCGTTGTCACCCGAGAAGACCAATAAAAAGGGTCTCCGGTTCTCTGCACTCACCATAAGAAACACAGTAGCGTTAAGTTGCTATTTTACGCTGGTATTCTGAGAGAGCGTGGTTCTTCCCCGGTCGAGCCGACCCAATCGTGCTACAACCATACTTCTAATATAGCTGCGGCATGGCTCTACCACGTACATATTAATTAAATTAGTTTATGATGTTTTTAATGTTTTATATTTTCAATCTTACAGTTAAAATTTGCAGCCTATATACACGTCCCACTGCTGGGCACAGGCCCTCCTCTCATTTCTGAGAGGGTTTTAAGGCAAGGAAAAGTCCGCCGCGCTGCCCCAATGCGTGTTGACGAACTTCACATATCTTCGAAATATATATATTTTTTTCTTATTTGTCAGACGTGCAGATTTCCTCACGTTGCTTTCCTTCATCACCGAGCACGTGGTAAATTAGCACTTAAAATTGCAATTAACAATTTCATTGGTGCCGGCGGGGATCGAACCCGGGTTTTTCGTGTACTGTGAAACTTACAGCGAACGCTAACCATCTGCGCTACCACGGCTACTTAAATACACTACAAAATACCTAATCTTACAGTGTCTATAATAAATATTATTTTACAATGTAACATAATTTATGAGTTAAACTAGATACAAACAACCCATGCCGACTACTGACGGCGCCACTGAACCTATCGATTCCAATTTTATTTACTGAAACACGTGCTGAAAATCGTCGTGAGGGCATTGCAGTAAGAAATTACGAGCAATAATTTGATGTTCAAAATTCATCTTTTTGTTTTTTATACCATATTTTTCTTCATATTATTACATTGTTTCAGATTCTGAGCTATGTTCAAAATTTCAAGTTTCTAGTTCAAGCTCGCGGTCAAGTTCTAGTTCGGCTATTTAGTTTAAAATCAATAACTAAATTCAACCCGAACAGTATAAATAATAGCAGCGTGAGCAATACACGAAAATTAGTTAATAAAAAACAAAACAAAACTAATTTTACGGACTTTATCGCGTTTGATTTTTATGAGAATCGTTTAAAAAATATACTTTATACTTTCCCTGAGATTAAGGCTACATTGATTTGTATACTTCATTCGGATTTGTTTACGTTGGTGTGTATGAGTGCCACAGCGTACGATGGAAAATAAATAAAAAGGAAAAACTTTTTTTTACAAGTTTTTATTTAAATGCTCTGTAAACAATAAAATAAACTTTCCCTTTAAAACTTTTAGTATCAAATTATAACGTCGTTACACAATTTACTCGTATATGATACAAAAGCCACTCGAGAACATTTTTTCCTCATCGGATGTCGGTTCTTCGCGCTCGGTGCATTGCCACTACAGCTTACTAATCCTTTGGGCTATGACGGTAACTCTGGTTTTACTGCGGATATCCTCATTTATAAGTTTATCACGCAGAGAAACCCCCAGCACAGCCCTCTCCATATAGCTCGCGAAACGACCTTGAGGTTCGTCATACGAACAGCAGTGAAGGACCACGTTTCAGTTCCATAAGTCATTACTGGCAACACGCACTGGTTGTACAGTCCCGTTTTTAAGTTTTGAGGTATACCTGACGAGAAGATGTGCCGTAATTTCCCGAACGCTGCCCAACCGAGTTGAATGCGTCGATTGACCTCTCGGTCGAAGTTGGACTTACCTAGTAGGACTATTTGTCCCAGGTAAACATACTCGTCAACAATTTCGAGCTTAGTTTCCCCTACAACTACCAGCATAGGTGTGACATGGACGTTACACATGACTTTTGTTTTGTCCTTGTTCATCTTAAGACCTATCATTGAGGTCATTGAGTATAATGCTTAGGTCCTCCAGCGATTCTGCCATAAGGACTATATCGCCGGCAAATCGAAGATGAGTGATGTACTCTCCATTGACGTTAATACTGTATCGTTTCCAGTCCAGAAGCTTGAAAACGTCTTCCAACGCAGCGGTGAAGAGTTTCGGGGATATCACGTCACCCTGTCTTATACCTCTCTGCAAATGGATAAGTTTCATACTCTGGTTCTGTACTCGGATAGCCATCGTAGCCCTACTGTACAAAAACTTCAGCACTTCGCTATACCGACAGTCACCTTGGCACCGCTGAAGGGACGCAGCACCGCTCGACATTCGACGGAATCAGAGGCTTTCTCATAGACCAAATACGCTAGATATACTGGCTAATTGTACTCCTCGGACTTCTGTACAATTTGCCGAAGGGTATGTGGTGGGCCTTTTCGGAAACCGGTTTATTTGGGAGGCTGAAAGTCGCGAGTCTGCGTGCGAGACGATTCGTAATGACTCTTGAAAACAGCACGTAGACGCGGCTCAGAAGGGAAATCGGTCTGTAGTTTTCAAGAGAGCGTTGTCGCCTGTCTTGAAAAACAAGACCACTGCAATTTTACTCCTACACCATACTTCCTGTGGGGCCGCTTCAGGAAGAAAGAGTGAAAGACTTCATCATAAAGAGTTCCTCTTTTTTATGACGTCGGCCAGCTGTTGATCCCTTGGGTTCCGTTGCCCTATTTCAAATTTCCCTACCTTCAGATTACCGTTCTCTCTTGTGCGTAGTTTTGCGTTGAAGTCTCCCATTAACACCGTATAGTGGGTTTTGGAGGAATGCATGGCTCTAGATATATCCTCATACATTTCTTTCACCTTCTCATCGGAATGTGCCGAGATTGGTGCGTAAACCTGTATTACCTTCAGCGAATACCGTTTGGTGATTCTGAGTATAAGGTACGCAACCCTCGTCGACACACTCTCAATCTTTACAACGTTGTTAACGAGAGACTTGTGGACGATAAATCAGACAACTCCTTGGGACAGAGGTCGCCCTCCCGGTGATAGAACAAGTTGCCGGATTCGAGGATTACCGTATCCTCCCCCTCTCTTCGGACCTCGGATAACCCTATAGTATTCCAGCACAATTTGTTTATCTCTTCTTCCAGCTGTAGGATCTTCACGTTAGTCTTCAGGGTACGTGCGTTACATATTGCCAGATCGAGTCATCATAGGTGGCAACCGAACCTCCGCCGGAGATTCTTAGCACTCCCTGCCCCGCCGTTACCATGGTCGCCACCGTAGCCAGGAGTAGCGGGGCCGCCGGGGACTGCGGGCCGTCTCTTTGTAACTTTCATCATAGTTTGGCAATCGCTTTTAGCAGAATGATCCTGCTGCCCATTTTTTGCCTCAGTTTTCCTCTGTCGCCTCTTACGACACCCACTGGAAGACATGGGGTAGTGAGTATTCTTACCCGCCACTACACGGGATGTACCTACTCTAATAAATGTATTGTTATCTAATAATAGTTACGGCTCCGTGGCGTAGTGGCTCAGCAATGAGTTGCAGCGCTAAGGGCTGCGGGTTCGTATCCCGTACGGAACAAGTATTTGTAAGGCCTACAAATAATTGCTCCGTGTTTGGATGTTTGTAAACAGCCCCAATTATTAATTTTTTACTTAAAAAAATACAGTTTAATACAATAAACATGTTACTTGTTAGATACAATTCAAAATTAAGTTAAATATTTTTTTTGTATACTTATTACCCTTATCTAAATCACTAGTTGTTTAACTCTAAAATACATTAATGGCTGACGATTCACCCCGGATTAGCAAGGTTGGTTTTGAATCTCGACAACAGCGCTAACGGCACCGATCCGGTAGGTGCCAATTGTAAATTTAAACCATCAAGAGGCTCACCGAAACATACAAGAAAATTTCATTAACTTTCGAGTTTTGCGAGACTAACGGACTGCAATTGATTTTTATAAATAGATATTTTTTTCTTATGTAATATGTAAATTACGTTTTTTAATTATTTCCTAGTGGTGTTTACATGTATGTAATTGTGCAATTAGAATAAGACTGTATTATACTAGATTTTGTACGGCTACATGGCGCAGTGGCTGTTCGCTGAGTTGTTGCGCTGGGGTCCGTGTGTTCGAATCCCGCACGGAACAAGTATCGGGTCTGGATGTTTGATGATGTCCTCGTGCAATCTATGTTTGTATACTGCCTCCACGATACAGGAGTAAGTCCTACTGTGCGGGTAACGTTTTAAAAAAAATAAATAAAAAAAAAAATTGTAGCTTTCTAAAAGGTTAAAGGTTCTCAAATCGCGTGTATGTTTTTTTGTATGTATGTTACTCGATATATTCGCAGATTTTGAAATAAATTTGATGATTCCTTTTTTTAATAAATAAGTTATAGGTACTTCAAGAGTGGTAAGACTTCAAAAATTTCACCCGTAAGTGTAGCAAATAAACAACTTTTTTTTTTAGCAATTTGAAGTCGATTTTACTTTTTGTTAAAAGCTATAATTATATTTTCTATAAAACAAACATACACACTCACGATTGTCACACAAAGGGATAGGCAAAGACTACAGAATTCTTATTGGCACGATCCCGACACATCTTTTTAAATAAATATTTTTTTATAGGATAGTGTTTAAATAACGCATTAAAATAATTAAGTTCCGCGTCGTGTTTTAGAATATCTCGTTAAGCACAATTTACATATCGATCTGCAATTGATTGCCGTGTATTGTATAGGTAAGGGTGATTAATTACACGATTAGGAACTCAATTACACGAGCTAGGTCGCGTGTCTGTACCTGCTTCACATCAAAAAAATTGGACGGCGCGTTTAATAAGCAATTAACCGTTCTTGACCCTTCAAAAATGAAAATATACGCATACACAAAGTTACAAGGAACGGGAAACGTAAAGAGCTGGTAAATTACTGCCTACATCGAAGAATATTTTATTTTTTATAGAATAAGGGTGATAAACGAGCACGAAGTCCACTTGGTCGTAAATTGTCGCTGTGGCTCATAGACATCTAAATTTATCCTAGATTAATGATCAAATTGCAGATGCGTTGTCTCCCATGTTGACTGGAATGCCTCGTATCTAGTAAAAGGGGTCTCCGGTTCTCTACACTCACTATTTGTAACAACATTAAGCTGCTATTTTACGCTGGTATTCTGTGAGAGCTTGGTCGTGTGCTGGTCGAGCCGATATTCAGGCACCATATTATAGCTGCAGCATGGTTTTAGCATATATAATATATAACGGACTATACAAAACAAGTGAAACCAGTTTGATTAAGCCAACACATTCGTGCTACAAACATTGAAGTAACATAATATACTACTACATAACTTATACATACTACACAACTTTTATGTGTGGTAGAGCCATGCTGCAGCTATATTAGTAGTATAGTTGTAGCACGAATGGGGCGGCTCGACCCGGGAAGGACCACGCTCTCACAGAATACCAGCGTAAAATAGCAGCTTAATACTGCTGTGTTTCGTATGGTGAGTGTAGATAACAGGAGGCCCTTTTTACTGGAAAAGAGGCATTCCAACTTAGTCCTCACGGGTGACAACGCATCTGCATTTTGATTCGCAAACAAGCATAAATTTAGATGTCCGTGGGTCACAGCAACCACTTACCATCAGGTTGACTATGTGCTCGTTTGTCACCCTAGTCCTAAATAAAAAAAAACTACGTATTAGAAGCAACGGGACTTGGTTGTTTGTAACACGCGTTAGAACCCGCGAATTCAAACTTACTTTCTGTGCCTTAAAAAGCTCTATGGCTACTGCAGAGCTGTACAGATTTTGTGCATATATAATACATATTAATTCAATTGCTACAAGCGTATTATAGCAGCATCGTGTTACGACGTATAAACTAAGTGAAACTAAGTTCGCATTCGCGGTCGCGGTGGAGAAACGCGGGAATACGGCGGCGTTGGGGGTAAGGGCGGTGCGGGGTGGAGAAGCTGGGGAGCGGCGTGCGGGTGCCGGACGCAGTCGGACGCCAGCTGCGGGCGGCGGCGGTCGGCTCGGGAGTGAGATGCGCGCGCTCGCCGCACTCGTGGTGGCCTGCAGTGGGGGAGCTCGCGCCCTCCCGCCCGAGCGTTTCACACCGCGCAACTACACCCCGGCGCGGACGCTGCACTGCTCCGATGGGCTGATGCTGCCCGCGTGGCAACCTCTAGATGACGTACCGACCCTCGATATCGCTCTCCGCGGCTTGGTGTACTTCTTCGCGCTCCTTTACCTCTTCATAGGAGTCTCTATCGTCTCCGACCGGTTCATGGCTGCGATAGAAGTTATCACGTCTAGGGAGAAGGAGGTGCGCGTGCGACGGAACGGCAGCGAACAGATTATTGTAGTGCGAGTTTGGAATGAAACTGTTGCCAACTTGACGCTAATGGCACTAGGCTCGAGCGCACCTGAAATATTGCTCTCCGTGATAGAGATCGCCGGCAAGAATTTTGAGGCAGGTGACTTGGGACCCGGGACTATAGTTGGCTCCGCAGCCTACAACTTGTTTGTCATTATAGCTATCTGTGTAATGGTAATTCCCGATGGAGAGGTGCGTAAAATAAAACACCTCAGGGTGTTCCTAGTGACCGCAACTTGGTCTATTTTCGCTTATGTGTGGCTCTACCTTATTCTAGCCGTAATTTCCCCTAGTGAAGTTGAAGTGTGGGAAGGCGCTGTGACTTTCTTGTTCTTTCCGGCTACAGTAATGACGGCATATATAGCAGACAGACGTCTTTTAGTTTACAAATACCTCAAAAAAGGTTATAGGGTTAATGAAAGAGGTGTCATCGTAGAGGTAGAGGGCGATGGGTCGGTCGAAATGGCCTTAAAACCTGGTGATGACTTTGCCACTGACGATGAAGAAGGTCGCGAATTAGATAAGTCTCGTAGAGAATACATTTCCGTTCTCCGCGAATTGAGAAGACAGCATCCGGATGAAGACTTGGAAACTGTGGAACGAATGGCGTTGGAGACCTTGATGTCCCGCGGGCCAAAGTCTAGAGCTTTTTACAGAGTGGCTGCGACTCGCAAAATGACAGGTGGTGGTGATTTTTCTCGCAAGATATCAGAAAGAGCTCAAAGCGACCTTAGTGAAGTTAAAGCAGAAATACAGCGTCGAGAATCAGACTCTGTATCGCCAGAACCAAAGGGCCCAAACGTGCGGTTTGATCCAGATCACTACACGGTTATGGAGAACTGTGGATCGTTCGAAGCGAGAGTTATACGACGTGGTGATTTAGCTGGTGAGGTAACTGTACGATATACGACAGAAGATGGAACCGCAGAAGCTGGGTCTGATTATATCGCGGCTCAAGGCGTTTTAATATTCGGTCACGGTGAGTCCGAAAAAACATTCAGGGTCGAAGTCATTGATGACGACGTATTTGAAGAAGATGAGCACTTCTTTTTGCGTTTGAGTTCACCGAAGGGAGCATGCTTGGCGTCTCCTTCAACTGCGACTGTGGTGATTTTGGATGATGATCATTCCGGTGTATTTTCTTTCCCTCAGAGGGACTTCGAACTGACCGAATCGGTAGGGACATACGAACTGCGTGTGGTTCGGACAGCTGGCGCTAGGGGTAAGGTGAAGGTGCCCTACTGGACGGAGGATGGTACGGCCAAGAGCGGCGCTCAGTACGAGCCAGCACAGGGGTTTATCATTTTCGAGAACAACGAAACAGAGTGAGTACCTTTATTGTTTTAAAATTATTGATTTTGCTATATTTCGGCATAGTAATATGTTTGTACAGTTGTAATTTATTAATGCCCATTACCCCATGTCATCCCGCGGGTGTTAATAGGCAACAGAGGGAAACAAATCAGGAGATTTGCAGCAGTGTCTTCCTAATAGCGACTAAAAAGAAAAAACTGCGGTTGCCAAGCGTGGGAATTATGGCAAATATCCCCCCTATGAGGTAATCTATGGGGTAGGCCTCTTTTCAGCTGTGGATTTTAATAGATTGTATCGGTAATGTTATATCTTTGGTTTGCTCGAGCCAAACATATAATGATCTTATTTTAACACAACTTCAGAGATTATCTTCCTTAAAAATTCGCAAAATGTTCAAGAATTTACTTATAATATTAAATAATACAATAACTTGATCATGCTATCAACGTTGTCAGACTTTAATGAATTCATCATATAGATTAATATGTCATGTTCGGCTTCTTCGTAATCAGTACCTAATCGCGTAGAAAATAACTTTCATAATGAAACCTTATATTGCGGATGTCGTTATTAGCTTCTCGTAGAATTTATAACGGTTTTTGGTAACGGCATTATTAATAACCTTTAATTCTGTTATAATATTTAATTTTGAAGTAAATATGGACCTTGTAGCTCAAGCTAGTGGCTTAGCAATGAGTTGTGTTTGGGGTCACGGGTTTGAATCCCGTACTGAACAATAATTATTTGTATGGCTTACAAATCATTGTTCCGGGTTCGGATGTTTGTCCTCGTGCAATTTGTTTGTAAACGGACTCCATGATATAGGAAAAAATTTAAGTGTGGGGGTAACGTTTTTTTTTCCAAAAATATGTTAAATAAAATCTATAAAAAAAAACTAAAACTAAAAACTTAAATTATCATACAGGGCTACTGTATGATAATTTTGAGTTTTTAGTTCCCCCGCGGTACAGTGTC
Organism: Parnassius glacialis; assembly: GCA_033319125.1. Taxonomy (NCBI): domain Eukaryota; kingdom Metazoa; phylum Arthropoda; class Insecta; order Lepidoptera; family Papilionidae; genus Parnassius; species Parnassius glacialis. The sequence continues at coordinate 104,275 of JAVANC010000012.1, read as the reverse complement.
AAGAACGCTGGCTGCATTTCCTCGCTGAATGGCTATACTTAGCTTTTAGCGAGAAAAGAACCAGCCAGCAGCGATGTCCAGTCGCGAATACAGTTCTTTTAGGAACTTCACCTCACGTGGACACCACGGACCGATAGTCTCTACAGCAAATGTTGATTACAGAGTGCTGATTACCACGTGTGTGTCTCTGGTGAGGGAAAATATTGTGAGAAAACTTGGAGGCAGTAATAAGCTCTTTTGAGTACATGTGATAAACTACGTGATAGGTCTCCATTCTGCCTAGGGTTCCGTCAGGGTAGGTACCATCCTCTTCCCTATTTCAGCCACAAAACAGTAGCTGCACTGCACTGCTGTCCAGTGTGAATGGTAAGAGCCAGTGTATTTTATCACGTGGTAGAGCCATGCTGCAGCTATATTAATAGTATAGTTGTAGCACGAATGGGTCGGCTCGACTGGGGAAGGACCACGCTCTCACAGAATACCAGCGTAAAATACCAGCTTAATGCTGCTGTGTTTCGTATGGTGAGCGTAGAGAACCGGAGACCCATTTTAATGGAAAAAAGGTATTCTATCTTAGTCCTCACGGCTGACAACGCATCTGCATTTTAATTCGCAGACGAAGATAGATGTAGATGTATATGGGCCGCAGCAACCACTTACCATCAGGTGGACTGTGTGCTCGTTTGTCACCCTTATCCTGTAAGAAAAAAAATATAATTACAGGTGTGACGTATTCCATCTTAACAACGCATCTGAAGCCTTCTTTTTTTTAAGTTGGCTGCAGTGTCCATGGACTGCATGAGTCACTTAACGTGAGGTGGATATGTGTTCCTTTGTCACTTAATTTTTTCTTTAAATGTGAAGTCTTCCAACACGCATTAGGTGTAGTGTTTTGGTAGGGCTAGGCTAGGCTAATGGCTTGAAAGCGTTTCCGTGGTACAATATGCGGCGAAGATGCAACCCCATAGGGTCTTAGTCGGTAAGAGTCAGATATAACCATATATAACATATATGTGTAATAAAATACTAGAATTGACCAGAAGCAGTGCAGTTAACAGTGGTAGAGCCACGCGGCAGCTTTTGCTGTCGCACGGATGGGCCGGCTCGAACCAGGGTGGTACCACGACCTCACAGAAAACCAGCGTGACGTAGAGGTTTATCTCTGCGTATCGCTTGGTGAGTGCAGGTGCCGGAGGCCCTTTTTACTGGAAATGAGGCATTCCATCTTAGTCCTCACGGGTGACAACGCATCTACATTTTGTTTTGTAATAGAGGATAGATGTAGATGTCTATGGGTCGCAGCAACCATTTACCATCAGGTGGACTGTGTGCTCGTTTGTCACCCTTATCATATAAAAAAAGCATTAAAAGCATAAAAATGCTCAAAAAGGAACGAATACATACTTAACTAAAAGAAATTATTACTTGTTCAAGGAGTTTCTAGTGATGAAGTAGGAAATAGGTATAAATAATATGTTTTTTCATGTTATGATCTCGCTATTATTTCAGTTAATTGTAAATATTCTTTTAATAACAATAATGATATTTTTTATAAATAATATTATAATGTAAATGTAATAATAATATTACTAATTGACAATATTTGCAGTGGGTTCTTGTTTTAAACTATTTTTTATAATTAAGACCAAATGTAGGTATACAACAAGGATAGCAAATAAATTGAATTGAATTGAAACCCGTTCATGGCTGCATGAGGCGGGTATGCGTAGCATTTCCCTGTGTAAAAAAAAGGCTGTGTTAACGACTACATTTTTATGTGCGTACGATAAACTGTTTTCGTTTATAGATAATAAAGTTATTAAAGCGAAATGGGCCACCATAAAACGTGCAATGTTTTGTAACGAGCTCGAACAAGGATGTTATAGCTAAGTATGTTACCGTACCAAAATAAGCGGGGCGTTGTGAGGCTTCGAGTGAAGCCGCAAAAATTGCAAACTAGGTATTATACGTAGTCGAGGCTATTACTCGCGGGTCGATGGGTGCCACGGTCACTGTGTTGGCACAATGCTGTGTCATGATCATTTCTAATACGTTAAATATTTCTAATAAATAATCTTGTGTTTTGGTCGCTAATTCAGCTTGATATTTAAGTTTATCGACCAAATTAGCACGAATGGGTCGGCCAGGCTAGGACCACGCTTTCAAAAAATAACAGCGTTAAATAGCAGCTGAATGCTGCTGTGTTACGTGTGGTGAGTGTAGAAAGTCGGAGACCCTTTTTACTGGAAATGAGGCATCCCATCTTAGTCCTCACGGGAGACAATGCATCTATCTGTATTGTATTTCTTAATTGAGGATAAATGTAGATGTCTATGGACCTCAACATCCACTTAACATCAGGTGGGCTGTGAGCTCGTTTGTCACCTTTATTCTATAAAAAAATGGCGATATATCGAAGATGAGCCAAGTTAAGGATACCCCTAATCGACGTACGTGTGTGTGTAGACATATAGATGGATGTAAAGGAGGCGAGAGATGTGTCAGAATCATGTCAAATGGAAGTCTGTAGTATCTACCTACCCCTCTGGGTGATATTAGTGGGAGTTTATGTATATAATATATATTCAAGCGACGGTAGCCGCAACGGTTAAGCTACAGAAGTAAAAAGTCATTGGTCTGAGTCCACCATTCAAACGCACAATCATTTTAAGTTTTGATGGAGAAGTGAACGCGAAAACATTAATTTTAGTAGAATTGTTCTTAATGATTTCTTATGCTTACGCGAACACTACACATTTAAATTTTATCGGATATAATATCGGATTTAAATTTTATACGGATTTTATCACGTATATTATTTTACATTCCCGACGTTTCGAGCACTTAACAGGACCCATGGTCACGGGAGACTGAGGTGTACGATGTCTCAATGTCATAGTTAAACAGGGCTACTTCAGATTATCCCGAAACGTCGGGAATATAAAATAAGTTAACATACGCGGTAATATCTGTAAAAACTAGTTTCATTTATAAGAATTGTTCTTCTTCTTCATCATCATCATCAGTAATATTCATCATCAGCACATGTTCTCAAAATATTGTTCACTGCTGAAAATAAAATCGTGTATTGGCGGTGTAGGAATACCTACTGCCCCATATCATCCCGTAGGTGCATTAAGAGGCGACGGAGGGAAACTCAAACAGAAGATTGGTAGCAGCATGTTCTAACTGTGGTAAATATGGCAAAATCCCTCTTATGAAGCAATCTATGAGGAGGGCTTAAATTTAGCAGTGATCTTTCATAGCCTGTAATCGATGAAAAGTGATCAAAGTGAACCTTGAAAGCATCTCGTTGTAGGGAGTTTGTGCTTTCAACCTCTCGCTTGGCAAGCGCATTTATAATCGCAGTATTAGAGGTCTCTAACCTTTGACACTGCTATCGCTGGTCTGAGTGTTTGTCGGCTGGTGTAAAAGAAATGTTTACAAAGCCATCTTTTCGGAAAACATTCGGAACCATTTCTCATAATTGTTCACAGGACATATAGAATTAAAGATGTTAAAAATTAAATAGCTACGATCCTGCTAATAATAATAATTGGAAATATACGCTGTGTCTGCGACTACTGCAGAGTCTATTTCACCTGATGATGCCCCGTTTAGAAGCGAATCACATGTCATATTATCGACGGTGGTGTCATTTCTAGTGTATTGGTGTTGGGACGAGTGGTGACGACGACAATTGAGGGAGGGTGGGATGTGCTTTTTAAACTAGGTAAGACACTTACCACCAGGTGGACTGTGTGCTCGTTTGTCACCCTTATTAAAAAAAAATTGCATCTGAAATATAATGGATTTCCGAAATGTAACGCGTGATCTTATTAACTATAGAATTGTTAGTATTCATAAAAAATATGTTATTTCTACGTAACCATATTTCCTATAGTATTCTAAATTAAAAATTTGTAAACGTTTTCAACATTGAAAATTGGTGTGTGGCTTAAGATAATCCCTCACATTGCATTTATCGCATTGAAATACAGTTATTCCTTTTCACGATCAAGTTTTGACTTTAGCTGTGTTAGCCGTGCACATACACACGGTGTTAGTGTGCGTAGGCTGCGGGCGCTCAGGAGTAGATATTTATCTATACAAATAATTAAATTGAAGTTTCTGTTCGTAATGTCAAAATACCAGCTTTTTAATAAATGCATATGAAAGTATATACAAATATATAAATAATATAATCTATATAAATAAATAAATTGAAGTGTCTGTTCGTAATGTCGATATAACAGCTTTGTAGTAAATGCATATGTAAGTGTGTAAGGTACTTATAACAAAAACACAATTTTTTAAATTTTTGATTGTCTGTCTGTTTGTTACGGCTAATCTCCGAAACGGCTGAACCGATTTCGACGGGACTTTCACTGGCAGATAGCTGATGTTATAAGGAGTAACTGGGGCTACTTATATTTTAGAAAAAGGATAAAAGTTCCACGCAAAATAATTAAAACCCTAAATTACACGCGGCCGAAGTCGCGGAGAACAGCTAGTATTATATATATATATATATATATATATATATATATATATATATATATATATATATATATATATTATGTATAGATGTATGGATATATTTCCAAACTAGCTGTTCCCGCGACTTCGCCCGCGTGTAATTTAGGGTTTTAATTATATTGCTCAGAACCCTAATTCTTTTTCTCAAATATAAGTAGCCTCAGTTACTCCTTAGAACATCAGCTATCTGCCAGTGAAAGTCCGTCGAAATCGATCCAGCCGTTTCAGAGATTAGCTGGAGCAAACAGAAAGACAATCAAAAATTTTAAAAATTGTGTTTTTGTCATAAGTACCGTATATACATTCATATGCATATAGTAAAAGCTTTTTATTTTAACATTACAAACAGACACTTCAATTTTATTTTTTGTTTAGATATAGATAACACTCTTGTTATGCTTATTTTTCCCCCACTTGCTTCATTGAATGTTTTATTTTTAATTTTTAGCTGTATGTAATATATGTAAGTCCGTGAAGTCAATATTGGGCTCCATTGGCGATGCTGTCATTTAGTACAGCAGCAGTTAGCTGAAATAGGTACGTAATTTGTTTTTACACAAATGATCTGGTATTTTATTTTATCTAGTGTTATTTTTTTTAATTGTAATGTTAAATAAAGTTTTGGTTTCTTTCATTCTAGTACATATTAATTCAATGATAATAAGAGGTGACTATAGGAATTTTCTGATTTTTGATTTTATAAACAGAATAAATTTAGATTGTAGAGTACGTAAAACACGTAAAATACCAGAATTAATAAAAATAAACTTACATCGCTATTTGGTATAATTATTTTTATTTAAATAACTACATTAGGAACTTCGCTTGTCTCGAGACAAACATTTTTTTGTCAAACACTTGTTCCGAGAAAACCGTTTATTCATACAGTTAATCGATGAGGGATTCAAACCTGCGTCCCTCGACGCTGCAACCTAACACTTAGTCACTTCCACCTAGTTCACTAATAAGCTTATTAAAATTTTAGCACTAATAACTAAATTAAATATATTCGTATATTACTAATAAAACATTTTTTTCTATTGTTTTGAGAAGATTTAAAAAATAAATAGGGAAACATCTAAACAATGACAGATGATATTTTATAATTTGTGTTTAAAAGTTAGATTATACAAAAATAGTTAGTCCTCTAGTGTGCTATGCCCTTGCAGGGCGTCACATGTATACGAGTACCAATCAAATGTAACATCTTAAAATTGTTACGTGACATGCAATAAACAATTTGAATTTGAATTAAACAAAAAATGTTTAGGGTAATTATAACACTAAAGAGTACGTCTATTGATAATAATAATCGCTTGCGAATGAGATGATCGCTACCATATTGTTTCTAAATGTTTTCATAATTAATTGTTTAAAATATTATATTGTAAATTAATATATAAAAATAAGTCCTGCTGGGTTTCTTGTTGGTTCTTCCCAGGACAGAATTTTTCTGAACCAATGGTAAGACTTGAATGACATTCAATAAGCTCGATAATTTTTACCAATTTTAATAAACGCCTGTTTCTATTAATTAGCATTCTTGTAATTTATACTGAATAAAAACAATTCTACTCTATTCTTTAAATTCTATAAATTAAAAAAGTTTCGTCTACAATTAGGAATCGGCAATTTTACATACTAATAAACTCCTAGCACAAAACTCAACAATTTATTATAAAGAGTTTTCTGCGGAAAGATAAATCTAGCTTCTTCCGTTTTCATTTCGTAATGAAAATTGCATCGCTTCTCGGCTCGGAGGGTATTCACAGAGGCTCTAAGAATGTTCAAATTTATGAGGCACAGCGGCGGACCCCAGAGCAATAAGTGCGGGGTTTCCGCTTATAGGAAGGATAGAGAGACTGGGCGATTATGATCGCATTCACACAAGCACAGGCTCGGTTATTCGAGATTCAACGAGAAAATATGTAAAGATATGAAGACATTTATGGCAATACTTTCATCTACACACATGACGCACTACAATTAAAGAAAAAATGGCTTATAACAAAAAAAAAAATAGAAAAAAATAAGTAATTATGTCACATTCTTTTATTATTCTCGAAACAAGTGATGGATCTTGTGATCATATTCAGATTATCAAAGACAAAAATATTAGACTCAAACACTGAGTATTTAAAAAGCAAAAACTTAATCTTTTATTGATTTTTTTACAATATTGATCTATATTGATTACCTATATTGATTCAATATTGATCTAAACTACTTGTTCCCAATGTGTTTGTGTTTATAAGTACATGTATATGACATGTATATGACACACACACATATATATATATATCATTACAGCCCTTGAAAATACAACTGCTGAACATAGGTTGACTAATAGGAGAGATATTTGACATAGATGTCAAACTTGGATGGCGAATTGACAACCGCAATTTATTATTATTATTACTATTATTTATTATTATTGACTTGTTATCAGGAAGATGCTGTATCAAGGGGTAGAGACACGTTAAAACGAGATAAGGAACATATCAAATAACTTGTAGGGAGTAAAGAAACGCATGCATCTCTTAGGATTGGGCTCGTATGACGGTGGGACAATGGGTGGTAAAGGGTTGGCGCTTCTTACGATACCCACGGGTTGATAATAACCTGGGTTAGTGGATCCTCTTACACCAGTACACGCCAATATTATGTGGTTCTTTAATTTTAGTCTTATTTCATTAATTTATCCATTTTTTGTAAGGAAATCCAGCATCCCATTTCGTCCCGTGGGTGTCTCATGGATTCAATGTTTTTTAAGGATAAAGGTGACTAACGAGCGCACAGTCCACCTGATGGTAAGTGGTTGCTGTGGATTATATACATCTACATCTATTCTTGATTACGAATCAAAACGCAGATGCGTTGTCAACCGTTAGGACTAAGATGCATCGTTTCCAGTAAAAAGGATCTCCGGTTCTCTATACTCACCATACGAAATATAGAAGCCTTAAGCTGCTTTTTCACGCTGTGTTTTTCCCCGGTGGAGATGACCCATTCGTGTTAACTATACCAGTAATATAGCTGCAGCATGGCTCTACCACGTATAAAATGTCAACCTTGCACTATTAGGTATTCTATGTCAAAACGTGTAGTGACGGTGTAAGAATACCCGCTACCCCATATCATCACGTCGTAAGATGCGACAGAAGGACACAAACAACTAAAAATATAAAAGTGGGCATCTGCATTTTAATTGTAATGGAGTAAATGCAGATGTCTCTGGGCCACAATATACCTTACAATCTGGTGGACTGTGTGCTCGTTTGTCACCATTATTCTAAAAAAACCGGCCAAGTGCGAGTCGGTCTCGCGCACCGAGGGTTCCGAACAAATTCGTAGGTATATAAGTTTAAAATCATTAAAAATATTTTTATTAAATGATGTAACTAAAGATTTATGCTTTGCGCAAATTTTCCTTTATCTGTGCTATAATACGTTGCTTCGTACCAAATTTTAAGATTCTGAGTTCACGGGAAGTACCCTGTAGGTTTTGATTTCTTTGCGAATGTCGAAAATTTGCGGCATAAACGGCAGTATCTTTTGATTGCGTTGGTTTAGAAGTTTGAATTTTTCACAGCTCCAAGGGACAGTAGATATGAGTATTTGACATGAATTTCAGCTTGATACCTCCATGAGTTCCTGAGAAAAAGAGTCTTGATAGGCAGACAGACGGACAATAAAGTGATCCTATAAGGGTTCTGTTTTTTCTTTTTGAGGTACGGAACCCTAAAAACAGATATAAAATTAAATACGTAATATCTGTCAGTGCGGGAATTCTGAGAAAACAATGATAGCTGGACAAACTGTGGACTTAAAAACACTATAGATTTGATGTTATGTGACACATTTATTTCACAAAGCTGTTCTAAAATGCGGAGATAAATTTAAACTCGAATATCGATTCTGCGGCTACGTGACACTCGTTCCGGATAGAGCTGATCTATGAGTGCACGAGTCCTTGGCATGAAGGCCGGTTGATTAATGGGTCCGCTACTAAACGCAACTACTTCGGCTAATCTCAGACAACTCGAAGAAGAACTGAACCAACTTTGCAATAATCTTTATAACTTATACGTGGTAGAGTCACGGTGCAGCTATATATAGTAGCACGAATGGATCGGCTCGACCGGGGAAGAACCACGCTCTCACAGAATACCAGCGTAAAATAGCTTAACACTGCTGTGTTTCGTATGGGGCGTTTAGAGAACTGGAGACCCTTTTTACTGGAAACGAGGCATTCCATCTTAGTTTTCACGGGTGACAACGCGTATGCATTTTGATTCTTAATTGATGATAAATGTAGATGTCAATGTGCCACGGCATCTTATTATCATCAGGTGGACTATGTGCTTCTTTGTCATCCTATATCTATGAAAAAAAATCTCCTAATCTCCTGTTTCCACTAACAAAACTGAACCGAATAAAAAAATAAGAATGATATCAGAAACATTTAACTATGGTTGAATGTATTTCATTTATGTTTATGTTAATTGAAAATAAAAATGAAGTTAATAGCGAACACATCATACAATCAATAGTTACTAATACATCGATTAAATAAATAATATATTTGTTTATTATTAAAATAGGTGATAAAGTCTCCAATTATCTTCGCCATAGAAAACACGGCAGCATTAAGCCGCTATTTTATACTGTTATTCTGTGAGAGCGTTATCCTACCTCTATCGATACGACCCTTTCATGCCACAACTGTAGCGTGACTCTACCACAACAAAAAGAAGATAATTATATCGTGGTGTCTTCACGGTTATAGATCACGAAATTGATCTATTAAAACCATTCTTATAGGCCTTGCAGCACGGGTATTCTTTTTAGGAAAGAATACTTTTTATTAATCAACCTATTTACAATCATGTTGAACCTCTACTAATCAGACTTTACCTACAGCGAAGGCAAAGGGGGCCGTGTAAAAATGTGCGAAACGAGCCGGACCTAATAGCTTTTTTATTAGTCTATCGCCCCGGGATACCTCTCGGGGAAATTTAGACGCCACACTCAGGGACAGGTCTGTTTGACAGGCAGTCGAATATATTCGTACAAAATCTGGAACGTGCAACCGGACGTAAAAACTTGGATGACGTAACGGCTAAATAAAACTCGTTGATAGGTATCCTACGTACCTATAAAAAAAAACTTTAAATTCAAAATACGTGGTAATGCTTTATTAGGCAAAAAGCCCGTAAATCACATCAACTTGGGATAATTTCAAATAAAGGTAGAAGCCTTATTTACTCATATTTTCTAAAACTCCAATAACACAAATAAAACAGTGGTAGAGCCACGCGGCAGCTTTTGCTGTCGCACGGATGGGCCGGCTCGCACCGGGGTGGTACCACGACCTCACAGAATACCAGCGTGAAGTAGAGGTTTACCTCTGCGTTTCGCTTGGTGAGTGCAGGTGACCGGAGGCCCTTTTTACTGGAAATGAGGCCTTCCATCTTAGTCCTCACGGGTGACAACGCATCTGCATTTTGATTTGTAATAGAGGGTAGATGTAGATGTCTATGGGCCGCAGCAATCACTTTCCATCAGGTGGACTGTGTGCTCGTTTGTCACCCTTATCCTATAAAAAAAATAACGATATATCATTATTTATTTATTTGAACTTAAGTTTATAATAATAGAGAAACTTGGCTACTTTTTAAAAATAACCTTGTATTTAAAAAAAAAACTCCGTGTGACAAAATACCGTTAGCAAACATCTACCTTTATAAATAAAAACCTTACACACTAAGCATTGATTGTTACAAAACTTAACTTTATTCGGGCATCTTTTCGGCTCGACGTATAATGGCGGCGTAGGAGAATCGACTAACCCCATATCATCAAGGGTGTCGTAAGACTGAGGAAAATGAAAAAGGCGACGAGTAGCAACATCTTCCTGATAACTGACTTAAAATTAAAAAAATACATGCGAGAGTGTCGTGGAACACACGGTTGGAACGAAGTTCCCTTCGTAGTAGATATATTATTATTGATAAACGTATTATATTATTGATTAACAAATGCAAATAAATGAATTACTAGCGTCTATTAAAACAAAGGGTCATCTATACAAATAAATAAAATTGAAGTGTCTGTTTGTAATGTCAAAATAAGAGCTTTTTACTACATGCATGTGAATATACGGTACTTATAACAAAAACATAATTTTTAAAATATTTGTCTATCTGTCTGTCTGTCTGTTTGTTCCGGCTAATCTCCGAAATGGCTGGACCGATTTCGACGGGACTTCCACTGGCAGATAGCTGATGCTATACGGAGTAACTTAAGCTTAATTTTAATTAAAAAAAAAATAGGGGTCCGCGCAACATAATTGAAACCCTAAATTACACGCAATGGATGTCGCGGGGAACAGCTACTTTAAAATAAAATATTATTTCTTTCATGGCAAAATAGGAAAAAGTGCGTGGGAGTTGGATTTTATTCCATCTCGCTTCCTTATAGCCGCCAAAGTCGTCTACACTACGTCAGAAGGGGTCGTGACGGAAAAATCTTACACTTTTTGTCGTCTAGCCCCCATCCGCCAAATCTGTACCGTTCGATAAAGAACTTCGTTTTAAAAACTCCGGTTTAATAATTCACTCGGTAGTATAGGTTATATTTGTATGGTTTCTTTATTGGTAAAATAAATATATTAGATAGTTCATTATTACCAGTACTTTGCGTAAATGTATTCAAATATTTCTATTTAGTTTTATAATTTTTTCTATTTATTTTGTTTTCAACTGACTTCAAAAAGGAGGAGGAACTCAATTCGATTGTATGTATTTTTATGTGTGTTACCTCGTAACTTTTTTCTAGGTAAATCTATTTCGATTATTCTTTTTTTATTTGAAAGCTGGTACTTCTCGTGTGGTTTTATATAAATTTGATAAAGGTCTGACTAGTACTTTTTGAGTTATCTCTAATAATATATATTGTAGTCGGTTGTAGAAAAATACGGCCACGTTAGAACTCGTATTCGTAAATATACCGATGCTATCAAAAACATAACTTGTAAAAAAAGCCAAGTCTCGCAACTCAGTTCTTCTACCGTAAAAATTTATGAGATCCATGTAATACCAAGTCGGTTAATTTATTCAGTCCATAGATTGATACAAAGATTGACTTGGAAATCTTACTTACTTACTTATCGTCACGCACAATCCCTGACGGGGTAGCCAGAGAGAACAGATCGCGAAGTGTCACGATCCTTACATACCTCTTTCGCTTCTTTCAGATTCATCATCTTCTTCATACATGCACGTCTAGGTATCCGAGTACTCTTGACCCTCCCCTCTTCGAGCAATTTGCTCACATGGTCTTCGAAAGTTACCCTTGGTCTACCTCGACACCTTTTAATATTAACTTTCGCGCTATATATTTTCTTCACCATTCGGTCTTCACTCATTCGCTCAACGTGCCCAAACCATCGAAGCACGCCCTTATCAATTTTTGTGATAAGGTCATCTTTCAAACCTGCCATATTGCGAATCTCTTCGTTTCGCTTTCGGTCAGCCATGGTGACGCCGCACATTTTACGAAGAGATCGCATCTCCACTGCATTCAACTTGCTTTTATGCTTCTTCTGGCATACCCAGGTTTCGCTGCCATATAACAAAGTCGGTACCAACACTGCGTTATGTATTGCAAGGCGTGCACTCTTCACTACGCCTTGCCTTTTGACTAACGCAGTCAGGGCACCATTGACTTTATTCCCGGCAGCGACACGCCTGTCCACATCTAAATCACATCTTCCATCCCGGCTAAAAGCACTCCCCAAGTATACAATTTCATTTACCTGTTCTAGACATTCCTGATTTACCCATATTTCACACTTCGTTCTCTCTTCGTCCCTTTCAAATACCAGAACCTTAGTTTTATTAGCATTCAAGCGGAGACCTTTAATTTCACATTCCTCTTTCATACACGTGACTAATGCCTGCAGTTCTGCCTCTGATGGTGCAATAAGCACTGCATCATCAGCATACAGCAGACAATTTACTTTAATGTCACCCAATTTCACACCCAAACAGCTATCTTTCAGTTTCTGTAAACAGCTGTCGAGATACAGTATGAACAGCCAGGAAGACATGACACAACCCTGTTTTACGCCCGTTTGGACGCTAAACATGGGTGACAGGTCATGCCCTACCCGCACACAGGCTTTACAGTCACAGTAAAGTGACTGCACAGCCCTTAGCAATCGACCATCCACACCATACCCCGGCAACAGTTCCCACATTTTCTTCCTTACAACCTTATCAAATGCTTTCTCAAGATCTACAAAAGCACAGAAAATCCTCTGGTTAGCAGCCAGAAGCTTTTCCGTGATCATGCGGAGAGAAAACATTTGATCCGTGCATCCTCTTCCAGGTCTAAATCCGCATTGTGCCTCCCATAGAAATCTTTCCGATTTCTCTTGCATCCTACGTGTCAAAACCTTCGAATAAACTTTACTTGCTAAACTGGTCAAGCTGATCGCCCGATAGCACCCGCAGTCAAAATGTGAACCTTTACCTTTATATAAAGGCACAATGACTGCGGATCGCCAATCATCCGGGACATCCCCCGTCCGCCAGCACAAATTGCACAGCAGATGAAAGCTGTCCCAGACGCGAGGCCCACCATACTTGACCATTTCAGCAGTAACTCTGTCTAGTCCCGCAGCCTTACCACATTTCAAACTTCGAATCGCATGTTCAATCTCTTTCATACTGATGACCTCAGTGTCATCGAGGTCCGGGTCTGGCGTACCAGTCTCGACGTCATCCCCGGATCCCTCACTAAGATCATCACACGCATACATTTCTCTATAAAATTCGCTCCATCGCTGCATGACGTCCGATTTTTCTGAGAGGACGTCATTAGTTCTCGAAAGCACTTTGTTCATTCTTAAGGCCGTCGCACCACTTCGGGTCCTTCCAACCTCTTTCCAGAAGAGTTTGGAGTTCTCCTTAAAGTTGTGCGACAACCTTTCGTCCGCTTCCATTCTACACCTTTCACGCACTTCCTCAATCAATGCTTTCGTGTGAACTTTCTGCAGCTTATATCTTTCTTTCATCTTCTCTCTCATATCCTTATCATTACTAGAGGCCAAGTAGTCTAACCATGCTTTCTTCTTCTTCTTTACAGCTTCTTTCACTTCATCATTCCACCATGCATCTCTTCTTTTACTACTGCCTCTTTTAATCGTTCCACACACTTCTTCCGCTGCACTTACCATTCCATCCCTAAGGTTCTGCCATGTTCTTTCAACACATTCTTTTCTGCCATCGATGTTGTCAAGCTTTTCGGCTACCCTCGCATGATATTTGTCCCTAGTATCCGCTTCCTGAAGCTTCCAGCTTCGGATGCGACAGACCGACTGTGGTTCTGTTACTGCCGTCCGGTAGCGCCAACCCGCGAACAGACCCCTAAATCTAGTAATCACTAGATAGTGATCCGTTCCCAGGTCAGCACCCCTGAACACTCGCGTATCCATCACCTGTTTTCGCAGTCGGTCATCCACCAGGAACAAATCGATCATACTTCTCTCATTCTTACTTTCTCTAGTATACATATGGATCTTCTTGTGATTAAACATAGTGTTTGTCACAAGAAGACCCTTTTCCTTGCATACCGCCAGTATAAGCTTGCCAGCATCATTAACCCTTTTATCGCCAAACTTTCCAAGCACCGACTCGTACCCTGGTCGAGCGGTACCAACCCATCCATTCAAATCACCACATACAACAATTCTTTCGTTTCCCCTAGCCAAATCTAGAACTTCTCTTACATTCTCCCAAAACTCCTCCAGCTCAGCCCTGGACGACGAAGCTACCGGCGCATAAACAGCCAAAAGGTATAACTTCGTCAGTCCCAATTTAAAGCGAACCCAGAGAAGTCTTGAGTTCACAACCTTATATTCAGTTATAACATCGACCAACCGAGACGACAGCAGCACCCCCACTCCCTGGCGGGCGCTCTCGCTCTCCGGGACTCCGGACCATAGAGCTAACGCCCCGCCAGGGAGCTCTTCAGTACCACTGCCCTTCCGTTTGGTCTCCGACATACACACGACATCTAATTCTCTTTCTTTCATTATTTCGATCAACTCATTCGTCTTATCTCTCATGCCTCCTCTAACATTCCACGTGCCAACTCTGCACTCTGTCCTCCACCTTCCGCCGTGTCGGGCTGTGCGTGACGGGTGGCGGTCCCCATCGCCGCTTTGCGCGCTGCATTCCACACCAACGGGAACGAGCTGGTGTGCGTCGCCTTGGGGGGACGCCCTAACCCTCGTTGACATGGGTGCGCAGCTAAGTAGAATTGCAGCCCTGAAAAGGGCTGGCAGGGGTCGCGACGAGCACGCTTCTACAGTGACCCCCTTGGACTTGGAAATCGCACTAAACAATCTAATTTAATGTAATATGTATTACTTGTGAGATATATTGTGTTTTCATGCGATTGCCAAGTCAATCTATGTATCAATCTATGGACTGAATAAATTAACCGACTTGGTATTACATGGATCTCATAAATTTTTACGGTAGAAGAACTGAGTTGCGAGACTTGGCTTTTTTTACAAGTTATGTTTTTGATAGCATCTCATTTCTTTTTTAGATAGTTATCTACACCTATTATTCCGTTATACATATATAGGTACACTAATTCATTCACTGCAAATGTAACTTTGTAATACTATATGTTTATATGGGATTACAAAGTTATTTATGCAGTTGGTGTATCTCGAAAACTGGACCGAAATTGTAAAATATTTTAATTTTTCCTTGATTTATATATTAAACAATAATTGTATTCCAAATTTAAAGTCTCTATGTTTGCTAGAAGTGCCTCAGAGTTTTGATGATCGGTCAGTCAGTGAGTGACAAAATTAAGAAACTTTGACTAGTTATAATTCTTAAACTACTGGTTCAAATTTAATCAAATTTGAAATATACCGAGTTTATACAATGCCTACATGGTAAGTAAAAATTCAGGCTTCTAGTTTTATCCATAACGAAGTTATAGGGCTTCGGAAATGGCCTGAACTGCTTCGAGAAAAGGATGGTACGGCCGTGCCGCTTTTTTGCTCGACTTGGCGGGGGCACTTCCGTGCCCCCAGATATTTCATTTTTTCCATTGTGCGGTAATAAGCGACGCCAAAAAAATAATAATGAGGAAAAAACAAATGAATGACTGTTTCCAAAACTTAAATGTACCAGCTAAATGAATTTATAAATTTGAATATGGAATTCTTAACCAAAGAGGAGATATTTCAGATCAAAATAGTGTCAGTACGACAAAACGCTAATTTCATATGTAAGGACTTCCAATATAAATATTATGAATTTTGGATAAAATATATAATAATTCAAAATTTCGGATAAAATATCCCAGCCTAGATCCCTGCCGGTATTGTTCTCTATCTTTTTGTAAAATTTTATCAAAATCGGCTCAATGGGGTTGTTATAAATTAATCTACTTAATTACGCGTGAGGATGGTAGTGCTGGGATTGACGGCGACGGGTATAGTGCGCGCGATTGAGGGAGGGTGGGAGGTCCCCTTAAAGCTGAGCAAGACACATCATTTTTTTCTTTACGCGGAATTAAGCAAATTAATTTATAACACCCCATTATAATGGATTTCCGCAAAGTAACGCCTGATTCTATAAATTATCTTAAAAATCGTTTCAGCCATTCCGAAGATTAGTTCGGTTAGAAAATGTTTGTTATTTATGTCACAATAGCATGCAAATGAACCTCCCGAGTTAAATAGAAGTCAGTTATTTCGATATTATAGAGGGGCACTTCAATTTTATTTATATGTACGTTATGTTGTGAATTTATACTGTGTGGGACGGTGTAAGAATATCCATTAAACAATTTCATTCCGTGGGTGTCTAAAGAGGCGACAGAGGGAAGCAAATCAAGAGGGGGGCAGCAGCGACTTCCTAATAATGACGACTAAATAAATTCAGCGGTAGCCAACCCGCTTACCAAGCGTGGCAACTATGGCAAATACCCCCCCCCCCCCCCCCCCCCCTAAGCGACAGTCTATGAGAGAGACCTATGTTTAACATCGAACTTAAGTAGCTTGTAGCGGTACCGGTAACGGTTGTGAATATAGTTCTAATATATTTTTTATAGGATAGTGTGACAAACGAGCACACAGTCCACCTGGTGGTAAGTGGTTGCTGTGATCCATAGACATCCACATTTATCCTCAATAAAGAATCAAAATACAGATGCGTCGTCACCCGTTAGGACTAAGATGGAATGCCTCCTTTCCAGTAAAATGGGTCTCCGGTTCTCTACACACACTCCCCGGTCGAGCCGACCCATTCGTGCTACAACTATACTGCTAATATAGCTGCAGTATGGCTCTACCACGTAATATTAATATGATCTTCTAATATGGTCGAGCTATGTTTTATTTGCAAAATAATATTTGATATACGGCAACATAACTTTAGCAAGTGCCATTGTTAACTTTACGAGTACCGTGGAAACTGGTGGAGTGCCAGCCGCTTTGAAATATGTATATATTTATTAAGCTTTTTATTTATAGCACTTTTCATATGGCTTAGTTTATGGCGTGTGCTTTTATGGTTTTATTAAAATGGTCCGTTTTAAGGTTTTGTAGGTTATTTGGTAGTAGTTAATAGTGAATATGTTATATTATATTATTATATTATATATTATTATTATAATATTATATTATTGTTCTTAATCGAATGAGAAAAATTCGAAATAAATAAATATAAATTAAAACTAAATTTAGAAAAAGTTTGGTGAATGTTAGTGTTCGACCGAAGGTCGATTTCTGGCCGAAGACGAAGCCGAAGGCAAAGCTGAAGGCCTAAAAACCCTAAAAAATTAAGTTTAAGATTGACTAAAATAAATAATATAAACGATTTTAAAACTTTTAAATTAAAGGTGGATATTGACAATATAATATAAAAAGGTAATTTTAATCGACACTAGAAGTTGATATAGGGATTTTTTTAGAGGATAAGGGTGATAAGCGAGCACACAGTACATCTGATGGTAAGTGGTTGCTGTGACCCATAGACATTCACATTTATCCTCAATAAAGAATCAAAATGCAGATGCGTCGTCACCCGTAAGGAATAAGATGGAATGCCTCTTTTCCAGTAAAAATAGTCTCCGATTATCCACACTAATTATACGAAACGCAGCAGCATTAAGCTGGTATTCTGTGAGAGCGTGGTCCTTCCCCGGTCGAGCCGACCCATTCGTGCTAGTACTATACAATTAATATATGTAGGTGCAGCATGGCTCTACCACGTTATGAAACATATTTTTTCACAAGCACAAGGTTTTTAAGTTGTAGCACCATACTGCAGCTATATTGGTAGAGCAATTAGCACGTATAAAAAGACGATAAAAGTACGTCACCACGTCCATCGCGCTTTCGCTTATTCATAACAATTCGTTCAATTTCGGCCCTTGCTAGAAACCTTGAAGAATCGATCGGCTTCGGCCAAAATGGGCCAAAGTTTCAGCCGAAGCTGAATTGAATTTTTTAGGTGAAGATGGCGGAGGCCGAAGCCGAAGCTGGGTGGTAAAAATTTGAGTCGCTGCGTTCACAAGACGGCAGTAAAACAGCAACTCATAAGATAATAATATACTCACTTGTCCGGTCTTGTAGTTGGCTGGCCTATGTGCGGTGCCGTCTGATGTATTGCATAAAAGCGTGGAGTTTTTTTTTATAAGATAAAGGTGACAAACGAGCACACAGTCCACCCGATGGTAAGTAGTTGCTGTAGCTCATAGACATCTACATCCATCCTCAACAACGAATCAAAATGCAGATGCGTTGTCACCCGTGAGGACTAAGATAGAATGCCTCGTTTCCATTAAAAAGGGTCTCCCGTTATTTACACTCACCATACGAAACACAGCAGCATTACGCTAAAATTGATAAACGCTGGTATTCTGTGTAGTGGGCTTAATATAATTCGTATGCAGTTTATTATAGATCTAGAAGCGGGAAATGGCGTAGACAATGCTCACCAATAAAATATTATCCGTAGAACCTGTAATGGCCGGTTTACATTAAGTTACGCGTATCTTGCTTTAGGAGAGTACATTAGTAGCAAAATAATGCGTGTACTTTTGGGGTCACGCTAAATAAAACAAAAAGCGACCCTATTTCATGTTAGTAGAAAGGTGAAAATCGTACTAATGGGAGTCGTTCCTTAATGCTACTGTTTACACGTTCCAACTAATGTAATCTTCTAAATCACTCTCTTAAAGACTAAGTGTAAACTGGCCATAAGATATAAATATGTAAGTTGATTTAAAATTGTTAACAGTTTTTAATGTAAAATAAATGTTCATATAGTAGAATTAGAATAACATATCAGTAAGTTGAAGTGACAATGGACCGGCCATGTAGCTCAAAGAACAGTCAACCGATGTGAAAAAAGGTTCTTGATTGTCAGCCTTTTTATTTTATAAAATTTTAGTAAAAAAAACAATTTTAAGTATGTCTTCCTGGCATTATAAAGTTTCATCACAACCGCCAACAATTGTGAAGATTAACGCGGACAGACAGATAAAAAGGTAGACCAAAATTTAAAAATGGTTATATGCATGACATATCTCAATAGCATGCATATAATCCCCTGAGTTTAACAGAAGCCTGTTGTTTCAATATTAAAGAGAGACACTTCAATTTTATTTATATACAAAAGATAAATCAAATTAAAAAAGAAGATAAAGTAATTTGAAAATATAATAACGGAATATAAAATTATTCGTTGCTAAATTTAATTTCATAAATAATAAATATCGTTTAAAGGGAAATTCAATTTCGTTCAAATCCTGTATAACTTTAAGCTCAAAACATTATGGTTATTACACGCTGGAATAAATTACTTCCATACAAATTGCTCGCATCTCGGCTCATAGGTTACGCAAATTTTGTTCATCATTATTTTATAACAAATAGCTTTATTTGATAACTAGCAATTCGCCCTGGTTTCGCCTGGGTAGAATCTATCAATGTGGTGTTAATTGAGTTTAAGATAATCATCGAGGATAGTTTTTTCATATCAATTTTACTTATATGTTTAAAAAACTCTCCAAGTATTTAGGATAAAATATATCTAATATATTTTTTGGTATTGCTCACTTACTGTTCGTAACGTTTCATCACAATTTCACGCAATCACGGTTCAGGCAATCCGAAGATTAGCCTAGACAGACAGACACGCAGAATAAAAGTTTTAAAAATTGTTTTTTCATGTTATAAAAATCGTTATACGTGGTAGTCATGCTGCAGCTATATTAGTAGTAAAGTTGTAGCAGAAATGGGTCGGCTCGACTGGGGAAGGACCACGCTCTCACAGAATACCATCGTAAAATAGCAGCTTAAAACTGCTGTGTTTCGTATGGTGATTGTAGAGAACCGGAGAGCCTTTTTACTGGAAAAGAGGCATTCCATCTTAGCCTTCACGGGTGACAACGCATCTACATTTTGATTCGGAAACGAGGATAGATGTAGATGTCTATAGGTCACAGCAACCACTTTCCATCAGGTGGACTGTGTACTCGTTAGTTCCAGAGTATATCTAAATTTATCCTCAATTAAGAATCAAACTGCAGATGCATTGTGACCCCTGAGGACTGAGATGAAATACCTCGTTTCCAGTAAAAAGGGAGGACTAAGATGGATTGCTTCTTTCCTAGTAAAAAGGATCTTCGGTTCTATACATTCACCATACGAAACACAGCAGCATCAAGCTGCTTTTTTACACTCGTAGTCTGTGAGAGCGTGGTCGTACCCTGGTCGAGCCGACCTATTCGTGCTACAACTATAATATAGCTGCAGCGTGGCTCTACCACATAGTGTGCCTCTGTCGCTTCTTACGACACCCACGGAATGAGATGGTGTATTGAATATTCACCGTCTCTATACCTCTATACACATATTATGTCGTAAATCACTTAATATGTGGAAGTGGATGCACTTACGCGGCCACTACACGACAATTATAGGTGTTATATTGTAATAAGCCATTATTGTTGTTCTTTTTAAGCATATACTAAATATATTAAGCATTGGTCCTACGCCTGAGCTCTGTTGTCTGTGTGCTTGCGCATACACTTAGGCACTATAATCCTATCCTGTAGAGATGGGTAGACTCGGTTGAGACTGGCCGCTGTGACCGAAATTTAGACTAGAGTAGGCCATTAAAATAGTTTAAAATGTTTTTAATATTACAACGTTGCACCTTCGTACATTCCATAAAACTTCTTAATACCATCTACATTATCTGGATGCTTGGAGTAGGCCATTAAAATAGTTTAAAATGCTTTTAATATTACAACGTTGCACCTTCGTACATTCCATAAAACTTCTTAATACCATCTACATTATCTGGATGCTTGGAGTAGGCCATTAAAATAGTTAAAATGTTTTTAATATCACAACGTTGCACCTTCGTACATTCCATAAAAGTTCTTAATACCATCTACATTATCTGGATGCTTGGAGTAGGCCATTAAAATAGTTAAAACATTTTTTAATATCACAACGTTGCACCTTCGTACATTCCATAAAACTTCTCAATACCATCTACATTATCTGGATGCTTGGAGTAGGCCATTAAAATAGTTAAAATGTTTTTAATATCACAACGTTGCACCTTCATACATTCCACAAAACTTCTTAATACCATCTACATTATCTGGATGCTTGGAGTAGGCCATTAAAATAGTTAAAACGTTTTTAATATCACAACGTTGCACCTTCGTACATTCCATAAAACTTCTCAATACCATCTACATTATCTGGATGCTTGTCAGCCTACCATTCTATGATTTTTAGAAGCTTTTTTCCTCACACGACCACTCTGTGGAATCTGCTATCGCCAGCGATTTGTCAAGGTTGAATTAACTGCCTTAAGTATTGAAACTTTGGCAAAGCTCATGCGGTTTCTCTGGAGTTGTGGTGATCACTTACCTTCAGATGATGAGCATGATCGGTTGCCCCTCTCCTTTTAAAAACTAGTATAAACAAGAGGCGGAACCGATAGACACCTGCAATAAACTTCAAACATACTACAGGCCTCAGGTTACAGCTGTATTTACTCACCCCAGAAGAGTGATTAAAATACAACACCTCATAGCCTCTCTAGTGACTTTTATACCACATAAACCGAAATATAGCAGCTTTCATTGCTTTCACTGCTGCATGTTGGCAGATTCCTGGAAAGAAAAAGAGAAATTGTTCGTACTAATTCCAGCCACTAAATTTAAACGAAACGAAAAAACTCACGATACCATTCATACCATCTGGAATATTCGTGGTCCACCACTGTGCGACTTACTAGAAGTTTTCTTCCTCGCACAACTTTTTTCGGACTGATACGATTTCACGACCTTCAAGGAAAGAGCCTACTCTTTTTAAAAGGCCGGCAACGCATCTGCTATTCCCCCGGTGTTGCAGTTGTTCATGGGCGGCGGTTGTTACTTACCGTCAGGTGAGCCACATATTCGTTTGCCCCTTTTATATATAAAAATGCCTGTACCACCTTGTAAAAGTTAAATGGCTCACTATGCATCAAAGTTGGAAGTATCGGAATTGTTTGGATTCCGTTTTTATAAGTCTGTACGAACAATAATAAAATACACTTCATATACACCACTTTATTCGTATTAAGTTTTTCCTTTTTTTTTGCATGTTAGGAAGTAAGACAACATTTTTCTTGTGCCAACAAACTGCTGAGCAGTTTGGCAGACTGTAAAACTTGAATAGTGTAAGTTTAAATAATTATGTTAAATAAAAAAAAATAAAGGCATAAGAAAGATATCGCTGCTTCAAGAACTATTTTGGCTCGAGTTATGAAGTTGGCTTTGTTTCCCTTTTGTATCTCAGGCTGTGGGTGCCGCTTGCCGGGTCTGAGAGGACCCTGCTGACACCAAGCCATCTGGCGGGGATGATGGATGCGAAAGGCTGTTAGGTAGTTGCCGTCTCAGCGGATTATTAGTGCGAGGGAATGGGGAGTGCACCATTGCACCACACACTTGTGCACTATAATCCTGTCCTGTGGAGATGGCTAGTATCAATTGAGACTGGTCACCGTGCTGAAAATTAGGTCTATGGGACTTTCTAATTTGATAATATTAAATGACACGGTTAAATAGTAATAAATATGGAAACCGGAGTAGTGTAGCGGCGTGCGGGGCTTCGCAGATTACCTTATGACGTGACGGTCACACTACGTCACAATCTTGTAAGGCGATTTGATACGAGACACATTGTAGTATTTACTACATATGTATATTGTTCGTTGTTTGTCGTTCGATACCATTATCGATTTAGTTCAATTAAAACTTTTAATCGGTGGACGGGTTTATATATATCCAAGGAATCATTTTAGGTAAAAATAGATAAGCTGCTTATAATTTAATTATTAATTATTAACTTACTCGTACCAGCCTTTTTTATAACAAGTAACAAACGAGTGAATAGCACCAAAACCTTTTTTAAAAAACCTTATACTAGAATTTTCATCTGTAATGTGGAGGCAGTTTACAAAATATATTGCACAAGGACAAAAATCCAGAAATTTTTAGGCCATAAAATACTTAGTCCGTGCGGGATTCGAACCCGCGGTTCCCGCGTTAACTCATTGCTGGCTCAGCAACTGCTCCACGGAGCTATAATATTCGTGATATCAAGTGGTTTCAAGATTAAGAATGAAATTGTAGATGAACTGTCCCCACTGAGAACTAAGATAGAATGCTTGGTTACTAGTAAAAAAGAGTCCCCAGTTCTCGACATACACCATACAAAACAGCAGCATTATGCTGAATGAGCATGAATGGGTCTGTTAGTTAGATCGTAGTAGGACCACGCTCTTATAGAATACCAGCGTATAATAGCAGCTTTTAGCTGCTGTCTTTCGTATGAATGTAGAGAAACGGAGACCCCTTTTAAATGAAACGAGCCATTCATTCTTAATCTTCAGGGTTGACAATGCACCTGCATTTTGATTCTTTATTGAGGATAAATGTATCTATGGGCCACAGCACCTTTACAAGATGCAAGAGTGTACAAGCTGGATTGTGAATGTGGTCTCTCTTACATAGGACAAAAAATATCTTTAAAACCCCGCGTGAAAGAACATATAGCTGACTTGAAGCGCCGACGTTCCGGGAAGTCTGCAGTATGTGAACATGTTCAAGATCGTCCCCGTCATTACATTAGATTTGATAGACCAAAAATCCTCTAAAAAATTAAAAAACATCCTATTTTCAATAGAGAAGATGAATGGGTGCTGCCATATGCTTGGGATACTATAATTAATAAAATAAAATCCAAACCCAAGCATAACACTGCAAGACTTCAAGATACTATAAGCTCATTCTGCGTAGATCGGACCAAAAATTAATATTAAAAAACCGAAGGGCTAACTATAACATCGGGACGTCACACACCTCAGTCCTCCACATGACCATGGGATTTACATTTACAACAGTAAAGCACCCGAAACGTTAGGAATTAAAAAGTTATATTATGCGCGATATCAACAGAAACGATAACACGGTATCAACTGAAGCTGCTCTATGTGCATATCACAGATATGTTTCGTCCGTACTCTCATACGATCTCATATTGTGGGGCAATTCGGTGGATATAATAAAAGTGTTTAGAGTACAAAAGAAATGTGTGCGTGCAATCTATGGAGCCTGGTGTACGGATAGCTGTAAGCCTTCGTTTAAAAAGTACAATATCTTGACATTACCATGCTTCTACATTAAAGAAGTATGCCTATTTGTAAAACAACATCCGGAACACTTTGAAAAGCATATAGATGTAAGTAAACGAAATGTAGCTCCTAGAAATAAACATAAGCTCTATTTACCTCAATGCAGACTCGAATTGTATAAAAGGAATTCTTATGTTAATGCTATAAGGGTATATAACAAATTACCCAACTCATTTAAAGAGTTACCTTTAACCATGTTTAAAAAAAAGTTGACACAATGGTTAAAGGAAAAACGTTTTTACGACTTCAAGGAATTTATATCTTATTGTGAAAAATAATATCTGACATCAGTAATATTGATACATATATAGGTAACTAAGTAGTACGTTTATTACATAATCTAACATTTTAAAATTTATCATTTAAATTGACATTATAATCATGACTGCATTTAATTAATTTGTTTTTAATAATCATAAATGTATACCTTACTAACTAATCTGACATTTTAAAATTTATCTATTGAATTGACATTATAATTTTGAGTTAATTAATTTGTTTTTAATCATTTCTATTTTCTGTTTAAATAATTTTTTGCATGTATACCTATAAAATGTTTGCACACCATATGTAGGGTTAGAATGTAAATGGGCCATTAGACAATTTAAGATCATACTTTATTGTACACCTACATTCTGGCAAATAAATTAATTTGAATTGGAATTTCAATTTGATAAAATCCGTAAAAATTAGTTTCATTTCATCAAAAAAAAAAAACAAAAAAAATAACCTGTGTAGAAACTGATCATTAAATTTGATTTGGTAAAGACGCGAAGTCGTTAAAAATTAAAGGACATCGGTACGAGTAGTACTTCGCTGCGTTAGAAAGTTTAAATAACACGCAACTTGATCATTTTCCAATCAAATATTCGACGTACACAGCTTTAACGAGCTCCAAGTATACACAAACAAACACACTCTCGTCAGAATGTGTTTTTGTAAAACGTAGAATCTGATTAGAATAAAATAACTTTTATTTAATATAAATTACAAGCATACTTGTTGAAAGTCATTTAAATGGTATACACTGGTTCGGACAAAACCTTTGTGCTATCCTGGGAAGAAGCAGCAAGAAACACAGCGGGACTTTAAAAAAAATCTATAGCTGTATCCATACGGTATTTGTAATTAAAAATAGTTTTAAATTTGTTTTAACTGTTTGTCTGTCGGTTTGTCTATCGGTCTATCACTGGCAGACAGCTGATGTCATAAGTAGTAATTTAGGCTACTTTTATTTTAGAAAAACTATTAGGGTTCCGCACAAAAAATCAATTACCCATGAATTCCCACTGTAATAAATTCCACGCGGACGAAGTTGCGGGAAATAGTGTAAAATCATTTAGAAACAGTATGTTAGCGATCACCTCATTCCCAGGTTTTATTATCAGTCATGTACTTATTAGTAATATTATCATCATCATCATCATTACAGCCTTTCATAAGTCCACTGCTGAATATAGGCTTCCCCCAAGGAAAGCCAAAAAAGCACGGTCCTGAGCCACCTGCATGCATCGACTTCCTGCATGTCTTACGAGGTCGTTACTCCATTTCGTAGGGGGTCGCTCTACACTTCGCCTACCGGTACGAGGCTGCCACTCAAGAACCTTTCTTCCCCATCGGTTGTCGGTTCTTCGAGCTATATGGCCGGCCCGCTGCCACTTCAGCTTACTAATCCGTTGGGCTATGTCGGTTACTCTGGTTCTACTGCGGATATACTCATTTCTAAGTTTATCATGCAGAGAAACCCCGAGAATAGCCCTCTCCATAGCTCGCTGAGCCACCTTGAGCTTCCTCATATGGCTAGCAGTGAAGGACCACTTCTCAGGTCCGTAAGTCATCACTGGCAACACGCACTGGTTGTACCATTTCGTTTTAAGGTTTTGAGGTATGTCTGACGAGAAGATGTGTCATAGTTTCCCGAACGCTGCCCAGCCGAGTTGAATCCGTCGATTGACCTCTCGGTCGTAGTTGGACTTACCTAGTCGGACTATTTGTCCCAGGTAAACATAGTCGTCAACAACTTCGAGATTAGTGCTCCCAACAACTACCAGCATAGGTGTGACATGGACATTAAACATGACCTTTGTTTTGTCCATGTTCATCTTAAGACCTATTCGCTAGGAGACACTATTGAGGTCATTGAGCATGGTGCTTAGGTCCTCCAGCGATTCTGCTGTAAGGACTATATCGTCGGCAAAACGAAGGTGAGTGATGTACTCGCCATTCATGTTAATACCGTATCCTTTCCAGTCCAGAAGCTTGAAAACGTCTTCCAATGCAGCGGTGAAGAGTTTCGGGGATATAACATCACCCTGTCTCTCTGAGGTGTACACTCTGCAATTGGGAAGGTTTCGGTACTTTGGTTCTGTACTCGGATAGCCATCGTAGCTCTACTATACAAACACTTCAGCACTTCGATATACCGACAGTCAACTTGGCACCGCTGAAGGGACTGCAGCACCGCCCAAATTTCGACGGAATCAAAGGCTTTCTCATAGTCCACATACGCCAGACATAGTGGCAAATTGTACTTGTCGGACTTCTGTACAATTTGCCGAAGGGTATGTATGTGGTCTATGGTGCTAAAGCCCTTTCGGAAACCGGCTTGTTCGGGAGGCTGGAAGTCGTCAAGTCTGCGCGCGAGACGATTCGTAATGACTCTTGAAAACAGCACGTAGACGCGGCTCAGAGGGGAAATCGGTCTGTAGTTCTTCAAGAGAGCGTTGTCACCTTTCTTGAAGAACAAGACCACCGCACTTCTGCTCCACGCCTCCGCTGTAACGCCACCATGGAAGACGGAATTAAAGAGCTTGTGAAGGATTTCAAGTACCGGTCTTCCACCCGCTTTCAGAAGCTCCGCTGTAATTCCATCCTCGCCTGGGGCCTTGCCATTTTTAAGGTGCTGGAGTGCCATTCTAATCACGCTCAGACTGACGTCCGGGATATCTTCGGAATAGTGTCGGATAAGACTCGCTCTTGGATCGTTACTCACACTTGCGTGTGGCTCTAACGATGACGTGTACAGCTGCCCATAGAACCTCTCAATCTCACTCAAAATCTCAGGTGCCCCGGAAACGATGCTGCCACATTCGGTCTTCAGCTTTGACAGTTGGCTCTTTCTGGCAGACAGATCTCTGGCAAAGACTTTGGTGCCTTGGTTCCACTCGATCGCTTCTTCAATACAAGCTGTATTGAAGTTGCGTAAGTCCCGCCGCATGCATTTGGAGATCTGTCTGTTTAGTTGCCTGTATGCTGCAAATCTGTTCAAGAATGTATCTTCATCTCCATTCTAACAGCCATGAGATTGAGAGTGTGATCGGAGAGTTTTTGTGTTCGTCTGCGGCGGGTCTTGCAGAACTTAGCTCCGACCACATGGACAGTTTCCACGAGCTTGTCATTCATATCGTCCACTTTATTGCAGTCTTCTAGGCACTGAAAACGGTTTTGTAACTCGAGCTGAAAGGTTTCGGGACTTTGGAACAGAGCACGAGGAGGCGGAGCGTTGACTTCATTAGACGAGACCTCTCCAACTTAACGTTTAGGTTCAGTGTGCCTCTCATTATTCGGTGATCGCTGCCAGTTTTCACCTTCGCGATCACTGAGAGATCACTGAACAGTTGTCGTCTGGTCGTCATAATGAAGTCAATCTCATTTTTGTGGAACCGTCGGGGCTCGACCAAGTCCACTTCCTGTGGAGCCGCTTCTGGAAGAAAGAGTTCATCATAAAGCGTCCCTCTTTCTCCATGAAGTCGGCCAGCTGCTGGCCCCTTGGGTTCCGTTGCCCTATTCTGAATTTCTCTACTTTTAGCTCAACGTTCTCTCTTGTGCCTAGTTTTGCGTAGAAGTCTCCCATTAACACCGTATATTGGGTTTTGGAGGAATGCATGGCTCTAGAGATATCCTCATACATTTCCTCCACCTCCTTATCAGGGTGTGTCGAGGTTGGTGCATAAACCTGTATGACCTCCAGCGAATACCGTTTGGTGATTCTGAGTATAAGGTACGCAACCCTCGTCGACACACTCTCAATCTTTACAACGTTGTTAACGAGAGACTTGTGGACGATAAATCCGACACCTCTTTGGGACAGATGGTCGCCATCCCGGTGATAGAGCAAGTTGCCGGATTCGAGGATTACCATGTCCTCCCTCTCTCTTCGGACTTCGGATAATCCTATAATATGCCAGCGTAACTTGTCTATCTCTTCTTCCAGCTCCACGATCTTCTCGTCAGTCCTCAGGGTGCGTGCGTTGTATGTTGCCAGGTCGCCGGTAAAAAGTTGATATAAGTAGTGGAGGTTGTCAAAATTTGAGATAGAGTAAACTTTAAATCGTTGTCACACGAAATAGGAGATTTTTCAACAACGCCAAATTTTAAAATTAATTCTAATTCATCATTCATTTATAACAGCCTACCACTTCCATTGTTGAACATTGACCTTCCCCATATATTGGGGCAACGTATAGTTGCAGTTTTAGATAATCTATTACCCCATATCATCCGTTTATCGTCGTAAGAAGTAACAGAGGGGAAATGAATCAGAAGATGTATAGCAGCATCTTTTTGATGAAAATTAAAAAAAAAACTGCCGTTTTCGTGAAAATTAGCGTGAAAATTAGGCAAATATCATTTTTTTAATTATTAATTCATATATCAAATATATATAAATTACTTACTCGCATCGGCAAAGCGCACTATAATAATTTATATCGCAAGTTCTGTACTTAGTTAAAAAGGTTACACATCTTAATAAATATCAACATTCATATTTTACATCACTATCCACATCATCGGGATGTTTAGTGGTCCACGGCTGTTCGATTTATGAAAACTTTTTTTTCGCAAGGCTTCTTTGTGAAATCGGCTACCACCGGGTATTTTTCCAGCCCGATACGACTTAGGTACTTTAAAAATAAGAGCCTAATCCTTTTTTTAAAAGCCAGCAACGTACCTGCAATTCCTCTGGTGCTGCAGTTGTTCATGGGCGGCAATAGTCGCTTACCATCGGGCGAGCCGCGTGCACGTTTGCCCCTTATATAAAAAATGTTTCTTATATAGAATTTTTTTTGTTTCTGCTATAACATTCGTTTTTAAGCATACAATAAGCTCACGCCTAACTCTAGAGAGGTAAGTAGAGACTACTACACTACATCTCTGGCTTCTTTCACCTCCTTTTATGTAAGTAGGGGTATATTTACCTCCTCCTCTATTCCTAGTCAGTAAATTAAACTTTTATGTATAAATAATGCATTGAAGTTAAATAAATTTTAATGATTCTCTTATTAGACGAGGGATCGCTTTTTCGTTTCATTTGTACCGTTTAAAATATTCAAGTTAACTGCGGTTTGCAGTCGTTAACGTTTCTTTACTGCTATTGTTTTGTGAAAATGTTCCGATTACAGTCCTCGAGCCTTGTAATAAAATAACTTTTATTTTAAAAGAATTTGACTTGGATTTAACTATCTTAAAATTTATACAGGGTTATTTATCAAAAATTATGCTTTTATATTGAAGTACAAATAAATAAATTATAATATACCGATATCACATTTTTTGAAAATACAAGTAAATAAGGCTCTTACTTTTATTTGAAATTATCCCAAATTGAATGTAATTTATGGGCAATAACCACTCTCACAAGCACTCCTGTGTGTGTGATTCAATTCACGTTTTCGTTTCTCAAGTTTTTGCCTACTGTTTACTTTCTTAGTGACACGCTTACTACTTATGTTAAGATAATAACTACAAGACGCGAATTATGATTTCAATTTTCCTTTTGCACTTCTAACGGGCTTAGGATCGTCATAATATATAAAATTTAAAAAATGTATTTTTGCGTATCAACGACTTAACCGACGACTGTTGTTATTATAGCGTGCTTAAAAAATTGGAATAAAATATTTACGACTAAATTACGCAAGTAGTCCCAATATATTGATGATCAATATATTGACCTCAAAATGAAATCCGTTCCTGGATGTGAATAACGAACACACCTCATATTAAAAATACCGTTTATTCACAACGTAAATTCAAAGTAGCGGATCGGAGCGCGATGAGCGGCCTGACGGAGCTTCCCCGTGGCCGGGGGCTTCCGAAGATTACCGAATGGTCAAATAGACCGGGTCGTACATTTTTTATGCATATTTGAGCCGCTTTCTTAATATATTTTTTATATGTTTGAATCTGTTCTTGAGCACTTTTAAATTCCGTGAACGCAGAAATAATTTTACTGTAGCGGTCTTCATAACTTTGGACCTCTTTGACGGAAACACGACTTTTTATACACAGATAATAGACTACGGGTAAAAGTTTCGCCAAGCTGCAGATTTACTATTTAAGTAATTGCTCACTGCACTTAAATAGTTTGATTCCCTTGGTAGGTTAGCTACGACACGAACGCTAATTTCTTACCGCCGTAAAAACTCTCTTTAGTAACTTTGTATGTACCACATAAACTTTCACACTTTCACAGTTTCATAATATCGGTTGTTCGAATATTTTCTCCGCTGCATGCATATTTATCCAGCACCAAGTAAAAATGCGACAATGAGGGCATTCATGACTTTTTGCCATATCATAGTTATAGTTAATTTGTTTGGAAAATGTAAAGTTTAATGTTCCTTTATTTGCTATTAGTTATAATTTATATTAATTACATTAAAAATAAATAAACCAAACCACAGATATACATAAAATAAAAAAAATAAAAAATAAAAAAAGAGTTAAAATGTGCAGAAAATGGAAAATTAAACTACTGAGACATTGGCTTGTGTATTAATTTATTACTCTAGAAACGGGTAAACTTTTATTTGAAACTATAACTTCTCAATTAAATTACATTGTGTAACAAAAAACTTCACCTCAGTGTGAACTAGTGACATCTGGTGAGTGCAAGATAATTAGCCTATTAATTAAAATATAACCTAGAAATTATTAAACTGTAACTTTTTAATTTTTTTTAATGATGTTGCATTATCATACGAATACCTTTTACTACGTGCATGGAGACTTCAATATTATAATGTTGTAACCTTCATTGCACTCAGTTGGTTTCATTAGAATATCAAAATCATGAGCCATGCGGCAGCTTTTACTGTCGCACGAATGGGCCGGCTCAAACTGGGGTGCTACCACGATCTCACAGAATATTAGAATATTAACGCTAAAATTCCGCTTGCGACTAAAACTTGGTAAGCGGAGCAATAAGACCCTCTCACGCTATCTATTAATTTTTGCAACATTAGGGAAATTCATTCTAACCTTAACGCTGTCCACCTCAATCTGGAGATGGCAAAACCAGACTTGCTCGTTTTAACTGAGACTCAGGTGTCCTTTCCGGCTGATAGTTCATATTTCTCCTACCCGGGGTACAAGCTAGGACACTCCTTTGTGCCCCGGGCTGGAGTTTGTGTATAAGTTGGAGAGGACTACTGTTTTCGACGCCACGGCAGTCTTGAAGGTACGAACCTATCCACCCTATGGCTGCGCGTAGACAGCCATTACCATCCCAGCGTCTACGGGTGCCTCTATAGGTCCCATAGCGGTAATGCCGAAACAGACCGACTCATCGACCACGTCATAATGGCTACAGATTCCTTGTTACAGCAGATACAATCCGCAGAGATCGTTGTTATCCTTGGCGATTTTAATGCCCACTACGCCGAATGGCTCAGATCACGTTCAACCGATCATGCGGGGAGATCTGTTTATGACTTTGCCTTGGCATATGGTCTTACAGAGCTGGTTACTTCACCTACGCGGATTTCAGATGTGGAGGATCATGCACCTTCCTTGTTGGACCTTCTGCTGACCTCTCATTCAAACGAATATCCTTCTACTTACTACCGCATCCAGCGCAGGGCAGTTCGTATTGTCGTTGACCGAGTTCTTTCTGATCGGCTCTATTCACTGGCGCTGCGAAAAGATGTTGCATCCCTTCGCATTTTCTATCGAATATACCACAAGGAGTGCTCTTAATTTCAGCCGCGAAATTTCACGAACGCACATTGCGTCAAAATTCACGATTCCATTCTCACCATCTGGATGTTTGGCGGTCCACTACTGTGCGTTTTACTAGGAGTTGCACGAGAAACAACTTCTCTGTGGAATTGTTTACCACCGGCAATTTTCCCAGATCGGTATGGATCAAAGGCCGGCAACGCATCTGCAATTCCCCTGGTGTTGCGGTTGCTCATAGGCGGCGGTAGTCACTTACCATCAGGTGAGCCGCATGCTCGTTTGTCCCCTCTCCTATAAAAAAAAGAGTTAGGGACTTTCAAGAAAAGAGCTTACACCTTTCTTAAAGGCCTGCAACGCATCTGCAATTCCCCTGGTGTTGCGGTTGTTTATGGGCGGCGGTAGTCAATTTTCATCAGGTGAACCGCACGCTCGTTTGCCCCCTCTTCTATAAAAAAAACATGATTTCATTTTCAAAGTCATATCTAGGTCTAAAGGACCTAGAAAAGTGTAATAATTTATAATATCAATTATTATAATTAAATAATGTCATAAAGAAACTTAACAACAGGTTTACACAGCGTGTTGTTCTATTCTTTCCTTTTTTACAGCCTAAAAAGTCCACTGTTGAACATAGGCCTCCCCCATTGATAGCCTCCTGGGGGGATTTTACCATAGTTGTCACGCTTGGCAGGCGAATTTTTCATTATTTTAAGTCGTTATTAGGAAGATCCTACTGCCTATTTACTGTTTCAGTCTTCCTCTGTAACCTCATACTACACCCACGGGACTATATGTTGCTCTATGTTTGACATTAAATTGAAACGCATTTATGGTTTTGCATATTTAGATCCTTCTAATTTTTTTATAGAATAAGGATGACAAAAGAACACACAATCCACCTGATGGTAAGCGAATGCTGTGGCCCATAGACATTTATCCTCGATTAAGAATAAAATGCAGATGCGTCGTCATCCGTTAAAGAGGAGGCCGGTTCTCTACACTCACTATATAAATCACAGCAGCATTAAACTGCTATTTTAACCTAGTATTCTGTGAGGGCGTGGTGCTGCCACGGCCGACCCATTCGTGCTACAACCATATAGCCGCAGCGTGGCTCTACCACGTAAAACAAACAAATTTCATATAATACATAATTATCATACAAATTGTGTGAAGAATTCGCCACTGAATAATTTTGAAACAACCCTGCAACCTGTGAATACTTTCGAAGGTCAATTGACATGGTCACGGATAATAAGATGTATTAAGTTGCATTGGGGTAAATCCGACATATTTTCTGCCGACTTCCAAAAAGGAGACGGTACTCAATTCGAGTGTATGTTTTTTTTCCATGTGTGTTTACTCATAACTTTGTACTGGGGGAACCAATTTCGATGATTCTTTTTTTATATGAAAGCTGATAGTTCTCGTGTGGTCCCATATGAATTTGATCAAGGTCAGACTAATGGTTATTGTGTTATTCTTAAATAACCTATATTGAAGTCGCTTATATTGAAGTCGGCTGTACAAAATTTTTAATTTTAAATTATGTGATTAATTGACAATGCATATTTAATCATTATTTTTAAGAAATCAAATTTCAAATAAAAGAAGAATGTTTACAACCAACACATGCCACTTTTATGCATTGAAATACATATCCAAATTATTTTGGTGTTCATCTTAATAAGATGTCTTTGTGTTGCGTAAATACGATCATTTAAAATTTGACATATTTTTCTTATGGATAAGGTATAACGCGGGGTAACAACTGAATTTCTGTAAAGCGTTCCTTTTTGACTTTAGACGGAAGGTTTGGATTTACTTTTCTATCGTACATACATACATACCTTATGTTTCTAATACAACTATATTTTGGTCACTTGAATTTTCGGATTTACCCCACATAAAGTCCAGTTGTTCTAAACATTTAATGCACCACAACGGTATTGCATCTTGCGTTTCCGTAGTTGAATAGTTATTAGACAGTCATTCTTCTATACATTACTTTACACATTTTTAATGAGTCAAGAGTATATTTATAGTATATAGTAGTATATTTGAGTATATATATAACTCCGAAAATATTAACTTTATCGTAAAAAGCCATCACCTTCCACGACCACCTCTTTTATTCCTATTTTATCAAAGAATATAAAAAAATGTTCCGTTTGAAAATAACAGTTCTTTGTAATTGAAAAAAAAAAATCAGTTTGAACAATATGGCACCGAGTTGTCCCATGGCAACTTGCATTTATATCATCAGTAGGACAATTTGAAGAGAATCGCATAATAAAATTGAGGTGGAATAGTTTACGGTACTCGTGGGCCGATTCCTCCTGAACTATGTCTATACATTTGGCATAGCGGTAGGTACGCCTTGTCCATTCCCGTTTGTTAAATTCTCGAATGTATTAAACTTATCCAAAATAACAATTTATGTTGACGAAAGATTGACAGTCACCGGAAACTACAATGAATATTTTTTTTTTATAGGATAAGGGTGACAAACGAGCACACAGTCCACCTGATGGTAAGTGGTTGCTGCGGCCCATAGACATCTACATCCACCCTCTATTACAAATCAAAATGCAGATGCGTTGTCACCCGTGAGGACTAAGATGGAATGCCTCATTTCCAGTAAAAAGGGCCTCCGGCCACCTGCACTCACCAAGCGAAACGCAGAGGTGAACCTCTACTTCACGCTGGTTTTCTGTGAGGTCGTGGTACCACCCCGGTTCGAGCCGGCCCATCCGTGCGACAGCAAAAGCTGCCGCGTGGCTCTACCACTGTTTAAATTAAAAATTAAAAATTTTGTACAGCCGACTTCAATATAAGTTATTTAAAAATAACTCAAAAACTATTGGTCTGAACTTGATCAACTGAAGGAACCACACGAGAACTTTCAGCTTTCATATAAAAAAATAATCATCGAAATCGGTTCACACAGTACAAAGTTATGAGGTAACACACATAAAAAAAATATGCAGTCGAATTGAGTACCGTCTCCTTTTTGGAAGTCGGCAGAAAAATAATTCGATAGACCATTAATTCGTAATTAACCCTGTAGAGTATTTGCGAAAAAAAAACACAAAAACAATAGCTTGCTAATCTTAACCTATAAAATAAAGCTTTCACAACGATTATCTATCATAAAATCAAACAAAGATTAGTAAGCAAGTTCCTAAGATAATGAACACGGGGTAATTCCGAAAAACCGAAAAGAGTTGAAAAAAACTGTATCCACCGAGAAGTAAACTTTGCACGCTCGCTATTGAGACTAGCTACCTGACACAACTGAAGCGAAAGAGACAAATAAGAAGTCGTCTCGAATGATGTTACTAGAGTAAAAAATATTGCGTAGTTAATTTGTAATTTGTAAATATCGGAATTCCTCCATTTTTGTAACAACCCCAAAGCACCTTAATGAAATTAAAACTAGAAAGATAAATGTTCCATTTGCACGCATTAGAAGGAAATAATTCATGTCTCATGCTCGGCCCACCCGTGAATTCCCTATTGTCCATTTTAGTCAGTGTTTTGCTAGTACCCTGAATGTGTCTATATCAACATTTTTGCAATTCTTATGTAATAAAGTATCTTTAAAATAATTATAGTCTAAAAAAACACGCTTTTGTTGACAACCGAACTAAAAAAAGAAAATAATTTTCAATAAGTTAAAAATAATAAAATAGTGATTAACATAAAAAAATCATTTTACAGTAAAAAAGCGTGGGGTGCTTTTTCAGATATTTTTATGATGACGCTAATTTTACAAATATCCACTAAAATATTTACAACAAATGACAACAAGGACTCCAAGCTTTTTTTAAAATAAAATATATTTTTTTATGTTAAATTTCTTTTTTCTTATTTTAAATTAATTGAAAATTGTTTTCTACTTTTTAGTTCGGTTATCTACAAAAGCGTGTTTTTTTAATTTTTTAAATTATTATTTATTTTCTTTTTTAGTGCGGCTAACTACAAAAGCGTGTTTTTTGGAACTTTTATGCGTTTACAGTAGATTGAACTGGCAGAAATCGTAGATATTTTATGAATAATTCGCATATCCTGAGGATCGTGGCAAGGATAATGGGACAAACTATTTAAATTATTGCATTTTCATCGGTCTTTGATAAGTGTGCGAAGTTTCAAATCAATCCGACGTTTTGAAGGAGATGAAAATCACATTCAAAAATTCCGTTACATAGATACATACCAAGCTAATAATAGCGTGTTAAAAAAAGAATTCTATAAACTTAAATGCTTGTGTTAAGAATGGTTCACTACAGTAGTTGAATGGCGGATTCAAACCCACGACTTGCTGTGTTTGCACTCCGAAGCCTACCATTAGGCTCCTGTCGCTTTGAAAGTAAGTATTTAATGTATATAGTAAGTATTTAATGATTAAAGTTGAGTGAACGTATCTTTTTATCGTAGTCTGTTATACGTAGAAGAGTCATGTTGCAGTTATATTATGGTTGTACCACCAATATAGACTCGGCCGGAGAAGACCAACGTGGTCAGAATACCGGCGTAAAATAGCAGCCTAATACTGCTCTGTTGTGTATGCTGAGTGCAGAGATCCGAAAGCCCCTTTTTACTAGAAACGAGGCATTCCATTTTAGTTCATAGTGACAACACATCTGCATTTTGATTCTTAATCGAGGATAGATGTAGATTTCTATGGGCTACAGAATCCACTTTCCATAAGTGGTTTGTATGCTCGTTTGTTATACTTATTCTATATAAAAAAGGCGAAGCTTCGACTTAATACGTTGCAGTCAAGTACTTAACTACTGCGTTACCCAGTCTGCAGTTATATATTATGTTCCGAAATCTAATAATATATGAAGTCAAAAAATAGCATCTTAATGGACTAAGTATCATCAACTTCGATTGAAGTATCTATCAGGGAGCTGACGTGAAGCTGTTGAACGCATCTGTCGCGTAAACGAAGTCCGGTGGAGTAAATTGCTTCTTAAGCGGCAATTTCCTGCGCGCTGGACCTGCTCTGCATACACTTATTTGCAGAGCGCGCACCAAATTGAATACGGACCACAATAATGCTGGCCTCATTTATTTTGTTTATTGACCGACTTAAAAAAAGAGCAGGATCTTAATTCGAGTTGATGTTATTTTTTTTGTAAGTATATTACTTTACGTATACTACTCTGTCAATTGTGGACTGGTTTTATTTCTTTATTAAATATATTATATTTCAGGGGTGGACCCATATAAATTTGAAGATAAAATCTCACCGTTCAGGGTGTAAAAATAGGAATTGAAACTTTAATGTAAATGTTTAGACGATATTCGAGCTTTTGATTTTCCTTAGTCCACTCAAAAGGGCCTAAAATTATCTTTAAATATAACGTAAAAGTCGACTTCAACGAATTTCAGAAGTTGGGGATTTGATAACTCTTTAGACTGTTTTAGGACCAACATCCGAAGCTATTTGAGGAAAAATTTTTTTATAGGATAAGGGTGACACACCAGCAAACAGTCCACCTGATGGTAAGTGGTTGCTATGAGCCATAGGATATCTGCACCTATCCTCGATTACGAATCAAAATGCAGATGAGTTGTCACACGTGAGGACTAAGATGGAATGTCTCTTTCCAGTAAAAAGGATCTCCGGTTCTCTACACTTACCATACAAAACATAATAGCTGCTATTTTACACTGGTATTCTGTGAGAGCGTGGTCCTTCCCCGGTTGATCCGACCCATTCGTGCTACAACTATACTAATGATATTGCTGCAGCATGGCTCTACCATGTAAAAGAAAAACAATTATTCTTTTAGGTTTATGATGTAGGCTTTTAATCTTTATTTAAAACTAGTATAAATATCAGATTTCTTTTTACTTTAATTATTAACTGCACTGATAGAACTTTAAAAGTCACTTGTCAACGTCGGTGGTAATCGAACAGATCCAAACGTAAGCTTCATAATACGTAAACAACCCGAACTCGGTCCGCACCGACACCAGCTAAATTTTAATTTGAAGTTTTGAAGTGTCTATTGAAGGATAACATCGCGTGGAAAGCTGCATATTTGGGAAGTTAAAGTAATATTTCAGAAAATATTTTTATAGGTGAAGTCGGCCATCTCGCTTTAGGGCCAGCATGCCACTTTATTTCCTGCCCCAAAATCCTGTGTAGCCTGTGCCTAGGAGGGGGGGGGGGGGCGTATGTAGGCTACTATTTTTTCGTTTTAATGGGGCTGTTATGCGGTTTTTAATTGATTTGAATTTTCGGAAATATTACATTTTGTAATATTATATATATTATATATATTTTGAAGATGACTAGAACTCATCATTGTCATCATTCTAATTCAAATTCAAATAACCTCTATTTCTGATAATATAATACATTTGGAGTATTATTATAATTGCAAAATTTTATAAATTACTTTACATACTAAATTATATTTTATAATAACAATTCAATTTAATCTTCGACATTGGGAACATTATTATCAGCTTGTACTTTAGCATAGGTC
The DNA here is from genome assembly GCA_033319125.1 of Parnassius glacialis. Taxonomy (NCBI): domain Eukaryota; kingdom Metazoa; phylum Arthropoda; class Insecta; order Lepidoptera; family Papilionidae; genus Parnassius; species Parnassius glacialis. The sequence continues at coordinate 65,457 of JAVANC010000012.1, read as the reverse complement.
TCCCCTAGGGTTTTCCATATTTCCTTATTTGCAGCTTTTCTTTGCCACGTTGTTGTGGCTATTTGCCTGATGTCATCCTCCCATCTTGATTTCGAATGTTCTTTACGTCTTTTTTCCATCTCTAGGGTACCATACAGTAACATTTTTTGTCCATTTTTCCCTTCTGTTTCTTATCATATGGCCTGCCCATTTCCACTTAAGTTTTTTCACTGTGTATGCGACATCTGTAACTTTTGTCTTGCTTCTTATATTTGTATTATATTATATTTGTTTGTAGCTTGATGTTTATTGGCATCATTATTGCCTATCAAATATCCACGGCTAAACATAAGCTAACCACATAGATTGCCAAATAAGCTGAATATTTGCCGTAATTGCTTGACAGACGGGTTGGCAACCATAGACTTTTATTCAGCAGTCGGCAATCAGCTTCAATATTACAGATATATACGAGTACTTAAATTGTGTTTATATGTATGTACATATAGATAGATATAGAAGTAGATTAGAAGTTCTAAACTAGAAAGATCTATTGAAGCAATTTCTTGTTAACTTACTTAAGTACTTACTTTTAGTACTACAGTGTGAAAGAATATCTCGAAGACAAATAAAAATTGACTTGACTTATATTATATTATCTAAATTGACTTATCGCTATTAGTTTTGATTTTGTATCATGTTAACTACAATTATAACTAGAGTATGTTTAAGTAATTTAATATAAAAGTAAGTGATGGACACTGCAAGCCAAATGGCGGAATATAGCTATACTAAATGTTTGTTCTATAAGTAATAAACTACGTCAACACCAACTGTATCAACCTATATTCGCAATAAGCGATTTGAGGTTCGTGGGAAGTAAATAAATTGGGCCGTTCATAAATGCCGTACTCATGCTCAATTGTGGAATGCTTGGAAAGAATACAGTTTCCTCCTTACCATCAATTGAGGTAGCCCACACTGGCAGTGGTACGATCACTTTGTTCCTGTTCGGCATGCAGACTGTTATTTACATCCCACTTCAATCTTTAATGAGCGTATTTCGTCCTCTGGAAATTGACTCAAGAAGAGCTGAGTCCTGGCACTGGTAACGATTGTTTTATAGGAGAGAGGGCAAACGAGCATGCGGCTCACCTGATGGTAAGTGACTACAGCCGCCCGTGAACAACTGCAACACCAGGGGAATTCCAGATGCGTTGCCGGCCTTTTAAAAAGGAGAAGCCTCTTTTCTTGAAAGTTCCTAAGTCGTATCGGTCCGGAAAAATCACTGGTGGTAAACGATTCCACAAGGAAGTTGTGCAAGGAAGAAAACATCCCGCTAATCATCCAGATGGTGTGGATGGTATCGGGAGTTCTGCCGCGATGTGTGTTCGTGAAATTTGGCGGCTGGGATTAATCCGAACAATTCCTCAAAGCACTCCCCGTGGTAAATGCGAAAGAAAATCCAAAGAAATGCAATATCTCTTCACAGCGCCAATGAATGGAGCCGATCGGAAAGTACTCTGAAGGAAAGGCAACAGTAAGACTGATAACGCTCTTAACGGGAACCACAGAGTTTTTGTTACATGTACGTCAAGTACTGACAAAGGATGTTGAGGAAAGTTATTTATTTAAAAGAAAGAAATGATTAAAGACATGAAATCACAAATATCGTTTATTACTCCGCCGAAGTCATTAATTAATGCCATTAATAGCGTCGTCCGTTACTCAACACATAGTTAATTGCTAAGATTGGCGTCGCCATGCGGCAACTTGTGACGTATTTACCCTTAACACGCCGTAGTTGTTGACAATAACTCAAGGTGTTTCATCAATATTTAACGGATATTATTAAAAAAACAAAATTTGTTTGTTTCTCAAAGAAAGGGATCTTAATTCTTAAAGGCAATTAATTCGCCGCGTTTTTTTTTCGCGCGCTAAAATTTATTTATTTATTTAATATTAGGGATAATAACACCTTAACAAAATAAATAAAGTATACAAACTAGTTACACGAAGAAATTAACTTATCCTTACTTACCTAAGTACATGTGATATGTGATAAGATGAGAGTGGTACAGTGTTTTTTTTTTTATAGAATTAGGGTGACAAACGAGCACACAGTCCACCTGATGGTAAGTAGTTGCTGTGGCCCATAGACATCTACATCTATCCTCGATTACGAATCAAAATGCAGATGCGTTGTCACCCGTGAGGACTAAGATGGAATGCCTCGTTTCCAGTAAAAAGGGTCTCCGGTTCTCTACACTCACCATACGAAACACAGCATTAAGCTGCAATTTTACGCTGGTATTCTGTGAGAGCGTGTTTCTTCCCCGGTCGAGCCAACCCATTCGTGGTACATCTATAGTATTAATATAGCTGCAGCATGGCTCTGCCACGTAAAATAATACCAGGTTGGTAGCAATCAAGATAAATTAAAAATTTGCATGTCTTGATATAGTAAGTACTACCGACCGGACCTGGCTTCGCCTCAGTAAGATCTATTAATGTGGCAATGTGTTATTTAAGACCAAAAAGGGTTAGCGCTCTAGTTAGATTTAGAAGATGTTTTCTTCCTCGTACAACTTCCTTGTGGAATCGATTACCATCTGCGATTTTTCCGGACTAATACGACTTAGGGACCTAAAAGAAAAGAGCCTACTCCTTTTTAAAAGGCCTGCAATTTCCCTGGTTCCCCTGGTGTTGCAGTTGTTCATGGGCGGTGGTAGTCACTTATCATCAAGTGAGCCGCATGCTCGTTTGCCCCCTCTCCTATAAAAAAATACTCAATAGCCTCAATAGTGTCTCCCAACGAATAGGTCTTAAGATGAACATGGACAAAACAAAAATCATGTTTAACGTCCATGTCACACCTATGCCGGTAGTTGTTGGCAGCACTAAGCTCGAACTTTTTTTTTATAGGATAAGGGTAACAAACGAGCACACCAGTCCACCTGATGGTAAGTAATAATAAGCTGCGGCCCATAGACATCTACATTATCCTCGTTTGCAAATCAAAATGCAGATGCGTTGTCACCCGTGAGGACTAAGATGGAATGCCTCATTTCCAGTAAAAAGGGCCTCCGGCCACCTGCACTCACCAAGCGAAACGCAGAGGTAAACCTCTACTTCACGCTGGTATTCTGTGAGGTCGTGGTACCACCGCGGTTCGAGCCGCCCCATCCGTGCGACAGCAAAAGCTGCCGCGTGGCTCTACCACTGTTTAGAGCCACTTGTTGACGAGTATGTTACCTGGGACAAATAGTCCGACTAGGTAAGTACAACTTCGACCGAGAGATCAATCGACGGATTCAACTCGGCTGGGCAGCGTTCGGAAATCTACGACACATCTTCTCGTTAGACATACCTCAAAACCTGAAAACGAAGTGCGTGTTGCCGATGGGGAAGAAAGGTTCTCGAGTGGCAGCCTCGTACCAGTAGGCGAAGTGTAGGGTGACCCCCCACTAGTTGGAGTGATGACCTGGTGAAACATGCAGGAAATCGATGGCTGCAGGTGGCTCAGGACCGTGATTTGTGTCATTCTTTGGGGAGGCCTATGTTCAGCAGTGGACTTATGAAAGGCTGTAATGATGATGATAAACCGACTTCAAATTGTTGAAAAGAAGTTATTTATTTGCTACCCATAGGGTGGAATATTTTCTTTAAATTTATTTGGGACCACCCATGAAGATACCTAATTTTATAAAAAAAACAGTCATCAAAATTGGTTCACAATTTGCGAACACATCGCGTAACACACACAAAAAAAACATACACTCGAATTGAGAACCTCCTCATTTTTGAAGTTGTAATTAGTTAAGAATGAAAATGCAGATCCGTTATAACCCTTGAGGACTAAGATGGAATGCTTCGTTTTCAATAAAAAGTATGTCCAGCTCTCCTCTCTTATTTTTACGAAATAACTTATTTGTGTATATGTTAACGCTAAAGTGCGTAAGTATAGTGCAGATTAAGTAGTTATTCTGCAGATTACCAGACCCAGATACCCTTTTTACTGGAAATGAGGCATTTCATCTTAGTCCTCACTGGTGACAACGCATCTGCATTTTGATTTGTAATAGAGGATAGATGTAGATGTCTATGGGCCGCAGCAACCACTTACCATCAGGTGGCTCGTTTGTCACCCTTACCCTATAAAAGAAAACCTAGTTGAATCATTTAAATTGCGAATAAATGATCCAGTTCTAACTTTAATTGGGTGTTAATAAAAAATAAATAAGTAAATAAAAATACTTCTTCCTAGGTAACTGCGGAATTGCAATAGCTTAACAGTAGGTTAAGTTACATTGTACATACATACATATAATCACGCCTCTTTCCCGTAGGGGTAGGCAGAGACCACTTCTTTCCACTTGCTACGATCCTTACATACTTGTTTCGCTTCGTCCACTTTCATTATTCCCTTCATACATGCTCTACGGTTTAGGGTACTCTTGACCTGTACATTACTATTACATTGTACTGATATAAAATATAATATTGAAATTATTGAACTTTTTAATTTCAAATATTCAAAAAGAATAAGGCAAAAGTTTTTTTTGTCTAACATATGTAGGTCTTAACCACTTTTAACCACTTTTAAACTTAAAAAAAATTGGCCAAGTGCGAGTCGGACTTGCGCACCGAGGATTCCAAACAAATTCGTAGGTATATAAGTTTAAAATTATTAAAATATTTTTATTATGTGATGTAACTAAAAAATTACGCTTTTTGCAATTTTTCCTTTATCTGTGCTATAAAACGTTGCTTCGTACCGAATTTCAAGATCCTGAGTTCACAGGAAGTACCCTGTAGGTATTGATACCCTTGCAAATGTCGAAAATTTGCGGCATAAACGGTTGTATCTTTTGATTGCGTTGGCTTAGAAGTTTGATTTTTTTCATAGCTCTACAGAGACAGTAGATTTGGGTATTTGTCATGAATTTCAGCTTGATACCTCCACGCGTTCCTGGGAAAAAGGGTCTTGACAGATAGACAGACAGACGGACAAGAAAGTGATCCTATAAGTGTTCCGTTTTTTCCTTTTGAAGTACGGAACCCTAAAAAAACTAAAAGCAGTCCGACGGTAAAATGCAACATCATTCATAAAATATAGTAATTTAAGTTATAAATTTGCAATACAACCAACTCTCTGTCTTCCGCTATTTAACGATGTAGCATCCGCTAATATGCAAATTAACTAAAAGGTAAAGTAAAGATATTTGCTACTTTAAGTAAAATTTCGCACATTACCTAACGGAAAACCTAACAAAAACAAATTTAGAAACCATTTTTTTATTAAAGGATAAGGGTGACAAATGAGCACACAGTCCACCTGATGGTAAGTGGTTGCTGCGGCTCATAGATATCTACATCTATCCTCTATTACAAATCAAAAGGTAGATGCGTTGTCACCCGTGAGGACTAGGATGGAATGCCTCATTTCCAGTAAAAAGGGCCTCCGGCCACCTGCACTCACCAAGCGAAACGCAGAGGTAAATTTCTACTTCACGCTGGTTTTCTGTGAGGTCGTGGTACCACCCCTGTTCGAGCCGGCCCATCCGTGCGACAGCAAAAGCTGCCACGTGGCTCTACCACTGTTATAATCACCATGTCAGTAAACGATGTAAGCAATTAATTTTTCTATCATCATCATCATTCCAGCCTATGAAAGGTCAACTGTTGAGCATAGAGTTCCCGCTTAGGATGAGTCTTAAGGATATTTGCCAATAGATGCCAGGCTGGGCAGGTGGTTTGGCAACCACAGTTTGTTATTATTTTTTGTTATTATCATAAAGACGCTGATGCCCATTTGTTTATTTTACTCTGTCGCTGAATATTGTTACACCACCACTATACGGACAGAATTTCTCACAATGTTTCCAAATGTCTTTTATTCGTGCTTTCAACCGATTCTCAACGTCATTTTATGCCATTTCACAGTTCAAAAGACTCGTGAAAGCTGTTTTTAAAGATACATTTGTCTGCGCTGCATCTACTTGAAAAGGTTAAGCTTGAGGGCAACTTGAGTGGCGAGAACGTGAACAAAATTGTTTTTCCATGTGCTTTTTCATG